>CM076466.1:3615722-4908722 GCA_038419695.1 Scomberomorus guttatus | reverse complement strand
TGGCAACTTATCTGCATTCGGCAATCATTGTATGTTGTAGATTTTTAACTATGCTCAATAGGTTTATATTGGTCTAATACATGTAGGGTTGCGACTAAAGATTATTTTTTTTATTATCGATCAATCTGTTGATTCTTTTCTCAATTAATCGATTAGTTGTTTGGTCCATAAAATGTCAGAAAATGGTGAAAAATGTTGATCGTTGATTGATTCTGGATCTTACAATGAGGGATAGAGAGTAGAAGTCATTTTAAAGGTTTCCATTTATCTTTATTTAACTAAATTAGACAAAAATTTTGAGTACTTTCATATACATGTATGGAGGGGATCTTTAATAACAAATAGTTGCCAGTTTATTGGCTAAAACAAATGCAGTGTAATACAAAAGCCCTGCAATAAACTAGGGGTGTAACTAACGTTAATTATTTTCATTGTTGATTTATCTGCCGGTTATTTTCTCGATTTATTGATTAGTTGTTTGGTGCATAAAATGCCAGAAATTAGTGAAAAATATCAATCCCTGTATCCCAGAGATGACGTCTTCAAATGTCTTTTTTTTTTTTTGTCCCGATGCAACCCTGAGATATTCAGTTTACTATCATAGAGGACTAAAGAAACCAGAATTATTTTATTTAATAATCACATTTGAGAAGATGGAAGCAGAGAATTTGGAATCTTTTTCTTAAATGAAACGATTAATTGATTAGATTAAAATAGTTGGCGATTAACTTAATAGTTGGCAACTAATCGATTAGTCTATACACCGTGATAGAATAGTATAGATTAAACTTCTAAAACTAAAAAATCACTCAAAGTTTATGCATTATAAAAATTATCAACATCACAGCAGTATACTGGTATGTGCAGTATTTGATACAACTTATGTAATTAAATCTCCCAGCATGGGGGTAGTTCAGTGCTGTTTGTTTATTATATTGATATCACTCTGTACAAAGGATCCTTGATAGATGTCGTTGTTGGTCAGAGGTGTTTTGTAGCATTAATTATCTTAGCTTTTAAGAATCCACCTGCTGTAGAAAACATTAACTAGAATATTTGATATTATACCAAAATAAATGTTATAGTACACATTTTTAAGTTATTTCTGCTCATCTCCCGTTATGATTGTAAACACTTTGAGACTAGCATGTCACTGCTGTTCTACTGGCATATGCCACTTATGAATGGCATGTCATTGGTCTCCCACAGGTGGCACATCCACTGCTTTGCTGACACTCACTGCCAAAGCCTATAGAGTGCAACTGAAAACAGATCAAATTTTTGATTTTAACACATACAGTAAAGCTTCAGGCTGAGGTCTAGAAACTTAAAAAAAAAAATGAACACAATAGGTCTTCCTGACTGTGTTCACCATGCTGGAGAGATGCATCCTGGGTAAACAGGGCCATCCGGTGGCCAGAGGAGTCATACTGGAGGAATTATAGAGGCAGATTTTTTTCTGTAGTAAACATCACTGTGCATTACAATATAACAGCTGGAAATCTGACACTTGATGAAAATGCAGCACATTTAAAAATATCAGTACTGGTATTAGTCAAAATGACAAAGTAAATAATCGGCTTTTGAATATCAGCACAAAAGGAATTAACATGCATCCAAACTACAAATGTTTGAAGAAAATGTAATTAATTTATGGAGAATATCCTTATTCTGGTCATCACTGGAAGTACAATAATACATTATCCATTCATTTAATATACCACTATATATCAGCCATTTGAACAATTACTATTTTTGTTTTTTTTTACCTTAAAGTCAGTTTTTGGGCTGCAACTAACTGTTATTTTCATTATTGATTAATCTATTAGTTGTTTAGTCCTTAAAATGTCAGAAAATGGTGAAAAATGTCGATCAATCAGTTTCCCAGAGCCCAAGGTGACATCTTCAAATGTCTTGTTTTGTCCCGATCAACAGTCACAACCCAAAGATATTTAGTTTACTGTCATAGAGGACTAAAGAAACCAGAAAATATTCACATTTGAGAAGCTGGAATGAAAGAATTTGGACTTTTTTCTTAAAAAGTGACTCAAAACGATTAATCAATTGTCAAAATAGTTGGCGATATTGGCAAATAATCGATTTATCGACTAACCATTGCAGCTTTAGTCAGGTTAGAAACGGACAGCAAACAGAAGGAGGGAAGTTTAATATCCTGAGATCCAGACTGACAAGGATTAACTCTCATTGTCTCACTCTTGTGAATGTAATACTCTTATAGGCTTGTTGAGCTCAAACGCTCCACAGTTCATTCTATACATTCAATAAGATGAGTCTGCGATGAAAGGCATGTGCCTTTTTAAGGATTGGGTTTATAAAGATATGTAGTCAGCACTTCTACAAGGATTAGCTGTAGTCATACATCAGAAGAAGCTAAACTGGCTGGAGATCACACATGGCGGTTAGTTTATCGTGACTCACAACTAGCCACATGATTCAGACCTTCACATAACACAAACACACTCAGACACAGAGCTGATAAGTGTGTTGACAGCTCGTTTACTGCTCCTCAGTGTGTCGCCTCAGAGTCTTGAATGGCATGTTACTGTGAGCGCCACGCTGCGATTGTTTCCTCTGTTCAAGTGGAATCCTACAGTAAACACAGCCAGGCCTCTGTGTCCACACATGTGAGGCTCGGTCAAGTTAAACAATGTGGAGGGCTGACACTCAGGAAGAGAGTTCCTGAGCTGGTGGGGCTGGAAACAGTGTGATAAAGCCTCAAAGAACAACTTAATAATATTGGGTGGCTTTTCTGAAGCTTTTGGGCAGGGCTTACTGGCAAGTGGGGAAGTTTAGGTTCCTTTTGGGCAAAATATAAGGTGACCTTTGACCTCCCTGTGAATGAGGTGTAAAATGAATTAGTCAACTTCAAGATGATTTTAGGTAGGAATATAGATAAAAAGCATCATTACTCATTATCTACAGCTGCAACCGATCAATCAATTGTCATTGATTGATATGTAATATATATTTTAAAATAATTATGTTTTTAAAATTAAGAAAAGTAATGACAAATGCAAAGGCATGTTTTCACATTGATTATTTTATCTATATCTATTTCTCTTCAGTCAGGAACTCAAATGTATTTAATTTACAGGAAAATCAGGAAATCATTGCTTTTTACATGGTGTAAAGAGCAGATATTTGGTAGTTTCACTTAATGCAAGAACCAAATGATTAACTAATTATAAAAAATATATAATTGTTTACATTTTTGTTAATTTATTTCTGAGGCAACAATAATGGAATCACAACAGAGTTGTTTCTGATCAGCCGAGAACACGACTGTCTCATTTGTGGCAGATAAAAGGTTCACTGTGAAAGTTTTTTTCTTCCTTGTCTTTAAAGTTTCAATCAGTGGTTCATTAATAAGAGCTCATAACATTACTATACTTTCACTTTGAACATAATTCACAGCAGCAAGCCTTTGATTTTATACACAATAAAAAGGAGAACAAAGACTATGGTGTGTTCTGTCACTCTGATCTGTTTATATCTCAGATCTGTGTCACCTTCAGTAAAAAATCTGATTATTTTTTTGCCTAAACAGTCTTGTCTAATTGAGAGGCGTGTGTGTGTTTAGGTGGGGCAGTGTTCTGGTTTTCATTTCCTTTTTGCCTGCAGCTTGGAAACAGATTAATGACTTTGATATTCATGTCTAATAGTGGAGTCACAAGTTAATCCAAACTATATATGGTGTGTGATGATCAACTTTGCAAGAAACAAATACATACTGTACAACACTATGTTTTGAATCTGACATGGGAGGGAGAAATATGCTGAAATATGGGTTGTTTTTGTCTAATAAAACTTCTAATAAATGATGCACATTTACAACATCTTTTATCTAAGAGCCAAGAATTACATTACGTAACCCAATGTTGTACTTTTATTTATTTATTTATTGTTTGATTTTGCGCTCATTAAGAAAGCTGTTGGTTTCCAAATGTTTTGTGTTCATGTATCACCTGGTTTGTGTATAATCGGCTGCATTTATTTGTAGATTCTTTTAGATATTTTTTTAAAGGAAAAGAGAATGTGGGATGCGTTCAGGTGCTGGTAAAAAGGTTGGATATCTGGCTTCCGCATATCTAACTTGTTTCAGATATTCTTTACATTAGTTTGTAAGTTTCCTCCCAGCTGGAGAGAAAAGCAGATTTTTTGATCCTTTAATATACAGCTGAGATAAAATATTGTGGTAGATAGTCTGAGAAATTTCTGAAATATACATCATTGCCATGGGAACCCTGATTAAACTCCAGTATTTCTGTGTATTTTTTTTTTTTAGCCCCTGCAGAGCTGTGTTCAATCATCCAGGAGGTCAAATACCGCACAGGCCTGCAGTCGGCTAAGCTGATTCGCCAACTAAAGAGACGAGACCGACTGTGCAACAAACTGCAAAAGAACTACGACATTATCACAGCGTGCCTTCAGGCTGTCTCGCAAAAACGACGTAAGAATATCTTGTTTTTTTTGCTTTGATACTGAACAAGATGGGTCTTAAGGAGAAGGTATTACAGCAGTTATTCCTAATGTCACAGCTGCTCTTGGAATAATACTGGAGTGAACACAGATACTGTACTGTATGTTCTCATGCTGTAAGTCCAGCTAAAAATGCTTTAACTGCAGAGCCTGTACTTGCATTACATTCATCAAGTAATTTCACAACCAAATGCATATAAGACTTTTTATATTACTATATTTGTTGTCATATATTTCGTCAACTATTTTTTTTAAAGCAAAAATGGTTGCAGCTTCTTAAATAGGAGGATTTGATACTTTTTTGTGTCATACATGATAATAAACTGAATATGTTTGGATTTTGCACTGTTGATTGGACCAAATGAGCTCTTTGAAATTATAACGGGCATTTTTAAGTATTTTCTGACATTTTATAGACAAAACGATTAATTGATTAAGCGAGAAAATAGTTAGTTGCAGAAAGTTAGTTGCATCCCTGGTTTTGATATTCTCTGAAGACATTGCAGGAGACACAGCTTCAGCTGCCGTCAAACCCCCTGCGAGAGATCTTAGCAAGACCTATTCATATTGTTTATTGAAGCAAAATTGGCTCTTAAACAAAACCAATATTTCCTCAAGGGAAATTTTGTTCCCCCTGATATCCAATTTTTGAATTCTGTGATGTTCTGTAATTACTCACTTTGCATTTTAGCCCCAAAAAAGAGAAGGGGGTGAATACTGGTGCAGTATAGATGTGTTTTCATGTGATTTTTCTATAAGTATTTGGCAGGATTGACTGCTCTGTATAGCAGTAGCAGGCACATAATGCTGTGTAATGTGAAAACAGGCCAAAAAGTACAGCATGTCAATACTTTTGCAAAGGCGCAGTCAGTTTGTATGGTTGTACACCATATAGTACTAGTGCTAGTAGTACTTGTTGTAGTTATCACATGTTGTATGAAAATAACTCTCAAATTTACATAATAGAGTATGACCAAGGCCCAAAGCTCAAGCCCATCTCCCTGCCCTTTTACTCCACAACTGCTTCCAAAATAATTTGTTTTGTTGACTGTATTGTTATGTAAGAGACCTTTTGGCCTACAGAAGCCATTTTTTCAGGGAAAAGATTATGGATTAAGCTTCCTCCTAGAAAAATATATACATAAAATTCAATATCCTGACCAACTATACTAACCAGGAACTTAGCCCTGTTTTAATTCTTCTAGATTCCAACTAAGTCCGACATTAACATATTTTTCTAACATCTTCACTCGTCAGCAGACAGATTTTGTAGAATGAGGTCTGTAATGAGCTTCTCCTCACAGTTATCCTTTTATTCAGGCTTTAATTCTCCTAACAAGAGTACAGAAAGGATTCTCACTCCAGTCACTAAGTGGTTCGGTTTCTGTCATGGCTGTTCTAGTCACGCGATACCAGACAATCGGAGATCTCCGCCTACCGAAGTCTGGGGGTTTCTAAATGCACGGTAGTTGTTTGAACGGCAGCGAGAACAGCCGCTAACAGACCTACGCCCCTGTCAAGGACACGCCTTACCGGAAATGATGCTCTCCACCCTAAAGACTTTGTTGTAAAGAATTGTTTCTGCAATGCAGGGTTTTTTTTTTAAACTCTCTAATTGTTTCCACCCAGTTTTAAAAACGAAGGCCAGGAGATTGTCCTCAGTCTCTACGAGTGAAGTGTTTAGAGACTGATCTGTGAGTCCAAGGCTGTTCTTTCCAGATTTGAGGAAAAAGGAGCAATGATCCAACAAAGTTAAACATAATTGAATGAATTTAGGTGTGTACTATTTTACTTTTATGTTTAACTTTGATACTATTCTTTTCTGTCAACATGCAGCATGATGACTCTGAAGGAGGTAGGGTGTAATATAATACACATGTGTGTCAGTGCTGTTGTATTGTTATCAGGCACACTGGTTTATGGCCGGGTTGTGCCATTATTCCCAATATAGCCAGTATTTCTTACTGTAGCTGGTACTGGACAGTCAGCAGTGAACATGGGTACAGTGCTGAAGATAAAAGGCTGCAGAGGTCAAATGAAACAAGCATCTTCCTAAGTTACAATATTTTTAGTGTGAAATTCTTTCTTTGTGTTTCCCTGGACACTGTTTCCTTGATCTTTTTTTGACCTCTGTGTCTATCAAAGGTGTTGCAGCTACATCAACAGATCTCTGTAGCCCAAAGTGAGAAAAATAAGCCTGTAATTTCATCAGAGCAGTCATGCAATAGAAACATCTAGTGTCAAATAATTTATCATGGTACATTACTGATTGAGGCACACTATCATCAAGACCTTTTTTTATTGTTATCATCAAGGCTGATATCGATTCAAAATGTCATTAAGGATAGATGTCTTTTCCTTTCAGGAAGCACTTACTGTACCTGTAAGACTGAATCATAATGTCATGCATCATTGATTTGGATTGCTAACGTCATTTCTTTGATTGCTGTGTATTTCTCTGCAGCTCATTTCGAGTCGGTGATTCTGCAAAATCAGTGTTTCCTTTTCATTTAAGGCTTACAGTAGTTTGCAGGCTTGTATCTAATAGCTCACAGGTTTGAGAACGTATGTACTGTGTTTTTAAGGTAAGAGGTTTTGTTTGAATCCCAGCATTAAGACTAAATAAAGAGTTGTTTGCATTTAACACTGTTAAAGGTGCGTCACCTTGTTTATGCAAACATTTGAGTCCCCTGAAGTGTGTGACTCACGGCAGTGAGTTGAAGATTTCAATTATTCAATTTCTAACATTAAAATAGGCAAAACAGTTATTTAGTCTGAACTCTTTCTGGTTCTGTTCATCACAGGCTTCGGTTTAATATCTTGAGACAATAATTAGGGTATGAATTTGAGATAATGGGTTTAATTCTAGTTTTTACTAAACATACAAATATTAGGATCTTCTTCCTAATATAAGTTGTGCTGCTTTTCCACAGAGACCACCTCATGAGGCTGGATATCGTTTAAAAAATTACAATACCAGTAGCCTTAAAGTGATACTGATACCAATAAAGTACCTTTTTTTTTCTACCTCATTCGATACCCATCATGTGATTGGAAGCATTCAGTTGCTCCTCCCCATCCGAATGATTTTTACATAAATACATTTTGTACAATGAAGTATTATCACCACAGACTGTATGGGTTGTAGCTGCTGTGGTTGTGGGCCAATCAGTGATTCTGTGAGTAAAACTCACTCCTAGTGGGTCATTTGCAGTTCTATATTTACTTTATACTAAATATGAAAAATTTGATTTAGATATTTTTTTCTCACCACATTTGTAGTATATGATCTGTCATGCTGTTCTGTTTTAGCCATGCTAGTGTCAGTGTGTCTGTCGCTCCTCCACTTGAAATCCACTGAAATATTTTGATGAATGATGGATGGATTGAAGTTTTGTACAAACATTCATGGTCCCTAGAGGGTAAATTGTAAAGACTTTGGTAATTCTCTGACTTTTCATCTGGTCAAAGTTTTCATTTATTTAGTGAAATCTCAACATCTACTTGATTTTTTTACAGACACTCATGTTCCTCACTTTGGTGATCCACCAACTTTTTCCACCATAAGGTTGACATTGTTTTTTTATTATTATTGATATATCTTTACTACTAACTTTTTGGATGGCTACAGATATTTACTGTCCTCACAGGATGAACTGTAAAAGCATTTACTGTCTGACTAGAGCTGCAAGGATTAGTCGATCGACAAAATTCATTGCCAAGAATTTTTTAAGCAAAAATGCCAAAAATTTGCTAGTTCCAGCTTCTCAGATGTGATGATTTTATGGTTTTCTTTGTCTTCTGTGACAGTAAACCGATTATCTTTGGGTTTTTGGACTTTTTTCATACAAAATCAGACATTTAAAGACCTCACGTTGGGATGTGGGAGATTTTAATGGGAATTTTCCAGACATTTAATAGTCAAAACAACTAATCGATTAATCAAGAAAATATTTAGAAGATGAATCGATAATGAAATAATTGTTAGTTGCAGCCCTGCCCCTGTCCTTTCATCTAACACCTGCTTGGTTTATAACCAAATACCTGCAAACTGATGTTCCTGTCAGCCTCAGCTGTACTTTGTGTTTAGTGCTAATTAGTAAATGTTAGGATGCTAACACGCTCTGCTGCCTCACAGAGCTGCTAGCCTGGATGTAGACTCTGAGTCTTGTTTAGGTAGTTTCAAGTTGTTTTGGAAATAAAACATTTTCCCTGCACTGATTTGCTGCAGTTTTGTTATTTCTACTTGTCTCTACATGTGTTCCTCTGAGAAGACTATCATGCAGAACTTGAGTAGATTATAGTCAGTAACTTGTTTGAAAATGTGTGGATCCATCTGTGTCTTGAAGTCCATTCAGTCAGTGTGATTTTTTTCATAAAGCATTTATACAGCAGCCTATTTATGTACAAACTGTGCTGGTTTAGCTGATGAACCACTTAGTAGGTTAAGGGAACAAAAATCCACCCCTGTTCCCTCTCATCTCATCTCCACCTCCATTACCTCATCACTATCTCCTCCCCACGTGTCTCTCCATCCTACCGCATCTCTCCATCCTTGCACCTCCTCCTGCTGACGCTAAACCCGGAGGAGGATGAGGAGGTGTTGAGCATCACAGCAGCACAACCGGCTACAAGCGGCAGAGAAACGTTATTTCCTCTTCAATTAATCTGCTTTTTTTTGACGTTTTCTACATCATAATTAGTGTAGATATTCGTGTGAACGCGTTTTGAATGAAGGATGTCTTGAGATAAATCGGAAACACAAGCCTCCACCGGAAGAGATTTGAAACATAAATCATTTTAATCGATTAATTTTTTAACATATTGGAGAAGAGAGGAGCAGCTGCGTCTCTGGTCGTCGGGATGCGTTCGATATTTCCAAGGAAGACGTAAAGGAAGACTGTTAAAACGGGACCAAACGATGAGGTGATTGAACGGGTTGACCGGGTTGATTCTCCATGAGGCAGGAGCGGCTCCCCGCCGCCGGCAGGAGGCCGAGGGCGGGCGTGAAGCAGCGGCAGCAGGGATCGGGAGGGGTCGGTAACATCATCAGCAACGTCCTGAAGAAACGAAACGGGATATCCAGGAGTGCACCCCGGCTGCTCTGCACCTTAGAGCCAGGTGACCTGTCAGCACGCTCATGTCCGGATGGCACATTTATAAATAGGTCTACAGGAAAAAGCTCTGCATCATAGAGGCTGAAATATCTGCAAAGTGGTAGCTTAACATTAGCAGTGCCAATAGGTCATATACAACTGTTGGGTTATATGTCAGTCTGTGGCTTTATAGGAGGCACATTTTGCACATAAACTGTTTTCTTTGTACTTTCTAAAGTTGCAGCAATTAGTCAGTTAATCGATTTGTCGATGACAGAAGATTAGTCAGCAACTATTTTAATAATCAGTGAATTGTTTCTGTATTTTTTCAAGCAAAACGTTTGATGGTTCCACCTTCTCAAATGTGACAATTTACTGTTTTCCTTTGTCATATATGACAGTTAATTGAATACCTTTAACATTTTAGATTGTCAGTCAGACAAAACAGTTCAAGTGAAGACATTACCATGTCCCCTCTGAGAAGTATTTTTAATGGACTAATTGATTTATTGAGAAAATAATTGGCAGATTAATCGATAATCAAAATGTCAAAAAATTGTTGCAGCCGTAAGTCTTTCATTTTCCTTCTGCTTAAGCCGGCCTGCTTGTTGTACATTTTTAAAAATTTTCCAATTCAAATTGGCCAGTAATGATCACATTTAAGGTGATTAGATTATTACAATATTTCTATCATATTATCAAAGTGATGGATAATATATCAGCTCAGTGTGTATCATAGGCATACTTTGGATATCAGCACACACACCAATAGTATTTTAAAAATAATTTCAGCCTAATATAAGCTGACAGATGTGTACATGGTGAAATTATAACAGCCTATAGGCAAATGAAATTGTCAGCTGATAAATGACTCTCTTGTGCTCTATACTCATGTGTCCTGTTGTTATTATTGGCTGTTGCTAAGCGGGAATCCAATTTCCCACAAGGATCTTCAAGGTTTCATCTCTTCTGAACTGTACATAAGTCACCAGCGGGAACACTGGCCCCGACTGAATAACCAGCCTGACCTTCACAGAGTCCAAAATCAAATCATGGGGGCATGTAGGGCCCACAGTTTGATGCCATACATCTAAAATTGTATCATACTTGCCAAATAACATCTTGTCAGTCATCATTCATTACTCCACTTCTTCCATTGACATTTTGAGGACATCCTGTTGCACTTGATATGTACGCTAGCTGTTGGCAGTTTTTATGTGTGCTGCTGTAGTAGTAGGCGCCTCATATGGAAATCACAGTTTTTACAGACCCATCAGTGCTGTTTGTTGGGCCTTTGTGCTGTTGTTTGCTGATGTTTTCACCACAGATGTGGTTGGGGGTGTTATATTTGATCACCCTTAAGGTTAAATGGCTGAACTGTGTGTTTCAATAGTTACCTTTAGTTAGTCACCTTATTTACAGTCAGATACATACACTGAAACAGTTACAGCTTTAGATTACTAAACACCAAAGCTGTAAATAAAGAGTTCATGAGTAAATACAAGAAAACTCCAAACAGAGGATAAAGCGCAGAAAGCCTGTTTCATATTTACTGATGTTTAACTGTCTAGTTGTGTTATGAAGGTGTTCCTCTGCTGCTGAATGCTGCTAGAATACTGAAAACATCCGTCCATGTCCTCAGATCCTCTTCTGCTAATACACTTCCTATAAAGGTGAAGCACTTAAACTACTCCATGAATATCCAACAAGGCTGTAATCTTGTTTATATGTAGTGGAGAGAATAAGTTAGTTGCCCTTTCAAGATATTTGACCTACAGCCTCTGGAAGGGAAGAAGCACACATTGTTTCTCTGAAGATATTTTTGTTTATATTTGTGTTTTCTATTGGGTTTATTTCCTCTCCAAACTCTCCCATTTCCAATTTACCACTTCTGACCCGCCCCCCCCCCCCCCTTGGCGTTTCTTTCCTCTCCCCCCCCCCCCCCCCCCCCCCCCCCCTCTCTCCTCCAGCATTTTCTCTCTGGAGAAATAACGTGTCCCCTTATTATGAATAGCCTCTGTGCTCCAGGGGTGTTGCCGATCTCAGTTAAACACACATGTCGTGTCAGTCATGTTGCACTAATCTGTGACAGGGAAGTAGGAGGGTTTTTCCGTGTTAATCCTCTCCCAAAGCTCTGAGAGGAAACGCAGCGCTCATCCACAATGGCGCAGGACAAAACAACAGAGGCGGACCAGTCAGGTTAAACATCTACTTTGTCTGTAACGAGTTTGACTTCTTATTGCAGAGAAAATGACTTTTATCGTGATCCACTTGAGAAACCGATAAATCCTCCAGTGACCCTGCTGGATGGAGAGACAAGCGGCCGCGGTCGGGGTCTGTTGGCCCTGAGCCGAAACATGTCAGGACCTTCCCTCTTAACTTCAGATCAGAATTTAATTTCCGTTTGGTCTTCGGGGGAGGTTAAAGCTACGGTGCTAAATGTTCTCCGAAGAAGTCTGTGTTTATATGTGTGTGTCTCAGAGAGATTTTACCGAGAGATTTTCAGTGAAACGCGGTTTCAGCACCACGCGGAAGGACAGCGACTCTTCCGTGAAGCTCCTATTACCTTCACACGTTTATGTCCAAATATTAAAACAATAGTCTTGTTGTGATCATTCCTCCTGTTCATACTGACCATTTACAGATGCATAGTGTATTTTATATGTACAGTAAGAGATGGGGAACATAATCCACTGTCCTCATTTTGAGCAAATATAATCCAAAATTAATCTTAAGCTAAATCAAGGCCAAATCAAGTGAGTATAAAGTTACTGTTTTTAGTATGAAATTCACACTTTGTGTTACTATTCCTCCACCGCAGCTCAATCAGGACACACAAAGTAATGTAATTTTATACTAAAAAGATTGTAACTTTAAAAGATGCCCATTTAATTTAACTAACTAAGTTTGCTGAAACCTTATATTAGCTTCAGATTAACTTTGGAATACATGTTTGGGCTAAACGAGGACTGTCTAATTTGTTCCCCATATCTTCCATTAGAAACAAGTTGCGAAAGAATCTCTTACTGGGATGGACGTTGTTTACATTTCCTGATTTTTCATAGACCAAACAGTAATTCAATGAATCGGGGAAAAAAAATGAAATGAACTTAGTTGCTGATTTCTTTCATAATATTTGGCTAGATAAAGCTGCCATTTTATATACAGATTAAGTCTTCTGGACTCTGGATTTGTCCTCAATTTAAGATTCTTTTGATTACTTTTAAACCCTGTTTGTGGTTTTGCTCTGTGTTTTTTTTTTTTGTCCGCCTCATATGATTATCAATTGTAAATGATTAACTTGGGGTCATACATTTCCTTCTGTTGCATTTAGTCTTCCATGTCACTGGCTGCTACTTGAGTCAATCATGATATTTGGTCAGCTAAAGCTTCTTGATTCTGTTTAAGAAGAGACTGAGCCTCTTGAACCCTGATTATCTCCTTAAATTGCTCTTTCTAGCTTTTTTATGTCAACAGTTGTGACAATATCACAATATATTCTGCATATGTTCCAAAGTTAAGATGCCTTGTTTTTATTGCTTCACAATTACACCCAGTTGTTAGTTTAACCAATCTAAAACACCTTCATGAAGGTCATAATGTTCAGTCTTGTGTAAAAGGAGAGAGAGAGCTATTGATCCCCATTTATATCAATTCAACAGCACCACAAACCACCAATAACCCACAATAATAGCCTCAAAAGTAACCATAAAGTGGAATTATCACTTCTGTAAACCAGTTTTAACAAAAAAAGAACTTTAAAATGTTTATTAAGGTAAGATTTACTCAAAGCCTGCTGCATTAGACTGCATTAGTTTAAGCTAGATTAAACCTACTATAATAAACTGACAATCACGTGTACGTCAAAGAGAAATATGGTAAATGTTGTGTGAATCATTTTATACATGACCTCAAACTTCAGGATGACCAGTTCAATAACTTTGGAAATCCAGATCTGATTCAAGACTAACTGTGTAGCCTAACCAAGAGTCTCTGTTGGTTTGCAGGTGTTGACACAAGGCTGAAGTTTACCATTGAACCATCGCTGGGAAAGAATGGATTCCAACAGGTGAGCTGCAACCTATTGGTTCAAGATCAGCAATCGGTAATGGTGGAGACCCAAATTTGTAAGCTACTGCACACTGTAGTTTTACTGGTTTTAGCTGTTTCTAATGTTTTAGTGTGTGTGAGTGAATGTGGCAATATTGACTCTTTCTTAACTACCGTAGATTTATTAATATTATATTGCCAGGTTTTACAAGACATCCACGACCTCAGAAGAAGTAATCTGGTTAATTAAAGGTGTAAATTAAACAGTGTGTGTTTTCTTTCCTGCAGTGGTACGACGCCCTTAAAGCAGTGGCCAGGCTTCCTACTGGGATCCCAAAAGAATGGAGAAAGAGGGTATGAGACTTTAACTACTATAACATACTGTATATGGTATTGTTGGGACAATTATATTTTTTTCACAGTGCTTTGAAACTAATAAAGTGCTTTGCTGTACTCGCTGAGATACATAGATTATTTTGAACCACTAAATTTAGCTTCCCAATTACTTATGTGAACTATGAGCCACAATTTGGATGTTCCTTTTGTTTGGGCCTGAAATATCTTCCATATAAAGAGATAAATAAGGCCTTTTGCATTTCTCTTCTCTGTGTCTGTTTTGAATCCACGGGGTATTTAGTGGAAATAAAGTGATGACCCAGTTGTGCTATTACAAGGAAAACCTGTTTTCTTCATTATTGTCAACCAAGCAGTGTTTTATAGTCTTGAGAGAGACGACATAGTATAAAAGAACAATATGCAGAGGCAGTTTGTCTACAATGCCTCATTTATCACACGTCTTAACTTTATCTCTCGGGATGAGACGGCAGGGGAAATGGAAGTGATTACATTCATCTTGTCAGAGGAGATGAACAATGAGATCTTGTCTCTTCTGTGAACTTGCAAATGAATCACTCTGAACAAGGGGCCTCTTGTACAAGTGCTGCAGGAAAGAGAAACCTGAGAATATTCTCAGTGGTAGAAGAGGAAAGTTTAAATATTTGTTTGTATGACTCAGTTGGGACAGTAAGTAAAAAGATGGATGTTGTAACCATTTCTACAATTCTAGCATTAATAGTTCTTTTACCGTTTCTGCAGGTATGGCTAACACTAGCAGACCAGTACCTTCACAGTATCTCTATCGACTGGGAGAAGACGCTTCGTTTTGCTTTTAACGAGCGGAGCAACCCAGACGATGACTCCCTTGGCATCCAAATCGTAAAGGTAACCAGATCGTATTTATACGTTGGGGGGGGGGGGGGAGTTTGTGACCATTTGTATTTTTTTTTTCTCCTAAAGTGAATGTCCTGAGTCAGCAGCATGCTGCCCAGTGCTGAAGCCTCAGCATTTTTACATAGCATGTAGACAAAAAACACAGCTATAAGAGACAGAAACAGCATAATGGCCACTGAAGCATTATGCAGACTGTGAGACTGTTCAGGGTCGCCAAAACACGCCATTACTCCAAGTAGGTTTCCATCAGAAATAATACTGCAGCTCATGTAAAATGATATTGGTTACAACCATTAGTGTCATGTGTGGTCCTTTTGTTAGAAAGTTTTGCATATAAACAGCTGATATCCAACACTTGAAAGATTTCAACCACTTTCATACAAAATAAGTGTTCAGTGCATTCAGTGTTTTCAGACAGAACAGTGTTCAAGGTCTTCTAAGCCATCAAGGGACAGTAAATCTCTCCATTAAAACTGGTTAAATAATAAAATATTTACTCACACTTTTCTCAAAACTGATCAAAGTTTAGCAGTAGAACCAATTTACACATTCTTATAGACATAAATGCCATTTACAGTGCATAATACCTCCACTGTGCCTGTGAAAAGTTATGCTCTTCTTAGTTCCAGCTGCCATGCTTGTATTTGATGTGATTGTTAGTGTCCGGTGGAGGATGTTTGCTTATGACTGTGCGTCAGAGCGCTGGGTGACTGCATCATGGAAACACCAGAGCTCTTTTTTTATTTCTCTATGACTCAGAGATTTTAAAAGTATACCTGTTTCCATTAACACAGCAAAGTCCAATTGTCTACCCATCTCTGCCTCTTTCCTGAATGCATCAAATGATAATCCATTTATCTAGTTAATGAACCGACTTGTAATAAAATCCATACTGTACTTCCTCCTCCATCACAGGACCTACACAGGACGGGCTGCAGTTCTTACTGCGGCCAAGAGGGGGAGCAGGACAGGGTGGTGTTGAAGAGAGTGCTGCTTGCATATGCCCGCTGGAATAAAGCTGTTGGCTACTGCCAAGGATTTAATGTACTGGCTGCACTCATACTGGAAGTTACAGAGGGCAATGAGAGCGATGCACTTAAGGTATACACATGCAGTAATAATATTAATATTCTGTGGTGGAGAGATAGTGAATGTATATTTATAAAAATATGACTACATACTTAAAATTGGGTATGAAAAAGGGGAGTTTTATATTATTTTTATATCATACACTGCTGCTTTATGCCTTTCATTGTGCTGAAACTGAGCTGTCTGTCTTTTTCCTCTCCTCTGTATTCAGGTGATGATCTATCTGATTGACAAAGTGCTGCCCGAGAGTTATTTTGCCAACAACCTTCGTGCATTGTCAGGTAAACACAATGAAACACATGTAAGCTGTTCCATTTTTCAATTGAAGACTATCCTGTAAAAGAAAAAGACAGCTTCAGCTTCACTTACTGTACCAACCCAGTCGAGAGAGACAGAATTCTGTTGAATCTCTAACCAAGTTACCATTTTTTACATTACAATGTCTCCTTCTCTATCAGTGGACATGGCAGTGTTCAGAGATCTGCTGCGTCTGAAGCTGCCCAGACTGTCCCAGCACCTCCACCACCTGCAGAAAGCTGCCAACAGAGAGGCTGGAGGTATGAATCTCTGTGAAAGATTTTTTGTCAATGTTTACAAAAATGCAACCTGGTATGAAAGATGCTGCTCTAACGAAATATTGAAAATATTGTCAGAAGATTATCAGTAAAATTATCTGCATATTAAACAAACTTATTACGTTAGTATGTCTCTGATTCCTTATTCTGTGGTAGTATATGAACAAATCACTCACCTAATGTTACAAATAATGTGTGTCTGCTTCTCTCAGGCAGCTACGAGCCTCCGCTGACCAACGTGTTCACTATGCAGTGGTTTCTGACCATGTTCGCCACCTGCCTGCCGGCGGCCACCGTGCTGAAGATCTGGGACTCGGTTTTCTTTGAGGGGTCAGAGGTGCTGTTTCGGGCCGCCCTCGCCATCTGGGAGAGACTGGGAGAGTGAGTCTCATTGTTCGCGTTGTAGCATTCAATGTGCCTGCGAGCGAGCTGAAAGCACCATAAACAGAGAGAAAGAGCAGCGGTGGTCGAGCAAGCTAGAGAGTGAATGAAGAGAGGGAGCACCAGTGCAGCGAGAACAAAGCAGTGAATCTGAGAAATAAAACGTTATTTTCTGAAGGTTTCACAGTGGTTACGTTCTAAAACACAAATAAACACGCCCACACCTCCGCACAACCCTGCAGGAAGGTGCCACATTGCCGGATGTGGTGTGAATGCAGCCTTACATGTAACCTAGGTGTATGAACAGTATTAAAACAAAGTCTACTTTGCTTTGCCATCGTCATATTACAGTTATTAATCTTACATAGCCACAAACAGATGTATTACCTCATCGCTATGAATCCTGCAAACAGCTGTGTTTAAAAAAGAAAAATAGTATTAAAAATAAGTAGTGTTTTTCTTTCACTCTCTTCCAAAACAAATGCATGCGCTAGCCAAGATCTTTGGCTCATGGGAAACGTTCATTCATTCCGGGAAAACACTACCACTTTTGTCCACAGGGGGCCTCTAAAATCGACACAAAAAGAAAGTTCCTGGTAGTAACTTTATACTCCCCACTGAAACCCCAGAGCAATGATGAAATTGTTGCTGCAGTTACTTTTAATTGTAACTACTTAAATTTATACCTTATCAATACTACTACAACTACTTCAGCTACTACTAATACTAAAAGAGTACATGCTAGAGAGTAGAGCTTTATGGAAATGTGTTGTGAGATTAAGTTTATCAGTCTATCAGTTCTACAAAAAATGCTGGTATGTATCATCAAATTATATATCATTGGAAATCTTCATGTTACATTATTGGCCAACCTAATGTAAATATCTATATTGTGCTTTTTTTGTATTTCTATCTTTTATTTCTTTTACCCGGTGCCTGCCTTCCTCCTCTGTCTCCATCCAGGAGGATTGAGTATTGCCAGACAGCAGATGACTTTTACAGCACGATGGGTTGTCTCACTCAGGAGATGCTGGAGCACAACCTCATTGATCCTACTGAACTCATGCAGGTGAGATCAGTGTAGAAACGAAACCACTTTTAACCAGTTGTTTTTAAAATCAGTCGATGCGGCATTAACATCATTTTTCTCTCGTCCCTCCTCTCTGTCTGTCAGGAGGTTTACTCCATGGCAGTGTTTCCTTTTCCCCAGCTGGCTGAGCTGAGAGAGAAATACACCTACAACATCACTCCATTCCCTACCTCAGTCAAATCCAATGGAAGGTTGGTCCCACACTCTTAAATTTCATTAGCAGTACTAAAGTGTTCAGTATCCATATATGTACAGTAGGTGATGATGATGCTCCTGTCTTGTTTCAGTGGTGGTCTGGGCAGCTGGGAGAGCGATGACGATGCCGACATGGATGATGAAGACTCCGTGGTGACCGCGCTCGGCTGTCTGGGGCCGCTGGGCGGCTTGCTGGCCCCCGAGCTGCAGAGATACCAGAAACATCTCAAAGGTCAGTGCAGCCATCCGTAACGCCACGCAGGATTTCAATGGCAGCCACTAGAGAGGGTACAGGGCCAGCAGCCAAGTGGCTCCAGACAAACTATTGCCCCAAATCCTCATGTTCTGCCCTCAATTTGACTCCAAGTACAAACTGTCTCTGATCTGCTTCCTTCAGATAAATCCCTACTTCCTCCTCCTCTAATGACTCTTTCAAACATTAAAAAAACTGCAAGCAGCCTGAAGGGATTTAGTTAAAAACATTGGTTAAGATCTGAAATACTTGTCGTCACACTGTGGAGAGATTTTAAAAAATGACTTCAGATAGAACTGAGTGCTCTGTTTAACCTCAAGTTGATCTCATTACAGCTGACTTGACCCGGTTCAAAAGGGAAACATCACTCATTCTTAAGAGCTGTGGGTGGCAAATGAACATCAATAAATCATTACACAGTCATTCTGAGACACCCAGTATAATTACAGTAAACAAACCAGACCACCACCTGCTACAGGCATCTACAGTGCATTTCATTGTATTTGGTTTGCAAAACAAAAGCAGGAAGATGATGGAAAAATAACATTCAGCATACTGACCTTTTTCAGGAAAGCCAAAGAGAAAACAAACACAAATTAACTTAAGCGAAGACAAACAAATCTAAATAAAATGCACTGTAAGTTGGCAGCAAAGTCAGTATTTTATCTTATCTTCAAAGGCTGCTTTTGGTGTAAAAGCATAACGTAGATAATGCAATTAACAGGGATTGAGGGACTGACTTGAAGTCTGCTGGGATAGTTTCAATCGGAGCCAGCTTCTTTGAAAATTGTAACTTTAGACATGACTGAGAACAGCCTCAGTCACGTACAGTATGTACAACAAGTAATATTCATGTTTCAAAACCAAAATACATACAATGAAGACAATTCTTTTACCATTTTCTTTATATAGCATTGAAAAGCTTGTTTATGTGACACTTTGTGTCTTGAGTGCATCAACTGATTTTGGTTAAAGATGAAAGCAAAAACTGGGTGAGCAAATGAGTATGAAAAGGAGCTTACAAAGACCCAAAAAAGTCACACTGGATTTTGTCAGATTTGTGTTTCATGCTGGGGGTTGTCGTCCTTTTTTTGAACCAAAGCCCTTGAGTCTAATCCTTTGAATCGCTTGATTTCCTCTGTGTGTTTTTAAAGTAAAAACATCACAGTTATGGAACAAGTAAAATTGAGAGAGCAAAAAAGATAAGGGAAGCAGAACAATGATTTAATGCTGGAATAAAGAATATGACAATGAAATGCACCAAAAGGCAAAAACATGGTCCAAGAGTGAGTCCCATGAATGCTTTTGTCACAAAAAAATCTTACATGATGCTGTATTATTCTATTCATACTTCCATTCTGTTTTTTAAGCTTTAATATGTAAATGCATTGTCTGCATTTCCTCTGATCTTACTGTAATTTTTTGTGGAAAACACCCAACATCATAAAAAAAGAAATATTATAGATTGTTAATGGAGATCTTAGACCCGTGTTTCTTCTTTCTATCTCCAGACCAGCGATCAGAGCAGGGGAACATCGCAGAGCTGAGTCCAGGAGCGGTGGGAGCTGGAGGGGGAGGAGGTGGAGGAGGTGGAGGGGCAGGAGTAGGAGGAGGAGGTGCCAGGGCGGAGCATCAAGCAGCCATCAACAGCATGATGATGGAGAGAATGAGCACCGACATCTGTGCCCTGAAGAAGCAATACGCACGCATCAAGAGGCGTCAGCAGCAACAGGCTATGCAACTCTACATACGCACAGGTGGGGGGAGATTAATATTAGGAATAAAATGAAAAATAACTTATATAATAATAATTATAGCTTAATAATAATATCTAAAACAAATTTTCAAAGTAGCTTTACAGGAAATAAGGACTATCATCACACTATTCGTTTTCATTTTCATCAACAACCACTACTACTTTTTGCAACATTGGGCAGCAGCCACAAAGATTAATTGTTTGTAAATATACAAAATTCTTAGGTTAGAAACTATATTACATTTAATTTAGAGATATTGTCCTTCAGAAACCTGCATTGTTTAAAATCTATTAATAGAAACAACTTTAAAACAGAAAACATAGAGAGAATAAATAAATTTACAGAAGTGTTCCCACTGGGTGAGAATTATAGATACCATGGCCACAGGAAATACTTGCTTTCACTTGATTATACTTTGATTTTACTGGTATACTGTTTGCTGGCATTGGCAGTTTATATCCAAATCTGTATTTGACCCAAAAAGCCGTTAGGGCCGTGCTGCTTCTGTAAATAAAACAGAGGACTGTTCCTTAAAAAGCAGCAGCAAACAAAAACAAAGCAAAAACAACGTTGTGAAGGTGAGAACTGTAGAGGAAGAGGGACAGACACACATACACAAGATGTTTGATGTCAATATGTGACTCCTAGGACCTGGACCTGAAGTGGCCACAAGTCCAGGGATTCTTCAGGAGCTTCCCAACAAACACCGTGATGGTTCCGACCATCAAACTGACGGTACTGGTGTCGAACCTACGGGCATTTTAAACTGGGTGTTCTGATTCGAGGGTCTCTAATGATTCATTGGTGCTTGAACAAAAGTTGTATTGTAAAATCTTTTTGTGGACTAATCTGTAACCATGGTTTCCCAAAGCAGATTTCCAACTGAATTTTTGCATGTGGTTTATGATAAATTAAGAAAACAACCTTTGTTGCAATCAAAAAGGTTTCCTTTAACCACACACACACACACAGTTAATACAAGCACATAGCTAACATTGTACAGCTTAAGAAGTCATTGTTGAGATTTAAACAGATGCACTTTGTCATAAAAAGACAACTTCTCTCATGCTTATAACAAACACAGCATTCTCTTGATAAATTAAAAACTCTATTGGTGGAGGGGGGGCATTGGAAATCTGGTGAGGGAACAGCTGGCTCAAAATGTTGACTCCTTTCCAGATTTTAGAACTATAAACTGTAAATACGTTATGGTTGTCCCAGCTTGAATGCATATTATGCTCTCAAAATGCTGGAGGGTGTATACATGATTGATTCATTTAGTAAAACAGCAAAAGTAGCTGCAGTGTTGTTCTGAGCAAACAGATCAAGCCTACACTCAAAAAGTAAAAATGTTAGATACCATTAGCTCTTTTAGATAGTACTGTAGCCTCTGACTGGCATTTTGAGAGCATTTTTGAAAAGGGTTCTGCTTTAATTTTAATTTTTTTTAACAAGAAACAATATGTATAGTATAAGGAATACTGTAGCTGGGACAACTGGTGATGGTTTTGTTCTGGTGCAGTTGGTATATGCAAAGTTAAACTCAGCTAAATTCTAAATATCTTTTTGGAGACACCCTTCACTACAGTTCATAAGATAAAAACTGTAAATGTAATTGTTGCTCTTGTGAAAGACAAAGGTCACAGAAAAAGTCGCTGAGTGCTTTGTAATGGCAAGTAAGCAAATGATCAGTCAATCAGATCATAAATGAACTTTTTTACTACCTAGTAACGCCAGAAAATTGTGGTTGCGACTGTATACTGTCATCCTATAAGCTATTCAACCATTTACATTTTTATCATGTTTTTTAAAATGATATTGACAATTGCCGATATGTTTTTAATGCATCTACAGTCTTATGCTTAACTGCAATAAGATATCTTCACAGTGCCGATGATATATTCAGTGACATGTGTCTCCAACTGGTCTCAACTTTGCAAATGATTCATGTTTGGCTAAATGTTTGAGGTTTTCTCTGATTTGTCCCATCACTAACCTTCATTTGCATCCTCTAATTCTATGTTTGTCGCTCCTCCTATTTCATGCTAACATATGATTGTATAACAGCATTAGAGTGCGATGTGATGTTTTTCCCCTTTAGATTCAAACATCTGTACACACTCTTTATCCACACTAATCACCATATAAACATACTCTCTAAACCCAATAATCAGCTTTCATAAAGATGTTTACATTAACGTGGTTTCCTGACATTGGGGAAAGGCCACAATACCACTACTGTATATATTATACAATGTTTTTCAGAGGAAGAGAAATTATTATGCAGTAGTTGGTAGTCCAAATGCTGTCTCATTCTGTGGGAGGCTTGATGAATAACCAGAAACTCGGACGCCCTCTGGTGTTTATTGGAGGTGCTCAGCTTTTGGCAATTGCTGTGATAAATTAAGTGCTGATAAAGTTCATCAATTTGTCACTCAACAGAAAGGTAATCTGACAATTTTAAAGTATAGATTCATTTCTCATACTGTAAATCATTTAGATCAAGTAAAATACCAATTATTTATCAGTTACAGATTCTCAAATGTGAATATTAGCTTATTTTCTCAGTTTCATATCATTATCTCTGCCAGGCGAGGAGATAATGATGTTGTCGGTGTCTGTATCTGTCCATAGCTAATCTCGTATACTACTGGACCCATCAGTCTAATATTTTTGTGCACATTTATGACTGTATGCTCAAGGACCTCTTGTGGTTGCAGTGATTAACAATTGTTGAAAAATCTATTTTATAACGCGTTTTATACTGCCATCGACCGCTGACTCCTCACTCCTCTTAACCGGCCGGTAGGGGCCGCAAGTGATCAACAACTGCAGCAAAAGGCATTTCCGGCAGTCGGCTAGGCTAAAAAAAAGTCTGTTGCAGGCCACATTTTGGACTTTGTTGTGGCTCAAAAACTGACATCCATAGAAAAGTTTGGTCTTTTAATCTGCAGATTAATTCCATACCTGATATGTTATGATCCACTAAAGTCAAGCACGCTACGAGATGAATAAATCCCCGTTTTTGTTAGCTTGGCCGCCATCTTGACTGTAAGGGAGCCTGGAGGGACTTACAGTAGCACCTTTTCAGAGCATGTTTTAACATAGTTTTGTGTCTCTCCCCTCACCTCTCACGTTTTCTCCAGACAAGTGCCCCGCAACCCGTGTCCTGGCCTCCCAACTCAATCCTTCCAGCTCAGTGATCAACCATCTCCTTCTGGGTCGGAAACCACGTGGAGGTCCCTGGGGCTCCAGGCCAACATCCACTAGCACGTCCACACTACCAGGGGCCCAACTTAGTTCTCTATCCCAGACTCATGGCTCCCCAGGCAGGCAGCGCTGTGGCTCGTTGCTCTCCAATAGCAGCGGATCTCCAGGGAGCTCTGGAGGAGGCGTGGGGTCACCTTGGCGTGCTCATGTCCGGGTTCATCGGAGGAATGTGGCCAGGGCCCGAGCACAGCTGGGGTTTGGAGATTCTGAGGAAAGGGAAGAGGAGGAACGAGAAAAAGGATCAGCGGGTGAAGAAAACAGGAAGATGGAGGAAGAGGAGGGAGATGGCGAGGAGCAGAAAGAGGGGGATAAAGAAGGGAGTGACTCCTCTGTATCTCCATCTCCTGATCCCTCTGGTACAGAGTCAGTATGTGAAGAGGTTCTACAGGTTGAAGATGTGACAGAAGAAGCAGAAGTGGGAAAGGTGGTGGAGCGACTGGGCTCCCTGGATCTCGAGGATGAAGCAAACCTGACCTCCCCCAGCAACATAAACCCAGATACACAACCCACGCTACCGGAGTCTAAACCTGCACCCATTGTCCCTCTTCTCCCTCCACCACTGTCCTCAAACGGACACAAAGAGTCCGACTCCTCTGGTTCAGAAAGAAACACCGGCTCTGACAGACAGTTTATCTCCGTCACTCTGCCTCCACCTCATCCCTCCTCCAACTCCTGCATCCCTTCTTCCTCACCTTCCACTCCGAGTCCGTCCCCCTCCCCGGTCCCTACATCAGCTTCTGTCGATTTGTCCTGCCCCTCCTCCCCCACTCCACCCTCCACTCCTACCCCAAGCTCCACATCCCGCCTCCCATCATCCCTATCGGTGAATGGTTTGTCCAGTCTATCTACCCCCGTCTCCTCCACCTTTTACAAAACTTCCTCCCCCTCCACGGCCTCACTCTCCTCTGTCACCTCATCGTCTGGATCTCGTATTTCCTCCTCCGCATCCACACCGGTGTTCCCCTCCACCGCCACCTCCACGCCTAAACAGCAAATCTACTCCCCGTTCCCTTCTGTAAAGCAGCCCAGGAAATCGGCGGCAGCCAGAAACCTCGGTCTCTACGGCCCCACATCCAGAACACCCACAGTACACTTCCCCCAGCTGAGCCGCAACCTCAATCGCAGTAGTGCTGCCGGCACCACTGGGAGGCGATAAAAACTGATGCTGGAAACACAAAGATGTTACATGATATGAAAAATCATTCTGTAATTACACCGTGTTGCCTCCTGCATATTGAGGAAATAACTTGTATAGTATTTGAAGTAGATCGAAAGTTCTAGAAATGTAAAGTTCAGATGTGTGGAGAAATTGCTTGGCTATCATGGTTTGGATGTTAAGATTGTGATTCACCATCTTCTTGGGTCATCTTGAAATTCACAAGCCATTAAAGACTCGAAGAGTGATCATTAAGAAGGCGTTTCTAGCAAAGGAAATGTCTCATGGTTTCTTTAGTTTAGTGTTTCAGCTGCATGGGTACTATTTCACTGTACAACAGAGGAGTTGGACACCAGAATAACGGATTATTACAGTATCAAGCCCTTTATAATGGCCTATGCAGGTCCTTCTTGACCATAATGGATCTATTATAAAAAATTAAGACCTCAGATGTGAAGCTGAACCATATTTTACAGACTCTCTACAAAGTGTCTTGGGTGAGGCACTAAGTTGCACTGCATATGTGCTCAGCATCTGTATCTCTTCTGTGGTGGTTTGTGATGAATAAGAGGACTGAAACATGAAGAGTTTCTGGTCTGGACAAATGCCTCCATCTGGACTCAAGGACCATATTTATCCGCATAATGAAGTAACATTCCTATATGAGATTACACAATAGCCATCCAGTTGTTTCTATGCCAAGTATTTAAAAAAAAAAAATACAAGAAACAAGAGATACTTCTGAAAATGAACGTAGTGTGTGCCCAGAAAACCGGCCCAATCTTAAAATCTTATGTCCTGAAGCACTTAAAATGTTTTCGTTTTGTCTAAGGGTTAAAAAAAATTCTGTATGTGTAATCTTTGTTTGCAACTTTACTGTTGAACACGAGGAATGTAATATCTCGATAAACAATGAAGTACGTGTGAATGGGAGTGCAGATCTTTGTGTTTTTGACCATTTGGTTGTGAATACTGTGAAATGAAATTTAAACAAAAACAAGATTTACATTGTGAAACATTACTGGAATTTATGGTTTGCCGTAAAGCTCCAAATCAAAGCTCCAATGTGTTGTGTTTAAATTACTTAAAAAATTACTATGTCACATGTTAGTAGCTGTGTTTGCATAAAATAGACCTGCACAGCACTTGGAAGGATAGTTTTTTTCCCATCTGAGAACTTATTTAAAGTTGATTCCCAGCATTTATAATTAGAACAACAGTGGTTCTTACTGCTGGGAGATTTACTACTCAGCTGCTGATTCTCACTTGGCTGCATGGTCAGTCATGTCACAGCCTGGAGAAACAACAACCTCTCAGTGAAAACATGTGGCAGCTGCAGCACAACATCCTGCTTCTGGCACAGATTTAGCAAAGAGAAGATAAAACTTTTCAGAAAGCAAGGTGATCATTTTTAAACATGTAAAGACATTTAGCCACAGTTTGTACCTCTCATTGCTGAGTCATTGTTCCTGCTTGATTATTGCATTTGATTTGAAAAACATCCCTCAAAAATACAAGTCAAACATTGAAAAACCCTGCAGGTTATTTGACAACACAAGCCATTTCCAGAATCCTCAAAAACTCTTCTATACAGCAGGAATAAAAAATTTATAGACTGTATAATAAAGACCATTTAGCATGTTTTCCGAGGTGCAGCTGTTATTGTTGAGACAAACAAAGATAGCATTTCTTCCTATAATTCTTGTCTGTCTCCACTATCTCTGAATAAAGGCCAAAAGGCTAAAAAAAAGGCCTCCCCTTACCCTCCCCTTCGAAGCGTGTAGGAGAAACTACAAAAAATGTGAAAGGCCCTCTCTAGAGCCAGTGTTTGGTTTGTCCGTTCTGGGCTACTGTAGAAACAGTGGTGCAACATGGCGGCCTCTGTGGAAGAGGACCCGCTCCCTATGTAGATATAAAGGGCTCATTCTAATGTAACGAAAACAGAACGATTCTTATTTTTAGGTGATTATATACTGAATAAAACATAGTTATGAATATTATATTCCATTTCTGCCAAGTCCGTTCCATTAGATGCCACTAAATTCTACACACTGCACCTTTAAGAGCTTAAAGCAGTGAAATTTGGCTTCTCCAAGCTCAAGTTCCAATTAGAGTATATAATAAAATATTTGCAAATATTTAAAATTGTAAATTTATTTAAAAAAGGAGAGAGAAAAGAGAAAGATAATAGAGATTAAATATATTTTATTACCTAATAAAATATGGTCATTTATATAGAATTAAAATATTAAAGTTTAGATTTTTTTTCTTGCATAATACAAAACGATAAAGAATCAGCTCCAGAAAATAAAAAAATAGAGCGAGGCAAAAGGTCACTTCCGGTAGCCATCTTTGTTGACACCAACTTGCAATGAAGTCGCAACTGTCGTCATGTTATTGAGCTAAACGTCTTTATTACAGAGCAGACTGAGCTTTTTTCCTTTTTCGGCTGTCTAGAAGAGTCTTTGAGAAATGTGGAATTAGCTTCAAAACAACGGTAAGTGTTGTTAGTCGAGCTCGAGTTTGGCTTGTGTCTGTTATGTGTTTGAGGATATTAGCTTAGCTGGCGTTAGCATTATGTGACTGCAAATATAACTTAACGGTTGGAAACGGTGGATGACATTACATAAGAGGCACAAACTGGGGATGAACTATACTGTGACTTTCCAAATACTGTACAGGAGATTTATCTTGATGTTAAGTAAAATGAAATGTGTAAACTGCGGGGGAGCTCACTCCTAAGTTAGCCAGTCTTAAGGCTACAGAGCTACAGGCTCTGTAGCCTGTAGCTCTGTAGCTACAGGCTACAGAGGAGTTAACCGGAGAGCTAAAAATCCTCATTGTCGTTTTTAATCTAATGCAACTGGCTTAATATGGTTGGAAATAGAGCTGCAGAAATTAGTCAATTAACAGAAAATTAATTACCAACTATTTTGATAATTGATTAAGTGCTTTGAGTCATTTTTTAAGAAGAAAATTTCCAAATTCGCAGCTTCTCAAATGTGAATATTTTCTGGTTTCTTTACTCTTTTATGATAGTAAACTGAATGATTTTGGGTTGTGGACTGTTGGTCGGGACAAAACAAGACATTTTAGGTTTTTAATGTTGGGTTTTGGGAAACTGATCAACATTTTTCATCATTTTCTTTGACATTTTTTTAGTCCAAACAACTAATGGTTTAATTGAGAAAATAATCGACATATTAATAGATAATGAAAAAAATGTTTGGTGTACCAACATGTAGACTAACTAATGTTACTGCTCAACTCAGTAGGCAACATGCTAGTATTAACATTTAGCCTGCTATTGCTCTGAATGCTCACTGTGTAAATTAAAGTCTTAGCTTGGAGCACCCAATACTGTAATCTTGTGGGGACACATGGATTATTTTGTGTTCTTGCTTTTGCTCCTGTCACAATTATTTATTACAACCATATGAAAATGTTTGTTGCCACTATTTTATATTAAGTAGCAAAATGATTGTTCAGGTGTGTTTACTCTCATTTTGTCATATGTATTGAAAATGGAAATGCACTGAAAACAAAAACATGTATTGCAGTTTTATTTGGTTTCCACTGCCATCAGTTCAGAGCTGGTTGACCCCTGGTTTTGATTATCTAACAGAGATGTGGAAAAATGTCATGCTTGTTTTTTCAACACTTTGTATAATACTGTTACTCACCAAACCACCACAAAAAAATGTGTATGTCTGTGACACCAACTTGTTAGTTTCATTTGAAATAGCAGTTCCTTTTAATGTGTGTGTGTGGGCGGTATCTGAGTGAGTGAGGTCATGTTAAAGGGAAATGATACCAAATTATCCTTGATTACTAGGAACATGTCAACCGAGGGCGCTATCACAGTCGCACCATCACAAATAAAACTTACATACTTGGAAGAAACTGTTTTCTGTTCAGTTAATCATGTGTAGTATGGTATTCTGGATTACAGGTTGCTACTGTAACCAACATATTCTGCGAGCCTTTTTCACTCTTAATTTTGTCCCCTCACAGATAGGCAGTAAGCAGGGGCCCTACAGAATTCCTGTGGCATTTCATCAAAAATGTTTTTCAACTTCTTTTTAAATAAGCTTGAGTAGCACACAATTACTTGGAAGTGCTCTTCTGAGGTTCCTTTTACCATAAAGAATGACAAAAAAGTGGTTGTACAAACATCCTTAACAACTAAAAATGGCATGGCTGAGGTTGTGTTTGAATTTCCCGTATTTGTCATGTAAAGTCACCTTTCTTTCTCAGTTCAGTTCAGCATTTGTTTCAGTTTATTAGTCAGTATTAGGGCTGCAACTAAAGACAATTTTCATGATTGATTAATCTGTCGATCATTCTCTTGATTAATCAATTAGTCATTTGGTCTATAAAGGGGCGGTGGTGGCCTGAAGGTTAGATAACTGAGCCTGTGACTGGAAGGTTGTTGGTTCAGTCTGTGCACTGGCAGGGAAAATCTGGGTGGGCAAAGTGACAAAACAGAGCTTGCCCCTCCCTCCCAGTCAGACTGTGGTTGTACTGGGCAGCTTCCAGGTTTGAATGTGTGTATCTGTATGATTGTGATCAGGGCGTTCCTGCAACAGAGAGGCTTCCTCTTAGTGAAACTTCCCCCAAATAAATAAATAATCATTGTTTCCCAACAGTCTTAAAACCCAAAGATATTCATATTACTGTCATAGAAGACTAAAGAAACCAGAAAATATTCACATTTGAGAAGCTGGAATCAGAGAATTTGGAAATTTTCTTCTTAAAAAATGACTCAAAACGATTAATCGATTATCAAAATAGATGGTGATTAATTTTCTATTCAATTGTTGCAGCTGTAGTCAGTACGGTTTGTGAGTGATTGTAGCCTGAATAATATTTATTTGAATGTTAAGACGTCATAGAGGTTCAGGAGGGTGGGCGGCATGACAGTATATACCATGACATGATAGAGATGTGTTAACTGTAGTGACTTTCTATATTTAGAAAGCTACTGTATGTCTTAAGTACAGTATCTGTAGTTGTATTTGGCCATTGTGGGCAATGTTGCAAAATTACTACTATTAAGGCATTAATTCACTGTGAAAAACATACATTCCCATCTGGTTATTTTATATATTCTCCATTTCCACATTATACCATGATATTTGGTGTCGTGATTGTGCTGACTGTTGTAAAAAGTTCAGTATTTTTTCTTACCTAACAAAGCAGTTTGAGATGTTTTCTGCATTTCTTATTAAATTTCATTAACTTTGGAAAAATATATTGTAAAGGGCAGTAAGTGGAAAAACTGAGATGTTTGGTTCTTGGTCTACGCCTCCACCTTCACTTTCTTAGTATGTCTGATGACTAATACTATACATGAACAAGTTTTTGTGTTGCTCAGAAGTCCCCCAGTGATACAAACATTGACAACTGTCTTAAAAAAACACTTATTTTATTGTACATGAGTCACAATGAAGAGAACAATAAAACTTATTTTGCAGGGATCTAAGTACTTGATCCTGATTACATTGTCAATAAAACTCCTGAGGTACAATAAGAAAATGCACGTAAACAAAAACCCTGTAATTGACCTTTGCTACACATTAATAGATCTATTGAAACAGTGCAATATATCAACAGATTACAGTTATTTACATTAAAAGAAATACATTTTTAACATCTATACCCAAAGTGGAGGTAAAAGACTCAATATGCTATGGAATAGGAGAGGGGGAAAAAACAAAACAAAACAGGACAACAGATCTAATTTGGCTTTAGGTAAATCCAGTGTTTGCTTTACTAAGAAGAAGACAACTTCATAAAGTATTATGAGGCACCATAAGTTCATTACAAGCACATTTTCTATAACAAACACATCCTGATAAGCACAAAGCCAAGTGAAATGGGTTGAATACTTAGAGGCAATTCTATTTCTAAGTAATTACAAGCTTTTCAACTGGGAGAATTGTCTGAATTATGTTTAACACAAAATTAGAAACATTTATGCCTCTAACTAGATAACTATCTGTGAGGCATTATAATAGATTTTAGGTAAATCTTCATCTTTTCTGCTTTCTTGATTTAGCTCAGAGGTTTGTTGTTGTTTTGTTATTTGGCTGTTCTAAAAAAAGGTTTGTGGATATTTATGTGTTTACTTAAAAGTTAAAAATGGAAAGAGCCAGCAAATGCATGCGCCAAAAATTCCATCACAGTTACTTCATACAGTATGTGCCTTACACCCAGGACACCCCCTTAGTGGTTATCATAAAGTTATGGATACAGTTGAGTTTGTTGTAACATTCACGGTTTAAAGTCTCTGCAGTTTGTTTAATTACAGTAAGTGTTGGTTGTGACTGAGCGGCTTGTTTGTAGGTAGTAGGTCGTCGGTCAGGTGGTCAGCGTCCTGCGACGCGAGCCATTCCCGGGTTAACGAAGGAGAAGTTTCTGAACATCGTCTGGTCGACGCTGTTGATGAGCGTCCGGTCGGCACACGATAGCCGGGGCTTCTCATTGATGAACTCCTTATCAAAGTTGCTGCAGTCACTGGGCGACGTCTGCAAGGATGGAAGAGAAAATATTTAAATTATTACCGCAGTGCTGCAACACTGATCTGTAAGTCTCACAAGCTGTTGTAACATAAACACTGTCTTGCAGATTGTGTGTTGTGGAACTGCAACAATTAGTCAATCGACAGAAAATGAATCGCCAACTATTTTGATAATCAGTTAATCGTTTTAAGTGAATATGTCCAAATTCCTGATTCCAGCCTCTCAAATTGGATTTTTTTCTGGTTTATTTTCTCTTCTATGACAAAATATCTTTGTGTTGGTCAGGACCAAGACAATTGAGGACATCACGTTGGAAAACAGTAATCCACATTTCTCACCATTTTCTGAGCTTTTATAGATCAAACGCCTAATTGATTGATTGAGAAAATAACCGGCAGATTAATCGGTAATAAGATAATCATTAGTTGCAGCCTTGGTTTGTTATAGCACTTCTTTACCTCCACCATAAAGATAATTTTATGGCAATGCCAAGAAGTCAACTTGCCATTTTCACATGTTCATAATTAGATGAAAGGCTCCACTGTCAGGATTAGTCAAGTGAAATGATTTTGGTTGACATTAGTTAAAATATGCAAACTGGAAAATGAAATGACACATATTGGAGTATCGTTGCCTCTGTTCAGATTTTAGGAATTCAGATTGTGGAAACATTCACTTGCATTGTGAATTTAGTTAAAATTGTGCATGTCTACACTCCTGGTTCTACTGGGTGTTTTCAGTTAATATTCAAGCACGAGTAGGTCGAATATTTTACTTTCTAGATAAAACAATAGTCATTTAAAACAACTTCGGTTATGGTTTGCGTTACTTTAATCTCAGTGAAATCTCTTGGTATGAGCTGGGACGGTGTGTGTTTGCCTTTCCATCACACTATCCCAGTGCCTCACTAGACCTGTTTCTACTGTCTTCTTATTATTATCCTTTACAAGAGCGTTATCTACAGTTTAATATGTTCATTCTATCCAAATATTTATCAAAAAGTTGGCAGAAGATGCATATTATGTTTTTTATCAACTGTGAATCCTCTGAAGAGGACAACAGGATCACTTTATCAAAAGAGTTTTTCATGGTATTTCTTTGCTGCTTCCCACTTTAAATACTGTAAATAGCATCTATACATTAATTTAATGAAATAATGTTTCCTCTGGCTCTCTAGTGTAGCAGAGGCCTGTAAAAGTTGGTGGCTGCAATATGCAGACGCTGGTCCTCCAGTCTGTTTCCATCACTCTTTATTGCATGCTCTTTTTATCAAATCCCCACCTTCTCCACCTTAAGCAACCATAACATAAGTCTGCACACAGACCATGCTGTACTTACTAAAGTTGGCCTGAAGGGCGGCACTACCTTCCGTTGTTCCAGGGCGTTCCAGTCGGTGCTGCTGAAGAAGCTGTGCTGCCTGATGTTTCCCTTCACTCCTAGTCGTTCCTCAGGCTCTCTAACAAACAGCTGCAGCACAAAAAAGACACCAGAACTAAGGTTACATACTGTACATGAGTGCTGTACATGTGCATGGCAATAAAAGTCACCAGTTAAAAGCAATAAACATGACTCTTAGTGTTTCATCTAAATATCTTAGTTGGCAAACTATTGTTTTTTTTTTTTTTTTTTTAAATTTGACCCTGTTGTTAGTGCAATTTCAGAGCCCAGTTGCTGATTAGAAGATGTAGCTTTAACTTTTTCCTTGGATTTTCTGTTTCAGTGAATGTTTGAGTTTCTCATGGTGATTATAGAGAGCTACAGTTTGAAGTCACAGAAGTCAACCAGCAGTTTTAAACCATGGGTTTCCTTCTCAGTTTTATTCATTTATTTGCCACGTTTATTGATTAAAAATTCTGTATATACTTGAAAGTGTTGCCAATTTTCTTGTACAATGTAAATTACAGCAGCTGGAACTCTATATATACATTTCTTGCATGTATTGTCCTCAAATAATAAAAAGTTTGTTGATATGTGGACATCATCATGTTGAAGTTTGTCACAAAGCGAATTTTCTTGATTTATCAACAATCAAAAACGTCATTGGAAATTTGTTATGGCAATGCATGTGTGCCTACAAAAATAGTCATCACTAGAACAGCCTTTAACTGACCAGTTAGGTTATCCAAATACTTCTTGAGTTTAGTAGCTCTAATACTACTCTAAGCATTCAACCATCAAACACACTAACCAACCACCAACCTTGACCAGAATGTCCTTGGCGTCTTTGGTCAGCCAGCGGGGATAAAGAGGGTTGTCAGTTCGTATGGACTGAAACAGCTCCTCTTCGTCTCGGCCGTGGAACGGAGACTGACCGATCAGCATCTCGTACAGCAGCACTCCAAACGACCACCAGTCCACTGAGCTGTTGTACTTCTGACCCAGAAGGATCTGACAAACAATCACACATGCATACTGTTAAAACATGCAGTCCCTATAGTACCTTACCAAATTTAACCAAAAAATACGCAGTCATAAATTCATCGCTGCTTTCTTGGTGAAATTTATATAACAAGAACTAGTGCAAAGTTAGAACAAATAAGTTTTTCTTTCTTGAAAGTATCTGTGACCTGTTCTGTGGAGCGTGATTAATAACTACATCTAAAATGAATTACTGACAGCCTGAGCTCTACAGTAGTTTGAGATTAATGCCAACATAGCATTACAGTAAAGGACATTACAACCATTAGATTTTTGTCCACAGTGACTTGCATTGTTTTTCCCTGATATACACGCCAATCTGGAGCAATTTGGGGTTCAGTGTCTCGCTCAAGGTCATTTCGATATGCGGCCAGGAGGATTCGGTGATTGAACCACAAACCTCAACTTTACCTTAATTTACAAGGTACCTGTTTCTGGTTTTATTTATAAATGTATGTGATGTCTTTTTTTGTAGTAAAATGTCACAATTTAAATTTTACCACTGTTTTAGCTAATGTCTGTAGGAAGTGAAAACATATACATTTCTACAGTATTCTGATCTATGATGCACTTTATACAGGTGTGAAACTAGTGCTGTTATGTTTTTTTTTGTTAATGAACAGAAACAATAAAAAAACGTGTATTTAATGTTTCACACGTTTTTGATCCGATTATTGGATAACATCAGAAGAGCAAGAGATTGCTATCGTGAATTCTCACCTTGTGTCTAGGCCAGGGTGCTGCTACGGCAGAATATTTGACATGAAGGGCAGAAAGGTGTAATTAATAACCTTAATGATGATTGCATTCCTTTATGTCCTGTGTACTGTCCATGATGGCTCATTGGCATGGCTTACTGGGGCACTGGAGCCATCAAAATGTTATTTACACCTGTCCTTTTCCTGCCATGATGTGACAAAATATCTGCTGAGGAAAGTCTATTGTTCCAAGTTATTACATAAAACTTTCCTAAGGCTATAACTTGAGTTAAACCTGATAAGCGTGTTAAATGTGTAAGTAAGCTACTCGGCAAAGTATTTTCCTTATGCAACAGATAGTATAGTATCATATGGCCCTAACAACAAAAAGATTTTGCAGCTCATACAGCATGTTTTCCATCACCTGTCAAAGGTAAAACACTTGCTGTGACATCACTGTTTGGGGCCCATAGACATTAATGCAGCAGCATTTCTCTACTCTGTCTGATTTAGTGTTCATTTACCCTTTAATCTACAATGAATTATATAAATACAAATGTGTTTCTATTATAACATGCAGGTTACCTCAGGGGCGATGTAGTCGGGTGTCCCGCAGAAGGTGGAGGTCCGCGAGTCGAGCTGCATGTTCTCCTTACACATGCCAAAGTCCGCTATCTTTATATGCCCCTCAGAGTCCAACAGCACATTATCCAGCTTCAGATCCCTACAGAGGAACAGGAGGACAAACACAAGAGAGAGAGGAAAATTACAGAAAGCCGTTTCCAGTTTGGCACTTTTGTGTTTTGTCATCAATTCAAGTCCTGTGTCTCATTTAGGCTGAGAGACTCTACCTGTAAATGATTCCTTTGGAGTGCAGGAACTGAAGCCCACAGATGATCTCAGCTGCATAGAAGCTGCAGGAAGACACAAAGAGGAAGAAAATGAATTGAATGGATGGATGTTAGTTGCTACTTTGCTTCTGTTTGTTTAATCTCCCCTTCATCTCTCCCGATTGTCTCGAACCAGGGAGTAACTTTGAGGAAGGGAGGAGAGTGGAGTGGTTGGTTACTCAAATTATCTTCTTTTCTTTATTTGTATCAGGAGTTAAAATGGAAGAACAGAGCGACAGAGGGCACTGCAAATATGGAAACCGAGTCAACAAGAATACTAACATGGTGACTCATCTGACTTGAATGAAAACAAAGCAACATGATACTCAAGACTGCCAAAACTCAAACAGTAAAAAGCTACAGTTGTGCATCTAAACTTTTGATGCAGTCCTGCTGAATAACATTTCTTCATGAAATATGTTAAGCATAATCAATAATAAATTTCATGTTTGGGCTTGTTTTTATGCACATGGAATTGGAACTGGTTAAATAAGTCACTTAATGAAATGAGATCCTAAGAAACACTTTTTCCTTTTCCTTTTTTTTAAGGCCATTGGAGAGTTTCACCTCAGATTTCTGTCAGGAACTATAGATAAATACTATATGTTTGTCTGGAGGCTGATGGAGCTGAATGGTGAACTAAACTTTTGCAGATAAAATTCTGTTAAACTTAGATGAAGGTCAGGATAGCTGAATTTTGAATTAGCCCCACCTTTGACCACCGGCTTTGCATGTACTGCCCCTGGTTTTTCCCCCAACACAAAGCACCACCCCGTACTACCGTAAAACTAGAGGCCTAAGTATTGGCATCACATTCTTAGATTAACTATTAGAGAATAGTTGGACAAATAAGAGTCATGAACTCTTCTAAAATTTGTGGATACGTACGTGGATCTGTGCAAGTCAAACTTGTGGCAGTTCTGGATGTGGAACATAAGATCGCCTCCATTCAGATACTCCATCACAAAGAACAGATTCTCCTGGACACAAAAATGCAGAGAGTTCAGCGGAGTTTGCTAACGAGGGTTGAAGTGAACACTGCGGATGTGTACTGAAGTGTATATGGTTTTAACCTTGGTTTGGAAGGTGCAGTAAAGGTGCGTGAGGAAGGGATTTTCCCAGGCTAAGGAGAGGACCCTCCTCTCCACCATGGTGCACTCGACATCGTCGTCCATCAGAACCACATCCTTCTTCAGAGCCTTCACCGCGAAAAACTGCCCGCTCTTTTTCAACTCGGCTAAAAACACCTGGAAAAAGAGCAAGTATATCTAAAAACTGCTCAGATTGGATAGTTCATATTTTCTTTGCCTGCTGCCCACCCATTTCTAACACCCCCCTCTCTTATGCCGTTTCTGAAGCGAACACTTTGCTACCTCTGACATCGAAACGACAAAGTCAGAGGTTTTCTGTGGAAACTGGCTGCAAAAACAAGTGTGACCACAAACCTCACAATGTGCTGAGGGCTACAAGTTTATGAGAATGACTAAAATATCATGTTCTGATGACAAACTAAAGGAAAAACTCTTTTCCTAAAGGTATTATGTAACACTTACTACAAGTATGAAAAACATATTGTGGCTGTAAGAAATTTTGTATGAATGTTGGAATCATCTCGTCCTCATCAGTGCTGTATCCCACTTCTCTTTGCCCTTGCCCATAACTGATACCATTGTGGTTGTATATTCATGTGGAAACTTGTGGTGTTAGTCACTATTCTTCCATGTTAAATGTTGACAAATGACGCACATTTACTCAATAAATCTCTTACTGTGAATTGGCTAAATTGGCTCACCGTGCATTTATGTTTCACTTATGAACACATTTTATAACTTATGATTGACAGTAGGGAATACAGTACAGCAAGAACTGTGTAAAGCCAAAATAGTTTTCTGTTAAGATGGTTCATCTTTATTGTTCTTTTGTTTTATATACTCTTTGTGCCGTTGTCTAATGTAAATTATATTATTTATTTTACTTTGCTTTTTTGAATTTTATCTCCAGTACCTTGCCAAAGCTGCCTTTCCCGAGCATCTTATGCAGGGCAAAGTCATCAATGGTAAATTTTGAATGGTGATCCTTCTTCGGAACAGCGTACAGAGGCTCTTCCTCCGCCAACGCCTCAGTGACCGACCTGCTAATGTCTCTTGGTCCCTCCCATGAAATACCTTGCACATCTGCAAGTCAGGTAAAGGGAATGAGAAGCACATGCATGTTGTTACAAAACTGCAAAGAAGAAAGGATTGGCTCGTTGAGAATATAAATTTTAAGGGTTGTGTACCTTTACTTGCAGGTGTAGCTGTTGCTGGTAAACCCATTATTAACCCAGACGGAGCTCGGACCACCCCTGGCTGGCCAATGCCTACTGGACCTTCTCGACCAATGATTTCGTTTTCTCTGGTGCTTCGGGCCTAAAGGTTAAAGGTACGCTATGAGGTTTTGGGGTTCAATTTTTGTTGACCATTTTTTAAAGGATTGTCATTTTTAAGCAGGTGTAAAAGCCTCTAAATATAGCATTTAAACCATATTGACACTCAAAATCTGTCAGGAGAAAAGATCTTAAACACCTTAAAACCCTCTAAAACTTAGAATGAAAGTGAAATGGATACTCTAATTTAAAGGGCAAAACAAGTTAAATGGATCCAAAACAGAGTGAATGATTCAAGAGGCACAATTTAAGAGATCCTTAGGCTCTATTAAAGGGTATGTGTTTAGATTTAAAGATGATTGTGTTGTTTAAGGTAAGTACATACTACCAAAACATTTTTAGGTGTGTTAGCTGTCCAAGGTGAGGTAAGGCTCGGGTGAGGGTTGATAAAGAAAAGAAACTCCACCATACAGCATCAAGGGTAAAAGTTTTCACTAAAACAATTTCTCAACACAGCTTTAAGTATTTTCATTTGTGAAGAACATTGTTTGTCTGACCTGCTGTTTGCTCTCGATCATGGCCAAAGCTTCAGCCATCAATTTTTGGTTGACACCACAGAGGTTGGCTACTTTCTTCTGGCATTTGTGGTGGACGTTCATGCTGCATTCTGCATAGAAAAGACAGCATCACCATAGTTTATCAGGTAATAACGTGTCACTGACTGTACATCCACATATTTTCACACATGATGATGCAACAATTCTCTGAAAAAGGGATGTTAAGCTATTTGTATGCAAGATAAAGAATGTTATTCTCTTATTTAGCTGTTGCATTTGTTTACTGAGGAAATTATTTTCTGCTTCTATAACATATACACCTAAATACTGTACATCATATTTTGACCCCAAAGCCTCATACACATAGACTGCATCAGTGTGTGGGCTTGCATTGGAAATTTCATCCATTCGATGTGGAATGCTGCATTTGCCTCCAGCTGTGGCAGCTGCAGTTTGTTTCTGGTCGAGGGTCTAACACATGCAATAAATATGATAGCTAACCGGAAATGTCTCAATATCTGCAGCTGTGTCAGCTGTTTTATGGTGTAGTATATCATGTCATATTGTAGATTAACTAATATTTAAAATATCTGATACTATACTTGTTGTGTGTAGCTGTTCTAAGCCAGTGATTTTACATGGCTGCGGCCATCTGCTGTATTTATTGTTTTTGCACATAAGCTCAGCTGGCATTTAGACAGCAAAATCCAGAGCTTGTCCCTCATGGCAACAGTTTCTTTTAGGCTATGGTGCCTTATTCTACTTCTTTAAAGGGGACATAACATGCACATTTCCAGGTCTATATTTATGTTCTGGGGCTCTACTGGAATATCTTTGCATGATTTACAGTAAAAAAAAAAAAAAAAAAAAAACCTCCTTATTTATCTTATACTGGCCCTTTATGCAGCACTTGTTTGGTTAACTCCCGGGAAGCTGCCCTTCTGGCGGCTCGGGAGGCTGCGTGAACAGTATTTGCAGGATTTCACCTCTTTTTCTCGTTCTTTACTTGAGATATAAACTTCTCAAATACATCCATACATGTTCGAGCCCGTATCTGATCTGAAATATGCAAGTGGACAACATCGACAACCTTAGCAACAAAGGCTAAGGAAGGAACGGCCATTAGTGGGCATGCATGAAACAATCTGATGTCATTATGAGGAGGAATTAGACGTAACCCTGGCTTTTGACTTGCAGGTGGCATTTTTACATATGCTCACCTCAAATTTTGGAACCATGTTTAACAGACGTTATAAAAGTATTAAAATAACTGAAAATCACAAGTAGCATATGTCCCCTTTTCATTTCTGATGTCAGTTGCATTAACACAAAGCAAATCTGTGCGTATGAGGCGTAACCCTAACTCTGCAAGACACAAGTCAAATTTTTTCCAAACACCAGACGCATAAAACCACAGAAATTGTAAAACTTTCCCCTCTCACCCTCACATTTGAGCCCCTGCTTGGCCAGCCCCCACAGCAAAGTCCCACAGTGTTCACAGAAGGTGGGGCTTTTATAGTTGTAGACTTTGAACCTGTGGGGCATGTCGATCTTGAAGCGTTCCTTGTGGATCTGCAACACACACGGCACATCACACAGCTTATTAAGGAAGCCTTATTGTAGTAAACGGTAGTAAAAAAACTTCCTGGATCCAAACAGTGGGTGTCAGGTGTGTACTGTATACTGTGCATTAAAACATGAGGTTTTACATTCTGTATTGGTTTCATGCATATGATCTCAGCAGGCATGTGGCTGAGGAGGAAGTGAAACAAGAGCAAGAAGATAAAAGTGGCAAATGAGACAAGACTTTGGAGTAATGATACTTTTGTGTGAGGTGACTACTTGATTAGTAAGCATTATAACCACAAGTTTAGAAATCTTTTACACATACAGTCCTGTATTAGCAACCTCTGAGTGCTCGGAAGAAGGGATGTACTGTCATAGAGCGTCTTATGTGAATCTGAGAATGAATGTGAAGCAGATACTTACCATTGTTTCTTTGCTATTGATGGCTGAACCAGTGCATTTGGCAATAACTTTGTCTATGCATTTTTTGTGGATAGCCGCATTGCACTCTGAAAGAAACAAAGAGGACAGGGTGAGACAGATGGGAAGGAGGTATGATTGTATCAAACTTGGCCATTCACATCAGTGGAAAGTAATCTGACACTCACGTCTGCACTGATAACCCTGCTTGTTAAGACCCCTGTGGTGGAGAAAAACAGGTGAAATGACTCATATGATTATAAAGAAATGACTAATTTGGTGATTAAAAAAATAAGTCAGTCGGTTGCGTACCAGACAAACTCTTTGCAGACGGAGCAGAAGGTCGGTTGAGGGAAGAACGTGGCACTGAACTCGTGACACTTGACAACATGAACTTTGGCCTGTTTGATGGCACCACGTCGCTGATGGAGAGCGAACAGACCCTCCCTCTCCTGTTCAGACTCTGGGTCTCCCTCAGTCTGCCCTGTCGCGTCTGAAACACATCACACCGTTTATACCAAAAGGAAAATAGATGCAAAAGACCCTTTGCTGATGAGTTCAGCCTTTTCTGGACAGAGCGATCACTCACTGCTGTGAATGATGGTTTGAATTTTACTCATGAGTTTCGATTTCTCACCTTTTGTGCATTGAGAAGTTTCATTTTGATCAAAGTGATAATCTATAACATTTCAGCTGGCAGGAATGGGAATCATTTCTTTTACAGACACACTTATGAGCTTTGCATTAAAAAAAAACTGCTTAGTGTATCATGAAATGATGAGTAAATCATCTGTGTGTTGCCAGTAAATTGCAGGCCCCAGTGTACAATACTTGAGCTGTGAGAAAATGCAGCTCTAACTTTAATGATTTTTAATGGCAAGTAACTTTTTTTTCTATTGACCGGTTGGTCACGTCTGCATTAAATTATAGGAATAGGAACATTTTGGGAAATACACTTATTTGCTTTCTTTCGGCTAGTGAGATGAGAAGATCGATCTGATCGATCAATGTTATGTCTTTGCTTTAAGTACAGAACTGGAGGACGTGTAGACTCTAGTTTAGCATAAAGACTGGAGGCAGGTGCAAAACGGCTAACCTGGCTCTCCCCAAAGTTCAAAAACACCCCAACCACTGCCTCTAAAGCTCACTAATTAATACGTTGTAAGTCATTTGTTTAACCTGTACATAAACAGACATAAAATTGATGTCTTCTCATCTAACTCTTGAAAAGAAAGTAAATTAGCAAATTTCACAAAATGTTAAACTACTACTTTAGTTAGTCTTTAGAAAGGAGTTTGTGTACTGCTGAATATTTGCCTGCTCACTTAAAAATGTGAAGTTTAGTCAGTTTGAGCACAGTAATACAGTTTGATGCATATTGGTAAGTTGTTCATATACAGTATATAATGGAGGAGGAAGTTCTACAGATCAAACTGTCTCTGTGTACCAGTCACTGTGCCACCTGTTGTTCTGCGCAGTGATTTCCTATTTGCTAGGTGTATTTATAGAAACATGAGAGGGCTTTTTTGCTATTAGTTCTCTGTGACTTCTCAGGCCCTTGGCGTGGTGTTAATGTCAGGAAAGCACCGGTGAAAGGGATCCAACATAATGTGCACACACATCCACTTGCAACACCAGCATGGGGCAAAGGGTCAAAACGCCTATTTTCAGTTTGAGAAAATGTGATTATGATAGGAAGATTAAGGCTCATTAAAACAAACAAGGCCTCCAGCAATACAAGATTTTGAAGGGCTGTGCCAACAATTTGGGATGTAAACTAATTATGGCAAGTATTTTATAATTATATTCAGCATCTTTATGCAGTATTTGACCTTTTCAACCCAAAGATTAAAAAAAATCCAAGAACATCCCACTTTACAAGGTAGAAAAGCTTTTAAAAGAAAATAAATTGAAGAAGAAAGTACTGGAAGTGGCTAAACAGTATAGATAAATGTTTTGTCGCTCTCTGTCATGACTTTCTATAACATAATAGTGATTTAATGTTCATAAAGTATGTTACATTAAAACCTTTTAAACAGTTTTAGACAACTTTTGTCAGAAAATATGCTATGGTTCACAGTAAGTGATGCAATTTCTCATTTTGGCAGCAACAGATATCAGTTTGGAATAAATAAAACAGGGTTTGGTAGTAGACAAATAATCTCCTGGAGATGCAGAAACAAAAAGCCGAGACATACATTTGTGACTAGTCTTAACAACATAGTAACAAATAAACTTTAATTTTTACAAATTTTGTCAGGACAATTTATTTACTTTAGTAGTGATTTTCACAAAGAACTTTTTGTGCTTGGTAACTGCAAAGCCCTGTGTGTCACAGTATAGCATATTGTGGATTTCTGTAAATATAACTGTCAGCAGGTTGAGTTACAAAGGTTTGAACCACTCACCGCTTTTCTCCAGATAATATCTGGCCTCCATCAGCAGGCGTCCCTGCGGCTTCAGGTCCAGCTGAGACAAAAACAAACAGCAGGATGAAAGAAAAACAGAAACAAAAGCAATATTTAATTACTGAGAAACTTATTAAAAAAAACACATTTAAAAAGAAAAGGGAAGGATGTTGATTCAAGATGATGATACATAAAGTGTATGACGGAGAGATGGTGCGTGTCATGCTGTTTGGCTGCACTGGGAGCGGCAGACTGTCTGGCTCATACAAACCAGACTGGGGAGGAAATTCACTCCCACAATGTATTTGATTTGGTTCATCCATTCCCTTCATTTGTTTGTTAGTTTGTTAGGAGAAACACTCCTCTTTACATTTATGTGAAATATATTAAGGAAGAAGGTTAATCAGCATGAGCAGTGATAGCCCTCATGTCCTGTATATAATGTGGATATATTTTCACTTCATTTTATCTTATTTTATCATAAAGTGGGAACGTATGTGAGTTGCAGGGACTGTTATCTTATGTTACATTAATGTTTTTTTTCATGCTTTTATGTCCTTTTCATGTAGAGCACTTGGTGTTAAACACTTGCTAGCATTAGCATAACACAGCTGCATTTCTTGTATGAAAGGTGCTATACAAATGAAGTTATTATTATTATTATTATTATTATCATTCAGGTGGAATGGAAAAGGTGTCAAGATCTGAAAGCTCTGTAGGAGGGTCCGTGGGCATCCCGCCATAAGTAAATATTTTTGTGAATTTTGTGAGTGGTTTTGTATGCTTTTTAGGGCATTGTTGTCTCTATTAAATGGCATAGAGTAATAACATAACAGGACGTTAGAGTATAGAGAGAGAGGATTACTTGCAATAAAGTTTCCCAGCATGGTCTGCGTCTTAAACCTCTATGTAGGTCACCAGGACGCCCCAATTTTTACAATTTTAACATGTAAATGAGGCATTTTTGTGCACTTGTTTTGTTTTCTTAATGTTGTCGGTACCTTGTAACTTAACGAGGGTGCCATATTTTTCATTCAAAACATCAAATTTAATCCCAGAGGCAACAAGTTTGAAGGTCTGATAATCACTTTTATGACTTGTGTTCTTGTAATTATTGATCTTTACATAGCCGATGTAAGTTTCTTGTAATCCTTCATCATTACGTTGTGATCACAAAATAATTATTCTGTAATCTCATCATAGCAAACTTTGTGGAATAATTACTACATAATAATGAAAAACAATCACATTATATAACTCTACTGTTTTATCGTGATAATTGGATAAAAATTCAGATTCTGGTTTACGGTGACGTAAACTCGTACCTGGTCTACATCAGAGCCTGTTAGTTCATTTTCTGGGTGTAGGTGATGATGCTCAGCACCAAAAATGGGGACAATGCTGTTTTTTTTTTTTGAATGGCTAAAAGGAGGATTACCACTGTAAACATTTTAACCTAAAAGTGAGTCAGACCATCTGGATATTGCCAGAGCGTCCAAACAGCCGGTTCGCACTGCACTAACCCAGATCTCCAGCTTGCCGTTCTCCTTCTTGCAGCGTGTTGCCAGCGAGTCCAAAGCCACGGTGGCTTCAGACTTCAGCTCTGCCGTCCGGTCCTTCACCATCACGTGCATGATACGACCTCGGTGGACATGGGCATCGAACGTGGTGCTCCACGGCGGGTACATGGTGGGCTTCTTCTGCTTGTACACTTGGCCTTTCTCTGGAGAGAATGATGAGAAAATACACTTGTGTATTGCCAGGCTGTTTTTTTTCTCTGCAACAGATGAAGATGAAACTAAAGCCACACTGGGCAATTTTCACTTTGACTTTCACTTCAACACCTAGAAATCCTGTGCGTCAGCAAAATAAATGTATTCTTAGTGTCTGGTGGGGTATAAATAGTGACAGGGTGCAAACAATAACTGCTGTTTCAATTTTTATCTGGACAGAGTTCATTTGCCATTTATAGAAGACACCATATATTCGTGACCTGTTTTTAAAGACCTGTGGGCTTGTGCCTGGGTAGAGAGGTTGTAAAGTATCATCATGTTGTTGGTTTTTGCGGTTTTCATGAGGTTTGTTGACACCAACATAAATGTATAATATCTCTGGCCTTATCCTGATTAATAACATCCGGACGATGGAGAAGATTTCCTGCCTGTGTTGAAAACCAACGCCAGGAGTTAATCTACACAAATAGGATGAATGTATAGTGTATCACTCACAGGGAATTAGATGCTCTTTAACAGACCCAAGCTGTCATTTGAAGCTGATATCCATGGCTCTTTTCAGTTAAAGTATGTTAATCGTATACCATGTTCATGGTCAAGTGTTGTTAGATGTTGTTCTCCTCTGTTGTTATTACATTTAGTGTTCATTGCAAGATGTTGAATATACAGACTAAATATTTGACCACCTGGCCATCTAATCTTTATGATTATCATCTCACGGTGTTGAGTGATTTTTGATCGCATCACATGTGCCGGAAAAAAAAACCCCCTCCTGGCTTTCATAAATTACATCTGCTGATTTTTCTCTGCAATAACATCCCATATATCCACTTACATAACAGCCACATGCCATCCTACTGCTTCAACAATAAAGCCCACTAAGCTTTTTACTCCCTAAGTGATCTTCTCCATCATGGGCTCATCGCCTATCTGTCCACCGGCTCTGCCAGCTGCTGTATGTGCCGATTAAAGCACCCAGAGAGAAAAAAAAAGTCTGTTTCTTCCCAGAGACGCAGGCTACACCAGACTGCACGAGTTTTTTAAGACGTTTCCTAGCTGCGTTGTGCAGAGTTAGAGGTGACATGTTTTGGTTTTAGCGAGTACTCCGTCAGTTCCTGTGTTATTCTGTGAAAAAGTACCACGGTGGCATTTAGAGCTGGGTGTACTTTCTTGTCTCTGCTCTTTGAGGGAGCTTACGTTTCCTTTTTTATGTACTAAAGGTATTATGTACAAAATGCTTAGTGAAGATATTTTACATTAGATATTGCAGTTTTAAACCAGTTTAGATATAAACATAGATGTATAAACATTGTCTCCAGTCACTAAACAAAAAGCAGGACTATCAGCGGCATTGAAGTGTTGAAAAAGCTTTACTCAGCTTTTTTTTTTTTTTTTTTTTTTTTGCCTCATTTGAATACAATTATAAAAGTGGAAGTTAAACAGGAGTGGCCCACTGTTTCACTGTGACAAGCTGTCTAACAAGATTTTCCATTAACACAGGAGGATATATCTCATATTAGCAGAACAAAAAAAGGAAACTGTGCTACACACATGAGCAGTTACAAACACATTTGTAGTAACTTTTAGCGCACAAGCTTATGTACAGGATTGTGTTACTGTTAGTGCAGTTACAGTGGCCTGATTATCAGATTGAAATGTCATTTTATTTCAATTCATTGTTCAGTCTGATATTATTGGTGTATCGTAAGCTGATTTGTTTCGCTCGGCCTGACTCATCAGTAGCAAGCTAAGTATTTGTCTCTCAGGCGTCGTTTTCAGTCAGTACTGAAGCTCCTGTAACTGCTGCTAGCAGCAGTTCATTTTCATAATCACAACCTCAGAAATATGTCAAAGTTAGTACTGTACGTCTACCTAGAACAATCATTTACAATCTGTACATTTAACAATGTACAGCTGCATCCATCCATCATAATGTTTCATGAATGTGTTTTTCTGTTGGCGCAGGAAGATGAGAGCCCCCCTTTTTAATCCCACCTACAAAAGTCCAACCAGGCTAACAGCTGTTAGCACACATCAACCGATGCTGCATTTGTGAAGTCAAAAACAATATTTGAGAGCAATTCAAAAGTCTAAAACCAGGCAACATTTTACATTATACAAAAAAAGGCCTTCCCTAACAAAGCTGTGTCAAAATCATTCCCTATTTACTATATAGTGCACTACATAACCCTCTGCCATTTTATTTGAGTGTCCGAATGCTGAGTGTGTAAATATATCCACTGTATAATACCCTCAAAAATTTGCTGCAGTTCTGTATACGACTTGTGCTTGGCAGAGTCAAAAAAAAACCCCAAAAGAGCCTGAACACTCAACTTTGTAGCCTACTTCAAATAAATGTAATGGAGTAATCGAAAGCCTTGTTAAACAGCTTTTCCTTTGAAGATGAAATTAGACCCTCTGAGCCAAAGTGCCTGGTGGGAGCTATATTTTCTTTTCTTTTTTTTTTTTTATTAAAAATGTTTTAACCAGCCTGAGAGATTTTCACCATTAGCTCTTAATTTCACAAGCTCAGCATGGTGCCACTGAGCATCGTGTCCATCATAAACACTAAAACCACCAAAGCTTATCTTATGTGATGAAAAGTTATGTGCTATTAAGGAGAAAAGGAGGAAAAATACAGTGTTGTATGTAAATTTTCACTTAAAAATTGTTCATTTTTGAAGATGTTGAATGCATGTATGTATCAAGACATTTTCACTGTGAATATATCAACTTCCAAAAATGACGAGTTGTACCATATAACATCAATTTATATAGTAATGTCTCCAGTGTTTTGTTGCTCATTCAGGCTTGAAAAATATTTTTAACTGAGGTAAAGTAAAACAAAACTAACTGAAATTGAAATACACACACTTTGCTCCCTTGTAGCACCAGTCTGGTTACAGAAAAGGAAAAGAAGCATCAGAACTACCCTCTTTCCTCACAGTGACACTGTTTTTTATCTCTATCCTGCACTCATATTCAGCAGTGGTTAAAGATAGCCAGATGCAGAGCAAAGATATCTGGTGTGAGTCCATTATCACGCTGGGAAGTTGCCCAATTGTGACATTGGACGTGAATCAACAACCACAATGCAGAAACTGCCAGTCGATCAATTTGAACAGTTACTACAACAATACAACTGTCAGCATTGAGGTGTTTTAAAATGAAAGTGAAAATAGCTGATTCTCTAAGACAACATTTAAAGCAAAGTACTGTAGCACTGTTGTACTAGCATTTGCCATCCCAACATACTGTCAGACATACTCCAAAAATAAAGATACTACTTCTCCATTTCTATATTTATTCCCGACACCCACAGTTGTTGCTTTACTGAACATATAATGCATCACTTCCTGGGTGACTGAAGAATTTCTTTTTTCTAGGAAAGACCCAGTGATCATATGGTGCTCACAAGAACAAACTGTAAAAGTTTCCATGAACTTGAATTTAGGTTGAATTACAATTGTGTGTTATCAGTGTTAAAGCTAGTAGTTTTAACATTTGTTCATTTTGATGCCCAAAGACTCTAAAGTGTTACAAGTTAACCGTATTGCCACATGAAACGGTATTCTTTGTCTTTGTCAGTTTAAACTAGGGGTGCAGCTATTGATTATTTTCTCCAACAATTGATTATAGAAGTTGTGAAAAATGCCTCTATCAGAATTCCCAGAGCCCAAGGTGTCATATTCAAATAGCTTGTTTTGTCTGATCGACAGTCCAGAACCCAAACATATTAAGTTTACTATCATATAAAACAAAGAAAAGCAGCAAAACATCAAATTTTAAAAGCCGAGACAATGAATTAATATTTGGATCGATTATCAAAATAGTTGCGTAGAGACACTTAACATATTCACAAAAACATATTCATCAAGATATGTTGGTGTTGAAGTATAGAAGCTGACGTATAGACATGCTGCATTAAATTCATTTTAGGTTTAAGTTTTTTCATACTCAGCCAGAGAACTGTCTTGATCATTTCTGCAATAAACGTGTATTGGAAACAAGTAATCAATTATCACCATGTTAGAACTGGATGACACTGGCAACCAACCATATGTGATTGTCAATAAAAAGCCAACAAAGGCTGAGATACTGGTCTAACTCTAGTGATATCACTGGTTGTGCGGGAACCAATTAGTCAATTAATGTATGAGTTGACAGACAGAAAGTTAATCGCCAACAATTCTGATCGATTAATCGTTAAGATCAGTTGGCAAGGGTAAACACCAAACATTCAATGGTTCCAGCTTCTCAAATTTGACGATTTGTTGATCTTTTCGGTTTTATATTACTGTAAACTGAACGAGGTTTTCGAGCCGTAGGAAACTGATGGGTATTTTCACTATTTTCTGATATTTTATAGACAAAATTACGAATCAATTGATGATCATTAGTTGCAGCCCTAATCAGTAAAACCACTAATCTAACCAACCCAAGCAGTCACTAACCTGTGTCGATGGCCTCCTTCATGTAGACGGCACAGTACGGGTTCAGCACCTCTTCGTGGTAGGCCAAACCGGGATCGATCTCAAAGTTGGAGAAACCAATCCGCAGGAAAGGCGACATGGCTGCAGGTTTTCACTCTCCGAGGCCCGCGCGATTATCCAAACAAAATCCAGAAAACCTCGGGATGATGCCTCTTTGTGAAGTAGTTTCACAAGATGAGATTTCTCAGATTTTTGGAGATAGCTCCGGTGTCGTTGTCACCACCACCGCCGCCACCACCACCTTTCCTCCACTGCAGTACACGCTGACTGCCCTTTTTCCTCCAGAGGAAAGATGGGCTGGCAGGGGAGGAGGCTTGCTGTTTTCCGCCCTTGACGCTTTAAACAACCTGTGAGAGGAAGAGACAGAGACAAAGAAAGAGGCAGATATTTCATCACCCATGACACCATAACCACAAGAGCAGACTCAGAGCGAGTTTTCCTGCACACTCAAAACTCCGTCTGCTCCAGCTGGCTGTCAAAGCAGAACTAAAACCAACAACAAAAAATCTCACCGTATGGAGTCCTAAGCTAAGTGTCTATTTTGTGGGGACAGAAGGAGACTCTGAACCTCAACACAACTAAAATAAAACCATCCATACCTTCCGGACTTGTAAACACCAGCTGTCACTTGGCAGAGGCTTTGAGCACCTTGTAAAAATAAAAAAAATCTAAAAAATCTCTCCAACTTGCTTTATGTGATCAACCACAAAAATAAACTCCCGCCGCTTCTACTGCAGCAGCTCTGATGGCCTAAGTCTTCGACTTAGTGACGGTCGATGTGATATTTGAGGCCTGCCGGAGAGCTGTGTGCTGTGTGTGTGAGTCCCGGTGGCTGAAGAGGTGACTATTAATAGAGCTGAAATACTAAACGCAGATCAGGAATAAACGACCGCATGTGCCTGAGTCCGCAATACTCATCATGGTCGCTGTCGTTATGAGAACCTGGCACACCTTTTCTTCACTGTCACCCTCACTGACCCTGAGTCAGTGGTGTCATGTGCAGAGACGGAGATAGAAACATAGACCGTAGGAGATATTTAAGCCAATATTTTGTGCCCCAAAATATTAAATAAATAAATTCTTGTCAGGGTGAAAAGGGAGACAACATTTTTGTATACATCAGTAAAACTACAGTCTTTGTGTTTTTAATTAAGAGTGCTTAGGTACAAGCAATGGTCCCTATACAGATGACAATAAACTTGAACTTGAACTATTCCAGTTTTGAAAGGCAGAGTAACAAGTATCAATAGTGAAAGTACATATGGTGAAAATTGTCTCCTTTCACGCAGCCACAAGCCCCTTTTCTAATACTGATACCCTACTTTTAGCCGTCAGTCAGTGCTTATCTAGAGTACAGGGTTACAGGTTATTTATGAAATTTTATTTAATTAGACTTTAATTAGATGTGTGTTGTTGTGTGTTGTTGTATTTAGGTGTTTTGATGTAGATATTTATTTCTGGGATAGTCTGAAATTTGTTTTAAATGATTTATGGATGTAACTTGTCCTGGTTTTTAAATGGGACGTATCATGTAGGTCCATTTATAGGTCTATATTTTAATGCTTGGGCTCTACTGGAATATCTTTGTGTGTTTTACAGTGCTAAAAACTCCTTATTTATCTTATACTGGTCCTTCATGTAGCCCCTCAGTTCAGCCTCTGAAACAGGTCGTTTTAGCTCCTGTCTCTTTGAGGCCCCCCTCCCGACGAGCCCACTCTGTTCTGATTGGTTAGCTTCTGAATGCTGAAAAACGAAACTCGAAATTAAAACTTCTCAAACACACACGTACATGTTTGAGGCGAAACCCAACTCATGGAACAACCTTTGCATCAGCCTTATTTAGCAACAAAGGCAACAGATTGACGGCCATTTGTGGGCATGCGCGAACAATCTGACGTCATCGCGAGGAGGAAGTAGAGGTAACTTTGCAAACGAATCGTCCGGAGCAGGCTGAAGCCCTTTCAGGGAGTGTTTTTACATCCATTTACCTCAAGTTTTGGAACTATGTTTAACATAGACATCCGACATCATAACAGTATAAAAATCACAAAAAGCATTATGTCGTTATGTCCACTTTAACATATTGGGACCATGTTGGAAATAAGTGATTTAACATGTTTTCTCCTAGATTCAGTGTGTTATTGTAGATCTATAAGAAAATCCAATTAAAAATGTAAATTTGGTCTTAAATAAATGTGTTAACTTGTAAGCAGTATTTTAATGTTGTAGGTACTGTAGGTGCTACACTATGGATAGGTGTGTGTGTGTGTGTGTGTGTGTGTGTGTGTATATATGCGCTATATATGCTGTATGTGGGAATGTGTACATTTGTATTTATGTACAGTATATGTGGGCCTGTATGAAGGGGCATGAATGTATATGTGATATGATATGTGATAAAGATGGTCTACTTAGGTCTGACTACAGTACGTTATTATGCTTTTGGGTAGTTAAAGGTAGTTGGTAGTTAGTAAACTACAATAATATTTTATGATCTAATTGTTTGTTTTTAGAGGTGGAATCTACAAATAAAATCATACCTACTATTTTTAGATTAATGTAAAAAGTACATTATTTCTCCCTGAAATGTGGAGTTTAAGCATTAAGTGTCTCAAAATGGAAATAAATCGGGTTAAGCACCACAGCTGTACTGTATATAAGTACAGTATTGGAATAAACTGATTTAGTTACTTCCAACCTGTATGTTCCTCTTTTGTTTTGTTTTATGAGCCGTTGCCAGAGCTGCTGTACAACCTTTCACAGTTTATTCACTTTTTCCAGCTGTGAGTAGCTCTATTTCTGTTGTGTGATGCATCATGTTCAAAAATCAAGCACTTTTTGTCTGCCTGCTAGCATGTTGAAATATCATTTGGCAATGTCCTACATACTTATAACCAAAACATCATTAAGAGTTAGCATGTGGTATACAACTGGGACACAGCTGTAATCTGTTTTTTTTTTTTTGTTGTTGTTGCTGTTTTTACTGTTTTTACAGATTTTTCTATTACCAACTCATTGTCCCATTTAAAAAAAAAAAAAAAACATATAATGGGAAGCTGCTCATATCAACTAATATAAACTATCATAGTTTATTGCAGTTAAATGCTAAACTTAATTCAGGACCAGATATTCATATTCTGATGTGTGGTTACCACCTTTTTCTACATATAAATACCTATTTTTTCCCATTAAATTTAAATAGCATCAATCTCCTCTTCAGAATATAATTGTGCACATAAACACACTGACTGATACTGATATTTAAATTCTCGCACACTCTTACACCAACACACACCCACACATACACTCCTCCTACCAACGCAGATTCATACTTCTCAAATGTGCAGATCTGCAGCCTCTTGTGCAATTTGAACCTGTTATACAATGTTGCATTGATGCAGGGGGAGTAAAACTTCCTGCGCCTAAGTCACGATGTAACCACACTTCCTCTCTCAAGGGTGTTTTTTTGGTTTTGAAGCTTCACAGGTGGGGCTGTTGCAAACAAGAGATTGAAAAACACTAAACACGGCTGCTCTTTGAAAAGGTGGGCAGAGAGCAGCGAAAAGAGTGCCAAAGTTTGACAGTATTGAGGTCAATCACTGTGACGGTGATGAGATTTCAGGTAGAAGAAAAACGACTACATGAAGGTAAAAAGCAGCTAATAAGTTTGTACTCAATACTAAATTAATACATTGGTGTTTTTTCCTTTTTGCTGTATAAAAGCCAATTTTAGCATCATCTCACCTTCCCAAATATTACAGATTACTTGATTTAAAGGTCCGTTACATATTTCTTTGACAGTAAAATTTTATAGTGTTTTGTGTCAATGTCAACAAACCATTAAAATCATCACAAAACATTAATAACTTTATGATTCAGTTCTTGTCTAGTTCCTACATTAAATGACCTGTAACTCACGGATTGTACCGTCAAGAAAACGGTTCCCATTTTGACATTTGTTTGTGATTAAATTGCTCGATCATATGTTTTGCAGAAGTGGGAGCACACGTCTGGCTGAAGTCTGACGTGACTTAAGCCTTAACTTGCATATGAATCTGCATATGAAAGATATAGACTGAGGTTTAGACAGATTGGATACACTAAAGTGAGCAACCTAATCTTCTTACAGTTTATCCAGATGTTCTAAACCACTTTATTTGGAGGTAAAACCTAAATAAAACACACCTAAAATGTAAAGATTTTACCGTTTGTCTTCGTTTTCTCTGTTTGTTTACAACCTCTCGTGTTTCTTGTCCAGTCTGACTTTGTTGTAGCGATGTTTAGGGCTGCAACTAATGATTATTTTCATTATTGATTAATCTGTCGATTATTTTCTTGATTAATCAATTAGTTGTTTGGTCTATAAAATGTCCAAAAATGGTGAAAAATGTTGATCACTGTTTCCCAAAGCCCAAGATGACGTCCTCGAATGTCGTCTTTTGTCCCGACCAGCCATCCACAACCCAAAGATATTCAGTTTACTGTCATAGAGGACTAAAGAAACCAGAAATATTCACATTTGAGATGCTGAAATTACAGATTTTTACTTTTTGTCTTAATAAATGACTTAAAACGATTAATTATCAAAATAGTATAATAACAATAATAGTATAATAATAATTTTCTGTCGATCGACCGCTCAATTAAGCAACTAATCGTCGCAGCTCTAGCAATGTTGCTGTGATCATTGTAAAATAACTGAACTATCCTTTAATGAACTTTACTAGCATGAATAGCTGGCAGGTAACATTAATTAACATTACATCTACATTCTTTTGCAGGTTTGAAGCAGGAAGCTTTTTTGATTTAACCGGGCAGTTGCTGCTGTGACGCTAAGAAAAGGTGGTAATAAATCTAACAGGATGCAAAACAGGTGACTTGAAAAAATACTGAAAGGAAAAGACTCTGAATGTTGTACAACATTTGAACTGATGTAATGATAAGTATCAGGCCTGTGGTGACGTCCTAATGGGATTACACAGTCTATGCCCTCTTTCTTCCTCATAATGTAAGCACACACTAGGTGTTAGTGGATTTAGATGTGACTAACACAGGGATCATTGTTAAAACAAGCTGCTATTCTTTATATTGGGAAACCTTTGATTGTTGGACTAAACAGCAGCTTTAAACACTGTAAATCAGCTGCTGTTAAAGTGTTATGTGCTTTTCCACACCTGAGGACGTGAACACAAGCTTTCCTGTTCATTTTTCATTCTTGTGAGTTTGTCTTTGTTAGTTTATATTGAGGCCAATGAAGAAGAGTCAGTCAAGTCTCTATTTTCTGCTCTTGTAGTTGGTCTTTATCTTTTTCAGCGCAGCCGACAGAAAGAATCTTTGTGTTGTTTTATGTGTGCAGGCATCAGGGTGCCATCTGAGGCGGTAGATTCAATCTACTGCAACCACCCATGGGTACTCAAATGCCACCCCAACCCCTCCACACACACACACACACACACACACACACACACACAGATACAGGGAAGGTCACGTACCAGTGTGCCAACGTCAGAGACCTTTTACAAACCTTTGATGAGGCAGGGCAAAGTCAAACGAGCCTCCCACCTGACTCTCTGTACCGAGCACCATCAAAGCTCACTGTGTGGGTGTGTGGGTGTATGTGTGTGTGTGTGTGCACCAGCGCCTTTTGAAGTAGCTAAGAGAAGAAGGGCGCATCTTTGTTGTTATTGACAGGAGGTCCATGTGTGTGACAGAAGCCTTTGACTATAGCTGCGGCTTTGACAAGAGCCAAAGCACTCAGTGTTCCTGAAGTGGTCACTCATTCAAAGATAAACATAGTAAACACAAAGATGTGACTCTCCACGACTTACATCAGTGAATTATCAATTAGCTACAGAAGTAAAACCAACAGGTAATGCTGCATGGAAAAAAAGGCACAAATTTAAGGCAGTGAAAAGAGGAAATTCAACTCAGATTTTGGATACATGTGTTTAGATTGAATTGTTTCTGCAACAGTCTGTTGTGTTTATTTGCGGTGGTGGGATGTAACTAAGTACATGTAATCAGCTACTGCATTTTGAAGTACTGGTATTTCCATTTTATGCTACTTTATACGTATACACCACTGTATTTCAGAAGGACATAGTATACATTTAAATCCACTATTATTTTTATTTGACAGCTATATTCACAAGTCATTTTTTTACGCAAAAATGCCAAATATTCGCTGGTTGCAGCTTCTCTAATGTGAGGATTTGAAGCTTTTCTGCATAGTACATGACAATAAACTGAATTTCTTTGGGTTTTGGACTGTTGATCAGACAAAACAAGACATTTGAAGACGTCACCATGGTCTTTAAGAAATTATAACGGGCATTTTCCACTATTTCCTGACATTTTATAGACAAATTGATATGAAAATAATCAAATTAATCAACAATGAAAATGTTAGTTAGTGCCCAAGTTACATAAATACATTAATAAAATGTCCCTTATTATAGAAAATGTATACAAAATGTATATCAAGTAGTTTTAATACTTCCTTGAACTAGCTACAGCATTAAAGTGCTGCTTACATGTTAATGCATCAGTGTAATAATCCATTAATGTACTATGTCTTAACACACACAGTCCATTCTGCTGCTGCACTTTTCATACTTTAAGTGAATTTTGCTGTTAATATTTTAAGGATGGTTTTGAATGCAAATGCAGCATATTTTTTTTTTACATTGTTGTGATGCTACTTTCTCTTAAATGTGGGATCTGAATATGTGATATATAAGTTGTGTCCCTGCACTACAACACTTTTACTGATCAAATCATTCAAGCCAGTCATGACTTCTGTAAATCTGAAACCTAACAAGCAAATAGAAACGAAAGGTTGCTTTCACATGTCACAAACACACGAAGACGTTTTGCTCACTTTATGTCAGCATCACTTTCACGTGTGAAAGGTGTTTAGTTACAGATAGTGTGAAGGCGAGGAAAAGTTAAAAGTGCTCACTTTGTAAAAAAAACAACAACAACAACTGTAAAACTTGCTGAGAATCATGAAAACAGGTGTACCAACCTGGAGAAGACTACTGCAGTTGAGTGTGCGCGGACAGAAGCTGCTCTCCATCTGAACATTTGTGTGACAGACCGCAGGGAGCAGAGTCGATGCATTTAACCGTGAAACCATGAGGCGTTCATGAATGTCGGAATATTGCAAGATTACAAGTGGAGCCCGCCACAACAACCCGACTTAGTGCTAAACTAAAAATAACAGAGGAAATGGGATTTTTCCTCCTCCTGGCATCCGAGCTACGTGTGACATTTAAAGGGGGGTGGAGAGCATTAATATTGTGTATTAGTTAAGTAGATCCTACTCTTGCATTTTCAAAGCTTATTTTCCTCCTTTGTTGGCGCATTCTCGTGCCGTATGATTGCTAACTTACGTGAATACCCCCCAAATTAAATTTTAAATCGCGTTTTTCCTTAATAACGTATTTACAGCTTCTTTTTTTTTTAAATCGGGTACTGCAACTTCCGAGGAGACGCTGAACGCAGCATAGAGCCATCCACCCACATATGAATCGAAACGTCTTTATGAAACGAGAAGACAAAGAAGAAATGAAAGGACACGGACTTTATGGGAAGTTAAGGCTGTTTTTAAACTTCAACACGTCAAACAAAAAGTAGCAGACATTTCAGCTGCCTGCTTTTCTTTTTCCAGTAAGTTGAGGGCGGTAGTGAGCGGTGTCAGACAACTTAGTGGATTTGGCAGTATATGTGCTTTTTTGTTGATCTATATGCCGAATTTAACGTGAAACTTAATTATTTGGATGGCAATCCAATTTATAACCAATTTATATGCATGTCATGTGACTATCACCTTAAATGGAAAATTTGTACAAAAATGTCTTAATCTCTGGGAACTGTATGGATCTTTTATACCAAATTAAATGGAAAGCCAACAAAGAAATAAAGTAAAATTGCATTTAGTTACCTAAGAAGTGCACATACAGTATATTGTTTCAGAGTTTGTACTTTATTTCACATTATTTCTTTGTTCTGTTTTGTTTTTTAGGCATAAATAAATAAATCATTTGCTTGAAGACTTAGGTTTTATTGATAAGGGAGAAAAAAATTAACTAATGACATACTATTCTGTAAAGCACTTTGTCCTGCATGAATATTAATAATAATACCACTATTATTAGTTAATTATAACGTATGATGTTTGATCACCTCGCAAAGTGGTAAAGTTTCTGATAAAAGACTAAAAATCTATACTTTAACCAGTGGTGGAAAGTAATTAAGTACATTTACTCAAGTACTGTACTTAAATACACCTTTGAGGTACTTGTACTTTACTTTTTTTTTCCCATGTGATGCTACTTTATACTTCCACTCCACTACATCTCAGAGGGAAATATTGTACTTTCTACTCCACTACATTTATTTGACAGCTTTAGTTACTTTTCAGATGGAGATTTGACATAAAATAATATATTTTAATAGTCTAACTGTTGTTTAACTTGTCGCTTGTGTGAAAGGTGTTATGTAAAGTGTACACTTATGTATAATAATATGATGCAGTACTATTAATATTAATCTCCCCAAAGTATCTAAAATTGCCACATCGATAAACTACAACATTAAAATGCTCATACGTGTAATATACTATAATAATATAACACAGTCTGCATAACGAGTACTTTTACTTTTGATACTTTAAGTACATTTTGCTGATAATACTTCTGTACTTTTACTTAACAGTAACATTTTCAATTCAGGACCTTTACTTGTAATTTTACTGAAGTAAAGGATCTGAGTACTTTGTCTTCCACTGACTGTAACTAAACATCTACAGTAACAGCTTTATGTTAAAGCGATAAAAATTGATCCGCTCTGCTTTTGGATGCTCGGTCATGTGACAGTTTTGGTATTCACAACATTGACTTCTCGAGATGAAGTTGGTGCTCACTGGGAGCAGTTTGCAGGGTCAAAACCCACAACTGAGTTAGAAATTATATATTATCTTACTTCTAAAATTAGCTTTGAGGGGAAATCTGACATTTTTTCATCAGAATAAGCCTGTTCATACTGACTCATCAAACAAAATGAGTGGGTAACATTAACATCTTGCAGTATTACGCAATCCAGTGCAATATAACAAAACTGCAAACTAAAAAAAGACCTGACTCAATACTTTTCTCAACAAAAACGGGTCATTCTAAACATCACAAAGTTGCTGGATTGCTTTGAACTGTATTCTACTCATAATTTAGGGATGTGTCTTATGAGTACAATCGAGGGGTTTCTTTGTTGTAAAGAGTGCGTGTTTGCCTCCCAACACACATGTTCAACACTGCAATAAATAAATAAACACCTATCGTCATGTCATCAGGCCTCATAAACAACAACAACAACAAGAAAAACTCTGTGATTTGTTGTGGTTTAAAATAAAATCCATTCTGTTTTTCTGTTGTTTCTAGACACAAGTATCAACACTTTGAACACAATACATACTGTAATAAGGCAGATTGCTGCACAAATATCAAGAAAATGTCACTTGGTTACAGAAAATGCTTGAAACTAGTTGAAAACAGGCTAAATAATCTCAACCCGAGTGGCAGATTTTTTTTCTTTTTTTTAAGAAAACAGGACATGGAGTTTTTCTGCAGCATTACCAAAGTACATAATAGACACACTAGTTTTTATTTTCTCCACCAGGAGGTGCCAGTGTTCATGTAATTTGGGTTTGCAGCATGCAGGCAAATACTTTTAGGTGGATGATGTTGGATAAAGCAGTGAGTAGTAAATCCTGGAAAAAAGTAATACTTTGACCTGATTAAGATCAAATATAGATTAAGAATAAAATTAATGCGTGTTTCATTTATTTTTATAATATGACATATCTATCTACATAGTAAAGGCCTGGAACTAGTTTTCTCGCTCATCCATCCATATTTCCCTCCGTCTATCCATTTATTCATCCATCCATCCTGTTCAGAGGCAGAGGAAGCAGTCCGCCTCCACAGCCAATCACAAATCAGGAGATTAGATAACACAGCAGATGCCTGCGTGCCGACCGTGTTAACCCTCTTGTAAAGTTTCTGAGCTTGACTTTAAACTTAAAATTACACACCGGGACAAGAATGTGTATGTTAATTGTGTTGATGAGGTCACACTTCCTTCCCATAAATGTTGGGTTTTTAGCTCCTTTAAGGGTTTTTTCAGCACACACAGATAAACATAATCATAAATATTAATTAAAAGTTCCCACTGAGCAGTTTTATGAATTAAGCAGCAGTGGTGAGGAGTACTGAGCTGCAGTGTCCTTTGCTTTACTTTAATGTCCTTTACTGTATTGTGCCTTATTTGTTTTTACTGTCATGTACCGTAATCTCCTTCTTTTTTAAAATTTTTATTTTTATGTTTGCCTTTACTTGGTAATTGACAGTGTGGAGATAGACAGGAAGTGTTGGGAAAGAGACGGGGGGAGTATGACATGCATCAAACATCCCCGGCCGTTTGTGGTGCCTTAACTTTAGGCCCTAACAGGGCGTCTCATAATGTCCTTTTCTGTCTTTTAAAGAACTGTATTCTATTATCTTCTACTGTACAGTACTGTCATGTATTATACTGTACTGTACTTTACTCTCTTCTACTGAGCTGCTCTGTTCCTTCAAGTCAAGTCAGATTTTATGTATATGGTCAAATATCACAAATCATTTGCCTCAAATTACAATCCGTACAACATTCAACACCCTGCTGTCCTTTACTGTCTTCTCATTATGCTTGATTTACATCATGTTATAGATATTTTGAAAAACTCAACTATTTAAGTTTCCAAACTAACTAAGAGCTGAGATAATCTTTTGGGATTTGAAAGTGCTATTAGCCACTATAGCAGAACTTTAAATTGATGTTTTTTGACGGAGGTTTTGACCACATGCAGATATCACAGGAATATCCTCTGAATAATGTTGGCAGTGAATGTATTGCTTATATCTACTGTACAATATGAATATGACAGCACATCTGTTGAAGAAAAATCTTGCAGGCAGCATTACATTTCCCTCAAATGTATTTTACTACAGTAATACAAAACATGGTTCCTTTTAAACAGGAAAAGAATAACTTCCCTAAAACCTTATTATACTGTAGTCTCTGCTTTGTGCCAGTAATAGTGTATTTCTCAAAATCAAAATGACGTTTCCTATGAACCCTGTTGCTTCTTCCTGGTAGTTGGCACTTTATACTGTATATAGTATCTCTGTAAAAGCTTGGATCTTGGCTAGAATTAAATATTAAGCTTGTCTGTACAGCACAAGTTCATAAAACTTGACCTGTCAAAAGGTCAGTCTGGATAATGAAATCAGCGATTTCAACACACTGTGCTCTCTGTGTCACAATCAAACCCCGCTTTGTCAGCAGAGCAAATATAATTCTGGCTGCAGGTTCGACGATGACTTGATAGCATTTCATTGGTTGGTTTTTCAAACACACTGAACTATTTTTGTGAGCAGAACCACAAGTTAACCGAGTCTTTTGCTGGGTTTCTCTGTACTGAATTAATCCTCCTGCACGAGCTGAATATGAGCTGCAGCAAATCCAGCAAAGCTTTTATTTTTTCTCTCTAATCAGTTATCCTTTCTGTGCAGAATATGCATTTGGATGAAGAGATCAGTCTTGCACTCTGATTAAGATTTGCGAGACGAGAGTCTGTGTATTGTCTATTAATAAAACTCACATTTAAATATTTCATTTTCAATTAGACGTCTTTTAAAAGCAACACGCTCATAAAAAACGGACTCATTTTGAGTTAAGAGAAGGATTAAAGACAAACAGCGAGAGACAGACAGGCATGTAATTGTAAAACGTTATTCTTTTGTACAGAGCATCGATACGGGACTGAGGGACGGAGCCTGTACTCTTTTTACACACGTTACCATGGAAACCAGCCCAGCAGCCAACCAGCTGCTGCAAGAACCCAGAGAACCCCCGCCCCCCACCTTCCCCTCCTCCTAGCCATCCTTCACACACACACACACACGAACACACACTCCTCTCCTCTGCACATTCATATTGCATACCAGCACATGGATTATTATAAGTGGACAACTGAGTGTTTTTTTTACAGTATAAAGGAAGAAACCTTCAAATAAAAAAAAAAATTAAAAAGGAAACACACACACACGTACATGCACTCCTTCTACCTGACTACAACACACACACACACACCTTTGCCTACAGTTGTGGTGCAGAAGGGTGATGCATAACTAAAGTGTGAGATGGTTGTGCAGCAGTTGATGATACAGAATGGAGACACAACAGGAAATGAGTCAGCTATTTAAGAACAAAATAACCGCAACATTGTAAAACCAAAAGTTCAAAATGTAATTTTAATTTAAAACAAAAATACTTTTAATTTTGGTTTTGTCAGGCGGAGAATCGGCCACTTTTTTTGACAAAGATGCACACTGGGTGCAAATACTGTGTGTGCACATGTGCACACAAATAGAGCATGATAATTGCAATGCCTTGTGTTGAACATCTGGGCAGATTCTTCACTGTGCAGAATACAATAACATGATAACATGAAATACAAGACAACAATTAGAGAAATTAGGATGTTTGTGCAACAAAGAGAAAGAACGAATGAGAGATACAGAAATATTTAAAGAAGTATTCACATCCTTTACTTCAGTAAAAGCAGTGAAAAAAACACAATAAAATACTTCATTACAAGTAAATGTCCTGCATTCAAAATCTGTATCAAAAGTTATGCAGAATACATCATATATGCTACACAGCATATGTCACATTGACTGGTAAGCAGCATTTTCATGTTGTAGATGGTTGTGGTAGAGCTGATTTTAATTACTTTAAACTGTTCCAAAGTTGAAACTGATCATATGTTTTGAATCAAAAATCACAATATACACTGTAAGTAGTAACTACAGCTCTCAAAGAAATGCACTGGAGTAAAAAGTAGGACTGCAACTAACAATTATTTTTATTATTGATTAATCTGTAGGTTATTTTCTGGATTAATCGATTCGTCGTTTGGTCTATAAAATGTCTGAAAATAGTGAAAAATGTCAATCACTTTTCCCAGAAGCCCAAGTGACGTCCTCAAATGTCAGTCCTCAACCCCAAAGATATTCACTTTACTGTCACAGAAGTTATAAAGTAGCTTAAAAAGTAGAGAACTTGTAAATGTACTGAACAGTATGCATGATATTGTACAACTTGGCAACAATTGTTACTTCTTTACTGCTTGTTTTCTGAACCTCATTTGGTTTGAATGTGATTTAAACATATAAGTCATTAAAAACTCAGTACTAATCAATTAAATATCTCTTATAGATGCTGAGAAAATTATTGTCATATGAAAGCTCAAAATTAATCTTTTTAGGCAGAAAAATACTCTGAAACAACCTTTAGAACACTTCATCACTTTTGTATTTACTATTAATGATGTTACTTCTGTTTTTATTTTTGTTTTCATACTTCATATTGAACAATAGATGCTCATAATGTACATAGTGTTCTAGTTTATTAGGTTACTTATCTGTACTGTGCATTTGTTTTTTAGTGTTTGCTGCTGTGACACTTAACTTTACTGAATCCACACAGGTAAATTTATCTTAACACTAAAAACAGCCTTTTATTTAAAGTCGGTGGGGAAAGTCTGTGAGAGACTGAGATGTCATCTGACAAAGAAGAAACTAATCAAAAAAGTTCAAAGCAGAAAAATGTCTTTCCAGACGTTTTCTGCCGACACACTGACGTATTGATATCTGACACTGAATAAAAGTCCAGGATCAGCCAGATATATCAGTCCGGTCTCAGTTTGTTGTGCGTGCTAATGTGTCCTCTGCGACTCCGGCGAGGTTTTGAATTTCCCTGACGCAGCGAGGAAGAGGAGAGCTGTGTTTGGTGTTCTCATCGACCTTCCAGAGATGGACCCCCCGACCATCAACACAGGCCTGGTCTCACATTACTGACAGCCCTGCCCCTCAGGGCCCAACACACACACACACACTGCTAAACCCTGTCTGGTGCTTCTTACTATGACAGGACGACATGAGATTACTGTTCCTGATAATCCACTCATGTTCTTTACAAGCCGGCAAGGTGTCTGATCCCCAGGTCTCCACTTCAGGTGTCTTACAGGAATGAAGTGAGGTCAAACTGAGAGACTTTGTCTTGGTTTGTTGATTCTTTAGGCCCAAATGTGAGACGTAATAATGTACATCTAGTCAAATATTGTACTGTGCAGTTTTGAGGTAGTCGCGACTTTATAATTTAGCATTTTTCAGAGTGAAATAGTTGTTACTCCACTACATTTATCTGATGTCTGTAGTTTCAGTTTACTTTCAAGGGTTTTACAAACTGAAGCTCATAAATTACGACATCAAATCCTGGATTTCCACTATCTCAACTTTTCATTCATCTCTGAATGGTTTCGGCTCAATAACACAATGCATTTTTAGATTTGTAAAGGTTTTGCTCAAATGCTTCAAATCTGAAATCACAAACATCCCCAAAACTGATGTGAAAGTTTTTTGAATGAAAACATTGAATCTTTAATTTGGATCTCATTTCATACCTGCAATTTTTGGATACTTGATTGAATTATGTTATTATCACAGTTTTTGGTGAATAAAGCCATTTTGACATTCTTCAGTACATTTAAATACTTTTCAAGTTTAAGAAGTTAATATCTTGCATGTGTAAGGTTATGTGTAAGCGTAAAAGATAATATCTTGTCCGTGTGTGTGAACTCAATCATAACTTGTACCCATGATCCATATCTTGTGGAAACAAGTCACTATCTTTTACATACACACACACACACACACACACACACAACACACACAACAATCATTTTTCGTGACTTCAGAAGGCTCCGTACACACCACCAGAGCAGGCGAAGCTTTACTCAACAACACAACCTGTTTTAGGCGAAAATACTGGTGAAGAAAAGAAGTGAAATACTTTTCCTTTGCTGCTACTAAATTTTTGAATCCAGGACTTTTACTTGTTATAGAATATTTTTCTTTGCAGTGTCGTCACTTCTACTTAAGTAAAGAATTTTAATGTTTCTCCCAACATGGACGAGGTCCAAACTCTCTCCTGCTCCTCTGACTGATAACCTGAATTCAGAGAGGGTGACAACAATATCTGGGATCAATTTGGTCTTTGATTAAACATCCAGCATCAGTCAGTCAATGTCATCCACCTCTGATATGATGGATATGAGGCAGTATGATTGATTACATACTGTATGTATCATACAGATCAATATTGCACAGCAAGACAAACGGAAAACCTTAAAGTCGAGTCACTTCCTATTAGAAATGTCAATGCAATTTCACCCACAACCTGATCATTTGTCCACCAACACCACTACAATTACAGACAATGCTGCTTCAGAACAGTTTTTCTATAGTCTTTAGAGAAAACAATATAAATGTTGGCTTCTCAGTTGCAAATTAGACGTTGAGCTAACTCCAGCACATTTATAATAATATTAATGTGCAGTGTCCTATATGTCCTATAAATAAATGAAACATATTTCCTGTCAGTTGTCTCAGCCTTCTCCTCCTCTCGTGCTCTCTTGTGCTGAAACTTTGCATTTGGGTTGTTTTTACACACACATCTTCTCAGAAAAGGGGACAAACGCTTGAATGCATCGCCAAAACGAAGAAAAAAAAAAGTTCCTCAACTGTGGTGTCAGAATCACATGGTGACCATTTTCATGCGCCTATTTCTATTAAGAGCTGTTGATACAAAGTCGTTTCACGCTGCGTCCACAGTGGTTATTGTATTGTATCGTCCAGGGTTCCTGTAGAGTTCTGTGTCCCACGTTTTAAAGTCAAAGTTTATTACGTTTTTCTTCCTCTTTCTTTTATGTCTCAAAATTGAACTGCAGGAAACTTTCAAGTTGCTTATGAAGTAGGGTGTTACTTTTACCTTCTATTCACAGAGCATGGTGAGACATTTTGAAGAGATAAAACAATACTGTGCTGCATTTCAAATCTATTTAATCTATTTCCTATATCAAACAAACAAGTTTGCAGCCCTATCTACATATTAAGCAGCTTCACATTGAGAACCTCTGCTGCAAATTTTGTTAATTTAGCAGAAGTAATAAAACCCTGCAGGAACACAGAAACTCAATTACTGGATTTCTATTTTTTGCATGAATACATCAAATTAAGAGATTCCGGAAAATAAGCACAAAATGGTTCCATTGTTCCTTCTTATGTCTTAATGAAGTTTTTATTTCCCTACATGTTGTTGCTACCTGAGTACACTGAGATAAAGGTGTTAATAAATGATAAAAACCAAGTCAATTGTGAGATAAGAGGACACGCTTTTTAGTAGATAGTGCAGCAAAATTAGAAAACTTTAAATTTTTAAAAAAAAAATTCAGATTTTCATGTGTCAAATTATTCAATGTGAATTTCCATGTAGGCAGACTGCTCGGCCAACTCCTAATTATGCATTTCTTTTTCTCTTTTTTTAAAAAAAAATTCCCTCCCCTGCCGCCCACCCGCAGCACTCAAACACACTTCTTTCTTCCCACACTAGTCCTGTTGTGTCCCAGTACTGTGCTGTCTCTTTTCAAAGCAGCAATTTATTACCATTTTTATCATTTCATCCATTCCCCCAATGATAACATCAATGAATGCATTATCTTTTGAAAGAGAGATGAAGGAAGCAAAAAGAGATGAGTTTATACCCTCCCCTCTCACTCTCTCTCTCTCTCTCTCCATATCAGATGTATACCTCGCTTGGTCGAGCCAGGCATATGGAAATGGAGCTGTAGCAGATGGGAGGGAGTCCCACAGGCAGTCCAGATGACTAATGAATAATGAACAATAGAGAGGAAACTGCTCTGTCGTATAAACAGGGGTGTGATGTTCAAGATAGGCCACCGTTCAGCCCCCGCTAAACATTAATCAATAGTGAATCGTGTCCGACTGTCTGAATCACATGAGTGCAGCATCAATTTGCCTCCACTCAGACGTCTATTAGCTTATCAAAAGCTCGGGGAGCGCATAATTTATGAGACATGCCTTGCTGGATTCAACATTGCGATCTGTTGATGCAGGAGATACATGCATCTCTCAGTGCGACGCATTAGAAATAAAGACAGATTATTCCCAAAAGGCAGAAATGTGGAGAAGTTTGCATTCTGTCTGCAGGAGTGAAAAAACTAGCCATGCAGACTGGCGATGCACTTTGCATTTCTGGGACCATTTTTTAAAATTGGCTAATGTTTTTTAATCCAGTGGATAGTCTGCCAAATGTTGGAGGATCACAAGGACAGATTTCTATTGCAGCTGCTGAATAATGCAGTCGCTAATAATCTAAAACATCAATACTAAAAGTGAAAATTCATTGTCTGTCACTCTCTTATAAATCACTCTTACAAATTTGATAAAATTCATAGCAGAAGAGAAAGAAAGTTGTGTTTAGAGAAGATCACAGATTGTTAAACCTGTATTAACTGATTTTTTTTTTTTGGCCACTTGTTTTCAGCGGAAACAAGTTGATATGTTGAACTTGTTACCAAACAGTTTCTTATTTCCACATCCAGCAGTTATGGAGCAACATTATCATTCATTTGGAGTCGTGTTTCTGTCCACTTGGTGAATTAAAGTCCAATATTCACTCTCTTTTAGCTCTATTTTTGCTCTCTAACAACTCCTGAGGGAAATATCTGGCTCTTTAGCTGCTAAATGCTCCACTATGTTCACCAGCTAGTCTACAATAATAATAATAGTAATAATAATAATGGATTACATTTATATAGCGCTTTATCTTGATACCCACAGTGCTTCACAGTGAAGGGGGGAAACTTACCTCAACCACCACCAATGTGTAACACCCACCTGGGTGATGCACGGCAGCCATTTTGCACCAGAACGCTCACCACACATCAGCTTGAGGTGGAGAGGGAGGGAATCATTGAGCCAGTTACACTGGGGGATGATCAGGTGGCCAGATGGAGGGAGCCAGGTTGGGAATTTTGACAGGACACCGGGGAACCCCCTACTCTTTGCGATAAGTGCCATGGGATCTTTAATGACCACAGCGAGTAAGGACCTCGGTTTTAACGGCTCATCCGAAGGACGGCATCTCCCCGTGTCCCCGTCACTGCACTGGGGCATTGAGATTTATTAGGACCAGAGGGAAGACTGCCCCCTACTGACCCAACAGCACCACTTCTACAGCTAACTGTATCTGTTTGCTGTTTGGTGCTGAGCAAGTAGTGTACAGTGGGTTTTTAGAGCTTTTTTCTCTGAAAACAGCTGCCTGCTGCGACCGAAAATGACGCTACGTGAGCGCTAAGAGTGAACCAAAACAGCCGGACAGCTAAACACCGAGCTGAAACTCGATATAAAGCTCCGTAAGCTGAGGGGAGCTGCAGAGCCGCTATAATTCTCTGCAGGTTCGTCACTACGAGCCACATCTCTGACATTACACGCTGTCATTTCATACATTATTATAAAAAAAAAAAACATCATTTATAGCAGCTTTAATAAAAAAGAAGGAAACAAGACAGCACACTCAAAATGGAGAACCACACAAAAAGTGACAAAATAAAAAATTATAATGCAAGTTTTGTGACACTTTGGTGGCTGTGAACCACGTCTGTTTTGAGTCTGACCAGAGACCTTTGTTGCATGTTGTTCTCCCTGCTGTCTAATCTCTAATAAATGCATGAACAAAATGCCCCCACTTAAAAAGTTTGAAGCTAAAGTCTGATATTTATGAAAAATTAAATGTCAGTACGTGTTTCTGTCAACTACCTACTGTTTATACAAATTTAAAGGGACAAAATTACATATCTAATTGAGAAATAGTAGTAACTCCCCCATTCTTTTGACTGTTTGGGGCTTTCAGGTGCCGTCGGTGTCTGTAACAGTGAGTGACAGAATGACAGAAATACTTTGTCTGCAGTAGAAGAAGCAGAAGCAGCTACCGCAACTTCTCACAACTTCTCTTTTCTGATATACCAATTTTTAACACGAGAAATTTGTCACTCAGGTTTTTAATACGTAAAACTGAAAAAACAGACTACTCAAAGGGGAAAATTACATTTTCGCCATTTCCCCCAATTCTCTATAAAAAAATGATCAAGCCTGGTCCAATGTGAACTGTGAATTTTATGTATTTATTGTTTTTACATATTTTCACTTTTCAAAAGAAGCAAACTTTTCTTTTTCCATCTGTGATATTTGTGATCCTGATTTCAGTCAAACATGTTTGAAACAATCTTAAAAGGAAAAAAACTTCTTGAGCTGATAGATCACCGTTGTTTAACATTATAGATTTTATTATTTTACGTCCAACATAGAATCAGTCCGACTTTGTGTGATCAGTTGTAACATTCAAGTCATAGTCAAAACTAGATTATTAGCATAATAATAATTATATTCACCCTCAACCTTTAGACATGACTTTTTGTCAGCCAGAAGCTCTGCTGTAGCCGTCACTGTCTGCTCACACCTCTAAGCTGACTGCAACAAATTCACACATTTTCTGCCTTGTGCTGAAAGGCATGAAGTCAGGAACAAGGCAGGTTGAGAGAAACTGTGTACAGCAAGAGAGAAAATCGCAGCACCTCATCAAAAAATAACTCGTTAGAGGCTGCGATCACTGAAACACTGATGTAATCTCACAGTGTTTTGAGAGAATTTCTCCTTTAAAGGTTTAGTAAAGTAGTTCAGTGGTGAGCTGACAGATCGAGCTTTATCTTCATCACATCTGATTGTTCTCGCTCTCTCTCACTGTCGGGCCTTTAAACACTGTGTCTGTGTGTGTGTGTGTGTGTGTGTGTGTGTGTGTGTGTGTGTGTGTGCGCGTGTGTGTTACCATGACCTAGTTTTCAAGTCTGCAGTGCAATGCAAGAGATGGTTTGTGTGCATGAGTGTGTGAAAAAGACAGAGAGCTCAGTCTATGGTTAACCATACACCTCGCCTTCCCCCACATCCACACATACCTACACTCACACACACACGCACACACTCACTGGAACTACCTTTATCCAGCTGTCTCCTGTCATGCACTGGGGCTTTGGGTGCAAATTGTGTTTTTTCTGGTCCTGTCCTGAATAGTTTTTGTTGTTTTTTTTTTTTTAAAGGTTGATACAAATTTGATTTATTTATGCGAATGTGTCCCCAACCCTAGACTGTATATAAATATAGACATAGGGAAGTGTGATGTCACCCACTGGTTTGCATTAGAGACGTTTTGTAGTGTTTTTTGAAGGAGCCGCTACCACGGCTTGAGGTTGAAGCCAATGTGGAAGTACCTGTAAGTGCAACGCCACCAACAGTTTTAGATGCTCCAACTGACTCTCATTCAGAAAGTGTCAACTTCTCTCTAGAAATACTGAGTCAATAATTTGTTTCATTGAGTCATTATGGTCCCAATCGCTAAATTAGTTTCGGTCTGAGGTAGCGGGGCGTGTTTTCCAGAGCGGGAAAGGCAACACCCTGCACCCCTTATTTGGAAGATCTTGGCTCCAAACGGTAAAAGATGGCGCCGACTATAAGCAGTAACTCTGAGAAGCTTCAGGCCGGCTCCAGTGCAAACCAACAATATCGCGACAATAGTCCGACTCATTAGTCATGATTGACCTTAACTTTATTTTCCTGATTGAATTAATGATTTGATGTAAAAACTACTACTAACTACTGTAATGTGGCTTTCTATTGTATTCTATGGGTCCATTAACCTACTGAAATCGTCTCTTTTTGATTGGTTGTTGCAGCCTGTGGCTCCACTGTAAAGGTGATTTTGTCTACGTTTTCAGTCATTTCAGTGCCAACAGTGTGTGATGGAATGCATTACTTTCAGTTGCCAGTGTGTTCATACTTGGGGTTTTAATAAGTTATAACAGGTTTTAGCAGGTATAACAGGTTTTAAAACACTGTGAAGGGCTCTGGCAGGTTTTAACAGGAACAACAGGTCAAAACTCCAGCAACACTTGTTGTATAAAGAACATCCAAGTTTTTCTTTTCTCCGTGTACCCTAGAAGTGGGTGAAGCTGTGCCAGAAATCCCAACTCTGCTTCAGGTTTTAACTGCATGATTAGAAAATAACGGAGTGTGAATTGGTGTGGTGCTTCCTATTATATTCTATAAAGGTTAGGGCTGCAACTGACAATTATTTTCATTATTGATTTATAGTCAGCCTATCGTATGTTTTTCTTGTCTCTCTTTGCACTTCCAACTGTCAAATAAAGGCAAAACATACTATGAAAATAGTCTTTAAACTGTCAAAAAAAGTGACATCTTCACATTGTTTTTTTTTTTCAACAATAAATAACCCAATTCAGTTTACAATAATGTACAAAAAAAAACAAAACAGAGAAAAGCAGGAAATCCTCATACTTGAGAAGCTGGAAACAGCAAATGTTTAGCATTTTTGTTTTATGAATAACTTCAACCATTAATAAAATATCAAAAATATACCAAAATCAGAAAATACAAATCTGCCTCAAAGGGCTCCTTATGTGTAAAACACCCTCGGACCCTTAAACCGTCAATTCAGATGTTTGTGTTTGAATCATCTTCCGTTTTTTAAAGAAATTCTTACTTTGACCACTGAGTTATGTGGTAATGTAGTATGAAGCATACAAACATTGTTGCTATGGTTACCCACAGTTGAATATACCAACCGATCTGGTTTAGAGCAGAGGGGTTAAACTGTTGAGCAGAGTGATGTCCTGTGTGATTTAGTAGCAAGTATGTTCTGCAGTTTAGTAGATTTTAACAGGTTTTTTAACACATATCAGTGGATTTCATGGTGAGTTCATGTAGATAAGTGGTGAATTTAACTGTGAGTCTTTTCATCTTTCTGGCAAGAGTTCCATCCCCAAAAAGTGCATATTAGCGTCAATTCATTCAGATTCAATAAAACAGTTTATTGGTAATAAAAAGAACAAAAAAAACTTAACACTCAGCTTTTCATTGAAAAATGTATTAGACTTTTTTTTTAGGACTCACATTTTTGAGTTTTATCACCTCATCTCATGCAAATTCTCTGGTTAGAATAGCAGACATTTTTACACCCACATGTGCCTAAAAATGTTCCTATGCTTTATTAAAAACATTTGTTCTTGAATGCAGTCTAATGGAATGAGTTCTTTTTCTTTCCATGGCCAAATCAGATTCTAAATAAAAGGACAACATCGACTCCACGTTCAGTATCTACAAACCGATGCATCCGTCTAAACATTTTCTGTATCGCTCTCCTTTCCAACCACCAGACCTCAACTTGTTTTCCCTCCCCCTCACTCGTCCCCCGGTGCACTCCTCCTCTCCTTCGTCAACCTCTGCCTCCCACTTTTTTCCTCTCAGAGTCACCCACAGCAGAGTCCTTGAAGCTCTTCACTGAGCCGCTCCAGGTTAATGACCCGATGGCAGCTCTTCTTAAGAAAATGTCAGTGTAAATGTTGTATGAGTGAGTGTTTGTGATTTTGAAGCCGAAATCCACTCTTGGAAACTGTGAGATATCATCGGTTTGTGGTGAAAAATGGCAGATTTAAGGCATAAAATCATGAGTAAATGTCAATTTTACTAGTGGAATCAATGGTACTTTTTTGTACAACCCCTCCGCAGTACACAAGACACAGTGTGTGATTTCCTACATTACCCAGAGTGACTCTGCCAGCCCACAGAGAGGCGGCACAAGCTTGTTCCATTCAGCTGTGGCTTCAGTATGTAGGAGGAGGGAGCGATAGAAATATTTTTTCCAGTCAAGAAAAAAAAACAAAACAAAAAAAAAAAACAGTGTCATACCACTCAATATGTACCCACTCATATACTCAAAATAAATAAATAAAATAAAGTCAACATGTCCTCTGACAGCATTGCATTCTGGGAGAGATTGGTATCTTTGTCCTTCACGATTTTGGCTCAATGATTTAATGGTGATTGGTGATTGGTGATTAGATCGAGGAGATTTTTGTTTTTCTTATTTTAGATAAAAATAAAATTGGATCAAATTTGAATCAGGAACTGTTATAGCAGGAAAATAAATGTGCAGTGAGAGAGAATGTCTGTTTTTTTTTGATGGCCTGAGGCTCAGTAACACGAGGTGCGTCTACTGGGAATCAAAGTGCCCTTTTTGTAAATCCTCATTTGGACAGGTAACAGTTATTTCTGTTCTGGTGATCAATATGTGGAACTGGTCACTCACAGAACTCGAACATTTTACACTCAAACTGAAACAGTTCAAAGAAAGATCAGTCGTAGTCATGAGTGATCAGGTGCTTGTTGTTTTATGTTTTGTGCTGTTTTGTGTGTATGTTATTGTCGGGTTTTATCTATTTTAAAGGCCCATTTAGGGACGAGCATTGTTAACTAGCTTAGGCTAAACATGCTGCGGTATGTGGCATTAGTTCATGCTACTGTTCATACTTGTCTCTGTAGAAAATAAACAACACATAAACAGATGGGTTTTGAAACGCCATCCATTGAGGAAGAACATCATGGTTGAAAGCTCTGGAGAAAAGCTCGGAAGTATTTTGTTTTTGTTCAAACGAGATCGAAACTGCACTTCCTCAACAACACTCTGACTTGTATTTATATTTTGATAAAACTGTGTGTTGTGTTGTTTTATTTGTATTTCTTTATTTATAATTTCATTAGGTAACAGAATAATGTACAGTATAGTCTATATATCGTACCAGGTGTTTATTATTTCCGCCCTCAGGATGGAGGCCCTGAGAGGTTGAAACCAATTGACATTTTAAACCATTAAGCCTGACTAAATAAAGGAATTTACATTTCCTCCTTGCTCTGCTAAAGAATAACTGAATAATATTTATATTTGTTTTTACCAGCATGACCAGTTTAGTCGCAGAATGACCTACTCTGGTCTGTGGTGGACCTGGATAGTACACTGGCCTGAATTCATAGTGCAATAGAGGAAGTGATCAGGCATCACACAGTACAGGTATTATCATAAACATAAAGCTGTCTGACTGGCTTGTTTTCCATAGAAAGAATAAAAATCATCAGTTTGAGATGGAAAAAGTAAAGTTTAAAGGCATAAAATACTCATATTTAAAGAATGTTTTATCCAAAGTATTGTAAAAGGGGATTTGACCATTGGAATTAATGATAGTTTTTGTATAATCAATCTACAGTAACAAATGCCAAAGCTGTCTGATTGGTTAGTGTCCTACAAAAATATTAATTTAGTGGTTCAAAAATAAAGATATCTTCAGTGAAAAGTACAGTTTAAAGGCATAAATTCATCATATTTAAATACAGTTTTAGCCAAAGCACCGTAAACGTGAAAGAAGGAACAATCTGAAGTGCGTCTTTGATTAGTGTCGGTGGACAAAGCTGCTCTTTGCCACAATGACTGCAAAATATTATCTATAATCTTGTCATCCTGCTTTTCCATACTGGAATTTTTCTGTCTTTCTGTACATAAAACATCTCTGTCTGTCTGTCCTGAAGAGGGATCCCTCTGTTGCTCTTCCTGATGTTTGTTCCATCTTTTTCCCCGTTAAAGGAGCTTTTTTTGGGGAGTGTTTCCTCATTCGAATCAAGGGTCTGAGTATAGAAGATGATGTATGTTGTACAGATTGTAAAGCACCCTGAGGCAACTTTGTGACTCGTGATATTTGGCCGTACAAATAAAATTCACTTGACTTGACTGCAAACGAGGCACACCTGAATTTTACCAATAAATGGTGTTTTGTTTTTTTGTTTTTTTGTAGAACCACTCCAACACTTGAATATTAGAAATATGTGGACATGATGTCAAGCTGTCTGATTGGCTGGTGGCTCCCACAGGAATAAGAAAAATGGTCAAAGATAGATCCTCAATATCTGCTGTAGTGCGTTTCAGTGATGGATTGCTCGTTTGACAAAGACAAAGACGATCTTTGATCAGCCAGAGTCAGACAAAATGACTGACAAGATATCTGATCTTCTGTCAATATTGGTGAACCGTTACATCTGTCGCCACCTTTAACTGAAACTATTTGAAACCACAGCAGCTGAATATGAAACATGAACTCCCTGTCTGCTCTCATTCAGGGCTTCCCTCTGAATAAAACGTCTGTTTACTCCTCTGCTGTCATGACTTAGTTTGTATTCACATACAACAGGGGGGAAAATCATGCAAAGCGGACGTTTGATATGAGGTTGCCAGGCAACAGTATAAGGTAGCAGCTTCTCAGAGTGACTCAATACAAAGTGTCAGAGTTGGGGAAGCGCTTGTGTGTGTGTGTGTGTGTATGTGTGTGAAAGAGAGAGAGAGAAAGCTATTAAATTAATTCAGCTGCACCCGTACAGAGAGCCGGTGAGGCACAACACATCTCGCTGCTGAATACACTCTGAATGTGAATCACTGCCTTTATGAATTTCCTACTGAATTCTCTACTTGCGCAAATGAATCAGCACATCAGGTCATGTGCTGCATGCATGACAGCATTACCTCCAATTATGTTGCTACATGAAACAGCCATCATCGGCACATACGGGGGGGTAATTGCGTTTATTTTGCCACCATGAAATGTTCCGCCAATAAAACACCTTCCTAATGGTTCTGTCATCTCACGTACTGCACAGAGTGTTAATGTTGCTGCTGACACTGTTTTCTATCTCCCCTCCATAAAGTCTTTTTTTTTAACACTTCCCTCTGTGATCACTCCTAAAATTTTAGCTTGGATGTCAGTAAGATGTAACTGTAGATATAATGTTACATTTGTGTTCATTTATGAGGCCTAGATGCAAAATTCTGATTATTTTGGACTTTTTTTTTTGCAAAAATACTGAATAGTTTTACCTCCTCAGACCTTTAAAATGATTCAAATCAGACCATTTATTAAGGGAATAATAGCTCTATTGTTACTACTATTAGAGCGCCTGTACAAACAGTGACTATATATATTATATTATATATAATAACAAATCAAATACAAATCAAAGTGCTTTACAAGCGATTGTCGAAATGTGGGATGTTAAAAATAGATTTAGAGACTAATGCACAACAGAGTAATTAAAAAGCAGTTCATTGAACAGGATTATGTAGGATTTAGTGGCATCTAGCAGTGAAGTTGCAGATTGTAACCAAATGAATAAATTCTACACATTGCACCTTTAAGATAATAAAAGATAAATAATAAACGATAATACAAGCCATAAAAATAACAATAAAAAAACAAAATTAAGAAATACTACGCAAATAAATAGATTATAATAAAACAGTAAAACGTTAATAAAATGAATTAGAATAACATAAATAATAATAATATATAAAGGAGGTATATAATAATAAAATTATAAGACACTACATAAAAGCCAGACTAAATAGATGGATTTTTAGTTTACGTTTAAAAATATTAATATTTTAAGCTCCTCTCAGATCCTCTGGAGGCTGTTCAAGCGTCTCAGAGCGTAACAGCTGAAAGCAGCATCACCAAAGGTTTTTGTTCTGCTTTGTGGAACAGCTAAAAGAAGAACTGGAGGATCTGAAGGGCCTTCCTGGTTCATACACCAAAAGCACTTCAGAGAGGTAGTCTGGTGTAGTGCCTCATAAACTAATAAAAGAATCTTAAAATCAATACGAAAACTAACAGGTAACTGGTGTAAAGACTCTAAAATAGGCGTAATGAGCTCTCCTCCTGGTCTTAGTCAGCGCTCGTGCAGCAGAATTCTGGATTAATTGTAGCTGATTAATTGTATTCCTCAGTAGACCAGAAAGGAGAGCGTGACAGTAGTCCAGCCTGCTAGTTATAAAAGCGTGCATCAGTCTCTCTGTGTGAGAAATGAAAGAGAAAGAGAGAAATGGCCTCACTTCACTCCTCAAATGATAAAATGCTGTTTTTTTTTTGACACCCCACACATCAACCTTGAAAACAAAATCTGAGGCAAAAGTCACGCCTAGATTTCTTGCTTCATGGTCTGGGTTCAGTCCCAGTGTGTTTAGTTTAGAGGCCAGTTTCTCTCATTGAGCCTTTGAACCAATGATCAGTACGTCTGTTTTATCCTGGTTGAGCTGTGAAAACTTCTGCGACATCCAGGCCTTTATATCTAAAATACAGTTAAAAAGTGAGTCAATCAGCCCGGGTGTCATCAGGAGACACGGACACGTGGAGCCGAGTGTCATCAGCATAGCTGTGGAAAGAGATGCCTCCTGATGACACTGCTCAGGGGTAGCATGTACACATTAAAAAGTAACGGCCCTAAAATTGATCCTTGTGGTACTTTCGTGGCAATTCAGCTCCTGCTCAGAGCCTGGCTCACTCACACTCGATGCACACATAGGAGCTGCTGCAGAGGAGTGAGCCCTGAAGAGTGGAGTGATTGCTCCTTTATCGCTTTCACACCAACCTCCAGGAGTTGTTATGACCACTTTGTGTGTGGTTATACCCATATAGACGAGGCAGGATATGCTTCAGCATGAACAGATGCTCTTTGTTTCTCTTTCACACAGGAACACACTGTTCACACACACACAAACGTGGCTCCTGTGACTGTCACCAAGCATTTTTAACCTTTCAGAAGTTCACATAATCATTTATAGTCATACCATAATTTCCCTCAAAGTAACCCACAGGTAACCTCTTAGTGTTTGGAGGAGTGGTCATCTATAGATACAAAAACTTTTCTTCTGTAAAGATAAGTTACAAACACTTCCAGACAGGCCAACATGCTCACTTAATCTACCTAAAAGAATCTGGTGGTCCACAGTATCAAAGGCGGCACCAGAACTGAAGGCTTGTTGCTGTCAAGATTTGTTTTGATGTCGTTCAATACTTTTAGCCGGGCTGTCTCTGCGCTGTGATGTGTCCTAAAACCTGATTGAAACATTTCTAAATTAGTGTTTGAGTCTAAAAAGGTACTTAGCTGATTAAAAACCAGTCTCTCTAAAATTTTACTTAAAAATTAGAGATCTGAGATCGGTCTCAAATTGCTGGGTGTTAAAATGTCCAGGTTGACTGTCTTTAATAGAAGTTTTACTAAAGCGGTTTTAAAATCAGTGGGGCAGACACCAAGCTGAAGGGAGTGATTTACTAGGATCAGATACAGAATTAAAAATACTTTTAAAAAGGGACGTAGGAACTGGGTCAAGGGAACACACGGAGGGCTTCGGTTCTGTTACTATTTTCCTGAGAGCTTCAGCATCAACCAGGTTAAAAGGTTCCAATTTGACATCAAGTTCTTGATTATGAGTCAAGATTATTTAGTCCAATGTTTTAGGTGGGACTTATTTTATTGTTAGTACACCGATCTCATGGAACAATCTGTAGTGTCGCCTAAAAATTAAAAAGTAAACCCTTCTGTAACTTCATCACCATTAATCAGGTATCACCTCACACCTGCCCGTAACCACTGTAACTGATCCTGGTTTCCTCTTCATTATTAAGTTCTGTTTGTGTCTGGTCGTGTTACATTATGATGATGTGATGAGGGTCAAAATGGACATTTCTTCATTTTAAAGGATAAGTCTGGCGATATTCCATATTTTTCTTATTGTCAACAAATCCCATTAAAAACCGGTTGTATCTTATTCCTCTGTGCTTTAGAGCTCCACTGTTACAAAAATTATTAAAAACACACCAATGAGCCACATGTTTCCTTCATTACAATGAACACACACACTAGTTTATTTCATTATTCCATTCTGCTGCTTTAAATACTCACTGGAGCACCAAATGTGTATTAATCCGCCGCTGAAAATAGTCCCCAACAAAAGCACTATTTCCTCCTGCTTGGGTAAAGCTTGATAAAAACTACAGTGCCCAGCTGTTTTAGGAAATAACTTAACCTTTACAAAAATGAATCTCTCTCTCTCTCTCTCTCTCTCTCTATATATATATATATATATATATATATATATATATATATATATAAAATATGTAAATCACTAGGAACCAGTGAGCTTAGTGCTGAGTGCCACAGACAGGGTAGGACTAACACATTGTTGGTTTTGGGATTTGTAGACAATAAGGAGTATATAGAATATCATAAGCCTACTGTAAGTCAACACGGTTGGATACCACTGGTCTAAGGTGTATACCAGGTACTGTAAATGCAATATCCCTTGTTTAGTTTTGGCTAAGGACCTTTGTTGCAAGCATTTCTCTTACTCTCTCTTCCCACATGTTTCCTATCTCTCTATACTACCATTTTGCAAAAATTGTTCTGAAGAGAATTAATATTTCTGCATCTCTAAAGCCTCGACATCTTATACAGTATCTCTTCTTGTATCTTAGTATCTCCTAAACTCTGGCCCTCGCTCTAATGAATGGCTGATGCTTAGGGGAGAGTATGGGACTTAAATTGTGTCCATAGCACCAAGTGTCAGAACCTGTACAGTGCTGAAAGTAAGAAACAATTACATTTAAGTTCTTGGACATCAGACAGTGTTGTTGGCAGGTATGTAGGATCAATAATTTTTAACTGTGAGGAAACCGAAGACTTGATAACAAGATGACAAATCTCACTGGATGTTTGCTTTTGGTACTTGTGGTAACACTTTTTTTTACTTTTTTAAAATTTTATACTAATTTGCAGGTATGTAACAGTAAATTTTTAGGACATTTTCCCTAATTGGGGGGATGGTGCAATTTGGTACAAATGATAAGAAAAATGGAAAAAGTGTTAAGTTTGTAAGTACCTGCTAATTTCCAGCGTGTGGTTTTATATCAAACCACACGCATACCACTTGCATATTTGGTTCTTTCTTAAAAATTGCAGAATGACTCAATTTCCTGTATAATACCAAATTACATAACCCTTCCAAAGAACTGTCCTAAGAGTAAACGTTTACATAGCAGCTATTTTTAGGAAATTACTGAGAAAATTAGAAGAGAACTAAGTAAAATAAAGATCTGCCGTACTTGTTTTTTATTTTGGTTTCAGTTCTGTTTTTCTGTGTAGTTTTGACCTGATGAAGGTCGTTGTTAATAAAGTGAGTACAAGTGTTTGACGGGATTCTTTGGTTTCTTCACTAAAAACTGCCACTCTGAGTTGTAATCACATTAATTAGTGTTTGATTACGTGGCTCCTGATTTAAGTTTATTTTTTATGTAATGTTTGTTTATAGGGACAAGTATGTAGCATGAACTAATGCCCAATACCACATTTAAACTAAAATCTTGTATGGCTTCTTGTGATAAGACAACATTTGATAGTTGAGAAGTTTGTCTTCTTTTGTTTTTTGTTCTTCGTTTTGTAGGAAAATGTGTTTATTCTACACTTAACTTCACGACACAAAGTTTTTGTATTGACAGCAAAACTCAGGTACCCAATTAGCACTGGTTTCAAAAATTTTCAAATAATACCCAGATGTTTTGATGCTTTGGGAATCCCAAACCAAAATTGTTGACTTTGGAAAAAGTAGTTTGACAATCATTTCCTCAGTGTCTACTTACAGTATTAGCTTTTTCCAGAGCTTTCAGCCAACAGGCCACTATAGAAACTTTTGCTGTCGCAGACAATGACAATGAAAGCTCCAGAAAAAGCTAGTAACTAGACTGTGTTATTGGTCCAGTGTTTTAAGAGGGACTATAATATATAATATAATAATCTGTAGTGTCACCTAAAAATGAAAACTCTTCTGTAACTTCATCACCAGTAATCAGGTATCACCTCACGCCTGCCCGTAACCGATCCTGCTTTCCTTTTTATTATTCAGCTCTGTTTGTGTCCGGCCATGTTACGTTATGCTGTTTATTTAATAGGGTGTTTCTGTTAAAGAGTATGTCTGCTCAGCCAGCCAACCCTGTTTCAATAAAGATTAAATAAACTTGGAAGGAAGGATCGTAGCTTTATTCCTTGTCTGTAGAGAAAACTTTCAGAGCGCCTGCATTGACACACACTGTCTGAAAAGATATTTTAATTCTTGGAAGAAAGATGAAATTACAGTTTTTGTTTACACACTTAGTGGTATTTTGCTTTTCTTTGTTTTGAGACAGCCTGTCTTATTCCATGTGTAATTGCACTGTTTGGTGTTTTTGTGGAATACATTTGTGTCTGTCAAGGCTGTCTGTTTGTCACTGCGGAAAAAGCAATTTTATAAACCATCATGATTTACAATATGTGACATCCTGCAATTATTCTGTTGTTGTTAACATTGTGAAATAGAATTTTATTTTATTGGGACTTTTTAGGGCTCAAAAACTTAAAATGTTTAAGACTTTCTAAATCAGTCAGACCTATATACTGTAAGACCTTTTAACCTAATAATGATTATTCATTACAATATGAATACTGGTGTTCTACAGTATGTTTTTAATGCATATAATTAAAAATAGCTTTTAATTACATGTATTTTACTTGGTTATTCAGATAAAAGGTAATCGGATAAGTCGGTTTCTCTTCTAAATAATGGAGGTAAAGTGAATTAAGTGTGTGAAGTTGTTTCAACAGAGCAACAGAAAAAGTGTGGTTCCTCTTTAAGTGTGACTTTCTGCATCTCTTGTGTGTTTGTTCTGTTAACCACAGTCATGTTTGACTTCCTATATCTCACCATGCATGAGCGAGCATCTGTTAACCCTTAATCCTCCCTGAAACAACTGTGGCTTCACATGAAGAGCTCTACCTAAGATACATTTTTATCAGCAAGGTTGTTTGCTTGCTTGAAGAATCTGTAATAACACCTAAGTTCTTTATAAAATGGGTTAATGCTAACCTAAAGTTGTGTTCAATATCATATGTGGCTAAATATGTATAATTTTATCAGTTATACCCTATATTTATCATTTAGTGTCTCTGTGATCAAAAAAGAACCAAAAACATTGGGAAATAATCAATAAACATTATTTTGAGGCAACTTTAGGGAATGCAAAACAGGTAAAACTAACAATTTATTAAGAAATAATGTGTAATACCTGCAACTGTTAATTGGAATTAGTTATTGCCAGCTTGGCAAACCAGGCAACTACCCCTAAAACCCCAGATTCACTGTGTGGTGATAAGTTTGAGGTGGTTAGATTAGTACATTTAAAGGGACTTTGCACCACTGAAGTACAGTATCAGCTACAGCTACTACATTAGCATTATTAGCTAATGCTGTGGCCCTGTGTCAGAGTGAGCTATAACGAGCTCACATGGTGCATTTTCTCAAATTAAGTTGTGTTTAATCAAATACTTACAAACTAATTGACACACTGGAGTGTTGGGTAGTATTCCAACATAGGAGTACTGGTTGGTTTCTGGGCAAACAATGAAGTGACCATGTGCTATGTGCTCCATCCTTGATGGGACTTTAACCGAGTGCATCCACAATGCACAGCAGGTTGGAGGTCGGATGTTTTAATTTATCAATCCGGCAACGAACAAACAACGTGTTTGTGTGGAACGTTTGTTCACACACCTTGTTGCTTGAGGACACAGATATGACGGCACATCTGGAAAGTGGTTGTACCCGACCGCTTTAGTAAAGTAGCATTTAGCAGCCAAAATGAAAGTATGGGTGGGTTTGGTATTCTATTTTTATTGCTTAGAAATCTAACTTTTTGTACATGTTTAAGTTATATAGATGTGCTTTAAATTGAAACAACTGAGAAGAAAGTGAAGACTGTGAAATGCGGTTGAAAGCTTCTGATAAAGCTAGTAAGTCTACCTTGACTTGAGGATTTTTTGTCAAAAAATACTATATAATGTATTGAGCCAACAGTCACCACTGTTGATTTTGTTATAAAATATAACTTATCTCACAGCTAATAATGAGACACTCACAGACTCATTAATTATTAATTCATCATAAATTATTGTTGGTGCTGGTTGCTCATTTAAACCGTTATCAGATATATCAAACAGGGGATTGTCTGAGGAACTTTTCCTTCAATCAGATTATCTATATTTACCTGTTGTTGAAAACAAATGACGCAAAGCCTGCCAGCTACTTCAGGCCATCACATACTCCTCTCACTGAACCTGTACCGTACCACCATGAAAGTCATTTGTGTCACTTCCTGCTACTGCTGCAGTTTGTTCATATAGCATATAGAGTCTAAATTCCCACAGGAGGAAGTTATTATCATCCCTCCCTGCTGTGCTGAGCTTGGCGTTTCTGAGCCTAGACACCAAACGTCAACGCTGTACATATTCTACACTCATATATAATCTATTCCACGAGAGCTGGTTGACTGAAGTACAGTTTTGTAAGTAAAATACATCACGCTGATACAAAGAGTCGGCAGTTGTTGTAGTAACAAGAAAAACTGTGGAAGGAAATTCAAAACAAACTGATAAAAATCAATAGAAATTTATTTTCTTACTTATCAAAAATATCTGCAACACATTTGCATAGATGGACACAGAATAGCTTACATGATTGTTTTCATGTGATTGTAATAATGAGAAGAGAGTAAAACTGGGTTTGAATTATTTCAGAAGGTGTTATTTTGTCCCCTACAGACACAAACTGAAGTGTAAATCTAAACTAATGCAAATCCTGGTTTCTGTTTGTGAAATAACTTTTAGGGTTTGTTTCAGTAGAACAGGAGTTCATGTAGATATTATGATATATTTGTTTGATTTGTTTGTCTACATCCAAATAGATAATAACTCCTCATAAATAAGGATAACAATAAATATTCCAAATATATTACTTCTTGGGTTATTAAATAGTTTTTCTCATTAGATTTTTTCAAAACCAATTATGTTACACAAAAAGGGGAAAACTCTTAAAGGGGACATATTATGCTCATTTCCAGCTCTACATTTTTATTCTGGGACTCCTTTAGACTCCATTTGCATGATTCACAGTTCAAAAAACTCTATGTATCTTACACTGGCCTTTTATGCAGCACCTCAGTTCAGCCTCTGTCTCTAACAGGCAGTCTTAGCTCCTGTCTCTTTAATGGCCCCCCTCCCGATGACCCCACTCTGTTCTGATTGGCCAGCTTCAGGAAGACTAGTGAGGGGCAGCCATATCAGAGTCGTGTTAAGTTACTGCTGATGAAAACCCAGTTGACATTTCCTGCTTTACTGAAGAATTTACAGGAAATTAAACATGTTCAACACCGAATTAGCAGAGCTTCGTTAGCTGCACTAAAAACCGGTCACATGTGGACATATTTGGAGTTCTTTGTTCAGCGGATCAGTTATAAATAATGCAGGGAGGAATAGTACAAGCAGAAAATCTGTCAACGTTGGCTCAGGCTGAAAGTAGAAAAAAACAAACTGAGCGTTCAGAGCAGTCTGAAGCTCACAGGGATTACTTCTACATACATTTACCTCGTTATTTAACACTTTGGCCACGTTTAATATGAACATCTGACATTGTAACATTATATATATGACTGAAAATAAGGAAAAGCATAATAGATCCCCTTTAAGGTGTTTCTAGTCAATAACCATTTTTAAATTAAATGCTATAGTGCTCCTCTATCACAAATAAAATGAAATTGAAAAGTAAGAAACAAACAAAACTCTCTTCAGAAATGAGTCCTCAGCTTCTCAAAATAACGTCTTCACAGATCGGTAAAGCCACATGGATCGACTCCGATGTGTTTTGTTCTGCCGGAGCCGGCAGCGGAGACGTTTTTGTATCCAAGATAGGAATCCTTCAACTCCTCATAGGGAAACATCCTCCATTATTCACTCCGCTGTAACTTAGTTTGTGCTTCTCCAATGCAACTGCTCCAAGAAAATATCCCTTATTCTTGCAATTTGGAAATCCCCAGAGCTCCACAAAAGTAGTCCAAAGTTTCCATCAGGAGGAAGTTAATCCAACATTTCCCAGTCATGCATGACCACAACATTTCTCTCGACTGACTGGACGTTCAGTGGGTGACTTGCTGTCGCTGCTCCTTGGTCAGTTAGCGTACTGTCTGTAAAAGGCAACCTTGACTCGCTCTATCTGGTGGCACAATTTGATGGCAGGACCGAGCTTCAGGTCCATGCACTCCTGCACTGTGGGCAGAGTCAGCAACAGCAGCGCCTGACCATCAATGTCCTGCACAGGAAGACATACAAAAGAAAATCAAAGCTTTTTACTGATATATTTTGGATGAAATTTTGGCCAACAACTTATATTCATGTGCACACCCCGAGCATGTTACTTTCACTATTTATCATTTTGACCACTGTGAAAGACTCAATTTGGTTTTAAACAATTTTCACCAAAAATACTTGTAAGAGCAAGTTGGTTTAAACTAATTTTTAGACAAATTTTGTGTCATTACACATCCAACAATTGTTGCAAAGACATGTTAGAAATGCTCCTGGTCATATAAAGTGAAGAAAAGAATAGAGAGAAAACCAAAAATGAGCTGTTTATTATTTTTTTTAATTAAAGAAATGAACAAATAAATGATTGGAAATGTGTCTTGCTGCAAAGATATTTTTTTAATTTTATTTTTAAAAGACGTTTAATAATCAAAGTGGGCCCTTTTTATCTTTTTGAAAGATAAAAACTGACAAAAATAATCTCTAAGCATTAAGGGTGAATAAATGTTTGATCAGCATGTTGCAACAGACGCTGAATAAATATCTGATCAAACACCTGCATGATATCTCAGCTGTACTAGAAGACAAATATTAGCTCAATGTTGTAAAGAGTTAAATGATTGAAGAGTATAAAATAAATAAAAGGTGCAGAGAAACAGCCAGTTCACCACTTTTTTACTTAAAAGATGATGTGTGTGTAGATGAAAATATAAACATGGAAATAAGTTGCTCCTTTGGGGGGAAAAAAAAGAAGACATTTGAGCACCGAGGTGCAGCTCTGTGTTTGTTTACCTGCTCCTGGAAGATGTTGGCCAGGGACGCACAGTCAGTAGAGTTGATAAACTGGACGACTTCATCTACGCTCCACTCCAGAGGGTTTCTGTCCAGAACCAGCTGACCCTCCTCCTCCTCCACCTAACAACCACACGAAAGACACACGAAGTTAATGAATAATAACTCACAGCCCCCTTCTTCCTACATCACTTAGCTGATTCAGGCTGGACAGTAGCTGCAGTATATTCATCCTCTGTTACGTTAATCTGGTTTAATTTCTTTAATTTTTAATTCATATAGGAGGTAACACCTTACATTTTTATTTCTTGTGTGCATTAGTCTCAAATTTGACTTTTTACATGTGTTCTGTCTTATTATCGGCTTGTCAGTCATCTGTAAAAGTTATAAAAGCTATAAAGTTTGATTGATGACAGTCCACCTGTCTCACCTGCATGTCTTGTCCTTTGGGCGGCTGGTACTTGTTGTTGTTCTGGTTGTAGGCCGACAGCGAGCGAGTCGACCTCCTGCGGCGCTCAGGAGCCTCCTGGCTGCTCGTGGCGTTGCCTGCGCTTGCGGCCCTGCGCAGTGTCGCGGCGCGGCGAGGGCGGCTGCTGGTCACCTCCACTGAGGAGGCGTCGGTGTGGTCCTCGCGCGGCTCTGAGCTGGTGCCTTCACTGCCCGACTGCAACGCCATCTCTTCATCCTCCTCTCCCTCATCACTGTCCTGAGGGAGGAGGAGAAGCTGAGAGTCAGAGAGGTGATGTGCACTTATTTTGTTTTAGCTTCAGTCTGGTGGTAGCTTACTTTAAATCTCGCCATAGGTGGATTTATCATTATTAAAACTCTTCCTGGTGTATAAAGTAGTTCATTTCTTCACTCTGGCAAGATTCAGAGCTGCAAAATATCATTATCCATGCAAAAAAGATAAATATAGATACATTTACCTCAAGTGGGACCCGAAAAATTTTAATGAACTGTTTCTTTATTTTAATGAAATGTTTGAATCACATAAATAGCCCAAATGACGGTCAAACTGGACCACATTACAGGTCTGTTGGCATCTTTTTTTTCCCCTGTAACTATCCTCAAGTGTCACACAGGAGAAATTTGAGCCGGCCACATGTAGAGGAGGAAGAAGTTGCTGGAAAGTGACGTTAGCCACGATTCTTCAGGGTTTCAAGTTTCCAGAGAGAGCAAAAAATCAGGAAGTGGTAGGAGTTAGATTAGTTTGCTACCAAGGATTGGGTTTCACTAGCCGGTTCCAATTTGGCTCTGGTTCCAAGTTGGTTCATATCCAGATTCGTTAAGCTCTGAGTCTAAAGAATCTCCTGGGGGATCTTTCATCTCTGCTCTCTTTATTAGCTAAAGAGAAATATACAAAATATTCAAATTCACTATATTTTATTTGTCCCTTGAGGGACAGTTTGAAGCGAGCGAGTATGCAAAAAGAAATGCATATAGATAATTCACATACATCAAAAACAATCTCAAAAATACAAATATGACAATGTTAGAAAGAATTATATACTACTACAACTATAACATTTGGATAATCACTAAACTAGATAACAAATATTACACCTACCCAGCAGAACCTCTTTTATTTCCGTGAATGTCAACATTTGAGTTTCAGTTCTTAAAGTTATTTTTAAACTAAAATTGTTGAAAGCTAAACCTACACAGATTCATTTGGGATTTTCATTTGGTTTCAATAAAATGATCTGATACTAGATTTAGATTCAATAAAGTGCTATCAAACTCACATCTCATCCACTTCCTCTGATCTGCCAGCTAACATCTGTTTTGTTCACCTCCGCCAGCTATTTTTAAAAATCCCAAAACATTTATTCATCACAGAGTTATTAAGCTCCAATTCTTTCTTTTTACAAAATTGCACATAAAAACCTAATCAGATATTCAGAGTTGAGGGCCTTCAGTTGGTGTGATCAGCATGTAAATTATGGGTGAATAAACATAAAAGCTACACTGAGCTACATTTCCTGCCTTTGAAGCTCCTCTTCTTCCTGTATTTGTCATATTGTCAGAGACAAGTTTGTTGTTATTTATACACTTGATTATGACCGTACACTCATTATCTGCCTGTTGCGTGAGCGGGAGTGTACAGGACACCCACTGTGACAATATGAGCAAGACAAAAAGAAGGGAAGTGAAGAGATGAAGCGTTGTCTAACCTGCGGTGAACCAGCAGGAGTGTAGTCCACAGCTGACGAGCGCCTTTTCTTCTGCACAAAGATAGCTTTCCTCTTCTTCCTGCGGCGCGTCGGCTTGGCCAGCTCTCCCTCTGCAGTCTCCTCTCCTCCCATTGGCTTGGACAGCTTCCTCTTCTTCCCATAGTAATAGGCTGCAGACGCACAGCAGATGTTGAAAACAATGCACCCAAAACAAAACTTGGCTACTCATCAGAGGCAATTATACACTCTGCCGCGTCACGGGCTTTGATTTGGGTCTTCTTCATAACTGTGGCGAAAGGAAGTGATGCGTATAATTACAGAGACTCACTGTATTTGGTTTTTGTCTGTACGGAGCAGTTCTCCGGGCACTTGTCGGTAACGAGGACAGGGCTGAAGAGGTTCGGGCAGCACTGCAGCTTCACGCACACCTTACGGCAGAAGTCCGGGATCTGGTCTGCGAGGCGGACTATTCGGATGGTGGAGCGATAGGTTTTCCCTTTATATCTGGGGGGAGAGAAGGAGCAGGGAGGGGAGCCAGTGATTATACTTTTATTTATGAGAACAATGGTTCTGTAATCCAACAAAGCGCTCAACAGTGAATGATGACTGCCTGTGCAGTAATGATGTGAAAGTGGGCTGTTTTGTGAGATTGTCTGGTTGATGAGGGCGAGCCAGGAGAGCAGAGTGTGACGCAGGGTCAATTCTGCAATCTCCTCTCTAATAGCGAAGGTTAGGAAAGGTGAGCTGATCTGTTGGCAGCACTGTAGAACTGCTCTCATGTGTTGTTTTAAGTTTTTAACTTTTCCACACTGCAGTTCATGTTTGTTTTATTGACGCAATGCAGTGATTCCTTAGAAAGATTTGTTCCATACATTCCTGTATGGCAAGCATGCAATTCAACATATATGAAGACTAAAGTTTCCAATAATAAATGATTGATGAATAAATACTACATTGGGTTTAAATGGACATTAACAACAGCTTATAAACTCTACAAAACTTGCAGAAAAACAAACAAACAGTCCCTGTAATGAGTACCAAATTACACATTTCTTTCCAGGAAACTGTAAAGAAATTATTATAGGAAAAATATGAATTTAGGTAATAATAGACCCCATCAAATTAAGTATTATCACAATTCTTACATCATGGGTATACGCAGGTTAAATCCTTGCTGTGGGCTATAAAGGAAATTCAAATATTACATTTCCCTCTTCAGTACCTTAGAAAACCATAACAATACCAGGACAAAACCAACATGAGAAAGTGACTCATCTCCTAAATTACACTTGGATCACATCATGGTGATAGTGACAGATGATTTTTACTTTCCACAGTGTACACACTAGAGGCTCTTCGGGCCCCAGAAAATTAAAAGTAACCCCTTTGTCAAGTTGTCAAAACATTCATGCATGAATGTGATCACTGTGCTCCATCGGTCACTGCAGGTAACCCACGAGAACTTATGACTGGCTGATTCTTTCTCGTTTCAGCCAGAAAAATGGAGCAGTTTTTGATTAGAAAACACTGTGTGCAGCCTGAAGCTGTGGAATAATTTGGCTCCGTGCAGCCAGCAGCAGAAGAAAATGCAGACCTCACACAAACCACTGCAGCAACAAAAAAATAACATGGAGGGGTGCAAGATGGACTCATAGGGACAGAGAGGGAAGAAAAACAGCAGGCTCTTCTCTGAGGCCTGATACTGATTTCTAACTGTGGGACAGATGTCAGGATTTATTATGATTTAGAATATATTAAGCATGAAAGCCAGTAGAGAATCAAATTTATGGTTTAATAATTATAGAAATGTGTCTCAGAACCAGAAAGCGAGCAAATCAAAAGGGGAAGAATCTGTTCCACGGCACGTTTTTTGGTCTCCTCACTTGGCTTTGAGGGTCTCCTCTTGGCAGTCCCAGCTCTGATCCTCCAGCTCCTGCAGCTCCTTCAGGACTCGTCCAGGCTTGTAGGCGGCGTTTATCAGCATGCTCAGGAGCTGGAGGCGAAAGCTTAGATTAAGAAAATAAACTGAACAATTCACAAAAAGAGTCACAGTAAACTCACAAAAGGAAGGAAGATTTAAACAAAACTGAAAGGAAAACGCAGATCACACTAGACTCTTGCAAAACTGCATGTTCACACACACACACACAGTGCATGTATGTGTGCACGCACAAACACACACAAACACAGTCTCTAGAGAAATTAAGAGGCTGTTTTTCTGAGCGGCAGCAACGGTGTGTATGTGTAAACACACTTGACTGACAGCTCCTCACATTGAAATGAAGGCACTGCTGGGAAACTGCAGGTGGTTAACAAGACATCGCTGTCTCGCCCTCCGTCTTTCACCTCCTCCCTCTTTCAATCTCTGTCGACCCTCCTCTCCCTTTGAAAGTGTGTAACTCTTTGATTAAACCTGCTACTCTCCATCTCCCCCCACTGCCTTTGACATCAGCCCACCTCTTTGAGGACCAGTGTGCATTTTCCGGGTCCAACGGCCTGCGGCAGCTCCGCGATGCGTCCCTTGTTGAGGTAGGGGCCTGAGAAACAGCGGTGGTTGACAAAAATCTTGGAGCAGCAGTATCTTCCATTGGCTGTGCCTGACGGAGGAGAGGTCAAATACAGAAATGTTAACCAGCACAGAAATAAGTATGATGATGAACGTTCAACCATATTAAGTTTAAGCCAATAAAATCAGATACAGATATCTTGTAAGAAAGTTTTTTTTGGAGTCTTTTTTGCCTTTAGTATTACTAACAACAACAAACATATCCTGAATGCCTGCTGGGAGATTAATCATCACTGCATTGACTCATTTTAACAAAAGCACATATAAACATGGACTGAGAGGTGCGGAGTCAAAGATCTGAAGATAAAACTGAACAAAAACTTCACTTTTTAGTTCTTATTAAAGATTTATTTATTTAAGTCTCAGCTCTCATGTGTAAGTCCTGAGCTGCTGTAGGACACATCAGTTTGCAATAATAAAAAAGGCAGAACATGACAGGCTGAATAAATGACAGAAACAACAGAGTATATAGAAAATGTAAAAAGTAAAAGCTTTATCCTTCTTTATGCTGATCTCAGACCACAAAAGTTTAAGCTCCTTCTGGCCTCCAGATCTCAGTGATTGGTGCAGAATGTTGATTAAGTGGTCAGAAATAACTGAAACTGAATTCTTAACTGCTTAGACGCAGCCACAACAAAACACAGAAGCAAACAGGACACAGGTTAAATTATGCACAGAAACGGTGCGATTTTTAGAGGGATTAACTCGATGGGAAAACTAAGGAACTGAAAAATCTCATATTCAAACTGTCTAGCCATCATTTGTTCCTTTTGTGGTGTAAAACTTTATTGAGATAACTGGTTTTCAATTTGTGTTAGATGTGATGGACGTAAATACTTTTGATGCAACAATTTCACCAGTACATTTTTCATTTTTCATTTTCATGCGGTTTATTTTTAATGCATTCCATGTTAAATTAACTAGGAGCCAGTGTAACGTGAGCAGGTGTGTTCAGTTGAAGCCTCGCTGCAGCATTTTGCAACAGACGCAGCCGTGCAGTTGGAACAGTGATGTCCTCCTCCAGTATGCTGCTATGATGCAATTTGATTGATAACCGAGTTACTCAAGCTACATCTTGTGGCCTTCGTTAGCAAATGGTGTTGGCTCACTTTTGATGGAGATGGTTCCAATTTTATCAAGTGACATAAGTGTGGAATTTGTAATTTCGGTCATGCTGAAAAAGGCCATGAGATGTGGCCAAAAGCTCCAGAAAAACTGCATATTTATTGTATGATTGCCACACACGCTGTCAATGTGTTTTAACTCTCTTTTATAAACCAGATTTTATATAAAACCTTTCCTATCTTACTGCCTAAAAGCTGTAGGTTTTATTGTTTGTTTTTCTAGCATTGTAATTTCTAAGTCTTATATACATACATTTATTTTCACTATTGTTAATATTATGAATCTGTGACTTTAAGCGTTTTACCACGTAGGTCAAACTGGGCTGCGAGTACGTCCTGTTCTACAGAACGATGCAGCATGCTGCACTCCGCCCTTCCTGCAGCCCCTGACTACCGCCAGCACCTGGAACCACACCACCAGGGGTGAATAGTAATTAGGTGAGGTGATGAATATGCATGAGCGAGTGGGTGGTTTTTAAACGGGGAACTTGGAAAAGAGGGCAAAGGTCTCATGGAAACTACGCTTAGCCCCCCCAACCCCCCTTCTCTTTGTGCCTGAACATACATGTTGTTTACATGCAGATTCACCCCAAACAAAACATGGTAGAGACAATAAGGGGAGGATGTGGTAGTTTGGTAAAATGTACAACCATATCCTGAGTTGTGAGGTCACCGGTCATTTATTGATTTGTCTCCCAGTATTAGTTTGGCTGCCAAAATGCATCCCCCATCCCTCCAACTCAAATAAAAACTGAGTATTTATTTGGGCCTTACATCCCATCTGTTATAATATTTTACACTTATTAAAATCCTGGTATGCAGCATCACTGGTTGGCTTTACAGCTCATTCTACTGGGCAGACAGACCAGATAGATTTAAACAAAACCCCAGGTAAACACAGTTATAAAATAAATAAAAACACACTTAAAATCCCTGCAATATTTATATAACTGCACAGAACGCACAACAAATAGGTAAACATGTCAATGTTCATATTAATTTTCAGTTCCAAATAAAATAAATCCAATTATTCCCCCCCCAAAAAAAAAAAAAGGGCTTAGATTCTATGTTAATGCTTGTGTTGGAAAGCTGTGTCTTTGGTAAAATAAGTAGTTCTTGTTATGATAAAACTACAAAAATAAGACCCGAGTTGTAGAACAATGAAAGTTTCCTTTACTGAAAGATTTATCTTAAAACCCTTCAACATGATTTTTAAAAACAGGATGTCGTATTTCGTGTTGCTGTTTCTGAGTGTATTTTTCTTGCCTTAGGTGAAAACTGGCCATGCATACTGTACTGTAGTAGCTCCACTGCAGCTACAGAAACCTCTCACCTTTCTAATGCATTCATGATAAATGAGGTCTTCCTTTTAAGCAATATTCAACAAGCATACAAAGAAAAAAAAATACTGCACAACCAAACCTTCACTAGAAGAGGAAATGAGACTTAATGGGTCATAGTGCAAACATTAGCCACAAGTTGCATCTTGTTTCAGCTGCTCTATAATCTTTTTATCAAACCAGACATTCACAACAATATTCTGACTTCAATGTGACTTTTTCTCTAAGGGGGATAATTTACTGCACACTGCCAGTTTCAGTTTCATCACCTATATATAAACAACTGTGTTTCTCTTTGGGTTGGGTTCTAAAAGTGCCTTTCAGACATGCACCATCGACATGCATCTCAGGCCTGAATAAGCTCCTGGTTCACTTTTATGCACTTTTATTTAAAAGTTACGACGGCAATGTTAAGTAACGCATCCGTAATATGTCGTACACGGCACACGTATTTTCCCCTCGCAGTGTGGGCTAAAATAGACCAGAAGCAGTAACGAACCCTCTTACAATCACAATAATAATCAAACCAATCGTCTCTTCTCCTATATTTTCAATTTTCATTTAACTAGAAAATGTTTAACGAAGCAAATAGTCCGACCTTAACATCTTGTCATTCTATTCTTGTGCAGTGTCTGACTTTATATAATAGGCAGTAAAATACACTCATACAATCTGATAAATGATGAAACTGATGAGTATATTTTTGGGGGGGATTTACTCTGATAAGCGGGGTCGAACGTCCCTCTTGGAAGTTTTAAAATCCATCAGTTATGCAACAGAAACACTCTTCTACCACCATCAGTAGCGGTGCTGCTGCTCACACTCGTACACCAGATGCCAAATATTACACAAGCATTATGAATCTTTCTGTAAATGTCCCGTCATGTCTGAATAAAGCCACAACAAACATTTGCCTAAACGACACCCATGTCTGAATGCCAAAAAAAACAGTCTTACAGATAAATGGAGCCTTTTTCATGTCTGAAAGGAGCTTATGAAGAAGATGAGGCACTCAGAAATCACAAACTGTGCTGTACGAGTGCAGGAGAATCTGAAGAGCCGGGTTTCCCCTGTACTCTCATCATACCTCCTCATTAGCATTAATTACTGGAGATAAATCATGTGTAACGTGGCTTTTGATTACCTGGATCCATGGCGACGGGCTGGCAGTGGCTGACGGGAGCCGTCTCCGGCGGCTGGGACGGAGCCAACCTGCAGGAAAAAGGCAATCAATCCAGTCAAACCAATCAATAAAATTATCCAGCTGATCTAATCAAACAGGAAACAATAGCGCAAACCAAATGATCACTCATTCGGCTGATCAATCGACAAAACGGCTACTACAGTTTCCGACAGATTTAGAAGGAGGTGAAGCAGCGGGGGGGGAGACAAAGTGACGGGGAGGTATTGATGAAAGGATTCCCCTGAAGGTGAGAAATGGAATTAGTGGTTAGATGAGAGAGCTGACAAAGTGCTGCTGAAGACCTCATATTTCTCCTGCTCTCCGACCGCTCCCGGGGCTGCGTTCGCCAGCCAGCGGTGTAACATGTCATTTGTCAACAAAATCAATCAGCGCCCCGGGAAAGCAATTTCTGCTCTAAAAAGCCACTGTTTCAATTAATGGCTTCGGCGTGACGGAGAAGGAGAGGAGAGGAAAGGGGGGGGGAGGGGGAGGAAAAGCCTTGAGGGTTTTCTGAAGACATGTTTTTTTTGGCTCACAGGTGGAAGATAGAAAAACAAAGAACCGTAAATGAAACTATTTTTCTGACCGTGCTAAAGTGAAACAGATGACTGGTGTGGTTGGATTACAATGATATATCAGTTTACAGGTACATGTGGCCAATATTTCACTTTCATTTTCCATTTAACATATTGGACAGTTGTTTTGAAGAGTGTTCAGTGTACATACATGGAGAGAAAAACACTTATTAGCAGTTAAAAATTCACCAAAGATGAATTAAAGTAAGCTCTAAATTTTTCTATTGCACAAAAAAAAACAACTGTAAAGATAATCAGGTGTGATTTAGTGTATGCAGAATCAAAATCTTATGTCAGTGCTAATCTCAAGGTCACTGGATGATGATCACTTTAATTTTCATAATATTTTATTTATCTTTAAATGGGATCTTTGGTGCAACATGTAAAACATATTAATTGGACAATTTGTCACATTCTGGTGATAAAATGTTTAGTTTTTGGAACAAGTTAATAAAAAGTAATAAAATTTGGAGACATTTTTGGCAGCTAGTGATGGGCAAACCCTTCACTTATAATTTAGTGGCTTTAGAAAAGAAGGGGTTTGTCTGTGTTGTGCATTGTGTTTTGTTAGTTACATTGATCAACATTTTCTGGTTCTTGGTGGTAATTTCTGAATAAGCCTGCATATGGACTGTTGGGATAAAAGAAGATATTTGAGGACGTCAATTTGGGCTTTTTTCACCATTTTCTGACATTTTATGCACCAACAACTAATCGATAATTAAAATAAGTTAGTTTCAGCCCTAATCTGGTGACCGTGGAAGCCATAACACGTGATTTACATAATTTGGGAAACATCTGCATTCATTATGTTTCTCCGCTCTTTTTCAGATTTTTTCTTTAATCTCTCATGTGTCTGTACAGCATATTGTCTGGCTGAGGCTGATGAAACTGATGCTAACTTGGAAAAAAGGAGTGGATTTCAGCTCTCTGTTGAATATCAGCATTTAATACTTGCAGCTTCAGCTCCAAAAAAAATATCTGCATAAGCTTTAAAAAAAAAAAAGTCAGTCGGAAGTTTTGATAGATAAATGTTTTTCTTTCTTACTGTTTCTCTGGTTGGACCACTGCTATCTTCTTCTGCTTCTGGCCTGTGGAAAAGACAGTTAAGAAGTTTGCATCAAACTGTGACACTCAGGGAAATATATGTTTGTGAGTGTGTGTGTGTGTGTGTGTACATACAGACAGGTTTGAGTGGAGGGGTCAGAGGGTAAGCGTTGGCCTCGCACCAGCCGACGGGGAAGATGTCCATGGACTCGACGTCCACGATACACTCTGACAGGGGCTTCGCCACACCTGGAGACAGGTAGACAGCAGACACACACACACACACACACTGGTTTTTACATTCACTCAGAGCCACAGCAGGAGTCCTCTGACACTTAATCCTTCTTGCACACAAACACAAACACACGCATGTCTTACCTTCCAGTCGGAGCCACAGCAGGCGTCCTCTGACCTGTGTGATCTGAGCCACACACACCTCCGCTGGCTGGTGAGGGTTCACCGCCTCCAGCCACATGTCCTTGGCAAAGCCTCTGTTCTGCCATGTCTGAACACACACGCACGCACACACACACACAGGAGGAGAAAGGAGGATAGAGGAGAAAGAGAGCGAGTTTATTTTACATTTAGGACAATGATCTAACCTGAGATAACCTAAAGCGAGGTTCAGATTACCAGATTTTCAAACTTATTTAACCTGATTCTTAAAGGCCCTTAGACAGTGTGTGATAACAGCGATCTTGCAGGTTCACTGCATGATACACTAGAGATATTTTAACGTAAGTCCCGGTAGGATTGGAGAGTAGACTTACATAACTTTGAATTCAGAGATGCATATTACTTTTCCTCTATTTTTTCTCTACAGTAAAATTATCGCCACTGTAACGTCTCCCTCATGTCAAGGTTAAAATCCCATTAAGGAGGTCTGCTTATGTGAGGAGAAAGTTTAACTTGGTGGAACTTTGGCTGCAAAACCTGGTGGAAAACCAGCGTAGTGTGCACCGCTATGGCTTCTGCAGCTGCCTGAGAGTGCGCAGCCACTCTCTCCATTGGAAATAATGCGGCCAACAGTGGATGTGTATCATAGTGTGATCTAGGACAGTTGTTTTGGATTGATTATGTTTCTCTTACAATTGTCAGCTTTTGTCTGGGACAGCTCAAAATAGCACAGTATATAGGTGCCTTAAGAAAATCAGAGCAGGGCTCTGTTTCGGTTCATGGATTGGTATTGATGCTCTGCACAGAACAGTTTCCAAAATAGATTTTCATCTACTGAACTCCTTCCAGAAATGATCAGGCTCACTCTGACAATGTCAAAACAGTATCTCTACTGAACGTCACTGCATTTTGAGCACATCGGAGGGGACAAATGCTTTCAAATTAGGACTGTCCCGGTTTAAAAAGGGGTGTTAGGTCAGTTCATTCTTACATCAGGGAAGCAGGCGTCCGGGGCCGCTTCAGTCCCGCTCTGCTTCAGGTAGTCGGCCCAGTCGAAGTCCTGGCCCTCGTAGCCCCGGGGCCGCTCCAGGCCCACGCCGTTTTTCAAGCACCACTGGACGGGCAGGATGCCCGGTGAGTTGGTGTGACACACCACAAACTGTGGCTTAACGTCAACAGAGAGGTCATCCAGTGTGACCTGGAAGTAGATCTCATTGTAGACCTGAAGAGAAAAGAGTGAGCAGAGAAAATTATCCCTGAACATTTTGATCACAGGAGTGCACCATGAATCTTCTTCTTCTTCATCTTCTTTTTGTGATTAAGTCTTGTATGGAAGCAAAAAAGGGCCAAAATAACTTTTAAATGCAGAGAATATTTAGTAGTGAATTTATAGCATCTAAATATTTAACTTGCCTCCAGATTGTGTAGAAAATTTCAAAAACTTGACTGAAACATTCACAAATTTTAATGTTGAAATTTTTGGTAGTATTTTTGGGCGAATCATCACACGTACAGTAAGTATACTCTCCCTTATGTTGATATAGCACGCGACATCACCCTTAAAAATCTTCAAAACATTAATTAGCTGCATGAAAAAAATGGGGATTCAATTTACAGTAGGAAATACTGCAAGAAGTGTTAAAAAAAGCTGAAGCATTACTAGGATCCCAATGAGATAAAATACCCATAAACTCCCTGAAAGGTCTTTGTTAACGTGGTATTTCAGTAGAATCCACAAACTTGAGGCTACCTCCTTGGCAAACATGGTTAAAAATCTACTGCCACAAGAAGGCAGCTGAAGAATGCTCAAGGGAGGAGTCTGCTTGATAGTTTTTTAGATAAGATTTAAGTCTGACTCACCTTGGTGACAGAAACGGGGCAGATCTGAAGCTGCTCCCACGGAGAAACCATCTCCAGCTTCATCCCCGTCTTGAAGGAGTGCTTGGGCAGGTCTACATGGTCCTGACACAGTAAAGTCAAGACTTTTAGACAAATGTGCTCTATTTTTGTTAATGCACACACATGCAAGACAATGTAGGTCATGCAAACCCTGCTGGGTGGGCATGTAATGAATGAAGCACCTCAACAAGGCAACGTGTTATTCCCAGTTTGGTGGTTAATGAAAGGGTGAATGAAGGTGCTGATCATGCAACACACATACAGACACCAAAATAGATGCTAGTTTTTGCTTTTTTTTTCAACTGATGAATCTGCATCTCTCATGAATCTGAGAAAAAGCTTTTTTTTCCTCAAAAAAACCCGTCATCTTCCTTTGCCTTAAAGAGCTCACCAGGCTTGGTGATGCACTTGATGATTAATATTTACTTGGGTTTAAATTGGCCTTTTCCTTTTTTTCCCTAGTTTCCTTATAATTGGTACCAAATTACATACACCTGTCCAGTGAATGATTAGGAAATTACTGACCTGTAAAATAAAGCATTACCATTTGTTCTCAGAGTTTTATATCATCAATCAGTTAAAGACAATAGAGGTAATAGTGGTTAAAAACAGCTCATCTCACTGCAGTCTGGCTGTGTGCCAACACTGCACACACACTGTGTGCAGAGCAGCGAGTCTCACCTTGAACACCTCGAGCGGCAGCGGACTACTCTGCCCGTCCAGTTGAGCTTCCTCCAGAGCCTGCTGCCAGTCGGAGGCGCTCTTCAGAGACCTGAGCTCTGGGGATTAAAGAGAAGATACGACAAGTTAGATTTTCATGAGCCGTAGTCTCTGTGTAACACCTGAAGAGAGGTAAACTGGCTTGATTTTATTAACTCATTATTAACTCTATTAACATGATGGAAATTCTCATTTTAATACTGTGTAGCATCTTCTGTAAAACAGATTTTCATTTGCTGAATAGTTGCTTAGTTAACTTTGTCGATCAACTAATTGATTAATTAACTAATCGTTGCAGCTTGAATATATTTTCTGCTATTCAGCTATATGCTAACATTGAATTAAACATCCAAACCCAAGATAAAATGTTTATGTATGGCTGTACCATTAGATCATGTAATGTGCATCATGTTTTGGGTATAATCTTGTACATATTCCTCCAAAATTCAGCCTGACATGTTTGCAGTCCTCCCTCAGAGCATGAATATTATTAGATTCACACTCTGTCTCATATTACTGGCTTTCTGCTTCTTCAGCATGAAAATATTGGCATCAGATTTCGAAAACCTGCAGTCATTAGATCCAACACTTCAAACAAGAACACACACACAACATTACTCATTAAGTATCATTAAGTTTCACTTATACAGTGTAATTAAATTTTGGGGAAATTAAAGTTCCTTCTTGTCACCACAGTAGTTTCAGGATGGTAAATTAGAAGGTGCGAGCAGATTAGATTATCACCTGTGGGCGGCTCTAAGGTGAAAGTGTTCTCCAGAGCCCAGCCGAGGGGGCGTAGCCTGACATCCAGGTAGAACAGCCAGGTGTCCTGAGCCTGGTGGTCGTCCGAGAGACCGGCGTAGCGTAGACGGAGCCTCCCTCCGACATTCTGGATGACGCGGACAGGCCAGTAAAGGAAAGGATCTGAGACGTCCTGAAGCTCCAAAACAGAGCCCTCGATGATCAGATCCACCGTGTTTTTACCTCGCAGAGGCTGAGAGAGACAGACAGAGAGTTTTTCTTTATTCAAGAATCTCTTAGACACAAGGCAGCTCTAAAGGCAAAGATAATGTCATTGGTTTGTTAGTTGATGTTATGGCAAAGACCTTTATGTATTGTGTTGCAGAGATATGTACTGAAGTTAGCATGCTAACCAGCTAGCCCCGCCTGGCCTGTCCTGTCTCGTAATACCACGTTGTACCAAAGGGGAGATAGTGAGTCACTGTAGCACACTGCACACGAACTGCACTGGGTTACACCATTTATGTGAAGGCTTGCCATTTGGCATCATAGTAAGCTGGATCAATATTGAAATGTCATATCAATAAATTAGGTCTCTACTGGATTACTGTGTTGCAAAATGGCAGCAATGAATGAAAAAATGATGCGGTGTGGCAAAAAAAAAAACTACTGCTTTACCATTAGTGAGTTCTGTGACATTTTATGATTTACACGTACCTTAGGGCCATGTAGTTGTTACTTAGAGTTATGTTGTAACTTATCTCCCTGGTGCAACCTCTTTCTGATCTGTGCAGCTTTTTTGTTTTGTTATTTTTACTTACCGCTGGCTCTAATGTCTCTTTAACATTTTGATATCTTGACAGTAAGCCACAGTAAGCTTTATGCTATATTCAGATGGGAGACAAAATCCACAGTCCTCCTTCTGTGCAGAAATGTATTTAAAAGTTTACTTGAAGCTAATATGAAGCTTCAGCCGTCCAAATGAGTCAAATCAATTCAATATCTTTTAAAGTTCATTGTGTGTGTGTGTGTGTGTGTGTGAATGTGTGTGTCTGTGAGTCTTTTTAGTGCCTCTTTTTGTTACTATACTTCCACCGCAGCTCAACAGGGAAACACTGTCTGAGGAAACAGACAGTAAATGTGGCAGATATCCACTTATTATGACTAACTCAGAGAGGTAATTCCTCATATTAGCTTCAGATAAACCTTTAAATAAATGTTGATGACTGTGGATTTTGTCCTCCACTTACATTGTAAGTGCATTATAAAAGAAGGTATTAGCCTCGCTTTTTCTCCCAGTTCTACCCGGACATACTATCTGATCATACAGGTATCAAGGCAGGATAGTTAATTAGCCTCCTCACCTGAACCCCATGAGCCCAAAAATGTTTTTTTAGTAATAATTGGGAGAGCAATATCAAAAGAAGCCAGTGCAGGAAATACTTAATTTACTTGCTTAGTGAAAGTCTTAAAAAAGACTAATCAGTTCTAATGATGCATGTTTTAATGTTGATATCTTTTTTTTTCCCCCCTCAGAGAAACTTTTTAAGTACAACTTCCAAATCATCCATATGTCTCCAGGTGACGACTGTATGTGTGTGTTCCACCTATTTAACAGTTAATCTGACCAGCGGGCCTCCTGTTAAACCAAAATGATCTTATTTAGAGTAGGGATCCATTCACACACATCCAAATTAATTTACATTTTTCCCTAAACAACTGTCAGAAACACAAAGTAAAGTACACATTCAGTGATGTTAAAAAGGAAATGAGGAAAAGAGGAACTGTCATAAAGGTCATACCCTACCTGCCAATGAAGTGGGGGGGTAGTGGATAGTAAATAATTTATTCAGTCATTTTTCCTTCCGTGCCGTATATTAAAATCAACCCCTACAGGCTTTGCAAATGGCATGGCCACTATCCTGGTGACGATCAAATATAAATGGAAACTATGCACAGTCCAACTCTGCTTAAATTTGCAGGTGTATTTGGATTTTTTTTTTGTTTGTTTAGGTGGAACACCGTCCTGCTCTGACAACAGCTAAGTTAACTGCCCCGCCTGCCTGCGCAGGTACTGTAGCAGCTCCGCATACGCCCTTTGAATCGGGTTGTGGGTTGTGGTTTGCCTGGTTGCGGTGACAGATGGGTTGAAATTGTATGTCATGTGTGGATTGTGTGTGTAGAGTGGGTTTCGTAGACGATCTGGCAACTTGGGTAACGTCAGACAAACATACAAAACCTAAGGATCCGTGTATGATGATTATTCATAATAAAAAAAGTTTGAGGGCCATGCAAATTACGGCAGTTTCCCGGGAGAAACAACAACACGGGAATAATTTTTAAGAAAGGTTGTGATGTAGCTTTCGTTTGTCAGAGCTGTGCAGCAGTCGGTGGTCAGAGCTAGCTTGTCTGCCCTGGTTAGCTCATCTTTCTTCACCTCAAAGTGTTTTCATTGCGTTTAGTCACAGTAGCTCTCGATGGCATAACGTACTCAGTCTTGAGGTACCGAACTATCTCTTTCAGTCCCTCCCCCTCTACCACACTGATTGGCAGCATATCGGTCTCAATCATTCAGCACACCAGCTGGGTGATGGTTATTACAGATAGACATATTTAGCGAGAAGAAATCATAACAATAGACTGTCAAAATAATCGATCTTTAAAATTTAGGAATTGATTCAGAACTGCAGAAGTTATGATTCACTCACCCCCTCCAGCAGGTTGGCCGGTGCCGTCCTGGAGCCGGTCAGGTCCTGAACGAGGAACTCAGTCCAGTCGCTGTATTTCTCCTTGATGGCTGCAAAGAGACAAAAACACAAGACAGAGATTGAAAAACATGCAGACAATCAAAGTGTTGTTTTATGGTACATTATTTTATGCCACCACAGACGGTTGCTCAGTGTAGTCGCCAGATAACAGCATGCATAAGTAAGTGCATGCATATACTTGCAAAAACAAACAGTTTTTTTTACTGCATATTTTAACAACGAATGTCTCTGAATTTAATAATTCTTTGCAAAAGAAGGGAGGGAAAAAACAGTATTCAGTGATTTCTTTAGGTACATTATTTCTGTTAGGCTGAAAAAGCCTCTAAAGCCTCAATGGCTTCATTCACACTGCAAAGATTAATGCTCAAAACTGATTATTGCTGAGATCTCACTCTCTTTTTAGGCTTGCATATGCAAAAGAAGATCACATCTGGCAGGTTTCTGCAGGAGTAAACACATCAAAATGATAGACTGACAAATGCAGTCTTGAATGGTGTCATTTCCACGTTAATATGCATAACAACAGCTGCAAATTTGAGCAAAGGAAAACAAAAACTTTCAATCACTTGCTTTTTGTGGAGCAGTAGCGGCTATTTCTGTGCAGAGATATGAGGCAGCAAGAAGAGAAACAGGTTTCATCCAGAATATCAAAAGTTTGGTTTATTTGTAACTTCCTCTGTGAGTGGTAAATGGTGCATGAGTTCAAAATGACTGTTGAGTCTGAGGTCAAACTGCCACAAATTAGATTTGTGTCAGGTTTAAGACCGCATATGAAAGCAGAGCAAATCAGAATCGAAAATGTCAGATTCAGCGTAACATTATGAAACTGATATGAGGCACACATGGGGGAAAGAACAAAAACTTTCCCAGCAGTCTGAACACTAATATTATGAAAATATTGAGGAAAAAATGAGTCTATCAGATGGACATACAGAGGAATCTGATACATGTGCTACACATGCTATATTAAAATCAATTCATGTTCAAGTGTAATATAATCCTGTTTAATTTGAATATGATTTATTGGGTTGAAATCAGGCACTTCTGCACACCCACACATGTATTTTCAGTCATTCTGGCTGATTAGACCTCTGCTTAGTTGCTTAATTTGAGCTATAATGAGGATTACTTGAGGTCACCTTAGTCAGAGAACCAATAGGAATGATAAAAGTGTAAGTTGTCCCGCCTTAATAGGTGCAACAGGAATTGTCAATCAAGCACGCTCTGTAGAGGTCTAATCGAGCACAGGAGAGGAAAACACCTGTGTAGGTTTAATGAGGTTGTAAAAATCAAACAAAAAAACCACAAAATATTTTCAGCTTAACCATAACAGTTGCATGAATGGTTAATAGACATTAGTCATCAGCATTTCCCTCCCATTTTTCCTGTCCTCATCGCAGACAACCTTGTTTACTGCAAACTACAGTGATTAGTGTCCTTTTGCAAGCAGCAGAATAATTTTTCTTGTTTACCCAATAAATAAGAAACCAAACATGGCGGCACTGACTCAACCAGATCTGAGCACATACATCAGACTAACTTCAAGACAAATATCTGTCTTTCTCACCTACACACTTTTTGTCATTTGTGAGGTCATTGTATTGACTTGGAGGCGTATCCTAACCTTAACCATATCCACTACCTCAGCTACAATGATTAGTTGATTGAAAATGAATCGGCAACTATTTTATTAATTAATTAATTGTTTTGAGTCCTTTGTTAAGAAGAAATGCTTCTCTATAGATCAAACAATAAATTGGTTAATTGAGAAAATAGACAGATGAATCTATAATGAAAATAATCTTTAGTTGCAGCCCTATATGAGTCAGACTTGAGATGTGATTTGACTCAAAAACATTCAAGTCTCAAACTAACGATTATTTTCTCGATTAATTGGTCTATAAAAAGCTTAAAAAATAGTGAAAAAACTGCATTCACAATTTCTTAGAAGTCACGGTAATGTCTTCAATTTGCTTGTTTTGTCTGACTAACCTCTAAAACCTTCAGATACTCGATTCACTGTCACATATGACGAAGTAAACAGAAAATTCTCACATTTGAGACGCTGGAACCAGGAAATATTTGGCACATTTGCTTGAAATCATTTTCTGTCCATTGTTGCAGCTCTAATCTATTTCAACAGACTTGCAATCTGCTATGAATGAAGACTTATGACTTGACTTCAACAACTCACAACTTGCTTTGAGAAGACTTCACCAAAAATACCTAAAAACAGATAACATGGGCTTAATTCTGACAAACTGTCTATTATACATGAAATCTTTGACCCTAAACTATCGGGTGATACTGAGGAAGATCGTCCTGCATTTCATTGGTCTTGTTTTCAATCATGAAACCACGATAATTAAAATAACATTTGTACTTCAAAGAAGAGAGAAACCCTTCCCTTAATTTTGGACAGAAGTTAACCTCCTGGGGACCAGATTTTTGTCCCCACATGGGAGGTGAATCCCCACAACGAGTCCCCACATACACACAAATGCACACACATCCGTGCCAAAAAAGCCAAGTTTCAGCAAATTTGTGGTTTTTGTCTGCTTCCGGTTTCCCACAGTGCAACAGTGTTAGAACAGTCCCCTGCGTTAAGTGTGCTTCCCGATATCAGCCTCCTGTTTATCCTTTTCCTCTCCTCCTCCTCCTCCTCCTCCTCCTCCTCCTCCTCCTCCAAACTGCTCCCATTCCAAGGAAGACGAAGATGCTGAATGTCCTGCATGTTTTTCCGGTTAGTCAGTGACTTACACGCAAAAAAAAAAACCCTCCCCAAATGCAAGCACTTGTTGGAGTCTGAAACGTTGCCAAATGAGTCAGTTACAGAATGACTACAACATGCAGTGAGAGGTCACATTCCCTGCAGCGCCGATAAGCATCAAACTGAAGCGAAAGTGAAATATACATACTCATACACTCAAGCATGCCTGTTTTTTTTAGAACATATATGTTTTTTTGTTTACTTTTATTTGGTTTCCTTGTAATTACTGGGTGTGTATTTCCAATGTAAAGCCTTTGACCTTGTTGACCATGTTTGGCAAGGTTGTAGTTTGTTTACATTCCCAAGTCTTAGCTAACAGTTGAGACGAAGCACATAAACACCAACTGATAATAAAATGTACATACAGTGGATTCGGACCCCTTTACCTTTTGCACATTTTATTGTGTTGTAGATTTACTTTTAACTGGATAAAACTGTTCAGACCCTTTGCTGTGGCACAGAGAGTGAGAGGATCTGCCTGTAACAGATCACACTCCCCAAATCCAGGTGTGCAAAGCTTGTTGAGACTTAGAAGACCTGAAGCTGCCAAAGGGGCTTCTACAAAGTGCTGAATTAAGGGTGAATGAGAGATTTCAATTTTTGATTTTTAGCACTGCCAGATGTTTTTGCAGCATATGATTATGATGACATGAAAAAACAGCTCTCTGATCAATGTTGAACTTTATACAAACTTCAATTTGATGCAAACCATATTGAGTAAATCACGTCCAGCTGATGATGATCAAACTAACTTCAGCCTGGACTGCTGAAGCTCTTTTTTTTTCCCCTCACACATCCCGACCTGACTATGAATGATTGAGCCATGAGCAAATATTTTGATAGTCGATGAATCGTTTCAGTCATCTTTCAAGCAAAAATAGTGAAAAAAAGGCTACAAATTCGTTTACAGCATCTCAAACGACAAGATTTGCTGCTTCTCGTCAAATATATATAATAGTAAACTGAATATATATATTTAAAGACACAAAGAGTTTTTTTCACTTGTTTGACATTTCATTGAAAAAATAACTGCCAGATTAATTGATAGTGAAAATAAGTGTTCTACATCTACAACAACCAGCTCTACAGTTGAGTCTGCTTTTTCCCTACTTGAAGTTTTTCGGGTTTTTCCCCTACATTATTATTACGAGCTGCTCTGATTAATGACCGCTAAGCGTTTGTGTGATGTCAATGTTGACCTATCAGTCATTTTCATCGTATCCTGACACGCCTTGTGTCAGGATACAAGACGTATACTTTATGATTAAAGTAGTAACAGTTCTGCACACTTGAACTCTAATTTCACAAACTTACACTTCAACTGACACTTCAAACCCTTTCAATGCTTCAAGTTTAGCTTTAGCATACAATATTTCACACGTGTGACAGCCCAGTTAAAGAACATTTTAAGAAATCTCAACCTATTTACAGTAATTTTCACTTGGCACACTTACATTTTCCTCAGAACATTTAGCCTTTTTGAGTTCTTTCTGTTCTTCCGGACACTTCTTCAGTCTTGAAATGTGCAGCCTCTTAAGAGTGCATGTGCTTCTATTTTTCAGTCCAGTGTAGTTTACAGGAAGGTTAAAGTGGGTGACGCTATTAACAGAGTGTGAGAGACATTATGGTTTTTAAGCCAAGAAAAGAAAGTCACCCTTAACACACGTTATACGTCAAAATGTGAAATCTAACAAGAGTTTTTGGAGCACTTTCAAACTCATATACTGTCATAAAAACTGAAGGCTGAATCTTTCTTCAGTTTCTCTTTTTTTAAGCACTATGTAGTTCTTTACAACACTTCTTTTCTAGTTTGCTTTGGACACAGACTTCATAAGAGTTATTTAGAAAAGTGCTTTCAACCTTCTTATTATAGTTGTTATAATCCCTTTACGAATCATAGATTTGGATATATACGGCTGACAGTTAGCGCCACAGAGGCTGCTCAGGATCTTAAATACATAATTGACTTATGAGACCAAATCAAAAAATCCTCTCATGGCTTGGGACTCCAGAAGTCCTGCCCGAATCAAATAAACAACTGTGGATTTTTTCTGGCAAATAAATCAACTTGTCAACATGGGAGAGGCCGTTTTCCTGTGATGCTACTGTGAACAGCAAACGTCTCTGTGGCGCAAACGCTCTCTGTGTGCCTCTTTAATAATAGTGTTTTTTCCTGTGAGACTATTTTCTTTCCTTGCTGCTGCTGCTGCTGCTGCTGGACCTTTGCAAGTGCATGCACACACACACACACACACACACACACACTTGCACACACACACACCTCAAGTGTGCAGAAATAGATAAACTATTTTTCCAGATCCTGCCTAGATTAGTCATGAAGACATTTAGAGCTGAATGGCAGCAGCAGAAACTAAAACATGCAAACTTCAACCTCCTCACCCTCCTCTCTCCCTCTTTTTCTCCCCCCCCCCCCCCCTTTTCCCCTCCCACCTCTCACAGTTTCATTATACTGTAGTGCTTTGTATATAAATAATTATCTATTTTTTTTCTTCATTTCCATCCTGAAGGCAGCAGACACATAGAGGTGAAAGCCTGACTTTCACATAACAATAAGTGCATAATTAACCTTGAGGGAGGAGATCTTCAAAACACCCCCCTCCTCCTCCCCCATACTCCTACACTATCCCACAGCCAGCCCCCCCACCCCCCCCAGAGGCCCAGGCTGCACCAAAGCTGGCTGGAGTCTACAAGTAAATATCTAGCATGAAAGAAAGCAAAAATGAACATATATATGTGATAACCTTGATATTTGCATATTCTTCCAGCTCCTCTTCTCTGTAAAAAAAAAAAAGCCCGGCTCTGTGCATAAGGCTTATTTAAAAGCTTTACTTTGGGTAATCAATGTTGTAATTAAAGAAAAAAAATCGGCGCTGTGTTTTTAGCCGCGATCACAGCAGTGCAACAGATTCTAATCAGAGTTAATAGGAGCAAATTACGCCTGATTCCCCCTCTGTCTTATCCAGTCATTATGCGCTGGCATGGAGATGAGCAGCCCTGAACGCACAAGGGTAAAAAGCCAAGTCAATTCAAACAATTACCTACTTCCATATTAACTGACAGGCTTTCCAAATAGGCCATGAGCATAATGACTGCAGCACGAGGCCGCATGTAAAATGCCACGCAGTGCAATTAGTGTGTTTATGGAGAGACGTCTGGCTGTTGTGTTTGGCTGAATTATTCCTGGACAGTTTCAGATGTCATATTGTTAACATTTTTATAGCCCTGTTCATGACAGGGCGGGGGATATTACAGGGTCTCTGCACACTTTTTGAAATCAAATTTAATGCTTTTTAAGACCTTTTAAAGACCTCTACAGAGAAAATTTAATACCCTTTCCATAGCAAAACAAATGCACATCAGGGCTGAGCTTCATGTTGAAATCAATCTGACAATATTAGTAGGGATCATTTTCTGGATCATTTTGTATCTCCATATGACAATCATATGTAAAACCACATAAAGTAATTAATGGCAAATGCAACCAACTGTGTCCCACTGTTACACTTTACATTAAAAAAAAAAGCATTTTCATTTAAAATTTAAATTTTAATTACAATTAAAATTACTTAAACTTCTAACTGTTAATTCTGACGATACTCTGTAAAACAATAAGTCGCCCACAGAGTCGGCTTTGGTTAATTCTCCCCATTAAGACACATACATGTTACAGTATATCTACCTTTCATCCACTTTAACAGTCCATTTAATCTGTAAACTCCAGCTAAGCACTCACTGGATTGAAAGTGCGCTCCTCTCTGTCATGTTGCAGCCTTGAAACATTTACTAACACATGTGCACCTTGCTTTTGTCTCAGTACACCCATGCTTTCCCTGAACAGAATGGCTGCTTACATCTGGTGCTTTCCAATTTGTCATCATAGTTGGGCATGTGGTCCAATACATTGTTTTTTTTATGTCAAAACTCAATTTTCATAATATAAATAGACTTGCTCAGATTACATCTCTTCAGACCTGATGACCTTTGTAATGGACAATGACTTTAAAAAAAATCCTGTGTCTAAACTTGTTGTGCTATTAGATATATAATGCTTAAATATTATGTTTAACACATCAAATTAATGTTTAAAAAAAAAATATATAAAGCTATTATAAAAGTTACTTACATACTGATGCCATGCTTCACTACAGTGTGATGTAACTTTTTCAAATGGCAACCAGTTGCGCCATACCTGTATCTGATTGGTTAGTTAGGATTTACTAAATAACCAACCAGAAGACAGTTCATTAACATGCATTAACACAGGAAAAAAAACACCAAACATGTGACGTCCATTGCAATGGATGCCGGGTCTGAAGGGGTTAAATGAACACAGTGTGTTTGTATGTATGCGTGTGTGTACATGTGATTTTATGTGTATGTATGCTCGGATGTTTCTGTTTATTTGCTGTTTCATTTTTTCACTTCCTTATTTTTTGGTTTTTATGTAAAGCACTTTGCTTCGGTATGAGATGGTGCTATACAAATACATTTGAATTGAATTTGAATTGAAGTAAAGAGCACCATGGGAACAGAGCGCATGCAGTAAAGATGTGTGTGCTCGTGTGGGCACTGTTATTGTGACTCTGTAGCACATTCATGACAAAAACACTGCAGTCATACTGTCTATGAAAATGAAACCCAATCACACAAAAAGGCAAAAACACACACACATTGTTTTATAGTGTATAAAAACACTGGCGGACTGGACACCTTCAATTTGCTTAAAACTGTGTTATGGTAGAAAGTGTTGTGTTAAAAAATGCAGCCTTCTCATTCATTTATTGACGAAGCCATGCAGAATGAATACATGATTGTGTTAAACGATTGCCCATCAGCTCTCAAATGTGACTTTAACCATTTGAACTCCAAGCTGTTTTAACTCAGTTTTCACTCCCTTTATTTCCAGGTTTATGGCACAATACCTACAGTATTCGTCCGAATATAAAGACAATATTTGATTCTGGAAATTACATTTGAAAAAGTCATTTCAGAGATCATTTTTGAACGGAGAGAGTACTGCTGTAACACCGGCTCCTGCAGAGATAGTAGTATTAGCAGTATTCATGCAGTTTACAGTGAAAAGAAAATTTCTCATTATGCTAAGCTAATCAATGATAATTAGTCATTTATTCAGCCAAAGAAAACCAGTGAAGAAGAAACAGTATACTACTTCTGTTTCCGTGATGGCTTCCAGACATTTTGTTTATTGTGAGCAGATTACAACTATTTCAGCGGGAGAAAGGTGGTAGAAAGCTGCGTTTAACTCTAAACAAGCTATCAAAGTAGACAATAAAGAGAACAACGCTCGCACGAAGCCGTCCGCCATTGTCGTTATTGTCGTTTTCTTCTTCTTCCTCTTCCAATGAAATGAAACGCTACTGCCACCATCTATATGACAGCGTTTAAGATGCGTTCAAGTGTTGACATTGTCTAAGTTTGAACTGCTGCAGCCAGCTCCAAGGGTCACAGTGGACACACCCAAAGCAACCCAGCCCCTTGTATTTGTCTCAACACCATGATATTCAGCCTGAGCCTAATCCTTAAGAACACCACACTACCCTTCACACACACAAAGCAGAAGACAGGTCTATCTCACAGCGTCATCTCCAGCAGGCTCTGGCAGGAAGCAGTGTGGTGAATCCATTATGCAAATGACCTCTGTTGGGATCTGTTCAGCGAGCAGCTACCTTACCACATGACCAAACTTGTGATGTAGCCTAAAAAAAGCTCTTTACATGAATGGATGGATGTATCCGACATGCATGCAGGCGCACTTACATGCACATGCGCAAGAGGAGACTGAGGGAATTCACAGCAGAAACTCGACTCCGTCTGAACAAGATTCCCTCCTTGAGTCTGACCTCGAGGCTTCATATACAGTCCAAATACCATAAATATGTAAAGTAGGATGGATTATATTTTCACTGGGTGAATTAAAATTTTTTGGCTCACCTGCTAGAGGCTTATAGAGGAAATGATTTACCTGCCAAGATCTGCCTTTAATCACCACAACAGTTACTTTAAAGTTGTCAAGCAACTATGTGAAAATCAAATAACATGTTGAAGAAATAAACCAAATTTTATCTAAAACTTGCACATTAAAGGACGGGTTCACAATTTTTCAAGTCTGTTTTAAAACAACAGTCAGGAGCCCAAATGAACATTGAAAAGTGTTTTTTTTTTGCTGTAATCATTCCTCCTGTTCATACTGAAGATCCCTTCATAATGTACTTATAATGTAAGTGATGGGGACCAAAATCTAATTTGAAGGGGATCTTTTAACAGCCAGTATGAACAGGAGGAATGATTAAAGCAAGGAAAACCTCTTTCAGTGCTCATATGGACACCTGACTGCTGTTTTAAGACACACTGGAAAAATTGTGAACCTATCCTTTAATAATTTAGCGTGACATGAGTGGCCACATTGAAGTGAATTAAGTGTAACTTTTGACTAATATTCCAGCTGCGGGAGAGGCATGAAATAATTATGAGCGGGATGGAAAGATCAACACGGTTTATCCTGTTAAACTGTCTTTCAAATGACTTTTTAATTTGTAAAAAAAATTAGCAAATTACGCAACAGAGCCACTTGCAGCGCTGCAGACTCACGCGCTGTTCTTGCAAACAGGGTCGCTGATTAACAAGGGCGCTGATACGACGAGCACAAAAGCTTTGCTGAATGCATGAGTTAGCTGAGGAGCCTTTGAAGTGGAAGAGCTGAGAGGGAAACTGTGTGTGTGTGTGTGTGTGTGTGTGTGTGGGTGAGTTTCATGAGTGAGGCAACTGTGAGTAAGCGAGTTTGACGAGGGATTTAGGTGTGTTTGTTATGTGATTTGCTGAATTAAAAAGACCTTTTTTCAAATCAAAATGTATTCAGGTTGATTTCTCTCCCAAACTGGGAGGGAAATAAATCAAGATGATGGGAACTGAAAAGGGAGGGAGGCCTGCAAGGTTGTCAAAAACGTTGCAGGTGAGACTAAGGGAAGACATTTGCTTCTTCTTTATCTAGAACAGCAATAACAACCAATCAAGTGATTAGCTTCCTGTTGGCTGACTCATATTGAAACTTCCATGCCTGAAGATCTCAAGGTGGAAAAAAAAAAAATCACAGTCCCTTTTTTTAAATCTCACTAAAACTCAATCTAAAGTTTTATGTGAAGGTTTTATACTATTATCACCATTTTTTGATATTTCATTATTCATTTAAGTCATATATCAAATAATGGTGCCGATACTTTTAAATTAATGGGTATATTTTCTCACTAAGCTGTAGTGGTATCAATGATTTTTTGTTTTATTCACCCACATTTGGAGATATTCATCTTCAAGATTTCTGCCTCCAGCTCAACAAAAGGTGAATAGATTTGGTTTGTGGTGCTCACAGCACTGACAAAGAAATAATGTCTGTGTTAGAGCTCACTGTCAACTGCTTAAAAAGGGACTTTTTCTTAAATTTGGGTGAAAAAACCCTTTAAAGAACAGCACAATGGCGCTGCACTTTCAAATAAGGGTGTCAATACGTATTCTCATTCTCATGTCTTTAACTTTAGATAACCAAAACACTGAAATACATTTTTTGTACTTTTTACAAGCCTCCTGGTGTTACTTGTAAAAGAAAAAGGTTTGGCTGTTGTTGCATATTATTTACATTTGTCAGTATGTATGACATTTAATGCTCATTTGAATATATTATTTATAGATTGTTAGTCATATCACAATTAAAAAAAAAAGCTCAAAACAGAACAACACCCTACATCCTCACATCTTTACACCCCTACTCATACAGAGTAGAAACCTAATATACAATAACAACAATGAGAAAAATAATTTAAGGAGAGCAGGAGGGGAAGCAGTACTGGAGCAAGTAATAACAAGTAATCGTGTTATCCTATACAGCTATTTTCATTTTCCAAAACGTGCATCTTGTCTGTGGAATGTCTTTACAAAGCAGCCTGCATAACATAACTGATATTTTGTGCCAAAGACAAATTTTCTTTAATTTCTGACCTGTCTTTGCTCGACTCGTGCATGTTTTTTTTTTTCTGATGCAGGACACAGTTTGTTTGTTGAGAGGAGGCCTGTTTATCAAAACATCACATTTCTCACTGAGCTGCTGCGAGTTATCATACAAACACAGCTTGTTCTTATAGTGGAGCAGGCACAAACAGCAGTGTGTGTGTGTGTGTGCGCGTGCGTGTGTGTTATCACTCTGCTAAGACACACTCACTCTGCACTCAGCTAGAAGGGAGTCACATGCAAGAAGAAGCAAGGCATGACAACTGAGCTGTGAGGTCACTTCCTGTAAAGAGGTGAAGAGGAGGAGGAGCAGGAGGAGGAGGAAGAAGCACACTGTACATGCAGCTCTGAGGCCTAACGTTGACACAGTGTTGATTTTATGTTAGCATCTAGTGAGAAGGGCAGTTAGTCAGAAGCACTGTTCAGCTGCTTACCTTTTCTCAGGTAAATGTTATCTGAGAAACAAAAAACAAACAAAAAGAGAACAAATAAAACAGGTAACTGTGACACAGGTGTAAGCACTCAACAATACACACTCTCTTCTCTGCTCATATTAGAGCTGACTAAGCAACACACACACACGAAAATGTGCATAACATGATGCAAAGCCTTGAAATGAAGCAACAAAGTACCCTTTCTTCACAAATTGACAGCGTCTTGCGGAAGCCTCTAGGCAATATAAAACTGCCTTCAATTACACTATACTGCGGTTTGCATCATTAAACTTGCAGCGATGTCAGCTGTCCATCACAATTAAAGGAGGAGAGAGAAAAATTGGAAATGTAATATGAGCTTTTGGGAAGACGGTTAAAAGTAGCCAACTTTAGCATGTTTTAATGCACACTGGAACAATCCTTAATTAACAGCCGCTGATATTTGCTTAATTAATCCTCAGATAAAAATGTTTTTCTTTTTTAACATCAGAAAATGTTTTAGTATGACATGAAGCTTCTCCATCTTGCAAACATGTCAAGAACTTAGAAAAGATGTCAAAATTCCAGCAACACTTGTAGTATAAAGCAGGGATGCACTTTATCTTAAAGGGGACGTATCATGCATATTTCCAGCTCTATATTTTTATTCTGGGGCTCTACTGGAATATCTTTGCATGGTTTACAGTTCAATAAACTCCTTATTTATCTTATACTGGCCCTTCATGCAGCCCCTCAGTTCAGCCTCTGTCTTAAACAGGCCGTTTTAGCTCCTGTCTCTTTAAGATCCCCCTTCCGATGAGCCCGCTCTGTTCTGATTGGTCAGCTCCCGGAAGCTTCCTGGAGGCGATGTAAACAAATAATAGTAGTAAGATTTTGCTTCTTTTTTCTCGTTCTTTACTTAAAATGGAAACTTCTCATATACATCCGTACATGTTTCAGCCTAAATCAGATCCAAAATATACAACGCACGTGGACAACGCAAACAACCCACAGAACAACCTTAGCAAAAAAGACTGCAGAACGGACGACTGTGGACATGCACAAACAATCTGACGTCATCACGAGGAGGAAGTAGAGGTAACGTTGCAAATAGAGTGTTCAGAGCAGACTGAAGCCCTGGCTTTTGACTTGCAGGCAGCATTTTTACATATGTTCAACCCAATTTTTAGGAACTTAAACCATGTTTAATATAAACATCCAACATTGTAACATTAATCACAAAAAGCAGGTTATGCCTCCTTTAAAAACCAAAAAAAACGTTGACAGTGACTCTCGCAGTTTGGTAACGTTGCCAAATTATTACTCAACATAACAGTAGATGTAACAGAAACAATACGATCATTTGTAGTGCAAAGAGTTATAAGTCTGGAGAATTCAAACCAGATAAAAAAGAAACGGACACATTAAGAAACTCCACAACGCTCATCTTAGTTGACTGTCACATCTGGACAGTTTAAGGCTTGTGCTATCAGAGAAAAAGCCAAAAAAAAGCCACTCCACTGCTGTACTGAAAGCAAATTTCACCATCAACTCAAGGCATTTCTGTATTAAGTCCGCACCAATCTGGATGTAGAGCTGATCAAAGCACTATTTCAGCTATTACATTAGTTACAAACAATATAGTATCCGCTTTAGACAATAAGAAACATTGTGCTGCCCTTCTTATAGATCTGTCAAAGCATTTGATACAATTGATCATCCTTCGCTCTTACAAAGGTTATGCAGTATTGGCTTTGATGGAAAGGCTTGTGATTGGTTTCAGAATGATTTGTTTTCAGTGTGTGAAGTCGGGTCGAGTTGGGTGTCCAGTCTGAGTTCTTGCCGGTCTCTTCATTGAGTGGCTGTCAAGTCCATCTATGCTGATGACGCTATTGTGTATTGTATTGCTGATTCTGTACAACTAGCTACTGATAATGTGCAACTTTCCTTGTTATTAATCTTAACCGGTACTTAATGCAAATAAAACAAAATCCATGCTGTTTACTAGAGCCAGAGATATTGATTATAATACTATGCATATATACGCTGTGAATGGATCTAACATTTAGAGTTACTAAATATAAATATCTCGGCATATATTTATTTATACCATATAGACAAGAAACAGAACCAGCTTCCCTATAGTAATAAGTAAGGATAAGGATAAGTAGAAAGAGGATTGTTGAGGCAGTTTTCCTATCAGTTTTGGATTATGGGGATGTAATTTATAGAAATGCTGCTCCCTCCACTCTTAAACCCCTAGACATGGTCTGTCATTCTGCCCTCAGATTTATTACTGGTGATAGCTACGGTATGCACCATTGTATCCTGTATGATAAGGTGGGTTGGTCTTCTCTGTCAGAGTAATAAACATTGGCATTTGTTTATCTATAAAGCCCTTGTTGGAAAGCTACCACCTTACATCGAATGATGCTGGATTGGAACTTTGGACCCTATCTAACTCGCTCAAATGACAGGCTTGTGCTTAAGTTCCCCCGAGCACGTTCTGAATGTGGAAAGTCAGCTTTTTATTTAATGCCCCAAATTCTTGGAAGGATCTTCAACACACGCTAAAAACCAATGGACAATTGAAAACCATGATCACAAACCTCCCTGCTTCAATGTGTAATTGTTTTAACTGATTTTTCTTCACTCTCATTTTAATTTGTTGTTTGCCCGCTTGATAGATAATCTACTGATATGTGAACAAAGCATCTTGTGAATACTGACATTTTATGAAGCGAGTGCTGCTACAAAAGGCAAAAAGAGGAAGTTGGTGAAAAGACCGGCGCTGAGTGGAAAGGACATATGGAGTTGGTGTGAGGACGAGGACACCCGAGTCAGGTGGAAACATATCCAGGTCGTCTCCACAACAACAGAGGAGCATGCTATCCATCAGCGGGGAAGTGTCGAGAAAAATAAATGGTCTGAACAAGGCTGGGGAGGGTGAGTCATCTATCTGAGGGCGAGAGGGTCGCTGCAGGTGGAAATGTCTCTGCTCTAAAAGCTTTGGCAAAGTTGTGATATTATGACAGGGACAGCAGGAAGAATGGCTGCTGGAGAAGTTTAGGGTTGACGCTTTATTTGGGAAAGGTTGAGATCGGGTGTGAAAGGTGCTCTTAAGAGAGTAGAGATGGTTGTTTTAGAAAAGAGGCGATCCTTCTTGCATAGCTGAGGCTGTATGACTCTGAATGTGACGGCGAGGGTCTGATGTGTCAGTGAGATAAATGACAGTTGAGCCGCCTTGACAACCAAAGCCCTTTGGGGAAAACCTGTCTTTCCACTCCGTTTATTTAAAGCATTCTTGAGAAGGTAAAGATGGGAGGTTTGTGTGTTCATCTCAGCCTGCATGTGTGTGTTTCTAAATGAATGAAATGAATCAACCATTGGCTGACCTTTTGTGCTTTGTGCATGACAATAGACACGTACTATGCTTGTCTATTGTCATGACAAAAAAAACAATCTTTTTGATAGGTTTTCTATACATTCTGGATGGAAAGCGTTGACAAAAACATGGATGTGTGCTAACACACTGTATGCACAATCAGGAAATTAAATATAATAATTATTCATTGTATTAAATCACAAGATAACATAAAATTAAGGCTCATCACTTTGTTTTTTTTACAGATTTTTGCTTAAATTACCACCCAAATACACTCCACCTCTCCCCGTTGTTGAAATTATTGTGAGCAGCATAAGCTTCCCTATAATATTTTTGATAGTGTCCCAGAGTATTTTGTCTGTGTGGATCTATTGTGGCAGATACGTTTGGACAGGATTTATACACCCTCTCTGCATCTCCAACATTCGGATCAGACGAGGGCGCATCAACCACTACACGTTCCAGCGCAAAAGTTATTTGTTTTGTATTAGATTGGGTCATTTGATCATTAGACGACAACATTATTTCATTACTGTCACATGATTGTATTAAAAATAATGCACAATAATGTAGATTTATAGCTCAGCATGATCCTACAAAAGAAACTTGATAGGATAGTAACAGTAAAAGATTAGTTTTAAATAAGATTAATCTAAAGAACAGTAGTTCTAGTTTCCATCCTCATCATGACTGATATCTGTTTGTGCTGATACTAATCTAACTTTGACTTGTGTGTGTGTGTGTGTGTGTGTGTGGAGGGGGGGGGACCAGGTTCAGGTGCACGTGTGTATCAAAGTGTTTCTTCCTACCTTCGGGGGGCATCAGGGTCTTGTTGTTCTGGGCGCACCAGCCCACCGGGTGCAGCTCGGCGGTCATGACATCACACCAGAAGTCAGCCTTGCGGTCCTCGCCGTAGCCGCTGAAGCGCAGCAGCAGCAGCTGGCTACATGTGGTGATGATGGTGGCCACCCAGTACGTGTCCGGGCTGCTCTTATTGGCCACTTCCAGCTTCATACCGGGCTGGAAGCTGCTCTGCAGGCTGATCTCCACCTGGGACAAAGATAACAGAGCATTAAAGGAATATTCTGTCTTTTTCACAACCGTATTTTCATAGTTACTGCAGCTTCGGATCAGTTATGATACCATTTTATGGTTTCAAGTTATTATTTAAACCAGTTTATTATCTAAACTACTTTATTTGCTATTCAGTTTTAATCCCTTGGTGCATAGAAAAACTGTAAATACAGAAGGTCAGAGATGAACCAGGAAGTCAGTTCGCAAAATCTAATGTTGATGTTTACAGACAGTTTTGGGTAACAAGTTCAGTGTTTCACTTCTCTAAAAGGTTGGTAAAACTTGGGATTTGTTTACAGCCTGTCTGACTGCTCATGTTTCTTGCGCTTCAGTAAATCCTTTCTCCCAGAACTCAAGTAAAATGTTATTGTAACCAATAGTAACTATGGCAAAAACAATTTGACCCCAAAAGAGAACTTTACTATAAAAAATGGTTTTATCTGTGCTTCTTTAAACGTGGAGCAATGTTTGACCGAAGACCCCGATATGACAGTAGTTTGGGGATGAGGTGCTTTCAAAATGTATCCACGCACTGGAAAACAGATGTAAGGTTTTACTTTAACTGAACTAAAATAGCCAAATAATCTTAGAAAAATTAGTCACTTAAGGGTGGAGGCACATTACACAACAATCTGATGAAACATCTGGTGAACAAAATTGCTCTCTTTACACCCCATCAGTATGCACTCTGGAAAGGCCGTCAAGACAAGATGCAGTCCATTGCCTGTTCACAGATCAGGCATGTTTTGGTTCATAATCAATCTCTCCCTCAAATAAAAGCCTAGTCAGAAAAAAAAGAGAGGAAAGAAAGAGAGGGACAGAACAGAAACTGAAATGACTTTAAGTGCATCTATTGTGGTTACTCGCTTATTGTGGTTACTCACTAAATAAAACTCTTAGCAACACTGAGGTGGTGGCCACACAGCAGATTTCATGTGCTGCTGAATGCTGAAACACCATGTCGTGTCCACAGTGACAGGATGACAAATATCAAGCACGTTTAATTTGATGGGATTCTCCCCGGAGACAGTTGCGTCTCTCACGGCAGGTGATCACGAGGCGCTGCCAGGCGTTTATTCCTCTGGAACTTGTGCAAAACAGACTGTAAGTTAAGTTATACTGCAATATCATTTTTGGTTTAATTGTTTAAGTCACGTAAGAAATGCCAAATGTTTGCTGGTTTTAGCTTCTCAACATTTTCTAGACTAAAGTATTAATTAATAGAAAAAATGATCAAGACATCAGTCAATAATTAAAGTAATTGTAAGTTGCAGCACTAACCAAAATCTCATATAATATCTAGTATCTTATGACAGTATTATTGGCAGAGTATCACCTGAATCTGCTGCCAGGTGATAAATTATAACCAGCAAGGATTTTCCAATGTAAGAGTTGACAGAAACTGGGAAGTGCTTCACACTGTTACAAACAACAGGTGAGGTTTAGTGAATCACCAAGTAAAACTAATAAAGCTGGTGACTCTTAAAAAAAAAAAAAAAAAAAAAAACCCTCTGCACTAAACATAAGCCTTAGAGTTTGTCCTTGTACAGAGAAAGCGATAAGTCTACAAGACAGTGAATGCAGCACAGTATAATGTGTTTCCATCATAGCCACAGGCTGCCATACAATTCTTGAGAACACTACAAGCCCAACAGGATGTTCACATTCAACAGTCACACAAACGCACACACTCACAAGTGAATGGAAAAAGCCAACATCTTAGAAATAAACACAATACGAATGGCCCCGTGACTTCCTGCTACAACAATGCAAACGTGCTGTATCACTCTGGTTGGCTTATGTAAGAGAGCTACGGGCAGCCTCGGCAGCAAACGCTGCCTGTGTGTGTGTGTGTGTGTGTGTGTGTGTGTGTGTGTGTTTGTGTGTATGTACAAGCCCAAGAGAAATCACTGTTTCAATTTGTCCAGGCAGAGAGAGAGACAGAGATGAGGGCTGCACTTTACTGAATCACATTTTTCGGGGGAATTCATGGTCTGCTTCCCAGTGACTCAATCCACTTACCAACAAGGCAATTTAGCTTCCCGAGAGACCTCAGCTGTTCAAATCACCACACAGACAATTTGTCCGACATCGTGGCGCACTCATAAAACCCATATATTCTATTCCTGCCCTCATTACATTCGTCGCTCCGAGTGATGTAAGAAACTGAAACACTGACACACTTCTTTAAATCTTAAATTACCAGCAGACACGTCTCCACCTTTCCAGCGCGCCCTGCCTTGAGCGGAGAGCTGTGAGCCTCATCAGGGCAGACAGCTGCTCCGTCGGTCAAATACAGTCAGCTGAGGTGGATAAAGACCTCGCATGCAGGATCAACTGCTCTCGCCCATCTGGCCTTCTCCTGTGATGTAACATGTTAATGGCGGCGAAGCTTCATCACTGGTAACAGTTTATTTGGGATTGCAAATAGTCGAGTAAAATTATGGTGGTGATATTGATATTTTACCCAGAATGGATGAAACACATTAATTACATACAGTTGCCACACAAACAGCAAGAACCTTCCTAAAATATGAGTAATATTTATGATATTTGGTTAACCAAAATATCATATACCAAAAATCCTGAAAGCTGGCATCAGTAAATACAGCTACCTTAAAAGGCACTGCAGCAATTTAACACTGGAAAAAAGATTAAAGGACGGGTTCACAATTTTTAAAGTCTGTTTTAAGTAAGTGCATTATGAATATCCCTTCATAATGCACTTAAGTGATGGGGGAGAAAATCCACAGTCCTCCTCCTGTGCAAAACTGTATTTAAAAGTTTATCTGAAGCTAATAAGAAGCTTCAGCGTCCAAATGAGTCAAATCAAGTAGATATCTTTCAACGTTACAGTCTTTTTAGTGCCAAAGTCCCTCTTTTTGTTACTATACTTCCACCACAGCTCAACAGGGAAACACTGTCCGAGGAAACACAAAGAGGGAATTTGATGCTAAAAAGACTGTAAATGTGGCAGATATCCACTTGATATGACTAACTCAGACTGCTGACGCCTCGTATAAGCTTCAGATAAACTTTTAAATACATTTTTGCACTAAATGACTGTGTGGACACACTGTGAATTTTGGCCCCCATCACTTCCATTAAAAGCACATTTGAAGGGGATCTTTTAATATCCAGTATGAACAGGAGGAATGATTACAGCGAGGAAAACCTCTTTCACTGTTCACATGGACACCTGACTGCTGTTTTAAGACACACTTTTTGTGAACTTATCCTTTAAGCTTTACCTAAAGAAGCCATACTCCACTCCAAACAACTCTTCAGTACACTCCAGCTGTAAGTAACCCATTGATTTGTAGCAGTTTTAGTTGCCTAAACCTAATTAAACCTTAACCATAGCTGTGGCAGATCAGAAAACAGTCACATGAATTGTTTATGTAATGGTCATGTGTAACGGTTTGTAAGGCACTGACAACAACAACAACAACAACAACATTGACAAAAAGACTAGACTTGGTGTAAATGTGCTTATTATGAACAAAAGCCAAACATTTCAAATGCATCAGTGTTTAATGTTGTCTAAACAACACAGCAGCAATACACTAACTTTACCCAAATAAAATGTAAATAAAATAAGTTATTTAAATAAGAAAATATCTAATTAGTCAGTAAACAAACATTCAACGCCAACTTTTCGTACTTTATGATTTGGTTGAGACTCAAAAGGATAACGAGGCTTTTTGTGCCTCCTCTGTATTTTTCCTGTATTTTCAGTACGACAAACACAAAAAAGTGATGTTTAATATGTTTTTACATTTTAACTGAATTCAACTTAGAATTTTAATCTGGACAAGATTAACATGGGATTAACTTCAGCTTCACTTCGGAACGTAAATTCATCATTTTAGCACCGCAGCAGTTTTGCTGAGCTTGGCATTAGCATGAAGAACAACAACATACAGCGGAAAGCCAATTAGCTGATTCAGTATTATGTTTGGAAAAAAAACCTTTTTTTTTTAAAGTTTCTCTGCACCCACGTGCATTGTTAACACACAGCAGCTATCAGTTCAATCCAATCAGATACTGAATAGGAACATTTTAACGAAAAACAGATGTAAATTTGATTTTGCTCCTGTGGAGGTGAGATCCTTACAAGGCAGCAGCAGCAGAGAATAAGCAGGTGAGTTTGACATGTTAATCAGGCAGAGCCCAGTTGGTAATGGCAACATGCGGCTCAGCTGACCCCTCAGCTGACCTGGACTATGTCAGTCTGTCTGAACTAACTCAGCAGGCTGCGCTTCACTTCACTTTGGTATCAGATATGAGTTTCATTCCAGCGAATCAGAGCGGATCACAGCTGGCCTGCAGAGTCACTGCCAAAAAAAGTACCTTCCCCTTTCATGCCACCTCCTTTCTCTCCATAACGGTTCTCTACTTCGGACTGAGTGATTAACATTCTGCGTTCCTGATCTTTTAGATATGTTTGCCTTCAATACATTTCAGACAAGTTAAGTTGTGCCCCGGTTCTTTTAAATCTGATGATTCAGTTTTCTAGAGAATTTAAGCTCTAAGCCGTTTCCTGACTCAGATATAAATCAGTCATTCTGTAGAACAGTCATGGCTAACACACAGTGCAGTTTGCCTGTTTGCAACACAAGGTTTGGTGTGATTCTGCATAAAAACTGATAATTATAAACACCTTCACCCACTGACTTTTAGTAAAATCATAAGTTGATAATGTGATTTTTACCAGTGTTGACCAAATTAATGATTCTGTGCACACTCAGAGTTAGCGGTGCTATTCTTCAATACAAACAGGTCTACACAAGGAGATATGAAGATATTTGGCACTATTTGGTGAGTGGATCAGTTTTAAACATTGCAGGGAGGAATGGTACAAGCAGAAACAGCCACAGTAAGATGTTAGATGAAGAGCCTCTTACTGGATTTTCTGCAAACCAGCAAACCTCCAACACGTCATGCAGGTAAACCACTTCTTTTACCTCATCGTTCTGTGCGGTGAAAAAACATTCGACTACCCCCACCACCATGGAAAAACCCTATACCCTTATTGCTCTGTGCCACAGAGCTCCATTATTGTCCAAAAACTATTAAAAACACGTCAGTGAGCCACACCGTTGCTCTGGGTGACAGGTTCCTTCATTACCATGAACACACACACTGTAGTTTATTTTAAGTCAATCCCACATACACCAACCAGCTGCTGTAAATACCCACTAGAGCACCAAATATGCTGAATTAATCCGCTGCTGAAAATAGTCCCCAACAAATGCAGTTTTTACTCCGGTTTCAGTTGCATTTCCTAAAACCTACAGTGCCCAGCTGCTTTAGGAAATTACTAAGCCTTTTCAGATAATTAAACTATACATGTATGAGCCGTTTTTACAGATTTACGATTACTTCAGTAGAAATGAGAAATAAGAAACTTACAGAACAACAACAAAAAACAAAATGTGGTTACGAATACGCTGACCATATTATGTGATGTATAGGAGTATCTATTTATGTAGGAAAATATCCTAATATTGTGATAATGATTTCAACCTTAAGGAAGAAATTAACGAAAGAAGGCTGCTGAAATTAAAATATGTGCCTCAGGAGGTTACAGTTAGATAAATCAGAAATGAGACAACATGCAAAGTTTTCCATAAGCGCCGTTCGCCGCCCAAACAGCCGACTACTCCTTTAAGTCCAGCCGCCTACTTTATTATATTAATTTTTGATTCAAATAAAACAGTTTAACAAATTGCGATTCGCTATGTGTGTACACTTACGCTATCCGTCTGTGCCAGTCCCGCCCCCACATGCTATATATAAATGTGTGCATGGGCACTCAGCTGAGAGGTTGTGTCCTGCTGAGTAGAGAGTGGAGAGCCCACTACAGTGTTTGACAAAATTAGCAAAATAACTGATGACAAAACACATTAAGAATTGCACTGATTGCACAGACAGAGGACATCCTCATTAGACGGGCAACTTCAAGAAAACACCGGAAAACACTGGTGGCGGCAACTTGATGATTGCGCAGTAAGTATTAAAACGTCTAACTGAAAGTGTTGTATTACGCCACACTGACGTTCATGGGCTTCATGAATGAACGAATGAATGAATGAATTATCTTTGTTTATATTGAGCTTTTTACAGCAGAGCCACCTCCAAGACGCTCTGCAAACACACTGAAACAGGTGATGTTGTCAAAGTAACAGGCCTGTGTCATATGAGGAAAATGTAGGGTAATGCCTCAGCCTCACTCTCAGGATGACAGTGAAGATGAAAATGAAGGCGAAGATGACTAGAAGTTGAGTTGACTCAGTAGATTCACATGATTTGAGTCAGATGAATCACATGTTTTGTTATTTTAGAGTTATTTTTGGGCATGGGTTTATTTTATAAGTATTTCAATTTACATACATAGGCTAGATAAGACATGGGATTAAAAAGACGTTCCCCTTTAAAATAACCTTGTTTGTGTTCGCTGAATAAAAGTGCATTTATGTTTCTAGTAAAACAATACATTAACCATCACTGTGGCATGTCTTAAACCTTACAGTGAAGGAGTCAATTAATAAATAATAAATAAGGTCTAATGATTTTTAAATTACAAAAGTTCTCATCCGTCTGGAATAGGCGTTTTAAATATTAATAGCTATTTACAGACTGTGTGGGCTAAAATACACAAGAAGCTTAATTCTCCTTCATAATAATTCACTACATGTTTACAATCGGGTAGACAAAGTCATTAAAATATGCATTAATTAAGATCAGTGTATATGATGGAATAGTTGCTAATAGAGGCCACCAAATCTGGGCTTTTATGGCCAAAATTGTTGTTGGGGGTCCGGGGGCACGCCCTTGGACCCTTAGACCCCTGGATCCCACTGCCTGGCTACTCCACATCCTTGTGGAAAGCCCTGCAGTATGGTACTCACTTGTATCCACTGCATTGTTGTTTTTTTTTTTTTATTGCTTCAGTAATTGCCCTCAATTGTGTTTTCAAAAACCGGCAAAGGTCGTCTGACAACTTGTGCGTCATGAGGGAACAAAGCCACTGAGCGCGCTCTATTGAACTGCATTAGCGCGGCGCTGCCAAGGCCTGGCTCTCTCCAATATGTCGTTAAAGGATTTCTGCATAATGGTACTTATCCATGAGGCTGTATTTAAAGGATCAACGAGGGATGGGATTAAAGTGTGAGGTGAAGATCATATGCAGTCACTTACATGTTTGAAGGTGGTGTGAGGGGCAGCGTTAGCCCCCGTCTCCTCCATGTACTCCTCCCAGTTAAACTCCGCCTCTTCTTCCATGGAATCTGCATCTGAATAAACAAAATCTCCCGTCAGTCATCGCCCATAAAACGCCTTTGCTGGAGGTCAAAAATGCGTTTCATTCACGAGATGATAGTGTATGGTTAGCAATTAAATACACAGTCTTGATTTGTAAATGTAATTGATTTTGCCAAAACATAAAAGTCACAGGAAATTATGTGGAGTGTGCATCTGTGTGCACAGCATGTTCAAGTTGTCTTATGTAATGCCACTAATGTTTCTCCTGCAGGTGAGAATTGTTCACTTTGCCTGTGGGAGACAGATACATCCGAGGTATAATGTGTCATGTTTTTTTCCTCTGTTATTTTTTCTATGTGTGTGTGTGTGTGTGTGTGTGTGTGCCTCTAGAGACTCCTCTGTGTGAACAGTGCGGGACTGAACCTGCTCCGTCTAATGAGAGGGGCCGATAAGAAGCTGACGTTTTGATGGAGTTTGCTTCAGATAGATCACAGGGCCAGCTTGCTTCTTCTCATTAACGCTTACATGCACGCGCGCTTTTTAATAAACAGAGATTAACCCTTCGCACCCAGCTGACTTCGTCTTCTCAGAGTCACACTGGAACACACAGACGTGCTTGAATCAACACAATTTACAGTTTCTCAGTGTGTTGTAGGTAAACATCCATAAATCTTGCCTCATAATCATCAAATACAGACTTTTTCTTCAGTAGCTTCAAAAGTAACCCAGTTGTCTGTATCTCCAGTGTTACTGAACAAACAGGAATTGCTACTAACTAATTATGCAAGACTTTTCAGGTTCCAGATTTGCCTAAATGTAAAAAACAAGGCTAAAGGTGTAGCCCACAGCTAACTCACTGACTCCACTGGATTCTTATTTGACAGTGTAATGGTGCTTTATGGAAACTCTGGTGCCAAAACTCAAAAACATATTCATAACAAATGGAAAATCCATCAGAGCGATAAAATACATGAAACCTGGATTTTCTCCTCTTTTCATTTTACGCTGTCAATACATTTTTGACAGTGCTAAGGCACAAAATGTCCCATCATCAAGGCTGTCATATATATATATTAACCTTAATTAATCAGCTACTCAGATACTTCGCCTCAGGGAGACCTGAGTACAGCAGAGAGAAAGGAAACAAGCATAGCCAGTGATGTCACTGAAATACTGAACACACATAGGCAGAGTTACGTGGCATTGTGTCAACTAATGCAAGTGATGCCCCAAAGCACAAATTCAACACGTCAAAAAGACAGAAGAAATAGTCAAGGAACAATAGCTGAGATGTGAATGTAATAATTGTGTGTGTCAAGACGGCACAGGTGTGTGGGCTTACACAGCTTTCATATGCCACCAGATGCCCTTGACACTGTCCGTTCATGCTGTGTGTTCAAATACATTTGAATATACAGGGAAAAAACTCCAGACAGAACATGTGTAGTACCACTTAAATGCTAAACGATGGCATTTCTGAGCTGTATAACATATCCTGAAAATAACAATATATGGCATGTGTAGCTAAGATGTGTAAGCTTGTAAGTAAAGGGGAATTTAATCCAAGCAAAAACAGCCCAAGAAATGTTTTCCTGTAAACAAGAAAGAAATCTATGATATAAATCCATAATAATACAGTGAAGAAACAAAATCAGGGTTTCCTTTCATTCGTAGGTTAAAAAAAACCCACAAAAAATATGATAAAAATTTCAGTTAAAATCATGTTATGAGTAACATTAATGATTCCTCATCTTATCTGCCTCTAACATTCCAGTCTGTTGATCTAATAAGGGTGGCATCGTGGAACCAACCTGGCCACTTTTAAGATAAAGATAAAGTTTCCCGGCCTCACCTGTGTTCACCTCTTCTTCTTTCCCATTGGTCGGATAATGTGACTTCACAGCAGTGGGAACCAACAGCTGCTCCTGGGTGCGAGACTGCATCTTGCTCCTCCACTTCCTGGTGAGAGTTAACCTTTGACCTGTGACAGTGGCAGTTATTCACTGCATCTTTCACTTTCCTCGAAATCCCTGGTACAGAGAAGAGAAACAGATTTCATGTGTCATTTATTTAAAATTAGCCAAAATGTTTAGAAACAGTAATTGAAACAAAATTCCCAGAAAAAGGGTTACATTTCCTGCTCTCCAAATCCACTTACAGTACCACAACAGAGACTGAAACTGAAGACGATGAATGAAATCTTTGACGTTTATTCAAACAAACATCCAAGTATTTCCCTGGAAAAAACATCTAGCAGACAGGAAATGATGCACTATGCATTTCCAGTTTCTTTAGAATAAACAAAAGAAGAAGTGGGTAGTTATTATGAACAGCGCTGGCCACCAGGGCTGAACGGACAAAAAGAAAAGAACCTCCGCCTCCAGAAACCTTCCCATAATCAACAAAAGATCCAAGAAAAAAGCCTGCACTGACTGTCAGCTCATCTCTGGGGACATGCAGAACAAAAACTATGCTGCAATGAGCACTTAAAAACAAAGGCAAACACAAAGTTTAAGAAAAGACACAAAACAAAAAAACAAAGATTTTGCAGTTTTCAGCACTCAAACTAATTTTCAGCATTGTTAAACTCGAGTGAAAAGCCTGTTATTTCGTCTAATTGCAGACCAGCCTCTGCCGGTTCAGCATGTGTTCTGCAGTATAATATCTGGTTATGCATATTGTCTGGTCATCCTGGATTTGCATACCACAGCAAAACGCCATCAGATAACCAATCAGAGTCAAAGAAAGTAGAAAAACCGGAACGACACAAGTGAGACAACAACCCAACAAATTAGTCAGACTAGAAAATATTCATTCAGGCACCCGTGAAGAGAGTAATACACAACTGAAGAATAATGTCACTGAAGCTTGATATACATTAGATATTTAATGTATTAATTAACAAATATTTCTGTATCTACATCTTAAAATAACACATCAGTAGTGCATTAATGTGAACGCTCCACACTCTAGTGAAGTGACATTTTCTCATTTTTTGCCACAAAAAGATAACTGTGGACATCGTATTCAGTTGCTGTTTCTCCAGAACAACTATCATGTCCATAGAAAAGTGTTTCCCAAAGCTTTTTGGTTTATGATACCTTAAAATGAAGCAGTGTCTACTTTAAGGTTTGCGCTAATAAACTGGTTAGAATAAAGTGGTAACCTGAAGTGCCAAAAACGGCCACTTGAGGCTCCGGAAGCGAGTCGATCCCCATAGACCCCCAAAATGCCCAAATTTACAGCAGAAATAAACATGTTTTGGTCTCTATAGCTAATTTCCCCGTTAATGACAACTGTACGGGGGTGAATATTTATATAACTCACTCGTTTAAATTTTATCAAGGCTTAAAGTTATGCACAATTAAGGGCGTGGCAGCCTGGAGTGACAGGTGGGTGCAGTCACAGGCAAGTCGTAACCATGGCGTAACCCCAGATTCGGAAAAAGAAAAGACCCTCTAGGGAGTTGGATGTTCAATTTTTTACATTTAGTTTAAATGTTTTTAAGCCTGTTTTTCACTCGCGAAAATTAGCATTAGCCTTATCACAGTTAACCACAGACTGTAAAGGCACCATGCTAACCAAGCTAACAGCTAGCGTTAGGGTCAGCTCCACCCTCTCGTCCCAAATAGGGTCACTTCTGGCTCCAACAACCTAAGATGGCAACGGTCAAAATGCAAACTCGAGGCTTCAAAACGGAAGTCCACAAACCAGTGGGTGACGTCATGGTGGCTACGTCCATTATTTTTTACAGTCTATGGTTGGAATAGAATAGAATAAAATGCTTTTACTGCCATTGCACATTTACAGCACAACAAATTTACTTTTGCTGCTCCTGGAACAGTAGATATGACTCAAAACAAGAACATATTAAAATAACACTACAAAAAGACAGTTGAACCTTAAACTAACTTCACTGGTAAAACATGTCCAACTGGTGATTATCAAACTAACTTTAGCCTGATGTGTCTGACCTGAAGTGCAGGGCTGAGTTTTTTTTTTCCCTTCACACATCAACACCTGATTGTGACTGATTAGGTTGTTTGTCTCTACTTTTCCCATCTTGTAAAAACTCTGGAGGTTTTGTTTTTTCATGAAATTGCAACAGGCTGCCTTGATTAATTACTGTGAAGTGAAACATACGATGTGATCAGTCAGTCAATCAATCACCCGCTGAGCTGAATCAGACACCTCCAGATGCATCTCATCTCCTTATCAATGTTACTAGATGACTCTTTAAACAATCATCTCGCTTGATAAATCTGTCTTTGCTGTGTGATGTTGCGCCTCTAGTCGTTTTTTCCTGAAGCTCAATAAGCATAATAAGTGAAAAGTCCCATCAAAGAGTGATTTTTTGCCTTTATTTGACAGGAAATGAGTTGGAAATCAACAAAGGCTGGAATCAAACTGGGGACTTTGCAGTCATTTTATGGGTTTTTTAACCACTAGGCCACCAGACACCTCTTTTTGAATATATGTGTGTGTACCTAATGCACTCCTGGTCATCATTAAAGTTTTAGAAATAAGCATAACAAAAGCTGAACAACACATGGAAACTATTTGTCTTGTACTTGCGTTGTAATTTCAAAACTTCTGTAAAAGTACATTACAGAAAAAAAAGTATTTTAATTGAAAAAAAACAAACAAAAAAAACAGCAGAATTCAAGTCTTTAAAAGACAAAAAAAGCAACCCACAGTAAAACGGCAAAACACAAACAGGACGAAAAGCAGACAATTATATAAATCTTGCTTATTTCTCAATAATCAGTGAAACAATATTTGAAAATCATTATCCTCAAAACAACAGATGATGGTTGTCACTTGCCTTGTGGCTGTCCTCTGTCATGCAGTCATGCACCACCAATGACTCACTCACCGACTTCCACCCACTTTCATCAACCTGGCAATTAACACCCAGGCAAGCATGTGATTCTCAATCAAGCCAAAAACAACTCCAGGATCAGGCTGCTGCTACTCTAAATATTGAAATTAATATCCAAAAGAGCATCCTTATTTTTTGATTAGGAGAGCGACCCATCCATCATGTACCCAGGCAGGAAAACTTAAATAATATGAAAAATCTGATAGTCCAACAAGCCTTTGATGAAAATAAGTTCTGCATCTAAAAAAAAAAAAACCTTTGAAATCTATAAAAAATGAAAACACACAGAAAATGCTCAAGTTGCTGTTTGTGCTGCGGGTATTTACAAAACTGTGAGGCTACAAAGGCTGTGACAGTCTCCACAACCACCCGAGTGTGTGCGCCACCCCCTCACCACACACACAAACACACACCCCTGACGCCCCACAGTGGCTCCAGCATACATCCATTGCGTAAACAACAAGCTGAGCTAATTTGGCTCACATGACGCCGTTTGCTGCCCTTCTCCCCGCTCATAGCCTATCAGTGTTTCTTACCTAAGTGCCCTACAATCTTCTGCAGCATTGACACATCGCTGTCGTCAGCATGAAGCGTGGTACAGCGCTCATTAAAACTCAGAGTGCACTCAAACACTGGTATGAAATAATACGGGTGGTTCACAGATCCTGGTTTTTCCCTTAAAATTCCCCTTAAGCAGGACTTCCCCCCCGACACAGAATGACAATATCACAAAGATATTCTGCCTCTGCTTGTTCAAAACAGCTATTTGAAGACTGGGTGTCACATTCAAACCGTCAAAACTGCAAATGGCGATTTGTGCTGAACAGAATATTAATTGATTTTTGGTGGTCTATCACATATATTTATAAAGCAAAAACGCAACACGTTCTCTTGTTCCAGCTTTGAAAATGTGAGGATTTGCTGCTTTTTTCTCAACTTTATATCACTGTGGATTTTGTATCTTTGAGTGTTTTTGAAGACATCACCTTGAGCTCTGGCAACATTTTTTTTTTACAATTTCCTGACATTTTATAGACTAAATGATTGATAATTGATGGCTCAAAAAACGTTTGTTAGTTAAAGCCGTAATGGAAGTATTCCAGCAAGCTCTTAAAAACTCAAAGACGACACGTTTTTTATGTGTTTGCTCTGCTCTCCGACACATTGAATTTGAAATGAAGCCAAGACTACGAGAGCAAAGTACCTGCTTTCAGCTTTAATTTGAGGGTTTTAACATCCACACCAGATGAAAAGTGTAGAAATTGTAGCCCTTTCATCATGCTACTGCGTTTTTTATGTATAAAAAAAACGGGCCTGCATTGATCACTCACTGTGAACAACCTCAAACCTTTACAGCTGAAAGTTGTTTCATTTCAAATTCAGTGTGCTGGCTGTAGATCAGAGCCAAAACAACAGGAAATGTGTCACTGTCCAAATACTTATGGACTGTGTTACTCATTTCCCCAAAATTCACCCTGACATATTTATTATCTTGGCGAACTTTGGATGTCCTCTGGAATTTAAAATGTCAGATATTTTATTCTTTTTAAAAAAATCAAATTAATAAAGTTCCCTGAGGTCTTAAAGAATGTTCTTGTTTCATATTTTGTAGAAACCACGCGAGCCCACATGTATGTGTAAATCAGTTTTTCCAACATACGGGATCCTTAAAATAATTTTTCTGTGAGTGTGAGCAATTTTAAGGTTGAAAAGATCAAGGCTTTCTGACAACAAGAGAACTGAAACTAAACCCCCATCTTCCTCCAAAAGAAGTGACATATTGCAAATTAATCACAGCTAGAAAAAAAAAAAAACATTGAAAAAGTCAACTTCATTCAGTCGGCTCCCTGCGAGAGCGTGTTTTGATTTTCTCCTTGATTTGGTCCCTCATAACCTTTCATAACCTTAGAGGAGAAAAAAACATCCACACGCTATTCTTCAGAATATTGGGCATCAGTGTCAACTATTTATCTCAGTCTTTACTCTAAACTGGCTTTTTTTTTTTTTTTTTTTTTTTAAGAGTTTATTGGAGTTCAGCATTTCTACTTGATGAAGCTTACTGGCCTACAGCGTCCCGGAGGAAACAGCCCAGATTGGGCATCAGGGGATTAAACTGGTCTAGGAGAGTTAATCTCAGACGCGGGACATTTGTGCCCCCGTGGTCTCAGATTGAGAGGAGGGTTTTTTTTATTGATTAGCCCCTGATGGGGCACTGGGCATCCACGTGTTGTCCTCCTGCCTTTCCCTAAACCCATCCATGCCAAAGATTTAATGGGGGATTTAGGAGATTAACTACCACTGCATGGGCTTGGGATTTTATTGCATTACTCCCTATTAGGTTCTCCTCTTTTAGACCCATCCAAGAGTTGTTTTCTCTTGGCAACAGGAGGCCTTGATAACAAATTGTCCTCTAATTTCTTCTAGAGTTTTGTAACGTGGATGTGTACACAATGCAAATGCAGCAACGCAATGCAATGCGTTTCATACCCAATTCGGGCAACCTCTGATGCTCAGTGAGATCGACAAACTAATAAATGATGAAGTGCAAACAGCAACTGCCCCTGGTGGACCACAAAAAACAGAAGACGGATAGGAAAACAGTGCAGCAGCCAAGGTGGGTGGGGGGGTGTAGGGGGGTTTAGGGGGGAAACTCCCTCAGCCCAGAGCTTTCTTATTTCAACATCAATGACTGGAAACAACTTCCTACAACATAGACGTGTGCACCAAATGTCCTACACAAACAGATTTTTTGTCTTCTAAAAACAAAAGAGGTCAAAACTGCTATTTGCCTGAGTCCTCCCCTTATTCAAATACAGGCCAAGAGTTAGTTTGCCAAGAGAAAGAAAAGATCCTCATTATTTCCTGTAAAGTGACCACCTCTTTCTGTTTAACCTTAGTGCAGACATGTTTACTGTATGACTTTCTTTCTGAAGAAATCCACAGGAACATTAACATACAATGGCTTATCTGAGACAGCTAAATGATTAAAAAAAGCTGTTGGGTGGGTTCTTACAAAAACAGTCCAAACCGTCAATAACATGCAGGAGGACATATTGATTTCTCCCTGCAGACAAAACAGATGATATACTATATTTTACCTTTATGGCTTTAATTTTTCCTTTAAAAAAGTGCTATTTTTTCTTTATCTAGGCTCAAGCTCAACCATCCCTACTCGCAGCTCCATGGAAAAAAAATGTCTTTGGAGCAACAAGAAGTCTAAAAGCATGATTTATTCATTGCACATGAACGTCTATCACCGGCTCCATAACGTGCAGTCTTTATTGTTTCTGTTCATTCTGGTGACGAATTTAATCTGGAGGAGGAATTCTCGGGAATAATGCAAAGCTGTAAACCCCGGATTTGCAGATCTCCCGCAAAAGAGAAATAATTAAACAGATACGCGCGGTTTAACCCAATTATCTGCTTAATCGTTGCACATTTACCCATATAGTGAAACAATACACTGGGAGAAACATCCGACTGTACAATCATCAACATATTAATCTATAAAGGTGGCAGTGTGGGGAAAGGTGGAATGAAATCCTCCTGCTGTCGATTTCATTTGGAAAAGCAACATTAATTTAACAAAATGCGATCTAGAAGAAGCGGCTATCGAAAGAGCTGGAGCATATTTGATAAAAGTGAAAGAGGAAACGTTAAGTGCACATGAGGAAGATGAGGCTGTGAGGGGTGTAGCCGACCAGCAGGCTGGCTGGCACTCCGGTCATGTACTTTGCACACTCAAAACTGCAGCGGAAAAAAACTCCCACGGAGTTGCCAAATGCACACTTTAAATTTAATTGATTAAATCTCGTGTATGTCCATCAAAAGAAACAGAACCGGGCGCATTATCTGCCATCATTTTATTTTTTCCTCGTTCAAAGATTTTAAGGCGCAGTTTTCCCCCCTGAACACATAACCCGCCATGTTGAAAGTGGTTTGACATTTTGGCAGTGTCCGGTATTTTCCGATGGCTTTTACGCACCTCAGGGTGACGAAAAAAATCCCAAATGACTCATCTGTACACATATGACGGCAATAAGTCATTTCTATAAAAACAACTTCGTGCTAACATTAAACAAAATTGCGTGGTGCTCTTTAAAGCCAGCATTAAACAGCTTAAAATAACGTTTCAGCGGTGACGCGGTGTATTTTTCCACGCAGATTATTAAAAATTCACGTCATTTCCAAAACAGTTAATTACATGAGACATGTGAACAGAGAGGAAAAACAACGCAATAAACGGTATTAGCGAGAGTGCCACGAGACAGCGTCCTCTCCGCCTGTGAAAGCTGTTTAATTACAGTGCGTGAGAGACACTTTTGAGCAACTTGGGCTCGTGAGCGAACGCGACTATTTTGTCGTTTCTACAGAAACCGCCTCAGGAGCACTTCATGGGGGTTTTAAAGCGGAGGAGGAAGGAAAATAACTCTCTCGGTGGTTTATTTCGTCGACATAACGAAAATAACAAAACGCCGCAGCCACAGAAAAGCCTTCCAGGACCGCTGGAGCCGTCACCTGTCTTACCTGTCCAAGTTTTTTTTTTGTAGCCTCTCCTTCACGAGACCCCCTCTGTTTTTTTTTTCTTCTCCTCGTTCGCGTGAGCCCGAGCAAAGCAGCGCGAGCGACGTCTTTCTGCTGCTGCTGCTGCTGCTGCCCCCAGTCCAATATGGCATCTCCCATCTGCGCATGTCCCAAACATTACCGATTTCCAAGCCAACTCCTTCATTGACCTTTTAGTGCAATAGCAAGAAAAACATTTCTTCAGCCTGTTATAAACAGGGAACTGAAGTTCAGTCGACACCTACAAAACCAAACACAGCACAGCGGAAAACTGTGTTACACAACAAATATTTTTTATGCGAATTAAAGCTTATTCTGATGTAATAGTATTAATCTACAAATATATATTCATTATATATACCAACTCATCATCGTTGGCGGCTTATATTGTTTTTAATGTCTAATTTCTACTGTTTACAGCCACGATTGGATCCAATATCCAAGACCCAGTATGTCTTTATCTATATAGTTTTTCTTATTAACACAAACACAAAGTTCTATACTCATAATAATAAAAGTGGTAATACTCTTAATGAAGTATATATTACTATATATGAATGTAGGAGCAATAACTGCCGCGAATAAGTCTGAAAACTCAATTATGTGGGCATAGGCTGTGATCTCTTATCGCCTCAAGATTTGCTCTTTTGTCCACTTCCTTCTGGTCCATTGGGGATCTTTATTTATCTTTTAGTTCTGCTAATCACTTTTCCCCAAAAACAGCTCTTGAGAAATAGCCTGAGATTATGTTCTTTTAATAATCCAGGGCCATATCTTATCAAAGTCAACAGTATCCTCTAGTGGTTAGGAGCGCATTGCATCACACACACACATTGCACGGTTCAAAGGTTCTTATATTTCCATGCTCTGCACAGGAAAGTTGGTGCCAGGGAGATGAAGCATGGCGAAAGATTTATGGTACTGGACGAAACTGAACTCTTGCGCCTTTTGCCTGCAGAAAGTGAAACATACAGAGCTCTGTTATTACCGCTGGTAGCCAATAACACGAGGTGAAGTAGCGTGTTCCTCTTTGCGCGTGGAAGCTGACCTTTGGGTACTGAAATATGTTTAAAAAAAAAAAAAAAAAGAAAGGAAAAGAAAGAAGCTCAAATGGGTATTGTACGTGGATCTTTTAGCTTAGATTATTTTGTGGCACAGCATATTCCTCATTTTGCTGGAAATCCCCTGAAACACCACCAAGAACACCTGACTTTCACCCACCGCCCGGTTAAGTTTGTAAAAGCTATAAAGCTATAACTATAAAACCAACTATAAAATTCTCATTGGGTTTAATGTGAATAAATTATATCTTTACTGCATATTCCGAGAAAACAAATAGAAAGATAATTTAGCGATGAGACTCTCCTTGAAAAAAGTTATCCTGGCTCTTCTTTAGTCTATAAATAATGACCCCGAGAGTCAGTAAAGTCACAAAGAACCTGGTGTCTGACGAAGTGCATCTTCAAAATTGCGTGAAATATGGTAAAAGCAACTGGATAGTCTAAAACTACAGCTGTGAGTTATAACGTTAAACACTAATCTGCAAAATATTTTCTTATTATGTGGTTTAACCTAATAAACTACTGTAAGAAACAACCATCACAGCAAAATGCCAACTTATTTCAAACATTATTAGTTATGTAATTAATGTAATCTGAAAAAAACAGATTATTATTATTTTAGGAAAGTTACAGTTAATTTGCACATTGTGTAAAACGAAAATATATACTTTTCTTTCATACAGATTGCAGCTTTTATTCCAAGTACAATCTTCCCACAAAGCCTTCAAAATGACTGACACCTGACACCCCAACACACTGGTATTTTTATTTTTAAAAACACTTTTTAAAACAGAAACACAAAACAATGATATGAAGTCATTAGGAACAACCTGACAAAGTCATGAAAACTGGAATCATAGAATAAAGCACCTGTGAGATGGCAAAAAGTTTACCTCTGGGGTCTCCGGGTACCACAGTTGGTAAAATTAAGGTTAAGGAAGTGGTTCCCAAACTGGGGGTCCCAAAATCTGAGGGGTCGCCAGATTATTAAAGAGTTAAGAAAGAAAAAGAATATCTGTTGCTCAAAGTTTTGTTGTTTTTGTTATCTTTCTCTCATTTTTGCTTTTTTCTTGTAAAATAGCTGACTCGATATTTCCACCTCTTCAGGCCTTGAGACCATATTAAGTGACCACAACCCCAAAAAAAGTCTAAAACGGCTGGTTTAAGCCTCAAATCGCCAGAAAACCGCCAGAAACTGCATAGTGCATTATAACAAATAATAGCACGATTAACCGCGATACAGGTTTTATTTTGAAACGTATAAGCGGGAAGTTCAGTGTTGTGTTTACGGCGGCGGGTCTGATCCGTAAAACACACAAAGGATCCATAAAGGCAGAGGAAGAGGCGCTCGTGCCGGTGTGATGCCGCTGGTGGAACAGATGGTTGGAGCGCGCGGTGCCCCATTAATCTGCCAGAGAAGAGGCTTTTCCAAGAGCGCGGGAGAAAGGATTATGACTCCCTTTCACGCACAACACACACACACACATAAGGACACGTGCGACTTGTGCATGGGCCCGCGGCCTCTCTGCACGAGGCGTTTTTTTTTTTGTTTTTTTTTGTTTTGGCTACACTCACAAACGATTCTGGTATCAGAAGAAGAGTCTTTCAACAGCTACTGGAGCTTCAACGTAACATTCTCCATATCATTAGTCTGTTATTGTTAAAATAGTTGTATTAGAACTTGTCTCGATTCATTTATGTGGCGTTTGTATTATAATAAAGAAAGTAATTCATGTATTTATTCATCCAACCAACCACGTCTGGCGGAATCATAGGCGGCCACTAATTGACAAAAAAAAATCTGCAACCAAAATACAATTAAGAAGGTGTGTAGGTCACTTCAGTAATGTAAAAATAGGCCTACGCCAAAAAGATCAATACATTTAATACACAACTTGATGGAGGAGAGACAGCTCAGTTTAACACTGTCACTACTCACTAATGACTGGCCTATAATGTGAATTAATAAATAGGAACTTGTAATATGAACTCTTGTAAATGTGGTTGTGTTGACTGACCTATTCCTTAGAAGCAATCAGATGTAAGCCTATCAGTGATATTTCAAAGCCAATAGCTAATAATAATAACAACATTTAGCATATAGGCTATAGGGATACTGCATGGCTGGTTATTCAGAGAAATTTACAATAACTTACTGTATTTGCATCTAATTTAGTCTCTAATTTACTCTTCTTAGATTGTCACAGCTGTGTTCTGTAAACGTTTTGTTTTATAGCCTGTGGATCCTATTACAATGTGTGGAATGATCTTAATTAAAGGACGTGTTCACACATTTTCAAGTCTGTCTTCATGTGTTCATAGGCTTCAGCTGTCTGAATTCGTCAAATAAAGTGGATATCTTCCACAGTTAGCCTACAGTCTTTGTAGTAAAAATATCCCCTCATTGTGTCTCGATGACTGTTTTCCTGTCCAGCTGCAGTGGAAAGATTGTAATAAAAAGAGAGAATTTGGCACTAAAAATACAGTAACTGAAAGATATCAACTTAATTTGACTCATTTGGACAACTGAAGCCTCATATTAGCTTTAAATAAACCTTTAAATGCATTTTACCTCAAAATGAGGGCTGTGGATTTTGTCCCTCATCACTTACACTGAAAACTTTTTTCCCCGAGAAACAGCTTATAGATTATTATAGTTTGACATACCTGAGCTTTTGGGTGCCATATGTGTTCTAAGCAAAACAAAGCAGCTTCTCTGAGTTGGGTTTATACAGGGCCAACATGTATAAATATTGGCCCTGTGCCTACCTGAGGCTCCAGGTAGACATAAACCAATAAAGTCTGTAAACTGGCATACATCAGATAATGTTTGGCCTCTGCAAATGTAGTACTTTGAGCAGAAAGAGGTGGACCTAACAGGCTTTGAACCCAAACATCTCTTTTATTACACCTTCACGTGAGGCATTGGTTTGTCTCGTGGGTACTCCTGCGCGCGACTGCATGGGCGCACAACCAAGCCCCACTGGCACAAACAAAGGGCTCCGAGGCGGCCTCGCGCACATTCAGGGTATTCTGCTGCGGGAGCCGCACAGACCTGCGTGAAGTCAGCCGACCCGCGACAGGAAGTGTGGCGAATTACACCTCAAATTAAAAGAATCAGAATCAGAAATAGGTTTATGGCCAAGTAGGTTTGCGCATGCAAGGAATTTGCCTTTGGTGTTGTGGTGCATAACAATCAAAACAACAAGTAAAGTTAAGTACAGAAGGACCTGAAGAGATGTTTACTATGGGGGAATTTTAAAGGATCGAGAAAATGGTACTCTTAGTAAATGTGATTGCTCCTAAATTTTCACTGAAATCGTTTTAGAAAATTGTACCTGTTTATGCATCATAACTGGACTCTTGTCTTTGACCTTGTATTGCACATTAACTGGATATTGTGTTCGCTCCTTTGTAATGTGTGACAGTTGTATTGTTTGTGTTTATTGTTGTAACAGTGTTTATGCTGCTCTCCTGGAAAAGACATTTTAATCTCAATGAGACTTTTACCTGGTTAAATAAAGGACATATATAATCATAAATAATATAAAACAGAAATTAGCAATAAAATATGTAAAATACATTCTAAGTGAAAAGCTGTTATAAGTTTAAAGTCTGGGACGTACTAACGAGGGACACAAAAGGTTTTGGGTTGAGGATTTGAAAATGTATAAGCCACACAGAAAAAATGCCACACTGAGGTCATGATCTCAATATTTTTTTTCTAGGAATTTGACAATTTTAGCATGTGCAGTTTTACATCTTGCAATTTAAAGTTACACTTACAAGGTTGATACCAATAGTTTGTTAGACCTAAAAACATTGAAATGCATGCGGGGAAACTGTGGGATAAAGTACTTTTACTACAAGAACAAAAAACTGTACCAAAAACTATATTTGAAAAGTTAAATGAGTGTTTAACATAAACTTTTCCAGACAGATCGAGTCTGCTGGGGTTGTTGACCTCTAACATCCTGCTTATCTTAATCCTGGCCTGATTAAACTAACAGATATCTTCCTACAAATAGTCAGAGCTTTAGAAGGTATTTAGGAAAGAGTTTACTGTTGATGCAGCAGTGTCATGAAATAATCTGCAGTGTCACCTAAAAACAAAAATATCTGCCTGCAAGTGCATCCATTGAGCCTGCATCTAGTTTATTGGCTCTTTTTCTGTTCTGTTTATAGATGTGTCTAATCTTAGTATTTTATTTCTCATTTTATTGTGAGCATGCCACAAGTAGTCTACTCCTTTAAGCATACTGATAGATCTTGGCATGAAGAGAACTAGCCCAGTTAAAAGTATGGATGTTTAGGGTTGCCATAACCTAGATATAAAAGTTGGAATTGCATTAAATATGGTGATATATATAATGTAGGTGTTTATAGGACATATTGTGAAATTGAGTGTAATCTGACAGTTTGTAAAAGATTAACTCCTCTGTATTTTTGCCAAGAAATTAACAGTTTACTCATTTGTAGTTTGGTCAGATTACTGCAGGTATTAGAAATTTTAAGTCGTTGGGTTGGTTTAGAAATCCCTTTAATTAAGACCAAAGTTATGTTCACTGGGGGACCGGTCCCAAATACCAAACATATCCAAGTGTGCGTTTTCTGTTATTATCGTGGGTATAATGACAGCCTGTCAAGTTATTTTCAGACACTGGAAGAAAACAGAGGCTCCAGAACTGAAAGAAAGGGTTAGTGACAAAGGGGTGTCTCCCTGGGACCGGTTCTGGCCTTACATTAGAAAATAGGTCTAAATAGATATCAGTCTCCTCTGTGACTGTGTGATCCTGTAGTATGACTCAAGATATATATATATTACATATGTTTTCCCTCTGTTAATGTTTTTTTCTGGATTTATTTATTTATTTGTTTTGTTTTTTTAACTGGATTTATGTATTGGAGTCTGCCTCCATAATATAATATAAAAAATGGACCATATGTTCCTGTATTCTGGAAACTATGATATATGTGCCCCATGTAACAAGATTTCAAAAACTAATAAAAATTAACATTCAAAGAAAAAAAAAACAATTTACTCCTTTTAGTTTTTAAAATATTTCCCGGAAGCTAGACTAACTGTGCTACTTGACAGGAGTGTTTTCCTTGATATTTTCTTTCCTAGGATGGCGAAGTCATGACCCGCCCTACTCTGCCTCTGATTGGCTAATACTCGCTGCCTTCGTTAGTTGGGTTGAGTGAGATTGGTTAAAATTGGGGCAAGAATATCAGGTTCAGCCAATCAGAGGCAGAGTAGGGCGGGTTATCACTTCGCCGTCCTAGGAAAAAAAAATTGCGTTTTCCTTGTCATAAACATGGATGTGAGTCAGATAATCGATCCTGTTGTTTGCTTCTGCATCATGAGCTGTAGCACCAGCCTCTTTAAACATTGAACAAAAACTTTAAAACGATCGCAGGAAATTAAAACCTGGCGGTTTTGTTCCTTGCCCACCGAAGAAGAAAGTGCTCCTTTTGTCTCAAACGGCTGTGTTTTTTTTGTTTGTTTTTTTTAATCGTATCATCATGGACATGTACGGATACAGCGGGGTTTTCTTGGTGAAAAGATTCTTGGATAATGGCGTTTTTGAAGTCACGAACATGTCTGACATTAACAAGGCGAACCCTCACGGCTGCGATAACGGAGCTCTGACGGACAGGTTCGGCGTCTTGATCCAGGGACTGCTGGCTATCGTCGCCTTCAGTACGCTGATGTGTGAGTATCTGACCCATCACCACCCGGCCAAACACGTTTCCCAAATCCTCTTTAACACCACCGCCTTGTCGTGTTTACTCGGGGAGACGAAGCTGGAAACGCTCAATGCAGAAAACAGCATTTAAAAGGCTACGCTTGTCCACGTGGCGTTTTGTTGACGTTTGTTTTCGCTGCAGCCTTATTAGCTTCGCACCAAACTCCACTGAGATATCTGCTAATTTAATGTTTTCTTGCTTGTCGGGAAAAACACATTCGGAATAGGACACAACTTAAAACATTACGTGACTATTTAGGACTCACCATTAACTTCGGCGCATATTTTTGTGCTGTAAAAATAACTTATTTTAACAAAATGTAGCCCTTTCTTTGATTGCTATTCCCGCACGTCCACATAGATATGAACTAGGGCTGGCCAATATATCAATATTATATCAATATCGCGATATGAGACTAGATATCGTCTTAGATTTGGGATATTGTAATTTTGTGTTATGGCATAAGTGTTGTCTTTTCCTGCCTTTACCCACTTTAGTCATTATATCCACATTACTTATGATTATTTATCATGTAAATATGTAAATATTTTGTCAAAGCACCAATTGTCATCCCTACAATATTGTCACAATATTGATATCGTGGTATTTGATCAAAAATATTGTGATATTTGATTTTGTCTGTATCACCTAGCGCTAGTTTAAGCACAGATTTGAATGAAATTACGTGCTGTTTGTGGCATATTAATACACCGAATTTGTTATTAAGACCCAGTTTGTCCATAAATAATCAGAACATATACTTTTCACACTGTCTCTTTTTAAAAAACAATTATAACCAGTAGTTCTCAAAGTGGGACAGTTTTAATTAATATATAATTTGAGAACTTCATCTACTTTCAGTGTTTTGAGTGTCCTCCTCCTTATTAGCAAAACAAGATGCTCCTTTGCAGTCACAGTGAGGATTTTCTAAGCTGGAACAATGCCTATTGACTGCTAAATAACTTGTGATTCTGGCAGCTGACTTTGAGAATGTCGGGCATCTCACCAGATTTGGCACTGCAGGCAATGTTTAATTCTTCTGCAGCACTTGCAGCTGAAAGGTGGCTCAAGTAGGAACACCGAAAACTGCATCCATCCAGTTTCCTCTTAAACTTTAAGCCATTTAGGAACTTTTTAAGGTTTGTTTTTAAAGCTTAAGCACACAAATTCAACCTCATATGGTCAATGATTCCTTTATGACCCCTTGGAGTAAGATATAGTTGTAGTTATTTTCCATTCAATCTCATTGAGTATTCTATGTCAGAGCCTGTAAAAGTGCTTATTTTCTCAATTTACCTTTGTGTGGCTGCTGATAGGCCAAAATGCTACATGGAAATGACATAAATACAAATGCATGTGCATCCTGCGTTGTATTCATTTTTTTCATGAGTGTGTTGGCATATGATCTAATAATCAGTGAGTAATTTTAAAAGGTCAATGCAGTCAAAGTGATTTGATGAGCTAATCAAGCAGCCGGGTTCAGAGCATCTGAAGCCCCAGAGCAGTGAAGTGTTGCAGAATTAGGCCAGCCCTCGAGGGTGAGTGAGATCAATGAACTGTAACCTCCACTCAGTTATTTAGTAGTAGAGAAATCAATAACCCCCCCCCCTCCCCGTTCTCAACGTGCCCTCAAGTGTCGTTCTTGGTCAAAGCATATGTGTCTGTTAATATTTACACTGCATTAGAGCCCTTCAGCTATGATCACAGTGGCGGTATGCCAAGTCACAGCCGAGCCTGCGCCGTGCATCCCTCGGCTGATCTGTGTTTAGACTCCTCTTCCTCAAAGCTATTTTTGGGAGTTTCCTTCCATTGACTCGTCATTATGCCTGCACTCACGTAAGCCAGATACAGGCTGGAAACCACAGTTTTTTTAACCACAAAGATTTCGATTTTTAAAACAGTCTGACTTGAGCATTTTTTTGAGCTGAAAGGTTGATGTTAGCCAACAGAGTTTGAGAGCAAATGTTGAGAAACTTTCTCTGACGTCCGCTTTGTGCAATGCTTGTTTTTCCAGTTGTTCACTTTCAGGGAAATTTGACTTGCTTCAGATATAATAATTAGTTGTTTTTTGACTGTCTGACACCCTCACAGCTTCTAAAGTTTTGGAAAGTCTACAAATGTAAGCAAAATGTAATTATCTGATATTTTCAGTGGCTTGAAGAATTTGGGAATTGCAGGAAAAGTATGAACACTAAAAAAGGATAAAAACCCCCTATAGTTGTTGACCCTTTGCATCATGTCAAGTATCTTTTGCTTTAATACTTTATTTTAAACACTAAATGAAATTCATCACATTTATTCATTAATTAAGTTCTGGAAATAGAGAGAAAGGAGTTTACAGATGCCTGCCAGGAAGCCTCGATCCTGTTTTCACATGCAGAGTCACATTCCCTGACCTTGTGAGATGGTGAGATAGAGGAACAGTGGGCGTCTGTTCACCGTGAACAGCCCGGTGGGGAGGAATGAAGTGTTGTCGCAGCGCAAAAAACAAGATACGTCTGCGTTTCATCTGTCCTCGTTCCCCTCTGCCCTGCGGCCCCGCAGAGAGAGATGAGGCTCACTGTGGAGGTCACACGAACCGCAAAGAAACTGTCTTTACATGTTGGTATTTTGCAGGATAAACACAAGTCTAGTTATTGATTCATTGATTGACTTTTTGTTTGTTTGCAGTGAAGAGGTTTCGAGAGCCTGTAGGGATCAGACGACCGTGGAGGATCTGGTCAGAAGATTTTCTTTCTCTCTGTTGTCTCTTTCTACACTTTACTGTCCTACATTACCAACATTTTACACAACTGCAGAGATGAATAAAGTCCCTGAAAAGATAAATAATATTAGAGCTGCAACAATTAATCGACAATCGGCAACTATTTTGATAATTAATTAATTGTTGAATCATTTTTAAAGAAAAAAAATACTACGATTCTCTGGTTCCAGCTTCTTAGATGTGAATATATTCTGGTTTCTTTAGTCCTCTATGACAGCAAACTGAATATCTTTTGGTTGTTGACTGTTGGTTGGGGCTTTGGGAAACAGGGATTGACATTTTCATCACTTCCTGATATTTTATAGACCAAACAGCTAATCAATTAGTGGAGAAAATAACCAGCAAAGTAATGGATAATGAAAGTAATTGTAGGTTGCAGCTCTAAATAATATGTCAGTCAAACCCTAATTTCTCTCAATAAAAAGCTTCATATTTCCATAAAGAAACATAACTAATTACAACATTTGTCTCAAATATTGGTTTGTTGTCTAAGTCTGTAAATATCATCTAATGTTTAGAAAGATATTTTTATATTCTTTATATCTTCACCTGATGCAGCCAACATTTACAAAATGCAGCAGAATGGAATAAAGAAGTCAAATCTATAAAATAAAAATGATCTTAACGAGATGCGTTTGTTTTCCAGGTTTTTCGACACGTCCAAGCAGGCCATCGGTGCTCTTTTCATCCACTTTGCTAACGTCTTCCTGTCCACGCTCACCAAAGAGGATCCATGCTCCCTGTGAGTTACAGTATTTAGGTTATTTAAGTTATAATAAAATCAGGTTCAGAGATCTCTCACTGATAACATTTTTTCCGTTTTACCAAAGGTATCTGATGAACTTCCTGCTGGACGCCATGCTGGGGATGCTGGTCATCTGGCTGGCTGTCAAGTTGGTGTCCAAGCTGGTGGAGTACAAACAATGGACGTTGCTCATGTTTGGAGAATATGGTGAGTAAAAAAAAAAAAAAAAAATACTCCAAGATGCAGCTGTAGCTTCTCGTCCACCAGAGGGCGCTGTAGGCTCACTGGAGGCAGACGGGGGAGGCGCGCCAACATGTCCAGCTGCAGCTGAGTCTGGAACACGGTCCCAGTGGCTTTACAGAGGGATTAACTCCTCGCCAATTATTACACTCACTCACTCTACACTTTTTTTTCCTTTTGCGTTCCTCGTCTGTAATGGAAATTTTCACTGAAGTGACGTGCGAGGCTGAGTTGGCGGTCGCTTCTCTCTGAGGGTCAGCGTCAGGTTTTATATTTGATTTGCCGCCTCTGTTTGGCGGCAACCCTGTGAGTGTAACAGAAACGCTAAATATTTAGTGTATTCATAGCTTGTCTCTTTGGTTCACACTCTGTCTGTCTGACTGTCTGTGTTTTTCATCCTTCCTCTTCCTGTCTTAATGACAGACTTGTCCTCCTTTGTGTCTGCTGTGGTGAGACACCTGTAACAGACCTTTTGGAAAGGTTTAGGCCAGGACAGGAAAGACTCTAAATATAGTGTCCGACACAACAGAAGAACAGTTGAGATTTTACAAAAGTAGTAGTAAAAAATAGGTAATTTAAAATTATGGAAAAACATAAAATATTTAATATTTAACCAGCACATGAACACTATGGACTATGTCCAAGTTATAAATATTTTGTAATCATGTATTTGTATGAGATTTCCACCTCTTCTCGTTCCTCCAGGTGACCCGCCTCAGGCAGCGGCATGGCTGGGTCAGTGCGGCATCTACCTGCTCATCATGGTGCTGGAGAAAGGTGTGATCAGCCTGGTGCTGCTCGTCCCCGGATGGTCCAAAGTAAGAAAATAGTCCAAAACTTGTACCGCATTCAGGTCCTTTTAGGAGACGCGGCATCCTGTAACATCATACAGTTTTCTAGAGGTTTGACCAGCCAAGAGTTCTGGAGGAAATAGTTGAGTGTAAGCATTAATTGCTATAAGTGAACCACACCTAAATTCAAGTGAAACCAGAGTTTTCAGTCATCTTGGCCAGGTCAACCAGATTACATGAAATCAACAGCAGATTTCAACTGTCTTTTATTTCCATTTTGGCTCCGTTACGTTTGCCGTTTGAAAATCTCAGGCAACATCAGGAGTCATCACGTCTTGAGAGAGAATAAACTAACTGGGAGATTAAACATTTCAGAAGAAAAATGACCTGCTGTTTGATTCTAATGAAAATAAAGAGGCAATGTTAATGTATTTAAAGGCCAGTTTGTTTGCATGACACTCAGGATCCAATTTGTTTTCATACAAATTAGCCCTCGTCATAGTAACAAATGGCCCTCTAAGAAATAAAAAGGCAGTTTGTTTGTTTCCTTAGACATGAGTGTTTTTGCTTTGTTTTGTGAAGTTCTCTTTGCTGTTTAGACCTTCCTTTTGTTTACAGGCTCAGTAAACTGTGATTATAAACATTAGTGTTATAAATAGAAGCACATTTGTTCTGTATAATTGTAGCTGAAAGACAGTAATTTTCTCTCTGTTCAGTCATGTATCTGTGATGCTTGAGATTTGATCTTTTTTTATAGGGCTGCAACTAACAATTATTTTCATTATTGATTAATCTGCCATTTATTTCCTCAATTGTTTAGTTGTTTTGTAAATAGTCAGTAAATAAAAAAAAAAACATCCCATTATAATTTCCCAGTGATGTTTCAGATGCCTTGTTTTGTGCGACCAAATGTCCCAAACACAAAGATAATCAGTTTACTGTCATGACGGACAAAGAAAAATGTCAAATTCTGACATTTGAGAAGCTGATACCAAAAATTTTCAGCATTTTTGCTTTAAAAAAAAATGACTGAAAGGATTTTTCGATTATCAAAATAGTTGCCGTTTTTTTTCTGTCGATCGGCTAATTGATTAATCGTTGCTGCTCTACTTTTTATATGAACTCATGGTCTGAAATAAAGTAGTTTAAAATATTTTAATTATATTGTACATTTGAGAAACAAAAGCAGAATTTGTAAGAAACCTGTATGAAAGGGGCCATAACCATGTCATAAAATCAATACTGTGTTTTTGTTTGTAGAAAGTATAAAATGCTGCATTTTGTTGTGTAAGAGATTCTCATTTTTTATGTGGGAAGAATTATGTTAAAGTATAGCAGGAAAAATAGTTCTGCCTCAACACACACACTCACACAATTTAAGTACAAGTGTTATGTATTTGTATATTTATATATTTTTTGATGTGAAGAATAATGTAACGTTTGTCTTTTTTTTAAAAAACAATTAGCACAGATCATAAGGAACATGAACAAAACCTTTCATACTGAATTAAGAAATATCTTGAAAATATAATATTTAGTAATGAAAACTTAATGGTCGAGAGCATGTACAATATATATTTCAGGCTAATACAAATGTACAAATATTCTTTTGTTGATGTGTCCTGATATTCAACATGTTTGTCTCCCCAAAATTCCTTCCTCTTTATTAAAATGCAGAATAAAGTCATGCGTGCTTGTATTGACTCGTCGTTAGTTGATATTAGGGCCTGATGTCACTATGTTAAACTTCTCCTCTCTTCTGTTTCAGTTGCAGGAGGTGCTGCTGAGCTACATTGCTAACCCTCAGCTGGAGCTGGCGCTGGTCATGCTCATTGTGCCCTTCATAGTCAACGTAAGTGTCACTTTTATTCTCTAGTTGTCACATCTTAGTAAAAAAAAAAAAAAAAAGTCTTATCTCTGCAGCATAAGTAACCCCTGTCTCCTGTAGTCCATCATGTTCTGGGTGGTGGACAGCTTGACGATGAGGAAGTACAAGACGATGAAGAGCCTGGATGATTCTTGTGACGGCTCTGTGAAGAAGGCTGACTCGCTGCCCTGGGCCACCAATGAGGAGTCACGGGTGAGAATAACTGACGTTAATACTAAATGAGTGAGCTCTGGTTAACAGCTGCTTACTGTTTGTCTTCACTTGCTCCGTCAAAGCAGCTGCTTCATTCTGGAAATTTTATCTGTTTAAATTTATTAGAGCTGTAATTGGGATACAAAGATACAAAAAGAGGATCGTGTTATGACTCTGAGCCAAACTACACTTGCTTTTAAAGTCTCCCAGAAGAACCATGAGCTCTCTGTTCAAAACCAAAACTTTAATGTCCACTGAAAATTCAAAAGTTTTAAATAAATTATTGAATTTAAGACCTAAATTTTATTCAAATGTATCAAATGCAATAATTAAAGGAAGCATTTTTACCCTATTACAGGTTTACTTTCAATTAACTTTCTTTTTAATCTAAATAAATTTAGATGACGGTGTTCACAAGTTCAGAAATATACACTGAAATTCAATTCTAAACTTTATACTGTCTCTTAGCATCTGTTTAGACCTGAGCTGCTTCTTCTGTAGTCATATAAGAACAGCTTAGACAATTTTTTCTATGTCCAAAACATTTAACTTATTTATGGATTTTGTCTCTTTTTCTTTTTGTCTGGTTAAATAGAATTAAAATGTGACAAAAAGCTCAAAATGAGTTAAATCCTCATTTACCCGACAACTTCAGACTGACCCATCTGCTCTGGAAGTGACTCATCAGCCTATAAAAGGATTACTTTTGATGTTATGAAAGACTTTGCTATTTAAAAAAAAAAAAAAAAGCCAGTTCCCACCACACCACCATGGTGTAGTACCCCAATGGATGCAAACAAGAATGTGACAGTTTAATATCATTGCTTTTTGATGAAGAGAAGGCTTTAATGTGTGTGAAACACAGTGCTGATGGTTGATGTACCCACACCGTCATGCTGGGTGTCAACTGCACCTGTTGTTTTGGGGGATGAGAACACACACACACAACCAACATACCATACAGATTTCCTCTGTCTGCACTTGCTCTAATGGGGAACAAACCCAGATGATTTCAGTCCAAGACACACTGAGTCAGGCTGTTCTGTCCTCCTCCTCCGTTTGGACATCATCAGTTCAGTTTGTTGTCTTAAAACATGTTAGTCCCTGTTTTTGGGGAAAAAAGTAGTTCATGTTATGCTTTTTGGATTGTGTTTGTACTGCATATGTATTTTTAAAGGGTCAGTTCTTGATGAGGTTCTGTGTGTCATAGAACAATCAACCAATAGGACGCCTCTGTGATTAGACTTTTCACTCGTCTACTGTGTGTTTTGGTTTGAGTGCTGGTTTGTCTGCACAGATGAAACCGTAACAGGCCCGTTGTTGTGTTCAGGGAATCGCTTCAACAGCCGCCTCCTCCTCCACACAACACACACAACACACATCTCCTCTCAGGAAAGATTGAACTCACAGACTTCAGGCCGGGTGACTATTTGGGTACATGACCCTCGTGTGCAGTGGGATGAGAGTGTTTATCCCTCTTCTTTCCTTCCCCCTGATCATCTGCCAGGCAGCCATAAATCAACCCTTCATCCCGGGAATAAAAGTGACATTTAGGAGTTGTTTCCACGAGCTGATGCTATGGAAAAGCAGAGTGGAGTGGAGGAGGACCACAGATAGAGGGGCATTGACTTGGATGAGGTCGTGGTGGGGGTGGTGGTCAAAGATACAGCCACAATGCTGTTGTTGTGGCTCGTGCTGATGACTGACATGCAGTTTGTGGTGGAAATGATCAGTTTCTTGTTTGTGCAGTTTGTTGAATGACATAATAATTTCCGGGGGTGGACATTGACTCTCAGTATATTTGAATAACAACCATTCTGCAGCATTAAATGTAAAAACTTGTCTAGTCTTGTGTACTTACTTGTTGGTTTGATATTGACAGATTTAAATCATAATTCCTTTGTAAGCTGTCTGTGGTAAACAGCATTTAATATTGATGCATTTGAGGACTTTGACTTAGTTTTTGAGCAGCACGGCTCCAGTGATGCCAGTGTCGGTATGTCAGTCTGAACAGCCTTACAGAGTTGCTAGCATAGCTGGAGATCGGTCCTGATATGGATAACATATTTTAAAGTTGTTATTACCTGTTAACAATAAACTGATTCATACATCTTGAACCCCCTGTCACTATGTGAATCTGTGTTGGTTTTTATCTCAGCTTTCCCACATGTCAAACCCTAACAGAGAGCAACACATGGAGTTTATAATGTCGTAAATTTCATGTGGAATTTTGCTCCTCTGGGATTTGAATCCCTGCTGCTGCTGCAGAGTGTCGAAGCTGTGAATAAATGTGGATATTTTATTTTAGGCTGAGAATGCAGAACTCGTCAGGGATGCAGCATCCGAACACGCACAACACCTTCTGGTTTGTGTTCATCAAACATCTTTGATCTTCTCTCAGGTCCTGCTGACCGTCGAGACGGACACAGACGAGGCTTCAGAAGGGGAAGAGGAGCCTGGCGATGCTGAACCAGTCCCCCATGTGCAGTATTCAGGGGGGCCGGTGAGACCTAGCTGGGTGGTGGTGTAAACCCAGGTGATGTGACCTCCTACCCCTCTATCCACTACACACACACACACACACAAACACACACACACACACACACACACAAAACACTCTTAAGAGCCTAAATACACTATGAGCAAACACAACAAAACCTTGCGTCCTTATCATCTCAGATTTAAAGGTCTAAATATCAGCTTCCTTGCAAAGTGAAGGTACAAATATAACCTGTGAATGTGAACACTACAGCCGTAGCTGCCTTCCTCTGCACTGAAGGTGTGAATAGTTACAACCTGAGCTTCACTCTTTTGATAGGCCACAGCATATGCATGTAAATCATATAGCATTTTGGGAATTAAAAGCTCTATATCCTCTCACCTTGCTGCCTCCGTTTGCTGCAAGGGAACATCAGAGTAACCCCGACTGAACGTGTGTGAAGAGAGATTATTAGGGAGCGCGGCGCTTGCACTTCAAAGTGTAAGAGTGGTACCGACAGAGACTGAAATAAATCTGTCTTTTCGCCACACTGGGGACTTTTGATGATGACTTTTTATGATGTTGCTCTATAAAAAGAGTCATTTATCATGTATCGTATTCCAAAGAGGAGTAAAAGTATATATATAAGCGCTCAAAGATTTTACTCTGTCAAATATAATCACTTCAAATCCACCTTTTTAATTAAGGTGTAATTACAGTCATTCCTGCACACTTTCCCTCTGGCTGCTTACTTTTAAGTTTGGAGGATGGTTAATGGTCTTATTTTTTTTTAAAACCACACACATGTTGATTATTTTTGGCTGCTGCTGCATGCTGTGAAGCCAGCAGCCTTGATGGACCAAACATGTTGATAATGTGGTTATAGGGAAAAGTTTTGGTCCTTGGCAACAGGCTGCTTTTAAAGAGATGATATGTGGGCAGTTTCATGTTTCATGTCATGGTTGGAAAGGACCAGGTCACACTATGTTTCTGCAATGATTTGCACTTATTGACTGTATATAAATACGTCATGACAGCTCCCCAAAAGTGAAGCCAAAATATCTCAATCCCCTGCTGGCGGCTGGCTGCAGTGTAGGTCATAAGTCCCGCCCCCTCCTCGTTAGCAGATGGGACATGAGCCAAACTAAAAAAAATCAAAGTACACGTCAAATAATTTTTTCCCAAAGATGGTTTCTGTGGTTTTAGGTAGTTCTTATCACGCTGATGTTTGTCCAAGTGCTCATGTTTCTGATAAGTTTGTTTTAAATTAGTTATTTGATGACATAAAAAAGGGGGTGTGATGTCATGATTGACAGCTGCTCTCAAACACCCGCCCAACTCTACTGCGCAGACTCTGGCTGCAAATGACGTCACACAAGCAAGATGGCAGCTCCTGGAAAGGAAATACTTTAGCTTCACCTGTGCATAGCGGCAGGAAGTGGAGATGCGTCGTCCGTATTTATATACAGTCAATGTTGGAAAGGAAAAAACATATTGTTAGAATAAAGTTGCTAATGTTATGAGGAAAAAGTCCTAATTTTCAGAAAATGTCATACTATTACAGGATTAAAACAATTTTATGATATCATGAGAATAGTCACAATATTTCAAACACAATATTTTGAGAATAAATCCTAATTTTACGAAAAAAATGTCGTAATATTTTAGGGGAAAATAAGTCGGAATATTTCCTGGAGTAACGCAAAAATTTTGACAATTTGAGAAATACTTACTCGTTTTCTTGCCAAGATACATGAGAAGATCGTTACTACTCTCCTACAGAAAGGTATCAATCTTCTCATCTAACTGTCAGCAAGAAAGCAAATAATTGTGTTTCTGAAAATAGTTATTCCTTTTAAAATGACTTTTTGGAATATTATTATTTTTCAAAATTTTACAATCTTTTTCTCGAAATGTTGTTTTGTATTTTTTTATCTCAAATTTTCAACTTAATTACAATTTTTGTTTTCTCTCTAAATATTCCGACTTTACTCTCAAATTCTTTTTTTTTTTCCAAGAGTGACCCCAATTCTCTGTGGTAGCATTGCTCACAATGGGATGATAGTTGTGTATTCAACTTTTTCAAGTTATGGCACATTTCTTGTATTTATTCTGTAAATATTTTATATGTGTTTGACTTTCTATATTGTGGTCGAATCTGTGGTAAGAACATCGGAATAGGACATTTTTAGTGAATTGAGAAAATGGGAGACTTTCGGGAGTCATTGCCAAACTACTACAGCTTTGAATTCAGTATGAAGTGAAGTAGGTGATTAATGAACGTTTCTTATTATTACTTCTTTTGTATCTGCAATTTATCAAAACCATTTCTGTTTGTCTGTTTACATATGTCAAACACTACAGGTTGACATATTTTGTTCATAATGTTTTATTTTGTATTCCAGTGTATCTTGTTTGTTTTTTATAAACCAAATTATGAACATGTGGATGAAGTGGCACAACGCGAGTGTCACCAACAGGCTGTAAACTGCCACGGTGCTTCTTACCGAATGTATCTCTTTAATCTGTACTATGAATAAAGATGATTGAAACATGAACCGGTTTGTGGTGGTGAATTCCTGCGGCGGCCGGGGCAGGGCAGCACGATGACAGACAAACCTGAGCAGTACCTGGCCGGAGCACACCTGTGTGGGAGGGGCGAGCAGCCCTGTGACCTCCAGCTGATGACAGGGAGGACTATGGAGCTGTGTGTGTGTGTGGGGGTGAGTGTATTTGTGTGTTATGTATTTTAGGTGTGCATTTAGTCATTGGCACTGAGACAAGGGGTTAGTTACCGGGGTTGGTCTCCGTGGTAACCAGGTGTGATCTTGAGCTTGAGGTTGCCACTTTCAAGACATGTTGACATGCATATTAGGCGCGTGAGAAAAACACACTCAAATGGGGGCAAAAGTAGAGTTGCCTGCTTTTATGTCTCAAAAAGCGACTGTAAAATGTAGATTTAAATGTTTTATTTACAATTACAAAATGATTGTAAAAAATAATACACATCATATAATAAAAACATTAAATTTCCATTAGAAATAGTAAAAAAATATAACCACAGGAGAAAACTGTAGGTAGGAAGGAAACTGAAATGTGAAGATTTGGAGTTTCTAACCCTTCTCTATTGGCATGTGCTATTTATGGATACAGTGTAAAATGAGTTAAGATTTAAGTCAAATAATTAAATGCCGCAGCTACAGTTCGTGGCTGTCGTCTCACACTCTGTTTCTCCCGTGTGGCCAGTCCCCTGTGTCGAACATGTGTGACATCAAATAGTCCTCATACTGTCCGTCTATTAGCTTTGCTGCGTTGTTCCTGGCGAACCAGCAGTTTACACTCTGCGCCCCGCTGTAGATCCGTCTGCTCTTCTGAATTACCGGCACTGAACGGTCCTTCACCTTCAGGACCTGCGAGGGTTTCGTGTCTCCTTCTGCTGGAAGCTCTGCCAGTCCCACTTCTTCATACAGGAACTGACCTAAAAGTAGAAAGAATCAGAGGTTTAAATTAATTTAAAGTCTTTGAAGGCCAATGTCAGTAACTTTTTGCTGATGTTAAATAGTCTAAAATTGGACAATTTCTTCACAAAAATATACAGTAGAGAGGATTTCATGATAAAGCCAAGCGTCTGGTGACTAAATCTTTACCAATTTTAGGTCTAGTGACCAAAACCTTTGCTTTATCATTAAATTCTTATTGGACCCAAGTGTGCAGAGCCTTCTTTTCTCCATATTTGATTTTTGACCTTGCAATTTAGCATTGTGTCATGGGTGCAGTGATCTTCTCAAAAGTGTCGATGACAAGTAGCAAAAGACTCTCAAACAGCATTAAACACTGAAGCTCAATTTCTCAAAAATTCCTTTTGGTGCGTTTGTAGCTTGTTAATGCAGAGTCAGGTTTCACTGCAGGTTCAGCAAATCAGCACCAGTAAAACTGATTATTAAAATCCTTCCACACCACAGCAACATGTTTTTTGTTTTTACTCAGCCACATGAAATAAAAGTAATTCAGTATCTGTGATCAGGACTCATAGAGGACATTCATGCCGTGCTACAGTTCCAGTGGAAGGTATCTGATATCCGTTGGGTTAAAATTTCCCCTTGTCATTTTTATTCCATGACGAGGTATATTGAGTAATACTGTATTGCCCTTGCATAAAGTCAGGGGACTCACAAGAGACGGATTAAAAAAAGAACTTGACTAAAGGTCACTCCAGAGGCGCAGAGCACTTTATACAAGTGTTTTTATGGGCTGAGTAGTGCTCACCATGACCAGTAAATGGATTTTGATGTGCATAATGGTGGGGTTCCCCATTAGTTGTCCCTGGCCTAGATAATGAATCCTAATGTTTTTAGTGACACCTTCAGGCTGAAATTTCCCCCTAAGAAATACTGAAACAGGCAGATTTAATAAACTTCTTACTCCAAACAGTATAATTCCTTTTGGTAGAAATGACGCTGTGGCCTTTTTCTAGTGGCACCCTCAAGACACTTTACATTAAAATACTGCACAATGTTTTGATACAGTGGAATGTAATGCATATTACAGTCTTTAGTGGTTGATATCAGGCTTTTAATCATGTTAAATGACCAATAATGATTAAATGTATCCACCCACCCAGTCATCATTCATTGCAAGTGAATAGATCGAACTCTTGCCGATACTTACCTAACAAACCATGGCAGTTGTGGGAGAGCCCCTTGCTGTTACCGATGTAGAACCCCAGATGGTCTCTCTGGTAGGGGGCTGGGTTCTTATACTGGTGCAGCAGTATCACAAAGCTGATGTTTCCTCCGACTGTCACTGTCACGTTGGACTTTCCCACAATGGCCACTGACAGCACGCCGCTGTCCACGGAAACTGTGGAGTGGCAGGGCAGAACCATGCGGTCCCGCCCATCCAGGATGACTTTCTTAGGGGTCACCTCGATGTAGGCGCGTTTAGGATGATCCACCACGATGGTGATGGTGCTGAAGTAGGTACGCTGCGTCTTGTGGCTGCCTGGTGGAGCTGGGGCCCCGATTAGTTTACCGTTCACAGTCACACCTGAAGACATAAATGACCCACCGAAGGCATAAATGATGTAATCGTGACGTGAAATAAGATTTATTTTATTTATTGATGCGTCACAAGTCTTACCGGAGTACTTGTGGTCAGAGACCAGGCCAAGGATGTGCCCAGGTTCGCCGTTGATATTGAAGCACACGGTCAGTTTACTGAGGGGGAACTCAACCACAAAGTGAGGGTCACCGTCCGCTGAGGTAGTGAAAGTGAAAGGCAAGGACACAAACAGAAGCTTAAAAAAATGCAGGTATGATGAGGTTGTTGGAGGTAATTTTAATTTTTTTCTTATTTTTTTATGTATGTTAATGTTTTTCATACAGCACCTTGAGTTATAACCACTGTATGAAAAGTGCTATATAAATAAATACACTTTTTTACTAGCATAAAAAGGACAGAAAATAAGACATTGATTAAAAAAAAAAAACCTGTATGAGAAAATTCATCTGGTGACAGATACTAGTACAACAGAAGGTAGAAGAAGAATTGGGCTGGGAGTGACAAAATTACCAAATTCTCCTTGTTCTAATATAGAAAAAGTAAAAAACAACTGAAAACTTTGTGTTATTTGGGCGCCCTGGTGACCTAGGTGTTTATGCACCAACCATGAATCACAACATCCTGGGTTTGCGTCTGGCCGGGGACCTTTTGTTGCGAAGGTCTCCATTTCCTGTCATCTCTCCTCATTTCCTGTCATCTCTCTATTGTTGGCCATCAAATAAAGGCATGAAACGCACTCCAAAGTTGGACATCTTTGTATGCATGAGAAAGCCTCTAACTAGTATAAAACGACAAACAAATAAAGGCAATGGCAGATCTGCAGTCTGGCATTATTTTTGGATTTTTAAAGGAAAAGCTCCATAACCGTGAGCTTAGTTTCTGTTCTGTCCGATAGTTTACATCATCTCCTCGGACTTGTGAGAACTAGCTAAGATGAATAGAGAAGTGATGAGATGATAGAGCAACAGTAATGACAGGGTCATTAGCCCTCGCTAACTGCCTCTGATGGGGTCCCTCTCTTCAATGTAACACAAACATCCACTTCTCAACTCTCAGCGCTTTCCCATTCGCCTGCTGTGTACGTGCGTGAGTGCTCACGAACACGCACTTGCATGTTTGAAGTGCCATGTAGTGCCTGTGTTGGTATTTCAATTAGACCCTGTGTGTTCTTTCCTCTTTCCAGGTCATGTTCAGAGGCATCCCTAAACGCTTTGCCGTGTGATCACTGCCGACTGTCTGACGAACATCCAAATTACAGGCCGCCCCCCACACAGAGTGTAGAGAGAGAGTTTACTGTACATTCCCCCTCTCCTCTCTTTCAAGTCTTCCTATGGAGCTTCATAACCACTGCATACATGTATATACAGTATATAAGGTTCAGATGAAACAGGCGATGGAAATTGTTTACATGAGGGGGAGAATGTGGAGTTACCTGATGTTTTGGAAATGGTGATGGATTTCTTGGCTGGTCTCCTCTCAACTTTACCTACAAAGGAAGAGAATATTGTCAGTGATGAGTCACAGGGCTGCCATTGTTTAATGTTTCCTCTTAAAATCTTCCATTTGAGTGACCTTAACTGTTTGTGGGACAGTTGTTAGTGTAAAACAGCGTCTAAAGGGACGAGTCACTTTTATTGGTTTCTTGATGTTTGCTTGGTATGAATATTCCACCAAAAATCTGTGGTTTAAGTATCACCATGTTGAGGCTTGAAAGGTGGATCTGTAGTCAGCTTGGATTCACAACTGTTTCAACAATTATGGAAAAAGTATCGTAGCAAATTCTCAAACCTCTCCTGCAACATATTCCACCTCCCTGCCATCAATTTATATGCTAAGGCACTTCCTATTGCTAATAATATCTTGTTAGGGCATTTTCAGTGGAGTATTCCTTTGTTGCAGTTGTAGGTTTCAGTTCCACATGTAACAATCAGATTTACTTTTTGTCTACTCGTCGGTCTTCCTCTGGCAGCAGACTTTTCACACATCCTGTACAATAACCAAACTTAGGAGACAAAACCTCACCCAGCGTGTTGCTCGGAGTTGAACTCAGGCTTCCTGGCTTCTTCTCGTTGGGTTTCTGTGGCTTTCCTTCCTCTGTGTCATCTGGCAGCTCATTGGCACGTGAGACAGATGAGGAAGGCTTACCAGCAGCCGGAGTTATGGTGGGCTCCGGGGCCATGGTGCCGTCAGCCAAGACCTCAGGCTTCTCCACCACCAGGTTGGTGAGGGGAGTGAGGAAGTGATAGGTCAGAGACAGGTTGGTGGCCTGCTGGATGTGGTCTTCCCTCTCCTTGCTGGTTTGGCTGCGCAGCCGCGACCGCAGACCCTCCTTGACGCTCAGGAAACCCCAGACGCGTTCCACAAAGTCTTCCGCAATCGAACCCAAAGCGACTCCTAACCCCTGTGCGACCCCCGACCCTGGAGTCTTAGATCCAGCTGCCATTGCTGCTGTAGCAACCTTCACATGCTTCTCAGTCTCTATCTCTCGGTGCCGCAGTGGTACGTCGGTCTCCAGGATGATGCTCTTGTCGTTGTTGCTGGCGGTTACCTGGACGTGGAGTGATTCTGCACTTTGGTTGGTCAGTTTGCCGGCGATGATGATCTCGGAGCCATTGAAGTAGTTGGTGAAGAGATGCTGAGTAACGTACTGGACTGAGTCTTCAGTGTAGTTGATCCTTATGTCAGATAGCAGAGGTGTACCTATCTCATCGTAGAACCTAGAAAAGGACAAGAAGACACCTGGGATTGTAGCTGAATGTTTCAAAAATGATACAGAGTCAGTTATATGATTCCTGCAAGTCAAAATCAAGGTATTTCGTAAATTCTGTACAAATACATTTTCCTTGCCTTGCCTATTGGTGAGTACCTCCCAATATTACCCATATGTCCATTACAAAAATTATTCCTATGAGTGTTTTATAGTCTACCACCTCTATGACTAAGGTTTGGGTTATGTTTAGGCAACTAAAACTACTTGGTTAAAGTTAGGTTCTGAGAAATTAGCATTTGCTGTTGGTAGGAGTCAGGTTGTCAAGCACAGCCTACGAAACAAGTCCCTCACTTTAAATGTTTTGCAGCGCTATGAACACTTCACGCTACTTCTGCATTCGCTCTTGTAAAAGTGACCGGTTATTCTAACATCGTTTGTTAAGAAAGCGTAAACATGGGTAATTTTAAGTGTCAGTGCTGTGGGTCATTGTTCAAACATAAGAGAAGTGCTGTTGTTTTTCTGGTGGATTCCACTTGCACCATTGTGCAAGTTCAAGTTCAAAGCAAGATGGTGGAGCAAATTAATACTGCTGTGATAATTTTCAGAAGATAGATAGAAGGATTATAATCTAAGTCAGTGTGCAGTGTCTTTGACTTTTATATGCCATTAAATTGGATCTTATTTTGTCTGCTTACCAATATCCTGTAGCAACACACTGCAGTGCAGATGTTTGTCATGAACCTCTAGAGTATCACACGTGTTGTTGGCTTTATTTCTTATTGCTTATTTTTACACAAACTGTATCCAAATGTGAGGTTTGCCCAATACTCTTTTCTTCTTCTGTTCAAGCAGAGCAGTTTCGGGTTCAGTGCTTTTGCTCAAGGGCGCATTAGTTTTTAAAGGAGCAAAAGATTTCTACAAATATTTTGTTGATTCAAACAAGTCACCTTCCGGCCATAAATCTGCTTGTCCAACCTCTCTAAGCTACTGCCACCCCACTTCAGAGTTTGTGCACACATTCATAAAAGAGTATGTATAAAGTTAAGACTGTGTGTGTGTGTGTGTGTGTGTGTATAAGTCCTCTGTCCTGTCCTTGTTGTCACGCCGCTGTAAACCTCCTCACCTCTTAACCAGCATGTTTGTTCAAGCAGGACGAGGACTATTATCTGTGGAGTCTATCTGTTAACCCCACGTACATACTCAGACGCAGGTTTCACAACACACACACATTCCTGCTCAACTGAACAAACACCTCATGTGTCCGAGTGCGGAAGAAAGAGAGAGAGAGAGAGAGAAAGAGAGAAGAGGGTTGTGTGTAAAGGATAAGAAAAAGAGAGAAAGAGGGTGGCTGTTGTAGTCTGTGGCTGTCACATGTTGAAGTTGATTAAAGAGGACTGTTGTCAGCACCGTCACATTTGCAGTCCTCGTTCCCTCGTAGCACGATGAGAGATGGAGGGACGTGTCAGAGGGGAGAAGCGAGGGATTAAGGACAGCTAATTGATTAATAAGAAGTGGATTATACCTTTATTTTAAGTAATAATCAATGATGTCCTAATACAAATGAGTTGTATTTCATGATTAAACACCCAGTGTCAAGTGTGTGTTTAGTGGAAAGAATGGAAAATCTAGTTTGATTAATTTCGGAATGCAAAAACACCACAGTGAAGAATACTGCAGCTGGTCACACAAAAGAAATTGAGGCTCACTTTTGAAAACCATATTGAATAAGGAACAACAAACAGATGGAAACAAGAGACAATATGGTAAAAAGAAACAGGACTTCTATAAAGATCCAAAAATAAGAAATAAAAAATAAACTTTTTTTTGTTTATATTGTCAGACACAGCAGGTGTAATATTGAAAAGAGACTTCAGACATTAAAATGGCATGACACTGACAATTTTAGGTCAGTTTCATACCAATTTTAGACCATTTGTAGACACACATGGTCAGAACAGTGTTAGATCAATTTCAGACTGTTTTAGACTAGTTTCACACAGATTTTAGTACACTTTCTCTCCAGTGTCGGGCCAGATTAAGATTGGTTTTAGACTACATTTTGAAACCACTTTTAGACCCGTTTCAGACCAGTGTTAGACCACTTCCAGACCACATTGTCAAGGGTAAATGCTAGGTTGGATCAGAAGGAGGGAGGAACTCTTGCGAGTGCGGTTAGGGTTGGGGCTTGTGAGAGTTTTGTGAATTGTCCATCTGGCTGATCCAGTCTAGCACCATTGTCAAGCCAGTATTTGATCAGTTTTAGACCAGTTTAACACCAGTTTTAGACCACAAGCTGAGATAGTGAGAAATCCCCAATTTGTTTGTTTTTACAGATTTAAGATGATCATATAGACATCTTGGAAAATGGAAAAACAGTTGAGCAGTAGAGATGTTCTATATAAAACATCTACAGTATATATAGTGGCTTCACGGAGGCACAGAGCAGAAAACACATTCTCACCCTTTGAGCATAGTACTGGCGTCAGCCTCCTCATGGATGCGTCTCATCATCCCACAGTTTTCCAGAGCCATGCGCTCCAGCAGCCGGTAATCCACATCATTCCCTATCCCGATGGTGAAGATGCAGAATTTCTCCTGCACAGCTGAGCGGGTGTTCCCCAGGATCAAAGTGGACTGGGTCTCCCCAACTGTGGGCCGTCCATCCGTCAGGAAAATAATGAGGGAGACGCTGTTCGGGCTGGCGTCAGGGCCCGAGAGGTACTCACGAAGCAGAGTGGAGCCAGTATTAATGGCACCATCGATGTTTGTGCCTGCAGTGGAGGGACGTCATGAGAGATTGTTGCTCATGAAAGTGTCAAGGAAATGGAAATACAGTTAATAAGTCAAACTTTATAGTTTTTATTGTCCTTATGCAAAATGAAAATGAAAGCTCATAAAAAAGATGTTTTTCCACTTTCAGTCTACAACCAGTAGAGTGAGTGCTACAGGTTTTTCAACAGGGATACCGTTTTCTGTCCAGATTTTTAAATATAACCATATTTACACCAGGAAAAGTGTTCAGCAAACCATAAAAAGACATGGTTCAAGTTAAGAGTTCATTATAGGCAACTGCTGATTATAAAAATAATACACAAACAGAATCATATTCATCTATCAGATGTACAGACAGTATTGACTGAAAATATAGGAATCATGTATTGCAGACTATGAGAACTACTGGAACATGGTATAACACTGTAGGACGTCTCACCTCCAGTGGGCACCAGCATGTAAATAAACTTCTTGGCATCTCTGATGTTAAGGGGCGTGACCGGTACGAGACGATTCGGCTGCCAAACTTTGATCTTATTGGAGAAGCTGATGAAGTTAAAGTGATCACCGGGACGCAGATCCCTCAGGATGGTGAACAAGGCATCTTTAGTCTGAGAGAGTCATAAAGAAATAAATATAATAATTTATTCCAAAACACTATACACAGTGGATGTGTATCCAAATGTGAAAATGAGTGTTTAAGATTTGATTAACATACTTCTGTTTAAGATTCCTGAATAAAACCCTTCAAGGTTCTTCTCAGGCAAAGACATATTTAAAGCATTTATACCACTGGGACAGTTTAAATAACATACTGAAAGCATATTTAGCTGCAGGGGCAGCATGTTTAGCCATGTTGCCTTCATTATGGAGCAACACCATAAAGCCTACAATTTTTCTTTCTTTGCTTTTCATTTCCATTTTGTAAATTAACGACAAAATCAGCTGTTTTTTTGCAAAAAAAAATTATATTTTGTTTTTTTTAATGGAAGTTTGACAATGTCTTTTATGTTTTCTGCATCATTTCATCCTCTATCCATAATATGATAGGTTTGTAATAATTATACTGCCCGCAGGACAATTATTTTACATCTTGTGCCAATATTTACTTTACTTATATTCTGTATATGTTGAATTTATGTTTAGTCTGTGGATACACAACCTGGTTATGATCTCTGTGGTTCAGTCATGCTTATTATAATATAACGCTATAGAGCTGCAGTGGTAGAAAATACACATACCGTCAATTAAACACCCAGCCCTTTTAATTAAACACACACACACACACTCATGAATCAAGCGCAAGCTGCTTTTCAGTCCTGCAGCTTCATAGTCTCAGCATCTCCAGATCCGAGTGTGGGTGTGATATATACAGTAATTTGGTGCTGGGGGGGTGGGGGGGTTACAGACATCTATATGAGCTCTATACAGCAGGGGTCATAACCACAGACTGACCCACACTGAAACCCTCTCTTTGTGGCGCCACATTAAAACACACTGTTGTTCTGTTCCTGCAGCCAACTGGGGGCTGGCGATGGGTGGGGGGATGGATCAAGGGGTCGAGGGTGCTATTGTCTAGAAAGTTCCATTACCCCATAGACCCTGACCTTCCTCCCTCACAGCACGGCATTGTACAGTATATTTCCACTTTTCTTTCTCGCTGTTCATCTGTTTTTCAGTTTCTCTGCTCTCTTCTCTGTTTCTGCACTCTTCACTCGTGGCAGCTGCAGAGATCAGCTCTGAGGCTGAACGGGGAGGGGGGGGGGGGATTTTTGTGCTATTGCAGATGGAGGAAAAGTTCTGATATTGATATTCCAGTGTGGGTGTGTGGAGGTGGGGTGTCAGGTTTCTGATTCAGTGCAACCATTGAGTTTCTGCTTGAAAACATTGTAAATGGCTTTGCATGGAAGCAAACCTGTTTTCAGGTTTTCCCTGACGCAGTACTGTTAAAGTAAGAATGATTTAATATCTGGTATTCTGCTCCAAGGCGAGAGCTATAGCTGCATTAGGTAAGATTTTTATAGTGAAAACACACCAAACACGTCAGCCTTAGTTTCTAAGATGGGCTGCAGCAGATATCTACTCTAATTAAGAGCCATCAGAATTGATCAAATTCAATTCTGGAGTCCAGAATGAGCATTAGCAGAAACTGCTCACAGATTAACTGGAAATGACAAATCAAAATTTAAAGGACTATGCTGATGTTTTTGCATGTTTTATCCCATTCACTACTAATTGTGTTAACAATGGTCCCAACCTTTTTTCTTAAGGGAGAAGAGTCCACTGATGACCGATTGGCCATTTTTCCATTAACTCTTTGGCTTTTTTAACTACCTACTTTTGTAATACAGGAATAGGCTATTTAGCTGGCTTGCAGAGCGTGAAGGCTCTGTGGACAATGAATTGTGTTCACATCTACACCACATCTGTATCCTTGTAAGTAAGTTATAAGTTATATCTTTGTTTATTTTTCTACATAAATACAGATATAAACCTTTTAAATAACCCTTAACCAAAAACGTAAACCTCAACCTAAAAAACAATGGCATTTAATATGCACGAATTGTAGCAAATGTTCTAAAACTCGCAAAAAATACTTGTACTTTACGAGTAAAATTCAAAACTTTCTCCTTCTCCAATGATAGTAGAGTTCACCATTGATGGCTGAATATTATTTAGCACACTGTAAATGTCTTCCTGTGTACTGGTTTTCAATTGAGCGTGCTGCTTTACCTGTCTGATCTTGGTCCCCAACATGGAGGCACTGGTGTCGATCACAAACACCACATTCTTGGGTACAACGGGGAGGTCTTTGGGAGCAAAGTAGTGAACAAAATGGCCGTTTAAAACCTGGGAAAGAAAGACAGACATACAGCAGTGAGCGGCGGTGAGACCAGGTGCAGTAGTTGTGTATGATTGTCAAAATTTAAGATTGTTCTGAAGACAGACAGAAGAGTTTGGCAGCAGAGTAAGACCGGTGGCAGGAGGCCAGAGAAAATAATGACTAACAGGTGGGTGGATGTATGTGTGTGTGTGTGTGTAGCTGGATGGGAAACTTGCGTGCATGCGTAAGAAATATGAAAACTATTCTGTTTTTTAATGCTTTTTCAGTGTCTGGTTTTCTGTTTTTATGACATCACATGCTCTCACCTGTATGTCTCCGATCCCCATGTCTCTCTGGACATCGTAGCGGATCACAAAGTCTCCCAGGTTGCCGTTGGTGGTGATCTTGGCCTGCTGGATGATGTTGGGACTGAAGGTGATCTTGTAGACGTTCTTCTCGTTTTTGATCACGGTGGTGACGGGAACCTCGGGCTTGGCTGGAGCACAAAACAGGAAGCATGTCTGTGTTTTAAGTGGATCAGGAACAAAACTCTGAAACAAGTCAAGTGGCCCTGACCTAAAGGCAGAGCTGAATTGGTGATGCTGTGACCTTTATTTAGCCTATTTTTTCCTTTAATTTGATATTTATAAAGAGTAGAGTAAAATATTTAGAGTTATTATGGTTGTGGCATGCTCCCTCATCCCATTTTAAAACATATTTGTTTGCCTATACATGTAGCATGAAATTAAAAAATACAAAATAGGTGATTTAGATGAGATAAAAATAGATGATAAAATGGTAAACCTGGTGTTTTAGGTGCATTAGACCCAGATGCGGTACTAGCAGCGCTGTTGCTCCTGCCGTTGCGAAGCGGCAGCACCTGCAAGTCCGTGATTAACGAGTGGTCGACGATGGTGACGTCCAGGTTGAGGCGGCTGACCAACTGCAAGGGCCGCAGGCTGGTCACGTGTTCGTAGTGTCCCAGACGACGCTGCAGGAGCTCCTCGTAGGTAAGCAGGAAGATGGCCCTGTTCCGACCCGGGATGCTGGCCGCCATCCTGAAAACCTCCACCTCCGGCTCAGAACTGGAGGGGGATGAAACAGTGAGAGAATCTGGTCACTTTAATGTCAGCAGTACTTCACTGGAGGATTATACAGATAAAATAGATTTATTTTAAAAATATTGGCTATCAAAAATCCTATCTTCTATGCAGCCATTCATCTCTGTGTGGTAATGGAAGAATATCAAGCTTCAAATGTGAAATCAATCACAGTGAAAAGTGCATTCAAAAATATGTATTAAAAATGCTAGTATGCTTTGGGAAGAAGTTGGAAGTAATGGAAATGGAGGGGATTGATACTATAAATTCAACCAAAATTTTAATACATTTTGATTAAATTCCACACAAGCTAAGTGATAGTTTGTTGTTGTTACTGTTATTATCTGCTGCATTTATTTCTCCAGAAAAGTGCATCGTTTATAGTGTCAGGAATATATTCCTGGGAGGTCAAAATCAACATGTAGCTAAATGGAAAATTATTTGAAAAACGTTGCAACCTCTTGTTTAGTTAAAAGCTTTGTTTGTAGAAAAATAAGACAATCCCAATGAAAATCTGTGCTGTCTGTATGTTGCTTTCAACCCTTCAGTGTCAATGTCCCTGGATCAGATTGGTGTATGTGCTTTATTATCTGCCACAGTGTATTTTCTGATACGGCCACTAGGGGCAAAAGTTTAAAACTTTCAAATTTTACACATAGTAGCTTTAATATTATACATTTAAACTGTTTTTTTTTTTTTAAATCTGCCGGCTTGATAGTGTATTTTGGGACACTTATATTTGCTGTGTTTTGTGTTTTGGTTTAATATACATTATATGTTAAAAAGTATGCAGCTTTAATTTGTGTCATGATGTTGCTTTTGTGACCCAGGCCCTCTTCACATTTCAGTTTTAGCAGATTGACTAAAACATCATAGACAAACTGAAATTAAAAGAGCACAAGCTGTGAACAACAGACAGAATAATAAATATAGATGACAGCAAAAGAGAAACCTTGGCACAATTAGGAAAGGGAGGAGTACAGAAGAGGTGGAGCGGCGAAGTTAACTGTCCAAGTGGTGATGTTATGAATATGGAAGTGCTGCTCAGTCCCCCCCCCCCAGCTCTGCTGTTTACAGCGAGGTCAGTGAATCACAAAATCTCATTTTATGAAATGTCACTTTTCGCCTTGACAGCTGGAAACGTGATGTCACTTCTTCCATATGTCACCCTTTGCCTCAGCAGGGTCACACATAGATTTATGTCACAATTCTTGTCTCTGGAGCAATGATGTTACTCCAGACTGGCCTCAGTCTGCTCAGACACACACACACACACACACACACACACACACACACACACACACACACGCACACGCACATAAAACAGTCACTTGCTCTCTGCGGCTGCCTAATTGTGGTAGAAGAGGTTTTAGTCAGGATATTATTAATCTCTGTTCGCAAAATAGGAACATTAGAGGGAGCCAGTTCTGCTGTGTAATTAGGAGGAGACGCCCGAGGGGGATCAGACCGCAGGAGCGGCCACACACATACTTAAACGTGCACAAACACACACACACACACACACACTCATCTTACCTTGCGTCACCTGACTCTTTGTTCTTGGGTTTGCCGTTCTCCTGTTTGACCCTCTTTTGCTTCGGCCTGACCTCACTCTGGTAGACACGCCCTCCAATGATCCTGGTGCACGGGGTCAAAGGTCAAGGATTAGAGCGGTTCCTCATATTCAGGACCACCTTTTGTCACAGTTTAACTGGGGGTTTCTTGGACAAAAGACTGAATTTGTAGACAAAATCCTGTTGTTCCCTATTTAAGGTTAACAGTCCTGTACATGAATAAACCTTAGTGTTTAGGAGTACAAAAAGTTATCCACTCTTTAAAGGCACTTTGCTCACATCTCCATGGCAACTGAAACATCATAAATCCCTCTAGCTCCAGTTTGTGCCCCTTATATATTAATATTACATTCAGCTCTGTTACTCTAATGTAATAGTAATACATGGGAGCCACATCGGAGGCTAAAATCCCTCCAGCTTTTACAACATCTGTCATTTCATTAAATCCTCTTTTAAATTTCCTCCATAAAATATCTTCCAAAGCTTTCAAATCTGCAAAATTTAATGTTTTTCTGGGAACAAATTACAGCAAAGACTGACACAATGGTGTTGTAATTTGATGATTTAGCCTTCTCTAGAGGGAACTCTTCTCTCTTGATGACACTTTTTTGTTTGTTATAAAGTTTGTTTGCTTCTAAAAAGGTTTCTGGCATTTCTGGCTCGATCTCTGCTCTCCATTTTAATGATATTCTTGCCAGAACTCAAGGATGACTGTAATTAAGGCAATTACTTACTAAACATGATTTTACAGCAGTGGTTTCCAACCTGTGGGTCAGGACTCAAGATAAATCTGAGAGGTCACAAGATGGAAATATTTCCTTTACAAAAAACATTTATTTTTTTGTGACTTTTCTGTAATTTTTGCCACTTTCTTCTGAAAAAATGGTGGCTTTCATATCTTCAGGCTTCTTAAAACCCTTCAAATGAAAAAAATCCAAGAGAGCAAAGTCACTGTTTGGTTGTTTTGCTCACAACTCTGATTGCACTGTGGCCATAATGTGTGATGGAAGGTCAAGTTGCTTTATTTCACAACCCAAAAAGGTTGTGAACCACTGCTGAAGAATATATCTTCAGTATTCCCTTCTTTCATTAATTTTATGCTTTTTTGAATGCATTTGTTTCAGAATATTTTCCACCCTCTTATAAAACTCTGTCAAATCCAGCTGGATTATATCAAGAATAAATGTTATTTAAGGTTAAAAAGGCATGTTTTTCTATGAGATACAAAGTTTCCTGGCGACGAATGTGTATATAAAATCACAATTTGTACCCTAATTATGCTTTGATCATTCTATTCCAAATTTTAGATCCACTGTCTGAGACTTATTGTTGCTTCTCGTGTGCCCTTACATGGTGAAGTTGGAGACGTAAGCGCCAGCGGGGATCTGAAAGTGGAAGACGCCCTCGGCAGCGGCGGAGTGCCGGTTGAGCATGGCGCAGTACACCGCGGTGAAGGCGTAGCGGGAGATGATGGTGGTCTTGATGGAGAGTTCCTGGATGTGAGGTTTGGTCTGCTGCTCAGAGGAAACAGTTTACGCATGAGTTTGTTTCACCTGAATATCACTGATTGTGGAAATGATTTTACGCATTTCTGCTGTGCGTATTAACAGTTCTCCAAATTAATTTTCTATAACCTTAGACAACTCATCCCAGGAAAACTGTGTCTCCCCATAGTTACGACAACCAAACAGAATTTGTTCCCATGAACTATGATGTAGTGCATTACAGCTCCTCTGGCACATCTGCGCGCTTGGCGGATCTCCTGTGCGTCACGCCCAAAGCGCACAAGTTTAAAATGACAAAATACACTGTTATAAACAACTTAAACTAGGTCATGCATTCCAGGTCACTAATCAAATGCTTTGGCAAGGCAGGTTTCATTAACCTTAAGTTCAAACCATTAACTCATCAACTCCCAGAGCAAGATGTGGCATCACTTCTTATCCTTGAATTTCAATTAATCTCTTAAAATTTGGATTTTTATCTTCTCTTTAATTAAAAAAAGGACTCAGGTCTATAACGCCTTTAGCCTCTAAATTTAGTAGACAAACACTAACATCAACACTTTCAAGGCTCAAATAGCTTCATAGACCTGCAGAAAAGTTGATATTACCTTGGTTAATATGGTTTTCACCTGCCGAGGGACCCTGCGCGGCGCCTGTGGACACAGTAAGATTATCAGGTGTGAAAATCCAAACCACCAGAATTTGCAACATCTTCATCTTTTAAATGCCTTACAATATCTAAATCAAAGTCTGCCAAGTCGGAATTATTATCATCTCCAAACTGGGATTCCTCCAGTTGCCCCAGTATCCTCGGGCTGAGGCACATCATCAGCAGAGTCAACAGCAGCAGCATCCTGCAGTGTCTTTTCCCCTTTAAAGCTCAAAAAGATAAGTGGGACATTATTTCCAGCGTCTCTGAGTCTTCCACGGTGTGGAGAAGAAAAGTACGCCCACTCACTGGAGAAAGAGGGATGGAGTGTTGTCAGTCCCACGCCTGGATGAGTAGGTGGTGATTTGGGTTGCTGCTGCTGCTGCTGCTGCTGCCTTCACTGCGCGTAGGAATTTTTGCAGTTATGGGTAAATCCCTGAAAAAGTAGGTCTAAAAACTGTTGAACGCAACAAGGAGAAGAGTAGCTATGACTTCAAGCAAGATGATGATTTCAAGTTCAGCTTAAAATGTGGGATCAAAAAGGATTTTATGAACAATCTATTATAATTTTCAGTTTATTTTCTTGCATGTTCATGAATTGCATTCACACACATTTCCCATTTTTTGACACCAAGCAAGAAACATGTTTTACTCGTTGTCTCCACCAGGCGGCTCACAAACCTTTTTCCTTCCCAACCTGCATAATCGGCACTTGACCCAACGTGACCCAGATGTTTTTCATTCTGTATAATATAACTGACGTAGTTCTCTGCATATATGATTTTCACTTTTACTTTTTTGAGGAATAAACATGGTTTATTCCCTCTAAAAGGTCACTTGGGCGTGGCTGTCACACTGATTTATGTTTATAATACTTTATTTTCTTTTGTTTTCTCACCAGGCTTTTGTAGGACTAAATGCTCTGTTCAGTTCTGACCTCTGTTTCGTAGTAAGTTAAAATATAACAAAGCATAATAAGCAAAGGGAATGTCTATTTTTAACAGGGGTGTTTTTAATTTATTTTATTAAATTGAATGTACAAAATAACCTTTTCTAAGTAGCTTTTTCTCTTTTATATTACTTCTGAAAATGTATTTTTACTGTCAGCCTTTTTATAACCTTATTCAATATGGATAAAGTTGTCTGCATGTGTGTATTTATATGTGTGTTTTTCAGTTTCTTTTTCATTTAATCCTTGTAAAGTACTTTGCAATCTCTGGTCTAGATAAGTGCTATACAAATAAACTTATTATTATTATTATTGTTTAAAAACACTTCAGTTCTCAGATAAATATTCAGACAGACCATTATAATGCTTGACCACAGTTTTTATTTCTTTAATTTCCCAACACTTTAAATTTATATCATTTTTTTCAGTTCCAGTGTAAAAACTCAACCAGTAATCAAAGTCAAACTGATCTTTTTTTTTAAAACCTATTTTAGTATAGAGAGGAGACATGCAGGCTTCAGCAGTTCAGGTCTACGCTGACACCATCTTGTGGACATAATGCAACATTACATCTTCTATGTGTCAAAATGATCAGCTCTCAACCTTTATGTTGTTCCTGGCCTTTTAAAAATCTGCCACTTCTGTATCAGAAACACCTCAGAATGATATTTGGCCAAATATGCATCATGCTGGTCAGGTTTTGATTGTCCAATCTGTCTGAAACCTGTTTAATCTATGAATGACTCAAATCTGTCCTATTTACCCTGTCCACACTGCAGGCCAAGTTTCAAAGTTTCCTTCTCCTCACCGGGTTACATGAAACACAACAAATATTGACTGGGACTGGGAGTCGATCAGTTCAGTGGATTTTAACCTTCAGTTTCAGCCGTGCTGTGTTTCCACGAGGCTCCCCCGCAGAAGGACCGACTATCTCCCCCGTGTTTTGTGTGTGTGAGGGTATGTGTGTTTGAGCCCACAGGCCTGCAAACATGAGGCGTCTGCTGCTGCTTCTCCTGGGGCTCCTGCTCCTCCAACAGAGCCGCTGCTTTGAGTTTGTGATAGATGGAGAATGGGAGGAAGAGACGGTGAGTTGGACACTGAAAAACTCTGTTTAAACAACTTGTTATTTACAGAATAGAGTCTGAACAACTGTTTAGGCCGATGTCGAAAATAAATCAAAGTAAGGATCAAATTGGTTGTCCTTTATGATTGGAAAGAAAGCAGAGATATACATTTACAGTACTCTGATGTATATAAATAGATTTTTGCATCTATTAGCGGTTGTTGGCCTTATGGTGCCAAGAACTGATGTCTTCCTTTTTTAAACTTCTTTGGTTCTTATGGATTTTTTATGATTCTCATGTGAATATTGAAATTGAGAATACTCTTTTTATGGTTTATCTTCGAACCTCACCATTACTGCATGTACAACAGTGGATTATATTAATTTAATAGTCTCATTGTGTAAACCATAGTTTTTGATATGAAAACTAAATGCTTGTATTGATTTTTGACCTTTAAAACTAACTTTTGTACTGCAAAAGGTGAATTTTTCATCACGCAGTAAATGCTTTTTAATTCCGCCCTGTTAAAGAAAAATATGCATCTCAGTCAGCTTTTCTGTTTAAATAAAATTGAATGGTTATATTTCTGGTGATTCTCATAATCAACACTTAGTACAAAAACTTTGTTTCTTCTACCAGTCAGATCTACAGGATCATCGGGAGAGACACAAGGTGAGATCTGCCTCTTCTATTGAGTCTAAAACACTTATACGATTTATATACATGCTAATTGTATGATGAAAAGAATGAATTGTTGGTTTGCTTTTGTCATTGATGTTGCAACAGTTGCAATCATCAACCTGTGGAATGCATCGTACTGATTACACAAAAATAAACAAGATATCACCAAACAAACCCACTCTGAACCAGACTATCTGTAATCCTGCATCATCTCTGACTTAATAACAACACTTTGTATTCATGATCTTCTCTCAGAGACTAGATTAAGACCGTGTGATGCTCATGACTTGTCCCTATGTCTTTCAGAGAGCGATATTGACCAGCGAGGAGCAGGAAGACTTTGAGGTATGACTCTCCGCTTGTTATTCAAGTCCTCTCCACTGTGACAGAGTTTAACCTTATCTAATAATCAATATGCTGCTGTTTGAAGAGATTCCCATGACTGGCAGGTTATTGACTTTGTTCTGCCCTAATCCTGCTCTGCTTTCCTTTACTGACTAAAGAAAGACGGTCTTTCTCTATGTATGAAATCAAATCAGCGGGACAGACGTGTTATGTAGGATAAATCATGTTGTGGTTTCATCATTTCAGGTTTTTTTTTCTTTACTATCATCTCAAACTTTGGCAAGATCACTTTAGGGACTTTAGTTTGAGTTTTGGCACCTTGATTATGGAGACTCTGTGCACTTTAAACCAAAGCAACATTCAAGTGAAGTTGGTCCAAAGAGGGTCAGGATCATCTGAGTTGTAAAGATAGGTTCACAATGTTTCAAGTCTGTCCTAAAACAAAAGTCTGGTGCCCAAATGAACACAACTGAAACAGGTTTGCTGTAATCATTCCTGCTGTTCATACTGACCATTAGAAGATCCCTTCATAATGCACTTACAATGGAAGTGATGGGGGACAAAATCCACAGCCCTTCTTCTTTGAAGCTAATATGAGCCTTCCAAATTAGTCAAATCAATTTAATATCTTTCATAGCCTTTAAACCAAAACAATGAGCTGACAGACTCTAAAATGTCCAGTAGGAACGTCTGAAGCCAACTGCAAGGTTGGGTGAAAATTCTCTATTCATCACCACCCTTTCACAGTATACACAGTCATTTGGCCCTTTGATATAAAAAAATATTAATCAGTACAGCTTTGTGCACTAATGAGTTTTAAAGGAAGCATCAGCAGTTTCTGAAGTTAAAGAGAGAGTTGATTTTGTGGATAAAGACTGGTGGGATAGGTGCGAAAGAGATCAAGTGGTTGTCAAGACCAAAAGTCCAAGTCAAGAAAGGACACAAAGGCTAAAACCAAGAAAAGGTTGCAGATTCTGAAAGGGGAAAAAAATGATCTGGAGAGTTCGTCTTCTCAACTACTGAACTCTTGACACCCAAATCAACTTTCTCTGTCATTCCCTGCACAGGCCATCCGCGGAGATGACATCACTGTCAAGAGCTACAAGGTGGAGAGCCGCATCACATCCCGATTCGCCCACACCACGGTCAGGAGCTCAGTGGTCAACTCGGGCTCCAAAGCCCAGAGCATCGGCTTCAACGTCCAGATCCCCAAACGAGCTTTCATCACCAACTTCACCATGTGAGCCACACCGCAGTTTTATGACTGATCCATCCAAACAGCGTGCACAGTTCTAACTTTTCACACTTTATGTCGCAGGAATGTGAATGGAATAACATTTGTGGGCTCAGTGAGAGAGAAGCTGGCGGCCAGGAACCTGTATGCCCAGGCCAGAGCCAGGGGCAAGGCAGCAGGCATCGTCAGGTACCAGACCAGCTTCTTGGATTTAAACCATAAGCAGAGTTCAACATAAAGACTGCATTGTCTCTGCTTCACAGGGCTAATTCTCAGGACATGGAGACCTTTAAGACAGAGGTCCACGTTCCTCCTGGCAGTAACATTGAGTTTGAGCTCCACTACCAGGAGATGATGCTCAGGAGGCTGGGTTTCTACGAGCACTCGCTGTACCTGCAGCCTGGGAGGCTGGTGCCACAGTTCCAGGTAAGAATATCATAATATATGTTTGTCTCTGTGTGTCTCCATGTCATCTAGCAATCGTCCCTGACCGAGTCTCTCTTTAGGTGGATGTGTACATCTTTGAGCCGAGGGGAATTTCCATGGTGGAAACACCAAACACCCTCGGTGGGCAGTTTACAGAGCTGATCCGAGTTACCTCCTCCAAAGACAAGGTAACACCAAAGACAAGATTTTAAGTGAGGCAGATCCATGAGTTATGGCCATTTGAAATGATCAAGTTTCTGTAGTGTTACCTATAGTTAAAGTAATAATCTTGAAGATTTTCATTTAAATAAATGTCTGTTAAGTAACTATCTATCACCGGATGAGGTAACACAATGGTGATGAAAGAAGGGTTTTAAAAACAAATAATTGAAGAACAAATACAAGACTGACTGTGTGTCTGTGTCCTCAGGCTCATATTGTCTTCAAGCCCAATTTACAGCAACAAAGAAAGTGTGAAAACTGCACTGACAGCACTATAGACGGCGTCTTTACTGTCAGATATGATGTGAAAAGGGACAGCAATGCCGGGGAGCTACAGGTATCCTACACTCATCTATTCAATACTACACAATAAAACTCATTGTTCAACTTGTTTCATGCAGCTAGAAACAGTTTGGAGATGATTGTTAATCAAGCTTCCACTCTTCCCTCCAGGTCTCCGATGGCCACTTTGTCCAATTCTTCGCTCCATCCAACCTCACCCCTCTTCCTAAAAACATTGTGTTTGTCATTGATGTCAGCGGGTCCATGTGGGGCGTCAAGATGAAGCAAGTAAGTGATAGTTGCTTACACTTGGATGGGGCTTTTGTGCACTTTGACCCCTCCGACAGTGCTCACGCTCCCTCTTCACCCATCATTTGTAAAACACTGCCACCGTGTGTCCGTTCTCCAGAATGCATTCAATTACAAACTTCTCTCACAGACAGTGGAGGCCATGCAGGCTATTTTGGATGACTTGACCATAGACGATCACTTCAACGTCATAGACTTCAACCACAACGTACGATGCTGGAGCGAGGAGCTGGTCCCCGGCTCCTCTATTCAGATTGCAGATGCCAAGAAATACATTCAGAGCATCAAACCCAATGGAGGTATGAGAAAATGTTATTCTTTGGTTGCTCTGATAACTGCAAAAACATAAAGATCTGTCTTTGTTCATAACTGTATGTTATCAACCTTTGACCCCAGGCACCAACATCAATGAGGCACTGATGAGAGCGGTGCAGATGCTGGTGAAGGCGTCCAATCAGGGGCTCATCGAGCCTCGCTCTGTCTCCATGATCATTCTGGTGTCTGATGGAGACCCCACTGTAGGTAAGACCAACTCAACTACTAATAAAAAGCTTCTGATTAGTTTTTGGACAACAACGTAGGTCTACGGCACAGAGGAATAAGATATATCAGGCTTTGGATACACACACAATACTTATATATATATTATTCCATTATTGGTTTGGCTCTGCACATGAGATTTGTTGACAATGAGAAAAATAGAGAAAATCACCGGCCATATCTTTTAAATCAGCTCTTCAGCCATTAAGATGCTGTTCTACATATTTTGCATGATTTGCAGGGGAGATCAAGCTCAGCACCATCCAGAAGAATGTGAAGAGGGCGATGAGGGAGGAGTTTTCTCTCTTCTCGCTGGGCATCGGCTTCGACGTGGACTACGACTTCCTGGAACGTATCGCCATGGAGAACAGGGGCATGGCCCAGCGGATCTACGCTAACCATGATGCAGCAGAGCAGCTACGGGTAGGACAGCAAAAAACTGGATATGAAGGGCAGTACTGGAAGAAATATGTTTTTAATCTTCTGCTTCGCTGGCCCAAGTTGCTTTCAAAAATTTGAATAAACAAAAACTAGAAATAATCTAATATTTATGGAAAACTCCCCGAAACTTGTCATTTAAAGACACACAACTCAAGTTTTGCCACATAGATTATATACTTTCTATGTAGCTAAATGGCCAACTGAATGCTTTGTACATTGCTCTTTGCTAATCAAAATTGAAAGTGGAAAGTTTTTTGTCAGATGCAGGGACTTTGGTTCCATAAATTAACACTTTCCTGATGCTCTTTAGTCTCTCACACTCACCTCAGTGTCCTTCCTCTTCTACCGCAGATGTTTTACAGCCAGGTCTCCTCTCCACTGCTGAGGAGGATCACCGTTCAGTTCCCGGAGGACACGGTTTCCAACATCACCCAGAACCGCTTCGATAAATACTTCGGCGGCTCAGAGCTGGTGGTGGCCGGGAAGGTGCTGCCGTCTGACACCAACACGCTGACCAGCTTCACCACTGCATCTGCTGTGAGTAAATACTGGATAGTGCCTCTGAAATTAAGCAATCAGAGAGGTTTAGAGGTGGAAATCTCTCTTTAGTTGAACTGATCACAACTCATAGACATGTACGACTTGTGATAAGCGATTGCAAGAAGACATGACTTCATTTTAGGGGGTCTCAAGCCAAAGGTGTTTGGGAACCACCAACCCAATTCACGCATTAACCTCAAATGAGGTGCAGTGTTTTCCCCCCTTATCCTTCCCTTCATTTTGGAGTCACCCTTGGTTGAGTGGCCCTCAATTTGTTTATTTTCTTGAGTTATTTTGACTTATACGTCATTATGGGTAACCTCCATTTGTAGGAAGTAAAGAGGGCTAAACAGTCACTTCACAGAGTTTTAAATTGCGATTCTCGTCCTCCAGGCCAGTCTGGATATCACCCTTGAGACGGAGGCCGACACTTCGGAGCTGGACATGGAGCTCGCCAAGCAGCAGCATTCGTTCACAGGCTTCGCCAGACAGATGTGGGCTTACATCACCATCAAACAGCTGATCAGTGAAAGGTGAGAGGCGGGAAAGAGTACAGAATGATCAATGGCTGTGTATATTTGCATACTGTACATCATATGACAGGTTGACAGTTACACCAAGGGCCCTCTATCAAGTCAAACATCTACTTAGAAAACCATGTGCATTGTAGAATATGATCGAGTCGTTCACATATATATACAAGAGTGAATTAGTGGTTGTCAGCATTTGACAGCTGCTGTGTGATCCTCCTGCAGGTCTTTGGCTCCAACAGCTGTCAAGAAGAGGAAGATCACCCAGCGGATCCTGTCGCTGGCCGTGGAGCATCAGTTCGTCACTCCGTTCACCGCCATGCTGGTGGAGAGCGAGGACGGCAGGGAGAGACTGCTGGCCGACTCCCCGAGGGACCCCAAGCACGGCTGCTGTTCAGGTCCCTGAAAGAAAATACAGTTTTTTTTTAATGCTGGTTGATGTCACTGTCTAAAGCTTTTACAACAAATACACAATCAAACAAACTACATGATATCCATTAAATCAAGACCAGACAATACTGATGAGACAACATCTGGTTTACATCTCTACTGGATCACTTGTGTATAGGAGGAGGAATAGGAGGAGGCTCTGCGTCTGCTGGTCCGACCCCGGTGCATGTCGTCTACCATCCTCCACCTTGGGTCCAGATGACCACTCCGGCCCCGCCGAGCCACGCTGTGAAGGGTCCCCAGGATCAGTTGATCCTGCCTCAACAGGTCAACTTAGGTAACACACACACACACACACACTTCTGGTGACACTCACATCATCATGAAAGCTCTCCCAGCTGCAGAGTTAAATGTGAACAGTACTACATGTGTAACGAGCTCAGTGTTTCTCATCCAGTGGATAACGACCCTCACTTCATCGTCCACCTGCCCAGAAGCAACATGGACGTCTGCTTCAACATCGACTCCAAACCCGGACACATTCTCAACCTGGTGTCTGACAGTGGAACAGGTACAAGACAGGGTTTTAAGCAACGTTATATACTAATTATTTCTGTTACTGTTCTCAAGTTTCAAGTTTATTTATTTGTGCAGCACTTTTCATACAGTGGTTTGTGCTGTACACATAAGAAAAACATTAGAGTCCAGATGAAACGGCATTTTCGAGAGTATTTAACCTCCGTATATATTGTGATGTATTTCTGAGTGAAACAGGATAGACAGGCAGGACATAACGTTGGAAGGAATTTGATTTGAACGTTGAAAAGTGGGCGTCATAATGAATCTTAGCTCTGTGCCTCTCTAACTGTCTCTCCTGTCCTGAAGGTGTGGTGGTCAACGGCCAGTTAATCAGCTCCAAGCAGGTGCACAAAAGCAAACTGCGCACCTACTTCGGCACCATCTCGGTCTACTACCAGCCTGATGGAGTCAGTGTGACCGTCAACACCGACAGCATCATCATGACCGACGGCAGAAACAACCACTCCTTCACCTGGGGGGCCACAGCTGAAATCACACAGGATGGGTAACCGTTGCACCCTTACTTACAGAGACTGTCTTGCCGCCTTGACATCAGGGTCATTTTTTCATGTTTTCATGTATTTCAGGATGAGGATTTCCATCGTGAAGAACTCTCATGTTTCAGTCACAATCAATAATAACATCCAGGTGATGGTTTTGCTTCACCGTGTGTGGAAGAAACACCCTGTCAACGTTGACTTCCTCGGCATCTACATTCCCACTGACAACCAGTACTCCCCTCTGGTCCAAGGGCTCATAGGTACGTCTCTGTCATGTGAAATACGCAGCGTTCTAACAGGGTGTGAATGGTAAACCAGCTGTAGGCTGTTACTCTGATGTTGTTCCCCTGGAGGGTGTAAATCAACTGTAAAAAACTGTAAAAAAACAAAAAACAAACAAACATGTCACCTTTAGGTTTTTTTGACAATGACAATGTTCTGCACACTGAAGAAGACCTTCAAGGTGTGTAGAAGATGTTCTTTTCACTCTGGATTTAACTAAAATTGAACATGTTGAAGTAAGAAAAGCCTCTAAAAGAGCTTTTAGATGATCACAGGACAATTCACAACTGGAGTGAATAGCTTCACGTGGCAGGATGAGGATTTAGTGAAACTGTGGAAAACACTGACTGTACAACACTTGACTTTTAAGAAAATGCCAAATTCAACCTCTAATTTGTCCCGTGCAACTGGTAGGTTTGAAGCTGAAAATATGTGTGTGTGTGATCTTCTAGGGCAGTTTTCTAGAGAGCCTGAGGTGAGTGTGTACGATATTCACCAAGGAGCCGACCCTCTGAAGAAGGAGGCCACCATGGAGGTGAAGGGCCACAAGCTGCTCGTCACCAGGTACGTCTCAACCCATTTCAAATCCATTACTGAACGACTCAACTTCTTATTAAAACCAAAAACTCTTGTGTGTGTGTGTGTTCGGCAGGGGCTGGCAGAAGGACTACAGACGCGATAAGAGGCGCGGCTCAAACGTCTACTGTTGGTTTATACACAACAGCGGGAAGGGCTTCATCGACGGCCACTATACCGACTACATCGTCCCAGATCTCAACAGCTTCCTACAGACGCTCTGAGCAGACAGACACACATTTAAGTACTCTGTGCTGCTATTAGTCCCCTGAGTCAGTAAAGTTAGAAATATAATTAAAACCATTTGAAGGAGCGAGTAAAAAAAAAAAAAAGAGCCACAAAAAAGGAAGATAAAACACATTGTGGAACATAATGTGTAACTTTTTTCCACTGACGTCCCCTTTCTAACTACTTTTATTGATTTTATTTGCTCTTCATTTCAATCATTTAATCTGTGAATGTTTCTTTCCTTATTTTTTTTTAAAGAACACCAGAAGTCTGTTTTGTTGAATTTATTCACACATTTATTACATCTGCAATGTTAGGATCAACCTGAGTATCAATACAAAATTAAAACAAATTGAACACATTGCTAAGTTTGTCTCTGATACCTCGCTGGAAATGCATTGTGGGATATGTATGTACAGGTGAATCTCAGGGAATTAACTCTGACACAGTAGAGTCCTGAGGTTATAACAGGGAGAGACTGGTGGTTCAGGCCAGTTTGGAGAAGTCTTCGTAGGCGATGTTCACTCTCTTCCCTTTCTGTTGACCCTGAAGACAAGAAGAGACAAAACTTTAATGATGTCTGTAACAGTGATGTATATAACAAACAATAAACAATAAACATGCAACATGAATGTCAATATAGGAAATGGGAAGCAATTAACCTAATACAGGTTATTATGACAACTTTTACATTTTGTTCCATGCTCCAAATAAAGAAGGTATTTGAAGCATTTCTTGATTTGGAGCATGTTCTGCTTAATGTTTGTGCTTCCACTCTGTGTGTGCTTTGTCCTTAAGGGCCACCGTACCTCCGTGGCGGGCAGATAAATGTTTTGAAGGTCAATGTGCTGTATGTTATCAAATATTTTATCACAATTTCAGCACAGCCAGTTCCCAAAGAAAACGAAAACGCTTTTTAAAAATGTTATACTGAACTGTACAACGTGTTGAAATTTACATTATGTAAATCAGCACTAAATTTAGAACAGTGATTAAAGGGTCAGTTCACACAAATTACAACATTTTTAAAATGACCAGCAGAAACAGTGTCGTCTTTACACTGGATGATAAACAGACCTCACTGTGAAAAGTTTTGGGATTATTTCATTGATAGAAAGTTATTTCAGTGGATTATCCAAACTAAAAGAAACAACACAGACATCTTTGTTTTGCTTTTAGCAGCACAAATGACTCCATTCACCTCCAGACAGATTTCTCCAAACCTGGACAAACAAAACCAAAACTATCTGCATGACTAGACTGGTGCAAAAGGTAAGAGAGAAAATATGCTTTTTGTAATTTGGGTGAACTGACCCTTTAAGCTGTTGAGGAAGCATCTCGATATGCAGTTTTACCAAGTAAGCCAATCAGAAAAAAGTATTTCCTGTGGCCATGCAGGCTTTTAAATCACGATGTTATGATGGTAGAGGCTCAGTGGTCAATGACTGTCAGCCATCAGTGACATTGACCCAACACTAGTCCAAATAAAGGAAAATATCGCTGTAAAGAGTCATTTGCAACACTCAAAATAAACTATAGAGCATAATATGAAACGATAGATGTTTTCCTATCTTCACACGATATATATATATATTGTCATATTGCACAGCCCTAGGCCAGGGTATAAATTCACTAATATGTAGATAATAAATTAACCACTAATACAGTGACAGACACCTTTTTTTACAATAAAAAACACAACTTAAAGTGTAGAAATACTTACAGAATTGAGGGTGAGTGTGGCGCAGAAATTTTTTTCGTCAATCCCCTCCAACAAGGCCTCTGTGTCTCTGTAGGGGCCGTTCAGGATCAAAACCGGTTTACCTGCAGGAAGTTCAACAACACGATGCTGAGGATAGCTGAGCTACATAAATAAATTATCTCAGGTCACTCACCAGTATTTAATATTGTGTGGAAAGTCTTTTTCAGGTTGTCAGTCGTTTACCTGGTGCAGGTATGACCGTTTCCACATGATTCTGGTCCAGTTTCAGTTTGTCTCCGGAGTCGATCATCTTCACCACGGCTGCGTATTTGTCTCGTACCTCCTGCAGCAAAACCATCCACAACTATTAGTGTCACAGATCTTTTTCCTTTTGTGTGCACATAAACATGCGTTTAAAAAAAAAAATCCCAAGTATTATTACCACAATGACAGCCTTCTTCTTGTGATACTTCTCTCCCAGCCTCTTGGTGACGACTTTGACCACAATGTTGGGCTGCAGCCAGTTATCTGTTCTGACCGACTGCTGCTGCTGCTGCTTCTTCTTTTCCTCCATCTGAACAAAGAAAGATATTTCAAATGATCACTGTCACTTTTTTAAAATTCAGAAAGCTCAGTTTTTTTACAACTTTTGACAAAATACAAACTCAAACATAAACATCAGCTACAAGATCATCTGCTCTACCTCCATGATCTCCTCCAGGGCAGACTTCCTCTTCTTCTCCCTGGAGTCTGAACTGGAGGACATGTCTTTCCTCTTGGCTGAGGATGATGATGATGCTGCCGTTTTGAGAGCGCTGGCACCAAGGGCAGAACTACAGGGAGACAAAAACAGTTTCAGACAAAATAATTAAATTATACCTGCTTGATAAATATGGAGCACAATTTACAAACTGCACAGAAGCTGCTGTACCTTGATGTGGAAGGACGGGCCACTGATGAAGAGGCACCCAGGTTGAAAGCAACTGCAAGAGAAAAACATGTAAGAAGTTTGAATTTGCTGAACAAAGTGTTAACATCTAGTTTTAGTGACGGAAACATTGAGCCTAAATTTTAAACTGAATCATTATGACATAAAAACTTGCCAACTGAGAAGAAAAACATCTGCAATAACTGATCTTTAACCTTGAAATTATCGTGTTTTTCCTACATTTGAACATTTGAGAGGAAAAGAAAAAGTGCAATGCGACAAACATCCACTGATCCTAAACAAAGACGAACCTTTTTCTTCTTCACTCTCTCGTTTCAGCTCTGTGAAAACTGGAGTTTCCTACAGAATAACAAAGAAAAACACTTTATTTTAATTGTGGAAAACACAGTCGTTTTGGTCTTTTGTAGCTGAACAAACCGTAAGAAGCTGAAGTCGGTCCCGCTGGTACTCACTTCCTCCTCCTTGTTGTCGCGGCCTCTGCGGACCTGCTCCTCTATGAACTTGGCACTCCTCTCCTCATCGTCCAGGTCCTGCTTCTTCTTCTTCGCCTGCTCCTCTTGGCGGCGGATGGTCTCCGGGTCGCGGTCGATGTACTGGATGTACCAGCCTTTAGGGGTCTCATCAACCTTACAGAAACCTGGCAGTAACAGATTTAACAGATTATCAGACATCTTTGTTTAATGTGGAGGCACCTGCACTCAGTTTGGGTTCTAAATATTGTTCCTGATTGGTAAAATTAGTATTTACAAATGTTTGGTCTGACTTTTCTTTTGGGTGAAGTCAAGCCAAATCAATAAGAAAACTTTACACATTAATGGTATTTTATACATGTTTTTCTTCAGTGTTATTTCATTATCAGAAATGGCTCCAAAGACACAAAATAAAAAGGTAACTGTTCTTCAACTCTTTTGATTACAGTCATAACCCTGATCTCATTTAAAAAGGTAAAACTTTACAACCAAAAAGTCAGAATGAGTGTAAGTGATCCTGAAAATAGGCTAAAGTGTCCAACAGGTGGGACAGTGTCACTTAACAGGTAAAAGGGTCATTTACTTGTTGTGAATGAGTTTCCTTTACAAAAAGCGTGGTAGAAAAACAGAGTCCCCTTGGCTCAGCCCACCTTCTCTGCCCAGCCACTTGGTGAAGTCGGTGAGAGTCTCCCACTGTGTGGAGTTCATGTGGACGTGCTCCCGGTCACTGATGTACTCATTGTAGACGATGTTGTTGTGAACTCGCTTGGTCCCTGCAGATATAAGAGATGAGAGAAACAGTTTCTACAGCTGCTGCTGTAACAACATCTGGATGATGTGTGGAGAAGTCCAGACTCACCAAAACGTCTACTGAGCAGCTCCAGGAACTCGTTTTTGAACTCACTAGGACAAAACAAGGACAACAATAAACTCCACCAGCTGAATCATAACACTACCATGTCTTTATTTTCGTAAAATTGCAGAAACACAGATGAACTTACTTTGAGAAGAAGTCCATGAACTTGTTCGGGTCCTCTGAGGCCAGCAGCAGCTGCCTCTGGTGGGACTCGGACATGCAGTGACATTTGAAGCCATTCTGGCAACAAACAGAGAAGAGAAAGAGTTTAAAAACATATAAATGAACAAAATAAATCAGATTTAACAATATTTAAGCTAGAAGCTCACCTCGTCTCTGCATTGTTTTTGACACATCTGACAATACCATCTCAATTTCTGGAGACCTTTGGATTTTATCCGGTTGCTTATTGCCTTCGGGGAGAGAAAATCTGCTTTCCCCATTGTCACCAACAATAACAATCAGAAAAGACCCAATATAATGCTAAAAATAAGACCGAAGCTAGGGGAAATTAGCTTGTTCTGCTCTGCTAACGTAAATACTTTCCGCGTTGTGTCATAACCTCGCGAGAAAGCTTAAAAGTACGCGACCACGTTTGCTGCATTCACGGACTCCTCTTAAACTTAGTATTTTACCCAAACAGCTCATTATATTTATGAGGTTACTAAAACATTTTAATACATTGCTTGAACCGAAGTTACTTGTGTCTTATATGTGATTATGGTTTGGACTTTTAAAGATGAAACCAGTGGTTTCCAACCTTTTTGGCTTTTGACGTCTTACAAAAAGCAGTGTGTAGTCGGGGTCACATTTCAGATGTGTGAGTTGTTAACAGCTCCACCAAATAGTGATTTTTCCCTCTAAACTTCTCACATGGTTTCATTTCAATAAATGTTCAAATGGCATTATAGTGTTACAGGGTTATTATGTTATTAACATTATGTACTTTTACTTAAGTGGGACTTTTCACGCAGGAATTTTACTTGTAATGGAATACTTTTTCACATTGCTGTATTGGTACTTTTACTTAAGTAAAGAATCTGAATACTTCTTCCACCACAGCTAAAAGGATAATTTAAAGTCCCCCTCCAATCAAAAATATGTTTTTCTTCTTGTTCCTACAGTTTAATGTTTGAGCTTCTCTGTGCAGAATGATGTATGTGCAGAGTTTGACATTCATCTGCTGAAGTGGAAAGTTTCTCTGTGCTCATTGAAAATCTGAGTTTAAGAGGCATGCTTCTTGTGACATCAAAACTAGTTTAGAGCCAAACAAGGGTGAAAATGCAATTTACACAAGTGTGATGTTGAAGCCTCCAGTGCACATACTGAGAATAGACTTTACAGAAAAGTAGGAGACATAATGTGTCCAGCAGTTAAACTTCTGACATCAACAATGCATTTTCATCGATTCTGGATTTTTCAATGAGGGAGAAGGAGGAGATTAAACTTAAAAAAAACACATTAGGCACATGTTATTATTTCAAACAGAATATTCTTTATATATCTTACAACATGTCTGGATCTTTAAGTTTTGGGAGAAACGTTGCCTTTTAAGTCACGTGTTGACCGCTTTTGAAAGATTTTTCTGTCAGTCCCTGAAGGCAGCATTCGTCCATTTTGCCTGTTATTTGCGCCTGCGCAGTCCTGCCTGTCTGACCTTCATAGGACTAACCATGTTCGCCAGGAGCAGCGCGTTGGTTTTCTCCCCACAATGGTAACGTTTAAAATACCTAAAATACTCTCACATCAATATTTAACTGTATTCTTCCTGTAGCTACTTCATGTAGTTGTGTGATTTAGATGAAACATGTAAGTTGCAGTCAGTAATATTACAGTTATTGAATGCAAGGACGTGCTAACGTGGAGGCCGCGGCTAATGAATGACAGCACAGTGAAGTTCAACCGGCTAAACGAAGCTAACTTAATGCAGAGAGCATTTTACCAATGAATGATTTTAAGAAAATACTTTTTCTGCAATGACTAACTTGGCAGTAACACTAGCTAAGATTAAATATCAAAGCTTTTATTGTCTTTTGACTTACTAAGCTAAGTGACGTTAGCTTATTTGCAGCGCTAGTAGCAGCAGCAAACACCTACTGTATGTTAATAATCTTCATGTTTAAAATCCAATTAGACGATGCTCATGTAATGTTAATGAACTGATATATGTGCATGATGCTGCTTCATGTTTGCAGCTAAAGCTCAAATGCTCTGTTTTCTGTTAACAGTGGGCAGGTCAGGAACATGGCTACCTTGAAGGACAGTAAGTACTATTGTGTACTACAGACTTTATATGAAAAGACAACAACGTAACATCACACTAAAGACTGTAATGTCACACTGATGGCACTCCAGAAGCAAAATTTGAACAATCAGGGTCAAATTCTGGCAGGTCCTGAAGGTTATATCTGACTTAACTCCATGAATGCACAATTCTTTATAAGGATTTACTTGTTAGCAGCATGACAGCAGAAAAACTGAAAGGTCAATTATGATGTGCAATTAACTCTCCCTGCAGGATATACTTAAAAACTCTCTACTGGTTCATATAAACTGTGATCTATTTTGGGGGGAGGGTGATTATGCAAGCAACTGGAGAATATTTTAAAAAGACGTGCAAAAATTGTAATGAGTGATGCCAAATTGGTGAACCGACTGTATTTTAGTAATTCATGAAAGGTTTGATAGGATGTTATACAGATTGTGCATGTTTGCCAGTAAAGAATGGATCATCAAGTTGCCAGATTTGTGAATAGAGTTTGGTGCGATGTACATGAGTTAAAATTGCTTATCATGATATATGTAATTTTATATCAAGATGCTTGTTGTAAATCTTATTCATATTCAATTGATGAACTGTTTTATAAATACAATAACCGAATAGGAATGTATGTTTTGGGCTAATCAATATATGACACACCTGGCATAAAAATGTATTTCATCATGATTAAAAAATCCTGTAAATTTAGTTATATGAAGCCTTATCAGATTTAATAATAATAATACAACAACAACAAAAACAAAGATTTTCAAGGGATAGATAACTCGGTATAAACTATACAGTCAGATCTTTGGTGGTGACAAATGTATAACGTCTTGCTGTATATCCGTCCTATCGCTTGAATCTAATATGTATATACATTGTCGCAGTCGCTTCTACTATCATGCTGGTAACTGTGACTGATTTTCCTTTGTTCCTTAGTCACCATTCGGTTGAAGTCCATCAAGAACATCCAGAAAATCACAAAGTCCATGAAAATGGTGGCCGCTGCCAAGTATGCTCGTGCTGAGAGGCAGCTGAAGCCAGCCCGCGTCTATGGCACTGGTGCTCTGGGTATGTATGCGTTTTATCTCTCAAGGGAGTTATTACTCGCTAGGTACGAGCTTCCATTTGATTCCATTTGTCGTTCTCTGTTCTCCAGCCCTGTACGAGAAGGCCGACATCAAAGCGCCAGAGGACAAGGCCACCAAGCATGTGATCGTTGGTGTGACTTCTGACCGTGGGCTCTGTGGCGCCATCCACTCCGGTGTGGCCAAGGCCATCAAGACCGAGATCGCCAACCTGACAGGCGCTGGCAAGGAAGTGATGGTGGTCAATGTGGGAGACAAGCTGAGAGGCCTGCTGCACAGGTACACGTGGGAATAGAGCTTCTTAATCCTCCTCTTCATGACACTGATTAAGGAGATGAGTCTGTTTCAGTGTTGGGCTTTACTGTGGAGCTGTTCAGTTGATGTCAGATGTTCGTGATGATATTTAGAAGTGTTTTTATCTCCACCAGGTGTAAGCCTGGAGGGTATTGTGTGTGTGTGTGTGTGTGTGTGTGTGTGTGTGTGTGTGTGTGTGTGTGTGTGTGTGTGTGTGTGTGTGTGTGTGTGTGTGTGTGTGTGTGTGTGTGTGTGTGTGTGTGTGTGTGTGTGTGTGTGTGTGTGTGTGTGTGTGTGTGTGTGTGTGTGTGTGTGTGTGTGTGTGTGTGTGTGTGTGTGTGTGTGTGTGCTACCAGTCAATCTGACACTGAAGGACAGTTGTAACTTGATTCTCTGCATTGTGATGCAGAATTTAGGTCAGAGTTTCATCTCTTGTATGTATGTATTTATTTATTTACTTGTTTAAAGCTTTATTTCACCAGGAAGTCACTTGAGATGCATTTAGAGCTGCAGTGATTAGTTGATTAGTTGATCGACAGAAATTCTGCAACAGTTTCTTTTAAAGCAAAAATGCCAAAAATTTACAGGTTTCAGCTTCTCAGATGTGATTTCATGGTTTTCTTCGTCTTCTGTGATGGTGAACTGAATGTCTTTGGGTTTTGGACTGTTGATCAGACAAAACAAGACATTTGAAGACGTCAGTTTAGGCTGTGGGAAATTATAAATGGCATTTTTCACTATTTTCTGACATTTAATAGACACGACGACGATCGATTAATTGAAAAAATATTTGGCAGATTAATAGATAATAAAAATAATTATTTGCAGCCATAGATACAAGACAGACCGGGCCAAAATGGTTGTGTAAAGTAGTTAACACATAGTGAAATAATATTATAAATAATTTTACAATGTTCACATAGCACAATATGAAAAGACCTTAGACACATGAAAAAGAGAAGCTTGACTATAAAAGTTATATTCTTAAATAAAAATGTTTTAAATGTGGCATTGGAATGACTGGTATGTTTATTTTATTTATTATTCAGCTGTGCAGACTTTGAAAAAAACATTTTACATAGATGGACAGCAAGTTTATCAAGAACGGTAACAGACACTAAATCTACCACAACTCATTAGAGCTGCGGCTGCATTGATTGATTTTTGTTTTTTCCCTCACCACACAAATTAGCGAAGCCATTCAAACCGTCGTGATAACCGTCATCAAAAGAATAATAATTTAATGTGAGAAGACGCTTTGGACTTTTCACTTGTCATGAATTTATTTCCTCTGTGGCAGAAAAACACGTTAGACGAGCCTTCAGAAACTCCTGCAGGTTAAACTGGACTAACGAAGCACTTTTAGGGCCGACTGACTCTAACAGACTCACTATAAACAGACTTTAAGACACTTGCTAGCCTAGCAACATTAATGCTACAAACAACCCATAATGCAACACTCTGTGTAGGAGTTGGTTTATGAACATGTAATTGTCTAGACGACCTCACTTTTTCAGATGTATTTCCTGGAAAATAAACCCGTCTTATATTCTGACCAATACGTTTATTCCTGTGGTAGTTTATTCTTTATAGACTCTATAGTCTAAATGTCCCATCACTTGAGCTGCTCACTCAGTGGTGAAGTGGCGATCAGCTTGTCAGCGGTGGGCGTGACGTGATTGCGTTGGTAATGATGATTCTACCGTAACGATAATTCCCACTGTTCCTCATCAGAACTCATGGAAAGCACATCATGCTGAACTGCAAGGAAGTCGGCCGCAAGCCCCCCAGCTTTGGTGACGCTTCCATCATTGCCACCGAGCTGCTCAACTCTGGATACGAGTTTGACCAGGGCGCTGTCTACTTCAACAGATTCAGGTAAGATACTTTTGTTTTGACTTTTTTCTTTACTTGGATCTGTGTAAAGCTGTTGAGAGAACGATTAACTTGTTTAAATGGGTAAAATACTGTATTGATCACCAAATAAACCTCGCTTTCCTCCTGATGCAGGTCTGTTATCTCATACAAGACGGACCAGAAGCCCTTGTTCTCTACAGACACTGTTGCTAATGCAGGTACTGCTGTTGTCTATGAAGACAGTTTCACACAGAGTATCAGGTGACTCAGTCAGAGATACTGATTATCTGTCCCCCCCCCCCCTCCCACAATAGAGACCATGGGCGTCTATGATGACATTGATGCTGATGTGCTGAGGAACTACCAGGAGTTTGCCCTGGTCAACATCATCTACCTGGCCCTAAGGGAGGGCTCCACCAGTGAGCAGAGCGCCAGGATGACTGCCATGGACAGCGCCAGCAAGAACGCCTGTAAGGACACACGTCCTCATTCCTGTCATTAATGGCGCCACTGATCTAGTTGTAGAAATGCTGGGAAAAAATATGTTGAGCTAAACAGTTAATTAATTGATTAAACTAGCAACAGAAAAATAATCTAACATTTTTGATAATTTTTTTTTTTAAAGCAAAAGTGCAAAAAATTCACTGGTCCCAGCTTTTTAAATATGACTATTTATGTTTGTTTTTTATGATGATAAACTGAATATCTTTTGGGTTTTTGATAAAACAGTTTACTGACTGGCATTTTTCAGTATTTCCAGACATTTTATCAATCAAACCAGTAATCAGTAATGGCGATATTTGTCAGTTGCAGCCCTAAAGAGATGCTGATAACAAGTTCCTTAATTATGACAAATTCTTTTTATTGTCTTACAAGTGTTTTTTTTCTTTTTCCTCTTCTGTAACTTAATTTTCTTGAATTCACCATGGGCCTTAGGGAAATGGTGATCACGACTGAGAAAATAATCGACAGATTCATTGATAAAGAAAATAATCGTTAGTTACAGCCTTAAGCCTTGATGCACACCTGTGTGGAATCTAATCTAGATCCTTTATTTGAATCAATGCAGGTTAAAAGTTTCCCATGGACATGCAGCGTATTACTGAGTAGTGGGAAACAAAGTGCATCATATAGGAAATCAATGAAACGTTGGTTGATATGACTTTAGATAATAGAACATTTTGGTCCCATATTCTCAGTTTGTTCCTTTCAAACTTTAATGAGTCTTCACTTTTCACATTTTCTGGTTTAGTTTGGAACACGTTCATTGTCAGATTTTCCACAATAAAGATTTACATTTGGCATTGATTGACGGATTGATGTCTTTCCCTCCCCTTCAGCTGAGATGATTGACAAGCTGACCCTCACCTTCAACCGTACCAGACAGGCCGTCATCACCAAGGAGCTCATTGAGATCATCTCTGGAGCTGCTGCTCTGTAAGTCTTTTCACCTTTCGTCTGCTACATTTTCTATCCCTTCCCCCTTACCGTCCTCCTTTTAATTCTGTCACTCCATTTTCTGCTGTTCATTTGAGGATTTTCCTCAGCGATTCATCCCCTTCATTATATTCTTCTTTCACTCTGCTGACTCCTCTGACCTCTGAGGCCTCTTGTTTTTCTTTTCCCTAAAAGATTCCCTCTTAACTATGCATGCCTTTTTAAATTTCCCAAAGCGTTCATTCTTTCATGACTAATTCTCCTCTGACATAATCTGCTCCTCCTCACTCTCTGCTGAACTCAGGGACTGAGGCTTGTCTTAACAAAGGAGGTAACATTGTAGACTGTAATGTTAGGATCCCTCTTGGGCTAGTTTGACGAGTATCTTAGGTAGAAGTGTGAACTGTAGTTCTTTGATATAATAGACTAGACGCTCTTTAGGTTTACAGAGTCTCCAGCTTGTTAAACTGTCCTTAGTCAAGTCTTTAAAAGGCTGTTTTTGTTCTGTGTTCTTACCCTTTATTCTTCTTTCTTTTGCAGATAAATGGACCATCGTTTCCATTGACTATAGCTCTTCAAAGTACTTCAGACAGTTGTTGTCAAGAGTCTATGAACATTTGTGCTTCTATTTGTAAAATATATGGAGAAAATAAACCTCTTACAGAGAATCCGGTCACCCTTTCATCTGTCCCTGTATCTATCTTGCCTCATAATAAATGCTAATGACCGATTAAAGATGAATGTTGATGCTTCACTCTTATGAAATTCATCCTCTAAGTTGCTACTTGAAGTCATTTTCAAGGTTATTCATTAATAGATAATCAGTTTGTAATGTTTCTTTTTGCAGAGTTTAAATGTCTTTAGATACAAATGTAGTTGCTAAACAACAGCAAGTGAAGATAAAATAAGAAAAACATGAAAATATCTGTGGATTGTATCTATTATTGTGTAAATTACAGAGAGGATGGAAAAAATGGCAGGAACATAGTTAAAAGGAAAAACAAAACAACACAATTATACCTTCAATAAATTCTACCATGTGAAGCAATTAATGTTTAATTTCTTTTCCAGAGGTTTTGATTCAGTTTTGGTCATTTGTGTTGTGTTTTATTGGATTTCATGATGTATATTTTTAGAGGTTAGTGATTGTTATCCACTGAATTGATGTAGGAAATAAGGAAGAATATAGGGGTAAAGGTTACTGTGTTTGTAATATATAGTGTTCTGTCAATTTTCCTTAAGGACCTCTGGAGGTACAAAAACCTCCAAACAGACCTTATATTAACTGGATTTAGTCAGGACAGCAATTTCCCCAAAAATCAAATGTGTTTTTAGGGAAATACTGCTTTGTCATGAATTTATTAAGTTTGTCTCCTATTTTCATCAGAAGTCAGATATTGTCTAAAACGTTTAATCTTCCAATTTTAAAAAAAACTTTCCTTTATTGAGATAATTATCCTTACTTTCTGATTTACATACTTCTGAGTTTAATCTTGGGAATCGTTTTTCCCCACGTGCCACTAATCCTCTTCAATAATCCTCAACTCTAAGTTGTCATCATTTCAGTACCATTTGTTACCCAACTGGACCGACTGTGAAGCAGGTAATCAATCGCCTTGAAGAAGAATATGAAGTGTTTCGTACAACATCAGCTGGAACTTTTAGTCCCAGTTTGATTTATTCGACTAGTCATAAAATATCACACATTGACTTACATTACATTGGACAGTGTTGGTATAACGCCTTTTTGGCATTACTTCAGATTTGGACTTTCCTTGTAAAGTTTACTTCTAAAGGTCTTTGCTTCTGACCACTGAGGCCTAATTTAACCAGTGATTTTATTTCTACCTCGAGAGCAACTCTCCCTCCAGGTTTGGAAGTCCAAACTATGCAGCAACACATCAGTCACTGAGTGTATTGTTTGGTCTATGATCTGGTCTGTTCGAAGACCTTAAAGTGTAGCTGTTAGTGTGGAAGAAGATACACCAATCATCCATGTGATCCGCTGTAGTCTTGAAGTGGGATCCCAAAGGTAGTCGACTGAAGGATTGCAGTGTATCATGACCTCTGACCTCCTTGTGGAAATGGAAAGACAGTGTTCAGTAGCAGAGATCAATGAATAACTTTTTCATTCGTAACTCCACATGACAGGAGGATAGGTTTTCTGCTGTGGAGTTGTTTCTGTAGGTGATCGCTCCAGACAAGTTGGACCGACAGAAAGAAGATGGCGGTGTTGTGGTATTGAGCCAAAGCCCAGCTGAGCTTCCTCCTCACCGTCCTTCCTTTTCCATGCTCAACACACTGCTCAGTGCCAGCCAGTGATTTGCAGTTAGAAGTTTGTCCACCAGGCTGTGCTGTCTGATAAGAAATGTGCTGCATCTCAGTCTTGAACAACAACCTGCAAAAGAAACTCAAAGGGGCCAGCAGTGTGAAACAGCAAAATAACATTTTGTATTCTTGGTTTACTGTATGACAAAAGGTTTAGTTCTCATCAATGATCCGCTATATTCAGATTTATTATCCTTTTTTTTTTTTTTTTTTACATATATCTCTTAAGAAATTGACATTAAAATTTCCTAGCAACAGCTAATGCCAAATATAGGTACTTGTGGTTTGCAATTATTATTATTTCTGTGTCCGTGTAGATGTATGCCTTTATGCATGCCTGCATCTGTGTGTGCATGTATGTGTGTGTGCATACATGTCCTGCAGGCCTTGTTTGTCTATTGTATTTGTGCTTGTTATTGTTTACTCCTGAGGGGAGTGGGGAGCGATTGCATCTGAACACTGAAATTACAGCGATGCCAGACTCTGATAAACGCAGTCAGAGAGCAGCAGCCTTCTCATCTCCCGCTCGCTGGCGAGGCCTGGCAAACCCACATCACATGGATGGGTGAGGAGAAGAGGGTTTGGTTGTTTGGGGAGTTTTGCAGAGCCTTGTTAGCAAATTTTGGAATTTTTCATGGTTTTGGAAGATGGATGGATTGGGAAACTGAGAGCTGATGGTTCCTTTGAGACAGAATTGTGGGAACTCTGGAAAGTTCAGTAATTTTCTCTTCTGTCTTGATGTTTGTAAGGTAAACAATGCACAATGCTACAAGTTACTGTACTCTGTATCAGAGCTGATTTTAAATCTTTTGAGGCAGGTCCAATTCAAGAGTCAAGTCTTTGAGGTCTGAGTGCTGACCATTAAATTGACACGGCATTTGAAAAGGTTTCCTGACAAAGCTGTGTTAATAGTGTTTTTTCTTTTTTTACATGGAGTAGCTGAAGTCTTTTCAATGCACAGGCCTGATAGTGTCAACTTCAAACTGCATGGCTATGCAAGGCAAGGCCTGCTTTGTCGCTTGTCTTCTCATTTACTGATTAAAAATGATTTGGTCAAGATTTGAGACTTGTAGTTTTCAGGTATCAAGTCAGGTCTTAAACTCCCACAGCAGTGTGCAGAAGTAGTGATAAAAGGCCTGTGTTGTGTGTTATAATACACCAACTCTCTGTCGTGATCCCCTCTTGACATTGGTGGATCCACAACATTGTTGTCACTATAAAAAGGGTCTATGTGCAAAAAAGGCTGGGAACACCTGCCTCAAGTAACTGCTGAGATCTGCAAACACGGTGATATGGCTACAGAGAAGTTAGACAGAGCCTGAACGATCCGACAGGTTGTAAAGAAGCCTACAGTTAAGTCAGACTATCAAAACCACTTTATTTATAGGTGAGCACACCTGAAATGTTGGTAATAATACCTCATTGCACAGAAAAACTGTGTGCAAACTATAGCAAGTACAGTAGGTCAAAGTTGTACCAGAAGTCTGTCTCTAAACTGTTTGGGGAGTAATTTTAATATTAGGCCTACTCTTATGTTTCTCTTCCAAATCAGTTTGGCCAACATGCAGGTTTGTTGCAAACTTTCTTTCTCTTCTTTTTAGCATCACAGCGATATGGTGGCGCACACAGTGAACAGTCATCAGAATTACCTTTTCATTAATTTTTACTTTATGTGTGTTTGTGTTGTGAAATGTGCTGTAATAACTTTGTAGCTGCCATTTCTCTTCAGTTGATTTTTGTGAGCGTGCAGTACTAGCCTACTCCTGCCGACTTACTTTATGAAGCGTTTCTCTTTGCTAATGGCGCTGTGGTAATTGATACAGGTCCTCAGTAGATGCTTGTGAAGTTCAGAGACTTGCAATACAAACATCAGTTTGCTGCGGGCGTCCATGTTTTTCCGAGCAGATGCAAGTCGGGAATACCAACTCAGAACTACAGACTTCCGACTTGCAATGGATTGTAGAGGTATTTTTTAAACATAAAGTTGTGTTTGTATGTCGTGGAGCTAAAATCCACATGGTCTTCTGCATGTGTCTGTTCTTCGTCCGTTAGCATAGTTTTCACGTGTCATGCATGCTAGTTCTGGTCCGTAAGGAACGCCAAAGTATGGGGCGCAACCAGCGGCTCATTTGTAACACATGTTACATTTGTAACTGCCTAGATTTGTGAACACAGCTTGATTAATTTTCCCCTTTGTTTGCCTGTTTGTTTGCTTTTCCAGAATGTCACCAAATAGGGAGAGGAAGAGAGGGTTAGCGCCCAGGGATGTGCTAGAAAAAGCATCAGAAGAAGTCATCAGACAGGGTCTCTCTGTACGAAGTCTGGCAAAAGCATATTGCTCTGTACAGGTATTGTGAGGCAAGGACGAGTCTGGAGGAGGCGGGGAGCCAGGAGTTTCCAAAGCTTCCTGCTAACTATGTAGGTGTAATCAATGTACTTGCCAACAAGGAAGGACACGAATGTGCCAACTGGTACATAACTGGTAAGTTTTAATAATATCCTTATGTTTTATACATTATCTGATCACAAAAACAGTTGCTTGACTGAAATATTGTTGATTTGCCATGAAAACTGTTTGTTTGATGCTGTTTTTTAGCCATGTAGGTCATTTGCCTGAAAATATTACATGTAGGTAAGAAAATCTCTGAGTAAAAGAGTGAAAACTGAAAAATGTTACAATTACGGCGACTCTATGCTACCAGTGTTCAAACCAGCAACCTGCCAGTTATAAGCCACCAACTAGACTACTTCCAACAAAGAGGAGAAATAACACAATCAACTGTTATATCTTCTGATATTATGTTTTATGATGAAACTGGAAAGGTGTGTATCTGTGTTAACGTGAGGGTGATTTGACAGCGTAATGAAACAGCTCAAACATCTGCGCGTGAACGGCTGTGAGGAAAAAAGAGAAAAAGTGTGTATGTGTGTGTGTCTGCAAGTGAGCATGTGCATGTGATTCTGGATTAAAAAATGTATAAAGGTGAGTGTGTGTGCGTGTGTGTGCGTGTGTGCGTGCGTGTGCGCGAACGAACGAGTGAAGACATCTGAACATTGTGTTCGGGGGCCCCGCCGCCGCTCTGTATTAGCTTCACCTCGTTATCGTTATCGCCCTCCTCCATTGTGGCATGACGGGCGGAAAATGATTAGAGGAACAGGTGACAATGGAGGCAGAGATTTCTGCCTTTACCCGGGGCAGCGCCACTGTCAGGTACAGCAGCATTACACTCAAAAGAAAAGAGGCGAAAAAGAAGAGGGGCGCCGCACAAAAGAGCTCCTTTCTTACTTTAAAACACTCACGTCTTCTTCAGGAGTGCAGAATGGGTTGGGAGCCAATTGACTTCCCTCCCTACTTTCTCCATCCTTCCATCCTTCTCTCAGGTAATCACAGAGAGAGAAGAGGTGCAGCTTTGAAAGGAAAGACTCGCCACTCCTCCTCCCCTCTTCTTCTTCTTCTTCTTCTTCATTCTCCGCTCACTCCTTTTTTCCGATCAGATAGATAAAGAGGGAGAGATAGCGATGAAGGAAGGAAGACAGGAAGTGAGGCCGAGGCTGTTTCCCACGTTGACATAAGCGTGCACGTGTGAGTGATTCTGATGTAGTAGCGCCAGGGCATTATCTCATTCGAACCCCCCCCCCCCCCACTCTTATCTCAATGCATTCCCCTCCCCCTTTTCTCCACCTCACCCCCCCCCTCCAGTCTTCCACAAAGCTATCTGCTCCGTGGACTTTTCTGACTATTTATGTCGGACAAGGTCAGGATCGTTTAAACCGCTCTGCCTCTCTCAGCCCCTGCAGATGAGATAGCGCCGGAAGGAGGGAGGAACGATCGATTCCCGCCGCCACGCAGATTTATTCCCCTCCCCTCCCTCCTCCTTCGTTCCCCTCTTCTCTCTCATTCTCCCAATGGGGGTTTGCACCAAGGCGGGAGGGGAGGGTCACCACTGCTACTGCCGCCGCCGCCGCTCGGCTCATCAGTCTCTTTAACACCCGTGGCGTTTAAAATACAGTAGCAGCCCTTAAACTGGCCACTTTTCTCTGGTCCAAATGAGAGCCATCCTCTCATCAATCTGGCCCGCTCAGGTTTCCGAGGGGCGTGAATGGTGAGGCCTGTTGAGAGAGAGAAAGAGGAAGAGATTTAGACAGGGGAAGTGGCGGTCTGTATCATTCAACGGGGTGTTTTACAAATGAAGTGGCGCACTTACTCAGGCTGAAGGCTTGATTGTGAAGTGGGCTGGCTGGGAAGTGGGACACTAAACTAGTCTAAAGTAGAGGAGTGTAGGTTTTGAAGGCCAGTAAAGAGGCTGATATTTTGGGATCGAAGCTGCAGATAGCTTATATTTTGTGTCACTCTTAAGCGTTCTCAAGAGCTCTTTGCTGTGATGTCTGTGGAAGATTTGTGTTACCTTATGTTTTGCCTGTTTCAGTCGGGGTCTTTAGGGGTCCATTTGGTACCTCATAACCAAGACCCAATCTGGGACTTGATTTGGGCCAAATGATCTCTTGGGTCACAGGTTTATGTGCCAATACTTTTCAGAGTCACTTCAGGGGGTCAGACACTCCTGTTAAGACATGGTGCCCCAAGGAACAGCTAAGACCAGCATGATGAAAGTCACATGACCAAAAGAGGTAGCACTAATGCTAGCTATTATTACACTGTTAGCTAACAGTCTGACTTAAAGCTTTTTCTACTTTTTAATAAAACGATATTAAAACCTCAGTGTTTAGGAATGAAATGCTTATTGAAAATGATGTTTGTAGTCTTTTTACTACAGTAACATTGTGCTTGGGTTGGGCCGTAATCATTGATGAAATCGTGGTCTAATCACTTTTTGCAGTACAAGTTTTGCTTAATACAAAGTTCTTGCACTCCAGAAAGTCTTATAGACGAATGTGTTGGATCATAAACTCTGACTGTGAAAGAGCCAAATAATCCTTTATTCACAACAATTCAGTCCACAGACCTTCATCAGGTCAAACTCACCAATAAGGTCTGAAGATGGAAATGTCGTGAATAGAGCTGCAACAATAAGCTGAGTAATCGAGTAATTGATTAGTCGATCGACAGAGAATTAATCAACCACCAACTAATTTAATAGTTGATTAATCGTTTGGAGTCATTTAAAAAAAAAAAAAATGTCCAAATTTTCTGATTATTTAGTCTTCTATGATAGTAAACTTAATATATTTGCATTGTGGGCTGTTAGGATGAAAGATGTTTGAGTGGGCTTTTGGAAATTGTGATCAACATTTTCAAACAACTAATTGATTAATCAAGAAAATGATCGAAGGATGAATTGATGATGAAAGTAATCGTTAGTTTCCGCCCTAGTTGTGACTAAAGCAAGTAGAGATTGACAGTGTGCAGGATTTTTTTGGTTCTTTTACAACACAAGTTTCACAGTGCAAGTAGCCGAGTTAGCTACGTTACCAAAAAGTCTACTGACTCGGTACCTCAAATCTCCCCGGCTAGCAGTGCTAATGCTAACATATAACTTCTTTTTCTGTTTATTCCAAACAAGTTGCAAATACATAATCACATCTATGCTAAAATGGGACGTTTAAGTTGTGGAGTTTTTATGCAAAAAGACAAAAAATCCAAACAATTAAAAGGCTTGTGTTTATCTAAGATTTTTTTTTTTTTAATCTTGTCAGAGCAGAAATGTGGGACAGAAACTCTCCACTGAAAGCCAGGATGACACTAATATTAACAGTAAAACCTATTCATGCACACGTGGAATCTGATCAAAACGTCTCATTAGAATCTTTAATCTTGAAGGTTTCTCATAGACGGCCAGCGTAGCGTGACACAGCTTGTCGCCGGCTTCGTCTGAGCGAGTGTTTTGTTTGTGAGAATACTACAAATGTCTTCTTCACTGTGTGTGTGTGTATATGTGTGTGTGTGTGTGTGTGTGTGATCTCCCTGCCACTCATGTCTTGGGTTACTGTGTTTCTGGCTGTATGATAGATGGCTCAGCCCAACCTCAGAGCCCCCAGCCTGAGCCGCCGGACAGCATGTCACTGCCAGTTTCCGCCAACTGAGTGTGTGTGTGTGTGTGTTTGAATATGATGATGTCTGTGATTCTGTGTGTGTGTGTGTGTGTGTGTGTGTGTGTGTGTGTGTGTGTGAACTGCCACGGGTCTGCGTCCTGCTGAGTGTGGCGGCCCCAGCCCTTTCCTGCCCAGACCACACGTCTAACCAAAACCCAATGTGTGTGTGTGTGTGTGTGTGTGCCAGACTGTGTGTATTCACAAGCTTGAAGACAGTCTCTCATTCGCTTTCTGATTATTTTCCTCATCTATTCATATATTGATTATTTTTTCTGATTATCTGATGTTTAAAAAAATAAGTGTGAAAAATGTCCGTCACAGTTTCTCAGATCCCAAAGTGACGTCTTCAAATTTCTCGTTTTGTCCAAATTAACAGAGAAACAGTAGCTTGAACCAGAGATTAATTATTAATTAATATTTTTTTTAATTAATCATCAATTAGGTTCAAAAATGGAATTTTTTAGAGCTCTATGACAACTTCATCTGCTGAGGAAGATTGTGTGATATGGACCTCATGCTGAGATTTTTTTTTCGACAGCATTGCTCCTTGTTAAATTTCATAAATGATTAATTGATTATCAGAAATGCAGTTGATTGATTTTCTGTTAATCGATTTATCAGCTGATCATTTCGTTTAGTCCCTGTTGCTCCTCTCTAAAAAGTCCATCTCTTTGCACCTTTTTGTCTCATCTGTCCACCAGCCTTCCCCATCTGATAATATTTGACATAGTAGAACCAGTAATTAATTATCAATCTTTTGTTTATTCAATAATTACATTGTGTGATGTGATTGAAAGCTCCAGAACAGCTGCTAAATGGACCCTGAGATGACTTTTTTTTTTTGTAAACTGCTGTTTTCAAAGTCAAGAATGAACTTTCAATTCAGGCCAACATGAATGAGAAAGTGCTAAAAAAAAAAATGATAAGGAAGATCATGTGATATGATCAAAAGCTCCAGAACAGCTAATAAATGGACCTTGTGGTGAGATTTTTGTTTCCAAAGTTAAGAATGAACTTTCAATCCCAACACTGGCTTTCAGTTTGACAAACTCTCCAAAAGATTAAAAGTTTTTTAAAAGCATTTCTGCTCAATACATTTTTAAAAATGATTATTAGATTATCAGAACTGTTGTTGATTAATTCTTTTCCGTTAATCAATTGATCACCATCCCTTCCTGTCTGGTAATTTCACTTTCTTTTTACACTCCAACTTCTCTCCCCAATCTGTGATTTTTCTTAAAATAGGCTCCGAGATTTCGCCGCTGATAGACGACAAACGAACGGCACCTAGAGGAGAAGGAAAAATAAGTAGGCTAGTCCCCCCCTCTTCTTCCTATTCTTCCTCCCTCTCCAGTGCTGCCAGCAGACAGTGTGTTTCTCAGCGTAGTGGAGATTATAGCCGGGAATGACAAGCACGCCGTCTGATACCATATCCGCTCTGAATTACAGATCAGCCCTTTTTAAATGATATTTTAAATACTTGCTGCAGGCTGCGAGTTTTCACAGGGTCTTATTTCATTGTTATTATACTAGTACCATATTTTTGTTAGAAAATCAGTGTTGGCGCTTATTTAAATGAGGGAGAGTGGAAGCCGATATACACTCCAGTGTGTTTTTTTACTGTGCCACTTTGGAAAATCCCTCAGTACACCCCGTCTCCCACCCCCAACTCCTCACATACATCCACCAGCCTCTTTTTTTTTATGTGTTCTTGGTGGGAATTAAAAAGGAGCCCTGTGAAAAGGACAAAAGAGAAAGGACAAATTGTAATTAGTTTGATTTGTGTGTGTGTGTGTGTGTGTGTGCGTGCTTGGCTGTGAGGTTGGTGTAGCCCATTAAGGGTTAGATTCCCACAAAAGACTGAGGCTTTGATTACCTCTCTCATGTGTCTTGGGAGGGGTGGGGTGGGGGGGTTTGCTCAAAACTGGGTGAAGCTTTGACTTGAATTGTTTCACCGTTGCTCATTTTGATCATTGAATTAATACGGGATAGCAAAAATGTCCCTTTGTTTTTTCTTTTTTTTTTTCTGGACAGACAGGCATGTCAGGCTGTAGAGGAGGAAGAGGAAGAGGAGGAGAAGGTGCAGTACTCGCAGTGGCGTGCTGGGTGGTGCTGTTGCCCCAGCGATGCGCCCGCTTTTGGATAAAAGGTCCCTCGGTTTCAGTCGAAGGCACTGAGCTCTTTGTGCTTTGGCCTTTCATGATGGGGTTCTCTGGAGAGCAGAGGATGGAGAACGACACTCCTTCCCCCCCTCTAACCCTCTCTCTCTCTCTCTCTCTTTTTCCCTCCCTCGCTTCTCTGCTGGAATACACCCCAACCTTGACATATTGAGAATGAAAACGACGGTTCCACATCCCATGCTCGCTTGTTGACAGCGTTAACACTCTTTTCATGTGTGTTTTGATAGCTGAAAATGAACCATATTAGAGTGTTATGAGAAATTATGTTTAGTGTGTGTGTGTGTACGAGGACATGCGTGCCTTACGTGTGAGTGTATGTCCACATAACTCAATTTTTTTTTTCCTTTTTAGACAGAAAATCATTTTCGTTTGCTCCCACGCATTAAATTCACATGCGCACAAACACACACACACACACACACACACACACACACACACACACAGAGCACTAATTGTTCTCTTTGTTTGTTTATGGTGTCTCAGGGAAAAATATGTAAAATAGGCCCAGGGGAGGGAAAATATAGCCAGTGGGGCTAAACTAACAATTTTAACCCTCCCAGCCCCTGTCTCACCCTTCAAACTGCTGTCTCACCCCTGTAGAGACTCCTTTGTCATTTCCAGTATACCCTCCTAACCCACCTCCCCCCTCTAACTGCTCTCACCCCCTGTATATCCTTCAAAATGTTGTCTCACATTGTGTAACCCTCCCAACCCCTGTCTCACCCCCCATATACCATCCTGTTCATTGTCTCAGCTTTCTAGTTGCTTTCTTGCTCTTCTAACTTATCTCCCACCCCAGTATACCCTCCTAACTGCTGTCTCACCCCCCCATATATCCTCCTAGCTGCTGTACCCCCCCTGTATACCCTCTGATGCTGTATCAGCCCCTTCAGCAGCAATATGTGTTTTTAAATTGTGTGTGTTTAAGAAGAAAAATACATGTATCTGTATTCAGGCTGACAAACTAACTAATTTAAAAAGTGTGTGAGAATAATGACAATAGTTTGTATTTTGGTAAACGGCTCGTGGTCAGTGTGTAGTCGTCTTCACTTTTGGTATGAAGTATTTTTATGGGAGGGTTCAGCTAATCCGGGTGTTTGAGGGCTAATATGATACCAATATGTTTTGGGACTGAAATGGTCCAAACCATATGATGGCTAATGTTTTGTACTGCTGTTTTTAAATGTCAAACAGTTTTTGAAAACTTACAACTTCTGTTTTAGATTTCTACTGTATTCCTTTTAAAGTAAAGATTTTGTAGCAGCATTTCGACCACACAGAGACACTCAATACTCCAGTGAATCCTGTAGAATACACTCATACTGTTGCTAATGGTGACGCCAACTGGCAGTTATGCTATAGGTAATATTAATAATGCTACAGCTCCACCAATTCACATCACAGCAAACAAACTTTATACATAAACTGTTCAATCCCTCATCTAATACCTTAAACTACCCATTGTATTTCTGTAGCTTTAACTTAAATAAGGGTAAACTTTTAACTGTCATGGCTAACTATTGGCACAGAAATGAATGCTTACAGACCTGAAATAATACTCATGTAAAATGTTATGCATTAATACTTTTAAAGATATTATTAAGCACATTTTATGACAACCAAAGTGACTTTATTCCTGCAGACTTTTTATACAAATTATATGACTTATTACACATCAAGGCTAATATTGATAACAGTAGCACTGCTTTTAACACACAGTCGTGGTAATAATAGCACTACTGTAACAGACCTGAGTTGAATTTCTTACAACAGGTATGTGGACTTGTCAAGCACAGGTGTAATTAATAACATTAATTAGTGATGCATTCACAACACTTACATGGACCCATAATTAATGTTATTTGTGCCATTCCTGCTTTTTTTTTACAAGTCAAAACATTTGAAAAATATCTATACTGACACTAATATGCTAATGTTAATAATAGTCATATTTCTATCAATATTAATACAGAAACTAATAAACATCCATCTGTGCATCCAGCTTCTGATCTGATTGTGCATTTCATTTGTGATAAATTTCTTGTTCACCAGTAGTGTATTGTCAAACTGATGGTCAAAACTGTTGATCTGAGACTGAGGAATAAAGTAACTGCACAGACAGTGGAAACAGAGCACTCTAACCTCTGGCTCCAGTGGAGTCCTGCTCTAATGATGCTCACTTCCCGCTTATTTGCGGTGTGTGTGTGTGTTTGTTTATATGTGCCCCCGTGTGTACGCGAAGTGTATTTTCCCATCAGCGTTTATGCCATAAATGAAGAATTGGCTCCTCCGTGCCCTTATGAGAACCATTATATGTGCAAAGGTATTAGAAGAGAATTTATTGTGACACAAAGCATTCATGGTCATTTATGCAGCATTTAGTCAACGCCTCATTTGTTGACTGGTTTTGGTTTAAAAAATGAGGCATGTCTCATAATGAAACAAGTTTGCGCAACTTCTTCTCAGCATCTGAGACAGAATGTGTGTTTTTTCCAAGGTAGTGTTTGTGAGTGAGTGAGTGTGTCTTAAAGTTCACATCCAGTCATTTTGAACTGAAGCTGCAGATCGTAAACATGTGGTGCTGATATTCAACATCTTTAAATCTAGCCTTTCTTGCACCCTCAAAATATATATATATATATTTTTAAACAATTTTAATCCTCTTAAGGGTGGAAAAGTGTCTAAATCAGCATATACGTCACCTGACACCAACACTGACATTGATAAAATTCTTTTCAGGATACCAGCTCAACATTACTGCCCACTATCTGATATTTAATGCCCTCACACAGCTGTGTGTATGGGTGTGATGCAGTGACTCATCCATTGATTCCTTAATACGTGACTTGACTTGACGTGTGAATGCTGAACATCAGCATTATTGCATCAAATAAGGCAGACTCTTCCCCCCCCCCCCATCTCCTCTCACTCTCATCACACCTTTTCAATTTTCCTTTTCCTCCTCCCGCTCCTCTTATGCTCCATCTATCTGCCGCCGTCCTCTCACCTCCTCCTCAACTCCTGCTCCGAGGTTTCATTTTCCTTCTGCAAGACTCCATTTTCTCTCCTGTTTCTGTCCTTCACTCCACTCCTTTCCTCTCCTTTCCTCGTGCAGATAAGAGCATGTCCAATTAAGGCACGACCCCACTAGCATGAAACACACATATATATACACAACATACACATGCATGAAAATGATTAAAAGCCAAGATGTATACCGTACATGAACTGATACTTGGGTTGAACCAGCACACACACATCCTGTATTTTTCGACTGAAGCTATGGATCGCCTGGAGGCCTGAAAACCATTGAATCACACATTTTTCACTTGCACTTGCATATTCGTCGTGGCTTGGTGAGAACCTTGCATTTCAAAAATGTCAACTGTTTTTGAGAGCTGCAAGAAATAAAACATTGTTTTAAGAAAATGTGTTTTTATGGGTTTATAAAGTGGTAAAATCTTGAATTTGCTAAAATTTTATTGACTAATAGAGGAACGTGGAACATACAACACAAGGAATTAATTTTAGACACAACTTAACAGTTTTGCCCAAAACATTTTAGAGGAAACATATTTTATTGTTCTTGAACCGTGCAGAAGTAGTAGGGGGGTTGTCAGGGTGGATGGTGGGCATACAAAGCTCAGGACAGCTGTTCACGTTCATAGTTTTGGTAAAAATAAGTAAATGTGTCTGGTCTCATGTTACTGTACTACAGACAAAAACGTTGATATTAGAAGATTGGGATAAACCCTGGATTACACTCGGTGTCTTTCTATTTACAACCAATTCCAGCATTTTTGAAATCCTCGCTTGAACCACACGTCACTACAGTCTGGTTCAGGTTAGGGAAGCATCTTGGGACGTGAACTCCAGTCTCCCGCATGAAGTCTGACGCGCTACACGAACATCCCCCATCTCAACCTCCACACCCTTTATGCCCCGCTACACGCTACGTCCTGTATTGGTACTGAACGTTGGCACTGGATATAAATCATGAGGTAATCAATCGTCCAATATGGACGTAATTCTTCAGATGCTGGGTTGAAAAATGATCCAACTTTAAGTCATGAGGTTTTCATATGATGACGAGAAAACGATGCAAGTCTAACAATTAGTTTTTTCAGTATTTTTAGATTAAAGCTGCTAAAGGTGATATTTTGTGTCACTATATTAAATTTTGGCAACTTTTTTTTGTCTTTAGGAGGCAAATACAGTATACCAATAAAAATAAAATAATTATAATGATAATAAGAGTTCAGATGACCAGTCAAATTTGTAATCCAACAAACTCAATCACCTCTATCTAGTTTTCTTGAAGACACACACTTTGAGGGAGGTAAATATTCAAAGCCTGTAGCTCTTTGTTCCCACACTCGCACACCTTTTCCCACCACCTCAGTGTGTGAAGTCCAAATGAAACAGAGATATTCATGGCTCCTCTCCACGAGCATAAAGACCTGGACCTCCTGCCCTGGCCATTCAATTAGCCACAGTGGCCAGTGTGTGTGTTTCTGTGTGTGTGTGTGTGTGTGTGTGTGAGTGCAAACTATTGCCCTGTCTGAGCAGCCAACCTCGACTAAGGGCCAGGCTCAAACAGCGGCTTAAAGCTAACCAGGTCACAGCTGATGGTGTGAGAACCGGGGCTGTGCACAGTTTAGTGTGTGTGTGTAAAGAAGAGAGAAAGAGCACAAATCACCCTCTAAACCTTCTATATTTCAGTTGTTTGTGCAGGTGTGTTGCCAAAAGCAAAACCTGCTACCTGACAGTTTTCCCATGATGTCAATGACAGGTTGCGGAGGTGTGAAACGTGTGCTACAACTTGAGTTTACGTGTGTATGTGTTTGGTTTATTTTAGTCTTTTTTTTTTTTTTGCTGGAAGTGGCGTGCATACGTGCTCGCCCTGCCGATGTGGCCTCGTCTTTCAGCAGCATGTGTGTCTGTTTTCAGAGGCAGTCAGGCTACACTGATTTTCTGCTGTAGTGGTTGAGTAATCAGAGCCCAATTCTGTTGAATCACTCCCTCCTAACACTGACATATAAAGGCAAGTTATGACTTTTTCACCTTTTAGCTACATGACAGGGTTAACAGGCAATTCACGGGGGAATGGAAGTGTATTCATGTCTGGCAACATCTGTGGAAACGGTCCTCATTTTATTTATTTAATGTAGTGTGGTTTCATTGTTATTTTACTTTCACCGCACCCTCTTCAGCAAAGTTGAAATTAAATAAATAACGATATAATATGCAGTTATGAGACAATGTGAGGGAAAGTGTTATTAGAAATTGCTGAAGCCTTTGAATAGTTTGAAATAGGTAAAATATGAATTTATTGTCAAAATTCCTTCAAAATTCTGCAGAGATTAGTTTAGTTGCTTTGTCGTCAGAATAACTGTCATTAATCAGGTATAAATACCAAACATTTGCTGGTTAAAGTCTTTTAAATGTGAGGAGTTTCTTAATTATTGGCCTAACAAAACAATTTGAGCTCTGGTACCTTAATGAGCATTTCTCATTAATTTGGATTTTTTAATTGACTACACAATACATGGTTGTGTGAGCCGTGAAAATAATCATTGGTTGTAAAGGCCTCAGTATGCTTCAAACTAAATACTATTTGGATCATCTAATAGTGTCTGAAACCCCTCTCTGAGGGCAAAATCAGGGTCTTTGTCCAATAGTCTTTGTAACTTCCTGAAACTAACAATAATCATGTAGTGATTGGCCAGATGTCCAGAGGTGTGACAGTAAACAGGGTCTAAACATTTCTGCCAAGGTCTCTCCTTATTTTTCACACAGCTTCCTTTGTTACTTTGATACCATGAATGCTTTTGAGGAGAGACTGAAAAATACGTCCATGTTGGATGGTTTCGATCTCATAATTTAGTGCCAATGCAGGAAGTAGTGTGCCCTTAAGTATGTAGCAAAGTGGAATGTAAGGGTGTGGAGACCAGAATTTGTGTCCCATGACAGACCTTAAATAGTAACGCTAATCCTCCCTTAACATTTTATTAACCATAACCACAATCTTTCCCTAAGCTTAACCGAGCCTTTTAGTTCCCTAACTTTAACCATCATGTATTTTCCATAACCAAGACCTTTCCCTAATGTTAGTCATGTTGTAGTTGCCATGTGCAGATTTAAAAAATGCTGGCACTGGACGTTAAACGACGTCGTGATTCAATATTGGTGGTCTTCCATCTCTCTGCTCCCTGTTTGTAAATTTCATGGCGTCCTGCTCCTCCCTATGAAAGACTTTCTGCCCCACCCTTCCTTCTAGTGTGAGTATAAACCCCCCCGTGACGTTGTATGATCCAGTTTGTTTGAAGCACGCTCTGACTTTAACCCTACTGTATGGATATTGAACCCCATTAAAGAATATGGCTTGCGATTTTCTATATTTTTCTTATCGTCAAATCTCATGTGCAGAGCCAAACCAACAGTGAATTGCATGTATTGTGTGTGTATCAAAGCCTGATATATCTTATTCCTCTGTGCCGTAGACCTCTGTTGTACGTCAGCGAGCCACACTGTTGCACTGAGTGACATGTTCCTTCGCATTACAGGCACGTTAATTTGTTTAGAAACAGCTCCAAAGACTAATAACAGCAATCACGTTTTCACCCTCTGGAGAGTAGTACTGTGTAAGGCAGATGCCACTGAGCATGTGCGGGGAACGCAGTTCCATTTACAGAGCTTCACTAGCTTGTTGTGCTACATATCACAACCTCTCGACTTTGCATTACAATGTAAATTTCTCAAAGAACTTCAGCTCTAAGGTGACCATTGTCTTTGTGGCGAAGGAACATATCACCCAGTGCAACATTAAGTCATTAAGCCATCAAATGGTGGGCATATTCTGTGAAGCCCTAAAAACATGAAAAACTTTAAATAATGAAAGTAGGTATGCACTTAAAAGGTATTTAGAAGTTTCAAGTAGCTTCCTCCCTAAGGTTCTTCTCCAAAAACAGCAAGAATAAAAAGGGTTTGTTGCAGGGAAAAGTGAGAGATCTACGTCTATGTTGCAGCGTTTCTGCGCTTCATTTCTCAAACATCACTCGTTATCAGACAGGGAATATGATATCTTCTTCATTGGAATTCCTCGCATAGTTTTTTTTTGTCATCTTTTTTGTGATAGCCATCACTGTTCATGTCAACTTAACCTGTTTATTTCCAAGAAACTGAAGATGTAAACTACATCACTTCCTGGGAACAAACCTGCATCAGAGTGTTTTTCCCAGGAAAGACTCAATAGATGTCAGGTGTTCGGAACAGCAAATGTAAAATCTTTCTGGCTATAGTTTGAATCACAAATCAGTGATAAAGAGTATTAAAACAGACATTTATTCATAATGACAAAGTCTCACTTAGTTTAAAGCTAGAACCCCGACAAACCACCTTCCTCTTCCGCAGTGACAGGCATTTCCCACCATCAGAGACTGTATAGTGTGTATTTCTATAGTCTGCCATTCCCAAAGTTGACGGAGTGTGAAGACATATAATTGCTTCATGAAACCTAACTAGGTGATATGAATAATCTGTCAGTGGAGGAGGCAACCCAGCCTCCATGCCAATCACCGAGGTGTCCCGGGGTAGCGGAGCGTGGCCAAAACCATACCTGTCCATCCGGAAAAAACATATCTGTCCCTCAACTTCCCCTTTTCCCCCAAACCGCTGTTATCAGACCACAAGGTTGAGTATGTGTGTGTCTGTGTGTGTGTGTGTGTGTCTGTGTGTGTGTGTGTGTGCAGTCAGTGGAGACCCTCTATATGCCACAATGATCAACTCCATATCAGATAGAGAACTAGCCACTGATTGGTGTGTGTGTGTGTGTGTTTTCCTCAGACTGATACAGAATTCAGAATTTTCCACAAGACAGCGAGAGGGAAGACAAAAGAGAAGCTGAAGGGAAACAGGTTTGATAAACGCTCTGATAACACACACACACACACACACACACACACACACACACACACACACACACACACACACACACACACACACACACACACACACACACACACACACACACACACACACACACACACACACACACACACACACGCACGCTCGCTCGCTCGCTCACTCGCTCATACTGGTCAAGTTTGCGGTCAGCCTTTGGTGAAAGTACACTGAACAGTTTCAAAGAGTAACAAGATACAAGAAGAATCGAATTATTCAAAAAGCAAAAGACAGACAGACATATGTATTTATTTAATTAAATCTTGTAATGAAGTTTACTTAAAGTCTGTGCGTCCCAACCACCAGGACCATACGGAGGCCGTATAAGGACACTGGACATTTGCTACTGATACGACTGCCAAAAAAACCCCAAACAAACAGTAAAGTCATCTTTTCTCATACTCCCTGCCTCCCAGATAACAGGATACTGATTTTGTACTAAAATATCCATCTGTACACGAGGCCGACTGTCATCATGAGCTACTTGATCTGGGTGTGTTGTGGCAATATATTGATACTGTGATATGAGACTAGATATGGTCTTAGATTTCGGACATTGTAATGTTGTGATATGGCATGAGTGTTGTCTTTTCCTGGTTTTAAAGGCTGCATTACAGTAAACTGATGTAATTTTCTGAACTTACCAGATTGTTCTATCTGTTCTATTATTTGCCTTTTACCCACTTAGTCATTATATCCACATTACTGATGATTATTTATCAAAAATATCATTGTGTAAATATTTTGTGAAAGCACCAGTAGTCATCCCTACAATATTGTCGCAATACCGATATCGAGGTATTTGGTGAAAAATATTGTGATATTTGATTTTGCACACGTCGCCCAGTCCTAGCCCTGACAAGGACAAAAGATGGGGTACCCCTGTTTCATGAATCTTGGTTGCCAATTAGCTCCAAAAGGAAACAACTAGAGTCCTAACAACCAAAATCCTAAAGTTAATATCAAGTTCTTAAGCTGAGCATGCAGCTAACACTAACATAAAGCTGGATTGTTGGTGATGTTGACTGCAGGGTATGTAGAGCCACCCGTCTCCGATGTTATCACTTGATTGAATGGGCGCTATCAGTGGTTATCAGCCTCATAGATAAGGGTTAGAAAGGGCCTGCTACACCTACTAGTAGGTGCCCATCAACCCACTGGAACTGTGGCACCTACCTGTAGGTAATATGCTGCTATGTTACAAAGTAGAGCAGAACTGGCCTTTCTCTCTAACATTTTGACCCACTGGTGGCTCAACAGCTCCAAAACTTTATGTCAAAACACATCTATCTCTAGATAGAAGCTTCTGATATTTTTGTGATCAAATTCAATTTTAATTTGACCAGAAACCGCAAATTTTTTTCCACAAACTGTGTTCTTGTCACATTGAGGAAGCCTTCAAAACAATAATTTGAAATTAAGACGACACATAAAACTCTAAAATAAATAATTAAAGCACAATATCATCCTTGTACTGTAAATCAGCACACTGGCAAGATGAGCTTTATTATTTTCTCTCCTCTCGTGCTGTAAAGGCCCTCTACACTGGATTTCATGTCAGACTTTAAGCAGTTTGCAGCAGTGAGAATTAGTGTACACCTCCATGCCTCTTCCCATGATCCCCTGCTTTAACCACCCCCTCTCTCCCCCCCCCCCGGTATCCCCTCCACCCACCACATAAACCCAAGTCACTCGGCCGGTCTCACCGATCTTATCAAGTCTTTTTCATTTACTATGCTGAACTGGCCTCCATGTGTCATTATTGAGCGCACACACACACGGACTTGCTCGCATTTATACAGACACATGCAGAGACACACGCGCACAAAATCACAAATACGGGGGTACGTTTGCTTTTCTGTCCGCTGTGAATGTGTGTAACATTTGGTTCATAGCTCGTGTGTATTTATCTGTTGAAATGTTCCTCGTGTGTGTGTGTACATGTGTTTCAGACGTGTGTACATTGTGTACTTTTGCGGCTGTGTGTGTGTGTGTACAGTATATAGCGTGTTTGTTTTTATCAGAGATCTTTAAGCTGGGTCATGTGTTGTTGCTTCACATTTCATCATCCTGCTCTCTTATCTGCTGTTTTCATACACAACTGCTGTAATACTGTTATAACACACACATACACACAATATTCTAGACTCCCACCATATAACGGTAAGCCGGTGAAGATAGTTTGTAGGAGGGAGAATGAAGAGAAAGGAGGCAACAGCAAAGGGAGGAAAGCATTGACAGAGGGATAAGAAGGAAGGGGAGCAGCTTCTATCTAATGTTGTTGTTTTTGTCGTTGATGTTGGCGGCTGATGTGGCCCGACAGAAGCTGGAACCTGTCAACGATGTGAGGAATGAAGTCTCTCCGATCTCTTCTACTGATTATTTTTGTCCTCGGACACACACATATCTCCTCCTGCACGCTTCACATAGTGTTGTTTTGTCTGTAGTGTCTGTAAACGTGAAGGTTTGTGTGTTTGTGTGTCTCCATACCCTGCCCCGAGGGTTACTGCTGGGTCATAATGGCTGATTTATGTCCTGATATATGTGGTTTGAAGCTGACACTGACACAGATTTTGTACCGAGGCTCAATTTCTTTAACAGTGGAATCTGTATTTCCTAACTTTGCTTTCTGCAGTGAGAGGTAACAAAAAGATGTTTGAATTACAGCAAAAATGGCAATTGCCTTTCATTTTTACGTTTCTTTAATGAAATATTTGCTTGGCAATTTGCACCACTACAGTACAATAAAAATGTAATTGTCAGGGGCCCTATAGTGTTGTGGCACATGGACTTTTGCTAAGAGGCCCTTGAAGATGGACCATGTGTCAAAATTTCAGTAATCAAGGAAAACGCTTTATTTTACAGGTCCCTTCATTTTATACTAATTCCCTGGAAATTGTCTGAGTAACTTGCAGGTATTTAACGGTTAATTTTTTAGTACATTTTACAGAGAAGGTAGTAAGAAAAAAAGAGTTAAGTTGGTTTACTTGGTAAGTACTGAGTCATTATATTTGGGTTCTTATGTAGTTGTTAATTTGCAAAAATTCTTGATAAATTAGACTCTTGACAGTTCTTTAACTTTATTTAGTTTTCAGTGTGTAGTTTTAAGTGTCAAACTACATATAAGCATTTCTTAACTAATAATGAGCACATTTCCTGTATACTACCACGTTACATCACCCTTTCAAAGAAACGTCCTAAGAATTAACAGTTACACAGTAGCTACTTTTAGGAAATTATTGAAAAATCCTAATATTCTAATATAGCGTTTGACACACAAAACTAAGTATTTTGTGTCAGTTTAAGAGTTAAGAGTAATAACTACGTATGTACCTATGAACTAAAACAACTTAATACTTTTTTATCTGTTTTTTCCACCACTTTCTCTGTAAAATGTCCTAAAAATTAACCATTAAATACCTGCAAATTACACAATATTTTCCAGGAAATTAGTATAAAATTAAAGGACCTGTAAAATAAAGCATTACTTAATCAAGTTATCACAAACTGACATACAGCAAACCTGGGGCAAAGTAGTATTCCAGTGTAGAAATACTGGTTGGTTTCTGGGACTCCTTGCAGAATCAGTTTGGCTCAATAGGGCCCGCAGCTCATATTTGACACAGGAACCTCTAGTGATGTAATGGTTTAATGGTCTTACATTGTTATTACGCATAAAAATCTTGCTGGTGTTGATGTAACCTCATGACTACCACAACTTTACCCTTCTGCATAATATGCTAAATACTGTATTCCCTGGTACAAAGCCTACAGTGTATTTAGACTCTGAATTACAGGCCTTCAGCTTCTGTTAAGTAATGTCACACAATGTTATTTATTGGCAGAAAAGGCTAAAACATGTACAAAATAAGTTTTTGTTCCTGTATTTGTTTCCACTGTCTAAAGGCTTCTGAACTAATATTAACACCTGGCTTTGAGCCATTTCTGTCTTCGCCGCTCGGCTACAGTACTTTGCCTCCTCAGAAAGCTGATGTTTCATTTTTTTAATGCCTGGTGACAAAGATTGTGTCAAACCCTGTCGTTCATTTGAATTAGCTGTTGCAAAATGGTATGGACAATATGTATGGTAATGGACAAAATGGTTTTTACCTTGAAGAAAACCAGCTGATACTTGCCGTTGTAAGTAAAGTTTTTGCACTTAAGTGAAGCAGCATGCGTTGGATTTTGGGGGGTATTCATTCCCTCTGTTGTGGACAGATGAAAAATGTATCGCCTCACTTTTGCTGTTGATTTAATGCCTGCCACAACAAAAACTCACCACTTCCTGTATTACAGCTCTAGTTTAAACAGACTGTAAAGGCATTTTCAGATAGAGAAGTAATGAGCTGTTACACTGAACTGCCTCGTGCTGACACAAATCCTATCACGGCAACTAAAACTAAACAGATTTACAATTTTAATGCTAACAAAGCAACAGATTTGACCAGTGTTCAGTATTTATATACAACTTTGTCTGAATTAGTGTGAGAGAAAAAGTAGAAATGAAATAAACTGATGTGTGTTCATCTTAAACAGGCCAGGACACAGCGACTTGAGTCAGAATTCACTATTTAGGCTCCTTGTGCTGTTAATACGAACGCTCTGAATGTCCAGCTCTGTTACTGCGGTATGTGGAGGCTCCGGTGAGACTTTCTGCCCAGGAAAAAGCCTTCGCTAGCACTTCCTGTCTGAGCATCTTAGCTCCCATGAGCCCTTTCTCTGTCTGGTTCTGTCCAGCCGCCCCAGCCTTTTGCCACAGTCTGACTCATGGGAGCCTTTCCCTTCCCAACACGCAGCTCAGAAGCTGATTGGATGATGACTCTAATCGTCGGAGGTGGAGGAGGGGGAAGCCAAGTGCAGGGGCGCATAATGGCTTCCGATTTTGGGGAGGAAACGAGATGTAAATGAGGTAATTATGTGTCTTAACGAGGGCAAACAGCGTTGACATTCTAGCCCTGGTAACCAGCGTATTTATAGCCCATAATAACCTTAAGTGGGACTGGCTGGAACGCCGTCAAGGGAATTAGAGCAGTCTGAAAAGCATTGCTTTTGTTTTTATTGGGGTTGTGTCTTTGAAATCAGCCAGGTTTGACTTGGATTCTTCCATCGAACTGGAAAAAATGATATTGACAGGCATAGCTTTGAGCTTTGAGAGCCCAGCCGACTTGGCCAACCTCCCAGTATTTGGGAAAAAAAAAAAATTTCAAATTGAGAGTTTTGGTACAGAAAAAGCAGGATGAAACTTTAATCCCCCTTGTGGAGGAAGAAAGAGAGGTTGTCCATCTTGGCGGCCTTTCATGTAAGATGTATACGACCAAGGAAAAATATTTTTCCTCCATGATTTTTATATTTGTCTAACTAGTTAGTGTATAAGAAGTGTTTAAGAATCAATCATGAGTCAATGAAAACAAAGAGCGGTCCATAATCAGATTGAGTTTCAGTGATTTTTGGCTCCTTCAACACCCCCCCCCCCTCCTTTTTTTTCCTCAAGATTGAACTCGAGCAGTTATGGTTCTTTTGTTTTTAAAACATGACATAAAAGGTTTGATTTTAAAATGAATGAACTGAACTTGAAGCCTGGTTGGGGGAGGCCAGCAAGACTGTGGGTAACTGTATTGGTGTTAGGATTGTGCCGAGTGCAGCAGAAATGTATTTTTTTGATGGAGTAAGCACAGGGGGCTTTGGAGTTCACTCTATTTTCATATTCTCTCATACATCCATTTCCCTCCTCTGCCGATTAAAATGAGAATTTAGACAGCGTTCCTGCGATGGCATTGCACAGTAGGATTATCATACGGCGCTGAGGGGTTTTCTGAAGTAGAAGTGTGGAGATAGAGTGAATTTGTTTTGAAGTGCTGGACGTTCTCTTGTCGGAGATCAAAGATCCTGAGCAACTTGTTTCTTTACTGAGGAAGGAAATTACAGGAAGTGCCTGTTCTGGGGGATTTTTATTTTTATGTGAATGAACTTTGCATGTACCCGCTGATTTAACTGTTAAGTGATGTTTAACGTGTTAGTCAGGCTGAGTCACAGTGACTCTCTGTCAGCGGCATCACCACTGTGTTAGTGACGATAAAACAGCAACACCAGCCTCACCTGAAAACCTTTACCTGGAGCCTTCCATGGTACAGATATTAAGCAACACCAAAACCCACCCACCCCCACCCCGGCCCGCCCCTCCCACCTCACCTCACCCCTCCCGCCAGTCTCTCTTTCCGATGGCACTCAGCCGTTACGTTCTCAAGGGAAGGGCAGACTGCTGGCGCCGCAGTGTTTGGGCTCTCGCTCTACCTCAGCACACACACACACATACAAACGCACACACACAAAAACAGGGACACACACCTCCACAGGTACACAGGTACTCACACAGCAAATTAAGCATATTGTTGTGTTGCCTCCAGCGTTGAGGGGGCGAAAAGTCATTTGGAGGTTTTGTTCTCAACCCATGTGAGGGTTCAGGAGTTTTGTCTTTGTACTGCGTTGGAGGCTCGTGGAGTTTAGTGGTTATAATGTGGCTCTCTGGTTGGCTAATAAAGCCAATGAATACATGCTAAATGGGACCATGACATAACATTCTTTGAAGGATTTCAACATATTTCTCAGAATAAGATGATGAGCTTTGTAGTCACTGAGAAATATTAAGTTTACAATCAAGATTTATTTTATTGCATTTTTTAAAATGTAATTCTGCATGTTTTTATGTTTTAGTACTAATAGTCTAATTGAATCCAGGGTTATGGCAATGTGGCACAACACATACAATAACAATTAATGCATGAATTAGTTTATTAATTCGTGCATTCATTCGTTATTTGAGCTGACTTTGATTAGTACTTTTTAATCCTAATATAAGTGAGAATAAAGGCTGTAAAAGTTGACATAGTTTATGTCCCTAAAATATATAACAAAACTTATTTTAACTTTTACAAAAGTCTTTTATTACATAGTGTACAGTTTAGTTATTGTAACTTGTAATATAGAAATGTAATTTTACATGTATATATTCTGTATTGTATATGCCATAGTATACTTATTTCACTATATACCAAGCATGTTGGGCCTTGGGGATGAATAGAAAAGTTAATCTGATTTTACTAAAGTTTTCAATCTGATAAATCATAGCTGCAGAGGCAATTAATCTAATTACATATTTAGTAAATGAGCAAATAGCTACAGAAAAAATATCACCTAAATTCCCTTTTTGTTTACTGTATTTAATGCAGTTCAATCATTTCCTTTATGACAAGGAAGTTAATGGTTTACATATTCATATTTTAGAGCGCTCCAATTTGGTCTTTGCAGAGGTAAATCTGTAAAAAGTATAAACAATCATGCATTTTTTTGATGTACGATTTGGCCACAAGATATAAACGTGACTTGTAAAATAACTGGGATCTGTAGGTACTGATGGCAGAGCCTGCAGTTACAATCAAACCCTCATGAGTTATGAGGACATAAAAAGAAAGTTTAATATTCAGTGAAAACCTGTCCAACTTGTCTTTCTGTGAGCTTTTCATTTCGAGCTCTAGATCAGATCAGTGTTTATGAATCGGACACTTGTCTGGTCCTCGCTGTGGTGTAAGTGGTTTAGCAGATTGAATGAGAGAGAAAATAGAAAAGTGGTCTGAAAAGGAGAAAAATATTCATGACACTTGGAGTGACCCTCATGTGAATCGCAGCCTCCTCCGGCTGCACGGCCCAAGAGTGTTTTTGTGGTTTGTTAAAGCTTATTTGACTTTTGACAATAAGTTTAAAGTACGATGTTTAGTTGAGGTAACAGGATTATTTTTCCAGCCTAATTTGAAGCAGTAGGCTCTCTCTCTCTCAGTCTCACTCTCTCTGCCCTCTTATAGTAATCCACAGTCATCTTGATCAGAGGCAGACACCGGGATTTGACGGAAAATTTAACAAATAAACTCTGATGCTTTGGATAACATTCCCCTCCGACTGACCTGACCCTGTGACCTCTGAGACACTCTGGTCGGGGTCGTGACCTCGCGGTGGCAGCGTCAGAGGGGCCTCAGTGTGTTGGTTTGGCTTCCATGTCCTGACCTGTAGGAAAACATACAAAAAAAGCCCCGTCCAGTCCACTTCAGGCCGAATTCCACTTCCAACTGTCTGAGACATTAGAGTGGCCTGTGTCAGCTGAAACCAGATTCCTGTTCCTTACAGTAAGTCACACTGAATGCATGTGTCAAGTCCCATAAGAATAGTTTTTGGGGTAATATATTTATATTTGTAAGTTTAATAATAAGCATTTTCGACAAAATTGTAGTCATGACACGGTGTAAAACTGTAAACTTTACATTTTGACACATGGGATACAACAACAACAACAACAACAACTACTGACTGACTACATGACTATTAAAAAAAGTGCATATGCTAGTATACTTGGGCATTTCCTTTAATGAATAAAATAAAACTGTATATATATATATATATATATATATATATATATATATATATATATATATAATAAAAAAACCCTAGTTTGAGGTCTGTTGAGGTGTTTGTTGTTGTTCCCAGTATTTGCAACAAATCAAATATTTCAATAAAGTGTAAAGAAAGGGCACATAAATAAAAAATTGTCATACATGTAAAAAACATTTTACTCCTTAAGGGGAAGTTTAAGGAGAAATTAGGGCTGCATCTAGTACTTATTTTCATTATTGACTAATCTGTTGATTATTTTTCATGAGTAACTGATGTAATTGTATGAAAATAGTGAAAAGTTCTCATCATAATTTCCAAGGTGGCATCTTCATTTTCTTGTTATGTCCAAACTCCAAAGATATTCAGTTTACTATCATATATGAAAAGTATCAAATCCTCACATTTGAGAGGCTGGCACCAGAGGATATTTGGCAGTTTGCTTGGCAACTGTTTTGATAACTGAGTGATTGGCTAATAATTTCAGCTCTAGAGTTACTGATGGTGTGAAGATACAGATACACAGTATGTACAACATGCCCCTATGTGTGTGTGGAGATGCAACTGGTGTGTAACTGTTTTTGTAATTGTGCGTACGTCAACCTCATGTTTATGTGCTGTATGCCTGAATGTCTGAAATGCTGAATTCCAGGATTGATGGCGTAACTTGTGACACTGGACAGGTACAGTTCATGACCTGGGTGAAGACAAAGCAGTAGATATGCTCTGCTGATAAAGCCAACGTGATGCATAAAGAAGAATTTGACAGGAATGAAAACACAACCAGCCTCAGTGTCTGCACTGATAAAGAGAACCATTGTCTGTAAAAATCAACACATTTGTCTGACACTTCTCGGTCAGCAATTACATGATCATATCTGTAGTTATGTATATGGAGTTAGTAGTTATAAAAGTGTATATTATAGGGTTAAACTGATGTATACTGGATATCAATCAGTTGCACTGTCAGCTGTCAGATGGGGGTGTTTTAGACGCCAGCTCCTTTCACAAATATTTTTCTTAAATGTATTAATTTTTTATTAAATGCACATTTAAAGGCCAACTTTTAACTTCCCCTAAAATTGAGTAGTCAGCATTTGTTTGATGAGGGGTGGCAAGTACACATTGCTTTATTTTAAGGGGACAAAAGGTAAAAAGTTTGTGAATCCCTAATTTAATTCTACATATTGAAATATAATCATTTAAATGCTACTAAAACAACAGTTCCATGTGATGTAGATGTCTAAAAATGGTCAACCAAATGTAGACAGTTTGAACCTAGAATTCAATTCTTTTGACTTGCAAGTCACCAAATCAATGTTTATTGGGTTTTAATTTTAAAGTGATCAAATTTAAAGGTCAGTACAAACTGTCAGCTGTCAGAGACTTCAGTTTAAAAATATTTGCAGCAATACAGGCCTTCAAAACCCCAATTAGCCAGACTAATATATTCAGTCTTTTGCTGTTCCCATCTAGTTGTTCTCTGGTTCCATGGCTGTAACCCAGCAGCGTATTGGTAACGGAGGGATCGAGGACATTAGCCGGTCCAGAAAACCTGCTTCAGAGTCACTTATCCCTCCAAGAACAAAGCCGAGGTTGGATGCGATAGGCAGCACGCATACGTGTTCCCCTCCTTATCTTGTTTATGTGATGGAGTTTTTCAAACGCAAACATTTTCTTTAGATGGCACAGTGGACCTCTGCTCTGAGATAAGTATCGAATGCAGACTTAATTGCCTGAGATAGAAGCTTATTATTCCCATTAAAACGGGCGTTCGGGGCCTCGATCCCTGGGTCTCTCCGCTGCCAGAGTCTTTCTCCCTCCCCGTCTTTCATCCCTCCTCCTCCTCTCCTTTCTGCTTGTCTCTATTGTCCGTTTGATGTGGAGATGAAGGGGAAAAAGGGCAAACAAGAACAGTTTGGTGCTGAAAAGTTGGAAAATCTGGTAACAATTGGAATGTAATGGAAGTGTTTGGAGGTCTTGTCCCCTGATGTGCTTAGCTAATGATTTTGCGGCCCTGAGTGCACCCTGCGTTAGGCGTGTACGTGTGCGTCTACACATCATAATATTTCCATTTGATTTGAGGTATTTCCAGGTGATTCTTTATTTCTGTCAGTTTTATTTTATATCTAAATCTTTCATTTTAATCCCTTTGACGCCTTTTGTTGACTTTGCTGGCTTTCTTTCTGACTCCTAGATGCAGGAAAGACAGAAAAAGAAATTTGTCTTTCTTCGTCTTTTTCTGTCTTTCCTGTTTCTCCACCCTGAGTTCTGTGCAGCGCTGCACGGCCGTTGCCTTTGTGGGATTTGTGCGTCTCTGGCGGCGTTTTCCCTCGCCGGTCGGCACCGAGCCGGCATTCCTTCACGGGTTCACTGGCAATGCTCAAGTGGCTCCCTCTTAACAGCCCCCCTAATCACTCAGGGACATAATCACAGGCCACTTTGAAGTAATAGTCAATTTGCTACGAGTCCACCGTTTAACAGAACTGCTTCGAAGCAAGCTGGGGCTGCAAGCCGGCCACAGCAGATGTAAAGATAGGAAAGCTGCGCGGGTGGAGAGGATGCTTTTTTAACACTCATTTCAACAAAAGGTAGCACACACATGCTTACAAAAGTGTTTATTTTGGCCAAAGCTTTTATATAAGACCTCAGGTCGTGTAGACAAAGGACAGGTGAAGTAGATAAGAGATGGAAAAGTCAAACTTTGCAGAGACCGCCCATGTGTGTTCAGTTGATGAGAAGTTCACAGGAAGTGTACAGACTTATAGCTGTCACTCAACCCTGCACGCTCTGCCTCTGAATGCACCAGCAATTGCTCACAATGACACACTGTACCTGTGATGATGTGTGTATGCCGCCCTGAAGTGAATCAGGTACAAAAAAAAAAAAAAAAAAACGCCTGTCGGCCTCGAGTTGGCCTATGTTTATTGTTTACGGTACTCCGGGTGGCGCCAGGCCCTGAAAAAACAGGAGCAGAAAAACACTTTGTTTTGGTGGGGAGGCTGCTCCTGTGGTTTTGTAATCGCCATCACTATCAGGGGCCCTGATCGCTTTACAGAGAGGGAGGGGAGGAGGGAATAAAAGGTATGTTATTCCACACGGTACACAAAGGGAGGGAACAGAGAGAGAAAGAGATGTGGGTGCTTGGCAGTGTGTCTGTCTGCCCCTTTTCCTCTTTTCTCGCTCCTTAGCAACTTCTTTCTCTACCCCTCCACCCCCCCCCCCCCCCCCCCCCCCATCCCGTCTACAGCTGACTCAGGCCAGGAGTCACTGAGACTGTCTGAGTGGTCACGCAGGGTGGGCGCCTTCCCGCTAGGGTAGGACTAATAGCAAGAGGCCTTTTATTAGATATCAGTGCCGAACCTCGGAATATTCCCTGCCTCTGATATGATAGATTGTTTTGAGGTGAGGCTGTTTTTCGGCTTCTTTAGCATCTTGTTTTTGCTCATATTTCACTTTATTCCAAGACTTATAGTATAATCACTACATGTCACAGCTAGTTGTAGCATACCTAGTTTTTTTGGGATAGTTTGACCGACTTGCAAATGCCACTATCTTACATATGAGTGGTTCTATATGTATTGTAGGCTATTTTCAATGAAAAAAGTATGTTGCCACAATTTTATAAAGGGTTAAAGGGGTCACAAGCTATTACATCTGAACTCTTGAGGAACGCTTTGCATTGTATATTGGCTTTCAACCATTTGTCTTAACGGCTTTCTCTTAATTACACAAGCGTGACAGTGTTGTTTTAATTTCTCTCCTTCTGAAAGATGAGTGATAAAGGATTCATCATCCACTCGATCTCTCACCGCTTTCACAGTTTTATTTTTGTTGATGCAGTAGTTTTGTATCAGTCAGCATTTTCTCCTTGTGCTGGCTCTGTAGTGCTAGCATGTTCAGACTGCATGTCCAGATGTCTTTTTGGATAATATTTGTTCCCTTTTCCCTACCCCAGGATGACTTCCACAAATCCCCTACAGTGACCCATAAGGGAAAGTTTAGTTCCACTGATGAATGAATTCATTTCTATTTCTTTGGCCTCCTCTGACCCCGCACCAGGAAAGGGCAAAACATACAGGGAACAGTGAGGTTTATGGGAAATGTATTCTCAGCAATACCAGTTGGCTCCTAATCATCTTTATTATGGTTTCATGTGGTTTTGGTAATTATAGTCATAGTTTTGTGATCAGTTTTGACAGTAATGTATTGATAGTGAATGAGAGCTTTGTCTTTAACAGTGTTAATGGAAAATTATTTCGGCAGCCCGCCCATTTTTTTGTATTTTTTTACATCTTCCTTTCAAAAGTCGGAAAAGTGTGAGATGTTGCATTCATGTGCAGTCGTATAGGCTGGGATAATTATGGTTGGTTTATGGTCGATCAGAACTGGTTTGTATGAAAGTAAAAGTGTTTAAAGTTGTTCTGAATGGCTACACTCAAAGGCTGAGTGAAAAGCTGGCTGTCATAGGGAGGGGTAGAGATGTGATAGTGTTTACAAACGGGGAAAAAAATGGCGCATATTTTTAGACAGTTTCACCCGGAAGGAGGAAGTGTTGCACTCGGCTATTCATACTGAAAGTGACTGACATGGTTATGCCAGGAATTTCAAAAGATATCTAGAGAGACAAGTTAAAACTGACTGTTGCACTTCTGCGAAGCTGGCCATTCATGGCGTGAAGTGAGTATGACTGTCGGATTGTCTGTTACAAAAATGGCGGCGCACAAAACCCCCATAATCCGACGTCAGCAAAGTGTGGGGTGAGGGGGTTTACGAAGCTGTTTGACCGTCCCCTTTACTTTTCTAATCCGAAGTCAGCTGGTGAGTGTGAGGCTGCTTTACAGTCGACTTAAAGCTCCCACAAACTGTCGCTCTCTGGGACAATCTGCTTTAATTACATCAAATATAAGCACAAAACACTGACTAATGCAGCTTCAAACCAAAGGTATCAACACAAGTTTTGAGGCCTTAGAAATCCCAAATTGGTCAAATCACCACTCGGTGCACAAACTCTCAGATGGTTTATCTGCTGAACCCTTGATCACCAACCCAATCTACTAAAAGTCATACTGACATGCAGTGGTACAGTGTAGAAATGCAGATAGATTTGACTTTATTTACAGAAGTTTTGAGATATCTGCTGTGAAAAACAGAATTCATCTCCATTTTAATGGTGTGGCAGCAGAAATGTCTGTGGCTCAAATATACCAGCATGTGTAGATACCACTAAAGGATACTGATAAAAACATGTTTTTTTTGTTTTTAATATGGGTGAACTGGCCCCTTTAAACACCCTTTTCATTGAGGCCTCTTAAAAAGCTGATCATGCTAAGATCAAAAGTCTCATTTACAGTCACAGTGAGATGACTCGCCGCATTCAAGTCGCACTGCGCTGATACAGATGTTACTGGCAATATTGTCATTGGCAGCATGTCGTTGAGAAAAGCCGCACACTTCATGCCTCGTCTGCTTTACCTGTCCATGAACAAAGACCAGCGTGGGGAGGAGGACGGCTGTGTGCAGGCAGGTTTGGCCTATTTTCAGAGCCATTAGTGTGAGGAGTGTGTAATTCAGAGGGCCTGCGCCGTCTTTATTCACGCGGCGACATTAGGAAGTAATGAATCATGAAGAAGGTGTATTGTTCCACGCTACTCTTCCTAACACCGCTCACTAAGCGCACACACACTCACGCAGACGCACACTCACAGGTGTAGAACATCATTATCGCCCAGTTCCAATTGATGAAGAGTATTATACTGCCAAATTGATTTTCCTTACTCTGCGATCGTGATGACACAAGAAAGGAGAAGATGAAGAAAAGACGCGATCATCAACAACTTTATATTCCAATCAGCATATCTGAGCAGAATGAATAAAAAAGAATTGCACAGAAAAATGGAGCCGGGGCTCAAATCGCCTCAAATTGCTTTGCTTTTTTTTTCTATCATGAAATGTTACCGATTATCATGAAACGCGTAAATTGAATTCTTTTTTTCATTTAAGTAATAATTGATTTGACATTTCGGAGCACTTCAAAGGCAGTTTGGCCCGAAGGCTCTGCAGTAAATTACAGTATAAAGCTGAGGATTTACCATTAGCTGAGTGTCAAGTGTACGCTCGGCTTTCGCTTCCCCTCCCCATCTATCTTTCCCCCCTCTGCTTCCTCCCTAACATCCTCTTTCTCTCTATCTCTTCTCCCCAAACCCCCTCTGAAATTCTAGTCAAACTTTATACAAGTTTGTCTTCACTGCCCTGTTTGTGTGCCTGTGTCCAGGTCTGCCGTTTTATTGTAACACTATAAAGGCGCGGTGTGTTTATCAGTAAACGGAGCTCCACACAGTTCGCCGCCTCCATTATAAGTCTTCACTTCCTTGTTTAGTTTATATATTTTTCCCGAGGAAATGCCCTTCTTTTCTGTCTGTCTTCCATGCGGGGCGCAACAACAGGCAGGCGGGTGTTTGATATGTAAATAGTCTGTTCAACAAAGTCCAGGTGCTATCTGTGGTTACAGAAGCTGATACTTTGGGCAGCGGATGGCTTCCTCGGCTTCTGAACCATGCAGACACACAATTAAACACACTGACTGTGCTTAGAGCAGTGTGTCAGGCTGATATTTTTCTTTTCACTAAAAATCACATCTGGTCTGGTCAGTGTCATCCTCCTTTGATATGATGGATATAATGCACTGTGTTTGATTGCATGGTCTAATCGTTAATACCCCGCTTATCTATGAGGAGTTTGAGCAGATCGATACCTCGGTGATGAATTCTTCGACGCTCAATGCGACTCATTTAATATCAAGACAGGTACAGTTTTAAAAATGTGTTTTAACAGCACATACCATCGCTAGTGGCCGGAGAAGCCCAGAAGCCCACATCACAATATTTTAGTAAACATTTCAACTGAAGTAGTTCTGTAAAAAGACGAATAATCTAAGTGTAAGAAAATGTAGGTAAAATTTATGAAGACATAAAAATTTAAAGGTTCTCTTTTAGCTTTTTTTAAAAAAAAGGTTTTTGTATTTTTTGTTGGTAATTTTACCAAAGCAGGTGTCAGGTGTCTATAACGATAATGCATAAAACACTGTATCAACTTTTCACTGTCCTTTGAAAACCACATATCTCCAAATTTGGTGTTTTTGAATTTTCCAAACAGGATGAAGTTTTTCTTTATGCATTGACCATAAACTGCTCCATAAACTATTCCAAGAACTACATCACCTAAAAAATGTATTAACGTCACACAAAGCTGAAAACTGGGCAGTTTGGAGATACATGGTTTTCACAGAGCAGCGATATAATGTAAAAACCCTAATTGAAACCGTTTTCTGATGTACATTGATGGAATTTCACACCAATAATTATGAAAATATTATTGTTGCTATTCTGGGATTCACTGTACTGTATTTAACTACAGTTTTGAGGTACTTGCTACTTTATACTGTAGTTATTACTTATTACATGTATTTACAACTATAGATTTTACAGCTACAGCAATAAAATAGATGCAATTAGCTCCACCTTGACAAAATATAACATTAAAATACTGCTTACTTAAGTAAATGCATCAATAACAATAATCCAATAAACAACATACAGTAACATTTGCATTTGAATACTTTTACTTTTGATATGTTCAGTACATTTAGGATCTGAGTGCTGTTTCCACCACTGCATGTTTGTGCTCAAAAATCTTTTCCACATTACTAAGAAAACACTTTTACTCTCTGCTCTGTCCATCTTTAAATTTAAACATTTTTTAATACCAAAGGACTCAAAACAATCTGCATGTGTCAGCTGTGAGGATGCTGAATCACATTTTAAAATATTGCTGCATCCGTCTTAAGAAGGTGCAAGCCACAACTTTTAATTTTTTTTGCCCTAATTCTCTTGTGACATTTAATTTGACTGATAATTATGTTCCATTTGATTCAGTGGCTCGTAGTTATTTCAAGTAATATTTTGGCTGGTGGGACGTCTGCATGGCTGTTAACTTTAATATCTAGTAGCCGTTCTAGATCCCAAAAAATCCACTATTTTACACCTCGGATAAAAAAAAAAAATCATCATCCATCGCCAGCATGAAAATACACAGTAGATATCAGCCCATTAATTACTCAAACCCAAACACATGCATGTGCAAGGCTTTATATGCACACATACATGCCTACACACACACGTACCTACCGATTGTCACCTGAATCCCGAGTTAGCTGGAGGTGACACGTATTGTCTTTTGGCCTTGAATTAATGTGCCTGTAAATACGTTTTTTCCCCCTCATTCCTATTTGTTAAGTTATTCATAGAACTGCTGATTGCAGGCAGCCGTCAGAGCTAAATGAGGGCCTTTGTTATTGTTGAGTAATTAGGACAGCCATCATCGTGCTCCGAGATGACAGGGTCAGTTAAATAGTTTCTCTCTCTCAGTAGTCTGGGCTGATTATGGGAGCTCAGGCAGGCAGGCAGGCACGGCAGGCCTGGGAGCTGGAGCTGGGGAGGGATGGAGGAGAGGATGAGGGGGGGGAGTACAGATGGGAGGAGTGGGGAGGAAAGCAGACCTTATCTCAGGCAATTAATCAGAGACACTCATATTGCGGGACAATTATTCAAAGCTCACTCCTGCATAACTCAGCCCAAGGTTCCAGTGGGCTCGCTGTCTCTTTCCATCCCCCCTGGACTGGAAGGTCAGGAAAGTGAGAGGAAGGTGGAGCTGAGAGAAAGAGAGGGACGCTATTGAGTGTGTGTACGTGAGGCAGTGTGTGTGTGTGTGTGTGTGTGTTTAAGTCAGCTAAGGCAACGCAGGGTCAAAGTCGTTCAAAGTCTTGTCTTCTCTGGAGGCTTTTTTTGTTTTTCAAGGAGTTTATTCCCCATCATGTTTACATGCATAAAGTTTTTTGCCGTTGGTGGAATATCATGGGCGTCGTCTGTTGTGTGTGTGTGTGTGTGCGCTTTATAGGGCCCAGGGCCAGCATTATCAACATTCCTCGGTGGCAGCAGGGTAGCTCGCCTGGCACCACACAAACAGGAAAAGGAAATAGCTCGACTTCACTACGGTTATCTCCCAGAGAGCCCTCACAGTGTGTAGGAGTGTGCGTGTGTGTAGCCATGTATGTTTGAGAGCGTGGCAGACTGTTTGTATATGGATCCCAGTGGCGGTGCAACAGTGAACAGCAGAAGATCTGTTTATGAAGAATTAGTTGTTACTATTTAGTTAATATTTAAAGGGGTCTTGTGATGCCTTCAAGGGGGGTTGTGTTTATCATGTTCACGAAAGCGGCCCATTTGAATGACCCAATGATGCATTCAAGACTTTGTAAGTGGAAGTTTTCCAACAGCCTTGAGTTCACAGCTCTGTTTTTTTTTTGTTGTCTACTCATTACCTGTTCCTAACATGACACTGAAAGGCTGTCAACACAAAATGTTAATTATTCTTGAAAAGGGAACAAAGCAACGCCCGTTATTCCTCTCATAATTTAAACCACACGACAAGCATGATGTGAACTACCAACTGTACATATGACAACTTTTGCATGCCTGTCTGTCTGTTGCTCTTCCTCAGATTTCTCCCACTGGAGCTTTTACTTATCTAAATTGAGGGTCTAAGAAAGGAGAATTGAGATTTGCTTGGCAGGGAAAACCATTGCAAACATTAAAGTCATTGTACCTCCAGTAGGTGTAGGTGCATGCAGAACATATCAAGTGAGCTTCACTTCTGGTTTTACCTCCAAACAAGTGGTTTAATATGTCTCAACCGGGGGTTTGTTTACAACCTGTAATTATATGGTTGTGTTTGTGCAATGTTGAACTTTTGTAGTGATGCCAAGATCTCTGCAATTAATTGAAATGAACAATGTGGAAGGGTTTGTGCTCTTCACTATTTAAAAAAAGGCCTGCAATGTGACAAAAACACTAAAAGACCCTCTCAAGTGCAAAAAAGGGATCAAATTATTTTATATATAAAAAGTGGAAATGGTTCAAAAGGTGAATTTCTTCACACTTTGTCACTTTTTGTACGTGAGAGTTCTAGTTCTTGTAATAATGTAGTTTTTTAAAGTAATATTGGCCGACATTCAAAAGCATTCATCGCCTCGCCTTTTCCTTTTCCTCTGCTCTCGTTCCAGCCCCAACCTGATCCGCAAATGTCACCTCCACTCTATGTATAAAAAGAGGAGGAAGACATCGAGGAGGAGGGCAGAGAGATGGATCAGTGCGGGAGAGAGAAAGAGGGGAGAGAGTGTCATAAAATGCAAATGCAGCCCGTGTTCGCTTTTACAAATTAAATGTCAGGACATAAAATATTGTCAGTTTCATTTTGCCGCCAGAAGGATGACAAATCCATATTCTCCTTTAAATAAAACTCTTATTGCGGTGGAGGGGTAATCATGGCAGAACAAAGCGGCGTGATTAACGATAGCAATTTATTGTATCTGGCGGCCGGCGAGGCAGCGGCAAGGCAGAGGAGCAGAGAGACATCATGGTTATCATAATTCATATCGTAAATAACAGGGCCCAGCCAATCACAAGGAACCGCCGATGTCATCCCAAATAACCTTTGATAACAATTACCATAGAAGGCAGTACAAACCCCAAAGTCACAATGTTATCTTATCCCTATTCTCTGCTTGTAGAATACAACACTATTACCATATAGATTAGACTATTTATAATGGTGCGTGTCATTCCGGGTGCGGCTTTAAGTCGTCACCGTGTATGTGTGTAGGTGTAGCGTGGCGAGGTGTGTGCGGGCGCGTGGGTGTGTGGGGTAGGTGGACCTGTCGTTGGGAGGAGATTATAGCCTGGTCTTTATGAGGAGCTGAGTTGCCCTCTCTCAGTATCACACAGCAGCACATTGCCAGGGCGGCCGGCGCTCACAATGGCGTGGTGGGAGAGGAGTCGTGCAATGTGTGCGTGTGTGTGTGTGTGTCGGGGTGTGTGTGTGTTCTGGGAGGGGTCGGGTGGGTGGGGATAACGGAGGGAAAACTAGAGGAGGAGATATTAGCAGGGAAGCGTTGATAAGTGTTGGAGATTAGAGTAGGCGTATCTTGTCCGAGGTGTTGTTCCTCCTTGTTTTATCTGCTGATAGAAATTTTCTGATGGAGAGCAGTGATATGTGGATCCACGGCTTCCTACCTACACACACACACACACACACAACCGCCCACCCACCATCGTAGCTTCCCACCCACGAGACACACGGCTTCTTCCTTCACCATGACATTCATTTTGAGAAATCACTGTTATTACCATAAAGAATATGAACATGAATGAGAAAATCAGCAACCCCCCCTGCCAGGATCTATACTTCTTTTTCACACGGTCAGATACTGAGTTGGTTTTGCAGATCTGTAAATCTGCTAAATTAAAGTCTCTGTGTGGAGATTTTGACCACTTGTGGCGCTATGGAGCAATGTTTTGTTTGTATACTGTGCTCCAGAAGGACAGAAACGTGTGCACAAACACTTTCCTGCTGACAGTCTCATGCTCAAAAGTCAGAATCTAAAATTGATGGACGTAAAGTGTTAAGAAATGTACTGATGTAGCAACAACAGGTAGGGAAGCAAACCTGGATATTAACAATGCAGATTTTAGGATACTCCAGGTGTTCTGTGGCTTTGTAAATGTTTTATGAAAGTAAACAACTAAAGAAAACTCTTTAGGGGACATTTAAGGCATTAAATATGTGGAGGCTGCTGTTAGTGCAAAGTTCAGCTTTCAGAGATTCTTCTATTTATGTTCAATGGAAAGATCATTTGCATCAGGTTGAACATCTTTAGTGGTTAAACAATTTGGTAATCGATTGTTTATCTCATGCAAAAAAAAAAGCTGCTTACAGTTTTTTAAATGTGATAATTTGCTGTTTTTGTTTGTTCTATATCAATGTAAATTCAATATGTTTGGTTTGACAAAATAAGAAATTAGAAGGTGCTACTTTGAGCTGCAGGAAATTGTGATGGGCGTTTTTAAAAAGAACTATTTTTGTATGGATTCTACTTTTTTTGTTTGCTGTGATACTTCCTGTTTGGTCCAGTGCTCATTGGTGAGTTAAAAAAAAACAAAAAACATTGAAAATACAGATTAGCAGTTGACTTGATAATGACTCATTTGTTTACACCAAAACAACTACTGTGTGTGCCACAACTTACACCTTTAAAAAGGGAAGCACCAAATCTGATACTCAGTATTGATATCAGTCCAAAAGTCTCAACAGCACTGAATCAGACACCAGAAAGAAAAATTAAAGTTACAAATCTGACACGAACCATTTCATACTTTGCTGAATCCACATGTTAAACTTGCTGACAGTGACGTGTCTGAAGTGATCATCATCAAGTAAAGACTGTAAGGGGATAAAATGCTCTATCGTCAAGCTAAAAACATGCTAATTGCATATGAATCGCTCCATAAACAGCTAAGTAGAAGAGGAAAGAAACTGGATTGGTATTATGTTAGCAGAGATTCAATAGTGGCATCAGTTTTCTGAAAGAACAAGATTCTACATCTACTCAAATCCTGCTTGTGTTTGTGTCACTTGTGCATCCAGCTCCAGTTCAACCTGAAACTGCAAAGAAAGAAAAAGAGAACAAAATGGCTTCAAAGGACACTTGAGTCTTTACTGGAAGGAGGAGGATGAGGGAAGGGGACAAGCACAAGGACGAGATAAAAACAGAGCGGGAGTGAGGAGGAAGAGAAGGGACCAAAGCAAGGACAAGGTGAAGGAGAAGGAAGATATTACATTCTTATACTTAAACTTAAGAGAGGAGTTTCTGTGTCCCTTCAGCAGCAAAACTGTCCAATCCCAGCCTTTCCTGACAAGACAGTTCCAGATCGAGCGACATGCAAGGAAAGGCAGTGTACGAGCCTGAGGTAGATTAGGAGAAGATAGAAAAAACAAGAGAAAGTAACGTTTTTAAAAGTCATGCTCAAGAGCAGGAAAGGGAGGAAGACCTCTGAGGACATAAAGTGATGTTAAAGCACTAGTCAGTGGTATAATATCTGTAGTTTTTGGCAAGGATATCCCTGTGTGGGCTCGTGAACAGTTAATCTCTCTTGACAGGATCTTCATTTGAATAAAGATTCTGTCAGCGCTATGTGCTTTTTGGTCGCTTAAGAGGAGGACCTACAGTAAATTCTGCAGGAACTCGAATTGCTTTGACAAATCATGGCTGACGGGAGAACGGCGCCTTCCTACCTGTGCATATCTAAACATGCCTAAGCACAACTAAACACCTAAGCACAACTTCAAAATCTGAAGCAATCTAAGGAGAAAATACATCTCATTAGAGCAGCTTAAATGCAAGATTAAGCTTGTAATAAAAATTCTGTCCGTGATGCTTTTTTATTACATGGGCGCCTGAGCTTTTCCTCAATCATCCGGTGTTGGTCAGATGTAGAAAGCAGATGTTACACAGGACCTGTAGGAAATATAACAATATACGCTTGCATATGAATATTTAAATGGGGAAAATAATAGACTGGACCATGGATAATGGACATGTATAATACATGTTGTAAATCCTGGTTTGAGGATCTTCAAAATGGAGAGAAATTACACTGTAACTCTAAAGGAGATGGCATTTGCAAGGTAAGTATCGGCCTAACAAAATTATAAAAAGTTTATTTCATAATCTGTCAAAGACAAGAAGCTCTCTTTGAACTCGGATTAGAGTTGGTATACTGCCTCTTGGTAGAGAGAAAGCCAGGTACGCTGCTGTGGAAAAAGAAAGTATGACTTTTTGGTAGCATAGATTCCTGGTTCAGTAATGATTGTGCCTTGAAATTGTCGTTTTCTCGAAAAGAAAAAAAAGACATTTGGCACTTAACACTATTGGAAACCGATATGGGCCTGCGTGTGCTGTGTATTTGGTCTGGAAATCAATCAGTCACGTACAGTATGGCTGAACATGTAGTCCCATAACAGTAGACGATGCTGAAGTTGATTTACACTGAGTTCAGAAATCCCACTGCCTCTCTCTTTTCTCTGCCCCCCCCCTCTCTCTCTACTCATTTTTCTTCTTTCCCTCAACATTTCTCATCTCCTCTCCTAGATGGAATTCACAAAGTGATTTTCTCCTCGTTCCTCTAAATCTCTTGATCACTTTAATTTTTTGCTAGGCTGCTTCATCGGTGTCCTGGGAAAGAGAAAAGAGAAGGAAGGGGGCAGGAGGAAGGGAAAAAGCCGACGGGCGAGAGACTACAAATGAAGCCGGGAGAGCGAGAGAGAGAGAGAGAGAGAGAGGGAGGGAGAGTAGTATAGAGTTAAGGCTTTATCAGTGAGTGCCCTGAGGTATGTGGGGACGCTGCTGAATCCAGAGAGATTAGGGGAAAAATGCAGCACATGGCAGTAAGGGGCTTACGCCACAGCTTGTATTAGTTCAGGTGAAAAGAGTATTGCTTTTACATAAAACTGGACAAATCCAGCCACAATGCATTTCCCGTTGGACCACAATGGGGTCCTCTATCTGTGGACCTCACCTCCTGTCCCTCGGGTTCCCCAAAGCTCCTCTATCTAAACAGGAGTAGAGACTGAGGGAAGGTGGAGAAAACACAGATGGACAGGGGAGGGAGGAGGAGATATGGCGCCGCACCAAACTTCATTTTCAGAGTTTGCACAGGAGCTGGTTGTCAGGAGATGGCAAGGGCCTAATTTCCACTGGGGACAGGAGGGTTATGTCCCCATGACTTTTCAAAATCCTATTTCTTGCCCCCCCCACTTTTACAACTTCAGTTTGAATTATTCTCTCTAACTCTTGCTGAATAGTGTCCTCCTACTGTCCAGGCACCACCATCCAGATGCGAGAAGCTCAGCTGATAAAGACGCTGATATTGTAGACGCTCGAATAAAAGCCGGTATTCAAATGGTGGCCAAACAAGTCAAGGCCAGTCGCTAATAGAGGCCAGGTAATAAACACTGAGGGAGAAGGGTGGAATTACCTGTTTTTATTACAGACTCACCCACCAATCTGCTGCTCTGAGTTTTTCCTTTCATTCACTAATTAACTCCAATCTACTTTGCCGTATTTTCAATCACCGTTAAGCTACTGCCGATGAAGCTCAGCACTTCCTAAAGATGTTTCACATTAAAGGCCCACCAGGAAAGGTAGGTAGGTTAATGCCCTTTGAGCCACTGGAAGGCTTTTAATGTGAAACACCTGTGCAGAAAGTGTGCTAGGTAGCTTAGCAGTGATCGAAAAAAATAGCAAAGTGGAAGCGATTGGAATTAAAAAGTGAATGAGCTTGATTTACACGTGACAATGTAGAATTATAGATATATCACATGATGACATCTGAGCTATCTGTGTGAGAACTGCACAAACGTTACAGAAAAAGCCAGAAGTGGACTTTGAGTTTATTATGTACCATTAGGACTTTATGGTGTTTCCTACTTCCAAACCCCTTTGAGAGAAGGAGTGATGAAGATACAAAGGGATAAAGTTTTAGTGAAAAACAGAAGAAGAGAGGGTGGAATGAACATAAATCAGAGTTAGAATAAGACAGAGAGGCTGCGGGGAGTTAGAGCAGGAAAGATTTTAGATGAATGCATTCGTGATTGAGCAAAAGGTCTCATCCTTCTCTTTGGGTGGCAGATAAATGCTTCACGTAGACACTGAAGTCTCCATTCTGCTGTCACTGGGACTTTTATCTAAATCTTCTGTTCCTGAGGTGCGTTTATTAGCCAAGTTTTTTCATCTTGAAATATATGTAGGTTGAGGGGAGCTTGGCCTGCACACTTCTTTATCTTTCACCTGTCATGTACAGTAAGCCCAGGTAACAATGGCGCCTTACATTACATTACATGCCCATTCTGTATTCACACCATCCAGTCAGACATCCAAAGAAGCTCCGACACCCCTCCCATACTACTCGCCATTATTGGCAGAACAATACCCTCAAAAAGCCAAGTTGGTCAAAAAAGAGAGGGGCTGTATCTGCGATGGCGCTTAACATCAATTTGTGACACGATTAATCAATTTGGACCCTCTTTCTCTCTCTTTCTTGGTGTCTCGTCACTGTCGTCACTCTTTAAATAAAGAGCGGCGGCTGTTTGAATGAGCCGGGGCTCATCGCGATATGGCGCAGGTTAAGTAGGAGGCGCATGTTTTAGGATAGCGCCCCGCTGCTCCCTCTCGTCCTGAAACACTTAGCTGGTGATTAGCATAAGCTGATAGCGCTATCAGGAGCGTGCCATTGTGGTGACCCTGAAGCCCCCCCACCCCCTTCCTTCCTCCTCCTCCACCATCACCACCACCACCACCACCCATCCTACCCCACTCACCCCCCTCCACCCCCTCCTCCTTTCTCCCTCTGAGAAGGTCTTATCGGGGATGTACAGGGCCTCTGTAGCCTCCTGGGGAGATGATGGAGGGAGGAGGCTGAGGTGGGTACTGTAGGGAAGGAGGATGGGCTTTGAATGGGAAAAAGGGGGGTGATCCCGTTGTTGAACGCTGTGTCTTTGGAAGTGTCCTCTAATGTTTTCATGCCTTTTGAATAGTATATAATAAACTTTATTTCTGTTAAACTTTTCAAAACACAAACTGTTTTACAAAGATAGAGAAGACAAGAAGACTCACAAACGTCTTGCTGTTTTTGGCTTCTACGATGTGAGGATTTACTCTTTTTCCTGTTTTATATCATTTTAATTAAATATTGTTGAGTTCTGAACTGTTGGTCGGACAAAAGTCATTTCTGGCGGGTTTCCGAACCCTTAATCAGACAGATTGTAAAAACTGTTTATTTAAAAGTAGAACACAGTAAAATCAGTGAACCTCTAACGCTGGTAATAATCCATCATTCACAAGAAATCTTTGTTTTCTTTCTTTTAAAAAAAATATTCTAAGCGAAAGAGATCTACAAAATCTTACCATCCTGTAATCTAATAGATGTTTACAACCAACAATGTGGGTCATAATTGTGCCGTTCACTTTCATTTTCTGTTCCAAATAGGTTGTAAACACACCGTAAGATTAGCCAAATTTGCCTGTTTGGATTTCTCGCCATATTGGACTTGACAATGTCACAGCGTTCTCAGATCTGGTGAGTACAATATCATTACTGATACAACCGACGGCCACGACAAAAGGATCCAACTTATAATAAACTGGATTTGAATTTGTAAAAAAAAAAAAAAAAGATGAAAATGTTTTTGCTTCCCTGGTCTCCACAGCAGGTCACTCCTAAATCTCTCTTGAAACCAGGAAACCGTCTCTGTGCATGTCTTTCGCTCCTTAGCTTAAAGTCTGATTTCAAACTCGGAAGTAACAAACAAACTCGGAATGAAAAGTTGATTCACCCAAATTTCTGGCTCTTTGTATTCGTGTTACCTATTTCAGGAGGCGGCCGGATCTTCACTAGCGGTCTCTAAATCACTCCCACGATACCTCAGTCAGACTTTTTTTTTTGTGTTGTGCAAAAGAAAAGTATGATGAAACCACGAAACAATACACGCACATAAACATGAATATGGCGACACATTTCTTGAAGGTAAGCAATTTCCATGCACGTTAAGAGCTTAGCATCGACGCAGCAGTATTCATATCAGTTTACTATTATGATGCAAATGATAACAGTGGTGCCTGGCTCCCTCTTTCTCCCTTCTGCACTTCTACTATGAACAACACGGCACATTATAGTACAGATGCACACCTACATTACAGTGTACACATAGACACAGACATGATGAATTTCACCCAGCCGCATTGCATATTCCCTTTGTTTGAGCTGATTGGATCTGTGGCGATCATATGTTTACCCAGAGCTCTATCTCTTTGAGAAACCTCCGTCACGGGTAGCGGAGAGTAACGTTCGCCTCGTGTTTTCCTTTTATTTTGGAGACGGGCACGCACACACGGTCTTTATGTATATATGCTAATAGGCTGGCTAACACGGTTTCACACTGTTTGTTTCTGCAAATGATGCAACTTGCCAGACATCCGTTTTTCTGCTGATGTTCACATTTTCTTTTCTTTTTTTTTTTCCCCCTCTCTTTCTCAGGGCGGGCATTTTGGAGAGAGAGAGAGAGAGAGGGAGAGAGCAAAGGGAGGAAGATGAAGAAGAGAGGAGGAGGGGGAGGAGGAAGGAGGGAGGGAGGGAGGCGTGTGTTCAAAATCCACAAAGGTTTTGTAATAAATGCATCGACGACAATAAAAACAAAAACATTAAAGGGAGAAAAGACGTGTTTCTGTGTTAAACAATTAGTGCTGCAGCATTAGAGCCGATCAGGAAGAGACAAAAGCTCGGCAGCAGCAGGGGTTTACCCCAGACACAAAGACACAAAGACAGATGCTCTGCAGCCCAGCCAAGCTACACTACCACATACTAGCTTCCACTGGAGCTGTAAAGAGCCACATCAACAATACAAGTGTCTGTAGGTCTGTAATAATATAGCATCAAACTGTAATTGACATGATTTAATAATCTGGATACTTTAATACATTCATCTGTTTCTGTGTTATTATCTATAATTGCAAGTTAATGTACAAATGTACAATGAAACCTGCCTACCTGTCACATTTCAGAGGCTTTGACAACTTCACAACAAAACATGCCACAAAACACCAGTTAATAGCAACTTTAAAAAAAAGTCTGAATATCCACTTAAATTCCACACTGAACTCCTCTTAGTTACCTGCTGGTGTCTGTGAAATATTTTGCCTCAAAGGGCCAGTTCACCAAAATGACAAAAAGTTGTATTTTCTCACATGTAATAATGGGAGACTGTCGACGGACAACTACAAGAGCACTAGCACTTCTGCTAGCGAGCTAACCTACTAGTTTACTACTGATTGAACACTAGCTGATGTGTTACCTTATAGATAACACTGACTGGGGGTTTGCCGATGTTGATTTGATGAGTAAATAATGTTACAACAGGCACATTTTAGTAGGAAAATATTGTTAAAAATGAAGTTTGTTGTGCTTTTTCTACATTGGCATTGAACTGTGTCCTCTTTAATATCTGATATTTCTCTGAGCTGGTGGAAGTATTTTACTGGGCAACAGATCCACACATTAAAGAATTTGACGGAAAATTCTGTGATACGTTTACATGAATGTTCATGTCATATTTCGGAGGGAGGTTAGCCTCCACAAGTGTGTTTCATCATTTAAACATGTTTGAATGTTTTGGATTGTTCCAATCAAAAACTAAACAGAAGTGAAAGAATAAAGAAATACAGCAGGTTGACTAACAAACTTTCTCTTTGCTGTACATAGTTTTACTCATTTTCCAGACACTTGTTCAGTTTTATTCTTCTTCACTGTTTACATGTTACAAACAAGCTAGCAATGCTACCGAAAACTAGCCTGCTAAGGCTTTCGACTGTCTCTGTCGGTCACGTGATCCTCTTCTTGCAGGTCATAGTTGTTTGTCGAGAGAAAATATGTTTGTTTGTGATTTGGCTGTTGCTGAACCAACCCTTTGACCAGGTCTACCTCTCACTGTAGAGCTTCCAGTTTCATTGTTGTAATTACCGGTTACAAAAGCTTAGGATTACATTAAATTTAAAGGATGTCAGTCATAAAGCTCCTGCAGCCTGTGTGGTCACACTCTCCTTTCAGCTCCCGTTAACCATGCATGTGTGTAAGACTGTATGTGTGTTAGGACCCCCCCCCCCCCCCCCCCCTCCAGTGGCGTCTACTCTGTACATTCGACTCAATGGCTCCAGTGTTCATATGTGTGTGTGTCTGCATGTGTGTGTATGGCTGCGGCACTTAACCTTGTGACCGGTTGTAGAATGAGCTCCACAGAATCGCCGCTGAGCCTCTCGCCCCCCCACCGCACTGCCACGGTGTGCGTTACCACCCCAAGAGAGGCTGACAAGCTCGCGCGCACACCAAACGCACACATGCAGACACACACAAGCTCTCTCTGTGTCCTCCAAGACAGAGATGGTGACGGCGTAAAGCCTCATGTTTAGACTCTGCGTCTTTGTTCCTCCCTGATGGTGCCTCCTCTACCTGCATATGAGGGAGGAAGTCTCCGCTGTTTCCACTTTAAAGCCAGGAAGTGTTTGATTCCCTCAGTTTCCTCACCTACTAAAAGCCCATTTCATCTTTTTCCCCAAAACCGCAGCATGACACAACACTATTATTCCCTCAGTCTACACCCAGCCCCCCCATGCTCTTTGATTCACCCTGCTGCTGTTTCATTTAGCCTCATTGTCACACACTTGTTGGACGTATACAACAGAATCACCTGCTGCAGCCTCTGATGTGTGTCGAATGAAGTCAAACAGGGGCAACGTGTGCATAGCAGGTGTAGGGCGAAGATTTAGATTGATATAAGGAGCTGATATTGGCCTTTTACAGTCGTGATAGACGTCAAATGCAATTAATGCAATAATAGTCGTCAAACGCAATAATTAATATGCACAATATGTGCACGAATACAGGCACTAAATGGCGTGAAGAACAGAGCTTGGATCAGCAGCTACTCTGGCCACAATTTCTTAAAAACAGTTGATAACTCCTGCAATTAACAATTATGTAAATTATTTGAGCAGTTTTTATCTTTGAAATGTCCTTTCACTGTCTGCACCAGAGGCACAGAAAGCCTTTTCAACTATGACAAATTTGTATTTGTAAAGTTTGTTTTCTCATAACAAATTGATTGTTTTTAAAAAAAGAGGATAACTTTTACCTAGATTTTATGCTCTGCCCCCCTAAAAGTTGTGTTTCCTGCTGCAATAGGAAGTTAATCACTGTAATTAGCAATAAATAGGTTTTTTTGTGACAAGCACAACTCAGAAAATTATCTTAAAACATAAGTGGAAGTTAAACAAAAAAAAATACAAATGAGCCGCTGATTGTAAATCCCACTACAGAGTCTTTGTGTCACAAATACTATTTTCAAAGTTAGCTCTTCATCCAGATATTTTTATTTTCCTTTTTATCCAAATTTCAGCAGTTTTAAAAGTTAAAAATAAACAGAGATAAATTCCTTTAAAAGAAAAAGAAAGCTATGAATCCCGTGGACGGATAAGTCTGCGCAAAACAAGTTTTGTATTTCTTGACGATGCATGATAATGGTTCAGTTTATTGTATATAAATAATTTTCTTTTGGCATTTGCCCTCCAAAACCCAGTGTGGCTGCACCTGAATGACGACAAACTGATGAGCACAAAGAGGAGTGAGCAAAAAAAAAAAAAACCTGAATGTGAGGTAAGTAGGTATCAGACTTCCTTTCTTCACACCTCAAAACAACACTCCATTGATGCTATCCAAAGAAAGAGCAGCCTTGGGAGACCCGGTGCTAACCTCACCCTCTAACCTACAGCTTTATGGGGTCACAGGGTCGACCCCTCAACAGGTCGACCCCCCCCCTACAGTCCCACTACTCCACTAAGGATGGGTGCTTATCTGCTAGTGTCGGTCAGAGCTGTCAGAGGCACTGAACTGAGTTTTCGTGTCTCATATATGCATTTACGTAAATCAACTATGTGCGTGATGTTTGAGGGAACAAGAAAGGATGTTGTCACTCAGACAAGACATAAAAAAACGAACCGGCCATCTGAGACCGGCCAGTTACAGCAGGGGTCATATAGGGTCAGCGCCATGGTAACAGTGGCAGTCTGCCACACCTCCTGTGCAGTGTTCAGTTTACAACGTAGCCTGTCAGTCACATAGTTACCTGGCAGCCACAGAGGGGATGCTGGTCTAAATATTTCTGACTTTGAACTTTGAGTTTTTAATGTTTATAACGGAACAGAAAAGTTCATTTATTATTTATTTATATTTATTATTATACATACATGTGCATTTAAATGCACATGTATGTATACAAGCTTGTTTTTGCCTCTGACAGGCTCAGATTATTATTATAAGTGTCTGATAACATTATGGAAAGGACCATACAGAGAAATAAAAGTTGTTTTTTTTTTACCTTTCACTTGATCCCGTCTGTTTGTTATTGTGTCTCGCCAAGTTTCGCTCAAAGAGAATTCTCGTTTTGAAAATATTGCGAAAGTTGAGTTGTTGACGAAATCAGCTAAATATTCAGCCAGGACAGAGTTCGAGAGAGGAGTGCTGGGATGAGTTTGTTGTGTTGGAGTACAGAAAGTGTAGCTTAGTGTTATCTAAAAAATGTTCAAAGTCATGACTGAATATTTAGCTGATTTTTTAGCCGTCTTCCTGCAACAACTCAACTCTTGCGGAACGAGACTTCTCCTTTTAGTCACTTAGACACAAAATGATTAGAAAATAGGATCCAGGTTGAAAAATACTAAAGTTTCCCTTTAAGATACTAACATGAAGTAACAAACAAAGGCAAATTTATTACCCAAACTGTCGTAAACATCATCACATCATCACCATCACAGTTTTACAGACTGTCTTTGTTTCTGCAAGAATTCATATCCAGTTATCATTCATGCAGATTGTTATGTACCAACATCCTGTATAATGCTGTATGTACTCTTGTTTCGCAAGAGTTGAGTTGTTGCAGGAAGACGGCTAAAAAAAAAAAAAAAATCAGCTAAATATTCAGTCATGACTTTGAACATTTTTTAGATAACACTAAGCTACACTTTCTGTACTCCAACACAACAAACTCATCCCAGCACTCCTCTCTCCAGCTCTGTCATGGCTGAATATTTAGCTGATTTCGACAACAGCTCAACTTTCGCAATATTGGCTCCATTCACTATATTCCCACTGGGGGTTTGTTATAGCTCTGCCTAATATAAGACAGCTTTCTGATTAGCCTGGGCAGCTGCTTTGAATGTAGCCATCGTGCCAAATTAAACCGCATTTGTCATAAATTAATCTTTTCCTTCTCGTAAACTTTTATTTTAAAGTTTTACAACATTGTAAATACACGTTGCCATCCCAATGACTGCAAGTAGCTGAATTTCTTGCTCCAATTTGTCCAAAAATATTAAGATGCTCAGTCTGAACTTGCTGTGTGCAGATCACACTATTATTGCACTGATATTTCTCAGCCTAATGAAATCTGCTCTGCCTCGCACCGATGGAACACTGTTAACTTTGATCTCACAATTAAGTCTCCATGAACAGCTAATAAAGCATAATCTGCTCTGTATCTGCTTGTCTGCACCAGAAGCACAGAAAGCCTTTTAGCATATCTTCGCTGCGGCTTCTGACTGACATTTTGTTGCTCTCGGCTGAAACAGTGACTTATTTTTATCACGCTCCAGATAATACAATCAAGTATTAAGGAGTTAAAAATCAAACTGGATCTGCATCGGTTGAGTGGCAGATGAGTGGCAGACGCCTGTGGGGCTTCGAGTTATTCAATCTCTTTCTCCCTTTTTCATCCACCTCCCTCTACTTTTTTTCGGTAGATATGTTGACATCCCTGAAAACAAAAAAAAAAGCAGACCCGCTTTTGTTGCAGTTTCCTCACCAGAGGTTGTACCCTGCGGCTATTTGGAAATATCTAAATGGCCCAATCTTTAATTTACTAAATATAACCTAATCATGACGTCACTGTTCTCCTGATAGCTCTCATAACCCTTTTATACATTTGGCTGTAATATCTCTGCTTTCTGATCGGAGTTAATGACGGGCCTGAACATTCTCAGATTTCTGCTCAATGATAAGACCAATCAACTGAAAATTGTGGCCTTTCATTTTTGGCATTTATTCCTGTTTCCTCAAGAAATGACACTGGCCCAAGTGGACAGACGGTAGCAGTTTGGTGTTGTGTTGTGTGTTGAGAGAATTGATAAGGAATGTTTTCCACATGAGTTAGGTACTGAACGCTGATTGTAGCGCAATATTTTCCTCTCATCTTAAACTCGCAGTAGTTGATGTTACGAGGCCACGAGCCAAATCTGTTAAGCCTGTACACTTGTGTGCTGATGTATAGGTTTGATACCTATGGAACAATACAATTACAGCAATAGTTCACGTACAGTTTATGTGTCCTTTAGGTGGGAGAAACCTCAAATGTGCTTCTACTTTTCATCAGGTTGTGATCAGACTTTCCGTCTTGTACACTTTAAAAAAAAAAAAAAAAAAAAACTTTCTCCATCGTCACACTTTTCATCTTACACCTGTTGTTTTTGTTGGAAGAAATACTTTGAGGTCAAAGAGATCTAACAGCAACATCATCTGTTTTCATGGATAACAGTTTGTGATGGATATGTTTTTGAAGGAAGAGGAGCTGATAAGATTATAGTGTCTAATGAGCAACGGCCTGCGTTTGGTCGATCGTGACCCCGCACAAGTTATAATGAAAAGTCAAACCAGTAGACTAAGTATATCTACAGGGACCCGAATATTAGGAGAGTCTGCCTATCTTGACTTCTTCCTCATGATTTTACTGCTGATGTCTGAACTTAATCACTGTTTGGAAAGAAACATTATTCAAGAATTGAATCTGGCATTTTCAGAAGTGCTTTTGGAGTTATTTATCATATTATCTGTAATCTCAGCAGATCCTGCCTGATATGTATAATGTTTTAATGTGTTTCAGTTTGCTTCAGAGAGGTTTGTCATGTTTTAGCCAGAATCTTTCATCATAAATAATCCTTTGAGGGGTTTTTGCAGTATGAAACTGTGCCTCAAGAAAAAAGTATTAAAGATGCCTCCTTTAAAAAGGTCATATGATACCTGGTTAAGAAAGTCTTTTGAGCAAAATATCTGGTAATATCATAAAATAACTTGTAGGTATAAGTTCAAGTTTTGCAGTTACTCAAACATGAAGAATTTAGCAGAATCATCCAATATAGACGTTTTTGTTACATTATTTGTTGAATTATTAATAATCTTGATGCTTAAGAGATGCTTAAGTATTTTGTTATCTAACTTTTAAAATAAAGGAGTCAAAATACTCACAGCGCTGCTCATTTGGTCCAGGTTATTTAGCTTTGACAGCTGATGGGAAACACCTGCTCTGACATCACTGTCGGGGGTGTAGCCGGACATCCAGCCCAGTGTGGAGCAGATGCAGGGACTCACTGCAGATTTAAGCTTTAGAAGAAGCTGTGAGCACATGAAATACGTACAACACTCATATCCCATGATGCAACCATTTTCCATATTAAATTGAATAAAGTTATGATTTACAGCCAGCGTGTTCATTTTTGCAGACAACATAATGACATCATTTCAGCATTAACATGATTCTTTTAAATGTCTCACTGAATTAAAACTGATTGGTTGGAAAAATACACGACTCTGAGCCAGTATTCAGTCACAAAATGCACAAAAACAGGCGAACATAAAGGCTTAAAACTAGTGTCATTCTTTCTGTATGTGCGTGTAGCATGTATGTCAAGATCATCATTAAAACCAACGAAACCTTTATCAATAATTTGATACGGCATGATTGCATAAGACGTGAGATCACAGAGAACAGCCAAACCAAACGTTTCCTCCAATAAAATTATTCTTCTGAAAGTTTCAAACTGCAGAATAGACCCATTTTCCTTGAAGAATCTCCAACTTAGCTATATTATGCTTACTCTTGAAACAATATCCCGACCTTTCATCAGATGTGTTGACTGTGTCAGACTCTATTTAGCCTGAAAGCAACTCTTCTATCTTCCCTGCTTGCGGATCTCCCTCTCTCTGTTATCAATTCTTTTTAGACATCAGCTTTTCAAAAGCTGTTAGGGATGTGATGTGAAAGGAGGGCGGTTTGAATATTCTGAAAGCTTTATGGAAAAAAAAAATACAGGCCTAAAGCATCATCTGCAATTATACCATTCGTTGTCAAATATGTTTGCATATTCAATATATTAAAAAAGAAACTGCTGGATGTGGCTTAATTTAAGAAGCCTCATAGGCGACATGCAAACTCTTCAACAATGTGCTGGAGAGAGATACCTTATTAGCCTTATTATCATTATTCCTCCTGATCAGTCTCCTCAACCAGATTGTTGTCCTTCACCTAACTTTCCTCTTTATCGTGTAGACACAGACCAAATAAACTCTGCAGACGCCGGTGGCTCTCTGCTGTGAAAGAAAGTTGGGTCGGTTGTGAAAATAAAAATTATAAGACCACCGATGCCAGGACTGACTGAGGAGTGGGCTATGTTCTGACAGGTGTGGTGTCATGTCGACCGAAAGGCAAAGACGTTTTGAATTAATGAGGCCAGGTGATGGAGAAAAGGAGCAGAGCTGGAGCCAAGACACTCGCCTGCAGTTTACTGGAGACCTGGCGTGCTTCTTATTTAAATAACTGCCCTTGATCTCACTGATCACTAGGCTATAGGCTACTTAATTAAAACTAACAAGCAGTGCATTAGCACCCTGCCGGCGCGCTGACATCGTCAACCTGGTTGTATGTAAGCAGCACCCCGGGGAGGAGGGTGCCGTATTCCAGATGCAGGTGAAGCAGAGTTCATTTAAAATGCCAAAAAAAAAAGAGAAAGATGGCAGGTTTGTGCAACCTGATTGAAAGTGAAAGCATTTCTCACTGTAGCGGTGAAGGAGGAGTGTGTGTGTGTGTGTGTGTGCCCCCTCAGAATAAAAGGCAACATACCCGCCTAGGAAGGCCAGCCTTGAGCTTTATAGACGGGTGCTTTGATCAGAAAGGCCGGTTCATCTTCACCTTCTCGTGGACGTCACCGGATGCTGATGATGCCGTGTGTCCGTTTCTCTGAAGACACACAGAAAGGAAATAAGGTGGAGGAAGAAATGTAATGGATGCTAAATGAGTAAGCCAAGGTGTGGCAGTTTTTACCAAGCTTAACCCCTTAACACTCAGTTTCCCCTCTTTTGTTTCCTTTCAAGTAGATTTCAGGTTGTTAAAATCCTCTTAATCAACACTGTCTGACAGTATCACACATATATATTCTGTATAGGTTTGTTCCAACTCACTGAAGCTACTTGTAGATGATTTAATTTACACCCAGTGAAATATTTAAACCCCAAACTTCATATTTCAAATGGAAATATTCTAGATGTGTATCATTTTATAAACATTTTCATCAGAGTTTCTAAATAAATCAAATGTTTAACAATCTTTTACAGACTTTGGATATAGAATTGAACACTATTTTAAAGTTTTTTATCAGAAGATATATGATAAGGACCAATTCTGAATTTCAATTCAGACTTGGCACGGCCTACCTCCACCAACATCCTCACTGATTCTGTTATAATGAACTGATGTTAAGGTAAGAATGTCTGAGTGTAATAACAGTGAGAAAAGTGACTTTTTAGGTATCAGGAGAAAATGACTCTTAAACTGAGATTCAAGGTGAGATTAAACTAATTAAAAGCCAATTTTGGAGCAGGATGTAACAGCAAAGTAACTCGTAACTAATGACACCTCCTGCTCCATAATGTGCACAAATGAATAAATCACATTTTTTTTGGTTAAGTAACAAAGAATCTGTTTCTCAGAGTAATATCTGCTGTGTTTGTGAAGGACTTTGTGAAGTTTATAGGTGTATATGAATGACGCTCAGTTAATTAAGATTATTGTAGCAGTTTCAAGGTGAGAATCAGCCCGTTAACAGTCCTTTAAAGCAGCGGTGGAATGTAACTAAGCACATATACTCGAGTACAGTACAAATGTGAGATACTTTGAGTATTTCATGCTCCTTCCAGAGATAAATATTGCACTTTTTACACAGATGCTAGTTTTCACAGTGGGGATTTTTTCTGCATTAAGTACTTTGAATTTTGATTTTCTTTGCAATTGTTACCTACATACTGGTACTTAAGTACTTTTTGATTGCAATACTTACAAAGTATTCTTACAGTGACGTATTGCTACTTTTACTTAATGATCTGAGTACTTCCTCTAATACTGAAGTAACTAATGAGGCCTCCTGCTCCTGTGATGAGTAACAAATGAACAAATCACGTTACTTTTGAGTAATGTGTTTCTCTCAGAGTAATGAGCACCTCTGCTGTGTTTGTGAATGACTTTGCGACGACCTCTGTTGCAAATGTCCCGCCCCCCCCAATCCAACCACCACTACCACCACCACCACCACCACCACCCCCCTACTCCTCACCCACCCACCCTCTTCGCAGAAAATGGAAATGGCTTAGCACTATCGCCGTTGCCCCGGCAACCATCTGAGTCCCCCATCTCGCGGTGGAGAAATGAGTTCTGAACAGGCTCGAGAGAGGCAGGGATTAAACATGATCCCGCGGACGGACTGTCAATCAAAACTCTCCAGCCTCCTTCCGCTTACAAAAAAAAAAAAAAAAAAAAAAAAAAACTAAAAAGGTGCATTTTACTGGAATCATCTGTTAGAAAAAGTAAATAAATAAGTAAATAAATAAATAAATCAGCTGATAATGACTCCGGCCTGGTGCTTTTTGCAAGCTATTAAAAGCAGGGAACTCTTTTTCAAAAACAAATCCGTTATCCTGCAGCGGATTTAGTGGTGGTCGTTATATTCCAATGCCAAGAGGCGATGGATTAATTTAATTAGCCTGGTGAAGATTAATGACAATGCATAGGCCTTTTGTAGATAAGGCTATACACTGTTTTAAAAAAAGGGGGATGTGTTATTTTCTACAGACTGTGTGTCTAATTTGGGAAACTTGGGGAGTGTTAAATGTAAACCCTCCTAAAATTAGTGCACTATAGATTTTATAGACTGGAGTTTATATTCACCTTTGTAGGCTGAGATAAGCCTGAATGATGATGATGATGATGATGATGTGTGAAATAGAAACTAAAAATACAGGCTAATAATGTTTGTTGTTTTCCTTGAATTACTGGACTACTGAGGAACAGGGTGAGTTAAATAGTGTTTTATTAGCAACATGCTAACATGTATGTTCAAATGAACAGTATGTGTTTAAATTACACATATCAAAAATAACATTCACAATATGGTTAAATTTAAAGCTGCAGGGAGTCTTTACAGCTGACCAGGTATATTTTTAAACATCTAAAGGAAAATATCTCTATTATAGATCATTTAACAATATTAATTGACCATGATATATAGACCAGTGGTTCCCATTATCTTTATGGCTTTTGACCTCTTAAAAAGGAAAGCTTTGTCCGCTTTTGACCCCTCAACACAGGCTGCATATGTCCGATTCAACTAAAAAAATTTTTCCTTCTCAGATTGTTTTGTTTGAATACTTTTTATTGCTCTGAACATGTCAAATCATCCAAGTCTGAGAAAAATAAATACAATTTTCTGCTGCTTTCCCGTTCTGCTAATCGTTTCCTGACCCCTCAGATTCATATTATGACCCCTTGGGGGGCCTAACCCCTAGTTTGGGTACCACTATCAGTGGCACTACTGACCTCACTGATAGTTCATGTGTGTGTTGGAATTTGATTTTACACTGTCAGTCTGGACCCTGGGAAGAACAGCCTGTTTAAATGATAATAATTAATAATTGATGAATATTAAGTATTATTATTATTATTAAATTACACTAAGCCAGAGTGGAGAATTTCTACCCTCCACACCTTAATTAAAACCTTATAAAAATCTATTTATTGTGTTGATATATCACACCTGAGAAGACTGAATATATATACACAACATATCTTTTTATTGTTATGCACCACAACACCAAGGAGAATTCCTGTATATGTGAAACCTACTTGGCAATAAATCTGTTTCTGATGCTGATAAATTCCACACTGGCTTATGTGTAAACTTACCACAACTGCTCCTGCAGGATCTATTCATTCATGACAGTGGCAGCACTGTAAGATGCAGTCAGGAACATTCTCAGCTCCTTTAACAATCCTGTCTCCTTATAGCTTTTATTTTAATGCTTAATTAGATTCGTTATGTCTCAAAGTGGGTAAACGGTGCTCCAAAATCCGTTCTAAATTGCTCCTCTTTGCAATAAGAACTCTGTTTTTTTTCATTTGATATTTGTTCTCAGGTGTATTCATATAAAAAAAAAACTAAAATCACAAATTGAGATGCAGAATTAATTCCCCTGGAAACCCCTGCCTGTTCTTGGAGAAGTAATCAGATTACAGTAACGCGCATTGCTGGTGCCAGACTGCTGAAAGAGAGAGAGAGAGAGAGAGGGGGCGGGGGGCAGAGTGAGACCCCCGTGCAATTTGATATTTGCCTCTTTGACAGTCATTTAAAGGGGATCTGGAGAACCCGATAGCCGGGGACTTACACCCTTCCAAAGGCTTTCGGGACACTTTAACCCGGCTCGGCTCGGCCCTGCAGCGCCAGTGAGTCGCCAGGCTGGGTGTAAACGTTAAATGTTAGCTATTTGTTCCGTGGATTGCGAGGAAAATCAAACCACTCTTTCATTCATTCATTTTTTTTGGGTGGGGTGGGGGGAACCCTCTTCCTCCTACTCCAAACCACCCCCCTCTCCTCCTCCTCCTCCGCTTTCTTTCTTTTCCAGACTCCACAACCCCACAAACAGTCATTGACTAAAGCGGCTTATAGGGAGTCTCCTAATAACGCTTTAACGAATTAAAAGCAAGGGAGAAGTTTATAGCGTGAGGGAAACATTTAGTAATTGCTGAGACTGTACAGACAAAGAGTCCTGACGCAGTGGAATAGGAGGTTATCTGCTATCGCGGCGCTTCCTTATCAGTGGATAAATATTTGTATATCATGGCCATCCGGGGGCTCTGCAAAAACCCTCTAACGTGTTGTTGTGATTGTTGCAACACAGGTGATCTACATGGAGATAGCTACTGTATACGTCCTCTCTGTAGTGGAGCTGCAACGGCTGCCATGTGGGGGGTCGAGGCGCTCCTGCAAAGCCATTTTTTTTTCAATTATGAGGTTAAAAGAGTGTGTGTTTTTAATAAACGACTGCTCATTAAAAGAGAGAGTACATTCCCCTGCAGATAACAGGCAGGTCGCATTGTGCAGCTCCCTCCTGGGAGGACTCCTGACTGGATGTTTGTCCCCCCCAACTCCCCAGCCTCGCATCTCATTAGGCTAATCTCCACATCTCTATCTACCGCTGCATCAGCCTCCCATCAACCTATATGGCCTGTTTCTGAACAGACAAAAAGATTAAGATTTTCTTTCACAGTGTGAATTAAATCGGGCTATTTTTGGGGAGGGGACCTCTTTACGCAACAACCAACGTGATCCTGGTTGTTTTTATTCTTTCATATGAAACCCTCACTGGACTCCCAGTGGCCACCCAGTCCAGGATTATTCTGCTCAGCCAGGAAAAGAGGAGGAGGAGAGGGTGTGAGGAAGAGAGGGAGGGCCTGCCTGGATACCCAGCCGCCTGTAAGTGTCCATCCTCGGTTTGTTTGACATGGCAGTGTCCCTGGGTATAAAACCGATAAACATCTGGTGGCGCTGCCAGGACATTGGAAAATGAGGGATTGGGGAGAGGCAGTGAAAGAGGCGGCGAAAATACTAAATCATAATGAGAAGAAAGATGGGCAGAGAGAGAGAGAGAGACAGACAGAGGCAGGGAGATGCTGATCAGCTAATTACAGCTGCAAATAAAATGCAAATTTATCCTGGCACGGTGAGCATGCCCAAGTTTAAACACAGCGCCATCCAAAAATTCAGAGATGCGCGGGCACTGCGCCAATGATGACTTCCAAACAAAGAATGATGATCCAATAATAAGAATAAATGTATATACTTACACATTTCATTATTATTTTTTATTAAATTATTACATTAGACTATATTCGCTTCTGCACGCTGCATCCTGGTGCTTTTTTAGGCTACACCTCCCCTTTCAATAAAGAGAGAGAGAGAGAGAAAAGATGGCATGCTTCCCAACAACAGTGACACCAGCGTGCACATGATGCTACACATCCACTATCCAACATTACAGTTCCCACAGTGTAGTCGCTATTTACGCAGGAGGGGGAGGGGGGGGCACATGCCTCAGTTTCCCCACCTTATGTAGTGATTACTGATATATCACCACCCAAAGATTAATCACGGAAAATTTAAAAAAAATCTTAGAGGTACTCGTGAGAACTGCAGCAGTGGTTAGATCAGGTGGGCTCAGGGATGGAGGGGGGTGGGGGGTATGGGTTGGGGGGGGGGGGCACCGAATTAGCTTCATCGAATCTTTTTAGATGCAAATATTTTGTTATCTCCACGTTGCTGCGCCGTTTTTTCAGTGTTTATGATTAATTATCTCTTCTTGGTGAAAAATAAATCATGCGAAATTAGGATCTAGCTGACTCCACGTGCGTAAGCAGAGATGGCAGGTCGATGCTGTTAATTTCAGGTTGAAATTGACACACTAATTATAGTGCAGAGTGCTGCTGGAACACTAGCAGGCAAGATTATACCTCTGTGCTTCTATTTTTTTCTCTTTTTTTTATCAGATCCCCCTTATATTTTACCAATTAAAAATCGTAAAGGCATTTCATTGCCCCGGGATAAAAAAAAGCAGCCTCTCTCCTAACATGGCCATCACTTTCCCCCATCAGATTCATTGTGATGTATTAGATGCAATAAATTATCCCATGTAACAAAACATGGCGAGCTGAAAGGCTGATAATCTGCAGAGGGGAGATAAGGATTCATTATTCCAAATCATTATGAATCCAGCGTTGGCTGTGACTTCTTTCTTAATCAGCTTCTGTGATCCTGGATACGTGAAGGGAGCAGATAAGAGCAGAGTCGTTTATAATTCTCCCCACCTCGGCCTAATATTTTAAAATAAAATCGCAGGGAGAAGCCGCCGTAAAAACACACACACACACACACACACACACACTCACACGCACACATTGGCTTAACGTTTGGAGAGTGCACAGGACGAGAATAATAAAACACATTGAGGAAATAAATAAGTAAATAGATAATACGTGGCCCATACATTTTTGGAGGTGTTTTGTCTCAAATTAAGGTCATCTTATTCGACATACAGCGAAGAATCATGTAGGCAGGGAGGAAAGGGGAGATATATATAGGCTACTGCAGCATTTATTTCGCATTTGGAGTGGGAAGTGTCTAATAAAATTTAGGCTACATCAGGAGGCTGTAAGAGCGGGTGACCGTAAATGATTTACTCCGTTTATGCACTAACGGGGCAGAAAAGCCAAGGTGCAGGAGGGGGGTGGGGGTAGGTTTGGAGGGGGGGGTGACAGATAAAGCGCAGCTCCACTGGATATTTGCAGCTGCACAATCTGAAACTGAAAATTTTTACCCTCAAAAAGCAGCTGTGTTTAATCAGAATATAAAGGTGACATTATAACTCCTCGTTCTGTCTGCTGGGGAGATTGTAAATATCAGCTGGCTGTGATGGAGCTGATGGGAATAAAGGCCAGTGTGCGCAGGCTCTGCTTCTTATTATGGCCCAGTGTACCGGAGGGTTTGTGCTTTTGCTGTTGTCAAGCCTCCGCTGTCACGCGGGAGCTCGCGTCAAATTCTACATTAATCACGCGATTTCACGGCGGCGGGCGCACGCGGGAGAAGAGGGAGCGTGACTTTGGACTTGGGCACCACGCTCGCGCCCCCGTTACAGCCCGGTTCCGAGGCTGTATACCCATAATGTGATTCAGTGTGGCCTAGTAACGCAAGGTAAACCCTAAACGGCATCAAGGCCATTTACAGTTTCCATTTACAATTAATTAAGGATTGAATGCACAGAACAGTAAGTCATTTTACATGTTTTCCCCCTTTATTTAATTCTATCCCGACTGAACAAGACAGAAATTGATTCTCGTTATTTTCCTCATAATTAATCTTTTTATTACACCTATAATATGCTTTAATTATCTGCCGCATAAATACTGGTTTAACCGTTGTTTCTCCAGCTTATATCTAAGCCATCAGTACGCGCATTTATCACAGACGCATATTAACTTCACCTTTACATTCAAACCGCAGAGCTAATAATTCCCAAAATAAGCACTTTATTTACGTCAAAAGCAGATTAATAAATCATTACTATCTGGATGTGTTATTTTCTAATTCTATTTAGATATTGAAATACTAATTCCATAGATGAAAAGCTCCGTTTTACCCTGCATGGAAATACTGAATTATTCATTGGTTTTTAAAAAGACACGTTTGGCTGTGGTCGCATTCGTAAGTTTATACAACGAGGTTTGCGCCAATTATCTTTAATTTATTACCTTAATTGAATTCCTTCCCCAAATATAGATTTGGGTGTGATCAGTTTACATTCTCCTTCAGAGAGTCAAGGCGCAACATGAGAGATGCCAAGCCTCCAGCATCCTCCCTCTCCTCTCCTCCTCTCCTCTCCTCTCCTCTCCTCAGTGCATTTCACAGAGAGAAGGATCGGATTTGCTTGGTGCTCCTTTCAATCAACCATGGTGTCAATAAGCAGGCTAGCAGGCCTCTATATGCTCCGGGTTAGTGGTGGTTGTATGTGAAGCTTTGCCGTTGCAGAGCAACTACTAAAACCACCAAGCCACAACGCAGCTCCGATCAGATTACCCATATTGATACGGAAAGATTTCAGATTTGTTTGCTTGCACGTTGTTTAGATCGAGCTCTAATTGCTGTGGAGTTTGGCGCGGATCTTTGGTGTTGATTAGACACCAGCTATGGCTTAATCTGTCCTTTTGTGGCAGAGGAGAGAAAGGGCTCCTCTTCCAACACAAAAGGAGGCGCAACATTTTGTGTGTCACGGAGAGATCTTGTGCTCTGCACAGAAATATCTGCAGAGCGCAAAACTGTTCTTATAAGGAGGTTATATAGATAATAATACACAACACAGCCTGCTTGATTTCTCCTTTTCTCCTGCACAAAATCATATAAAATCATATATAAAACTGGCATGTTGTGATTTTTCTTTTTTTGTCACCCCCCAAAAATATTGTATAGCATATATTTAGTGGTGCTTGACATCTGACTAAAGGCAGGAATTTACTTTTTACAGCTGTAGGCGTCACCTGGATGCATCATCAGGTTGTACTCGCTTTACATTATTTATTATATTTATTATAAAAAAAACAGCATCAAAATAAAGATAAAAAACAATAATAAAAGCAACACATTTCAGAGCCATTTGAAGGCATTTAATGTGTAAAAATGTTGATAAATTGCTGCTGATAAAATAGCATTGCACTATTACTATTTCTAATTTATTCCCATTGGTTTTTATTGCCTCTAATTGGGTTTCTATTCCTCTAACTTGTGATGCTCAAACCCGGAAGAGCTGGCATGCACAGTACAGTAAGTACGGTAAAAAGGCCGCCTTTGGTTGGCCCGTATTCGCGTGCAGCCTGCCCGGTAGCCTATGTGCACGCGTGTTTCTCCTCGCGGTGTGTTATGATGTGACTCCGGGACCGAGGGCGCGCGCGCACCAGCACCGCTACCTTGTGTGTGTGTGTGTGTGTGTGTGTGTGAGAAAGTGAGTGTGTGTGTTTTTCCCTCCCCGTCCACTGCTCTCACGCTCGCCCTCTCTTTCTTTCTCTCTCTCTGTCAGTCTCTCTAAATGCCACCGGCGCTTCCATCTCTATGTCACTCTTTCTTCACATCTGCTGGGGAAAAAAAAAGCCTCTCACCGTCCAGCGTCCACTAACAGGTCAGTAAATATTTAGATTTGCTCGGATGGAGCCGGTGCATCCTAAATGCTCTGTCCAATCGGCAGCCTCTTCCCTCAGTGGCTTTTGTATGTGTGAGCTCACTGATGTCGCTCGTCTGTGAATGATTGGAAACTTTTGCGAGCCGCTCTGCATGTTAAATGAAAATAAACCGAGAATTTTTTGACATTTAAAAAAACAAAAACAAACCTGATTTCATTCAAACCAGCAGAGATAAAGCTACCGGTTACACCTCCATTTCTCTCCAGCGGCTGTGTGCACTTGCTGAAAGAAAAAGGGGGGCTGTAGTGTTGATAATACTGGCTACAACATCCATAACGACCGCCATTGTTGCCTTTAACGTCGCTGTGAGCTGCTGTGTTTGTTCCTGACCCAAACGTGCGGCAATTTCTTTCTTTCTTTCTTTTTTTATTAAACAAAATTTGCTTTGGTAATAATAACTGTCGCCTCTCTCCGCTCACACGCAGGCATGTGCCAAAGCACGACTTGGGATTGAAATGTCTAAAGCTAAACGACAGTCAAGTGAATTTCTTAAAATACCTAGCTACCTGCCTCCAAATAGCGCAGATGAGGGTTTTTAACGACCTATTACCTACCGCTCAGGTTGGTGGTACAGGCAGAATCCCATACAAGCCGTGAAATTGATCTGATTACCTTGCCGGCGGGTCATAAAAAAAAGGAGTTGGGCTTGCTGAGGCTGCGTTTTCCCCCCGTTATTAGTTTCCTCCATCTCGTCTTTGGTCGATATGTCTTGATATGGCGGAGAGAGAGCCGCTGTTAGAATGAATAGGATGCCAAATTAAGGGCATCACACGCGCACCGTCACGGGCCAGGAGCTCTAACGGCTATTTGCATGCAGGGAGCAGAGCGCGAGAGACGCCTCGCGCACCCATGTATTGATCTCATCTGCTGTTTTATACGTTTTTGTCCGGTTTTTTGCCCCCCTGCTCTCCAAAAATAGCCGGACCGCTCACCTGAGTTAGATTAAATATTTAAATGTTATTAAAACATTATTACATCTTTTAAAGCCGCGGATAAAAGTCTACCACCGGCCTCGGGAGTGACAGATTGGCTGCAGGTACTGTGGTTTCATTTGAATTTCGATTTGTTATTACGCAGCTAAGGTTGTGGGTTAATTATGAGCTCCATTTTAAAATTCTGTCAAATGATTGTGTTTATAACCTGGTGTGTTGCTCTAGAAAAGAATTAATAAATGAGCCAAAAAATATTAAACTGCTGCATGACTTTGTTTCCGTTGGGGATATATAGGCTGAGAGGTGAACAGGCCCCGTACGTTAAATGAAAGATTACATCAGTGCGTCTGGCGAGAAGCGATATAGACACAGATAAGCATCACAGTCAGTCAATTGGCAGACCGTTTGGTTTTTTTGTTGTTTTTTTGTTTTTTTTCGTTGGGAAAAATGACACAAGTGCTACTTTTCTTTTACACTCGAAGAAAAAAGTAATTTATCAAACAAACTCGAGCTCTCATTTTAATCATTCTAGGAAATCCAAGTCTTGTTTTTAAGTGTCAGGCGCTCGACAAGCAGAATTTGACGCCCTCGTTTTGTTCTAAGAAGCCGAGTTGGTTCACATGCTGACAGAACAGAAGCCTGTTTTTTCTTGAAAAGACTTGAAAGGTGACAAATGACTCACAGGGAGAGAAGTGTAACACATAGACTACCTGCGGTGCTATAAAGGCTTTAAAATGTAGGCTATAAATGAGCATGTAACCAGTAATTTATCTCACATTTGCACCGCGAGTGGCCTGTAGCATTTTTAATCAGCGGCTGGGCATCTGCACTGTTATATCAGACAACACAGGCAGCATCAGGGCGGCTTCAATTTATGTATTCTCTAGAAATAAACGTTTGGTGCGGATTTTCGCCACCTACTTCTTATTTTATAATTTTTTAAAAATGTGGTTATGAAGATAAAATGATGACATTAGTCGAGCCTGTTTGGACACGTTACGCTGGAATAAATGAAAGTAAGGAAAATATGAGTCCAGAAACAAAAACCTTTGATGAAACAGGCCTTAATGAAACACACACACACACACACACACACACACACTTCATATTTTAAAATTGGATCTCGTGTGTCTGCTCTTGTTTCTGAACCGCTTGCATGTGCATGGAATTAAAACTATTATTATCATTATTGTAGTGGACCTGTGGTGTGATATTATTGTAACATATAATGTATTATTATTGTGTGATTTTTATCTCCTCTGACCTGATTAATCAGCTGACGGAAGGAAACTATTATATAGCAATGAGGACAAACAGTGATTGTAATTGCTGATGAGGCCATACACAGGAAGCTGGGGGACAAAGTAAACACACACACACACACGTTATCTGCAACATTTCATTCCCCACATTGGCAATGGAATAATCCGTTCGTGTCTTAAATTCTCAGCTGCAACATAGGAAAAAAAAACAAAAAAAAAAACAACAGTGCCATGTCTTGATTTTAATCAGAGCTGGCTGACATAATCACCCAGAAATGATCTCCGTCATCAAAAGCCGAACTGGCCCCTCGCCTGCTTTTATGAATCAACCTTTACGCACAACACCACTGTTATTTGTAGGCCATTAACTTCAAAAATAGACTCACGCAGGAGGCTCTAACACACACACACACACTGGCGGGGAAAGAGAGCTGCAGCCACGAGCTATTTCTCCCCTCGCGTCGACAGTTTTGGGATTATAAATGACAACTTTTTAAGAGAGCCAGTCTTATTCCGAGCTGAATAAGCTCCGGCGTTATTGACACCGAGGCTTGGGAATCAAGTCATGGGATGGCTTCCATGTCCCATTCTCTAAGCTTCGATACATCCAGTCAAGAAACAAAAAAACATAATCGGGATTTTAGGCTACATTTACCGTCATGTGTTGCCTCCGAGCACCTATAACGGGTACTTTGTGGATAATGGCTCCGCGATACTTTTCAAGAGGATAATTACACGAGTCCGCTGACAGCTTGACAATGGCAGCTACAGCAGTTTGCATCCAAGTTCAGTCTCAGGTTTGCCTGAGTGAGAAACGCTCCCTCTTTCTGTCTCTCTCCAGGTAGGGCTATCCTGGAGAGGAAAAATACGACGCTTTGCCAAGTCTCTCTCAGTCTGTGCTCCCACGCGCCCGGCTGAGAACAACCTCCATATCAAAGAGGGGGAAATAAACTGGGAACATAGACGAACACACACTAATGGAGTCATCACCTGAGCGTGTGGCCTTGTAGGTTCACATGTAAAATATATTCTAATGACTGAAATCTACTTTTTTATCTATCTGATCAGCCTACTATTGATTATTGATAGTCCATTTCATGCACCTTTGTGCAGTCAGTGAATTACCCACCAAATCGACCCTACCTGATATTACACTGTCACAGGATAATGCTGGCACCTACGTGGTGCAAGGGCGTGCGCGCTCCCGCTGCCTACCCGACTGCACGCCGTGAGAGGGTTCATTTCCTGACTGTTTACGCCGCGGTGACGTCACATCCAGTGGCGTCGCCGAGGCTGCCCCCACCCCACTTCTCCACATACATACACACACACACACACACACACACACCCCACTCTACTATTACACACTGCCAATCTGAAAGTATAAGGAGAAGCCAAACTGGGCTTTAGACATAAAATACTTCCCCAAGGAGCAGCCCCATTTCTGCCGCGCAGTCAAGTGGAATAACGCTGAAGACGCAGGGCATCATGCCCGTGTGACACTGAGCACACAGGGTGAATTACTGTCTAGGTTAGAGGAAAAATGTTGCCGTTTAAATTATATTTATTTATTTGCTAAACCTGGAAAAATATACAGAGCGAGGTGAGGTAAATCACTCCCTGTGTGCGCTATCGTGTTACATTTAATGCACTGTTTTGAATAAATAATGACATGAGCCATTGCTGCTTGTCTGCAGCGGGGTAGGTTCTTGCAAAAATATTGGTATACTAACTGACAGCCAATAATAACCTACATTAGGAATTTTTTCTTCTTCGTTTTTGGAGACTATAAGCTGAGTCTCACGGGTGTCCGTCCTTGTCCGTGGCTGCTTCACGGGGAGGAAATCGGCTCAGTTTAGATCTGCCATTAGAATAATGTGCCTGTCACCGCGAGAGGACGCACTGTCACAATTTTAAGAACGTAAATGTCCCGCAACCTGCCGCTGGCCCAGAGCAACAGGCTCTGCTGCAGCCTCTCTTCCCCCCCCCCCTCTGTCTACGTGCTGAGCACAGATGAACTGCAGCAGAATGTGTGAAAATGTGACTTTATTTTCTGGTTCAATCAAAAAAAAAAAAAGCAACAAAAACAAAACAAAACAAAAAGACTATTCTGTACTATATCTTTTTGTTTTTAAAATTTATTGGTTAAAATGCCTTTATGACTTTAACTTCCTACATGGTCAACTTTGCACCACAAAACATTTTCATGCGCATAGTTTTTTTAAAGGCCAACCAAATAGAAACATCCCTATTTTAATATATTTTTGGCAAGGTCATTGAAAAAAAAATATCTCCTGGCCCACGTTATATTCAATTAGGGCAGGCCCCTCCCCTTAACTGATGACACTGACAGACCCTCCTTAAGTTGCGTCGCGCCACAGCTGTCTGCAAGCATTGAGCTGCCTGGCGCCATCCTGAAAGAATGCCTTCACTGTAAAAAAAAAAAAAAAAAAAAAAAAAAAAAAAGGGGGGGGGGGAGAGAGAGCAAGAGAGAGAGAGAGAGCGAGCGAGATAGAGCAAGGGTGAGCGAGCAAGAGTCACACAGACGGAGAGGGAAAGAGAGAGAGAGAGGAGCGGAGTTAATGGAGAGGGCTACAACTGCGCACAAACAGAGATTTGATCAGTGAGTTTAACTTGCTGGTGCTGGTCAGTGTGCAGTGAAGCCATCGGCTGCAAACAAGCCCTGCGCCCGCACAAAAGCTCCACTACTTGTTGAGCTGGGCTGAAAAACTGACATTTTTTTTTTTTTTTTGTGTGAGAGGAAGAAGTTCAGGAACTCTGCGTGGGACTGGTTTCCATTTTGGACCTATTTATATGACAACACCTTTGTTGCATTTGTAATGTGGGGTATGTTTTGTGTTTAAATATATATATTTTTATAAAAAACCCGGGTAAATACACTTAAGCGTGAGCCTCTGGGCTGTTTAGTCGTGCTGCATGTGAACAAATTTGAGAAAATGAGACAATAAATTCTTCTCTCTGTCTCCAGGTGATCGGAAGCAAGCGCGGAACCTGTGGATTTAACAAAAACGGATTTGGGACAGATTATTTCTTATCTTGTGACTTGTACCGGTTTGCTTCGGCGTGCATGAACATTTGCTGAAGACAAAAAAAAAAGCAAAGCAATGGAAGTAAGTGCGGATCAGCCACGATGGATGAGCCATCATCCCGCGGTGTTGAACGAGCAGCATCCCGGCTCACATCACCCGGGCCTCGGCCACTCATACATGGACCCTTCGCAGTATCCCCTCGCTGACGATGTGGATGTACTCTTTAATATCGATGGACAGGGGAACCACGTCTCTCCATACTATGGAAACTCAGTCCGAGCCGTCCAGAGGTACCCTCCTCCTCCACACAGTAAGTAAACGGTCTGTTTAGGCCTTTTATTTAATAACGTGCACATTATCCTGTTTAGATCTTTGTGCGTAATTTAAGCCTGCAGAAAAGACTCAATTACTGTCACTGTGTTTGGAATTATTTGTATAATCTAACTGTGACACAGACCAGGTTTCGGTTTTGGCCTGAGTTGACTTTGCCTTAAAATCATGAGCTAAAGTGTTGTGAAACCACGCCGTAAACATGTATGGTTTACCTCCAGTTTGTCTTTGGTTTCTCTCTACCGCTCATATCACAACCTATTCCCGTCTAAAGTTCACAAACATAAAACATCATTCAGCTGACTCACATGTCAAAGAAGTTTTTTTTTTTTTCAAAAGCCCGGGCGTAATTTGTTTTCTGGATCAATCGAGTATTTGGTTACGGATTTAAACAAATAGACGTGTTGGCACAGCGGTCACAGATACACCTGGAATATTTTGGTAATGCTCAGTAGCGTGTTTTCACGTCTGAGCTCATACACAATATTTATCTGTACTATAATATGCTTTTCATCGGCACATAGCCATTTGTGGAGTTGCCTATAGTGTAGCTTTTAACTTCCTGAACAGTCAATCACGACGTAGTTTCTTTTGAGACTTTTTGGCTCACAAGTGTTCAGGTGTCGCATCAATGAAACAGCTAAAAGGGTAAAATTATGCCACATGAAACTCTCTAGTTTCTCTTCACAAGAGGGGGATCAAATAATTTCTACACGGTGAAATAGTTTCGATAGAAAGTCTTCAGAATGGACGTCAGGGTGCAAATTAAATGAGGGCTCTGTGTCACGTTAAATAATGTCAGTAAATATATTAAATGTGTGTGTAAATGTTTAGGCCCACAGCTCGACACTTTTACATGGTAAATAAATGAATGTGTATTTATTGTTGTTGCAGACTTGTGTCAGCTTGTGATGTTCTCTTGTGTTTCTGTGCTGCGCCCAGGTAGCCAGGTGTGCCGTCCTTCATTACTGCACGGATCTCTGCCCTGGCTGGAGGGGAGCAAAGGCATCGCCCCGCACCACAGCACTTCTCCCTGGAACCTGAGCCCCTTCCCCAAGAACCCCCTACACCACGGCTCCCCGGCCAGCCTGTCCGTCTACCCCCCGGCCTCCTCCTCCTCCCTGTCCACCGGTCACTCCAGTCCGCACCTCTTCACGTTTCCCCCGACCCCTCCGAAAGACGTATCCCCGGACCCGGGCATATCCACCCCGGGCTCCAGCAGCTCCGGGCGGCAGGAGGATAAAGAGTGCATAAAGTACCAGGTGACCCTGGCCGAGAGTATGAAACTGGAGTCAGCTCACAGCCGGAGCGTGGCATCAATCGGAGCAGGGTCATCCTCTGCCCACCACCCCATCGCCACATACCCACCCTATGTCCCTGAATACGGCCCAGGCCTCTTCCCACCAAGTAGCCTGATAGGTGGGTCATCTTCTAGTTATGGTTCCAAAACAAGACCAAAAACAAGGTCCTGTTCAGGTAGGCGTGCGCTTTATTACATTCCCTTTTGATCTAACAATTATTCCCCAGATTTGCAGCCTTAATGATCAAACATGTTTAATCTCATATAGACAATAAAAAAAATGCCCATGAGCAGCTCATTCATCCCTCACATGAACAAACTCTCCTTTTGGGGCTAAAGGCCAAACAGGTCAACCTTAACAGGCGCATTAAAATGCCTCAAAGCTCTTTCTTTCATCATCATCTGACAATAATAATAATAATAAAATAATAATACATTCAATAGGAAGTTAAATTTTTAAAATAAAATTTGACATAATTTACAAAATATCTTAAATTAATTTGTTTTTATAAAATTAACACTTACTGCATAAACAAAATTCAGTTTCCCAGACTTAGCTGGATATTTTCTCTCCAACAGAATAAAATCATCATGACGCAAAACCAGTTCAGAGTTGAACGCTCAGATTAATTTAGGTCATTTTTTTTTTCTTCTCGTCTTCCACTACACTAACACAGAGGGGGAGAGAGACAGAGGGGAAGCCAGCTCTCTGGGCTGTGTCGCCCCGTTTATATGTTTAAGATAATCCCATTACTGTCAGACCAGTGCACGCCACAGTTGCATTGTTTACCCAGCGGCAGAGCACCGGATACTGCGCGTTCATTCACAGGGAAAAAGCGGGTGAACCGTCGCCGTGGCAGAGTGCAGCAACTACCGAGGGAGGGAAGAGAAAGAGAGAGTGAGGGAAGATATTTCCAAATTGTGCGGGCTAATTATTTTAAAGGTTGTTGCTGCGCCGCTGAAAAGCAGTTTTCTGTAATGAGATTAATATCAGCGGCTTTGATGGGAGTATAGAAAACAGTGGATTAGTTGATGCATATCATCGGGATTATTCAGCATCATACGCCGGGCCATTAATGCAAATAAAGATTTTAATTCGAGGATAATGTGAGATAATGTGCATTTAAAGATATTTCCTGATCTGAAGAGTATTCCCCGTTTTAATGAGGTTATCAGTGCAGTGTGTGCATCATATAAACTTGGAGAAAGCGCTCAAAGGCGTCTCTCCAAAGCTAAACACACCTTGTGCCACACAAAGTCTGCATTGCAGAGGCCTGTTTTTTTTTTTTTTTTTTTTCTAAAGTCATACGCACTGGATCCGACACAGTTCCTGTTTGATTTCAGCAGCGTCTTCTAGTGCCAAAAGAAAAGGCATACTTGTCCAGGTGCTTGCATGTCTGTCACATCTAAAAGCACAGCACGACCCGGAGTGACGCGACTCTCTTTTTGTGAAGAAGTCGGGTTGTGTGTGTTTTTGCAGCTCAAAAAAGGGGAAGTGCAGCTGCATGAAAATGCAAAAGCCTCTCGGCGTTGCACAAAAGCCCTGTGTGAGTCTCTGCTTTCAAATAATCTGACTGTGACTGCAGCTCCCTTGTTTCAGTTTCAGGCCCCCTTATACTATAATCAAACTGTTAGTGCGCGTCTCACCTGTCGGTGTCACTAGAGAAGTGCCAGTCAAACCTGAACACCCCCCCACCCCCACCCAATCATTTCAAAGCAAAGACATAATAAGCCTGCAGATTACATTATTATTATTAATCGTTATTATTATTATTTAAAGGAGAGATTGGTTGATGAGAGAAAGAAGAGGGGCCTGTTTTATTAGAATTTTAAAAACATTTTCACGGAGCAAAGTGCATTTTGTGTAGTAAAAAATAAAATCCTGTTCAAGGACACGTAGCTTGAAGATTTTGTGGTTTTATTTAAATGATTTCTGCTTTATGGACCTTAACACAACTGTTATTCATCACCAACACTAACCACATTTGTTTAATGTGTGTGTGTGTTTTATTCAAATAAGTGCTACAGTAAAAATCATGCTTATTGTTCCTGCAAATGATCACATCATTATTTATTATTATTATTTATTATTATTGATGTTTGTTGTTGTAAAGATGATATAACACTTTTCTGCATTTTGCATGTTTTATAAAATTCCAAATATTTTACTAACCTGTTTTATTCCCAGCTTAGATTAGATGCTATAAGAAATAAATGATTTTAAATTTTTAAGGACCAACTGACCTGGACACTGTCTCCATGTTGTGTGTGTGTTTGTTTGTGTGCGTGCGTGCGTGTGCGTGCGTGTGTGTTGGCTCTTGCAGAGGGTAGAGAGTGTGTGAACTGCGGGGCCACGTCGACTCCGCTGTGGAGGCGGGACGGTACGGGTCACTATCTGTGTAACGCCTGCGGACTCTATCACAAGATGAACGGGCAGAATCGCCCTCTCATCAAACCCAAGCGGCGGCTGGTACGTTTCCACCACATTTCTCTATTGATGACATTTCCGTCTCTCTCTCTGTTTTTCCCCTATCCAGGAAGAAGTAGGCCTATTAGCTGCAGGAAATTGACTCGACAAGTGCAGGTCTCTGTTTTCAGATACTACCATAGAAAAACTGCACAGTTGATTTTTTTTTTTTTAAATGCAATGACGATGCTATTTTTTATTTGCTAAAATTGTCATTGATCCACAGAGTATTCTGTTTGAGCAATACAGGGCCCCATGTGTATTTTGGGGATGCCTCCGTTTAAAGAGCAAACTGCTTCTAGTTTGTTGCAGTGATGGCTGCAGGCCTGCATTCAAAAACGCACAAACAAAACATTTAAGCATTTCAGATATGTTGGTAGGCTATTATAGGTATTTTTTTTGTTAAAAAATGGCTTCAGGTGGAGCTATTTTTTGCAGTTTGCAGTTATTTCAGGGGGAAGCCCCTCTGGCCAGAGCATTTAGAGGGGACCCTCAGCCTTCTTGGCTACATGGGGAGGAAAAAAAAAATCTTTCGAGGCAAAGATGGCTGTCCAGTCCAGCTCTGGACCTCTTCTCTCCTCCACCTCGCCTCTAATGTGAAAACCCGACTTCCCAGGAAAAGGCTGCCGGATATCTGAGCAGCGCAGATAAGTCGCTTTTAACAACACAGCCCGCTTCCCCAGTCAAAACATAAAGGCTGCGGAGTCCGAGCCAGGCCAGCACACAGTCACGACTTCAGATTGTTTAGTGTTATAACCTCTGCTTAAACACACCAGGACGGTCAGGTATGGGTAATTGCCACGCCACATCTGACCCAGTAGTTTTTATTTATGTGTCGGTGGAAAATGGCAAAAAAAAATAAATAAATATCTGGAGGCCAGAAAATGAGATCAGAGGAGGATTTAGGACCAAGATATGATCCGTGAATCTGATAATGAGCGTAATAACTCACCCATGCCGCCTTTTATTGCTCGTATTTCTCTGAAGTTTAACGTTTAAGGTGGCAAAAAATATTGTGCGCAAGAATTTAGCGAATTTGCAGCATCTGCGTAATAATAATAATAAAAAAACACCCCAAAGATGGTGAGACATAATACACACATCATATATGAACTTAGCAGACATAATAAGATTTATTCCTCCATTCTGATTGGTTATTCAAAGCACAGAGCAGCAGAGGTTATTAGGCCACCACATGTGTATAATTGGAAAATCCCTGCTAGAGATAATGTAGTCCTTTGCGTTAGTGTGTCCTTTGCGGTCACCTGTCTATTGATTGTTTTTAGAGATTATAACATCAATGTCAAGCCATTGCAGCAGACTGGGCTGTGAGGCAGGCAGGCAGGCAGGCAGGCAGGCAGCTAAATCCATGGGAAGACATGACTTTCACTGTGTCAGGATGAAGTGAAGGCTTTACCAGCTATATAGTAGCCTGAAGCGAAGCCAAAAATATCCAATTCCTTCTTATTATGCTTTTAATTGGCGTGCAATTATTTCTATATGGTTTATTTTACTGCATCATTTAGTCATATTTTCTATCCATAATATCCACGTGTATTAAAAAAAACGCACACAGCCTACAAAGCCCACACATATATAAGACTCCTTTTAAAAAAGATTAATCCATACTAAATCTATATTAACACATTAAGGCCTTTTCTTTTTTTTTTTTTTTTTTTAACATTTCAATTGTCACAAGGTCGAGATTTAAAACAAGCCTTCGTGGCACAAGCACGCACTTTAAGGGGAATTTTAATCAGATTTAATAGCTCTCCCATTTCAAGGAACTGCTTTTATGTCTTCTGTAAATATTTATTCTCCAGGAGGTATGTGCTCTATGACGCTATTTTTAGCCTCGAGTGAAAGCAGCTCTGTTTTTGGTTTTTCTGTCTTTATTTTAAACTATTTTCAGCTTGCACTGAATGCAAAAAAGCATTCCCATGGGTGGACATTGAGTGTATTTACAGTTAGCAAAATAAAGCCTTTATTGACTGCCAGTTTTGGAATAATCTTACACAATGCGCATGACTGAAAATTAATGAATGTGTTTAATCATGATGTATGTGATGTGAAATAAAATACGTTTGCCTTTTCTTTAATGCATTTATAGACATTAGCAGGCTTCTCTGCAAGACGCCATGTATACAGGGTTGCCAAAATTATCATGAAGCATTTTAAAATCCCATATTTTAATTTAAGTCTGGGTTAAATGTCTCTACGCAAAAGTTGCCCCATAAAACTACATTTTTATCTAATATTTCAGTGGTAAATGGCAGCCCTGGATCTTGGCGCTACATCTGTCAGAATAAACCTGTCTGTTGATTGGGTAATTACGTGGTCATGTGACGCTCTTGGCCTCTCTGTGGTCTCTCTCTGTACAGTCCGCAGCCAGGCGGGCAGGGACGTCATGCGCAAACTGTCAAACGACAACGACGACGCTGTGGCGGAGAAACGCCAACGGGGACCCGGTGTGCAACGCCTGCGGCCTGTACTTTAAACTGCACAATGTAAGTAATAAACCTGCATAGGATATCTGATTAACTCATCTAAGCTTGTCTTTAATATTTATTCCTTCACTTCCATCTTTATTTCTTTCTCATCACGTCCTGCTGGGCACCTTCCCCTCCTCCTCCTCCTCCTCTGAATATTTGATCTGACTTGTCCCTGCAGAGAATTTCCGGGGCACGGCGATAACAAATACTGTAGAATTAATATGATTTATTGGCAGTAAGTGCGAATCTAAAATGTATAAGACCGAAGTGAACTAAGCCCGCAGCCGCCTTGCTTTTGAATATTAAAGAAGGAGCTTAATTAAAATTCGATTAATTTCCAGGCCGATTTTTTTTCCTTATTTCTAGCCTTTTGGTTCCAAGCGCGCCAGGGACTTGGAGTCCCCCCTCTGACCACCAATCCGTCTGATTCGTTTTGGGTTGGTTAGTGCCTCACCACATCATTTCACATCCTCAATCTGAAAACCCCAGGGACTCGTTTATCTCTCCCTCTCTCTCCTCTCCTGTGCACAAAGCTGTCACTTTTAATCAAACAGCCATTGTAGTTGAAACTAATAATAATAATAACCAGGCTAACTGCTCTGAGGCCACATGTAGGTAATATTTTCCCCTCTCACAGAGAACAGATAAAGGTTACCTATATCCTATATCCCTGTGTGTAAGGGGAAGAGTATCCTGCTCTGCTGCCCCGCTTGTCACGCAAGCGCTCCCTGTTAAATCATTTTCCCATGTTACTTTTGGCAAATAGTAAGGAGCTGCAGAAACAGATTCAGACCAAGGTTAAAAGGAGAGAAGAATAATATTTCCCAGTTACGTATTAGCATTTGAACTGACCCCGACCTTGGCGTAATTGTGAAATTAGTTTAGTTTGGTAAATCCAGACTTCTGTTAGGGCTTTCTCCCTTTGAAACAAATTCCACATTCTTCATGGAGAATTTAGTGCAGTCCCAGTTCGCCTGCGCTCCTGATGTGTGTGTGTGTGTGTGTGTACTGTCCCAAAACACCTGACGGTAGCAGTCTGTTGTCCCATAAGCTTTGGCTTAGATAAGTAGCCTAGCTTGTGAAAACAGAAAAGTTGCCACAAACATGAGACCTTGTTAACACCCAAAATATAGACAACCTCTTTTTAGTAATCAGGGGTTTCTCTCGCCATGTGTGAAAGATGTCTTTCTCATATCTTTCTCTGAGTAAGGCACAGTATGTTTAGCTTTGACACCTCTGCACAGGGGCTGAGGTTTCAGGTGGTTAGCTGCTGGTGTTGGTGGAGAGGATGTGAGCATGTGTGTATTCTGCGGTGGTCAGTGACTCAAACACTTTGGCTCGGCTTTTGTTTGATGTGCTGGGGCGGCGGCCGTGCGCAGGCCGGAGGCCCAAGGCTTCCTCTGTGAGACCGTAGACATCTCAGCATCAAAGAGCAGAGGCCTGACAGGCTTTAGGTGGGCGTAGCATGCCTCAGAGCTGGAAGCAACGCAGACAAGGCAGAAAAAGTCACCCAGCATGGAGCCACATCTTAGAGAATGAAACCACATCACTGGGGGGGTGGGAGGGGGGGGTGCACAGATCTCTGCCCTCCGCTAATCATCGAGGCCACTCTGCTTAAAGAGTCAGCGAAAAATGCCAATGTCTCAGACAGCGCGAGAGTGAGGAAGAAATCCCTGTTCCCATTTCCCCGCTCAGAAAGATCAGGAAGCCAGTCGGCCTCATCCACCTTGCCTCATAATCCTGCCCACAGCCGGAATTCCATCATCCAGCTCTCATTCCCGGCTAAACCTATGCTGGAATATGGCAGCTGTGGCCATTTTGGCCAGGAGATGGCCGTGCGGTTGAGGAGGAGGGTGGAGAGGAGGACTTGGCTGATGCTGGCGGTCGTCATGGCCATGTGTCTCTGTGGTTGACTGGCTGCACATTAGCTGCCAGACCCTTCTCCGTCTCTGCTCTGCACACACTCTCTCCATCTTCCATCCACCCCCTACCCCCCCCTCTCTTTCTTTCTGGCATGGCCACAGCCTCAGATACAGTCCAGCTTAAAGGAATCAACATTTATATCCACTCCAACACACATGCACACACAATGATAGACACATACACACAAAGCGTATATATAAACAATCTTCTCTTTCAGGATCAGACAGTCAGATTTGCCTCATAATGGGACTCCATTACATATCATTATGTCACAAGCCCCAAATCTGCCTCTAAGGAAACTAAAAGCTCAGACTGTGCCACGTTTTTCTTATTTATTTTGAAACTTGGAGGCATCCTTCACTTACGGTTTCTTTTTTGTTGTGTTGCTTAATGTAAACGGAGCTATAACTACAAATGTTACGTAGAAGTCTCCACTACTGACATCTGTGTCGCACTTGAACAAAATGCTACGAATCTGATGCAACAAAATACTAACCTGCCATCTTTTCTGTCTCCTTTCGAGAGCAGATCAACCGACCTCTGACCATGAAGAAGGAAGGCATCCAGACCAGGAACAGGAAGATGTCCAGTAAGTCCAAGAAGAGCAAAAAGTCCCAAGACACCATGGACGACTTCTCCAAGAGCCTGATGGACAAGAGCAGCTCCTTCAGCCCGGCCGCGCTGTCCCGCCACATGTCATCCTTCCCTCCCTTCTCGCACTCCAGCCACATGCTGACCACCCCCACACCCATGCACCCCTCCTCGGGCCTCCCATTCGCCCCCCACCACCCTTCCAGTATGGTCACAGCTATGGGTTAGACCTCCCTGTGCTGCGCCGCCCCTGAACCCTCGGCCTCGCCACCACCACACCCCTCGGTACCTCTGCTGACCTGCTTCCATATCCTAAAAGACAAATAAACTTCTCCTCGGCCCAACCTAAGCTCCCCTGTCTCACCACCGAGCGGCGGTGTGAGAGCGACAGGCCTTAGGCTCCTTTATCCTCAGTTGTATCTTATTTTTATAAAATCAAAGTGTACCTCTGCGATGTGAATGCTTTGCAGACTTGACTTGACTGTGGCGCACTGACCTCCAGGGGGAAGATTTTTTTTTTCCTCCAACCAGGGAGAGAAAGAACATTTTCTTCCCAAACCACCGCCACCACATAGACGCTGTCCTCCCAGCTGATCCCATGATAAGCAGCTCCATTTGTGTACAAATAGCCATTTTTCCACTCAAACATCACAAAAACAAACATTACAAAAACTTTTATGGCGCCCTCTCCCTTAATTTCCCAGCCCACCTCTCTTCACCTTGCACCTGTGTAACAGGAACCCCCGCTCCCCTTCTTCTTCTTCTTCCTCTTCTGCTGAAGATGAGGAGAGACAGACGTTGAATATATTTGTACAAATTGTATGAAATACAGTACATTTAATGAAGACTTTTTAATTAAGTAAGAAAAAAAAAAGGAAACTTGCCCCTGGGCAGCTAACGACGAGAAGGGTACGAGTCGCAGCAGGTGGAGAGACTTGCTGCCGGAGGAGTGAGGAGAGGACACCTCCGAGTCCCGGAGGAACGAAAAGGGAGGAGGAGGAGGAGGAGGAGGTGAGAAGACGAGAGGGAGAGACTTTTGAGAAAGGGCAGGCCTCGGTTTTCGCCTGCGTGAATTGTGTTGCATTAAGTTTGCAGAGACTCAGCAGTTCTGGCTGCAGGCGTCTCTCTTCTTTTTTTTTTTTTTTTTGGATGTGCTATAGGTCTCGGGCAATTGGTTTGTGTTGATGCGCGCACGTACACATATACACACACACGCACGCACGCACACATGCACACACATACACACACACACACACACACACGATCACCTGAAAGACTTTCTTCCTGCCCACAGATTATATGCATTGTGAAAAAAGTTCCTGTATTTGTTATTTGTATGTATAAATCAGAGTACCAAAAATACGAAAGAAACAAAGATGTAGAATTATTTCTTTATGTTATGCAGACTGAATGGTTGTAAAAATTTAATAATAATCACTAGTGTAAAATATGACTGCTTTTTTGTTTCGTAATTTTTTTTCCTCTTTGAAAATAATAAACTAGTTTAATCTCTGTTGACATGTTAGCGCTGCGGTCTAGAGCCGTGTTTTCTGTCTCTTTCTGCGCTGTGTGATCTTTGACACATTGCACACACCCCACCCACCCACCACAACCACAACCAGTGACACCCCGCCATTTTTTTTTTTTTTTAACCTAGCATTTACAGGAACGGTCAGTTCAGCACAAACAGGAAGAGCAGAAATAAACAGTAGCAATGGAGGAACAAATCAAACGGCAGGGTCAGACAGGCACCGTGGGCTGAAGGGGCTTTTGTCTCATCCTACTGATACATAAATACCCACCGGCTGACATGCAACACTGTACACACACGCCAAACATCTATCATTCATTTAGCAAGGAAGAGTCATCAGGAAACAACATTTTAGGCATTTCCCTCTGCCTTAGATCACTTATCGAGCTACTTGTACCTTTTATATTAGCGAAATTATTAAAATTGCTGTGCTGAAACTTGATGCAATGCCTACTTTAAGCTAATTGGGCCTAAAATATATTTCTCTTCAGCATAAGCTGGCTACCTGTTTGAGGTTAAGCTCGTTCCTGAATCATACAGTCACATCTTTGCACATTTGAGCTTAAAAATGAACAAACAAATCTCACATAAATTCAATCTAAACCTGTTGCCTGCAGACTAAACGGGCAATGTAGCTGAACGGTTTTCTGCACAGTGAGTTCCCCTATATTTTTCACCTCTAGAGCTGAGAAATGATTCAAGTATTCAGCTGGGAATATAAAGGGGAACTACGGGTTGGTTTCGACCACTGAATTTAACCACACAGTGGATGGCGCTTCCTCCTTGTTTGAATGAAATGACATCTTTTCAAAGGCTGATCCAGAAGTTATGAAGGATCAGGAATCAGGTTTAGGAATTGGGTAATACAGCCAGTGTCCTCTGCACATTAATGCACAAACAACCATATGCAACTGCATTCATCAGAGTTTCATCAGTTTAGTTTTCTTGCATTATTTTTGCTTTTTTTGTGTGTGTGTGTGTGCATGCAGGTCAGTTCAAGGCCTGTTCAGACTGCTATGACATATTCAGATCAAACTTTACACCTTTTAAACAGGTCAGGGTAATTCAAAGTGTTTTACATGTTACTGACAAACAAAGACACAAAGAAGAAAGAAAAAAAAATGAGAGACTGATGCACACCACACACACACATAACACACAAAAATATAGATATAAGATTTAAGTGTGAATAAAAAATATGTATTAAATATTTGCAACAAGGAAAACATCACGAGAACAACAACAAATCAAAATGGAGCATCGTGGCTGTAATGTGAACATGTGACACGGTAAAACAAGGATCATTTAAACTTTTCAAGAGTTTTTTTTTGCCACCAACAACCCAACTAAACATATTTGAATCTTTTTCCTAAATGCTGGTGCTGATTTTGGGGATTTGCACAATCTAAGATATTCTGGCATTTTCTTTGATATTATGAGGTGAATGACACATTTGCATGAGATGGGGTTGAAAACTATGGAAACTACAAGTAAGTTGTGTTGACATTTTTTTTTTTTTTGCGAAGCTGCTATTTCCAAGCTCAAGAATGAACTTTAAATCTCAACACATTTATATAATAATGTCAGATAACAACGGGACACAGGAGTGAGGTGCCTATATCTAGTCAGAAGAAGTAATTTCTTTGGTTTTAAACATATTTTTTCCACAGCTAACTCCTCTACACATCATCAGTCTCGTTAAGTCGACCCCCCTCTTATGCAACGCACATTATTTGCTCTGGTAGCTACTGCTGAGATGTTGTCTGTGGCCCGTAAACGCTACAGAACCCAAAATCACGTGGAATATCGCAAACCACATTTCTAATATTGGAATATATTTGCACAAGTGGAGCGCCAAATCCGGCGGCTGCAGACCTCTCATGCCTCCCTGCAGAAAGGCCATACAGAAGTCAGGTATTTGGCATCATTTGTTTCTGAGCCGCTGTGACCAATCGGGAGATTTGCTCCTGTGTTTTAATAGTGAGGTCAAGGGGGCATGTGGAATGAGAATGGGAATAGTGTGTGTGTGTACAGAGGGATTGAGGAGAGCTTTGCCCCGTGATGGGACCCCATGGCCTCTGGCTGACCTTTTTTCCCCTCTGGTGTTTAGCTGTGGACGTCTGCCAAGGGTGACTGGATTTGCACCGACTGGCGCAGGTGAGGATGAATATGGACTAACGAACTCTCTGTGATCTCTTCTCCCCTTTCCTTCCTCGTCGTCGCCATCGTCGTCGTCGGAAACCACTTATTTCTGTCTCTCTCCCTCTCCCCTCGTCTGTCTCTCTCTCGTCCTGTGTCTGCCTCTTGTCTTTCAGGTGAGGATGATGACAGATTTGTGGGTGTAATCGGCTCTCAGGAATAGTCTATCTTCATCCAGGCAGCGCTGCTGTCACCATAACCAGAGGTCAGGTCAAATTTGGGGTCACCATGTTGGAGGAATTTGTTGACTTTGCATGGGATGAATGCTGATTTCTGCTTGTGCTACTGCTGCAGAGTTATCCTCTGTACCAGAACAAGAGCTATTTTGAGTTTTAAACCTTTGCTAAATGCAATAACTTTTTTTTTTTTAAAGGGAGAATTTCAAGCAATATAATGGAAATATGTTAATAACTGGATCTTAAACATTCTCCATTTGTCATTTCTGAGAAAAATCTATGTAAAACCCTCAAACCACCAAAATTTTCATAATAATTTCTAACCGTGATAAAAAAATAATCAACATCCTACACCACAGGAAGTAGAAACCTATTTGAACAGGATATGTCTCCTCCTTGTTTCCTCTCACATTTCTTTACATTACAAATTGTTTCTATCAAACATTTCATCTCTTGGTTTAGGTCTGTTACAGTTTCTGTTTTACGTAGACATACAGAGATTTGAATTAGTAATATTGGTTTGAAGGATGGACCGATCTGTGTGCTGTGGTCACACGTAGGGGAGCATGTGGTCTGTTGTGGGTTATTGAATCCTCCCCTCTATCAGTCCCATACCTGTATAATTATGTTAAAGTCTGTTTGGTTTGGCGCCTTGAACTCACCAGAAAATGAAAAGATGTCATAGCATTGATATAACTTAATAAAGACAGAAATACACTGATAAAAGCAGGCTCATCAGTTTTAACAGAAAGTCTTCTGACAGCTCAAAGTACACGAGTTATGACATACGTACATCAATCGGTTCAGTTGAGTCTTGAAGCCCAGCTTTGGTCGTCACCTCGCAAACTAACTCACGTTTCTCCTTGATGTATTTGACTTAGTCAGTGTGTGTGGCTTCTAAAGATAGAGATCAAAGATCAAGCCAGTTTTGGTTTAAGTGTTTAAGTAATAGCTTGACATTTTGGGAAATTTGCCATTTGCTTTCTTGCTGAAAGTCACATGAAGACTGATACCACTCTCGTATCCGTCTGTTGAATATGAAGTTACAACCAGAAACTGTTTAGCTGAGCTAAGCACAAAGAGTACCAGCCCCTCTAAAGCTCACTGATTAACACGTTGTTTATGTGCCAGACTATTTCTTGGCCAGGTAATGTTGCCAGGCAACCAGCAGAGAAGTCACTGCACCCGGCAAAGAAAGAGTCACTTAATGTCCACTTGTCGCTTTTACTTTTCAGTTATTGTAAAAATTAAACAAACAATGTGTTAATTAGTGAGCTTTAGAGGTGCTGGTAGGATTAGTTTTTTATCGTTGGGCAGAGCCAGACTAGCTGTTTTCCTCTGTTTATGCTAAGCTAAGCTAACCAGCTGCTGGCTCCAGCTTAATACTTAGCGCACAGACATGGTAGTAGTAAAGATCTTAACAATATGAGGTTACTGTAATACTTTCTTTATATCATAGAAATGTTTTTGTGACACATTACAAGATAAAATTACCATAAATTCAGTTTTGATTACACCAGACAACATTTAAGCAATTTAATTTAATTAACTTAATTTAAGGGTGCGTTTTGACCTTTTTGTGATATCCTTAATCTTCTATGACATTGCTTTGATACCCAAACAAGATATATCACACAGTATATAGCATTCTCCAAAAAATATTATAGGATTACTCAAGTCGTGTTTTGAAAGTCAATGGCTGTTGCTGTTCTTATCCACCTCCTTTGTTTCGAAAGACCTCAAGCCTGAAACATGAGGGATGAGCTGCGGTGGCATTGTGGGAGTTCTCTCACTTGTTCGAGACCCCCTCACCACTTTCAAAAGAGCAGCCTCGCGTTGCATTGTCTCCTTAACAATCGTAAATTTGAACCATAATCTCCCGTCACAACATAGCAGATAAAAGATAATTATCTCTTTTACTGAGGTGCCCTGGGGCTTCTTGGACGGCCTAGCAGACAACATGCCTAAACCCTCATCCCACACACACACACTCACACACGCAGACGTACACACTCTCCCTCTCTCACACACTTGCAACAGGCTTGGGAGCCTGCTGCTGCTATGTTGAGAGATTCGTCAACAGATGAGTTTAAATGCTCGCGGTGTTTATGTGAATATATGCACACGACAAACACCATCTAAGCCGCTTCTGCTCTGAATTAACCGATTTCTGTCTGATTTATGCAACGAGATTTTTTTTTTCCTTTTACCAAGTTTAGATATAGAAGTAGGCGGATGGGGAGTACTAGAGGTGGCACCGTGTTCAAAGTTCACAGGTTCACTTAGGGAGCAGCTTTAAGGTACAAACCTCAGTCTGTGACAGGAAGTGTCAGAAGGAATGAATGACGACCTGAGAGGGCCGGGAAGAGTGCGAGGCGATGTGTTTTTAAGGAAAAGTTGAAGCATGGCATGAAGGATTTGGGTTAAACAGAGGTGGACAGAGGAATGTTAATATTTTAGGGTTGATGGAAGGTTGAATGAGTGAAGTATATATGAAAATTGTGCAGTTATGTTGCTGAAAGTTTAAGTAGAGATTAAGCAGAAGTGAAATGACCAGTGCTAAAATCTGCGTGGGTGAAAGCAGATAAGTTAACTAAAAGTTAAGAGTAAACAGTTTTGTTCAAAAATGAACATGTGACATGATTTTTTTTACCTTGCAAAATAGAAAGAATATTCAATTTTATTTTATATAGTGTAAAAAATCACAACAGAAGTTATCATACAAGTATAAGTGAGTTCAAACTAATTCTTTAACGGTTACAAATTTTAAACAATAGTAAATGATCATGATTTTGATGATTCTGCTTTACAGAGGAACCAACAAAAGTTTGCATATACCAACAAATAGTATTAGTTTAAATTGTAACGCAATACTTCAGGTGGAGTATGTTCTGGTATTTGCTGGATCTCTTAGTTTATAAGATTTATTTCCTAAAAAGTGAGAAAATGTTCTTTATTTTCTGTCAAACGTCACCGTCACAGGTTTCATGGTTACGTGCGGGACTATTTCTCGGAGAGGTGATTCCTGCTGGTTGCCTAGCAACTTCACGGCGACGACAAAACTTTCAGACAGGACCAGGCTGGCTGTTTTCGGGTCTTTATGCTAAGCTAAGCTAACCAGCTGCTGTCTCTAGCTTCATATTAAACAGATACACATAAGTGTGGTGTCAATCTTCTCGTCTAACTCTCAGCAAGAAAGCTAGTAAGTGCATTTTCCAACATGTCGAACTATTTGAGAAAACCTCTAAAAACAGCTACTTATCAATTCCTTTTAAGGAAGATGTGAGGAAACAATGTGACCTTTTAATATATAGTCTGACCTAAAATGAAAGTCTACAAATACAAAATGATCTGACTTAGTCTTTCTTTACACATTCTAACTTATGGAAATATAGTCAGTATTTTGTTCAAATTCTTCAGTCTTCTTTTGGAACCTAATTTTTCTTTTTCTCTGTTGTGCATCAGTACACTCAGTACCTCTGGAGTGTATTTCCATGTATTCTGCTGTACCTCATGGCTCTCAGGACATGTTTTACAGCCTTGTCCCCTGGTTGGCCCTGTGTAACGGATAGCTGTCTCTCCCAGCCCCCAGGCCAAACTGAACCTCACCTGTCAAAACCTCCGTGGCAGAAGCACATTTGCATGGGGCAGCATCCACAAACTGTCACTGGGGTTTACACAACACCGTATGAAGCCTTCACTGCTCTTCACAGCGAACGAACAACATGCCAAATCGCCTGAGCCGTGCAGAAAACGACTGACTGGCACCTCTTAGCCGCATCGCAAATCCACAGAAAAGTCGACCAGACAGGTGTTTGTATTCTGTGCATTTGGCTGCGGTGCCAGGGGAGATGCGTTAGCTAAGCTGTGTTTGATGACATGATCTTGGCATCATCTGCAGAGGTGTGTTTAAAGAGTGTGTGTTGAATACCACACTGTCCACACTAAATCTGGTCCAACTCATACGTTAATCACCAAACTGGGTAAGAAGTTGATATCTTAGGACAGATGTTGCAGGTTTATATCAGTGCATACTTTTTGGGGGGGTGGAGTTTACTATTAGTCGATTCTAAGTTGTTTTCCCATTCAAGGGAATGGGAAGGTGTGTCCAAACTTTTGACTGGTACTGTATTTAAACACATTGGGATCACATGAGCAATAATGTATACACAGGTTTTAAAAAGTGGGGAATTCTTGTATTGTTGGGTGTGAAATGTGTTGACTGCTTTAGAAATCTGTTGTAGCAGAGATTTGGTATGCAGTCAGATTTCAACATTAACATTTTTTTTTTTTTATAACACTACGATGAAGGATTTTACAACTCTGAGAAGTTATCAATCATTGCAAGTTAACATTAGAATTACAAAGTTCATGTTACAACCTGGAATGTAATACTTAGATGGATGATGTTGTGTTGTATTGCGGTGACATCTGCGCCAGGTGATGATACATTCTGTAGCCAGAGGTTAGGAATCAAGGATCTATTGAAAATTAATAAAATTGTCTTGTCACCCACTTTGCCAACATGTTGGTCTCATTGAAGTGGAGGAGGCTGCACTCCTAATGTGGAAGAGTGAATGCAGGAGTGAATAAAGTCTTCATTCCATTCTCTTTTAAAGATGTTGAATATTGGCAGAAATGATTGCTTATTGGCAGCGCTATCTGGAAATTCCAGTTTCAAAAGTGGCCTTCAACCCCCATATCAGTTCAACTGTAACTGCAGCCAGTGAGTGCATGTGTGATCATGCGTGTGCCGACAACAGTTAGAGTAGCTACCTAACTAACAAAGGGACTGCTGTGTCGGTCGGCTGTCCAGAGCCCCGGGGCTGTTTACACATGCCATTGTCTCCCATGGGCCAATCAGACAAGCCTTATTAGATAAATAAGCCTGCTGCGGCCAATCACTGGCAAGCGAATCAGGATCTGGGCCGGTTATCTGCAGCACCCCAGGAAGTGGGAGAAATGATGAGGGAAGTGACAAAACACATAAGTGCAACCTTCCATCTCCTCCGCTCCGACTATCTACCTCACATCTCATTAGGGATTTAATTCATGCAGTCGTATCTGCTCCGACTGGAGGGTTGATGTCTCTCTGCTTGCTCGTCGTCTGTGGCCGATGGATTTCATAGAGGCTTAAGCGTCCCCTCATAATAAATTACCTGTTTAAGTGTGAACATCTCCAATTTTGTCCAGATTTTGCAGCAGCAATGACCAACACAGAGGAATGATTAGCTGTTTTTATTTCAGTGAGAGACGCTCGAGGTGCCGAGCTCATATTTGCATAAAGCGCTTTCATGTGTTGTTGGGAATTTCCAACAGGTGGGTTTTCCAAGTTGGCTGATAAACATCGCTGCTTTTACACGGTATTTTGTCAGAAAACTAAACCCATAAGACAATGAAAAAACAAATGGTTGTCCTGCGACTTAACAAGCAAATTCGATTTTAGCCGGACCACAAACATGTAATAACAGCGCGTGTGTGTGTAATCCCTCACTGTGACAAACCAAAAACTTGATTTTTGTGCTTTATTGAGGCAACTAAAGGTTATCAGTGTATTATAACTTGAAAAAAAGTCTATCAAATCTAATTATGGTGCTTGGGAGAAATTTCCAGCCAGATTTTCCAGGTAGAAAAAGAACCAATGAAGCCCATGACTGTCGCTGTGGTCAAATTTTTCTGACTATTGTGTTCACACAGGGAAAAAAAAGGTACTTAACAATGTGTGAAAGCATACAAAAATCTTGAAGGTTCATTCTTGACCTGGGAAATAGTAGTTTGACCAAAACATTCCAGTCACAAAGTCTCAGCCACATCTTCAGTTGGAAGCCATGTGGCTGAAAGCTTCAGAAATAACAAGTAAGTGGACCTTGTGATTAGAAGTTTTTGGTCAAATATACAAAAATTGCTTAAATTTTTCTATTGTGGCGTTAATGGACAATATTTCCCACAAAGCAATGCACAAAAGGAAATTGAGAAGCTCTCACAGCTGGACAAAATTACAACAAAAACTGTGGAAAGTGATGAGACAGCTCCAGAAAAATCTCGAATATTGGAAAGAATAATTAAAGTATTAAATATTTGGAGACACAGATTGCTTTCCCCTGGTTAAGTTCAATTTACAGTAGCATTCCATTGCAGTTTGACGCCCAGTTGAACATGTCTTTTATTACAAAGTGAGGTAAAGTGAAGATAATTATACACTATAAACTCTTTACTGTTAATATGTACTATGGCAAAGGGACACAGCAAAACATAGTGACATGGTACACACCCTAGACCGCATCCATCATTTTAATTTAGTTAATTTTTGACCACCAGTTTTGTCTGCCAGTTAGTGCTTGCAACAGAGTTATGTTCATCAGATGATGTAATCCTGAGAGGCAACGCCAAGCAGTGGAAAAGCTTGGTGGACTTGCAGCTGCAGATCACCACACTGATGCAATCTGAGCCTCTTGCACAGTTTGTAATCAGCCACAATATCGTGACGATCAACCATGTTTCTCGTAGTGCTCACCGCTTCCTACGAACCGCTTCACCCTTCCTGACCCGAAACTGTCCCCCTACCCCTGCCACTGTCCCATGTTCCCCAGTCCTTCTAGCCCCCACTCTGCTCCCACAGCCACCCCACCTCCCTCTGGGAGCCCTGGGAGTGTTTGTACTGGAGGCAGCCAGCGGAGACGGCTGGTGTTTTCATAGCAAAATCTCTTTCCTGAGGTAATGCTGGCCTGGGTTGACCGGCCGCAGCACGTACAGACCAGCAGCGGCTCTGGCAAGAGGTCATGGATGGTCTGTGATCACATCACCATGGAGCTCCACAGTTTAATGTTTAGCAGCCGATATTTGCCCAACGACATGATTTCATAAGCAGTATAGTTCACATGTGTTCGCTGCCTGACAATGTGAACCACAGCAACATGTCAGGAAAAATTTAAAAAACATCATATAATACAAATGAATATTATAGTCATTACATTAAAAAACCATTACAGTCAGGCAAAAGTTGTGTCAAATATCTCCTGCTCATTATTTTTCCTCCTAGTCCCATTTCATTTTGGAAGATGAAAAAAAGATTAATTATATTATTTATTGACAATTCCAAAATATATGACCCATCTGCCAACATTACAAAAAAGATCTTGACAAAATAATTTATGGATAAATAGTTGAACAGATTGTTTGCCCTCCCAGTGTGTATTGTTGCCTGAAGCAGCCTCAGATATTTCAGTCAGTACCTGTCAGTCCTACTTTCAGCTCTGGCAGGCTTAACAAGTCATGTTAGTACGTGAGCTTATAGTTAAAAAAAAAAGATCACTGCACCCTGGGAGCAAATGCAAATGATGTAAGAGGACCAAAAATCTGAAGATATTTCTGCACTCTTAGGTCCATTGTACAAAAACAAGCTTTCAGTCTCAGCTTTCAGATGTTTGACACAAGAGAATCTAATATCCTATAATAGGAACAAATATGCATGTACGCAAGAAATACAGTTCAAGACAGTTGTAGTTTTCAAGATCCAAATACCAGAAATACAACATATCACAAGACGTGAACATAAACCAAAACAAAAGCATTAGTTTGAGGAGGATATCCCTAAAATAAATACATATAAGGAACATAAGAAATCAAAAGCAAGGGTGAATTGCAGAGACATGGCGCAATATGCTCCGTCTATAGCATGATGCACATATTAAACACAATATTAAGCCTAGTTTATGTATCCAAAGGAGTTCTCAGTACAGAACTGTGACGTTTGAAGAAGCAGGAACCCAGCACCAAGTTACTGACATCCTAAAACAGTTCTTAAAAAAGGTACTGTGATGTATAATTGCGGTGAGCTGCTGAGGCATGCTTGCTAGAGAAAAGCATCATTTCAGGATTGTGTTCCAGACATATTAATGGATTCTTTTTTGGACAAAATGACACAGAGAAACTGAAGAGCACCAAATCGTCCCTCATATATAACTGATTGAACCAAGAACACACCGTAAGAAATGTCCTGTGACCTTTAATGTGTTTGAGGCCTGCAGACATTGGATAGACTTCCATGTAGCATTAAATTGGTTATTTGAAGGTCAAAAGATATCCTGAGATCTAGGTTAAAGCACAATTTATTCTTGAAATTGCGCTTTAAACATGTCAAATTTTGTTGAAAAGTTAAAGATTTTTAGTCATGTGTCTGTCGTTTTAAGAGCATTTAAATTACTATATTTCACTGTAAAGCAGGTTCCAAATAGCTGCTGAATTAGTCATTGAAACAACTGTTATATGACATCTTAAAGTCACATTTCAAACAAATTTAGGCCAGTTTTAACCCATATGCCTTGACATCTTGTGGCCTGCAAATCAGCAAATTAATGCTTACAGTGTTGCTGCGATGTCGTCTTATTCCGCTATTATTCAAGCTGCTGCAGACTCATTTAGAAATTTCGTGAGACTTGTCGTTTAAAAGTTCAGGCTTCGTGTTATACAGCGCAGTCTGAAGAGCCCGGGACAGTAGGCGAAGTTGGGCAAGGATGTATTAGGCAGAAGGAGGAGTCTGCGTTCACTGTGGCCTCTAATTTACTTAAGTGCAGTCTAAACGGTAAGGAAGAGATAAGAATGCTGCTAATAGACCTTGACCTCTAGTGACAGTCACACAAAGCAGGCAGACAAAGAAACCACCATAACATCTTTTGACGATCTACTGCCTTGAATGCATCTTCTCTACATTGAACTGAAACCTGAAAACGTTAGCTTTTCTTTGGACCGCTAAAGACATTCTTTAAAGTCATTAGTAATTCTGATTTGTGGGTTACCTGAGGCCATGTGGCTCTAATGTCTTTGACGAATCACCTGAGCTACAGTGGTGTTGTTTATTGAGTTTAGAGAAATTCTTCCATCAGGGCCTTACTCACGATAATATAAGGGTGGGTGTAGTTTATACTGTAATAGACAGATAAACAGTTCATCTCACAGCTGCTCTAGGGAAGGTTCTGGAGCGCTGCACTTAATGGTGCCTGCGCAAGCAATTTCTAAGCTGCAGAATAAGCAAAGTAAAAGACACACAAAGAGAGACACCCACACCCACACACCCACACACACAGACACAGACACACAGAGAAATATGCTTAACCTCGGTGAGGGAAGCCAATCTGTCAAAAAAGCACCGCAGAGCAGCGGCGCAGTGTGGAGTTGCGTAAGAGAAGAGCAGATGAAAAGCGGGAATGCGTCGTTGTCAACACCCGAACCAAACGAGACAGAGTTTGTTTATCTGAACGCCTCCCGATCACCAGCCGTGAACCAGGAAGCAGCAGGTGCCTCGCTCCAACGGCAGGCCCTGTATTGTTGACAGTGGATAAACAGGTTGGGGATGGGATGGGGTAGCTTTTGAGAGAAACAGGAAGGGGTTAGTGAGAGTTAGTGTTTTCCCCAAAACATTGGAGGAGGAATTAGCCCTGACTAGTTCGGTGTAAAATTTGAAAGTGTAAGCTGTTTGTTGTTTTTCCCCGCAGTTGGCGTTTATTAGTGTTGTCTTATTGCGGCTCTGCTGAACAAGCCTGGCCCGCGCTGTCGCCTGGCAGGGGCGACAGCGGGATAAAAAGCCCAGTGAGGGGAGATGGCTGGCGTTGGGGGAAGGAGAGTCTCCATTGTGTTTCCATTGTAGCTCTGTCACTCTCTGCTGCCCTGGCTCGCTGTCCCCTTTAAGCAGCCCGTCCATGTCAGCAGAAATGAGCTTTTTCCCTCCTCTTTCATCCCTTCCCTTTTCTTTTCTTCTTCTGCTATTCACTCGGCTGTTTCTTCAAATGTCTTAAAAAGCCTGATCACACGGTTTTAGCACATTAACACATCTGCAGCTTAACCTTGAGAGCTGGCCTATTGTCACCGAGCGTCGAGAGCAGGGGGACAAACAAAAGTTTGGATTGTCAAATGCATACATGGGTTCATTTTGGAACAATGCTGCTCTAAATCAACTGGAAAAAAGTTGTTTCATACAAAACTTTGGCTCAACAGTGGGGGCATTGTTTTATGTCATGTTTCATCAGAGCAGAATGCTGTGGAGCACCCCGGCGGTTTCTCCTGTTCTTACTCATGGTGCCAGATGGAGGAGGAGGTTTGCCTCGGGGCAGGTGAGCAAAAGGGGAGATGGAGGTGTGCTAAGATGAAGGGGAGGACTCGGGTGACCAGTTTTACCTGGGACTGACTGAAGCCCGTCCGGACATGCAAGAGAGAGATCAGCCCGAGGGGAGGAAAGAGAAGGAGAGGGAAGAGAAGGACAGCAAGTGAGTCTTAAAAAAAAGGAAAACACCTCTCATCAATCTTTTTTTGTTTGGCCTCTTTCTTTCCTCCCTTTCTTGTCTTTATCGTATCCATCTCCATCACTTCTAGAGTTTTCTGCTCCTCCTAAAAGTAGGGCTTTCCCCTACACAACATGATTCTCCATTATTTGCTCTTCTCTCTGTGTCTGAGGTCTTTTTTTTTTTTTTTAATTCCAGGGAGATGAAATTGTTACTGTAATTGTTGGCCCATGAGAAAGAGAAAGGAAAACTCCCACATACCAAGAGAAGCTGGATAAATAAAGTTCGGACAAGCCAGACGTTTTTAAAAGCATTTTCTTTTCGTTGCTTCGTCTGGTCCTGATGGCAGGCTGTTTGTTATTGTCATATCTTTGACACCCGGCAATTAATTAGGTGAGAGCTCAGTGGTGTGACCATGTCACTTTGAAAATAAATTCAGACAAATCTGATCGCGTTCCCGCACATGCTCAGTAGCGTCTGCCTAACACAGAACTACTCTCTGGAGACTGAAAACACAATCGCTGTTATTAGTCTTTGGAGCCGTTTCTAAACAAACTAACATGTCCAAACTCTTTGGACAAGGAACATGTCACCCAGTGCAGCGGTGTGACTCATTGATGTGTTTTTAATAGTTTTTGGACAACAACAGGTCGATGCCACAGAGGAATAAGATATATCAGGCTTTGGATACACACACAATACTTATAAGTTGATCCATTCATTGTTGGTTTGGCTCTGCCCATGAGATTTGTTGGCAATAAGAAAAAATATAGTAAATTGCCATCCATATCCTTTAAGCAGAAGTTCATTGCATCAGTTCTGGGATAACACTGTACCACTGGCATGCTTCAGCATCAGTTCACAGGTAGCATTAGCAGCTGGCAGTGACCCACAATTCTCCTCAACCACAACACTTGCTGCGCTGCTTTCTTAAGAAAACAAACCTTCTTAACAGAGTTGAATCCTGTTGTTGCAAAAGTTGAGTTCAAAATGGAAAAAGCTGTCACCTGAGCTAATGCAGTTTCATGTAGTACTTCTGTATGATAATAAAAAAATCAGTAAAGTTACATCTACAGTTATCCAGTAGATGTAACTGTGTGTCTTTAAACAATGTTTGCTTTTAGCTGGGGACTAGGCCAGTGAGCCAGCCAGCTTCATAGCATGCTACTGAGCAAGCTAAAGTGTTATACTGCCCAACTGCAACAACATACAAGGACTTTTTAGTCTTTCACTTTGGGTATGATGGGGCCCTTACTGTTGATACTCCACCACTGCTTATTTAAAGACATCCTTAATTCTCTTTCATTTTGAGAAAATGACCTCGAGCAACTTATCTTGTATTTTTTGCTACTCAAACAAAAGGTATTTGAGTCTGCCAAAGAGTTATCTTAGTGACTCGACACCAAAACTATTTTAAAAATGGATGACCACTTTTATGTTCTATATTGACTGTATGTCTTCTCACACACACTCTGGTCTAAATAGGTAGATGAGGTACATTTCCTCTGCCACGTGTGTGTTCTTTGCATGTAGGTTGCCATGCATTGAAAACGAACCTATCTGAACTTCCCTTCACCCAGTCGTTGATGCCTTGCAGCAGTATCCGTGGTGAAGGGTGAGAAGGGGACGGGGTTACTAATAATGTCATACAGATACTCTACTCTACTCTTTTCTCTGTGCAACCACAGCAGCCTTATTTTTGGTTCACTTTACTCCTTTATTCCTTGTCCTCTCTCACTGTTCCTCCTCTCTGGTTTGTAGCTGTGAAGCAGGTTGAGACACTTACAGTTGCTCAATTCAGTTCAGCTCAATTCAAATCAATCCCTCCCTCCCCCGTCCTGCTCTGGCTAAAAACATGAACCTAAAATTGAGACAAGCTCTGACCAGGTGATGGTCGTTTTTATAAATATATAAGTCAAATCAGGTGATAACTTTTACTTTTATTACTTCACCTTTATCCAACACCCGTGAGATTGTTTGTTCAAAATTAAGACCACAATCTCTCTACTCACTCTGTTATTGCTGTAAACATGACCAACCTTTAACAGACTTTCTTCCAAATCTGAGCTAAATTCAACTCAAAGTTAATGATAAAATAACTTCTGAGTGATAATAACACTACAGGAGCTCTGGTTAAACCATTTTTGAGTCCATGTAGGTCTGAATCTGAAATTAAAAGTTGCAGCATCCTTTTCAGCTCTGAAGCTACGTCACCGTCTCCTCCCTTAGGTGAACTACAGCTGCAGAAGCGTGCCTTTCTGTGGAAGTAGCTGTTGCCTAATGAACCTCTTTTGTGTGTTTACTGACTAACTCTTCTCTCTTAAAAGTACAGGTGTAGGTGAAACCTGATGGGTTGCAGACCCAGTGACAGGTGGACAAGTCCACTTTTATGGGCAGGAGAAATAAGTCCTACTGCAGTTTCTCCTCGTGTTCGCTTTAATCTGTTGATTTTGTACTTTCTACATGTATTTCCCACCCACCAACTACTTTCGCCTGTTCTCAACCCTGTGGTGTTCTGGTCTGCCTCGCAAAACACCACTTGTGAAACTTAGGGAGGTTTCTATGACCATAAGGGGATGGTAATGGTCTCTCAAATCAATGTCAGCGCCTGTTTAGATTTAATTAGCGACCTCAGAACAGGTTCTCTGTGTGAGTGCATCCACTTAGAGGCCCCTCATTGGATTTTCACATTCACAATGGAAAGACTGAAGCGTCAATTCTAGTAATCCTATATCTGCACTTGCTGGCCTGTCCCTCGAGGGCAATGCAATGTAGTGCTCTCTGTGTCTTGTGTGTGTGTGTGTGCGCATGTTTTTCATTCATTTGTCATAAAACATATTTGTTGCATTTAAATGTGCCTTAAGTGCGTGTGAGAGTGAGTGTGTGCGTCTGCTCACACAGCGGTTAGATTGATTGAGCAGTGAATTGCGAGTCCCCTGGGTGTTTTTTTTTTTTTTTTTTTGAGCGGCTTGTTGTTTCTGTTTTGTGGCCTCACAATGGGCCTGTGTGTATTGGGGTAGGATTTGTATGTGTGTGGGTGGGAAGTGTGTGAGTTTCTGAATGTATGTATGCGTTTGTGTGAGTGGTGAAGGGTTGGAATGAGAGCGTAGCATGCTTTATACTTGCCAAGCTCTTGAGCAACAGGGAATCGAAAATAGATTTTTTTTTTTCACCACCTCTGCTTCGGGTAATTCCAGCCTCAAAGAGGAGCAGCATGAATGTTTGAGATGATGTAGCAAGTTCTATATTTATGTAACTATCTGTCAGTCTCGCTTCACATAGACTTGCTGACAGATTGAGGATTCAGAAACATTTGTACGTGCTGCTGACTTTGTTGATTCCTGTTGTATGACTTTCCTCTGAATTACGTTGAACTCGATGTGAGGCTAATTGTTTTCAGAGGCAGTCCAAACTGTCGTAGGATGGAGGTTTAAATCTTGTCAATGAAGCATCTCCCGGGTTCACCACTCCTCTTCCTCTTCTCTCCGCTTGACCAGCCCAGTGTGACCACCAGGTCTGGGCCTGGTGGAGGGCTGAGGTGGGCTGGGGATGAAAGCTGGGATTGTTGTGGGGTTGGACAGGTCCCTCTGTAGCACCTGGCCATCTGGACATTACATCCCCCAGAGCCGTAATGGATGCAACCCCTCCCCCTCTAACTCCTGGCTGAAGACCCATAATGGACGCCCCCGCCAACCCCTAAGGGGACCCCCTATGGGACTTCAGTTTGGGAGGTTGTGTAAGTGGATAATAGGTTTCATTTAAACCTCCATTCATGGCGAGGCCAGAGCCGGCTCTGAGGAGATGTGAACTGCAGTGGAGGGGTCGTCGGAGGTCACGCAGCCCTGACCACCGGTCAGTAGTTAAAACTCGATCGCCACCGCCGACTCATACCATTACCTGCCTTCTGCCACCGTGGCGACAGGTGTAAAGGGGAGGGGCTTGTGGCGCAGGTGTGTGAGCCTGATTCAGGTTACCTGTGGCCATGCTAGTGACCAGCTTGTCCATTTCAAACCCTGAGCAAACATGATTAAATCTGAAGGCCAGTGCAGTGAAGGGAAAAAGGGAAGTTGTCTTTACCCGTTGTGACCTTTTTTGTGGAGCAACAGAAGGGCGGGAACACCTGGGAGAGCTGAAGACAGGTGTTTGTCAGTGTGTGTGTGTGTGGGTATGACTCAAGTCACTTTCAGGGACATAAACCAGTTGATTGGGGACAGCTTGTTGTGCAATTGGGGACAAAAGCCGTGTCCCCAATTGGTAAAACACTGATTTTTGCATAAATGGTTAAGGTTAGGGTTAGGATAAGTCTCCAGGAAATTAATGTAAGTCTATGTAAACACCCCAAAAGTGACTTAAGTAAACCTGTGTGTGTGTGTGTGTGTGTGTGTGTGTGTGTGTGTGTGTGTGCGCTGGAGAGAGAAGGGACTCTCTGCTGCAAGATGGAATGCTCAAATGCAACTGTTCATTAACAGAGAGAAGTCATAGCTTGATTTCACTCTCTTCGCTGCAGGGCTACTCGCAACATTAACATTCTTGATTTCCATTTCAAACCTTGAAGTCACACACACACACACACACACACACACACACACACGAAAAACCACACACATGGACACAGAAACATACTGGTCCACTCGCATCTGAGCACACGTGTGCAGAGTACGTGAAAGGTGAGTCACACTTGTTATAATTCATAGTGAAAGGTGAAATGAAGTGCATTGGGACAGGTTTTTGGCATGTGGAGATATGGTGTGAGTCTGTATGTAAAGCACAATGAGGTGTTTTTATATACTGTTAGGTGTGTGTATCTTGTATTATCCAATATTCTGGTGCCATTATGACATAATATGGCTTTTAAGCAGTTAAATCTAATTAAAATTGAGGTTATGTTTTGGTCTTTGAACTTCTGATTTTTACTGGGAAAATCGAACACTCTCTCACACTCTTCGCATTCCTCAAGTGGTGTAACAGATGAGGCAAGATTTGACATGAAAAACAGCGAGGCTGACACTGAGGCCCGTCCCGGAACAGTTGAACTTTTGTCTCCTTTAAAAACACGCACACAGACACAACTACGTTCTACAAGAGTTTATACGTTGCCCTTTTTCTCTTGCCTCCCAATCATCTCCTCCGCCGGCGGGAAGGGGGGGGGGGGGGGGGGGGGGGCGGTAAAGAGTTCGAGAAGCTCTCCGCCCCCCCTAAGGGCCTCTTCATCTCATCACCTCGCCACTTCTACCCTCACGGGTACATGTCAGGTGTGATTGGAGAAGTGAGACAGAGATATTCCAATTAGCTGGAGCTGCTGCATTACAGCGCACCGCTCTTGAGTCACGCTGACAGGAGGGCAGCTGGATGGAAGACTACTACTTTATTTAATGGGGCCTCGGTTAAGATGATGGAATGCAGCGCAGCGCAGCCTGCAGTGAAGCTGAAGTCTTTCAGGGGAACCAGCCAGTCTCAGTCACTTTCATGTTGGCTGACGTTTTTTAAAATCTCATTATCTAAAGACGAGTGTTGAGCAGTTAAAGGCTGTCTCTATGTACCATCATATATGACATACTTTATGAGGCAAACCTTTTACCTCTATACTGTCCCCGTTCCCACTCCCACTTTCTGCACACATTTGAAGATTTCCACCCCTCTCACCTGAAGGAGCACTGTGTGTGCAAACAAGATTTATTATTATGGATACCAGAACTCAATATTGAGATTTTTTTTTTTATTATTTCACCATGGCCACACCTTTACTAGTCACCACATGCAGATATTAGCAAAAATCTAATAAAAAATATTGGTTTTATATTGTCTAGGCAGCATTACCTTACCCCCAAAAGGTATTTTGCAGATGCATAACAGTTGAATATGAACGTAAATCATAGGAGCTACAGTTGAATGTCTTATGAAGCAATAATCATGGCATGATATAATCAAGAACATGTGCAAAGATATTATAAATGATATAAGACAAATGCGTTATGAAAAAAAAAAAAAACGAACGCAACACCTCTTGAGCTACTTTCATTTTCAGGTTTGTACAGCTATAGAAAAAAAACCATTAGGCCACTTCCCTCTGACAGTATAGTATGACATGTTGGCATGTTTTTAAAACTCCCAGCGCGTGCTTTGATAGTTTTTCCCAACACATTTTGTCGACCTTTTCTGGGGCAAGGTGACGCTATCAGCACAAGGGATCTTATCAGCTGTGTAATGTGTCATAAGTGGTAATGTAACTAAGGTGTGTGTGTGTGTGTTGGGTTGGGTAGATGTGTGGCAGAATGATGGGGATGGCGATAGGTTTGATAAATGTGCCGATGTGCCAGTCATTTCTGATACGCCCGGTAGCCTGAGGGAGGGGGGGGGCAGGGAAGAGGAGATGGGCTGTGTTTGATAAATATGGGAGAGATTCCATCTGCAAACAAGGGAAACGTTAGATTTCTGATTAGACATACATGTCTGACGGCTGCTCTCGCTTTGGAGGACTGAGATTCATGATTTCTGCTCAGTGACAGCTCTGTAAAGTAAGAGGAGATAGCAATGAGAACGGGATGTTGGGTTTTTGTAACTGGTATTAGCAAGGTGGGCACCGAGAGGAAGATCCGCTGCGCTTGATAAATGAATAAACTACACTGGGATTCACAGATGTAGTGGCGGATCTTGACTATGCAGTCTTCCTCACACTCCCCGTTTTCTTTGTGTGTGTGTGTGTGTGTGTGCGGGGGAAGACACATGGAATGTTTTGCTACCTGCATCGACAGGTTGCTCAGCTCTTCTTCTTTACCTGTCAGACCCGCGGGGCCAGGTCAGAGCTGGGTTGATGTGTGTACACGGGGCTCTGTGTGTGTGAGTGTGTGTGCACTGGTGTGTGTGTTTTGTGAAGTCTTCGTGTTTACTGTATATACAGCTCAAAGCATGCTTGTAATTGTGGGAATGTGTTTGTGTCTGTTGCCTGAGTGAACTACACGCTTTCTTCAGTTACTTGAAGCGGTTATTGAGCAACACGTGCTACCCTGCAATGCTACAGGTCGCTTCTACCAAAAGTAACACTCCTCTAAACATAGCCCAGTATGAGATCTCAGAATTGCCGCCCACACTGTCAGAAATTGAAAAAAAACAGGGTCTGGTGAAAGTTTGTTTCCCTGGTTGCAGAAACAATAAAGCAGTGTTTCCAGGGCTGCCTTTTTATGTGATTGTGCATGTAATAAATATTTTGGGCAGCTTGTGATAATTTAAGCTACTTCTCACACCATTTGCGTGGCTTCCCCTGATGAAAGGTGAAACATACAGTTCACTGAAGCAGCCCCTTCTCTTATTCATTATTATGACTGAGAGCACTGAGTTCAACAGGCTCCACAAACAGTGACTGAAAACTGACAACTGATAAAACCAAATGTCATTTCAATTCATAACAACCAGGCTGAAATGTCTTTCCTATTAAGATTTGATAGCACCTAGCTATTATAGCATAGAGCTAATGCTTTGGTTGCAAAGTATTACCTTCCAAATAAGGAGTGCGGGGTGTCGCCTTTCACGCTCCGCTACCACGGACTGAAGCGAAGGCTAGCTTATTGGGAGCCACCGAGCAGGGCACGCTTGGGTTAGTTACTTTAGCTAAATTGTGCTAACCGGGCAGGTATCGTAATCAAGTAATATTAAACTGCTATCTAGCCATAGCAGCTAAAATGTTAAGTTGGGTTACACTCTTGTTTGAAGCTGGATTATGACAAGATAGCTAACTTGGCTTGCTAACTTGCACTTGTTGCACCAGTCAGGTCGAGCTAACACTGTGTTAAATCAATTACTGTAAACTAAATAACAGACGTGCTCTCTTGTGTTGTTTTTGGCATTTTTCTCCTGTATAATCATCTGTTTAAATAAATCATGGTTGACGATTTGAATCTGGCTGAAGCAATGTTCTCAACATAAAGGCAACAACTATAAACAATAAGGTTGTTAAGTAAAGTTGCTCACGGTGAGTGAGAACTGACTCAACCGGACCTTAGGAAAAGGCGAAGATGAAATCATCAATTTGGAAACACAAAGCACAATAATGACGAATAGCGTAACAGTTTCTGTTCAGGGTAAAATAATACAATTGGCTTTGAAAGGAGTAACAGGTAAAGAGTAAAGTGGTGGAGGGATGGAAATTAGCTTTCTATTTCTGTTTCAGCCGCCCTGCGTTTTGGAGTGTTTCTCTTTCAGGGATAGTGTGTCGTTTGCTCTAAAGAGGGCCTTGTTCCTGGGCCTGTATTGTTTTACCGGATCGCCCATTGTGCTCTCAGACAGAGTGGGGGGAGGGGAGGGGGGGAGGGGGGTATGGGGTGGCCCGGTGCCAGCCGTGGATACACCGGCTGCCAGCCTCTTGCCAGGACACACACATGCACACACACACACACACCGAGCGGAATCGAGAAGCCCTGGATGTGAATGCCGGCCATGGATGGATCAGAACCACTCAGGCCCAACCAGGGCTCTGTTACACAGGCATGTAGGGACACACACACACTCATACACACAGAGTAGCAGTGAGTATTGACTTGCTGAAGTAACTGTAAGCTTTTACACACACAAAACACTTGCTTGTGGGCATGTAAATATATAGTTGAGACATGCAAGAAAACAGACAAACAAGTCACTAAACAAGTGCAAACAGGTACATGCAAGGTATAGTGACTTTCTGTTATTTGTATACCGTTATGATGTCAGATGTCTGTATTAAACATAGTCAAAACTTCCAGTTCCAAAACTTGAGGTGAATGAATGTAAAAATGCTCCCTGAAAGTTGAAAGTCCAAGCTTCAGCGTCCTCTGAACCCTCCGTTTGTAAAGTTACTTCTACTTCCCCATCGAACTGAATGCAAGCTGACCAATCAGAAGTGAATGGGCTCATCGGGAGGGGGTCCTTAAAGAGACAGGAGCTAAAACGGCATGTTTCAGACAGGGGCAGAGTTTTTTTTTTTTTTTAACTGTAGCTAAGTCATGCAAAGATATTCCAGTCGAGCCCCAGAATAAAGATATAGACCTGGAAATGTGCAGGATACGTCTCCTTCAAGCTAATGCCCCTTTGCCCTTATTGGCTGGACCAAATAAGTAAATAATATTATTTGTATTACTAGTTCTATTTTTTCTTTGTGGCTGTTAAAGCTACAGATCATATAAATATGTTGTTATCTTCAGCAGATGCATTCATTTTTGTTGGTTTGGTTTGGTTTGGCAGTATTGCTACAAAATAATACAAGTACATAGAATTGAAGCACGACACAGACTATGGTTATGGTTGGTCTGAAACTAAGCTGTATGCCCATTTCTTCTCTCTAACTGACTTTTATTAATCGACCCTGACACAAGTCCGTTCAGTAGCTCTATAGTAACTTCTACTTACGTCTTTGCAGCTATTCTTGTACATAGTATGGAACTGTTTTTCTTCACGCTGCTATAAATATCTTGGAGCTTGTGGCTGCTGAAAGCTAATTTTGGATTGTGGTTTGCAAAGCCTAATGTAGCTTTCTACATGACACCTCTCACTGCGTGTAGCACATTGTTTACAGTGACAGGGACCTGTAAAGAGAGGTGACAGAGTCAGAGAGGGAAGCAGCTAAAGGAAGTCTTTATAAAAACAGCAGCCAGACAACAGCTCAATCATTACGACTGACATATTCAACAACCACTTCTTAAACATTTGATTTCTAACATGTCTTTTTAGCACCATAACTGCTCATAACACGGGAAGAAGTTTTTATGGGGTGTAAAACATTTTCGGTCTGTTTTTAGCCAACCATTTAACTTATTAACATTTACAACGGCAGACTTGATGGGTTAATGTGAAGCCATTAATAAAAAAGTTAGAGTCTATGATCGTATATTAATTACTTTATTAATAATCTGTAAATGCAGACTTCATGGCTTATTACAAATTGAAAACCACCTGAGTATTTATTCATGGATTGGTCAAAACCTTTGTGAAGGGTGCCTTATTAGAAAGTGGTGCCAGTAAGTAGACAGTAAGATAAGAATAGCTCAGTTAATATTTAAAACAAATGTTTTCTGATCAACAGATATAAACCACAGTATGTATGTGCAGTTTCATGCCTGTGAGAGAAGAAGAGTGTTTGTGTGTTAGGGCTAGTGCTGAAAAGTGATTAATAGTAGAAAATAATCCGCAACTATTTGATTATTGCTTTTGCTTCTTTTCTCTGTTTTATGTCATTGTAAATTGAACACTTTTGAGTTTTGAACTGCTGATCAGACAAAATAAGCAACTCTGAGACATTATGATGGACATTTTTCACAGTTTTAAAGAGGATATATCATTGCACATTTCCAGCTCTATATTTATATTCTGGGGCTTGACTGGAACATCTTTGCATGATTTACACTCCTTATTTATCTTATACTGGATCTTTATGCAGCCCCTCAGTTCAGCCTCTGTCTGAAACAGGCCGTTTTAGCTCCTGTCTCTTTAAGGCCCCCCTCTGCTCTGATTGACAGCGGCTCGGGAGGCGACTTTTTCTCATCCTTAATTTGAAATGGAAACTTCTCGAAAACATCTGTACACGTTCGAGCCCAAATCCGATCCAAAATATACAAGTGGACAACGCAGACAACCCATGGAACAACCATAGCAATATAATGTATAAAGGTGAGTGCACACACACATACACACAATAATGCATAAAGGGCATCCGGGGTAAAGTAACAAGCCCAAAACAGTTATATTTCCAGTTTGATCCTATTTTACAAGAAAAATGATAGACTGTGTGTCTGACTGTATATGGGAGGTCTGACTCATCTAATCACACTTGCCAGGTTTTATTAGAATTAATAAAGATGTAATGATAGTCCTTGTTGGATTGTAAAATACCCAGACTTGGCAACACTCCAGAGGGAACTGCTTCCTCTGACAAATTATTGTTGAATTACAGGCAGCAATCTGTCTGTCTCCCCTCATTTTCTACAACCTTTTTTTTTCTCCAAATGACTTTGATCTGTCTGTCACTTCTCCCGTAAGATTATTGTCTCAGGATGACAGCATCATCTTCACCAAACCGGGTGGTGATTAGACTCTGCAAATAGTAACGAGTGAAACCATTAAAGTGTCCTGTACATCATTTCTATTTTTCACCCTTTCCTTTATGACTTTTGTTCTCTTTTCTTTCTCTCTTCTCAGCCACAAAGCCTGGGTTGACAGTTTTTGCACTTAACAGTCTTTAGCACGCTAGTGGCAGTAACACTCACACAGACTGTAACTATAATAGCTTTCTCTGCACATGCTCTTCCTTTGTATATGAATTAATGTGCATGAATAGAGAGGCAAATACGTCTGGGAGGGGGCACAGAGTCCAAGTTGGTAGTTTTCTTTTTTGCACTGACATGGGCAAAATAACCTCATCAGGTAAAAATAATAAATCAAAATATAGTCAAGAGTTTACAGGCAATGTTGGGGAAGCTACTTAGAAAATGTAGCTGGTGAAGCTACAAGCTTCTCTTCATTGGAAGTTGCAAAGCTCGACTAAAAGCTCAGAAAAAGTAGCTTAATACATAGCAGCTGTTTCATATCTACTGTTCTGTACTGTCAAACCATCCCACTTACTTCACTCTTCTTGAGTAATGGAGCAAAGAGTCATTTATGAGCTTTTTTTTTTCTTTCAAGAGTAATAAAATACCACAATGTAGCATTTGGTCGCACTAGGTGCTACTTAGTGGAAAAAAACTGCTCACTACTGGAAACATTACATGATTTTGAAAATAGCTATGTTGCCTGAAAGCTACTGGTAAATGTAGTTAAACTAGTTGTGTTGCAGCACGTGTCGTTACTCCCCAACACTGTTCATTGATTAGTTTAAAATATAAAACAAACAGATACATGTGATATTTACAGTGTAATTTTGAGTTAAATGGATGGCAGAGGAGCCTGCCATCCTCTCTTTATAGATATTATAGAAAATACTATAAGACAGGATACAAAATATTGTAGGAAACCAGCAGGTTATACAGTATTTTCTTAATGCAGGGCTATTGATCTGTAAAAAGTTGATTCTCTAATTCTAATTACAGGAATAAACTGCACTGTAAATTGTATAGCGAAGGCCAAAAAGACAGAAATGAGACCGGCTGGCATGTGTAGGAGTCAGAGACACTCCTGCAGGATAATGATAGAATCATAAGGAGATATGAATAACAAGGTTTCTTATGATCCATATTATATCCCAAATAGGATAAATAGAATCACACATAATAGGGACTAGTGTGCATTTAAAGGTATTAATTAATAGACTATATCATGCTGATGACAGACTAGAAGCTGAGTGAAGCAGATTATAGTTAAATTTAGGATATTATAAAATATGATATCCTAATGAAAATAATTTGTGTAATAACACTCAATGACTAGGGTTTTTAGGGACTAGAGTTTTTGCTCGTGTGTGTGTGTGTGTGTGTGTGTGTGTGTGCTCTTTGGTGTGATCTTGCTTATGTTGTGTTCAAATCTCAGCCTAGTTTGATAAGCAATGTGGTTACAGTCCTATCAATTTTCTCATATCTTGCAACGTGTTTCTCTCCAGCGGTGCTCCTGAGTATTAGATACCACCTAAACCGAGCGGCAACTACTACGGCTTGTGGCTGAAGCCAATGTGGAAATACCTGAAAGTGCCTGAAATGCTGGCTCCAACTGTCTCCCATTCAAAAAGCCTCAACTTCTCTCTAGAAATACTAAGACAATCATTTTTATCATCGAGTCATTATTGTCTAAATCGCTAAATTCGTGCCCTGGTGGTCATTTTGTAAATTATTGCTCGGTTAATAAGATTTGACTTATAGTAGCTTTGATGTCTGCCGTGTGGTCATTGATTGACAGCTGTGATTGACAGTTGGCTCACCGGCTGCTCTCCCCGGCTCTGTCGCAATATTTCGATAAGTTTAATGTTACTTGAGTACAATACCTGCTGTGTTAGTACAATGTAGCTAAAGTAGCTAACGTCAACGTCAAACCGGCTCCAATGCAAACCAGTAGGTGACGTCACACCTCGCTACGTCCATCTTTATATACAGTCTGTGACCTTAACAGGATTGTAAGTGTTCGTCCCCTCTGTTTCATCTTCCATTCGCCATTCTTTAAGATTTTTATCATTTCATCCAAGATATTATTAAGATATAATCACAACACAGTACATGAGCACAGTATATGGATTCACATCTGATTACAAATGGCTTACGTTAATACCGTTGAGCTTTTACTACATAACCACAGCAGTCGGGAGTGCCCCGACTTTACTTTATGACTTAATGCCAAAAAAAGTTCACACCTTTAGGGCTAAGCAGTTGGAGCTCATGTGGTTGAAATGATAACGTCACAATATTTGTATTAACTGTGCATGTAAACATAAGCAACTACAGTAATGAGACTCATTGTGATTTGTTGCCCTATTCTTCATTAACTTGGCTGCTGAAGACATTTCAGTGACAACCTTCTCTTGTCTTTGTTGCCTCTGCTTGCATCTCCGTTGGTGGTAAACTGCAGCGGTAATGAAGAAATCTGTTGACTAATGCCTCAGAACAGAGTGAATGGTTTCTGAGCGGGACAATAAATATGTGAAACGCTTGCACAATAACGGACGTCTAAATCCGCGCTTGGAGGCAATGAGGAGGTGCGAGGAGCTTGGCAGTCTCCCTGATGTCTCATCTTTCTCGTCTCCCCTCTTCTCTCTTCATAGTATGGGTGCTAGATGAGCCTGAACTAAGAACAAAACCCCCTTGTTAAAAAGAGAATTGGAGGGTGTTGTTGGATCGCATTGGAAAAGTTTGCAATATAGTCCTTTTAAGTAGGATGTTATGTGCTGTGTTCTGTAAATGATATCGTGTCTGGAGGCGTCTTCCTCTTCATTCATGTTCTCTTTGTTGACTGTTCCCTACGGTTATAAAGACATGTCCTCCTGCTGACACTGGCCTCTTAATAAAAACCACATCTTAGCTAACCAGGGTCAACGCCTGATATGATGGAGGTTTCCCCTTGACCAAAGCGGTCATGTAGAAACAGTTCAACCAGGAGAGAGAGAGTCATAGTAGGTGGTGACCTGTCGCAACCAAAGAAGGACTGCATGCGCTAACGTGGAGGCCGGAGGGAGTCTAAAAACTACTTCTGTTGAGCAAATTTCATTGGAAAGAAAGAGGTGCAGTCTTGGAACATGGCGTCCAATTCTTTTATTGCATATACTGTATGTTCAGTGGAAAGATTACTAAAGCCATAAAGAATGGAAGCAAGGGATGACAGGTAGCTGCTACCAAAACAGAAAAACAGCAACTGCATAATTGTCTTATTCAAACAAAGTTCTTACTTGCCAGAAGTTTTATTTTTTTTAGCGAGTCTTTTATCCTGTAGCGTTCAAGGTTAGGGAAGTCTGGTGACTTCATAATGAGGACAGGGCTTCTGAGATGCTACATGCATTCTAGCTGTTGTTGGTCAGTAAATAGCTCCCATGAGTAGGCTCAGCGCTTGTTAAACTACCAGTGTCTCTTATTATATTTCTACACGTTAAATACACAAGCTCCAACGTGTAACAATGACATCACTGGAGTTGCGCCAGAGCTGGGCTAGCTCTCTACGCCCATTTATAGTGTTTGTGTTAAGCTGGGATAACACATTTTGGACTAATGCCATAACTGAACTGAGATGAAAGTGTCACCTCATTCTCAATAAATAAGCAATATTCCCCAAAATGTAAGCAACTGCTGACCAACCTTAAAGGAATGTTATTGGTCCGGATATCAGTGGACAGTTTTAGTATAAATACTATTTCAGGTTTTTATATTCTTGCTTAAGTAGTCATATTTGGGAGTATGGTGGAGGCTACTTACTGTATCTGAGTTTAACACATCTTCGCCTTTCCCATGTTCATTAACTCACCAAAATGGTCAAATTAAAACACACATGAAAGCGCACACTTACACACGGCAGCCACCCCTCGATGCCAGAATGGCTAATTACAGGTGTGGATGTTTAAGTGATTGGTGCGTGGTCCTCTGTGTGTGTTTCTGAGCGAGGGATCAGATGGATACTTAAGCGCTCTTGTTGCCTTTCACTCATACTCTTGGTAATCCCACAGGCCTTAACGCCAGATACTGTTGCTCACTTACTGTCAAGTACACCTCGGGCATTCCCCTTCTTTAAGTGTGTCTGCTTATGCAACTGTTTTATTTCTAAATCTCTTAATGACAGACTTCTAAATGTTTCTGTTGGTCGCTTGATGAGGAAAGAGAAGGCTGCATAGCATCCAACTGAAGGATCAAACCTCAGGGCATTAATATACAAAAAGGACTCAACTAGTGCTGAAACGATTGGTTAAGTTTAGTGAGACACTGCACTGATTGACAGATAATTAATTGCCAAACATTTTGATCATTAAGTCATTTCATCAGGAAAAAATGCCAATAATCATACTAGTTCCAGCTGCTCAAATATGAGAATGTGCTGCCTTTCTGTTTTATATCAAGATAAATTAAATATCTTTGGGACTTTTGGGTCGTTGGTTGGACCAAACAAGCATTTTGAAGCAGTCACCGTGATCTCTAAGAAAATGTTGTGGCTATTTTACACAGTTTTCTTGGACTAAACTATTAATCAGTAAATTGAAAATGAATAGATTAATGTATAATAAGTTGATGTATAATTTTAGCTGTAGATCTGAACTCATTTAAAACAAAAATGACAACAAACTAACTTTGTCAAACAACTTTGTTAAATATATTAATGACTCCTTAAACATGGTTACCTCCATGGAACTGGATTTCTTTTTTACAGACAGGAACATAAAATGTATAATCTTCGATCTTTTAACCCCAAAGTTAAAAGGTCTAATGTATGCTTCCTCTGAGCTCTGCTAAAGGGAAAGCAATTCAGGATCTGGGATTATGGCACTCAAAAATGTCAATAATATGGCCTCAGTTTAACATTTTACCTTTTGATGACTGTATCAGTGTTGGTGTCATAGTATTGAGATTTGTGACCTAGCATTTGAAAGCTCTGAACACTCATGTTTTGTCCCTGAACATCAAATTCATCAGATTAAAGACACCATCGACTGCATCTTTTATGTTGCAGCCCATCAGGGATTCATCCTCACCGGTGACATTTTTTGTCTTCACCTTTCACACTTTTCAGGTCATTTGTAAAGGTAGGATTTCACAAACTAAGTTGTGTGCCAGCTCCTTTTTCCACCGCGATGAGGATTTTGAACCCCCGCGTATCAGCCAGCACACCCAAGCTAATCATCATCAGGCTTATCAAACACTACATCTCTCAGCTCATCTACTTGACACAGACGGAAAAAGGTGATGCTTGAACCGAACAGCATTCATTAAGATGAATCAGTCTACATCAGTCCACTCTTCATCACTTTTTCACTGGAAGGCCTGCGGTGTCAGCTTCCATAAACAATACCACGCAGTAAGAATCAAGCTAGCTTGCCGCAATGTAACACAACACAGCCTGGTCATACTAGCCTCCACGGCTCTAATAATATGGATCTTTCCTTCAGACCCCACATATAATTTATTAACAGGCTCGGACTAAAGAAGGCTTCACTCCTTGTGTGTGATGGAGAGAAAAGAGAAAGGTCTCCTCTCAGATGACTAAGTGTTTGTTTATGCTGGCTAATCTCAAAGGTGGATTTTTTTTTTAACTATTGTGGAGGGGGTCTTTGTGTTCACTTTAGAAAAAAAAAAAAAAAAAGACTACTCAATGTAAATGAATGGGGGATCAGGGTCAACCCCTCTAGGGAATGAGCGAGCGAGAGTGTGTGTGTGCACATGTGTGTGTGTGAATCTAGTTCAGCCATCTTAATCCAGCACCCAGACTCTTGGCTCCTTGGCTCATCAAAGTGAGAGGCCAGCAGTAGCCAGCCCAGATTTAATCTCTGTGTGTTTGTTTGTATGTGTGTGTGTGTGTGTGTGTGTGCGAGGGAGCTATGCATTGTGGCCCCCTTCATACGCTCAAGGGCTTTGCGGTGTGATAGCAGAGCTGAGCTAACGTTAGCATCATTTCTATCTTTTGGTCAACAGCGGAGTGAGAGGGATCCATTGTTGCATTCACACACTCGCAAGCTGTACGGGCTGCATGATGACGTGGAGTGCTGTCAACTGCAGATAAACTGACACAGGTCTGAGTTTGCACCTCTCAGCAAGAACAAACACACTGAGGTTTGTGTGGATAAGAGAGGAAGAGGGTGGAGAGTTTGTTTTTCTAAGTGTAACCAACAGAGATACCGGTGGAGAAAATTGAGTGTGTGTAAGGTTAGAGTTGGTGTTTAGGTTCAACCAACATCTGTTTGTGAAGGCCGATACTGATACTGATCTTTTATGGATGGAAGCCACCAGTATATACATTATATTTATCCACTTTTTAACAAGCCGTATTTACTTTTGCATTACTTTGCAAGTTAATATTTTATTTGCAAAACAGAAGTAAAAATGCTCATAAAATCACCCAAAAACTCAAACAAATACAATGCAAAGACTGAACAGACTATTTTCTTGGCTTGTCTTCTTGGAAGAGCAACGATTTTGGCACCATTCATGTCACATCCAAACTTTAGTGATCAATCAGCTCACAATAAGGGTGTCTAAATTATGTAATCCAACAAACTCCATCATATCTAACCTACTAGAAGCAGCTGATGTTAAATGTTTAGGCTAATACCTGCATATCAGAACACAGCCTTCAGTCTGGGTGCATGCCTGTGCATGTGTGAAACTTGAGCTTGATGAAAAATTGCCTTGTTGATCAAATACGCACCAAAGCAAAGCGAAATGCATCTGCATTTGAATCCGTGTGTTACTTCTCACATTACAAAACAGCTTCTTTTCGTTCTGCAAAGGTGACTCGCTAGAATTGTTTACAACCTCACTTTACCTGTGGGGGTGAGATAGTTTCACAGCTGCTTTTTCAAGGTATTTTGAATAATTTTCCAGGAAAAAAAAAACATTTTCAATTACAATTATAAAACATTAGAAATAAAACTATAAAACTCAATATAGTGGATGTTTTTTGCAGAGCGGTGTTGGGGTGGTGTGATGCAGGAATGGAAATCTACCTGCTCATATCAAGCCTTTCGTCACACCGGGTTGTTGCCAAGATACATAGATCACTTTATATTAAATTCCTTCAACTAACCTGACACACAGCTGTAAATCAGAGCATGAAAGGAAAGTCAATCTGTTGCTGTACTTTTCTCTGTCTCGTTTTCTGCTTTCCATAACTTTAATATCTTTTTGCCAATTTGCCAAAAATGCCTGGACTCCCAGCATTGAGGTCACTGAGGGTGAAACCACTTAACAGTCTCCATTTTGCCTTTTTAATAGTTTTATTTTGGGCTTGATTATGGGTGGATTCCCTCTCTGACAGATGCTTTCATCCTTTCTCTGTGTATAATTATACATAAATGATTCAGACTGAAATGTGCTTTCTTAATTTCCCGGCATTCCCCGAGGTGTTATTTACCCATGTGTCTGAAGTCCGATCAGAAAGGCTTCTCACCTCATTAAGACACAGGCTAAATGGGTTAAGGCCTGATGAACATTTCCAGGGAGGAGAGTCCATATTTCCTCAACGCCATATCTGCAGCTCGCAGTTTTTCCTGGGCAGACACTTTCTACACTGACGTGGCAAATGAGAGAAAAATTCTGTAAGTTTCCTTCTCAAAACATTTAGATATTTACTTTTTCCAGGGGTTGGCACGATGCTGCTTGATTGAAGAGTTTTTGTGGAGATCATATGTTTTGTGTCAGAGGGCTAGACGTTACATGGTGAAGTTTTCCAGGGTCAGACTTATTTAGGGATGATAATAATCAGGTCTCAATGAGTCAGCTGTACCTGAGGATAACTACTGAATTTTATGTTTTGTTATTTTTCTATTAGGGGATGTTTCACTCTGTCTAAACCCTCAGTTGGTGATGAGTTTTCATGCCCTTTGTTTACAAGCTTATGGTATAATCTCCAGGGGTATTCACAGGTCCACAAGTTTCCTGATAACTAAGACGTGACCGAGGACATTAGTTGGGCCAGGTCCAAATTATATCCAGTCTAATCCCATCTTTTCCTTCATTTACCTGAATGATCTTCAGTTCCTATCATGATCTGAGTGATGCAAACAGGAGGTGTAATGTTCCACAGAGTCTGTGAATAAGCTGTGTGCTACACCTGAGTCCTGTTTTGTCTAATGTTGTTTATGTTTTGATGAATCTGAAGTCACGCCGCATTACATAAGAATAGTTCCTGTTTGTTACCATGGATGCACAGAAAACAATAAACTGTAATGAGAGTATGATGTGTGATCTTGTTTGACTTGGTAATGTAAAAGAATTTTGGCTGGATTTGTGTTGTTATGTCAACGTTTTAATTCTACTTTTAAGGATCTGTTTTCATGCTTCATCGAAGTAATTTCAATAGGAAAGACTAAATAACTAAATATTGCTATCAGGCTTCAATATCCTCCCAAATCTTCAGTGCTGCTAATCAATCAGCGTACTGGTCCTGGGACAGCAGCATGGAGAGGATTTAACTACTGTCCCGTTTAGTCGAGCTTGTCAGATAATTCCCACGCTCCGTTCCTTCTGTCCTTTTGTTTCCTCTCATTTTCTCCTCTCCATATCTGTGACTGATGACACTCATGCCGCCCTTATCGTCAGGTCCAGCTTGTTTTTTTATTTTAATTAGGGGAGGCTGAGACACAATGGAGGCCTGTTGTTATCTGCAATGCCCACCTCCATGATTCCAGCTGTTTTTAAAAAGTCATTGCCTTCATCATCTAACCTGTTGTCCCACTCTCTCCTCTTTCTCCAGAGAACCGTTTGGAGGTCCTGGTTCCCAGCGTCCTGGGCTCTCTCAGGAGACCAATACGGACTGATGGGCAGATAGCATCACTGCTCTGCTGCAGAGGGGAGAGTGGTAGAGGACAGGATGGGATGGAGGGGGTGGACTGGTGAGTTAATGAGACTAAATGAGGGCCAGAAAAGGGAGGGTAAAGGGGTGTGAAAAGGGTTTTGATGAGGGATAGTTAATAGTGTTTTTTTGGGGGGGGGGGTTACCGCTGGGTCCTCACATTAGTAGGAAGTGTTTACGCACACAGGCTGCAGAGGGCTCGCACTCTGACCCCTCATAAGTAACCTTGACACAGGATCAACATCAATGAGGCAATAATGGTCAGAGAGCATAAGCTACTCTGTGTGTATCTGCAGGTTTCTGACAGCCAAATTTAAGGCTTGTAAAAGGACGTGTTGCAGAAAAACTGCCAATAACATTTGCTGAAATTTAAGAATTGTAGCAAAAGGACTCTTGGAAATGTTTATTCCAACATCATGAAGGCTGTAGTTATTAATGGGTGATAATAGAAGCATTTGGCACTTAACTTATTTTACTTCAAATGTTGACCACCGTTAGCTTAGCTGAGCAACGTCACAGTAATTGTGTGATCACACCAGAAAGTGGCAAAGGGAAATGTATGTAAGGTGGTGTTTGGCGATATATGGGTGGTGTGACAGCGAAGAATTTAACTTTCCTCATTTTGGTCTCTGCTCTATCAAGGGTCAGCATGGTCAAGACGGTTTGCAAATGGTCAATGACACAAATTCACATGTCTCTGTTACAAACACTTTATTGACCGAACCCAAGAGTCAAGAGTACCTGACGATGACCTGGTGGTGATGAAGATGAAATGACAAAAATTTAAATAAATCACGTTTAAAAATGATTGGGATCTTTATAGACATGATGAAGCCAAGAAGCAAACCATGTTTGGTATATTGCGCAAAAACTTTATCTCAGTTAATCTGAGATTTACACATCTGGGCCTTTCTTATGGCAACCCTATCACCAGAAAAGATCATCAAATACTTACTTTTTGCAATATCTGCACATGGCAACTACTGTGTGTTTCTGGTTAGGAAAAGTTAGTGAATATGGTTGATAAAAAAAAAGCAAATGTTAATTGCAGGTCTGTGACCTCCAGTTTGCTGAAAGAAAATCAGACGCGACACACAGCACGTTGACGAGTAACTGGAACCTGTGTTATCTACATCTTATATATTTATTATACTTTTTGAGGTTAGGTATGTTGATACTTTTAGACTTTTTCAGACTTTACAAGCACTTGCAGGGTTCCTGTTGTGTGTGTCCGAGCCTTGAGAGAGTGATGGGGAGGAAAGGTTACATTGCCGTGTCCTCTGTGGGCCAAGCGTCGACTCAGAGAGATAGAGAGCTGTGCATTAGATCAAAAGGACGCTGTCAGTGAGACGATAGCCTCTCTTGGGATATCACAAGCATCGCTTGTACATAAATAAGAGATTGAGAGATTCTTCTTATGTGTGACAGATGAAAGCCTCAGATCCCCATTTCCTCAGCGTAAATAAGTAGGTCACCTCTACGAGTCATTAGCCTCATCAGTTTCCATTACATATTCATGGAGGGAAATGAGTTTACATGTGGATTGCCCCCCTCCCCTCACCCCTCAGCAGTACACATGAAAGCTCGGGCATAAACGGGCATTCTCGTCGCGGGCTGATTGTGCATCTCCCCTGTGGTCCTGGTTTGTATCAGAGAGCATTCAGAGCTCCCAGAGGACTGCCTCCTTTGTCGGAGCTCGGAGGAGTTAAATCGTATATAAAACAAATTAATTGCCCCTGTTAGATCACTCAAGCACTCACCCAGGGGAACATGTGCTTATCACACACCCAGGACCGCACGCACACACATACACTCTCTGCTCTTAGCGTTCCTGTGCTTGCCAGCCTCAGCCCTCTGTAGAATTAGGATGGGGGGGCGTGGGGGGGTGGGGTTACTCCTCTCCATCTGTTGGTCTCCTCAGAGTCCTGACTCCTGCTTTAATTACGTACACCCATCCTTCCTCGTCTCTACCTATCCCATCTCTGCACTCCATCTGTTCCACCCAACCCAAATGTGTCTGATAGGGACCCCTCATGTTGTTTATGGGGCCAATCCATGCGGCTCTTTAGAGCAGAGTACAGTGGTGCTGAGGTATTTTACAGCCCGGCAGGCCTGGTCTTCATTCAGCGTGATTCTCTACTGTAGAGGTCACTCTGATTGCAACCTTTATGGCTAACGCTAACGGCTGTCACGGCAGACAGCACAGCAGGCCTGCCGACTGCCGTTTATGGCCTTAAGTGTGTGTGTGTGTGTGTGTGTGTGGACCAGTTCTGGGGAGGCTGTTGAGGCGTTTATTGCCTCGTAAGAGTGTGTGTTTAACAGGATTAGACCGATATGTTGTGTGTTTGTAGGTGGAGAAGCAGAGCTGAATGTAAAAATATACATTATTACAGTTTTGAGGTACTTGTACTTGACTTGAGTATTTCCATTTTGTGCAGTGTTAAACTTTTATGCCACATTTCAAAGGGAAATATTTTCTCTACTACATTTATGTGCATTAGTTTGTATCTTTTACATAAACATCTTAGATGTAAAACATATCGCTGCTGTCAGGAGAAAACTTTGTTTTTAGGATCTAAAAAGGTTTGGAAAAGGATGAGTTGGAGTGGTAGAAAAATTGTGGGAGCAATTATAAGTAAGTATAAATGACTTACTTAGAAAAGAGACAAGTACAGACTTGGACAGACAAGTACGAATAGAAGTGGGAGAAGTATTTAGACTATTTGCTTAAGTAAAAGCTGCAATACCACAATGTAAAAAATAGTCCATAGAATTAAAAATCCTGCATGTCACTTAAAGTAAAAATACAGCTAAATATACATAAATACCAAAAGTAAAATAAGTCATTATGTAGCAGAATGGCTTCTTTTAGTTGTTTTATTATTATATATTATAATATTGATTATTATTACTAACGCATTTATGTTTAAGCAGCATTATAATGTTGTAGCTTCAAGGTGGAGCTAAAATTCACCATTTCATTTACTGTTGGTTAGTTTATGACAATGTTTTACTTTATAAACTGATGAGTTAAATATTAATTTAAAAAGTAACAAATAAATCAGTGGAGTAAAGTAAAAGTAACACTGAATGGAAACACTAAAGTATTTTAAAATTTACTTTACTTTTTCTGTCACTGTGGATAATATATTAGATTTTTATTGATCAGATCCAGTGTTGTCAGTGTTGTCTACTCTTGATATGATGGATATGAAGCTCATTTGATTACATGTTTACTGTAGAACTAATCAATACTACACCTGTCAATGTATTTCACCAGAATTCATTTACAAGAATTTAATTTATCAGGTTACATGTGAACATTGTTATTCACTTGACCTGACTTTAAATTGTCCCATCATAATCGGACACTTTTCCACTATGACAAAAATAAATTTCATCAAGATTTCAGTAAAAAAGATTACAGGTATCAGCTATTTAAACCCCATCTTATAATGTTTTAAGGGGAAGTGTATACCATTGACACCTACCCTGAGTGTGCCTGTGTTAGCCTGGTTTTTGGCAGTGTGCGTGTTGACTGTATTGAGTCTCATTTACCTCCTCCTGTGTTTCTGTGTTGCACTGCTCTGTCATCTGTCTCTGGGGTCGAGTGGACCTCCAGCAGCACAATAAAACCAAATTGGCTATTTGTTTTCTGTGGCTCTGGCTGAGCAGGGGGCCCTGACGCCAACTATCAGCCCATACAGAGCCATCAGTTCAGTCGGAGGGAGGCAAACACACACAGTCATGATGTTAATTTAGCCCCTGTAGTTTTATTCCAGCTCTATTGTTTGGCAGATTGACTTATTGACCTGTTGCATCAGGCTACTGTAATGAGAAAAAAACTGATCCTCATCTTTTATTTCAGGGATTTGGAGTTAAAGGAAAACCTGGGTCGTTTCTGGCAACTTGGTGAAAGGATGGGAATTAAATATTATTGGAAATTGGTGTGCTGAGTTCTGTCTGGTGGTCAAAATAACACATTTAGTTATAAAAAAAAAAGTTTATTCTTGCTTAAACACAGCAGATGTTCTTGAAAGTGCTGCACACTTTCAAGAGGGGCCCAAGAAAATAAAAAAATAGAAAACAAATATATAAATACAGAAATTAGATAACAAATAAATGGGAAATAAAAAAATCTTAAGTGATTAAAATGTGATACAAAATCACCAACAATCAACAATTAGTACCAATAACTAACATACAGATGACCAAATCCATTAATACGTTTGCTTGACTGCAAAATTGACTTTTTGCTCTGCTGAAAAAAAACAGTGAATTTAATTCTGTCTTTATTGATACAGTATATTTTGTTTAAGACCTGGTTTAATTTATTGCCCTTAAATGCGTCTAAGTGGGATTTACTTACATCTTATTCACTAATGGACCTCTGCATGAATTCACAACTCACTTATTGTATATAGTCTAAGGTATTGAAATGTATATATAGCTTTTTAAATGTCACCTCTCATTCCAATAATTCTTCATCTGTTTTCTAACCTCTCAGCCTCTCTGTGCTGCTCTAACATGTGAATTCCCCCTCGGGGGTCAATAAAGTCTTATTTTATCTCATCTTGTTTATCTGGTTGTTTTTTGCTATTCAGGGTAGCTGATTGGCTCACTCAAGTTAAAATGTTTGCATGTCAAGAAATTACTGATGCTGAATAAGCCTTTAATCTTTACTTCATGATTACTTTTAATTCTGTGTCTGATAAAAGTCTTTCATTCACTTCAGAACTGTCACTTTTGTCTTAAACATGGAATAAAGTCTGGGTGTTTGCTGCTGCATATGGTCAGGCTGAGGTCAGCTGGTAGGAATGGTGAATGAATGATATTTGAAGGGCTTTTAATAAATAATTAGTGGTAAAAGAAAGACAGAAAGAGAAAGAAAGAAAGAGTTGAAACAATAGAAGATGATCACTAGGTGTGATTGGGAGACCGGCCCGTCCCTTTTAGATGTCAATGAAGCCCAGGTTGACCGACCTGTAATGTCCACAAACAGAGCGACACCCTGGGCCGAGCTGAACTGGTCAGGCTAGTCGCCACTTTAGGTAGAATGGGGAGGACTGGTGGCCCCCAGCAGGACTAAACAAACTCCTCAGCCAGAGCCTTTTCAATGCAAATGGATGTAAATACCATAAACGTGTGTGTGTGTGCGCTAGCCCCACTCTGAGTGGGGGCTGGCCCCAGGGGGCTAACATACCCCCTGTAATCAGGCGACCCCAGAGCAGTGTGTGTGTGTGTGTGTGTGTTCCTGCTTGCCTAATAAGCTCATTTACCCCAGGGGCCATGAGTCGGTTTATCAAAGACATTCTTCTGTCTCACTCATCCATCTCTGAGTCTTTGAGCGGGATGACAAAGAATTAACAACCAAAAAAACAAAACAAATAAAATGTAGGTTTCATAGACTCGATTAAACGACCAAATATGTCCTTTGACCACGTGCGCTCCAGAACGACACATAGGGGCAATTTCCTATCTGGCGCCCCTATTGGCAGTAATCAGCAGGACATCATTTGTCTGCCTCCAAAACTGTTACACATCACTGTTAAAAAATGATGTTTTATGATGTGACAGCACTGTGGTTAAGGTCTGGTTAGGTTTAGGTTAGGGTGGATCATGGTTTGGGTGACCCCCACTTGCCTTTTTGTCTGGAGGACTGGGAGGACTTTATCTGGGCTGCAGGTACCACTGTTGCACTTTATTTTAGCGTGATGTTCTAGGAGTGGGCGTACTATTGTTGGACTTTTTTGGGGACTCCAATATAAAATCTCACCTGGGGCACCAACATAGTCGGGGCTGGCCCCGGGCTGACATTATGACCTATTGTGTAATTCTTCTTGGGAGCACAGTCTCACTCAGTGTGGCTGTACATTGCTGATTTCCCAATCAGTATAAATCTCAGCAAACCTGTTGATCAACAGAAAAAGTAAAAACCCTTGTCGACTGCAGAAACTTTTACAAGGAAACTTTTCAAAAAGGCAACAGCAGGAACCTGGTTCCTGTTTGGGTTCTTGGATCATACAATAGTTCCTGCCCAACAAAAAGTCCCTATTTCCAAGGTGGGACTTTCTGATGGCTCATGAACTACCAAGGTAGAGTACTGAATGCCAACGACTGATTAAACGCGTGGATTCAGACTGTGAGCAGGCACTGGCTGTTGATAGTTTCAATATTAGATCTTGGGGTTGGAATTTCTTCTCCTGTTGTTGATGTTCTAAGAAGCCAAATTCCTGACTGACCTAAAAAACAGCAAGATAAAGAAAGGAAGTACGTGGATGAAAGAGGGAAAGAGTGAGGAGATTATGACTAGTTTGTCGTGTTTCCAACAGCTATGAAATGACATCACAAACCAAGCTGTCACTTTTTAATCTGTTATAGATCTAATCTGCCTGCTCTTCACACTTTTTCACACCGTAATGCAAACACAACTGTTCCCTTTTGGGTTCTTTGAGTATTTGGTCACAGAGGCTCATTCTGGATGCAGCAGGCCATTAAAGGAGGGACACAATTAGGAAACATTGTGAGGACCAGTAGCAGGTCGCAGGATTAGACAGGAGGTCAAATGTTAATGTGTCCTTTTTGCTGTTTTAAGGCTGAACACGTGGAGGAGGTGTGTGTGTGTTTCTCTGGGAGCAGGGGGGGTCCAAGAGGTGGAAGATGCAATTAAACTGAGCTGAAAATACAGTGTCTTCAAAATCAACTGGTAAAAGTCTAGATGGCTCTATACTATCAGTGCAAATGTAAAATAAAAGTTGTGATAAACATTTTTCAAAGCTAAACTAAAACCGGAAAATGTCATTTTAATACTGTAGGGATATAAAAAGAGGAAATACATTTATTTCAAATCGGAAATACACATAAAATTGTAATAATCCAGTAAAAGCAGCTGATTTCTCAGCCTCTCTGTCACTTCTGGTCCTGTGAACTTCTGATTTACAACATTGTTTCATTTACAACATTTCTTCATTTCTTAATCGGCGCCGTATCTAATTGACAGTGATGAATTGTAAGGCATGCAGGAGAAAGTGTTGTAATGGCCACAAATATGAGCAGGATTAAGTACAGGCATAATTTCTACGTCAAAAAAGAGAAGAGATAATCAGTGACACTCCTCTAATTGTGCTTGGCAAGCTTCTACAATCTACGCCACAGAAGTGTGCCTAAAGTAAACGATATTTGCCGGCTGACAGCTTCTCTAATTACAGGTTTTCTGAGTCTTGCATGTTGTGACGCTGAACGTTGCCTGGCTGCTTTTAATACTTGGCTCCATGTTTTTTTTTTTTTTAATGTTTTTTAAATTTTTTTTTATCCCAGAGCAAATTTCTCCCCTCACAGAAGAAAATGAGCAGTTCCTCTCTGCCATCGTTTTAAAGACCTGCTTATGTGCAGAAATTACCAGCATGTAATTGATAAGCAGGTGTGATATGTGGGCCCCCCCCCCTTCCTCTAACACACACATTCAGCTGTTTTCTCAGATGCAGAGGCAAAGTTGGCACGGCAAGTAGCAATTCCAGTTTTATTTTGCGAGCTCCATGTCTTGCACTCTGTTATTATTTTGATGTCTTCTCTCCATGGTTTCATTTGCACTTTTTTACTTTTATTTTATTTCTTGTCTGTTTACTTTTATGTTTGTTCTCTTTGTGTTTAAGCTTTGTGTTATTCCTCTAAAGAGCTACTTTAACACCCTGTTTTAGCTTTTTTCTCTTGTAGTTTTTGGCTTGTGATCCCTTAACATGACATAACGTCTACTTGTGAGCCCTATTTACCGGTTATGGACTGTGTGGATGTGAATAGTTCAGCAATTTCTTTTTAGATACCTGAAGAAATGAGAGTGTTCAGTATTTCACAAGAAAACTGCAAAATTTAGAGAAAAGTCAGAAAATATCCACATAATTGTTTTGTAACAGAAATATTCATCTTCTTTAACACTTTAATCATCTGGTGAGCCAACAATTTTTTCTTGGGACCCTTTGAGGGGTCCCAACCTTAGGTTGGAAACCACTAGTCTAGACAACATACTGCAACACTATAGACTGGTACCAAAATCTATTTATGGTACAATAAACTGACATATACTTAAATAAAAAAGTGGATTTAGTGTTAAGTTACTCTATAATTTCCCACATCTGTAAAACTTCTACTTTTCAATCATAAACCATCAGTGTAAATTTTACACTTTTGGCAAAATAACCTCTTTAGCTGTGGCTGAATTAAGTAAAAAGTCCTGCAGTCACATTTTGAATATAGTAAATTTAAAAAAAGTAGAAAAAACACATGTGCCCAGAGACCAAACATAAAAGTATTCATTGTGAAGAGTACAGAGTTTGGTTTTGTCACATGCTGAAACAAGGTTAGGATTGTTTTTTTAATGCTTTTAGGTCGGTTGAAGTGTGCAAGACAAGAAAGACAGAAGGCAGAAAAGAGGATGGAATGCATGGAGGAAGAGGAAGTAGGCACAAAAGAGTTGTAGAGAGGCAATAAGGAAGGTCACTAAATGAAAGAAGGAATAAAACTCTTTAGACGAGAATAAATTGAAGGGAGGCAAAAAAGAAATAAGAAAGAAAGGGTAGAATGTTTAAGATAAGGTCAAAATATCACTGTTTTATTGAGCCATTTCCTGAAAAATTGAGTTCCTGAGAAGCTGACATAATGATCTTATCTCATGCTGAATGTGAAATCTTGAATCTAGGAGCAATTCATATTCGTAATACACAATTATTATTTCCTCCAGAGACTGTTTCCTCCAGAGACCATACAGTTCTTTTCTAGTCGGCCTCAGTGCTGTCCTATCCTGACCCCTAGCTCATGTTAATCGCTCCTCTCCCTGGAAGCACCAGCCCAGATAATTACTCTGAGAAACCCAGATCAAATGCAAACCCTTCAAACAAACAAGCTTTCCCATGCACCCAAGCGGCAACACATCCCTCCGGAGCTCCGCGTTCCCTCCCTTCACCCCGTCCGTCAGACCTCCATGGAACAAACTGTGGCCTTAAACGAGAAGCCTAAGAGCTTCCAACTTCCTTCCTTCCCCCCCCTGCCCCCCATCTCTCTGTAATGAGCGTGATTATCAATCCAAACAATAGTTACAATAATTGCAGCATTAAAGAGTAGCCATCTCCCAGGCACTTCCTGTCTGGGGTTGACTGACATGCAAGCGGCTTCCTGCTTCCTCTCCGAGTGAGTGGGAGTACAGGAAAGGGCGGGGCCTTCCATGACTAATAACTCCGGCCGCTAGGAGCTAATGGGCTAACGAGGTTTAGTAATGTACCATGACATAATGAGATTATGTCATTTTATAATTATATAGTGTGAACGTTATAGGGGTTTGATGGGCTAGATATAGGGTAGGGCAGCAGAGTGAGGCCTTATCAGTTGGTATTGCTTTCAGGGAGTTTGTTTTCGCATTTATTTCTTCCAATTTTCCTTGAATGCAACTATAATATTTCAGGCGCAAGAGTTTATTTTCATGAGTGCATCGACATTATCTCGTCTCACCACCGTCTCAATTTGATGATGGAAAATTTGTTTTGATAGATGCTCATGGAAACTCTTTAGCGAAGTGTGTTCGTGTCTTTTGTTCATCATTTCTCAGAAGTGGGTGTCAGCATAGTTTTACTTTGTCTCGCTCTGGCAGAGGGCCGACCAGTTTTGGCATTTTCACGCAGTCAGTCCCCGTCTGTAACCACCTGCACAACCGCATACTGGCTAAAGTTAACCTGGGCTATCATCAGCTATTATTACCCTGAGAACCAAAACAAAAGGAGCCCGCCGCTGTCGCGCACACAGACACTTTCTCACACTTTCTGACATGTTTATACTCCAAACAGAGCCGGGCTCGAGCCGCTGAGAAAGACTCTCGTCAGCAGGCTGCCCTCATCGCTGAGCTGTCACACACGCACGCGCACATGCACGCTAACATGTTTTCCAGCTTTTGATTCGGAGGCTCAGGACACGTTATGTGCGAGCACATTGTGCATGTGGCAGGTCTGTCAGCGCACCATCCGTGTCTGTAACTGTGTGTCTGTACAGTATGTATCTGCCTTGAGGTCACACACCAGTCCCACTTCTGTCATGATGTCATGGTGAGAGTATGGGGACATTCATCACTCGTTTTGTCTCTGTCAAAGTGCAGCAGAACAGCATCAAGGAAGTGGTTGTATAGTGTTTTTCTTTTAAAAGAATGGAGAACTAACTGCAGGAACTACACACAAGAAACAAGACTAGGAAGATATTTGTTTACAGAAGGGGAGGTCCGTGCAAATTTTTGGTTAGGGCCCCCACCTGAGATATGGATATAAGATGAGATGAGATAAGATAAGATGAAATAAGATAAGATAAGATGCATTGCTGCGCAAGACAACACCACGACAAGATTATGATGGCACTCCCTGGTATCAAAATGATATTAAAACAATCAAAAAAAAAAAAAGTCAATCACCAAAAAAGTCAGGTTCATGTACTTCCTCTTTTTGGGCATATTTGGAAACATACTCAGGGAGCAGTTTTAGTAAATATACTCAAGAACAGCTTAGGTTACAGTAAGTACAGGTTATAATTAAAATACTAACTGAAATATACTTTAAATTAGACTTAAGTGGTACTAAAAGGCATCAAACATACTACATTTAGAGTCTGGCATTATTTTTTATTTCAGTTTTTAAAAAAATGATAATATATCTGTGATATACACAACTTCTAGAAATCCAGATAAAAAAAAATCTGATTTTAAATTCACCATTTGCAAAACACCCATTTAGTAGTTTATCTTCTTATTTAAGGAAACTCTGGTCCTATTTTTGTCCTCACTGTCCATATCTTAGAGGAGCTTCCATATTGATAAATACGATCACTGGCGTCTTCTTACAACAGGAAACAACAATAATTTTTGGATGCACTGGGACATAAAATCTGTGTGAAAATATGTTTAAATATGAGTATATTTCCCCTCCTTTCCCCTGTCTGAAATATACTAAAATATATGAACCATTAACAGTTAAAACAGTAAAAAAAAAAAACTTTTAGTGTGAGAAAAAACACTAATGTTTGACTTGTAAATATCTTTGTCAACACAGAGGCAGATTTTTCTGTATGGCTGCAGGACATAATCTGCCTACCTGCTTCTACATTCTTGCGTCTATTCAAACAACCTGTCTGCATGTGTACAGAGTATCGCATCACATCTCATTACTGACTAATCTTGTTGTTCTTGCTCGGGGTTTCCTCATACGATCTGGATAGAGATAGCATGAGAGTTGATATGGCATCATGCTACCGTAACTCTAGTCACCCATTTACCCAGCTACAGTATGTCATACAGTAGGCCCGGCCCTGCCCTCCATAACCCACACTCCTCCGTCTGCTCCCCCCTTTTTTGTCCTCATTACCTGTTCTCAGTCCTTCGTCCATGGTTCATTAGCGATGCATTGTGCAACCGTTGAGCAAGATGTGTCACTCGGTGTCGTCACCGTTGGATAACAAATAGCTTTCTAACTGAAGAAACAATGCTTGTTTCTGTGACACCACTCAAGGGAATTTTATATGACAGCTATCACACAGGAAGAAACTCACATTACAGTTGATTATACCAGTATTTTCCCAGTTTCAGCAGCTGTTTGAACTTCGCTCAGCGAGACTGACAGGTACACAGCGACACATGCCAAAATACGCAGTGCGGTTGGCGCTGGTGTCGGAGGAGCCTTGTTTAATCACCTAATCCTGTAATTAGTTGGTTGTGATAGTTGTCTGGGGATGCTTGATTGCAATCACAATAGTGGACCTGCTGTGCTGTCGCCACATAGCAATGTGGTGATGCAGAGGAAGGCCACTCTGTTAGCTTTGCTTCCCTGCCATGTGAAGACATAGTCAGGCATGGGGTGCCTTTCCCCCTTCACAGGAGCTGTAAATGTATCACAGAGACACTTTGAGTAATGGGGTGTGTGTGTGTGTGTGAGGGGGGGGGGGGATTTATTCACACCTGCCAAGCACTGGTTGACCACTTCCTCTTTTACTACTCACCGTGTGAACTATAGTATTTTCTATCACTATTTGGAACAAACTTCAGTGTATTTTTCACTCTGACTTGAGTGAGAAACTAACTTTTTTTGGGGTGTCATGAACCTTTAAAGGCCGCCTGGTGCTACTCAGCAACAATAAACTTGAGCAAAAAATGTGTGAAATGGAATATTTTCTGTTTTGTGTTGCACATCTGTTTGTGTCGCGTGGGCTGCCGGCAAAGTGGAGCAGTTTGAACTGTGAATGTACTGTATCTGTGTGTGTATTTCTATAAGTGTGTGTGGGTATGGAGTAGGAGTTTGTAAATATGCGTAGGTGAGAATATCAACCTCCCAACCACACCTATTTTTAGAGCTATGGCAGCTTAAACCGAAAAATAACTTGCCTTGCGAAAATAAAAAGAGCGAATATGCCACTCCCAGTGCAACAATCTCCCAGGCTGCACACAATTTTACCATAACAAACAAACAGCCCACAACATTACCTGTTATATGGTACAGGAGCCAAAACAATTATTAAAGGGGGATGTGTTTTTTGTCTAGGTTTTCTAGAGAAAATAGAAGAATAAAATCATAATTTATTTGCCGTATCCCAAAGAGCTGCAGGTTTAGACTCACAGGGAGGTCAAGCTGATGGAAGATGACGTTTCTACTGTTACAGGTAGTTATTATGCCACAATTTCCCCACATTTTCTCCTTCCCCTAGTTGCCAATTTCTACCTTCACCCACTCCTACCCTTCAAGTCTTCTTCTCAGTACAGTAGCAGAGACGGTGAGCCACTTCAAGGTGTGCGAAAGCGGCTTTAAAAAAAAAAAAAACGCTGCCTCCCTTCAACCTCTCTAACGCCCCCTGAGTGTCAAACCAGACCTCTTTTTCTCTTCTCTCTCTGTCTCTCATTCACAGGAAGTTGAGGTTGAGGAGATGTCAGTGTCGTCAAACTACTACAAGTGAATCTCAAAGCTGAGCTGAGCAGATCAGTGCATGCAGGGGAAAAGAAAAGGCAAGCTGTTGTTGACAGTTTGGCTGTAGTTTGGAATTAGAAAATCTGAACGTACATATCACTATGGCCTTAAATTTACAGATAAAAGGTTTTTCTGCCAGTATGCCTCAACTCATTCTTAACTGTTCTGATCAATCACTTTATTAGGAGTTTGACCTCCTTCATTCAGGCCACTAAAACAAAAACATGGGCCACAAAGACTCTTATTCACCTTATATTACTTTGAGCTGAACTTGATTTGGCTCTATATTTGGTGCGGCTCTTAATCTTACACTTTGTTTCCCTCCATATTTTTTTTTTTTTTTTAACGAGTCATTATTGTCTCATTTGCTAAATTCGGGCCCTCTAATAAGTGTGCTGGTGGTCATTTAGGAAATTATTGCTCCGTTAATAAGATTTGAAGACTTATAGTAGCTGTGATGTCTGCTGTGTGGGTGTTGATTGACAGCTGTGATTGACAGTTGGCTCACCTGCTGCTCTCCCCGACTCCGGGACTCGCACTGAGTCGGACTATTGTCGCAATATTTCAGTAAGTTTAATGTTACTTGATTACGATACCTGCCCTGTTAGCATAATTAGCTAAAGTAGCTAATTTTTGCTAAGTGTGCACAGGACTATTTGGAATATTTCAGTAAATTTAAAAGTTTTCAAAGTTTAAATGTTTTTAAAAAATATATATTTAAATATATTTATTTTCCTAATATTTGTAACTTTTCATGTTTTTATTTTTTGATTTAATTCTACAAATCAAATTTCCTTCAGGATATTGATCACGTTACAGCGATAGAGAAATTTAGGGAAACATTTCGGAAATACGTTTACTTTCTAGCCGAGAGTTAGAAAGATTGAAGATTAATATTTGTATGTAAAATATGAAGGTGGAGCCAGGTGATGGTTAGCTTAGCTTGGCTAAGGGGGAAATAACTAGCCTGGCTCTGTCCAAAGGTAACAACACCTACACAGGAATCTTCCAGAAAGTCACTGCACCAGACCCCGTAAAAACTTTTACACTTTGGTTTTTGTATGGATTTTTAAAAATAGATGATGAGATTTTGTTAGCCCCTTTGTTTTAGCCAGTCTTTATGCTAAGCTTGCTGGCTGTAGCTTCATATTTAGCGTGCGGACCTGAGAATGGTGTCGATCTTCTGATCCAAATAATAAAATAAATAAGCGCCTTTCACAAAACTATTTGTCAAACATACAAATTATCGAGGTTTTTAAGGGAGTTGACATCAAGAAGATTCCACCAACAATCTGTAAGCTCATGTATATGATCCTCTTGTCCTTTCTGGTTACAAAAACACAAATTTCCAGCATTAATATGGTTGAATCTTGAATGGGTGAGAAAAGAGAGATGCAGACGGAGAGGGAGAGAGGCAGGCAGGGAGGCAGAAGAGGTGAGCCTCAGAGAAATTAAACTAATATCACTCTCCGTCTGTAGTGGCTGATATTTCATTTACCAGCAGGGACTGAGGTGCTGCGACCCCCCACCCCCCATCCCGCCACCGCCACCACCACCTCACCCGCTATGTCTGTCAGTGGCTGGCCCCGACGCTCCCCTGCAGGTGATAACAGATTAAACCTATTCCATTTCATGCCTCAGGCTCCCAAATACAATCCATGTGGGGCTCCTCCAGGCCCCGCGGCTCCCGTGTGCCCCCCCTCCGGGCCCCCCGCCCTGGGTAGAAAGCTGGCAGCGGCTGCCCCAGTCCACTGGGCTAAGCCGCCGAGATGGAGGCCTGCAAGATTACAGGCCATCTGAGGAAATTACTGTGTGTGTGTGCATGTGTGTGTCCAAGAATGTGTATGTGACAGTTTGTGTATGTGTGTATAATAGGGTTATGTCAGCTTAGATGGTCCATGTGCTGTATTTAACACCGTATTGCCTTCTCTTTTTCACTTATTAAAGTTTAGAAAGTATCTCAGAAGCATAATTGCGAGCGAGTACACATGCTGATTGTGGAGCACTTTGCCTCTCACCTCAAGGTTCCAGCCACAATAAATGAATTCCCCTTTTCAATCCTGCTCCACCATGTTGATGTCTTATTTCTGAGAGTCAGGAAATGTCCATAGGATGCTAGTGAGGTGCTTCCTCGGCTCGGCGTCAGCTGCATTCCTGCACTCCAACCAGGAACAGTGTTAGCGGAGGAAATGAGAGAAATCGAACCCACGGCGCTTCCTGAAAAGTAGGCTTCCTGGACTCAGGAAATGGAACGGCCCCCCGGTGTGGCCCTGAGTGGCCGGACCTCTCTGCTTCCCCGAGGCCTCTTTGGCCTCCAAGCACACTTGGATTGACATCAAAGTGTCACAGCGTTAAGAGAAAACACATTACAAAAAAAAAAAAGTTGATTTCAAGCTGATGTTGCTGCTCGGCTCTTTCATATGTTACTTGTTTGCAAATCCTTGATGGCTCTGCAGGCAGTTCTATCTCCACCTGCATCTATCCTGGTCAAGTTGTGGATGTAATTTGTCATGAGGTTGGTGTTGATGGTGGCGACAGATAACTGACTAAACACCTCACCCGCTGCCAAGCCATCACTCACATTAATTAAGGAGGCAGAACTGAGGGCAGATGTTTTAATCGTGGGAAATCTGTCACACGCTTGGTGTAACTGGCTGAGTGAACTAGTGCAAAGTAGATGCTAAACTTACGCACTTTACATTTCACACAAGTGTCATACTTTTCTATATTCACTTGAGTTTAACATTTGTTTAACACTTCAGGGATCACCTGGCTTTTCCTCTAACACCACCCAACGCATCCTCATAATCTTCCTCGTCATGGCAACAGTAAACACCACAACGTTACAGTTTTTAAAAATATGTCCTGACTCACGGTTGGAAACAGGAAGCAAACAGTGGTCTCCTGCAGCAAAGTCCACTTTTTGCCATCTAACCTTCTAGCCATCCACCCAACCTGCCACTTCCTAATGATTTTTTTTGCCACCTTATATTTACATCATCTGAACTGTGTCACTTTCCCGGCTCATAATCAATACGGCTGCTAGATGGCGTAAATGTAACTATAGGTCATTTTTGCCGGCCAGAATTTTAGACCTATACTGTCGTTTTTCTTGTGAGGACGGGCTGCACCACGATGAGGTTGACATTTTTTATATTTAGTTAAATGTCTTGACAACTATTGGATGGAATGAAATTTGGTACAGACATCCATAGAGCTGCAGCAATTAGTCAATTAATCGATTAGTTGCCAACTATTAAATTAACTATTTTGATAAACAATTACTTGTTTGGAGTCATTTAAGAAAAAAAGTCCAAATTCTCTGATTCCAGCTTCTCAAATGTGAATATGTTCTGGTTTCTTTAGTCTTCTGTGATAGTAAACTGAATACATTTGGGTTGTGGACTGTTAATCTGTGACACATTAATCAAAAAACTTGATCCCTTAACTTTTCTACTGTCATCATCAGGTCAAAATTTTAAATTGTCCAATATTGATTATGACCTTATAACTGCAAAACTAATGACATTCCCATCAACCTCAGCTGTACTTTGTGTTTAGTGCTAATTAGCAAATGTTATCATGCCAAAGATGGTTAGCATGGTAAATATTATACCTGTTAAATATCAGCATGTTAGTATGCTGATGTTAGCATTTAGCTCAAAGCACTGCTGTGCCTATGTGTACATCCTCACAGTGCTGCAGCATGGCTGTAGCCTCTTACTGACTGTCTGTCCATCACTGATTGTTATTCTTGACAAAATCACAATATTTGAAATTATTAGTTTGTTCATATTTTTCCACACTTTTGTGTACTTGCCAATCTTTTTATGTATTCATTTTAAATTTATTGTTGTTTTTTTCTTTTCCAGAAATTCCAGAAACGTGTAAGAGCCTGCATGCTGCTATTAGGTTTTAAAACTTTTTCCCCTTTGTCATGCATCACTGCACTAACCGTGGGATTAGCAGTTACTGGGAAATCTGACATATTTTGTTTCAGATGGCAAACCAAAGTCTCTGCCATGTGCGTCTTTAAAGTTCTGTGGGTCATGAAGCTGAAACTCGCAGAGAGACGTCGTCATAACAGAATCATGCCGTGCTGAACTGCATTTTTGCCTTTGTAAAACCGAGACGTTTCCCTCCTCCATCCTTGTTTTCCTCTCCCGCCTCCCCACTCTCCCCTTTCCTTCAAAGATATGCCATGCAAGAGTTACACAATGCTAGGCTTGAGTAAACCTGCTCTGTGCTTCTCAAGAGCCCAATAGCAATTCCTCCAATGACCCCTTAAGCGCTAAAGATTACCTTATGAAATGAGAAACGGCGATTATGGCTATATTTACAACTTAGAATCAGCATCCCAAAAGAGAAATATAAAAAATATAGATTTATTGCCTCCTTAGGTACCAAAGCCAGGATCATCTGTGATTATACCGTATATTCCTATTTTCAGACTGGGATATTGTAAGAAAAAGTGCTTTTTCGTCAAGAGGGGAGAGAAAAAGTTCAGCTGCAGTTTAGGACCAAATTTATTGCAATGTCCCACAAGGAAATATGTCTTTTTTTTTTTCTGTGTGTGCGGAGTTAAAAAGCAATGAGGAGAGTGAAGAAGTGAGCTCTCCACAGCTTAGTGAAACTCTTCAGACACAAAAAAGCAAGAAGCAAACGCTCCTATTTCTGAGTGGCTGGGCATTGATGTGGGATTGTGATGTGTAACTGCATAACTGATGCATAACAGAGCATAGAAGAAAATAGCAAAACGGAGTGAAGATTGAGGAAGAAATCAAGAAATAGAGATGTGTGTATTTATACTGTATCTCAGCTCTGCACATTGGAGTGTGTTTGTGAGTGTGATTTCTCTCATGTATCGCTCACACTAAGAAGAGCTGGCTGATGATAAACAGGATTAGCGGATTATTAGAGGGGGCTGAGGTGTGTGTATGAGTGTGTAATGCCAGAGTGTGACAGAGACGTGTGTGTTTATGTGTCTGTGTGCGTTTGTAGCCGCTGTTTGCTTATTTTCTCCTACTCCCCAGTCACACCCACACTCAACTTCTCTCAGTATCAATGCATTTGAAAAATCCTCAAAATAGCTGTCCAATCAGTGCTTGACCTGTTTCTACATCAATCCCACACATCTATTCATGTTTTTAGCCTGTACATTATAGTATCTGTGCCACCCGCTCAGAGCTTTAGGGGAGGAAACCTGCCGCAGACGCACTGAAAGCACCATGAAAGGGAAAATGAAGTCATTAGCCAGACCTCCCCTCCTGCTCTCCTTTACTTTTATACCTCACAAAGTCACCGCCGACGTGTCGGTGGTGGAGAGACTACAGCCGAATTTGCATGAAGTTAACAGAGAGGGGGAAGAAGAAAGAGCAAGGATCTATTCATTACCAGGTAATGGAGAGTGATGAAAGAGAAAGTGTGAAATGGCAGATAGAGATTTGACCGAGCATATTTAAAGGAAGAGAGAGAAGGCCAGAGGGAGCCGCTCTGCTATCACAGCCGGCATGATAAGCGGCCGCATAATCAAAACGCTATCTGTTAACTAAAATTGGTCCCACCCTTCAAGGTTGCCTGTTTGAATCCCCAAACAGGTGGGGAAAACATGGGTGGGGATTGTGAATGAGTAACACACACAGTCTTAACTCTCAACAATGAATGTGCCTGTGAACAAGACTACCGTGTCAGTCCCATAGTCTGTAAATAAAGATGGATGTAGCAAGGTGTGATGTCACCCGTTGGTTTGCATTGGAGCCAGTTTTAAGGAGTGCTCACAACATAGTGACATTTGTTCATTCATGTGAAATAAATGAGGCCAGAAGTTTGTTGACATAGCGACTACTTGCAGGGCTAGTTGGTGAGCTGCTGTAGCTGGGGAGCTAACCGCTAACTACTGCTAGTCAGTCACAAAAGATACCTCAGCTTCCCTCTATTTTCTCACTGCTGTTTTGTTTACTTCCTCCTTGTATTTTCTTCACCATTTCATTCAATAAAAAGTTATTGAGGAGGGAAAATAAAGCTTTCCAAGCTAAAGAGCTTGCTAACGTCTTGCTAAAGGTCAGTTTTTTAAAAATTTTTTATTACTGCATTTGTCATGCTCAAACCATAGACTGTATGGATATAGTGAGGTAGGACATCAGCCATTGGTTTCATTGGAGCCAGTTTGAAGCCCAGAGTTGCAGTTTATGGTCAGTGTCATCTTTTCCATTTGGAGCCAGGATGATCCAAATAAGGAGTGCAGGTCGTTGCCTTTCACGCTCCGGGAAACACGCCCCGCTACCTTGGACTGAAGCTAATGCTAGCTTACTGGGAACACCGATTGGTGCACACTTGGGCAAATGTTAGCTACTTTAGCTAAATTATGCTAACAGGGCAGGTATCGTAATCAAGTAACATTAAACTTACTGAAATATTACGAATAGCTTGACTCAGTGCGAGTCCTGGAGCGAGGGAGAGCTGCAGGTGAGCCAACTGTCAATCACAGCTGTCAATCAACACCCGCAGGCTGATGTTTACAGTTATCAGGTTAACGTGCAGGTTCTTCAAAACTGGGAGTTAAGACACTCCTTGAATGTAAAATTGAGCATTTTAACCAGGGCACAGTTAACATAACATTAAAAAAAATGTGTGGCACGTTAGCTTATTATGCTAAGGGCCATGGAGCACTAGCAATATACTTTCTGCATCAGCTTCTGTGGTCTGTCAGGTCCATGGATGAACTAGCTTGAAACACATGGCTTTCCAATGGGCTGTAAATCTCCCATAGGACTTGTAACTCTGTCATCTGCTCATTACAGCAAGAAAAGCACAACCTTTCAAACTCAAATTGGCTCTTTGTCAGGTACAGAGGAACCCTCTGAGTTCTCTCCATCATCATTATTGTATCTGGTCTTTATTTGCAGTTTTCAAACGAGAAAAACACAGCAGCACTCCTGAAAACATCTGATTTCTCCCAAACCATCATCTAAAATCAGTCTTGGGATGAATCTGCGGTGAGCTCGGGCATGCAGTTGCACAATCATGCTTACTTTTAACAGTTGTTAAGTTTTTTTGTTGGTTTGAGTTGCAGCAAGTCAGAGCCCAACTTGATTTTTTTAATGTAGTTGTGTCAATAATTTTACTAAAAAACACGAAATTTAACATGAAATGTGGCTTTTACGGCATGAAACAGTAAGTTGAGTTTTTCAAAAAGTTTGAAAAGTTTCTAATTTTTCTGTCGGTTGCTTGAATTGTCAGATGATGGAAGCCTTTGCAACATGTTTATTCTCTGCAGTAAAAAAATCTCACCTAAAAGCTTTGTAACAGGAAGCTTCATGGGAAATGTGGTTAATTTTGAGGAACACACAGCACTGTAAAACACATGATAGGCTTTCAGATATCAGCATTAATTTGACTATAATATGCTAAATTATATAGGTTAAAAGTGTGTCAAAAGCTACGAGCATTAGCTACCAGAACATGTAGCACTATAAATGTGTGTTTATAGTGTGGTCTGTCATCTCTTGGGATTGTTGGTTAAAAAAAAAAAGTCTGTGCACAAATTCAAACAATCCACTGAGCTTAAGCACATATGTACAAGAACACACGCGCGCACACACACACATTTACACACTATATGGGAAACCAGACTTTCAGTTGGTGGTCTTTCCTGTCTGTGTAGCACAGGTGTGTGTGGTGTGTGTGTGTGTGTGTGTTTGACTCCCTCCCTTTCTTTAAGGTAACGCTTAATTAGACCACAAACTGACAACTGTGTGTGTGTGTGTTCACCAGTGTGTGTGTGTGTGTTTTCTAAAGCTAGAAAAAGAGGATGTTTCCACTTTAATTTTCATATCGAAGCATTTCTATGTGAATACAAGTATATAAATCTTTCAAAAGTCACATTAACAACAACAACATGCTACAAAATACAAAACGCACATTCCCAAGACTTATATCTACACTTTGTGGGCCTCTACCCCGCAAATGCACACAAACACCCACAGTCTCTCGCCTCTTATAGAGCATCCTGTTCACAAACACCTCGAGAGCAAGTTATTTTGTGCTTCTCGGGCTCACTTGTACAAAGGAAGAATTAGGGAACTTATTTGTGTTGTAGCGTGCACTCACTTCTACAAAAGGGGAATTAGGAAGTTATTTGTGTAGCTCATGTTCACTTTTTAAGAGAGCAAGCCATCAGTGGAGCTGTTTATCTGTGCCTGTACAAAGCCAGGATTAGGGCCCTGTCTTTGAGGCCCGCTCCGTAATCCCTTTATGGATGTCACCTGTCATCTCTCTCTAATCACCCTCCAACTTTCTCCCTCCATACCACCCTCCCCACGCCCCTCGCTACCTCCCTTCCCCACTCCCTCCTTCCGTCGGTCCCCCCGCTATCTGCTCATCACAACTGCCTTTCGCTCGTTTCCCTGGGACGGAGATGAAGAAAGGGAGGCAAAAACAGAGCGAGTTCAAGAGTGAAGGATGGCGAGAGCGAGAGATGGGGTTTAGGGAAATCGGAGTTCATAGGAAGAGAAGAGTGTGGCGGAGAGCACACACATACACACGCAAATGCAAATACAGACACACACTGGCACCCAGCCTAATACCACCCGGAGGCCATAAATCTAGCTTCCCTCTCCCTCCATATCTCCATCTTTTTCCCTTCGCTCCACCTCTCTCCATCTTTTCATCGCTTCCTCTATCTCCACACCAATTTCTTCTCCTCTCTGTCACTCTCATACCTTTTTCCTTTATTGCTTTTCACTCATGTCCTGCCAGGCTCCCTCCAGCTTTTCATCCGTCGTTCACTTCTCACAGGCCTATAAAGCCTGTCTGTCCATCCATCCATCCATCCATCCTGTCCTATCTGTCCATCCATCTCTGCTCATCTCCTCTCAGCTTGCATGTTTAATGTGATATATTTATCCTGTGTGTAATGTAAGCCGCAGCTGGCCATTAGTCAATTATGAAATTTAATCGTAACAATTATGAGAATCCATAGCGATTAACGCAGCATTTCCTCTTTCATTTACCCCTGATGATTTTGCAGTGGGGCCATGAATCCTAACTTCCTTATCTCTGTCTCTTTCTCCCTCTTTCTGCCCCCGCCTCAAGCCTTTCCTTTCTCTTCTCACGAGGCAAACTTTTCATTACTTTCTCCAAACAACCTGGCCAGCCCGCTCCTTTTAAGCCAACTAATCGAAACTGTGAATGAAAGTGAGGTTTAAAGAAGCCAAAAAAAAAAAAAAAAAGTATATCTCATTAGGCCTTGTCTGGCCTCCATCACATTAAGCCTTCTCCCTTTCTTTCTGTTTCTGGGCAGTAGAGCGGTGCAGTAGCGTGCGCGGGGCCAGGGACTGAGGAATCTGATAGGGATAAACCAATTTGCCGTCCACACAAACATCCCAGCAGGCTTACGCCCCCGCCCCGGCTCCCATTGCTCATTTAAGATGGCGGTCGGAGAGGCCAGCAATTAAGTTTTAATTAGGTGGGGTAATTATTGCCGGGCAGGAAGTATCAGACGCCAGGCTGATTGTTCTCTGGCCTGAGGAGGAGGGGATGCAACCTAATGGGGGAGTGAGTAGGCGAGGAAGGAGGCGAGGAGTGGGAGACCTTTACACCCACGACCCCCCCTCCCCTCATTCCCCTCCCACACACATTAACACTGTCCATGACCTTCAGGACTGACTGTGTGAAAGTTTCAGCCAATAGATTTATCCAGGTCACATGACAGCCAGGAGGTCATGGCACCTGTTTCACATACTACATGCTATTGTCAATTTCAAATCTATTTAAAAATATATACAATATATGTCTAAAATGTTTCTATGGGGGCCCAGAAAATGATTTCATTGGCCTAAAGCATAGCACCAAAGCTCAAATTATTGACGGCACAAACCATATATAGCACTGTGACGCACAGTCTAAGCAAATAAATAAAGGGCAAGAAGCACAAGCAGTCACATCATCTGACAGATTTTCTATATTTTTCTTATTGTCAACAAATCTCATGTGCGGAACCAGACCAACACTAAAGTATTATGTGTGTATCCAAAGCCTGATATATCTTATTCCTCTGTGCCGTAGACCTCCATTGTTGTCCAAAAACTATTAAAACGCGTCTTTGAGCCACACCGCTGCACTGGGTGACATATTCCTTCGCCAGGAAGAGTAAACTACTTTTCTAAACAAACTACCATGACCGTAATCTTCATGGTGAAGGAAACATGTCACCCAGTGCAACAGTGTGGTTCACTGACCTGTTTTTAATAGTTTTTGGAGCAGAGATCTACAGCACAGAGGAATAAGATATATCAGACTTTGGATACACACACAATACTTGTAAGTATATCAATTCATTGTTTGTTTGGCTCCAAACATGAGATTTGTTGACAATAAGAAAAATATTAAAAAAAAATCACCAGCCCCATCCGTTAAGACCCAAGTTGAAATAAAGCAGAATTATCCTTTAAATCCGTTAAGTTAAGGTAAATTCTGCCAAAACATGGGATATTTAAGTTTTTAATTTTCCATAAATCACTAGTCTTTTAAGTCATTTTGGCTCATAATGTACCACAAAGTCTTATCAATTTAAAAAGTTAGAAGCTCGGATGGCGGTAGTTTCTATTAGAGCAGTTATTCTAAAAAGAAGACAATCATAACAGCGACAGAGTATCATGATGGCTACCAAAAGCGTATATTTCATTGCCACCACTATTGTCGACCTCTTGTGTAAGGAAGCGACAATAAAAATCTCTTCACATTGGCCCCAGAGAAGATGTCAGATATCAGTGGACCTGATGAGTATTTCACTGCACCCACCTATGTGGTGATTGACAAGATTTAAACCTGTCAGGTAACTCTTTCCAAACATGTCACCAGCTAATTAATTTGCTTAAAGGTCAGGTTAATCAGCCAGCTTATTATAAAGTTACACCTGGAAGAATTTCTTTGGAGCTACTTGCCTGCTGTATGTCAAATTTTGAATGACAAACTTAAAATGTTGCCAGAAAAAAATACAATGGGGCATGATTAGATGGGATACCCAGAAGATGTTTTTGAGAGATTCTATTCGATGATAGAACTGGTTTTATGAGGCAAGGCACAATTTGGCATTATAATGCAACAAAAGTATATAGCTAAAGATTGTACAGTATGCAACATAGGCCTATTCGGGAGTTGAGATAATATTGGTTTTATTGAACAGTAAACGTGACTTATGATAGAGAGCAATGGTACATGTTTGTTTAATTGTTTCTGTGAAGGCAACAATTATCAGATTGACACTAAAGAGATGTGACTAATGCTCCATGAATGTTTTGCACATAAAACACTAACATGGAAATCTTGCAGACAAAAGCATTTAAATAACTCTCCATGCATATGTGCATAAGTGTGAGTTCATACACGCATATGTGCAGAAAAAAAAAGAACCTCATAGACCCTATTAGTAAGCATCATCCACCGGGGAGTGGGGGATTCACCCACAAAAACCCCTGACACCCCCTTACCATCTCTTATCAGCAGACACCACCAACCTCCCCACACACACACACGCACACACACACACAAACAGACCATCAATGATGTCATGAGGCTAATCTCGTCGCGCCTCGGAACCCAATTAAAAAACAGAGATGTGTGGCTGCCAACATCAGGAATCTAATCACATTCCAGGAAAATGCGCGTAATTTCCCTGGCTTTCTGCTAGGGTCGAGATAGAGATTGAGAGTACAGGCAGTAGGGATGGGCGCAGCTCATCACACTCGGGCCCCAGAGGTAGGCCTGAAGGGTGCTGGGGTTGGGTTGGGGTGTATCTACATGTATGTGTGTGTGTGTGTGTGTGTGTGTGTGTGTGTGTGTGTATTAGTGTGTGTGGCAGTATGGGAGGATTGGGAAGAAATGAAGCGGTTATAGGCTCAGAAACGTTGCCAGGGTGGAAAAAAAAAAAAGACTGAATAAACAGCAATGGAGCATTAATCCATCTCACACCCCACCCACAGGCACAACAATGGCAACAGAAACAGAGACAATAACTCTATAGGGACTGCCATGCCATGTTATAGTTGTAAGTAGTAGTAATATAAGGGCTGATAAATGCATCAGAGAGAGAGCTGCTTCTAAACACACCATATAAAGGCTGAATTTAACACACTTTAGCGACAAATTTAACCATATGACAACAAGCTGGATTATTTGGAGAACGCTAGTTTCATGACCATATAAGGACTCAAAGTCCACTTTAGAAATGGACTGACAGATACTTTGAAGAGGATGTATCATGCACATTTCCAGGTCTATATCGTTGATTCTGGGCTCTACTGGAATATCTTTGCATGATTTACAGTTCAAAAAACTCCTTATTTATCTAATACTGGCCCTTTATGCCCCTCAGTTCAGCCTCTGTCTGGAACAGGCCGTTTTAGCTCCGGTCTCTTTAAGGCCCGCCTCCTGATGAGCCCACTCTGTTTATGATTGGTCAGCTTCAGAAAGCTGTGTCGCGGCCGACTTCCGGCAGCTCTGAAGGCTAACAAACAACAGTACTAGGATTTCACCTATTTTTCTCATCTTACTTGAAATGGAAACTTCTCAAATAGATCCATAAATGTTTGAGCCCAACTAATGTGAACAACTCATGGAACAACCTTAGCAACTACCTTAGCGGCCGTTTGTGGGCAAGCGAGAAAAATCTGATGCCATTACAATGAGGACGTAGAGGGAAGTTTGCAAACAAAGCGTTCAGAGCGGGCTGAAGCCCTGACTTTTGACTTGTAGGGAGCATTTTTACATACGTTCACCTCAAGTTTTGGAACTTTGACCATGTTTAACAGACATCCGACATCATAACCGTAAAAGTAACAGGCAAAAATGATTATGTCCCCTTAAATATACAGATCAACACTACACTGTGGTTCTGGAGATGCTTTTGGAGAAGTCTAAGACAATAACAACTCATCTTGAGCTTGGAGATTACAATTAACTGTGTTACAAACTGTGAGTTTGGAAGATGTGGGCATGGTGGATCTAATGAATGAAAACATTACGTTGCATTATGGTTACCTGAACATTAACATACAGTATACTGTATATAACTGTACATCTTTGAGTAGCTCTTTCATTTCCTTTGTCCGTTGCATTGACAGACAACAGTGTCCACCAGCAAACTCCACAATCAAGCAAATGTATAATACAAACTATCATCTTTGAGTGTATTTAATCTTGTCACTTTTCAGTCTGAGCATGCTGCATGCTCAAAACCTGGTTAGGATTAGTAAGTAGTTTCGAAGGAGGTTACAGTTTAAGAACCAAACATTTTTGAGATGGTGATGGTCATGACTCAAGTCAAGATGCAAGAGTCCTGAAACCACACGTGCTTTTTCACCCCAACAGGCACAAGCATGCTCCAATCCTGAAACTTAGTCATGATGACCAAATTATGGCTTACTGACCTGAGTCATGCAGAGAAGCACAGAGTGGAGGGAAGCCTGAATTTGGGGTTGCTCTGCAGCTCAGGTGGGGGGGATTTTGAGTGCCTGTAGTGGTTGTGGGGGGCAGCGGTGAAAAAGGTGGTCAGTTCATGACCTGGTCAGGAATGCAGTCGCCCTTTGGAAGAGAGCCACAGGGACTTTACACCAGGGGGAAACTCTATACCTCAAGTAGAAAGCCCTGTCAATCACCTCTGGGCCCTTGCAGGGGAGGCCCGTCGCTCAGGCCCGACATACGCTCCTAAAGACGCACCAATGCAGACCAAATGGAGTCAGTCAAAGAAATATTCTTGCTTTTGATTTTCTGTTTTCAGAATTGTACTGCACACTGGTCTCTCTCTGTGTCTGTGTGTAGGGGGGTGGTGAGGAGTTGCTCCGTCATGCTGAGATGGGAGCAAACACAGTTGACAGCTTCCTTCCTCACAGTAAACATTGCAGCGCCACTTAGACATGGGTCAGGGACAAGAACACCCCCCCTCCACCTCCCACCTACTGCCTTACTCACCCACCAAAGGAGCCTCTCCCATATGCAACCCTCCCCTCTCCAAGTTGAGGATGGTAACACTTCCCAGCCCTTCGTCATGCAGCCAGACATGTGACCCAATGGTCCGCGTTGCCTTTCATCTCTTCACAAACACAATCCGAGTATCAGCCCATTCTTCTGCACCCCCCAAACTTACACACACAAACTGCACTTACCCCTCTCAGCTTGCTCTTAGCAGACACTAAAGGGTCTTTTAGAAGCTGAGACAACAGTGTCAACAGCTCATTGCTGGTTTGAAGGAAGCTGAGAGATGGACATGCCACTAGGTTTTCCTGAATTTATGCAACATTTGGATACAATTACTACATAATTTTCAATCTACTACTTGCAACTAGCACTATTATTTGCAACTTTTTTCACAGTTCTGTAGTATGTGAAAGTGGTGGTAATGAAAGCATGAAAAGCACAGGGCAGCAGGTGAAAATGTAGCTGATAATGTAAAAGTTTGTTGATGATTTTGAAATACATGGCTCTATGTTCCATGTGAGAAATAGTGCTATCGAGGATCCAGAAAAAATTGGTGTCTAAAGTTTTAGAGCATTTCACTAACAATCCAATCTGCTAAAATCCAATATTCTCCAGTGAATTGCTTCATCCATCATAACTGTCAGCCGGATGAATACTGGATTTATGGATGGTAAATGCAAGGAAAGAGGTACTCCTCTATAACTGTCCACTAAAAGCATTACTTAAAGATTCTATAGCTTTTAGGGGTTTAAGTAATCAACAATAGAAAAAGGGGAGTAAATAGAATCTAAACATAGTCTTGTTCCTCCACTTAGAGGTCTTGAACGGCCTGGTTTTGCCTCTGAAATGTATAACTGCACATCGTTCCAATTCAAACCCACCGATTAGATAAATCACTGACATTTCATTGGAATCTTACACACATGAAATGATTTGGACGGCTAGTGGTTCGCTCCGTACCGATTCAGGGAATTAATTGCTACGCTTTCATCTTCGTTTTCAGAACAATGCTCATTTATTTATGCTGAATATTATGCCTGGCATGTCAATTAATTATCAGCAAATTTGTTGGTAAGATTCAGCTTGTGCGCGAGAGCAATTGAGTGTGTATGTGTGTGCGTGTAATTGAGTGACGTTGCCTCCGTAGGGAGCTGGGGATTGGACTGCCAGTTCTAGATGCAGTTTTCACGTCCTAATTGAAGTTGGTCTTTTGAAGTAATTAAGATAAGGGTGTGGAGACAAAATAATTGGTATTATGCGACAGTAATTAAGCCATGCTGGGTTTTTTTTCCTGCCTTAATTCAACAGCGTTGGCTTTTCTTCACAAACAATGCGGCGGTCTGCAGCTGTTGTGTTGACTCAGCACTATGCTTTCATCTCTGTTTGTGTCTTTAACTGTGGCCCTCAGACCACCTTACTGACATATGATCATAAACTCAGTAGCCAGTTTATTAGGTACGCCTAGCAGGAATAAATGCTAATTCATGTCTAATACAGCAGTGCTGTAATAAATCCTCTTCTCTAATGCTTTGTACTGTTTCTAATATTTTGTCCACTCCATTTATATCAATGGGAAAACATTAAAATATTACATTCTATAAAAAAAACAAAACAAACCACACACACGCACGCAAACAGAGCCTGCAGCCTCTCATGACCAGGTTAGAAAAGCAAAGCCGCTGTAATTATATTTATTAAAGCAAATTACAACACAACCAAAACCCCACTGCTGAAGTCTGAGCCGTAGTCTGTACGGACTGTGTGTGTGTGTGTGTGTGTGTGTGTGTGTGTGTGTGTGTGTGCGCTGAATCCTCTGTGGGTAGCAAACATCTTTGCTGCAAACTGAACCGCTCAGAAAACACCAGTTTAAGCTAATGGTAACCCCTCTTAACCCAGCAACAATACGTAATTTCACATTGTTCACTAGAAACTGGACACCCTCCCTTCACACACACGCACACACACACACGCTGTTTTAGCCTCCCTGATACCGAGTGTGTGCGCCGAAAAGATACTTTAACACATCAGCCAATTTCTGAAGAGACTAATCTCACAAGGTGTATGTTTCTCACTTACTCACATACCATAATTCAAAAAGATGTCACACACATACAAGAACACACACACACACACAAACACACAAAATATAGTCTACATGTACACACACTTTCATTTGGGGCTGCAGGATTATAAAGAATTCAGAGGCAGAAATGAACAAAAGGAACGTCTTAAATGGTGGACACGTGTGTGTGTGTGTGTGTGTGTGTGTGTGTGTGTGTGTGTGTGTGTGTGTTTGATTTTAGTGCTGGCACAACGTCAGCCAGCCAGCTTAATCCTGCCCCCCCCCTCCTGAGCTTGGCCACAACTAAAACAGGTAACACACACTGTCTCCTGCTGAACACACACTGCAACCAAAACCAGAGTGTGTGTGTGTGTGTGTGTGTGTGTGTGTGTGTGTGTGTGTGTGTCTGTGCGCTTTGGGTACTCACAGCTATTTTGGAGAGGGATGCTATGGCTAAATAAGAGGGAACATCTCACAACAATGCAGGTGCCACCAACAGTCTTGGGTGCTGTCCAATTTGGTGGCAGGATGCTAGTCTTCCATGTGTGTGTTTGTGTGCGTATGTGTGTGTGTGTATGTGTGTCTGTTTCTTACTATGTGTGACATGACCTAGCTGTGGTTAAAAGCAGGAGTTGTCAGTGGAGTTAATAAAGGCTTCTGGAGCAGCGTCTTCCTCTGGTGGTTTGACCCCCTCTGCTCTGCTTCCTTATTCTGAGTATGTGTGTGTGTGTGTGTGTGTGTTTCGTTGTTTCAGTGTTTGTGGTTATATGAGGGAGTGCAAGGAATGCATCAACACCTGAACACCGGTTTGGAGCCGCAAAGAGTTTCTCTTTCTCAGTTTTTGATTTTCATCCTCTCAGCTGCACCCCATCTCACATTTCTTTGTGCACTTTAATATCCTCCAGGAAACAACAATATTAAAATATTATAGTTACATTATTGATTCCTAAGTGCCATATTAGTGTCATAACTTGGTGGTAACATTTTTTACATAAATTTACTGAAATATAAGAAAAAAAGGTGAATATTAGCTATTATGGCTTCATAACATGATGTTATAAGTCATACAAATAAGATATAGTTTCATCTTTTTTTTGGAACTGCTGTTTCTATAGTTTCATTAGTACATTTTGGACAGGATGGGTTGCACCAGCTAATCATAAATCCATCATTAAGTTTGAACATTAAGTCTTTCTTAAGTTCTTTGTGACTACTAACTAGTTTAAAACTTTATCAGGTTGCACCAGTAATAAATAACCTGATTCTAGTAAACACTTGAGTAATGTGTAAACCGGTTGCTAGGAAACATCTGTAGCACTGTCCAATAAGAGGCATAACTACTATGTATTTTATTTATATAAACATGTTTAGAGAAATATGTAAATAGTCGTATTTATGCAGTTTACAATGAGAGGGAAACATTAGATTTTGCTAATCTAACCAATGTTATTTGCTCATTTAGTTTATTTAGTAGTTAGTAATTGGCATAATATTTTGTAAACTGAGGTATGTTGTGTTTTGTCTGTAAAGTATCGAATCAGATATGTCGGTCCTATTCCTTATTACCTCTTTTACTCTTCAATCTAAAAGTGTCATAATTTGAAAAGCTAAAGTTATCTGTCAGTTGGTTCACTAAGCTATCTTACGCTACCTAGCAGTTAGTAGGTGTAACAGCTAATCTACACATAAGAACTACAGCAGTTTGTGTGGTGCAACCAGTTTTAATTTGTGTGTGTCCATCTCCACTTTGTAAACATTGGTGCAAACCATATGTTTGTGTGTGAAGTCCCTAATAGGTTCTTAGTGATTATTAGTTCATTTCAGACTGGTAACTTCAGGGTGCACCTCGAAAACTTTAGTACTGTCTTATGTAGTAAAGGTCCTATCAGCAGCGTCCAATCACTGTACTTTTAAAACTGGAACGGGAGTCAATAGAGCAAAACAAGCTATGACACATCCTTCGAAAAAGCTTTAAATCAATCAAGTAGCATGTTAATCCTACCTGCAAATTCTTTGTTAAGGGTAATACTGATGCAGTTTACGAGGGGGGAATAGTTTATCCATTTATGCCTGTATGTCAGTCAGTCTGCTGTATTAATGGCATAATGATCACTAGAAAGTTTAACTACTGTGTTTGTTATTTTAGTTTAAAATCTGTTTGTTTAGGTTTTCAAGGTGTCATACATAAATCTCTACATTTTACACACTGCAGACAATGATATTAACCATCACATTCCAACTCTTTGGGTTTGGCTGTTTGTTCTGAGGGTTAATACAAACATCAAAGCCTCCATAACAACAGCATTGATTTTCTGTGATGGATTTATGGGTATCTGTCCTGATGAGTGGAGCTGCATACACACAAACACAAATGCAGATGTTACGCACACATTCACACTATAAAAATGTCGGTTCACCTGAACCCACTCACTCCACCGGTGAGTATATCTTACTCTCTGCCTTTTTTTCCCTCCCTCAAGGCTCTGGTTTGGTTGACCAATTTACCACACAGAAACACTTGTGGGTTCGGCTAATGAACGCAGATTACCCACCCTAAACCTTACCTGGCTTCCAGCCTCCATCCTATTTCCAACTCTGACTCATGTAGACAGGTAGCGACGGAGCAAAAATGCATCTCCGCCCACCTCTAGGAGCCATCCACCAATCAGCGCACACCAAACAAAGTAGAAAGTATTGAGTAATTTTAGAAAGAACCACAGAACCCTGGAGAGATCAATCAGCGCATGCAGACTGATCACTCACGATAGTCAATCTTATTATGATAATACATTAGTTGAATAGCTTGGCTTATAGCAACATTTTAACATTTTAATGCAAAAATAATTCTAAAATTACACACATATTTAGGTTTTGACCCTGATTTTTAAAAAATGAATACCCCCGAAATAGCCATTAATATGAGGGTGATGACTTAATAGCTGTAATTGAGTTTCTGTATATAATTGTATATAATTATAGAATATAATTGTGTCTGATTGTCTGCCAGGTGTTAAAATCCTATACAAGGGCACCTAAAACATGATTCAGATGAAAAGTAAAAACACTGTTGTAAATCAGTGCAAAAGGTATAAACTCATAGCATGTAAAAAATAATCATAGCCATTACATCACCCATTGGTTTGTGGACTTGTGAAGCCTCACGTTTGCATTTTGACCATCGCCATCTTGGATTTTTGGAGCCAGAAGTGACCATATTTGGATGGAAAGGTGGAGCTGACCCAAATGTTAGCTGCTAGCTTGATTAGCACGGTGCATTTACAATCTATGGTTAACTGCGATAATGCTAATGCAAATTTTCGCTAGCGAAAAACAGGCTTAACAAAATGTACTTACCAGAAAAAACTCTACTCCGACTAAAGGTCTTTTAGTACAACCAAATACTGAACAAGACTTTTTTAGGTGACCAAAATATTACAATTAACTTTAACGAAATGAAAACACACTACCTAACCAATGTTGGCACCGTGACGTTAGCAACAAAAGATCAAACAGGTAAGTTATATAACCCCCCCCCCCCAACTGTACCTTGCTTTATTAATTAAAATTAAAGCACCACAGGACACGCATGAGATGGACAACTAAAAAACACGAATGAAACGAGTCTGGAGTAGACAACACGTATCTGCTGTGTGATACAGGTGTCATATGACACGAAGATATGCAATGCGGCTGGTGTGTGTGTTGCCCTTTAAATTGACTACAAACAAACTTTAAAAAAAGGAATCTAATTTAATTTTATTTGGTAAGCAGACAAGGTATGATCACAATAATATACAACAGTGTCCCAATATAGAACGTCTTTGCTATTGACTCATCTTACATAAAACACCTGGACTTGTGTACACTCCCTCCATGCTGCCCTTTTCTTATCTACCTCACGCTTTTATTCTGACCTTGACAGTCATTTCATCTATACCTTTCTAACCCTGGGTAATATGCAAAGTTATATCTATGGTTTCCACTCTGTTTACTCTGACATCTGACTGTTGGGGAGTGTTGACATGTGAAGTGTAAGAATGATCCACTTTTCTTTGTTGCCTGGATGTCAACGGTAAAAATCAGGCAGGCAGCCAAGCTACAATCCCTGCACCTCATCTGAACTTAGCAATGAGAAAACTATTCTGTAGAGAGGACAGGCAGAGGGCATACAGTACGTTCACACAGCATAAGCATGCATGCAAGTGTGCACTAAGTGACAATGTCAAAATATCGGCACCTTTTTTTCTTTTTTTTATTCCTCTGGGTCCCGGCGTGTGGGGAATGAAGAAATAACAGCACTAGTTAATTCCCCCTCTGAAAGGTGCGACATGTTGAAATGTAATGACTTGGCTTGCTGAACTGAAACCGAACACTGCTTTAAACCACAGAGGTGTCGTGGATGGGAGCCGAGAGAGAAAAGGGGCACAGAGGCAAAGGTTTCTTATCCAAATTAATACAGAGCCTCGCCTTTCATCAAAGCCTTTATTGAGTAATGTAGATGAGGGATCTCAAAGTTCTGTTGCAAGCTGGTGAATGTTTGACGCTCGCCCCTGAGTGTCGGTCAGGACACGAGACTGGAGACTCTGATGAGGGGTTTTTTTTTGTCTTCTTTATTGAGGTGTGGGTGTATGTGGGTGTGTGTGGTTCAACAGAAACAAATGAAGGAGAAAACAATATGAAAATCTGCATACTGATTATTAATGACTGGCAATTTATTCAAATGATATTAACAAATAAAACAGCCATGGTTAAGAAGATGACATTAGTATAACCAAAGCTGAATAAGTATCAGATAAACAGACAAACAAATATTCCCACCAAAACAATAACCACCAAATCACCAAATTCAATCTTAACAGTTTATCTCACCAGGGGAACCCACAGTGACACCTAGTGGCCTTAGCCAGTCATGGGAGCTGATCGCAATGACTCAGCACTTAATTAGTAACGCCTAATTAACTATAATACCATACCTTTCACGAACTGAACAAAGTAATTGTACCCTTCTGTCATCCTAAGAACAGTATATCAAAAATCGAACATCTACTGTGCACAAGAGAAAAGACAAGAAAGGGAGAATCTACCATCTAATTACCGTATTTACAGCGCCATACTTATGTCAGGGTAAACAAATGATATTCTGTATACATGACACATAAATAACCAACAGAAAACTACTACCTGCTACTGACTTACAGCAAGTCAAAAACACACACCACCACCTGGATTTGTTTGGTCTAATGCAGCCACACTCCTCTCGTTAAGCCTAATTCCTCTAATGCCAATGAGCGGTATTAATTGGTCTGCCAGCAGGTGGCGCATTGGCGCAAATTACCATAGATCAATGAATTCTGAACTGTCCATACCCATAACCTTCCTAACAAGTAATATAGACTGTTCCAACTCACAATGGCGCTTTCAACACTCTCTTGGCAAAAGCCTGCTACAGAGTCATGTCCCTTTTTTATGCACTCCAAACATTTTCCTTATTTCATACTTCTATCTTGGAGCCCGCTTCTGCTATTCATCTATTCCCCTCGCATCTCGCCTTTCTGGAGCCATCTTTTCATGGCCCCTTCATTGACAGTCTCCCACTCCACCACCTCCCCTGGTCACCGGGGAGCTCATTCTTAGTTGCACAAAAAACGTCCGTCACGGATTGCCTTCCTCCCGTCCGCCTGTGAATTAGCTGTGTGATTACACTGAGCTGGTGGGGTAAAGCCTGTGGTTGGATTAGGGGCTGCACGGGCTAAGGCCTCTGATTGGAGAAGCCCAGCAGGGTACAGACAGACCGACCAACACACGGGCAGACAGCTGAAAGCGCTAGCGGGCTAACTAGCCGCAGAGGAGAGACCAGGCGAGATCTGCGTGGCATGCAGTTGTCGCTTTGGCACATCACACTGATACTGGCTGCAGGGAAAGGCCAGCCAGATAGAGTCTGTGCCAGGAAGCTACAGAGAGGACAGTGTTTGGGCTTTGGGTTGTTATTTTTGGTTTTGGATGAATGAGGCCGGGGGTGGGGGGCTGACATTAAGTTAAGTGGAACTAGATCCTTCTGAGCAGTGAAGCTTGTCTGACAAATTGTCATTGTTTATATCCTGTCATGTTCAAATGTCAATGAATGATAAGTAGTTCCATAAAATAAACAACTGGTACTGATGAAGTGCAGACCAAATGCATTAGGAGTGTGTCTTCAAAAGGTATCATGAGTAGCATTTTGTTTTTCCACGTACGCCACAGATTTCTTTAAGTGGCATTTCTTCATTGTTAAATTGTCCTCTTTTCTTCAGCTGATGATTGTTTTTAGGAACAAACTGTGGGATAAGAGTACATGTATATGTGTGTGTGTGTGCGCAACCCAATGTCTCCTGCATTCCTTTGGAGCATTGGTTGTGCATATTCTAGGAAATAACACATCTGCAAGATTCAATTAAGCACAAGAAAGGTGGCGGCAGTATATCAGGATGTGAAGTCACGTCAGCAACAGACTTTGATCAAACGACAACAACAGCGGAGTTACGTTTTCAGGGGACTAATAGAGTATGCCGTGGTTGGTGCTTTTTCTGCTGTGATCTTCACATTCACAATACAGTTACCTACTGAAGTGTGTTTATGGTGTGCAAAAATTCAAGTTGTCACATAAGCCATTCCAGTGTCAACCAGGGAAGATTTGGTCCTCATCTTCCACCCAGTTGATATCATTTTTAATCCTCTAGGTGCACACAAGTTATGCAGCGACTATGTTAACAATGCTGCTCGCGTCGCAGCCGTTTGTTTATGCATCAACTCTATCACCAGACAAGAATGTCAATATTGGACGATTCTGAAACTCCCCAGATTATGATGAGTGACATTTTTTTTCATTTTACATTCAATGCCAACGTTTTTAAAGTTCTTGCTTTCTGCAATACCTGAGCATGGAAAATATGATATGGTTAAAGTGGGGAAAATATGTGGTTATGGCAAGTAAAATGTTGTTAAAGTTAAGGAAAGAAAATAAGTTGTTGTTGTTAATATAAAGGCAAATGTTAATTACAGGTTTGTGACCGTATGGAAACCCTGGTCTCCTGCATGAAAATCACACACATTACATGTCCATCATCATCCAGATCTCCAAATCCTTCATTTCTACATGGATATACTCCTGCACATTGGTATTAGATGTAAACTGTGAGGTGTGGAATTGTCTAATAAACCCTTTAAGTGTCAGTATAAGATCTTGATAACAGTAGCTATGTTTAGATTAAGTTAAGATTATGTCATGTTAAAAATAAAACACAGGCATGTATTTAGCGCAACTCTCCTCTAAATGGTAGCTACTGTATATTGATGTGTCCGTGATTAATTGGCGTTAAGACACTAAATGCGCACCTTTGGTATGTTCTTTTGAACTAGACAGGCAGTGACACTTTCTGTTTTCATTAAATGACAACGCTAATAACTTGTGTGAGTGTGAAGGTGTCAGCGTCTTACGTGTCACATGTCTGAACTATTCTGAATTTACTACTGTACTTATTTATAGCTTTGGGAAGGTACAGGGCGGCTGTACATGCCTTGCCACTCCTTAACGTTACCTCACTTCATTGTCAGTCTCACGACTTCAAACAACAGAGCCTTGTCTTCAGTCTTTTCTGTGACAGTGACGCTCTCCTCTCCAGCTCTTATACATACAGCCATTTTTATTTTATTTTATGTTTCTGAGCCATAAATTAAGGAGACAAATTAAGTTGTATGCTTGTCTGCGCCTGTGTTTGAGCAGTGTGGGCCAATCCAAACATGGGTGCTGACATCCTTGAAATGTGTTTCTTGCTCGGCTTCATAGCTCCCAGTCATCAGCAAACAGCGCTTTGGAAGAGAGGGATTCTGGGAATAAAAAAACCTGCGCTGACCCATCTGACCTTGGCTCACAGTTTGGCCTGCAGAGGAGGGAAACACAGGAGAAAGGGAGCCGGGGAGAGAAATAAAAGTGTGGAGGATTAATAAAAAGAGAAGAGGGTTAGATGGAGATAAAAGGAGAAATAGAGAAGATATAAAGAGGGAGGGAAAGAAATAGCTGGAAAGCAATAGCCACAAAATCATCCCTTTAACATCAAGGGCAACAGTGATTATTAAGCTTTCCCCTGCTTTGGCAGCACAGTTAAGTCTGTGTAGAAGTACAATAAAGATAGCGAATTATGACTGAGATGTATTTCTGCCTGCTGAGAATGGGTATCAGTGAGGAGTCCATTTGAAAGCTGCGTTCATTACCTTGCGCAATTTGATTTTTGTGAAATCTAAGCAGAATTTTTAATGGTATGCCACACTGCTCAATAATTCCACTGATAAGAGCCAGGGAGAATGGGAGTGCAATGGCCTGTGTAAATCTGTGACTGAAGACATTGCGGTTATCGCTCTCCCGCCGCCATCCCCATCCCTTCCTCCATCCTTCCCTCTCTCTGCACTCATCCTTTACATCCTTCCTTTTTCCTCACTGTCTCTTTTTCTTCATTCTCTCGTTCAGGTGACCCATCCTTCTCATTCTTCCCCTCTACTTTTCTCTCCATCCCCGCGCGTCCTCCTTCGATCTCTTCCTCCCTTTTGTGTCTCATAGCAACACCCTGGCCTATATGTGCTTCCTCGCCATCCTTTTTCCTCCCAAGCGGCTGTATACGCATTGTGATCGATTGTCTGTGCCATTAGATGAGCGCATTTAAATACATTTTTATCTCGTCTGAAGCGTTTCCGCTTCTTGTTGTCCTTTTTAATAAAACGAGATAAACCAGGCTTCATTAAAAAGGTCACTGTTTGTTTATGCGTTGTTGTTGTTGTTGTGGAGGTTCACAGAGAGACCTTGGAGGTATATCAGCGCCAATCAGGCAGGGGCCTTTCATTACACTCCTATACTAATAATGTTAAAAAACACACACGCATACAAGAGATAACAGTCCCCTTTAAAAGCGGATGCATTATTTAACACAGCCGGCTAATGGCCCAGATTGTCCTGTAACAATTGAATAACATCGGCAGATAACAGCGAGCCTTTGCTCTGCGCCTTTTAAAGGATGGCCCTGTGAAACCGTAGATAGCAGCCTTGCACTGACGAAGAGGGGGGGGGGAGGAGGAGGAGGTGGTGGAGGAGGAGGGGGCAGTGTCCCAAGCCAGGCCACAAAACATTGCTCCATCAGAAAATAAGATCACCGCCAGAGGTCCAGACCAGAGAAGAAGAAAAGGAGGGAGAGTAAAAGAGGATAGGGGAGAGGGAGGGAGGGAGGGAGGGGGTGGAAATCAATAACATGTTGGTCAGTATTAATCTGGCATCGATATAGCCTGTATCTTTTACTTTTCATGGTAATGGCTCCAGTGATCTCCTAAAGTGCCTCTCAAGTGCTTAGAGGGCTACCGATAGCATCTTATCAGGGCCAGAGGAGAGCACTGGCCAGGGTGGGAAGGTATGGGAGGTGAGGGGGTGGAGGGTGGGGGGTAGTACCAACAGGGTCCTGGGCCAGTTTAAGGAGGGGCATGAGTGTGTATGTGTGAACCCACAAGAACCCTTTTACTTAACCCCTGACAGATGAGAAAACCTCGCCTCTGACGACCAACGGTCCATCTGATACGAGTCTGGACAACAAGAAAACACATTTGGCAAGAGGTCGGGTTACTTTTTGTTCCTCCGTTTAATAGTTGTTTAATAGTGGATGTGCATTTCACTGATTGGTTCTTTCACAGTGGCATTTACAATACATAAACCCAGAGCTGAACATATGTAAGCTGACAAGCTTATATGTGTGGACTGTATATCTGTAACAGTTCTGCAGTGGTCAGTGAGTGTTTCTGTGTCAGATATTTTAGCAAAATTATAAAAGTCAATCATCTCCAAAGCATCTGTTATATTTTATAGTCTCAAACCAGATGAATCAATATTTTATAAAGACTCTTATTTGATACATTCACCAGTTGCTATCAGAAAAACACATTTATTTACATACATATTAAATTTACACTTATAAGATATAAAACACACCCATCCACATACAGTATGTACTGTCTGACTTCTGTGCTTGAGACCTGCAGCTAATGTTAGCTAATGTTAGCTAACTTTAGCTAGATATTGCAGTAAAATGAGAAATAGACACACAATATCTTGCTAGAAGACACATGTATCTGTGACATCGTTATTAACCCTGATAGTAAAACTGTATGTGCACACAACTACGGTTACAGTAGGGCAAAGCTGAAAGGAAGTCGGGTAATTAACTGCGATGGACCTTAGTTTTCTCTTCCCAATATTGGCCACCTGTATTTTGTTTAAGCCTGTAGGATCATTTTACTGACGTCATTTCTGACGTCTTGTTTGCGATAACGCCGAGTACAAGTTCATCATAACGGACATCTCTCACCTTTTACATTGCTTTTTGTAAAAGACAATATTCTTGATGATATTGACTTGTTTTTATAGTAGATTTAGTATAGTAAAGAGTTATAAATCAATATATTGGCCATAAAATAAAACCACCTGTGACCAAAAGCATAATTAAAATCAAACATCTTGCATTAGGAGATGCTACCAATTCTAATTTTCTCACTTTTAGGGCTTTTATACCTGCCTGCTTTTTGATTATATACTTATTGTAAAACATTTGCATGCGTAGTGGACAGAACTATCTGCCAGAAATCATTTTGATGCCGGTCCTCTAATCAGATATTGGGCAAGATGACAAATAGCTGTTTATTCTTAAAAGGGTAGTCACGAGAATGTAAAGTGCTCTTTACAGTTCTGCATCTGGGGATTAACTCTTCTTGGCCCACCGCTGGCTGTGTTACATGATTCCAGCACCCCCCCCCACCTCCCCCGCCCCCCACCAAACCATCATCCACCTGCAAAATGACATCTCAGTAAGGCTCTCTTACTGGATGATAGACCAGGGTGGGGTACTGGTGCCTGGTGGATGTGGTCCACCCTGCGGGGTATATATGAGGGATTCCTTGAGGGAGAGAGGCGGGGCAGATATAAACCGTGAGTGTGTGTGTTTGTGTGTGTGTGTGTGAGTGTGTGTGTGTGTGTGTGCCAGGCATTGGCAGCATGCCCTACTCACTGATCCTGTTGGATGCCTTCCATTGGCCCTCTTCCCCCTAACTCCCCCATTCCTCCCTCTCTCTCCATTTCTCTTCCACTCTCTTTTCTCTTTTCCACAGTGGTTCTGGTTAAGGCGAGAGTGAATGTTCTGTAATACTAAACTCTGCATGTAATATGATGAAAAAAAAATCCCCACAAAAAAAGCACCACTAAAAAAACACTATTCATCCTCATTTAGGATGGCAAAACGTACAACGCTAGCAACTGCAAAACACAGATTTATCATGCAGGAGGAGTTGTGCGATGCCAGCTCACGTGAAAACATGAAGCGTTGGTGTCGTGTGACAAACCCAAGCAGGCTGATGGTGACAAAGTGGAATCTCCTCTCCTGTGTGTTTTAATAAAAATACTTCACAGCGGAGGCCCTGTGTTTGGCCGTCGCCTTAGGAAATACTCCTTCCAGCTTCTTTTGTCTCGGCCGGCTTATACTGTGAACTGAGAGACATCTGAAATGCCCCGGAAATGCAGTATATCTAATGAAAATGTTTTAAATCTCTATGCCCATATAAACTATTTAGGATTATCCAATATCTTTACAAATAGAGCTGATTATCCCATTAAGCTGAACTCTTACTATAAATAGTTTTTTAATACCGATGTAGATTTGTGGGGGCCGGAGCAGAGGGGTGGAGGGGGATAAGTGTTTCTGGCGATGTTTTTTTATTTGATGCCCCCCCCCCCATTCCTCCCTCCCTCCCTCCTGACACATACACATTCACACACCAACTCTCTCTTGCGCCCGTGGTCCTTTCTGTACACTGTGAATATTCTACACTAATACCATTCTCCAAATGTCAGAATGGGAGAGCATAAAAACCTTGGCTTTATGATTTTATTTTTCACCTCCAGAGAAAAAGTCCAGGAGAGGGTTTCTTTTATTCCCCTTCCCTCTCTCCGTCTCTTCCTCCATCTCTCTTCTGTCTGCGGCGCTCAGTCTCTCTATTCCTGCTTCATTCTATTCCATTTATTCATATTCAACAGTCAATCATTTTCTGAAAAAAAGAGTGAGTGAGAGTGAGGGAGGAAGGCAGAGAGAAATCCGGAGATTGCAGATGGAAGTGGTATTTTTTTTCATGTTCTTATCCTTCCGCATTTGAACCGGCGATGTGGAAAAGCGCTAGGAGCACCGCTTTACATAGCAGCCTCCCTCTCATCAAAAGCCGCCAATCGGGCCTAAATCAGCATGCAAAATGCCACTCAACCCTGTAGCCTTTATTAAAGTTTGCAGGGACTCAATTTGAGATAGCGATCGTTCCTATTAAAAAGCCAAATGTAAGATAGTTTTTTTATATAAATCTCAGGGTGGAATGGAATTGTTAATCAGCATAGGCTGATGTGATTTCTCTGTCACAAATCCTGCCCAGGGCTCAGCGGCACACCAGCTTTACCGTAACTTCGGGCTTAGCAGTCGCCACGGAAACCAGGGGAGGAGGGTATAGGGAGGTGGGGGGTGAATGGATTCGGGTAGAGTGTGTGTGTGTGTGTGTGGGGTGGGGGGTGGGGGTGGTGGGGGGGGGGGGGGGGGGGGGGGTTGGGTCGGGCGATGGGGTTGGGGGGTCGGCTTAGCCCCTCCGCCCCCACCAGTCTCCATCCATCAGCAGCCCTCCTTGATGAGAAGGGAGCTGATAACGGAGCTTGATTGGATTTGAGGCAAAGTGCTGGAGTGTTTTATTTTGCAGGGCTGGAAAATGCAATCTCTGACCTGTGGCTTAAAAAAATAAAAATAAAAGAACACTGTCACCTTACTTGCAAATTCTTTTGAAGTCTAAGAAAAAAAAATTGCACAGAGTGCTATTTTCGCTGGAGCTCTTTTATTTTTTTTTGTTTGTTTTTCGGGCTTACTTGAGTTGTTTTCATGTGTTTCTATTTCTCTGTAAGGGAGCCATGCTGAGGAAGAGTGTGAAATTGGGTGGCCCCCTAGTGTGACCCAAGTGCTGGGGTTTTAAAAAGGATGAGAGTGGTTGTCGTCCCTCCCTCTCTGCTGTCACCGCCCCTCTGCTACCACCATCACCACCCCCCCCCCACACTCTTGGCCTACGTCCTGCCTGGCACGGCCTCCTGTTTGTGGGCTGAGCTGCGGACCCTTGGCCCCCTCAGACCCTGTGGTTCTCTGGATCGGTATCGGCCACGCTAGGAGAGCAGCACCAGCTTAACCTCCCAAACCACTGTGAGCGCGCGCATAAACACACATACATATACACAGACTCTCATAAAGGCAGATACAAAGTGTACACATGTGGGAGTGGATTAAAGAATATACACAATAAGGAGTGAATGAGTGTAGTCATGGTTTCATACATGATATAGTGTCAGTTCCTTTTATCCAATTTGAGGCATAGCCAGAAAGAGGTCATCCTGTTGGAGATATGATGTTGAACAAATGAAGCTCAAGCTTGCAGATGATTGGTTTGCATTCGCAGGAGCGGCTAGCGAAGAGAACACGATCCCATGATGCATTGTTGGGTTGCCTGGCCAATGCCCTCCTCATCCGCATATGCGACGAACCAAACTCCTGCTCCAATCGTGGGAAATGAAATGCACAGAGGTGGCAGATCCCATGAAAACACAACCGAAATATGCATCAGAAAGTCAGAAGAGGAGGATTTTTAAAAAAATGATCTCTGTGTATATACGCGTGCCAGCGTATGTACTGCATTTGCAATCATAATTTGACGACCTTCCCCATTAGCAGAGCTGCTGTCTAGCCAATCTTCCCAGCCTCTCGGTAATTGAATGTGATTTTAATGGTGAGAAGCTTGTGTGCTCTGTAATCCAATACTAGAGAAGGGAAGATAATGCCAGCGGCTGTCAGGCGAAGGGTTAGTTTGACTTGGTTAGGAGTATCGGAACAACACATATAGGTAGAGCCTGAGGTTTTATAAAGTCAACGTAGGCAGGAATTATCAGAAATTGTGGCTTATGATCATCAGATCTCGTATCACCAGTCAAGAAGTGACCCGAAAAGGAACAAGTTCTATTACAGTGATCGTGTTGTTCGGGTCAACAAAGAGCTTAAGAGTTTAAGAGTGTTTGTAATGATGCACATTCCCTGCTTTTGTCTCTGTCTGTGTTATTGTAGTCTGTGGTTTGGATTAGCAGCTCTCTAACCTGGCATGGAGTCAGTAGCCGTTTCTGTCTGATGATGTCACAAAGCTCTTAGCTGATGGTTATCTGTCGGTTTGGCTGGGACCGCTGAGTTTGGCTTAGCCGCAGTGTCTTGTGGTGTTGTTAGCAGGCCTGTGGTGCACGGGCTGGTGATTGCATTCATCACGCTGCCATAGGACGCATTATCAAGAGGGGGTGATTGGATAGATTGCAAAAAGGAAACCGTGGCCATCTCGTATGAACCCCAACCATTTGGCAAAGGTCAAGACTGAACTAAACAGTCCCAGGTTTCAATATGAACTTCAACATAAGAAACTAATGGCGCTGAGCTGAAGTTCAGTAGTGTCTTGTTGGAATAAGAAAATGTCCCTGAACATTGCATTATTTTGCAGAATTCATTAGTATTCAAAGGACAAAAAATGAAACAAAAGTGGGAGAAAAACTAATTAATGCAACTGCTGGACATCAGTTTAAGGGTTAGGGTCATTATTTTATAATTAGTAACCTTGTATAATATATGTAACACAAAAAGAAAGAAAAAATGGCAGAGGGGCAGTAAAACATGGCAGCGTCGTGCCTCTCCCTGTTGTATTAATCCACAGACATCATTTATACTTTTGTCTCAAGTTTATTGGAGCTTCATGTCTCTAAACTTTTCTTTAATAATTGGTATTTAAACATATACTTCTGCTGTAAATGATATATATAAATATATATAAGAAAGGGGGGTAAACAAATTGTGCTGAAGAGTGAACTCACCACCCCCAGGTCTCACTATGAGCTGCAAAATAAGTAACTAATGGCAGTGATCTATGTCTTGTTGGAATTTAGCAGAACTCCCAAGTAAAATAGAGACAAGAAAAATTAAACAAGACTGGAAAAGAACAAATGAATGTTAGTTAATCACGCATATCAGTAAATGAAAGGCTCAAGATGAAAGAGAAAGGGGAGCGAAATGATGTCGGGCATCTGGGTCTGATATATTGTACTCATCCACTGATTTTTTCCCCCCTTTGTCAGTTTTGGAACTATAGTATGGCCACATAAAAATCATACGTAAGCTGTTTTATGTAACTGTATGGTTAAGGAAAGAGAAAAGAATGAAAATCAACGATAAAAATCTATGCAGATGTCTGGGATGTATGTTTCCTTCTTTCCCAATAAGAAACTCTGGCTTCCTGAATTGGACTTTGCCATCAATAACTGCACAAACAAGAGCTCTGTGTTAAAGGAAACAACAAAGAAATGAGAAAAAAACAACAAAATCAGCCCATCTGTCTCAAATATGTCATATTACTTTCATTTTGTGTCAACATGAGCATCATAGAGGGCTACCAGAGAGCAGACGTATGTATTAGTATCAGCACAGCAGGCGATGCATCCTGTACAGCGCAGCCTCCTCACATCATAGGGCTAGAGGACAATCTTTTGTCTTCGGGTTTGAGGGAGAACACACATACACACTTGCAAAGCGGCAGCCAGACAAACATACATTGCTTTTGGGAGTGTTGTTGCAGTATATTTCCTCCTCTCTCTCCTCTGTATGATATGTTTACCAAATACCTGTTTAGAATGCGGCGGTGGCTGTGCCGCGCGCTCCCTTCCAGTCCCCGAGGATGCTCGGCGGTAAATGGCGGTATTATTTGTCAGCTCTGGCAGTGTCTTGAGGCTGCTTCAGAGAGATACAAGGAGGCAACTGATAAGGAGAGCATCAGAAGGGCAGTTAATTGCCTCCAGTCTCCGGGAGCTGGGGAATATTTAAAATCTATGGGATTAAAGACAGATTAAAAACTGCAGAAGCAGTGGGCCCAATGGCGCTTAAAGATTGCAATCAGCAAGGGTAATGGCGGAGAAGAAGGAGGGGAGAGAGAGGGAGGGAAAAAAAAAACACTGAACGAATGCGGCGGCTGGGGGGGGGGAGGGTGGAGGTGGGGGAGGGAGAGAAAAAATGACAGATAGGAAATTCAGATCCGCTCCTAATGCCCAGGGTTCCATCTTGTAAGCACGATTCATCTACGTGTAAATCGTTTTTTTTTCCCGTCTTTTCGTTTTCTTTTTTTTTTTTTTTTTTCTTCTTCCCTCCCCTCCTCATCTGAGGCCTGCTTTGCTAGCAATGCCACTGCTTCTCCGGCGCTTTGCTCGGCGCCCCTTATCAGTCCATCGGTGAATTAAAAGCGCTTCTCCCTGTGAGGATTAAGGAGGTTGATTGAAGACGGTACGAAAACTAGCTAATAAGTCGAAAATGTCAGAAGGGCATTCTATCGAAACTGTGTACTTTTCATAATAAAGCTGACAAGAGGGAGGAGGGTGAGGAGAGAGAGAAAGGGGAAACAAACGTCATGTCAGAAACTGTCATGTCAGATGTGGCGGATGGAAAGACAGTGGGAAGGAGAGGGCAGAGGAGAACCGAAATCCTGCTTTTCACCCGGTTTGAGAAGGAGGCGCCTCTTGTTCTGTGTTGTGGTCTTGAGTGTAAAAATGGCAACAGTTACACAGCGAGAACAAAGGACGGGCAAATGGCGGCTTCTTCTGCCCCAATCTGGAGGAATTACGCCCTCACAGCATGATGCGTGGTACAACTACAACACAGGGAGAGGGCTATAATGTTATCATTAGTGATATTAATGACATCCAAAGCTTATCAGCGGCATCTGAAGGCATCACAAATTACAGAAGAAAGAAAAACATGGGCCACATACACTGATATGTCTCTGTTTGGGTTAAAGAGGACAAGATGTGCCGAATCCTGAATTGTTTTCCCACCTTATCTGAAGCCCACTCACTTAATCCTGTTAATGACTACATGAGATACTTAAGGTATCATCTCCAAAATCAGCCATTCGCTTCACATATCAGCAAGAAATCTGTGGCAGTTTTTTTTTTTTCTTTATAATCCATTTTTTTCCTCTCTCACACTCCCTCTCCTTCTCTCTCTCTCTCTCTCTCTCTCTCTCTCTCTGTCTGCAGTCTTTCGTTGAAAGATTAGCCTTATAAATTATGCATTGGTGGGTAGTGGGGGTAATCCGAGGCAGAGATAGAATCGCCAGAGTGTTGAAGGGGGCATCGGAGAGGCAGCGCCACCATCATAAATATGAAACAGATGTTGGGTGACATTTTAAAAAGTGAATCCAATCCCCTCCTCTGCTGTGTCTGGTGTTTTATATGGAGAGAAGAACCTGACATCCATCGCCTTCTCTCTCTCTCTCTCTCCATCACTCTCCCTTACTCACCATTGCTTCCCACCCCTCCACTCTACCCTCGGTCTCTCTTTTTCGCCATAATCCTGTGGAACCAGCGATGCATAGATTATACTCTCCCTTTATTCCGCATGTGTCTTATTTGTGTGATTGAGCCAGGAAAAAAAAACTCTAAATGCCAGTTCCATCAATAACATCTGAAATGGCATCTAATCTACCCTGATTAAGGTCTATTTTAAACGATCCTTTTAGGAGGAAAAAATTAAATGACGCCTTAAGAAGGTGGGAAAAAAATACATGCGGGCGTTTGAATGTAAGGGTTATGTAAATGTAAGATTGTTTCTGATACGAGGAGATGTTATGATTGCATCTCAACACTGCACAGCCATTCAGAGGAGCGCAGATGAATATGGAGAGCTACAGCTTCGACAATGCTCTCCTAATGTGTTTGGATGGGCGGTGTGGTTGTGGCGTATGGGTGTGATTGTTCTGCAGCTGGCAGCGGCCCTGAGGACTCCTCGCCGGTGTCTTTCATGGCAAAATGAGAAAAGACGCCACAATGAAGATCGTCCTTCTCATCCCGCTTTGTCTCGGCTCCTCTGCCACTTCTCACAACGGCCTCAACTCTATTCTGCCGCTTTCCATAAAGGCTCTTGTTGCTGCCGTGCATTGTAATGCATTGTTTGGTGCTAAAACATGAAGATAATGCTCATTGGAACAATGCTTGTGCTTTTGTTTTTGTCTCTCTTGTCTTTCGTTGTGCTTTCTTTCTCGCTCTGGCAGTAAAAATGCACCTTCAGGGCATGAGTGACATGTTCAGGGTTATGGGACAAGTTCTTGAAGTGAGAATATAATGGTGTAACCATATATTTCAGCAAGTATATCATAAAAATGCAGTGTAGTGTTATAAGAAGCAGGTACAATGTAATATCATCATGTTATGTATAAAATTATACATTTAATGGAACTTAAGAGGAAACTTAGAGGCGATTATCAACTGTTCAAACATAATTGGAGGGTATTTTATATCAGCTTAAACTTTTTTATTTTCAAAACTAGTGGAGAAGGCCTTGAAAAATTTACACCCTTTAAACGCACACATCCATTTTTAATGCTATTAAAGGGATATTCCGCTTTCACACAACCCTGGTGTTATTTTCAGAGTTCATAGAGTTCAGTGGGGCAAGAAACACGAGCAGTCAGACGATCAGACGGCTTTAAACAAATCTCCAGATTATTTGGAAGAGAAAACAAAGGTGCACAGTAAAGTTATTATACAAACTACAGTATCTGTTGTAACATCCATCACAGTTTACTGACTAACTTCCTACTTCAACCTTGACCGACCGTACTTTTTCTTGTGCAATGAGGAAGTATTAGTATTTTTGGTTCTCTTACTCCAAATAAAGTGGTTTAGCTTCCTTGTTTACGACCCATCTTACCATCTGACCACCTATCATAACAGAGAGTAATGATGGGCCACTGTAAAAATAAGTTGTAATGAGCTGGAATTTTCCTTTAAAGGACGACTGTATGTCAAGCTGAAGAGCCAAGAAAACAACAAAACACAAAACAGAAAAAGCTACCTGATAAACTGCGAGTGTGATACATCTTCGGCACACTGAAGCGAGTTAACACGACAAATTCCTTATATAAAAAAATGTTTTAAAAACTTGTATAAAGAGATACAGAGAGGTAGCCTGCCGGAAAGTGCACAGACAAGAGAGACCAAGGAACAGAAGACTGGAGTTGAGAGTAAAAAAAAAAGAAAACACTTGATAAAAGTAGAAAGCAGGTGACGGAGGCAGAAGGAGATGATGGAAAGTATGATAGAGGCGGAGAGAGAGACGGAGAGAGTGATGGCCTAGAGAAAGTGTGATAGCAGCAGGGGAGAGTGATGGAGGGAGGTGTGTGTGTGTGTGTGTGTGTGTGTCTCGGGGGGCTTTGCTCAGCCCTCCCCTGGCCTGTCAGTCAAAATGGAATGAGGAGGTCTTATCTCCTTCGCACACGTGACCCCTAACCTGACCTCCCCCCTCTTCCTCCCTTCACCCATACCTGGCTATACCTAGACTTCCATCCCGCCTCTCTGTCCCTTTCCCTTCAGCTTCTTCCATCTCTCCTCTGTCCCCTAAAATATTTTATGCCCTGCAAAAAAAAAGGGAGGAAAAAAAAAGGATGGAAATATGAAAATCTCTGTAGTGAAAAATTGATCGTTTTTGAGCTTTTTTTTGGGGGCTGTGGTAAATTGACAAAGTGCTCCTTCACTCCTGCAGAGAAACGATAATCCATAGCAAAATGGAGGAACCATCAATGTGTTCACGTGTGTGTTACTGCGGGTGTGTGTGACTGTGTGACAACAGGTCAGATGCAAGAGTGCGCAACAGTGAAGCCGGTTTTTTTTTGAGTCCTAGTGCTCAGACGGTCACATAGTTCAACATCAACGAGGAATTAATACACACGCACGCAAGTAAACACACACACACACATGCATGTACTGTACAGAGGTCCCTCACCTGAGGCTGCAAGGTAACCACAGCAACCAGCCCTGCATGGCTGGAGCTTCATGTCTCACATGCCTTAATGACAGCAGTGTAAATCTACCAGGGCATCTGCAGTATCACACACACACACACACACACACACACACACACACTACAGGTGTAAGAAGAAATGAAGAAAACAGTATGTTTAAAGGTAAAAATGGTGCATCTGTGGCTGTTTGGGACACGAGAGTTTCTTTATGTATCACTGCCTCAATGAACAGGATCAAACTTAATCTCAAAGGCTGCTGCAAGAAAAAAATCTGCAAAATATTGACAGCGATGTTTCAGAATGAGAATCAATATCTGTCCTTGATGACAGTCAGTCAGAATAATGCAATAAAGTTGTGTTTTAGTCACAAAAAGTAATGATATTTTTATATGTCCTGAAAGTTATTTGTCAGTATTTCAAATGTCTTAAGTCAAAATAATACTCATTTTTTAAAATGCTGGACAAACACAGCCAGTTATTCAATATATTTTATATTACTGAGGGTAAACTATTATTATTAAAAACACCTCTCAGAATAGAGCAATACAATCTGACCTCTACGACCTCTTAATGACCATAAAGGTTCAACATTTCTCAAACAATTTCAACAAAAACTGAACATAATAACGCTGACAGAAGTAGGATTTATTGCAGGACTGTTGTCGCCGTCAAACGGCTTTAAAGTTGCATCTAAGCAACATGTGCTCAGAGAGGGCCGCGCTGCTCTCACACACACACACACACACACACACACACACAGTCACCTGCTGAGACGGGGTGTGTCTGCCTCAGCTAGCAGGCCTATCAGCAGTTAGATAAGGAGTAATTAGACAGGGGGAGGGCAGCCATTAGCCTGCTGTCTCCCAGAACAGAGCAGCACACCTTCAGCTTCAGGCCACAAGCTCTCACTGCTGTATGAAGCCTGCCGGGTGAAGTCAGTCTGACGGTGTGAAGTCATGAGCGGGGCCGAAACGACCGCTGAGGACACGCCGAGGTCACGTCCTCAGACGTTTTTCTGGGAATCTGGGGTTTGTGGGGAGAATTTTAATTCTACAACGAAAAAAAAAAATTTATTATTAGTATTTCATAGGTTGATTCCAGTATTTTTATAATCAATATACAATAAAATTAATGATTCGCGAGACTGAACAGAACAGTGTGGACTCTGCTTTAATCTTGAGATCAAATTTACAGGGAAAAATGGTCAAAAGTCCCAAAAATGAGATCCAGGGGTCCTTAACGGGGTTGAGGAGACTCCTAAATGAGCAACAGTTGGATTTTACATTCATTACAAATTATTCCGCTTAGGTTTATCTTTTTCTCTTTTCATTCATACTTTCCCTTCCTTTCACATTTTAACTTTTTTCATTCCTCATGTGTTTATATCTGGGGAGCATGAAAATATCTGAAAACCTGAGCAAAAAGAAGCAGGAAAATGTTTTTGTTGAAAACCATGCGGTGCACTTTTTACCAAGATCATCACACTTTCCTTCTTTCTTGTTTTCTGTGCCCCCGATTAATAAATCAGCAGGAAAAGCACAAAAACATGAATATATAAAAAAAAGTGTCTGGTATTTAAAAGTTGGCTTCCCTTCCACAGAAGATCTGTGCGTCTTCTCTTTTTCTTTGCGACTGGCAAAGTGTAAACTGACAAAAAAAAAAAACTTTTTCCAGCTCTCTCTGGTTCTTGCCTCATGGCTTACTTTCAAACGGAGGTGAAGGGGGGACAGATAGGGCTAATACAACAATCCCTTGTACCTTTCCTCGCTCACTGGCACGCCATTCAGTAATGGTTTTCGCAGAAGGACTTTGTGCCCGTCAGAAGAATTCAACAAATTGTCAGATTGTTTGAACAGCGGTGGAGTTATCCATCCTCTGTGTGAATTATGAGCGAACACTGAAACTCAGTGGGAGTTTTTCACTCTCTCCATTCTTCCCCTCCCAGTAAAACAAACATTTGAAGGCTTTTGTGTTCCCTGTCTGTATTTTACCATTTCAAAACGTTGTCTTCTTACGGGTGATCTAAACTATAATCACCTTGACATCCGTCAAGCTTCGGCATGAAACAATGCCGCCCGGCTGCTCAGAACTGAACATCAATAAGCTTAGAGGCACACTGCCTTTCCCTGACGCCGATTTACACTTTAATGCAAATAGCCGGCTTTGTACTCTCCATATGAAAGGTGTTATTAAATCTTATTTTGCATTATTCTGGGGTTGGGGGGGATAAATCTATCAAAGGGTTCAGAATTCAATAACTTCGTTTTTTTCGTTGTTTTTATTTATTCAAAATTTTAATTAAGTTTTGATTCCAAATACGTTGGGGGGTAAATTGGCGGCTAGTGACAGGAGAGAGAAAGAAGAAATCCCTGTGAAGTCGCCCCCCCCCCCCCTCCCCCCAACCCCCAACTCTCCTCCCACAGCTTGCTCCCATTTACTCACTGTCAAGAGCACTTTCTCTAAATGGGAGCTGCACTTTTTTTTTTTTTTTTTTTTGGAGGATCCCTGCATGCAGGACTGGGATGCAGAAGCTTTAGGTGCGGTACGGCAGCTAGGAGCAGGTGAGGTTTGAAGGAGGAGAGCGGGGGTTGTAGGTAGTCCAGACAAGCCTCAGGTCCCACCTCTTCAGGTCAAACAGGGTCAATCCCTTCTGAACCTGGCTCATCATGTTGTAAATTTATGGTCCCCCTTCAGGCCCCGGCCCCACCCGGGCTACTGTAGGAATTATTCCTCTGCCCCGTGGCTTCATAGCTCTGCTGGATCAACTGTTCTACTCTTCATCAGCATGACCGCGCAGGTACGGCCGCCGATTGTCGTCTAATTGGTTGAAGTGTAAACGCACCAAGTAAGCACCAACATTTGCTGTTTGCTCTATATGCAAATCATCACTGTCCAGTGGAAACCACATATCTCCAAATTTGGTAACTTAAGTTTTCAGGAAAGTTGAAGGTTTTCTGTTTAAAAAAAACACACAATTATCTCAAAATGTATTGATCACCAGGCTGAAACAAAGCTGCAAGAACGCGCCGTCATGCCCCTGAAACAAAAAAAGTTTTAAAATTATTAATTTATTCATTATGTTTCATTATGTCTTATTTTTATTCACAATTTTCTGGATTTTTTTGTATCAACACTTAATTCATGTTATATATATTTTTTTTTAGAAATGTTGCTCACTTTTAATTTATTTTGTAATATTTATTCAACTTTAAAATGGTCAGATTTAATGAATATCTTCACAAAATATATACGAACCAGTCAGTCAAACTTTTTAAATTACTGAGCTCGCTCCATGACTATGTCCACGCCGTGTTAAAGATGTGTCAGGAATAAGGAATCATAAGTATGACCAGCCAAGTATATTTGTGACTGTACAGAGGGGTGGGGGTGGGGGGGGGTGGAGGGGGGGTTGTGTAGTTTGGCGGGGTTTGGTCTGAGTGGAGGTGTCAGATGTTGGCTCTGGTCTCTGAAAACAGCCCTAAAAGCCTTGTGCTTTCAATTAAAACATCCATCACGGATTACTCACACAAAACATACCTTCAGCCTGCTAAGAGTGGTGCCTGTTACTTACAAAGGGCTTACAAATCCCACCTCGCTGCCTCGGGCTATGGCATCTCACTAACACACACACACACACACACACACACACACACACACACACACACACACACACACACACACACACACACACTCCTCTCTCATCTCTGCACTCCTTTTTCTCCTCTACCCCTTTCCTACTCCGTCACTGTCCTCCTCTTGTTCTGTCTGTCGCGCTTTGGTTAAGTGTAAAATCAAAACGGAGGTGAGGAATGACCCGCTGAATGGAGCGATAACCAGCGCGGGGTTATTTTTAACTTGATGAATGGCGGCAGACGATGAGGTGGCTTGTCTCGGCCTCTCTGCGGAGGAATGCGCCGTCGCTCGCGTCGGGCTGTCAGACAAGTTGGGAAACCCACACCGCTTTATAGACAATACTTCCAACCCTGACTCCCCCACCTCCCCTGGCGCTACCAGACAGGCTGTTTAGAGCAGTAACCGAACCCCTGGCCAGTTTGTGTGTGGCAGACATTGCAATAGCGACCACCACCATGTTTTTTTTTTTTTTTTTTCTCCCTCCTTTTCACAGGGGCTCAGCTAACCTCTTGGCCTGGAGGATGCCAATTTGAATAAACCCTGCGACTCAGGTAAGGAGGAGCGGGGAGAAAAATGTCTCGCTGAAGAAGAAGAAGAAGAAGTAGTGAGGAAGTAGGAAGCAAAGAAGAGGGGTGGCGGTGGGGTGAGGTGGTGCTGAGTTTGCAGTAACCACATCCCCCCTCCTCGCCGCCTCCCTCACCCCAGTGCCCTTCCCTCCCTTCTTCCTGTTTAGTGTATCATATTCATTTCCAGATAAATGTGCTCACAGGCTACTGTTGGGCTCAGAGATATACTCCCCGACTCGGCTTTGAGCGCAGACGACCGTCGATCTATTCTCCCTCCAAACCTCCCTCTCAGATCAGCCCGTGTTTACATAGCATTACCATATATTAAGCCTCGCATTTTCATGCATAGTGTCCCCGTTGCAATTCTGACAGCAGAAGAGAGGGGAGAAGCAACCAGAGGCCCAAAGGGACGGGAGCAGTCCCATTCCCTGCCATTGATATTCATTACAGTAGATCTACAGAGGCTGAATCTGCCTCCCGCCCCCTTGGGGACAGAAACACTTTATGTCCTTATCAGTGTTGGGAACAAGGATTTTCTTCTCAGCTAACAACAACACTGGCTGCAGCTACACTGGCTCTCCCTCTGCCTCCGTTTCTTTAGGCCCCGGCAGTTAGCGTCGCTTCGAAATGTGTTTAATCTCTGCGAACACAGCCCACCTTGCTGCAGATAAGGTGAGGTTGGGTCGTCTGCAGATGACCCACACCTCCCGACGCCCCCCCCCCCAACACACACACACACACACAAGCACCAGTATCCCCCATCGGTTCCCATGTTCTCTCCACATAACGGTGCACATCTCAGAGCAACACCGTCACCAATCTCCCATGAATTACCTGCAGCCCCTGCAAGCAAAAGCAATCACATGTTGTGTTTGTGTGTTTTGTAGGTGTATAGATTGGAGTTCAGCTTGCCGATAGACCTCTTGGAAAAAAAAAAAAATCAGATGTCCAAGGTTTCTTGCTGATGATGTAGTGGAAGTGAGGATGTTCTTTGCCTCAAAGCTTCATAATAAAATCAGTAAACCAGCATTAATGAGCAACCGTCAACAGGTGGATTGCAGTGGTGTTGGTTTCAATCAGGGGTGTTGCTTGAAATTGTGCGCCCTTGATAACAGCTCTAACACATATCCCTGGCATATTCGAGGGCCCCTGTCCAACACTGGGCACCCTAAATCAAGCTATGTCTGCGTTTTAGCATCTTGTGCTTTAAAATACATTTTTAAAGGCTTTTCCATCCTGAAAGGAACACAGTTCTGGGTAGAAACACTTCATAAGGCATTCTAGCGGCTCATTTGCCTATAGGCACCACCTGAAAAATAATCAGCAGAATGGTAAAATGTAGAGATAACAAATAGCAGCAATATTTGCCTTGTTTCAGAAGTATTTTACTGATGCCGATACGTGAAACATTCAAACACCCAGATACTCATATTACTGACTGCCTGTAAAGATGATGGCTGCCGACGGGAAATCCAAAGTCAACTTCATCTAAAGCTTCAACCTTCTCTTCTGTTGAACTTGTGTCTATCTAGTTCTTCCACCATTTTGAGGCTTGATGGCTGAACTGTGTAGAAATTCTCAGAATCAACTGTTGTGTGAGACTGAATCTTCTGCACATCACTTCAAATTCAGGAACATGCAAATTTAAGTCGCATATCAATAATCCACAAAAAAGAAGAAACACTATATATACATTCTATATATTTCTATAAATTCCTTGAATCTACAACAGCAATAAAAAAAACATACCATATGAATAAAAAAAATTGGGCTTTATAGCTGTAATATGGTCTATGAGGATCCACAATATATGAACTTCTTAAACACTCATTTTCCTCTAACACAGCCTGAACTGACAGAGTGTGTAAAGTGCATGAGGCAGGTGGCTGTTCACCTGCTCTTGACACCCACCGGGGAGTGCGCCTGCCACTGGTTATCTGTATATATGTGTGTGTGTGTGTGTGTGGTTTATCAGTTAAGCCCCAAACAGGGAAAGTTCATCCTCTGTATAGATCATATCAGAGAGTGTTGACAGCAGCGAGTCTTGGGTAAGCTGCTGTGTGAGCGCGTGACGAGCGCCGTGACTTGGCTTTGTGTTGTTCTAGACAGATTTCACAATTAATCACCGTTCTGGCTGGAGATTCCTTACATGCTGGAGCTACTGTGGAGACGGAGAGGCCTCAAGTGAATGAATGACTTAGTTGTAAAGCAGAAGTTAACCAACTTGTTGGGCCAATGTACTGTAGTCCAATTTCATGTACTGTATATTCAGGATATACGTCAGGGTTAGGCCTATATTCCTTTTCAACAACAGTTTTCAGTTTTTTTCCCCATTTAAATTTTCAAAAACACTAACTACTGTTTTAAAAAAAAAATCTTGCTGACACTGAACTTGCAAAGCCGCAGTTATTCACTGTTGTCTTCTTTTTATGATCTTCTGACAAATTAACACTTTAACGCCACGCAATTAGTAGCCGACCAGGAGGTCCTTGATTTCAAACGCTAGAACGCAGCTTGTAAGAGTTATAGTTAAATAACAATAATCATCAAATGACAAAAAAAGCCAAGGGTTATGTGTCCAATAGATTTCAGGCTAATCTGTCTTTTGAGATATGCTGCTAACAAATGGACACTTTGCCTGACCGCCAGTAATCAGTTCAAGTCAGTTCTACAACTAATACTTAATCATTCTAACTATATAAGCCACTTTTATGTAGCTAAAAAAAAAGCCAAGAGCTTAATTTGATCAAAACATGTCTTTATGTGAGCTAAAATTATTGACTGGATGAGAAGAACTACATTGGGTAGAATATTATTAGTGTTTCAGGAGCATTTTTAAATCAGTTGACTTCTATTTCAAAGATCCGTCCACAAAATGTTACAGAAGTGAGAAATAGTTTTCCCATCTACAAAATCTGACATGTGCTTCATACAGTTTGCAAGCTTTTGGGCATTTAAATGAGCTCTTATTGCGAAACACAAATTGAACTCAACAGGAACATTTCTGGGTAATGATAGTTATTTGCCGGCGCTAACAACGTGATGGACATTTTCCGCTCATCCCTCCGTCCATACATTCATCCGTTCATCCATACCTGCAGGGGCCCTTGAGGAAACAAAAGACAGAGAGGATAGTTGTTTTAAGAGGAGGATCTCCACCTTTTTATTTGAAGGGAAGACACAAGCCTTATTATCAGTCTGTGACAGCCACAAATTACTGCTGGCTCCCCGGCTCAGCATCCACATCCACATGCATGAATGGACAGACACAAGCCTCTCTCTCTTTTTACAAGGCCCTCCTCTTGCTCCCTCTGTCTTTTACTCATTCTTTATCTACTTGCTTTACATTAAGGTGCCCAATATGACATGCAGCTTCAAGTCCAAACTCCACCCAGGTTTAAAGGGTTAATATCGGTTAAATTAGTTTGGTTTTGTTCAGGTTTTCTACTTTGAGAATTAGGCTTACAGTAGGTTATGGTAAGGGTTGATGTCAGTCATGTAGCTGAGAGGGTTTAATTCAGGATTAGAAGCTAGGAAACAAATATAGGCTCTTACATGCATAGTGATACAAACATTTTTGTGTGTCTGTGTATGTGTGGGTAACCCAACCCTGGTCAGGGCCCATCCTGGGCGGCCCTAATTGGCCCTAATGCCGGCCTCGGTCTGCACTGCTTTCATGGCTGTAATTAGGCTAATGGAGGGCGCCGGTGCCAGACTGTGAGCCAGACCAGGGGTCAGTAGCCAGCGGGCCAGCGGACTACGGCTGGGCAGCCATGCAACTGGGAGAACAAGGAGTCCTTTGGAGGGCAGGCAGAGTCTGAATGGCCACCAGTAATGGTCATAGTGACAGTCGCGTTGGCGAGGGAGGCCGTCTGAAAGGGGGACGAACGCTGGGGGGGGTGAAGTGCAGCCTAGCGATGACAGACATGATGCTAAAACGGCGTCTCCTTCCTTTCACATGAACCTTGCGATGAGGTTTTGTTTACAGGTGTTTATAAATGCCGGCATGAAAATCCCCCATACAAATTTAGGGATTTTCATATTTAAACTTCGGCTGAAAGACTGTCTTCTACTTGGTCAATTATGGGAAGGAATGTAGTACTAGACTATAAATATACTATAATACTATAATGAACAGCAAAGGTCAAACCACAATTTGAAAGAATCCTGTTCTGAGGTTGCTCACAAAAATGAATTGGAACCAAAATGGCTCATAAAAAGAAAGAATATCTGATCCCGCATGAAAAAATGTAATCAAAAACAACATTAAATCTGCAGTAACTGATTTTTTGGTTGTAGATACAACATTGACATCTTATCACCTTATAAAGTTAACTCCTGATGAAAATATCTGCTAAAGTATCTGCTATATTCTGCAGCTGGTTGCTAACTACTGGTAAAACTGCATAACAGCAACATCTATGGTTTGATTCCAGCCATGGACCTTGGTTGCATGTTATACCCCTTTCTCTACCCGTTTCCTGTCTTTCCGCACTTTCTACTCTCAAAATAAAGACAAAAATGCCAAAAAATAATCCCCCCAAAATTATAAGTGAATCAAAAAAGATGCTAGAATGCTCTGAGCTGAGGGGAACTGCTGGGAACCAGATGCGACACCTTTTACGTTACTCGTCGATACATTATTAATGCAAAAATATTGATTACGGCAGATTTAGGTGGCTGGGTCTTTTTCCAACACAATCATATTGGATCCGCACCAGTCAAAGTTATTGGGAGATTGATTTTTTTTGCTTGTGACCGCAAGATTTGCATTTGAAAGCCATATCCCAAACAAATCGCAGCGGAGGATCATTCAGGATTATTCCATCTAAGCTGACATTTTGTGATCTACAGGAATTCATCGCATTGATGAGACTCAAATACCTGTTCAATCATGAGTCATTGCTCCACTTTGTCTGCATAAAATCGGGTTCATTGAAGTGGGCTTGGAGGTACAGGGCCTTTGTCTTGTCAGGTTTTTGTGAGCTGACAGTCCTTGATCTTGCTCCGTGAATGTACTGTATACAGTGTCGCATGTGTGTACAGACATTTTCTGTGTCTGCACACAAGCAGTGAATCTGGACTGATAATTAAATGGCAGAAACGTGCACACGCAGCCAAAGTGTTTTGTAATCTAAGAGGCTTAACACAGCAAGGCTTCAACACTGCAACACCACCGCAATGCCTGAGTCCGCCACCACCCAGATTTCATTTCAAGGGTTTCCGCTTAAAGTCTTACTTACTTAAGGAGGAAAAAATGACTACACTGCATATTTACCCCATCAAACATCCCCCCCATCTTCATCTCTCTCTCCCTCTCTCTGTTCCTTCTCGTTTTTTTTTTCGTCAGATGACTGCAATATCCAATTTTAATTAGCTTATCTCTCCCACCTCCCTGTAATGGCTCTTGTCCTCTGTTATCACCTTTATTGGCTCACCTGCCTATCACTGTGGAGAAGGGCCTTGACTGGTGGCTGCTGGAGTGTGTGTGTGTGTGTGTGTGAATGTATGTGTTTGTGTAGGGAGGAGGGGTTATTTTGGGGTTGTGGTGGACATAAGGCGGAAAGGTGACAAATACACAGATTATATCACTCAGCGATACACCTGAACTCACTCTGTCAGAATACTGTATGATGTTAACTGTCGTGTGTATTGAGTAAGTGATAAAAAAAGCTACCATGTCCAATATCTATCTGCTACGATGTGCTGTGCTTCCATCTACAGCACATTTCCAGTTCATACTCATCAATGCACGTGTACAGTAGAAAGTGTGGCTAAGCTTCACAGAAGACAGTCATGATACAGCAAAGTAATCACCATGCCGACATAATTTAACGCAGAGAGGAAGCTTGTCTAATGTGACGAGGCATTTCCGGCCTCCTGAATCTTAATGAGCGCAGGATTTTTTTTAATGTCCACATTCGTAGTCTTAACTCCAGCTGTAGCTCCAGATTCTGCTAATGTTAGAATGTCCAACTCAAGCAAAGTGCCAGCGTTCACCTTTCATTTACCTTTTAACCAAAAACAGTGAAAAACACCTCATTTATGACAAATTATTACAATTAGTATCAATAAAGTCCAAACAATATGTAATCCTTGTGGTTTCTGTATCTACCTGCAACTTAATACTTGAATATCAATTTTTTTAGGCACCTATTTTAGCTCACAGTGTCGGTTGTTTGAGATTATTCTTAACTCACTACAACTTTACAGGTGGGGACATTTTCATACATTTCCTTAACATAAAAACATGTCTATCAGATGTCACTGTGTGGAATAAAACCCTTTGAAAGACTTTTGAATATAACTGACTGACTTTGTGCTGGTGGCTTTTCTTTTCTTTTTCGCTGTAATGTCATATGTGTTCTAAGGTGCATGAGATGAGGTAAGGTATGGGAAGCCAAAGGGCTTGAATGTTATGTTTTCCACACTGCAAGGCTCAGGAATGTAAAGCATGCCTCCCCCGTTTCTCTTTGATCACCTAGATTAACCACTTGAGGATATTTTACCTCCTTTCTTTAATGGTGACTGCCATTGGACCGAAGGATGAGATTATTATGATGGTAAATATTGAATTATGTCCAACGTCACTCCAAATTCAGCCTCAGTTAAATCCGGGCTTTTTTTTTTGTGAGTGTAGTGAAAGCGTCATTTATCATTCTGATATTGAATTTCACAAATGCAGAAAACAGAGAAGGGAAACAAGTGGTTGGAACGCGAGGAAGGAAGCCCAGAGTCGACGTCAAAAATGAGGCCGGGAAAATAAAAAAGAGAAAAAACAGAGGAGGCAACAGAATGCTTCCTTGTGTCTTCTGGCGGTTTAGCTTTTGTTTGAAATGAAAATTCAGAGTGTTTGAGGGATTATAGTGGATTGGCAGGCCCATGGGAGCCAAGCAGTTATCTGTGCACCAGTAATATGGAGAATGGTAATCATTGCTGTGTGTGTGTGTCTTCTATTATGAACTGATGAGTGGCAATTCAAACAAGCACACAATGTGGCCAATAATAAAAAAAAAAGAAGCTGTTTCTCGTTTGACCACATCTTCTTCTTCACCTCTACCGCCAGCATCCCCCGATGAAATTCCTCGTAATCTGATTTCTTTCCAATTACACTTTCTATTCTCTCCTCTCATTGGGTCACCTCTTTTTCCTTCCCCCCCCCCCCCCCCCATCATCCATACATCCACCGCTTCATTCTTTCGTCTTCCCTTCATCCCTGCCAGTGGGGCAGAAAACCTCGGCCACGCTCCATTGGTCTTGAGAGGCGGTAATTTTAGGTTTGTGTCCAACGTCAGATTAATGTCTGTATTTTGACTTGTAGTTTAGAAGACTGGGGGGGTGTCGACCTGAGTGTGTGTGTGTCACCGAGTGTGTGTGTGTTTTAGGGGCGTCACTCCCTTCCGTTGACTGCTCGCTCACCTTGTCCATTAGGGGGGTCAGTGGGAGGTAATGTTGTGGTTGAAACATACCTGTGGGGCTGACCTGGGTACGAACATAAACACCGGCTTTACGCAGACACACACCTGACATTCCTCAAAACACACACACACACATTTTCCCTCTCTTTCAATTCAACTGTTTTTCCAATCCATTTGCTTTCCTGCCATTGTTTTAAAAATGCAGGATTGCTCCATCAGTGGACAAAATGTCAGTTTTCAAAAACCTACACCTTGTAGTTTACACAGTAAACCAACTCTGAGATGACTAATCATTTGGTTTGGAAGCATGTGTTATATAATAATACATAACAGGAATTCATTATGGGTTTTGGAAGCTGACACTTTTTTTATACATTAAGAAGCTGAGAGAGACATGAAATGTTGGTTTTCATTATCCACAAATTTGACCATTTTAGGCCAAAACATTCCAAAGCATCACACGTATGTTGGTGTTTTCTCCAAAATAATCTTATTCCTATAAGACAACTAAATATAAATCAATGCATACCTGAAGGTAATCTGATAAAAACCATGTTACAATGAGAATCCAGGATTGAGACCAACTATCCCTAAATCCATCACTAAGTTTGTGCTTCCCAAGGTCTAACTAACTACTAGCCAGTTTAAAACTAATCATTTATTAAATAGAGTAACACAATTGAAACTTTATGGGATTTGGCTGGTGATTTTTTATACTTTTCTTGATGTCAGTAAATCTCATGTTTGGATCCAAACCAACAATGAACTGATGCTACTTACAAGTATTGTGCGTGTATCCAAAGCCGGATATATCTTATTCCTCTGTGCTGTAGACCTCCGTTGTTGTCCAAAAACTATTAAAAACACGTCGATGAGCCACACCGCTGCACTGGGTGACATGTTCCTTCTTTAGGAAGAGTACGGTCACAGTAGTTTGTTTGGAAACGGCTCCAAAGACTAATAACATCACATTTTCAGTCTCAGGAGAGTAGTTCTGTGTAAGGCAGCATGTGTGGGTTCTGTTTACAGAGCTTCACTAGCTTGTTGTGCTACATATCACAACCTACTTAAGTTCTGAGAAATCTACAATGTGGGACCAAGTCAAGAGGCTGTGACATGTAGCATATTGTGCTGTGATATGTAATTTATAATCCTCAGTGTGTGATCTTGTTTGTTTCCTTCTTCTTCTCTGAGCGTGATTCATATTCTCAATACTCCCTCACACACAAACACACACACACACACACACGTTAACGTCTGACAGGGAACTCACAAAAATGTCTTCAGTGTAATAACAGAAGCAATTTCTCCATCAGAATTAGTTCAACCACCATATCCTGTAATGCATTGTAATTTAATACTGTTCCAACTCGCTGCAGAGTCGTGTTCAGCCCACACTCTTTTCCATTTCAGGTCTTGCTGGACGCAGAGTTTATAAAATCACCCATAGAGGTGAAGTACCCTTGTCTCATTCTAAAAATACTATTATTCATCCTGTACACAGACATGTAGGTAATAACACCCTCCCACCCCCCCTCTCTGTCTCCATCGCTGCCTCAGTATTTGTGTCTAAACACTCCGTCCCATAACACACGATAGTATCCGTCTACAGTTTAGCAGTCTGTTAGCTGCTTTAATGTTGTGTGCAGACAACAAACTTTTGCTTCCACCTGTGCTGTTGTTGCATAAATATGTGTCAGGCTAAAATCGATACGCCCCGATGCAATATTACAGTTTGTGTGTCCAGTTTCAGTTTTTTTTTGTCTTTCTGATGAATACAGTTAAGCATCTGTAAACACAGCAAAGGTACATGTAATGATGATATATGACATATAGTCAATGAGTAGTAAAATAAGTACAATACTGTTTTTTTATAGTACAGCACTTTAACAGGGTAATTTTTAAAGATATTTATAACTGAAAAGGTCCTTTGAAAAGGTATGATTACTCCTTAATGTGATGGATTTCCTGTTGAAAAGGATGTTGAAAAAAATCTAAATAAATGGGATATCAGTTATGTAAGGAGGGGTAGTTTGATCCGAGAGGAAAGGCAGAAATGAGGGAATTATTCAATTTGGTTTTATTTAGTACTCCAGAGAGTTTAAGCACTCATTCCAATGGGTCTTTAAAATAATATAAACAAGGATCAGGTAAAAACCTACATTTGGTCTTTCATAAAATGATCTCAAATACCTGCTATAAAAAGCAGCTTAACTCTAACCTAAAGAAGGAGAGCAATGGGAACAAAATATAACAACAACAAAGAGAAAAAGATCATAAAAAGATAATTACATCAGGTCAGAAAGTTAGAAAAGTTTTCTACTGTGCAATAAGTATGTCATTAAAACTGCCATGAACATGAATTATGACTGGTGACATTTATGATAGTCATAATATATAATAAAAAGTTAGTGCACTGTTAAAAGTAACAACAAAGTGTTACTTTTCTCTGTAAAGTGTTTCCAGAAATTTTGTAATTAGTGTCATTAAACTATAAAACAATGTTAAACAACTGGTGTCCTGAAAGTTACCTTATTGGCCAAATGACACAAATTGACAGTCATAAAACAATCATCAAGTTTACTTATTATTTATGCAAGTTTTAGCCTTTTGCAAAAACCCTCCAAATGCCCATTACCAAGTAATTTAAATGTATTTTCCTCTGTGCTCAACATGAGAACAACTAATCTATGACTAAATACTGTTTTTTTTCCTCTGTTTTCAATAAGAGAGCAGGTTTGGCTTTAACTCTGCTCTGTTGTAATTCCTCCCTACAGTCACGCATCAGATGAACTGGCATCCTGTCTCATGGCACTGTGAGCTGGCCACAGCCAAAGGGTCAGAGGTGAGGCAATAAATACTGTAAATGATTAAAGAGGCAGGAGAAACAGAAGCTATTCACCTGGATTCTCCCCACCCCACCCCACCCCACCCCACCCCAACACACACACACACACACACGCATTAACACACACGCACACACACAACTATTTGATCTATGGCAGGAATGTGTGAATGCACTGTGCTGACCAGGACTAAATCCTCTGAGAGAGCAGAAGAAAGGGGGCTGCATTAAAGCTGCAGTTTAGTGTAATTTACTAATTACAGGGCTTGTTTTCTAATTTTTGGAGGCAGGGTTTGTCTTTGTGTGCGTCTGTGTGTGGGCATGTGATTACATGTGTGCATACAACACACACCCCAGCCTCTATTAAGCCTTATGGGCTTTGAATGCAAAAATCCACATATTTAGTCTGAAATTCAGTATCTTGTGCACCAACAATGTCAGAGGATCAAACTTAAACTGTCCTGTGATATACAGACCAATGAAATCCCTTCATGTTGGTTAGCAGCTGCTTCATTAAACTGGCTGAGAAACATCCTGTCAAATCAAAGTTTGGTCAAATAAGAAATAAATGATAAAAATATTTATGTTTACTCATGTAGAATCTGACAAAAATCAGCATTTCTGGCTCATTGCTGAGCTTTCTTTATAGTGTGTATCAGCACTGTATGTGTGTGTGTACTCAGCAGTGTGTGTAGCTATGTGTGAACACAGGCCTCCCTCTCTGCTCTCCCCTGGTCATTAGATGTGTGTCAGTGAACAGAGCTGATCAAAGTGTGTGTGTCAGTGGGCTGGCAGGCCGGACGGCCACAGACCTGTCCTCTAATTGGTTGGGGAGGAAACTTGTAATGAAAGGCTTTTAGCCCGGCCAGGAACCTCAGAGCAGCCAGACGCACACCTACAGAAATTGTTTTATTTGGTAAATGGACAGTTTTCTCCCTTCTCTTTCTCTCTCATGCCTTCTTTTTTTTGACTTTCTCAAAATGCATCCAAATGTTTCTGGAGAAAAAAGAAATAAACAGAAAGGTTTGGCTTGTTCGGTGAAGGATCCTGGTGGCCGACAGTTTTTTTCATCTCAGATTTTTTTTTTTCTCCATTTTTGGACATGATATAATTTTATTCATTGCTGAATCTTGTGCGCTGCCTTCTTTTTCTGCTTTAACCACTCCAAAAAAAAAAAAAAAAAAGAAGAAGAAAAAAAGACCAGCTGGAGTGGCGGATGAATGGACTTGACCCTGTGTTTTTTGTGCCGTCATAGAAGAAGCGATGGAGATGAAGGTCACCTACCTAACGCCGCCTTTGTCACTCGTCCAGGAAAAGACAAAACCCCCTGCAGCAGACGGCGGGAGAGAAAGAAAGAGGAGAAGTGCTCGTCTTCTTCTTTCCTTCTTTCTCGCTCTGTCTGGCCGGCTTTTGTTCTCCACTCTGGAGTTATATATCATGTACACGATGCATGAAGTTCACCTTGTCAGAGAAACCCAACACAACCCTTCTACCGTCGGTCACTGTGTGTGTGTGTGGGTGTGAATGACTGTGTGTGTGTGTGTGTGTGCAGGGTTTGGCCGATTATGGAATGCATAATATAGCTCAGGTGTGAGGCAAACCTGTCATCACCCCCATTGCAGAGATTGCACATGACCCTTTTGATTCCGACTTCTTTATTTTACACTTACCTTTTTCTTCCTCTTTTCTCCCGCTCTCTTTGACCGCGTCTACATGCATGTAATCTGTGTTGATAGAAAGCTCCGGAGAGATCTTCACGCGCTCCCCCCCCACCCCCAATGATGAAGAACCGCCTCTACCAGGCTGCGCCCAGGGTTAACCTGACGCACAGTACCCCTACCATTCACACGGACTCTCTCATCTCCATTCAAAAGTGGCCTGGATTCTTCTTCACACTCCATTCTCACTTATCCTTGCATTTTGTCCGGGCAATCTTTGAAAAAAAAATTTCATTTTTCTTAATCTGAAAGTCTTCTTCTGGTAGATTTAAAAGACATAAGGATGAAAGAGTGTGTATGGGAATCTGTCAGCTTCCCACACACACAGGGAAGGGGTGAATTCAAGCACTACAGCATCTAGGAATACGCAAAAAAAAAAAAGAGGGAAAATGACAAGACTTATATCACTTTGATAATACCTGATATGATGCATGTTGTACATTTAAATCTCTAAAGCTGCAACCCGCCCTGTCTGCACATTAAAACTACTGTAAATGAGCACTATTGATTATGTTAGTCAGCTTTGTTTAACAAACAGAAACTAAAAATAAAAATTTCTCAGTAAAAGAGACTGAAAGTCTGTAACAATGGTACTGTACATTGTTTTTAGTAATGCTAACAGGTAGCATGGTTCTAGGGATGGAAATGTCTTTCAACCCCAAAACTTTGTGCCAGATTTTATGGTAATTTATCTAAAAGATCTTAACCAGACATTCATTGTCCCCAAAAGATGAACCTTAATAACTTTGATGATTCCCTAACTTCTCATATAGCGCTACCAACAAGTGAATATTTACATTTCTTCAACTCTTAACACTAAAAATCAAATTCAGCCTCAGCTGACAGAGATTCAGGTTTAGCCAACATGCTAAATGTAACATGTTAAACATTACAATATTACCACATTAACAAACTAACATGCTAAAAAACATGCAGTAGTTATGTTTACATGCTAACAAGCTCAGAATTACATATTACTCTAAGTATGCTAACATGACAAAGTTAACACTAAGATGCTACATGTTACATGCTAATATGCGTCACTGAACAAAGAGGTGATCAAAGTCTGTTTTGTTTTTCTTTGAAATCTATTTTAGCTCAAAGCTAATATCCCAAGAGTTCATTTTAAAATCACAATAAGAACATTTTCAGAATACTATGGGCCTACACACACACACACACACACACACACACACCGAATATATAATACACTCACACAAGCTTAATCATGCATAAAATACATGGTATGTGCACACACACTTCATTTACACTAACACATCTACATACTGTATATCTACACTAATGTGCTGTATGTTGACAGTCACAATAAGAACTTACATCACAATACATCAGTTATTAGCCAAAGTAAAAATAGGTGTAAACACATAGGTTAATACTGGATAATACTATAATACTCGGTTAATACTGGATCATTTTACCATTTTGCCACTAGAAATTAGTCGAATGAAACAGCGGGAAAAGCACACCTACTCTGATGGGTCACAGCTGGACAGTTTTGTTTTAGGGGGTCAGAAGCCAAAAAGTTTCTGTTCTGTTGGCTTAAACTGGTAAAATCTGCAGTGTAGAGCTGAGACTTAAATGGCCACCACAGAGAGGATAAACCCTTTTCATTTATTTTCATTTTAGCCAAACTTATCCATGTTTTTTTCCCCACACACTATAAATCACTATAAATCAAAATCTACCTAATTTGTGTCACTATACCAACATAATTCTGGGTTAATGTTACCCAGAAAGCCACTGAAAAGAGGAGTTGTCTTGACCCAGTTTCAGTGTTATGAAGGGTTATTCACCCAAACTAAAGCTTGTTATAATCTACTGGACCCTTTTTAAACTTACATGGCACCATTTGTTATTGATTGTTAATAACTTTTGTATCTTTTGAATGTCATATGAGCATCGTTTTGTATTTGTATTGCTGATTAGCTGAAGCTTGTTGTGTGTAACACTGGGTCAAAATAACAGATTGCTAACGTTATATTGGTGCTATATTGACCCTGTGATTTTTAGCATGTGTGGTGTTTAACACACGCAATCACACATGGATAGAAAATATATTTTAAGAAAACACTCCAAATTTAAACTTTCCATGCACTAATGAAAAGGTGGATAACAGCTAAGAAACTGCTTTATGCTTAAACAGACATGTATAATTGACTATGGCATCCTAAGCAGCACTCAGCCTTACTGTGGTAACCGTAGACCACATATTCCCCGACAACATACACGGATGCATTTGCACTCGCATACCCGCAAGTACAGTGAGGCCCCCCGCACAAACAAGCCAACAATGACACCAGCGATTCTCCTTCAGAAATCTAGCCACCAAGGCCCGCCTTTCAGATGGAAATATGTTTGTGTGTCATCCCGCCACACAAAAGAGGAGGGAGGGGGGTGTGTGAGAGTGGGGGTCCGACCAGTGATTACCTCTTAAATACATATAGATGCGTCCCTTTGAATGGCAGCCTATTGAACAGGAGATTGGGTTAAATTAGATGTTAATCATTTCCGTTCTCCTGTTGGTGAACCGATAAGGGCTTCAGGACCACCCCTCCATGAGAGATACGCCGGAAAAAAAGGAAAAAAAAAAAAAAAACTCTCTACACCACCCCTCCACACACACATACCTCTCCCCTTTTTTATGGTAATGCAGGGAGTGTGTCTCCCCTATTTAGATTTTTGACTCACTCTCTCTGTCCCTTAGAGAGACGCCGATCGTTCGCTCACTGCATTTAATAACAAAGAGGAAGAGGGAGATAAGTTGTGCAGCTCAGACTGAAAGCAGCCTAGAAACACATTTACTTTTTTCAGCGGGGTTGAAGTAGCCCAAGTTAAACCCGTATAGGGGGAGAGAAGGGAGGAAAAAAAAAAAACCAACTCCCTCCCTTTCAAAAGGGAGAAAATAAGACGGCGGTGAAAAGTGTTGTATGAAATCCTTCAACTTCTGAAAGACTCATGGACAGAGATGATTGTGCACTAGGATCCTGTTGCCTCATTCAAGGCACAATCGAGAGCTTTTGCCCAAGAGATGACATATTTATGTATCGGGACGAATAAGCATAATCTAACTATATTGTGTACCGTTCAACTGAATATAAAGTCATTATATTAGTCTCCAAATATGGGTGTGGCCTGCTCGAGTCAGTGCAGATACGGATGTGGGATTATAACACATCATTACACCACTGAGATGAACTAAAAGTATGTTCATTCCGTGTCACAATAGCTCCTCTGTTGCTAATATGCTCGTGTCTGCAAAGGAATATTGTTATATTTTTACCTTTGCAGACTGCACACTTCAAATATTGACATTTTAATTTTGTAGAAGAAAACATCTAATGATGGTGATGAAAGCCAGACATACAGTATGTGCTCCGTGCATAAATGATGCCGTATCAGATGGAAAAAAAAAAAAAATACGAGCACCATTGGAAGTTCCACTGGAGGACTTTTTGCCCAGATAGCAGATGGTTACATGTGCAGTGGGAAAGAGACACTGACTTGAAAGGTTTCTGCTGGTCTTTTAAGGTGACTGTTGCAACATACTGTACAGCATGTGTGCGTAACCGCAGATGAAACCGTGTGTGAAAACACAGGTGCAGGGCAAAAGTCAACGAACCCAGCACCCCCTCACCACCTCTTCAAGCTGCTGAATCTTGTGTTTTGCAATCCATACATCATCACCACCTTATGTTTTCAGACGTGAGTGTAATTAGGCCTACTGTAAACAAACAGGACAGTTAATACCAAGAAGGCTGACCTGTGTGTGCAATGTTAGGTTCAGTGGGACAATTGCTTTACGCCACAAAAGCAGCAAAAGAGCTCATCTGCTAGAGAAAATAGTCCCCCTAAAATTAAAAAAAACTTAAGTTTTGTATCATTCTTTTTATTGAAAATTATGGGATTTTGTGTTAAACATTTGAGAAATGGGATAATTATGAGCAATCATGCATTTGTGAAAACACCTTATATATCAATATTAAGTTAATCTTCTGGTAATACTGTATAATAATTTAGCCTCACTACATCTTGATTATGATGCATTAGTCAAGTATAAGTACCTCAAAACAGTACTTGAGTATTTTTTTTAAAATACTTTCTTCATTTAGTAATTCTGGACTTTTATCTAACAGCTAACTGTAATTATTAGTTAAGTTGCATATTAAGATTTTACATATGAAATGTGATCATCTTATATAATATGATGCATTGTTATACTTTAGATTAAACTATTAAATAGTATAAAAAGTAGTTAAAATTAGCTCCACTTGGATTTACAGTATTGATAAAAATATTGAAATGCTGCTTACAGATTGATGCATCAGTAATAATCTGTGAATATTGTGTAACATAAATGGACTATATGAGAACTTGCTTTTGAAAGTTACCTAAATTATGCTGGTAATACTTTTTCACTTGTACCTGAGTAAAATTTGGACATAAAGGATATGAATACTTCTTTCACCACGTATCCTAATTTTAAGAAACAAGAGCACAAACACATGCACTGCTGTGAGACACAGTCAGAAATGCTCTCGACCATGGTCTCGTTTGTTTACGGCAATTACACACGTATCACTACTAATTTGACAAAGCTATATCACCACGCGCCGCTCCTTTAACGTCTAGCGTGGAGATTTCTCCTGTGTGTGTGTTTTCCCCTCCGCCAGCTCTTTCTCTGTGACTTCATGCACCGCAGTTTGACTGTTTCAGGTCAGAGGAAAAGAGATAAGAAGAAGTGATTTTTCTTACCTTGGCCACCCCTCCCTCCACCACCACCAACACCACCGCCATCCCTCCCTCTAACAGCCCTCAGTCAGGCGGAGTGACAGGCCTCCAGTGTAAGCCTTTATTTACATTAGCCATAATACTACAGGTGATCAAAACAACATGGTCGTCTCCCACGATTAGCCCGCTAAACGCCAGATGTGTTATGACAAGCTGACTCCCACTTCCACCCAACACACACACACACACACACTATTACACACACTTATCCGCTATCTCAGTACAGGCCAAGGCATTGTCTGCAAATGTATGTATGCATGTCACGCGCATTTGAATATAATGTAACGTCTTTTGTGAAAATCACCACAGTTAGTTTAGCTGAATTTTTTCTTGTTTTCACTCAAACTCACTGATGTACACAAGTTGATTTCATATGAGTCACTTAAGCTTCTTATGAGCCGTTTCATCTGAGTTTAAATGTTTTTTCTAAACTGTTGATCCCCTCAAACGGCGCATTCACACTTAAAGAATATATGATGGCTATCTGTTTTACAACAAAAAATTAAAAAAAAACATTTTCATGTTTCACTAAGAAAAATTAAAAAAAAAAAATGAATGAGTGAAATTAAAAGAAAAAAAAAAAAGAACCCAATAAAAGGGAGACACTTCTGAAGCTCGTATGACAAGATACCAAATTTCAATTTGAGTTTGCGGAGGCGTGGAGGAGAAAGGCGGTGTTGTGAGCCTTTGATACCCTGCCGAACGGAGTCCTTCCCCAGCTGTGCTGGCTAATTTGTTCCCTCGGCCCTATCTCTCCCCCTCCCAGTCTCCGTTTAGCATTATTAATCAAATTACACCCACTAAACTTTCTTTTTCTTGTGTTATTGAAATTGTCTTCCCTTTTTTTTTCTTCCTACTTTCTTCTCGAGCATTTCTTGAGCATGTCTCTTCATGTTCTCTCTCGCTGCTAGTTAAGGGTAAGCTGAGAAAGAGTGAAAAGCAGAGGACTTGTCATTCAGAAACAGTGGCATCAGGTTAATGATTTAATTTTTTCAATTAAGATAAAGAAACACTCTCCCTCCTGACCTGCAGGGCAGCACTGAACATCAAAGCACCACTGCTCTTAATTGTTTTTGTACTCAAGAATAAAATTTCAAAAGAGTTTGCGTGCGTTTGTGTCAGTGTGTGTGTTGCGTTTAGTTATAGTGTGTGTGTGTGTGTGTGTGTGTGTGTGGTTCCCAGCCATCTCCACCCAACGGTGGCCTGATCATTTGAATCCTCCCATTCCCACCCCAGTATTAGCCTATGATATGCCATTTACACTACCGCTCCCAGCTCCTGCTTCCCCAGAGCGACTCCTGCACATATAGGATGGCAGCGTTTATAGTTCAAAGTTGAAACCCATATGTTCAATTAAAAACAGCCCTATTAAAAGCATTTACAAGCTGGTGAACAGCACTGGGTATCACGGTGCAGTATCTTTTGCCCCCCTGCACTCAGCTTTGTCTTTACCGCCTCCAAGTTGAAGGCTACTCTCGTGTATGAAATTACCTTTTTGCCAGATGAAAGTCATTAGGAAAACCATTTGAATATGCTAATTCTGGCTAGATTAAAAGCTGCTGATGAGTGTGGATGTAGAGCGGCGGTGGGGAGGAGGAGGGGGGGGGAGGCGGGGTGCAAACCAAAGCATTACATTTTATTAACCGTTTTCTGCTTAGTTTTATAGGTTTGCTTGGTCGCAAACAAGAATTCAAGACATCACAGAGAGCGTTTAAATGACAGATGTTTAAATGACACAAGTGCAGGAGGCGGACGAAGTAAAAGTAATTACTAGATCATCAAAACATATTTTAAATATTTTTTTATACTGTTATTCATGTGCAAATTGATGCAGCTGCAGACATTGTGTCCACTTTAATTTTTAAAACTATGTTTACAGTTTTTTCCATCAATGCAGCAAACTGTCACATCAACACTGGGGTTATTTCCAAAGATGCCCTTTGTTGCCCAATAATTTCCCATGATACTGACAATTCCTGACCACGATGAGGTTTTGGTCATTGTACAAACACCACTGATGCATATAAAAGGAGCAGTCAATACAGTGGCTGATATTAAAGATGATCGTCGTGTGCTGCTGGGAGCAGTCAGTCTCAGCTCTCTCTGTGTGTAGCCTAGCATTGCCCCCTACTGAAACCTGACTCCTTCCATCCACTCTCCGCTGCTCTTTTTTCCCCCTACTGGTTTTCTTTTCCACTCAGTTTCATCCTTGTCTTCATCATTTATGATAGGATGATTAATATGCATATTTTCATGTCAGAATGTTGAAGGCTTAGATGTGGAGGGAAAGTTTGGGGGAAAAGAAAAAAAAAAAAAAAAAAAGAGAAATTGGAGTGATTTTTATGTGCGAAGTCCAAGTGCAGGGAAAGAGTGGTTTCTTCCAAAGTTCACGGGGTGGACAGAGGAGACATAGACATGCATGCTCTGTCTATTTTTCTGGTGCACTCTATCACACAAACACATATTCAAACCGTTTCCTGAGATGACCAGTGCTGAGCTTCATTAGGGAGTGGCAGAGGAAAGGATGTGTTGACATTCCCTGGATAATTGCAGCACCAAGGGACAGGTCAGGCATTTCTGTCTGCCTCTGTACCTCACTTGCCCTTCCTCACATGTAGACGCAGCCACAATACATCGGATCCAACAGTGTTTAAAGAAAGAGTTATTACTCTTTCCCCTCATGCTTACTTTTGGAATCCAACTTAATTGAATCTACAACTAAATTCTGATATATTTCGATTGATTTTACCTAAATTGCGAATGTGCAGATTCTCACACAACTACGACTTTAATCTTTAGTTCTCAGAATGAATCCTTGACGTACAACTTGATGAGATTGTATGTGCATGTGTGTGTGTGTGTGTGTGTGTGTGTGTGTGTGTGTGTGTGTGTGTGTGTGTGTGAGTTGCCGGTGTCGGGGCGGCTCCTGGGGCTTTTGGGAGGCAGTGGCTGCTGCTGGTTAAATCCTCAAAGTGGCCTGGCCGCTCCTTGCCAAAGCTGCCCGCCTCAGTCCAGAAGTAATCCACAGCAAATTCCTTCAGCCTCAGTATCACAGGCCTGCGCTGTGGAAAGACGCGCTGCCAGGGGGACTCGGGGTTGTGCATGTGCGCAAGTGTGTGTTTGAGCGCGTGCGTGCGTGTTGTAGTCTTTTCTGATTCTGAGCATGAACAGCGTGACAGGGTGAATATGTGCGCATGTTTGCTCGTATGTATAGTGCTGCGTGTACTTGCATGCTGATGTGCATGGGTGCCTGGACGCGTGCGTGTGTGTGTTTGTGTGTTCCTCAGTGTGTTGGGAGACGGCGTTGCTGCAGCCGGAGCCCAGCCAGCTGACATTCAGACTGGCTTTCTTGCCTCTCTTCCTGGCCGCTCTCCCAGCCAGAGGTTTGTTGGCGGCCCAGGAGAAGGAGGAGGCACTCCATTCGCCTGGTTAAACATCCCCATGTGCTCGTCCCCCGGTGATGAAACATTTGTTTCTTTACGATGGGGTTAACGGACATGGGAGGTGCGGGGAGGGTGGAAGAAGAAGAGGAAGTGAGAGGCGATCTGTTCGAGAGCACAAATTCATAAGCAGACAGGTTTGCCACCGCTCTCCCTCTTCTTTTCTCCCTCTTGATCACCTGTAACACAATTCATTTTTTCCCTCTCTGGATGGCTCATCTTGCCAGTCTCCTGTAATGCTAATTCATCACTGTTTCCCTCCTTTTCTGGGGTGATTTCACCATAAAAACTGATTGTTTGTCATGTGAAGCACCTCGTTGAATTCTCGCTGGTCAGCGGTGCAAATTTCAAAAAAGGTCTCACCGGCTTTGGCCACTGGTCATTTGTCCCGTTATGTCTGAGTTTCAGTAGCAATACAGAGCACGTTTCAAACTTGCCTTCCCACGTCATGAGTGAAACCACTTTGGTAGAGCAGGAAAGCAGAGTACAATGTAATAAAGTGAACATTGACATTTAATGAGTTGTCAGTGTTTTCCTTCTCTTCCTCTCTCTGTTGGACTTAAGCCTTTCGGTGGGAAATCTTTGAAGTTAAAAACAAGCAACCTGGACATTATTGAATCCTATTTAGAAGGGCCTGGATTGAGAAAGCCTTAAAGACACGCAGGAAAGCAACGCTCCGGCTTCTGTGCCTTTTAATGTTCACAGCATCCTGCTGCCTTTCATGTCCATGCTATCTGGAATTAATTGCTTTTTCAAAGTCGGTGTGTTCATTTTGCTGTGCACGAGAGAACACGTGTGTATGTTTGATTGTGAGTGTGCACATTTTCTCGCGTTTGTTTACCATTTTGGTGCATTTTTTTCTTCTTTTAAATGCACAGGAAATGCTTTTATGTGTTGGAGTGTGTATGTATTTTTACGCCGCACGTTTGCTTTTGTCATGAAACCAGATCACATTTAGTGCTCTGCCTAAATTCCCGGTCCTGTATTTGATGTAAATTACCAAATCCTTTAGACTTCCCATTTAAATTGTCAGGTCATATATGCAGGCTGAATGACCGCAGCACCTCATGACAGTCCCTTTGGGAGGCAGAGTCAGCAATCAAAAGTCGAAGGAGGCTAAAAAGAGAACAACTTCAACCCAAACAGAGTCTGGTGAGAACCAGAAAACCCTCTGACGCTCCCTCAGACGGTCCATTTTCACCATTTTTGTATAAAATGTCAGCTAATGCAGTGTGTGCTGGCGCCAGCAGTGTGTATGGCTCTACGTTGGTACTGTCGGTAATGTGTTTATATAACATCCCTCACATTCCACGCTAAGAGCCTTCGACTCTCCCAAGTTCATTCAAGCAGGACACACACACACACACACACACACACACACACACACACAGTCTGAGCACACGTGCGCAGAACACTACACACAGCACATACAAACACACTTAAAAGTCTTACGTGCACGTTCGCAGACATCCACACACGCATACACACACTCCCATTCTCAAATATCCATTGTGGCATTACAGAGGGGATCCCAACACGCAACAGCAGCGCTCTGGGCTGCAGAGCATCGAGTAGTTTAGTTTCTGAAGACATCCATCATCGGCAGGCAGGCCGTCAAAGCCCAGTGCTTAGGGCCTCATTCTCTGATACCATTACTGCATTACTGTTACTCTGCTAACACTGTCACTGAAGGGCAGCAGAGGAAGGAAGGCTACAGTAGTGTTAAAGAGATTTACTCTGACTAGGATAAAATATGGAGGGTGAGTCGAGTTAAACTGGAGTTATTTATTTATCCAGAGTCTGAATGTTAGTGTGGTTTTCACTTAGTTTCTCTCTATTTTACTATAATGCTTCAATGAATATTATGGAAAGTTTGTATGTAATGTGTGCAAAAGGTGTGTGTGGTGTTCAAGTTGTTTGTTTTTCTTTTTTACAAGTTAATCTATGTCAGTGCATCATTCTGCTTTCTGAGGTGACACCAGAAATTAAATAAATGTCTGTTTATGTACAGAATTGTCTAAATACAACAGAGATTCAAGTTATGCAAACTTAGTGAAACAAACAGGCTTAAACACAAAACCTCTTTGGCGGAGGTAATAAAAACTTCCATTGTTTGTTAGCTAGCAGAATGTCTTTAAACCTTTTACAGATTTCAATGGAATTTGGTGTAACTGGTGTGAGGCCAAGTGATCGAGGGTCAGAGGACAGAAAGTTTTGTACGCTGTGCAGATTGTGAAGCTCGATGAGGCAAATTTGTGATTTTGGGCCTGTATGAATAAAATAGTGTAGAGCATTTAACATTTGTTTTTTTTTTTCCTCAAGAACTACTCTATTTGATTGGCAGGTATCCCATGATGTTCAACAGTATGTGAATTTTGATGAAGATCTGGATCCAGATGCATTGTAAAAATGATATAACTACAGTAAATTGTACAGCCTTTATGTGTGTATGTACTGTCTGGGTAACCGTGTTTGGCTGTAAATAAAATCGAGTACACATCAAGTAATCTGTGTTACATACAGTAAAACACACCTTCATGCTATAAAATTGTAGCTGCTTTGTCACAGCCACACTTGTAAAAAGGTGCATTGCCAAAATCCCCAGAAATGACCACTTAGCACCAAAGGATGGGAGTTAACCTCCAAAAACAATGTAGATTTTGCCAATTTAAAGTGACATACAGAACAGCCAGAAAGATAGCATAATGGCATAGTCGTTCATCATACACATCACATCTACTGCACCTCATTCTCTATTTTCTCCAAGGTTCCCAGTAGTGCACAGACCCATGTAAACAAAGCCTGTGATGGTATGTCTGCCAGAGAGGTGTGGAGCCGAGCTGGATCGAGAGCCGCGGCTCTTTGTGGAGTTGCCAGGCTCCGACACTCTTTGCCGTCCTGCCAAATTCTCCTGCCGAAGACTCACCAGCCGTCCCTTATCCTCAGCCGCTCTCCTTCTCCTCCTCCTCACCAAGACTCGGCTCCATCTGTTGCATTGGAATGGACGTTTCTCTTCCTCCTCGGTGCATTTTTTCCGCCATCTTGCTCTCGGAGGGCTCAGAGGCTGCACCGCAGGCAGATGTCACAGCAGTCCCCCAAAGTGCACGAAACAGGAAACAACAACCTCTGTCACCTTTTTGGGATAATCCCCGTCTGAAATGAACTTTAACTGAAAAATGTTTATTTTTCCAAAGTGTATAAATATTTTTCAATAACCTGTCGCCATTTTCTTACTCTTTAATTCTCCATTGAACTGTTGTGGTGATAAATAAAATAGAGTGGTTGACAATGGGGGACGTCAGAGAGCGTATGAGGGGGGGAAACAAGGCGAGTCAAAAGGCATTGAGTTCCCTCAGCCATTGTGTGTGTTGACACCCTAATCCGCCACAGCAGCCATGCAGGTGTTGTGCAGCATTCAGGTCTTTGAGGCAGCTTTCAGCGCACGCCATGGCACCTCTGTATTCACCCTGATGTCTCTACAAGGAAACAGTGGATCAGTGTTTCAGCGACTCACCGTCAGCTGTCACGCAGCCTCTGTGAGAAGCACATTTACAGCACAAAGATCCCCTTAGACTGTCTTTGTGTCAGCATTGTGCCGCAGCATCTTTCTCCTCAGCCATAATGACGACTGATTAAATCCCGGCGAGCTGTTTCGAATGCTAGGTGTCAGTCGAGCAGGGCACAGGTAAGCCCCTCCGCCGCCAAGAAGGAGGGGAAGGAAGGAAGGGCGGAGCGCTAAAAGTAAAGTATTTCTGACGGGGGTTTTATCATGCCGCCAAGGTGTCAACTACAGAGGGGGAGAGAGAGGCATATGGGAAAATATGTATCTGTTTATTCTATTATTCATAGTGTATCTTATTGTCACCCTGACACGTTTAGAATGCATGTCAGCCGCTGGTTGGAGGTTTGTTTTTTTTTTGGATCTGTGCAAGAGCTTACAAAATGGATGTGTTTACCTTTTCCCTGAAAGCGCCGTGCTGAATACCTGTGTGTCTGAGATGAGGCTTATTAAATTTGATGAGTAAAAAATGTCTTAACGCTTTATCTCGCCTTTGTGTCGTCCCGTTGGTATCTACCATGAGCCAGACACTCTCTTCAGGACGCCAACAGTGGCGAGAAAGATAAACAGGCCCGTGTTTTCCTCCTTTTACCCCCTTTTTTCTCCCCTTTTTATGATATGCAGTCATACGCCCGTAGCCCTTGATAATTGTGTAGTCAGTCAGAAATCCTAAACGGAAACTCAGAGTTTGCTGTATCTGTCTGTAGGAGTGACAACAGTGAAAGCGTGTTCTGATGACGGTTTTGGATTTTGGCGTTGCCGCCTTTCTTCTGAGGGTTAGGTGATGGATGTATGAAGGTTTGATCTGACACTTAGCGTCTGAATACGTGGAATCAAAGGAACAGTAAGCACAGAAAGTAAGCAGACAGGCTTTATTTAAGGAAATGGACTTCAGGGAAACATACCCATGTCTTTTATTCTGCTATACACCTCAGGGATATGGAAGAGGTATTTCAAATTAGATGCGTTTTACAGAGCTTATACTATTATTATATTTAGGCCATCTCTATAAATTAACAGCAGCTTGCACACGCTGAGCCTTTATCATTGTTGTAAGATATGAAAATATCAGAAATCTGCCTTGAAAATAAACGTAAGATAATTCTCACTGCTTTTAGTTCCTGTTTTTAAAAAGGCTGATACATTAGGGATGTGCATCTCCATCACTGAGGCTGATGCGACATGATGCATTGCCAACGATCCGACACATTAAAGATACATATGAAGCAAATACCGGTGCGATACGATGATTCAACACAATGCGATTTAATGTGATACAATGTGAGTCGACGCAATGCAAAAGAATGATGCCATGCAATTCAATATGGAACAGAGAGTTTGATTGATCAGAAATTAACTAAAAAATGTGCCATTTTTACTTTACATATTTGTTTCTCTTGTACCACAACTCAGTAAGCACTTGGACCTTTGTAGTGTTCTTTGTCAGTTTACATGCATATGCTCCGTCACCCAAACAATAGCTTAATAATCCACTTTCTCCGACGTGCAGAGCAGTAATTCTGGGGCGCGAGTTTCACCTGGAACGTTTTGGCAGCGCGCCACTTAGCTGTAGCGTGCTAGCACGCTTGAGAAACAGTTTAGAGAGGAGGAATCATTCTAATAAAGGCATAGGGCCTCTACTAATAATTATATATATATAAATAAATAGAAATTTTACTGATGCAAAGATGTTAGAAATGACATCACAAGTTGTATTGTGTCCGGTGCACACTTTTATAAATTGCATGGTGCACTGATGTGAATCGGTGGAGCTTCTCATCTCTACTATACACAGAATCTTTCATTCCCTCAAGTTCAATATCATAAGACCAAACTAAAAAAAAAAGAAAAAAGTATTTTATTTGCATTTGTAATTAATGGTGAGGAGTAAATTTCATTCGGGCTCCGACCTCATCATTGCTTTAACGTTGTAAAGCCAAAACGAGGTTGTCTACACCACCACATCTGATCTCCACTGAAGGAATTTTGCAGTAGAAAACAACAGACAGTTACAGCTCTAACTTGGGATACGTTGGCATCTCCCAACGAAAGCAAGAAGTAAACATTTAAATACTTCAAGGTCACGAGAAGATGAAAGTTAACTGCACACAGTGTCTGTGATGCTTTAAAGCAAATCATTTCTTCCAAAAATGTGTCATATTGTGTCCACAAGAATTAATACAATACAATATAATACAGTTTGCAATTTTGTCCAATCCAAGAAATCCCAGCAGGCCTAAATTTGGTAATGAAAGGGTTTCTTATGTCTAGGTTACATATAATTATTCCAACAGCATTTGTAAAACTTTATTTAATCAGGTAGTCTCATTGAGATCTCTTCTTTGCTTACTGGACTGTTGCTACATATATTACTGGAAGAACGCTTGTAAATTTAGTTGCTTGGAAAAGTCCAGTTCAAATCAAATCACGACTGATTCTTTTTTTACAGGAGGGATGGGTCACTCTTCTCTTTTTAACCTGACTTTGTCATTTGCACCGGTAAAATAAAACAAGTTCTACAAACAAATCTTGCCTCGCGCAGCTTTCAGAAACATTTAAGTTTGCCAGGCTGTAATTTTCTGCAAAGGGAAATGTGAGTCTATACAGTAAATCTAAGCGGCTTAAGCTGTGCAGATTTTTGATTAGAGATCAATTTACAGGCTTCCCAGTTAGGTTTGCTGCACAATGTAAGAAAAGTTGGACACAATGGACCAACAGTGAATTAGGATACAAACTTTTTGTTATTCAAAGCTAAATCCAAGGGCATTCAGACAGAGAGACAAAGTTAGCCAGAGAGAGAGGGAGAGGGAGATCTGTGCTGTGTCAGCAGTGTGCTTAAACCAACTCCAAAGATTAATCACAGGAAAACACATACAGCACATACACACAAGTACTCTCTTTGACACACACACACGCACATACACGCACACAAACACGCACACACACACTCGCATATACCCACAGTTGTATATCTCGCATTCCCAGCAGTTCAAAGTGTGGTTGGTTTGAAACAGATTAAAAACTGTCTATGAAGTGATGCATTGCAATTGTCATAGCAAGGGTGGGAGAGATCTTTTTTGCATAAAAATCCCCTCTTTCTTCCCACCGCTATCAGAAAAGAGATGGAGAACTCACTAATCCTGCTGTGGTCGCATTTGCATCGGTGGCAAATAAACAAAAGCACACCATTTTTCATCTCCAGCTTCTATATTAAAAGGAGATGTCGGGGGTAAGGGAGGGAGGGGAGGGAGGGAGGGGGAGAGGGGGAGGAGAGGAGGAAGAAATGGGGGAATGAGAATGAGAGAGGGAGAGAGAGGGCACCCAGGCAGACCCTTTGGTGTCAGAGATATGCCTGCTGATGTTTGGTCTTGGTAAATGGAAACTACTGTGGCGTGTTCGCTGCATCAATCCCTCCTTTCTCGTTGCAGGTGGAGACAAGGGAGAGAAAAGGATGATAGATGTGTATACAAAGTGTGTGGGGGGGGTGGGTGGGGGTGGGGCGGCGATGATGAGGAGTAGATACAAGAGGACCTCGGCCTGACATGTGGTAGAAAGAAAAATCTCATCTTCGACATTAACAAAGTAACTGAAGTGAAGAAATGCGAGAGCGGCGCCTCCGGGGAAATGTAAAGTGAGGGAGCCACGTGCTGTCCGACCATGACATTGAGCTTTTGAGCAAGATACTCAACCACTAACTGCTCTGTGACCACAAGCACAAGATGGGGATTGTACCAGGCCACTTAGATGTGAGTGATAATAAAGACATCCAAGACCACAAGCTTCAGGTTGGACACCCCCCAAGATAAGTCATAGTGGTTGTAAGATGATTAAACTATGTTTTTCTAGTGAAATTCTGCATAGATTTGCTTCCTCTGAAAGTAATTCAAACGAAAAAGTTAGACGGGGGAAAATAGAGCACTTAAAGTACTGGGTACTTATTTTTGGGGTATTTGACACTAGTGCTGATACCGTATATGAGTTTTGGTATTGTCCTGAAACAATGACCTATTTTCAACAAACCTTTTGTTTTAGTTAACAGATGCTTCACTCCTCCTTTGTTACATTTCTGAACACAAGCAGCAACACATGCACATGATCTGAGACCAAATACAACAGTCAAAAAAATGATTCAAATCCAGATCTATCTGATCAAAGAATAAGAAAACAACAATACAGTCTGACCAGCTTTAGACACGTGACAGTTTTCAGTGTGCATCAGACACTCTTCGGTTGGTACTAAAAATGTTTCAGTGTTTGATACGTAACCCAAGAAAAATATCCCCATCTGACTGACACGCCCATAACTCATGCAAGGTACACATTGCTTCATTTTAAGGGGGTCACATGAGAAAACTGCTGGGAACCACTGCTCTACACAGGCTGGGCTGAATGGATGATTCATGGATGATCAGAAGGGCAATTTACAGTGTAATAGACAGCATAGTGTCAGTACTGCAGGTGTATGTACTGCAGGTGTATGTACTGCAGGTGTAAGTCACAGTCCAAACAGTTTCACTACCCACAGACAGACAAGTAGCCATCAAATGGATTTGACCACCAGCAGTACAATTTGTTCTTGTGGTGTCAACACCTTTATTTAACTCCAGATGATTTGGATATGGAGGGAGTGAGTCGTCTTTGATCTAAATGCAGCAAGTAAAAATGTACCTACAAACTAGAAACAGTTCATTTTAGTGTCTTGTCCTAGTGCCATAATCCAATCATTTGCCAAAATTACCCCAAACTTCTTCATCTACATTATCTGCCCCATCATCATTTCTGCCAACAACAGCTGGGAGACACGATTTCACATCCGACACTACCGGCTGCTGTTTGATCGCCCCACGTTGAGAACAATTTGTCAATTGGCTGTGGTTAAACCCGCAGCCCCTGTTGCCTTTTCTTGCCTCTGACCCGTGAGAAAAGAGATTAGCTATTCAAGGCAGGCAACAGAGTGACAATCGCCGCATCAGATCAATATTACTTATCTCTCCCTCTCTCTGCATTACACTCCTGGTACAGTAATACACCTGGAGGAACCAGTGAGTGTGTGGTGATTAGATTAGGCTTTTACTGTACACAAGCACACACACACACACACACAGATAAGAGAGATGCTGCTCTTCCTCTCTTCTAGCTGCAGTGTGAAGTGGAGAGGATAAAGACTACAAACCCGGGGTGTTAGAGTTTGGTGCTCTCTGCAGAGGAGCGCTGTAAGGTTATTGGTTATCTGTCACACCTACAGCATGTATGTGTTGTTTTTTTTTTTTTTGGTCTGAAACATATAGTGAAAGTTTATTTTATTGCATTTTTTTAATTGTTAATTTGCTTATACTGACCAATTTCCTGCCTGTAAAAGTTAAGTCACATGGACGTAACATGTTGCTTGTTTGAGTTTTAGTAATCCGCCACACAGGTGCTTCTATAGGATCATTGAATGGTTCAATTAGTCTGAAAATGATGTAAATGTTATGCCAACGTTGTCTTTTGGAAAGATGATGTTCATCCCAGTGGATGTCCCAGTAGACGTGGAGAATCTGTGCTGACCTCCATGATGTGGCGTTTGGTCATTGACAGGCGGCAGTTAAATTATCATGGCAACAACTTCACTGTACAGACAAATATGCTGAAGGTGTTCTGGAGGCTTGTGGTGGCCCAACACTTCATTAAGACACATTTTGTCACAACAGAATATGAGCCAGAATAGGGCTGGTATCACAAGGTAACTCATATAGGTACAGTATATATCAATATGTTGCATCACAGTCCTTGTGATATTCCCATACCCGCCTTTATACCTGCCTTTAAACAAGTTTGGGATTGGTATAAAGTGTCTTTGCCCCTTTACAAAGAAACCGCACCTTTAATTTCATAACTGTATGAGCTGTATGGACTTGTGTGCAGCACCACGCTATTTCTTTGTGTCTTGACAAGAATAAAAGTGGAATTATTAGTCATGCAAAGCTCTGTGAGTGTGTTACGGTGGTTCACATCAAACGAGATGACATCAAAAAGTCTTTGTGGACCTCAGACATCGTTTGCACCAAATTAACTTTATATGAACACCACAGTCACCTGCTGCAGTTCTTTATCAAGTAGAAATTATTAAATTAATCTAATCAGTTAGTTGAATTGGTCTTTCGAATGAACCTCTACAGATCATTTGTAGACATGTACAAAAATCTTTAAGTCTTTCTGTTTCCCATGATGCAAACAAATTTACTAAAACATTATTTTAGTTGATTAACTGACTAGAGGGTGTGGCCCACGTAAATATAACTGTCAAATGAAACCATCTAATGCACTTAAAACACAGTTTTTATTCCTTCTCTTTCTGTCACTCTTCACTACTTCTGTTTTTCATAAATGCCTGCAGCCCGGCCCTCCGCTCGAGATGATTTTGGATGTGCAGAGAGAGAGCGGGTCGTGGTTTTTTTTTTTTTTTTTTTTAGATGAACCGTTGGCTCTCCTCCTCAGCCTTGTAAATAATTAGAATTCCCCAGCTGACTGCAGTGCCTGGACACTTCCATAATTACATTGTCAGCGCAGCAGCTGATTAAGGCTGGGCTGTGAAGTATGGTATTAGCTGCACTGTGTCTGCATGTAGAATAGAATAGATGACCCTTAGCTACCTTCAGCTCGCTCTGCAGGGACTCACACTGCGGCTGCTGAGAACTGGGTGGTGGTGGATTACGTTACCGATCGGGATGATTGACAGAGAATCCCCATTTAGATACTCACACTGTTACACATCAAATATGCAAAGTTTAAGTCCACTTCTGCTCAAAAATGTTTTTTGCTCTGATGCATGTGAAGAGTTTGACTCCGTTAGACTATTTTCACATTCGTCTGCTGAAGGAGGAAAGTTTTTCTGTGTTTGTGTTTGTATGTACGAGCATGATTTGTGACATCACAACTAGTTTGGAGCCAATCTTGGTCCAATATGCAACTTACACAAGTGTGATGTGGAAATTTGAAACCTAGTAAGTAGGAGACGTTATGGTCGATATATGATTTAACTTTTTGTGGGGCTTTTGCCTCAGTCAGCGATTTTAAATTGCAGACAGCAATAACAATACATGAGAGTCACCAGTCAAAACCTGAGTCACTCATTACTCTAAAGCTAAATGCACTTTCCTCATTTATGTAGTCACATGTTAATTCTGCATGCTTCTCTGGGACACACTGGTCTGTTGAGGCTAATGTCAGTGATGTCGGTGTTGTTGTTCTTTCTGTTTGACTGTCAATTTTGTACAGACTAGCAGTTCTGAGAAACTGATGCTGAATCATTTTTATTTATTCTTCATGTTACACAGAGCTGAAATGTTTTGTCCGTAGAAGAAACATGTGAATGTACCCAAGAATGAGCCGAGAGCTGTTTCTTAGACAGTGATCAAGTGTTTTAAGATAAAATACAGCCATTAACCAACAAGCACACATCACATCCTAAAGTAGCTTACAAAACCTGCTGTATAATAACACTTTTGTAATAATATAATTCCTTGGGTTGGAAAATATTGCTGGACATATGCCTTTCTTTGATGTAGGCCCATTAACTTTAAGATAGTTTGGGGTAAAACTGGGATGACGCTGTGGTGCATTAAGCTTTAGTGGAATCAGACCTCACACCACAAGCATGTGGATAAATTCCTGACTTTTCCTTTTGAGCTCAACTTATCATTTAAGACCTTTTGTCGCATGTCGTCTTCTCTCACTCATCCCGCCTCTGTCTCTCCACTCCGACTGCATCCATGAAGCAGAAACGCAGAAAAATGGTCATCCTGATAGCACCGGTGATGATAAAGACGATGATGGATATTTACCTCTGACCATACTCGCTGATTTATCACCACTTGGCGAGTGTCTGATGGGTTACTGTATCATACATCTCTGCAGGGTAAAGCTCCACTGTAGGCGAGTCTAGAGAAGAGAGTACTTTCTCCCCTCCCTTCACCCCTCCCTCCCTCCCTCCCTGCCTGCCTGCCTTTCCCCTGACCTTGCAGCTTTATGACTGCAGTAATGCGCTGCAGATGAAGAGAGGAGCAAATCCACCGGAGATAATAGACAAATCATCTCCACGAGGTGGTGGAATGAAAATCCCCAGACAAACAGACAGCCTCTGTGCTCTTGGACACCCCTTTAAGGAACTCTAGTGTTGATAAGTAATTATCCCTGCCCAAAGGCATGATGGGATTCACAGAGAGAGAAAACATTTGTATGATATGTTTGCAGTATTGCACGTACAGTACAGTAAATCTTTAAAGAACGGATTGTGGACGAAGATTCTGTGGATCTGTAATTGAATTAGTGATCGCACATGCACGATTTTGTGAAGTATGATTCTGCATGCATGTGTGTATTTAATGCCACTTGCATGTACTTAATGTATATGCATAATACTACTTAGCAGGGCTTGTATCAGTGGATTTTCCATTGGCCCCCGTCCTTCCGCTGCTGTCTTTATATACAGATACACAAGAAAAAAAAGGGACATTTAGTCTGGAGATTACCTTAAAATGCTGCACCTGTTGATCAGACAATAGCTAATGAAGCACATTTGCAGTATAATGAGCGGGGAAGGAGATTTACCTTTAAGTGAATAAGTGACAAGAAATAAAAATCATTTAATCACCAGAAATAAGTGTTATTTAAAGTGCACAGTCTGTCTGTTCATTCCTGCCTCCCAGCTATCAAATCAAATATAATAGAGGGTTGATTTAATGATTCGGGCTACCACAGGTATCAGGAGTTCTGAGGCTGAAGCTGACAATGTACGTTTTTCTCTCTTGACCACAGAAAATACTCATTTACGGGTGTTATTTTTCTCTGAACCTGTGCATCTGCCTCCTCTTACATACTCATTTCTGGGTGAGGAACCACATTGAATTTGTGTGCTTTTACCTCTGGCCCGGTTTCCCCCTGCTGACCTCAGGTAGGCAGGGCGGGGCCGGCCTACGTGCCGGCAGCAGCTGCAGGAATGCGAGGCATGACAGGGAGCACCCCTGTCTGTACTCTTACACACTGCTGAACTCGTGTTAAAGCTGCAGTTATGTGAGTGGGAGGGGAGCTATTGTAGGTGATCCTGAGGTATGTGTGTGTGTCTGGGTGAATGGTAGAAAACAAAGTATTTATTATATTTCTCTGTTTTCAATTTAAAAGGTGGCGAACCTTTCTGAAAATACCTGCTACAGCACCCAAAACCCGCATTGTTCACTTAACCCTCAATTTCTGTGGAACAGACACAGTATATCATCTCTGCGTCAGACATCCACAGAGACGCAGTGTGATAGTGACGATACGAGCATCGCAAGTTATTCACAGGGTTGAGAGGTCAGACTTTTAGGTATGTGTTCATCACGTGGAGACAACAACACATGAATGTCATACTGAAGTCCAGTTAAAGTGGTACTCTGCTCATCAGCACCCGACAATCAAACTGTATGCAATTCTTCTTGAATTTATTCCAAACAAATCTTAAAATTAAACTGCACAAAAAGATTTTAACAAGCAATACATGAACATGGTTTGGAGTATCTCTAATTTTGTGGCATATTACACATTTAGTAATATAATTTCAGAGATTAAATGATCTTGTAACTGACCATTTTATGTTTCCTCAGCTACCAGGTAAAATTTAATAAGATAAGACCAAATTACAGGTGCACATCACATTTTATCTGGTTTTATAACAATAATGCAGCATCTGCATCTTAAGTCCTACTGCAGTCTGTTTAGTCTGTTGTTGCAACATTCACAAAACTAAATGAGATGAATTGCATCAAAAAAATAGTCTTTTTTTTTTAGCATTTGCTGCCCATCTGACTGCATCTGGTCTTCCATGATTTAGAGCACATCTCAAGTTTATTTTGGGTTGAACAAGAACAGAAGGAACAAACTGCTTCAGACACAGGTGGATCAGGTTAAAATGTATTCTTTGCTATCTGATTGGTTCCCGAAAGATCTGTTATGGTAAAGTCTTGAGGTCATATACTTCAATTTGTGTCATTTTTAGAAGCTTTGATAGATTTTTTTTGTGGGTTGATTGCAACTTAAAAGAAACATTACAAGTTAAGGTTGAAATACCTCATTAAGATGAACTCAGGTGGCAGAAAGGTGAAATAATGAAACCACAGATGTATAAGAAAAAGTTCTTAATGAATGTGTTATTTTACAGGAGATAAAAATTCCCAACAAAAATCCCGGAGAGTTGCCTCCTCTGGAAAGAAGACCAAAAAAAAATGCCCCGTGTTTGACCTGAGATTGAGGCAGGTCAGGAGAGGAGAAGGGAGGAAAGAGGAGGAGGAGGAGGAGAGAAGGGGAGTCAGGCTTAGAGCGAGGGGGAAGCAAAAGAAGGTAGAGGACGGGTGTCAGGACGGAGCTCAAGGAGCAGTTAGAGAAAATAAACAGATGGGAGCTTTGAGGATATTCTATCTGAAGCTTAGTCCTGTTGAGTATAAATATGGTGGCGGGTAAGCCATGTAAATAGGCCTGTGTTTACCTGTCTGCACGGCCCAAATTAATCACCCATGCCGCCACGAGCCGCCGGGGGAGGCAGGGAGGAGGGGAGGGCAGCAGGGAGGTGCGGAGTTAGGAGTGTAAACACGGCTAAAAGCTACTGGTTGGCACCATTTTGTTTTGGTTAGGATACAGAGTGAGTGATTAGGCTAGCTCTGCTGTGATGGGGTGGCAGGAGTGATGGAGGACCTCTGTGTGTGTGTGTGTGTGTGTGTGTGTGTGTGTGTGTGTGTGTGTGTGTGTGTGGGCTCCACCTTTTTGGATTTTTGGACATTATCACACAGTTGCAAGCACTCGACGTTTTTATACCCAATTATACGTACATTTTAACAGCAGAAAAGCTTATAAAACAGCATTTAGTCGATTAACCGCTTAGTTGATCGACAAAGTTAATCGAAAACTCATTTAATCATTAACTGAGCAAAAATTCTCTTAACATTTTCTTGTCCAAGCTTCTCAAATGTGAGAATTAGCTTATTTTCTGTCATTGTAAGTTTAATATCTTTCAGTTTGGCCTGTTTGTCAGACATTTTATAGTCTTAATAATGGAAAAACAATTGACAAATTGACTGACAATGAAAATAAGCTTTAGTCATATCCATGTGTCAATCATATTGTCTTTGCATGGTGAGAATAATATCGGCAGAGTGATCTATCAGTCTAAAGCCTTGTATGCATCTGTATAAATTAGCACAACAGTATTCAGTTCCACACATATGACATAAGATAAGATGTGGTGCAGTGAAAGAAAAGGCCGTGGTGGGGTGTGTGTGTGTGTGTGTGTGTGTGTGTGTGTGTGTCTGGGTGGGGGGGTTGAGGGGGGGTCATAGCGTTTGTTCTGGATTTCCATTATGTGATTTGGCATGCTGATGCCTTTCATTTCAATCATTACCATTCAGTCGGGATCAGGAGGGCTTTCAGGTGCAGGAGAGGAGCTGCGTTTGGATTAGCAGTCCACGTAACCGCGGCAGGATAGACTCCAGACGAGGCTGATTATCATACCATTTCTCATACCTGAAACGATTAATGCAGTTTTTTAACCTCTTCTTAAAAAAAGTTGGGAGGGGGGCGTTTAATTCAATATATGCTTGGTGTTTAATCATAAGCCCTGAATTTTAGGGGCCTATGCAGAATGATATTAGTGGTTTGAGAGCGACGTAGGCCACCGTGACGACTTTTGGCTCCTTGATTTTTGCAAATTCTGGTTCCTCTGAACTATTTTATGTCCAAAGTTTAGAAGAAAGTGAAAGATAGAATATCTGTTTTGTTCCCATGTTCTATCAGGCAGGAAAAAGCTTTAACACACACATATACAAAGAGTGTACAAAACTGGGAAAATCTTCCAGATATTAAATAGCAGAATCTACAATTGTCTCAAAATCTTTAAAGGACAAGTCTGGCTTATGACAACATTGAGGTAAAACCAAGAATGAGTGCATCTGAACTGTCAGATTCATCCCTCATTGTACAGCAAAACTGTGTGAACGTAAAACTACGGTAAGTACAGTGGGTCAAAGTTAAACCATGAAGCATAGTCTGTATATACAGGTGGATGTAGCGAGGTGTGACGTCACCCAGTGGTTTGCATTGGAGCCGGTTTAAAGCCCAGACTTGCTGCTTATGGTCGGCGCCATCTTTTCTGTTTGGAGCCAGGTTGCTAGCTTACTGGGAACACCGAGCAGGGCACACTTGGGCTAATGTTAGCTACTTCAGCTAAATTATGCTAACAGGGAAGGTATCATGATCAAGTAACATTAAACTTAGTGAAATATTGCGACAATAGTCCGACTCAGTGCGACTCCCGGAGCCGGTGAGAGCAGCAGGGTTAGGGTTAGTCTTCAAATCTTATTAACAGAGCAATAATTTCCAAAATTACCACCAGCACATTTATTAGAGGGCCAGAATTTATCGATTGAGACCATAATGACTCGTTAAAAAAAAGTGATTGACTCTGTATTTCTAGAGAGAAATTGAGGCTTTTTGAATGGGAGTCAGTTGGAGCATCTAGCGGCTGTCGGTGGCCCTTTAAGGTACTTCTGCATTGACTTTAAGCTGTGGTAGCTTCTGCTTGCCATGAAGTCAGTCTGTAAACTGTGATGGATATTTACAGCAGACAGTTTGGGTAATAATTTGACTGTTTGCCCTTCTTTTCTCTTCCTAACACTGCTTGTGTTTCTTGCCCCATCTGACTTTAGCAATGTGACTGCAAAAAATATGACCTAAGTTGTAATAAAATGAAATTATCCTTCAAATACTAAAAGTAAAAATCTATTTCCCCAGTTTGATAACTAACTTTATAAATGCATTACATGAAAAATCATCTGTTCTTAATACTCTCCGTGTTCATTGTGCTCACCCAATCCTTCATGTAGCACAGGAATTAGTTTACCAATTGCCTCTTTTTTTGACAGACTAGTGTTAAACAAGCCACGGTAACTGCACACTAGGCCTTCATAAATACAGTAAGCCAAGTAATTTCTGCCTCGCTGTAAACTTTTCGGATTCCGTGACTTTCAGGACAGCGTGAGCCGAGAAGAATGGGCCGTTACGACATGTGAGAGAAGTAATGCCTTTTAGTCTTTCTGACATGTTTGTCTTGGGCTAATTCCTCTCCACACCACGACAGCCACGACCTACAAAGTCAAATGGCTCTGTCACACCTCTTTTCTCTTGCCCAGTCTATCTCTTCACTCTTCACAGGAAAAGGCCAAAGGGTTTTCCTTGGTTCCTGTAGTGTGAAATGCAAACTGTCATTAACAGAGAGGGGCAAGCGGAGGGGCTTACAGGGGAGCCATCAATACAGATGATGAGAGGGGGGAACAGAGAAAGCCTCTCCCTTCATTGTGTCTCAATAACTTTAAAAAGGAAACTAATCCATTCTGCTCTTAATTGCATGCCACGTCCCCCGATGTGTCTTCCCCCCCATCTCCGCACAATGTGGAGGAGGCAATATTTAAACAGACTTCCCAAGATTCCCATTTCAAACGCTGTAATGAGTTTTTAAAGAACATAATGGTCTATATTATATTATACATTTTTAGCAGGAGGAGGTGAGGAGGAGAGGAAAAAAAAAGAAGCTTTCCCTGTTAAAATGGGGTTTGTCTTTTCAGGGTTGGGGGTTGAAATGTAAAAGTGTGTGACAGCGAATGTGTGTGTGTGTGTGTGTGTGTGTACGTCAAACGGCGACAACATGTGTGAAGGGGACACGAGGAGCGCGACGGGAGAGAGTGCTCTGAGGATTAAGGTCTAATTTCTCCTGTTCTTTCATTGAGACTCTGCAATCCAACAGATTGATTGGGACTTTTAATTACACAGCAGTAATTATGGGCCAGATCTAGCATTTGAAAAGAAAGAATTAAAGTTCATTTTGCTTGGCTAATTATCAAAGCTTGTCCTTATGTATATGTGTGTGCGTGCCCAGCCAAAGCCCCCCGATGCTAACGGCGACGCAGGACCCCGGATACTCTGTAATTAAGGCAAAAAGGTTACTTCCGAAATAAAAGATGAGCGAGCTTATTTGGCGAAAAAAAGAAAACACTTCTGATAGGGAAAATCGGATCCTGTCTTTCATTCCTCTAATTCTAATTCTACTGGATCTAGCGCCACTTTTCTGTCACTATCAGCACTTGCAAATTACAACATTTCACATTCATCAGCCTTATTCGCAAGAGGCTGCAGAACAGTAGCTCTGCCTGGGTAATTGGGTTGATTTTTTTTTTTTTCCCTCTTTCCTCTGCTCATTCAATAAGTCCACTCGGCCTCGCCTCCCTCCCTCGGCCTCGTCCAGTCAAATCTGCACTTGCTGACATGCAGCACAGTAGCACTATGCTTCTAATTTTTACATTACATTGCATTAGCTTCACCAGGTTTAAGGGGGAAACCAATACAGGAATCATTTTATGGCGTAAAGCAGGAGCTGCGATTTGGGCTCAGGAGTCAATCTGGCGCCTGGTGATGATGGTGGTGGAGTTAGCGGGTTGGCAGGCCTGATTAGACCGTCTTAGGCTGGGGAGTCATATATGTGCTATTTCGCTGATAGGCTGCGAATCTGGATTTCCTGCTCCAGTGCGCTCATGGAGCTAAACCCATCCAACCGAGGAGGCTAGGCAAAGTGGGGAAGGTGATTTCCTCCATCTCCTGTCCGCACACGCACACACACACACACACACACACACACACACACACACACACTTGAGTGCTCAGAGTCACACACATGAACATCATCGCCTCGGCACAACCTCATAAAATCTATTTGAAAATGTCTGTGTGTGTGTGTGACAAAGAGCGAAATGTATTCATTGAAGGATTCTGGGGAAAAAAGATCAAATTTACTGGACTGCACTGGCAGACCTCGTAAAAAAAAAAAAAAAAAAAAATAGAATTTATTTTTTGGGATGTTTCAAAGTTAGTGTCCCAACGTGAGCTTGTGGTCACCCAGCTGCCGCCATTTCAGCACCGGCTCTGTCTCTTTCTCCTTTCACTGTGTGTTTTCTCTGTCTTCTTTCAGTCTGTCCGTCTGTCATCTGAGCCTGCCCACCTGCATCCAAGACGCTGCAGCAGCCCTTCGGACCATTTAGCGGGGACACAATTACGCAATTGTGCGAGCAGACAAATGCCGTGTAGGACAGTTGGGGACGGTGGAGGTGGGGTAATGCAATCTCCCTCTATCCTCCTGACTCTTTCTCCCCCCGCCCCTCTTCACCCGGCCTCCCCACGGTCCTCACCCTCAACACCCCTCCCTCCACACCTTCTCTTCCCCCCTTTTCTCCCTCTCTGTCATCCCAGGCTTGTCCATCTCAGCCCGGGGAACAGTGGGGAAGCTGTGTGTATCGGCTCTTCCCAACAATTACCTTCAATTACGGCTCACTGCAGTGTGGCCTAGTGAAAGGCTTAGCCATTAGGAGTCTCTCTCTCTCGCTCTCTTTCACTCTGTCTCTCTCTCACACTCTCTCTCCCCTCGCTCAGTTCTGGAGTCTGGCCAGGCTCCATGTGAAAACGACCCAAATAGCCCCCTGCTCACTTTACACGCCCCACAGCTCACTTTACGTGAGCCAGCCCCAACCAGAATACCTCACCGGCACTCTGTTAATTCACATCTTTCACTCCCTCGGTTCTCTTTTTTTTTTTGCTTCTCAATCCTCCTCCCTCCTCCACCTGGTCTCTTCTTCTTCTTCTCCTCCTCCTCCTCCTCACCCCTCCTTCTTCCCCCACCTGCCTCCTCTTCACAGTCTTCCTTTCTTAGAGTTTCTCCTCCGCCGGGACCTGATCCTGTTTGCAGTAGTTGGAGAGTTCAGGGGCAACAGGGACAATGGATACCCTGAGATGGGAAGCTCCCTGGTGGTTTAGAATACACTGCAGCAGATAAATGGACAATGAGTTTACAGCTGTGGCTGTATTTTAAGCATTTCAAGGTTTCGGTGCAGATGTGGGGTCTCTTTCTCTCATTTTGATGTAGGATTCTCTTAGTTTGACCTTCTTTTTTGTGGTTTTGGGTGTATAGGGGTACCCAATCCATCTGGCTACTGTATCCAGTCAACTCTCCTTTATCTGATCACCTCAGTGGGCCGGGTGCGAACACACAGCGCCTTATCTGAGGGTGTTGTATTTCTATTCCAGAGATAATTAGCATAGCGTTTGTCCTAAACCCACCATGCTGCACACACAGCTTAGGGGGAAAAAAAAAAAGGTACGTCTTATTTAGTATCTAGTGCCGACGCCGGGAACAATATGGTGTGTGTAAGCCCATTCTTAGCTCACCGCAGCATCCCCGTCCCTGCTGAAGCTCTGGGCCTGTGGACAAGGAGGTCCGGCTCAGAACAGGACAGCTGTGTCTGGGATCACACTTCTCTGTTACAGAGGGGACTGACCACAGCCCAAAATGCAGCCTGAAAACCATCCCAGCAACCCTCCCCTCCTCCCTGCTTGCGTGCCCAGGAAACCCCTCCAGGGCTCCCCCGGTCGCATCCAAACCTGGGCATCGCCGCTGCCGTTTGTGCCTCTCGCTTTCAAGGCCGGCCAAGAGCCTCTCCTCCTCCTCTATGCTCGTTCTCAGCCGAGAGCCTCCCCCTGCCACCTGGCACAGCGGCTCGGCTCGCTGCTCCGAGTGTGTGTGCGTACGGTATGCGTGTGTGTTCGCATTCGAGGGTGTACCTTTGGCTCTGTGTTACGGTATATGCCTGCGCTTTTGTTTGAGTATTGTTCGAGTAGGTGTGTGCGTGTAACAGCATTGTACATGTTCATGACTGTGTGTGTGTGTGTGTGTGTGTGTGTGTGTGCTTAATATCCCCATCCTCTCCAGCACCGGGGGCCCTTTCTAAAACGCGTCAGTGATTTTGGCTCCGCAGCCGGCGACAATACGGTCGGTTTTCAGCACACCACCGGCAAGGCTTACCTCTCAGCCAGGGACGGCCAAGCAGACACTTTCCCTGGACAATCCCCCAGCCTTAACCAACCCCCCCCCCCACACACACACTCATGCACGCACACACACACATACAGTCACAACCCTACAACATTCTCATCCAAGCCTGTAGAAACACGGTAAAGGAATACTCAAACTGATCCAAAGGGAGTGGCCAATTCCAATTTCACCCTGAGCAGATGCCCTTATGATGACGATGATGTGTGCGTGTGCATGTGTGAGTGTGATATATTGTATTGAGTCGTTTTCTGACACTTTTGAGCAGAAATGTGGCTGTCGGCTGTTGTGCTTGGGATCTTAATAGAAGGCAGGAAAAGTGTGGAGGTCTTTTAATTTGAGTCAGATTTTGCAACCATCTCAGTGTGACAGCTGCAAATATACAGTTGATCAATTGTTTGTACTGATGAGAATGCAATATCAAATATTAGTCTGCGCTGCCTTTCTTCTCCGTTCAACTCAGTGCCATCAATTGTGCGGCTCTGCCAGGCCTGTCAGCGTGCTGATTTACTGCTGTTTTGCCTAATACACTGTAATGACTCTGTTTATTCAGAATCAGAGAAACCACCCACACACACACACACACACACACACAATGTTCATTCTCAACCTGCGAGCAAGCGAGCACAAACAGCAGAGTCGATTAATGGCAACCAAACTATCGCTCGTCTGTTCCAAAGACACACAAACTCACACACATACGAGCCGATCAGTTGATCTGCCGCCAGAGAGGAGAAAGCAGTAACTGCGTCTAGACACAGCCCATAAATCAGGTATTTCACATTAATAAAACCAATGACAAAACTGCCTATTAATCATAGCACTGTGTGTGTAAATTTCATGAACAGCAGAGAGAATAAACAAACATTTTTTCCCCCCACTCAGCGCTGCTCACGTCGAATAAGAATCCCATTTGGGATGTTATGAAACTGTCTCGTTGACCTGCAGGGAAGATAATACGTCCTTCAGTGAAAGTGCTGCAGTTTCTTACTGTCATTGCCATAACATGAGTCATATACTGTATGCAATTCTCCCCTGAGGTCACACACATGCAGACATACACACACAATCCTGCTGTTGTTTGCCAATTTAACAGGAAACATTACGCGTTCCTTTTTGGAAAGGTTTCTTCAAGCTGTTGTTTATCTGTGTGGAAATATCCTCTTAAGTATTACAAAACACTCCCAGCAGCTGCCAATAAATACAGAAACTCAACCTAAAAAATTTGATGCGATGGTGGTTTGTTTTTGTACGAGTGTGTCAGAGTGTGTGTTGGCTCTTTGGTCCCATTCCAAACTCTGTCTGACACTGTGATTTTTGTGGTTTGTGATAAGCAGTAAGTCAGGAAAGTTGAGATGAGAATCTTCTCTCTGTTCTTATTTGTGCTGTTGTTTCAGCCATGTCAGATAGTGTAAACACACTGCAACAACTGTGATACAACTCAGGGGTTATCAGATCTGTAATTGTCTGTGTCTCTTTTGAGAAAGCGCACCGCTGATTCTTCGGGTAATATCTACAAACATAATCCGCAGTCAACTTGATGTGCTTAAACTGGCTGCTCTGTCTCAGAGTGGGAGCGCCTACACGAGTGTGTATCCCAGAAAAAAAAACAAAACAAAAAAAAACACAAAAGAATACACTCCATAGAAACGGTTTATTTCCGGATGTGTGTGTGCGCTTTTGTGCAAGACTGAAAGCGATGTGTGTTCCGCATGCATCACGCAGTCCTGATAAGATTTGAGCTGTTTTTCTAATTAGAAGTTGCTGGAATTGTGATCATTATTTTCCCCTCAATTAAATGATACAGCCTCCTGCAAAAGGAGCGTCTAATCAGTTTGTAATTAATGCCGTGGAATTCTCTCACCGCCTGCCGTTTCCAGTTCCCAGTAAAACAAAAAAATAAAGGCGGTGCTTTTATATGCTGTTCACTGAGGGTGTTAAAGTGTCATTGCGGATTCAATCAGAAACTACTTTAAGTGCACATTTTACCAATGCAGATTATAAAATATATTTTCTGAATTCTACAGGCCTTGCTTTGTCACTGACTATTTGATTGGTATTTGAGTGTAGAAAAAATGTTTTTGTATCTCATCTGAATCCAGACTTGCATCAAAGTACACGTACAGTAGTGACAGACAATCTTAGGATACCAACACATCCACATAATTAAACGACCACACAGGTGGATTGTACCACACACTCCAGAATGACTCATAGGACTGTCTTCTTAATATGCCGCGTCTGTTGGCAGCTTTCCAAAACAGTTACAAATCACTCTTAAAAAATAATGATGTTTAATGATGTGACAACGCTGTGGTTAAGGTCTGGTTAGGTTTAGGGAAAGATCATGGTTCGGGTTAAAATGGTCACTTGAAACGTGGTGTGGGTTAAAGTTACTACTTCCTTAAAGTTAGGCTACCTTTGTCGTCATGGCAACAGTAAACACCAAAACAATCGTAGCTTTTTTTTTTTTTTTTTAAATGTCCTGAATTGCAATTGGAAACGGGAATCAAACTTCTGCAGCCAAGTCTGCTTTTTGCCATCTATCTATCCATCCATATTAACATCATCTGACCTGCGTCACTTCTAATTACTACAGCTGCTAGATGGCATCTGTCACTCAAACGTAATTATAGGTCGTTTTTGCCAGCTGAATTTTCGACCTATACTGTTGTTTTTCATTTGAGGACTGGCTGTAGGATACAGTATGTGTGCCAACTTTTTAGTGTGATAGTTAATGAGAAAATACGTTCAAACTTCACAAACTAAAATGTTATAGAATCTTTTACCAACTTTTCTAGATTTACTATATTAGGTTTTTGATATTAAATCTGCAGTGGGTCAGTTTGAATGCCGGCACACCCAGTAGCCTTGATTTGAATAAAATGAACATCGGTAACCAGAAACATTGTAAAGTAATGACAATCTTTAGTAACCTGGTCAGTTTGCCACAGTTTAAAGGATATCAAAGGGACAAAAGAGGCAAAATATTCAGCTTTTTCTTCCGGTTTCTTTGTATTTACACTTCTGATCTGATCTTAAATCAGGTATTCAACAGGACTGGTTCATTTGAGAAAGGCAGATTTCCACATTTGTTTTTTAAAGTTATTTTTCAGTCATTCACAAATTCAGGATCTAGATGAAATCCTGAAAATCCATTTAGGATTCAGTTTTAAAATTCAGGTTTAACCCTGTTTGAAAGGGTGAATTATTTTTGAAACATCACCTATAAGATTTACTTACACCATAATGCAACTTAAGATCTTTTTAAAATCCTTTTTTTCCCTTTTGTCTTTATAAAGAGTTTGATCTGAGTTCTAATAGCGAGACCAAAATACCTCTCGGAAAATAAATCAACATCTAAGCTACACAAGCTTACACATGCTCTCTGTCTCTGTGCCTAGCAGTCAGTCAGTCATTTAGTCAGTCAGTCTGTGGATAAGAATCTGGATAAGCTCAGGTGATTACACTCTTTAGGCCAATGCTAATTGCAAGGTCTCTGCTCTAAGTACTGTAAAAGTATTAATTAAAGCGGGCCATTAATCAAGGCCTTTGGCAGCCGAACGTAGAGGAGGACAGTTAGGAGGAGGGATTGAGGGAAAAGAAGAAAGGGAGATTTTCTCAGAATGAGAAAGGACTCTGCTGCTTTTTTCTTTCACTTCCTCTGTGTGGATGTGGGTGAAGGTGGGTGTGTGTGATGAGAAGCTGTTTCAGTGATTTGCAGCCTCGCAAAGGGAGAAGATGATTGGGGGGTCATGAAGGTCATTATGGATCATGGCTGATGGAGACTCTTGTTCATGCCTGTTTGCAACAGGTAACGCGTCACATCACTGATCCTCACAGTCTATAAAAACAGACAGGAAACAAAGATCTTAACTGAGTAAAAACTAATCGCACCATTCATAGATACACTCATATTAGCCAGTTCACAAAATAAACGGGCTAATATCAGTGTATCGTGTCTCCACCGTCCATCATAACAAAAGACAACTCTGACTGGAGGTCTTTCAGGCTGGATGTCACTTAAAATGTTTTGATACATGTGCAAATACAAAACCGGAGTTTCAGTACAGACATGAGTGCAATATGTTTACTTTGAAAAAAATGAGAGTGTTCAAAGCAGGCCCGGCCGCCTGAATACCGCAGCTAGGAATAATGGAATAGGACTCCGGTTCTATTTTGTGGGTTTTCTTTCTGAACTGGGGCCGTGATTAAGAGGGAAATAGATGAAAATAGTTCAGCCAGCCCCGCAGAGCTGCATCTGACTCTAAACGGCACCTGTTACATAAAACTATTCACTGGTTGCAGTTTAATTCTTTGGCTTGTGACAGAAGCTGGATCAGGACCAATCAAAAAAAGGCTGAAATATTCCTTTAACATATAATATTGGGGTAGATATAACATTTTAGTGACGTATGATTTTGCTGTACTGTTTTGGTAAAAACTATTAATTAAATGTTATTGGTATATGTGGTAATCTCTCTTTGTAGGTTTCAAGGGTTGTTTCTGTAGCAACTCTATTGTCAGACAAGACTGATAGCAACAACTCTGCAAAACCCCCGATTACGTCCAATGACATTCAACATTTAAAAAATATATTTGTACAACATCTATGCAAGACAACTACAGGCTGGTAAAGTTTGAGAAAATATATCTCGATTATGGCGAATGAACTATGGTTACAGTCACAACAGGCAGCTAATACACCTGGTTAAGCTAAATGTGTAGTTAAGGTTAGGCAACTATAAAACACTTGGTTAAGATCAGGTAAAGACTGTGGTTACTATTTAAGAAAGAAACCAATAATTGTTGGTCTGTAATGGAACGCAAACTCAGTTGATGCAGCTCTCGGCTGGATCCTTGGCTCTGGATGTAAAAATTGTCCAATACAAATATAATTCCTTGGATATTGGGCTGTTCTGTAGTTTGTCTTTTTTCCGTTATTTAAACAAACCAGAAAACCGCACCCGAGAACTGGCCGGCCATAGGTACAATTAAATATCAAGTGATTACAAAGAGAAGCAAAGAATATGCTCTTCAACATTCATAATTCACGCACATCTTACAAAGCCTTAACGTTCGCCAGTCAATTTAAATACCATCTGTTGATTCATTTCCTCGTATTTTCTTAAGTTCACCTCCAATAGCCAAGCTCAGGGAATGACCCTTACTCATGAATAAATCATGTTTGTTCTTCAGGAATCAGTGCAGCACTGCAACCTTTTTGAAACTTCTATAAATTGGCCAAACAGAGTCATGTTTGGACATGGAAAATATTCATATTCCCGGCAGTATTCACAAGTCCCCCCCCAGACTTAAAAGTTAAAATTATACACTGCTTCTTATTAAAAGCTCCGATTATTACCCTGAGCCTTAATTTATACATATGCATATATTTAAGCTCTAAATATGCAGGAGGACGGTGCGGGGAAGAGCAGGAGTGAAATCCTATTATATCCTACCTGTTAGATGTAGAGTAGTAAGCCCTCTGACTCCCAGCAGAATGGGACTGGAGAGACAAAAGGCATCAGCGCTAAACGACTGAGGTGATTTTAATCACATGCTCTTAGAGAAAGAAAGAGTGAAGAAAAAATAACATCTGAAAACCAATTCACCGAACAAAGGCCTGAGTGTTCCCTTGTGGCGGGATCGAAGAGGAAGAGGGGACAAGTGAAAGAATGAAAGCCGAGAAATAGGGTTTTATCGCGGTTTTGAGTCAGTGAACTAAAGGTTGGGGTTCAGAGAGGAGACGAGGAGGGGAGGGCGGAGAGTTAGAAACCCCCTTCTAGTCAGCCAGGATATTTAATTTCTATCTCTTTCTCCACATCTCTTCCATAAACCCGATGAACATCATTTTCATGTCTGTTCCCACTCTCTCTTCTTTCCCGGACCCGTCATTTTACAAAATGGCTGCTGAGGGTTGGAGGATGATGCTCAATTTGTAGAGCGTCTAAAACGTAAAAGAGGCTGTGAGAGACGGGGGGTCGGGGTCGGCGCTCGGGTTTCCCTAATGGCTGCGCTGGGATCTGCCCCTGTTCTGATTGGCCTGTTAAATGATTTTCTGGGCTCGGGGCCCAGCCAGGACCCCGTCAGGTCTTTGTCCCGTGACAGACAGACAAAACGGGTAAAGAAGAGGAAGCGCTGTCCAGATAGGAGGGCTAATGAAAGGGGAAATGGACATGTTAGAGGCCGACATGCTTTAGTGATCTGACAGTGAGAGGGTTGTGCTATCTACGCTGAACATGAAGAGGAATATTCATCGTCAGCAAAGAGGTTAAAAAGACAGATTAATGCTTTGGTTGAGGGACAAAATGGCTTCTACAGTTTAGGGTCTTGAAAGCAAAAAGAAAAGGTATAGAAGTGCATTAATGTCGAGCGTGCAGTTCTACATTAATATTGAAAGAATTATTGTATAACAATCATTTCAAGTCTTTAATCAAATAAAAATGTCAAACATTTGTAGGTTCCAGCTTCTCCACTAAGGATTTGCAGCCTTTCTCTCTCTATCATTACAAACTGAATCCCTCTGGGTAGGACTAGGTCTCAATTTAAATTTTCAGATACTAGACTTAAATCTCAGCACCCATACCAAAACTCTACTTTCTGGATAAATTACTTTACCTGTTGAGTTACCTGTTGCATTTTGTCCCCCAAAATGTTTAATTTAACAAAAGAATCAACACTTCTTAAAAAACAAATGTTGCCAAAACTTGCTTGAAACTTGCAAGAACAGTCTAGAATTGACGAAATAATAATTTAAAATCATAAAACTGTTTGTTCAAAGAATAACAAAACAAGACTGACAAATCAACCCAACTCTAAAACTTTGTTTTTGTAACTGTTGTGCAGACAGAAGAAGGGAATTGGACGACAACACCGTGGGCTTTGAGAACTAGCATTGGGCAAGGACTGATGAACACATTCCTGTCACATAGTCAAAAAGTTTGATCCAAAGCCAAACCAAGCTAGTAACGGGTCAGAGATTATCCTGAATGCCTTGGATGCCGACAACGAGGAAGCATGCAGGCCATATCTGACGCCCTCTCGACGTTTAGCAACCAATCAAAATGACATATTACAACCTGTGAGCGTGACAGAGCATATTCCTACATAAGCTGCTACAAAACGGGGAGTCAAAAGGGGCCCACAGCTATATTTTCCTCTTGGGAACCCATAGCAGGGTAACCCCGCCATGGTAATGTGTATTTGTCCTTATTTTCTGATATATTTCAGTCCAAAAACTGAAGAATTATCAAAAGATAAATATGAATACAGTATTCTGTCGTAACCCAAGTGTATTTAACGTGATGTCCTTGTTATTTTGACATGTTAGGTTTATGAAATAACCTGCAAAACAAGTGCAAAGCCTGTATTTAGCAGCAACAATTCAGATTTATCCATTTTTTTAGAGGCGCTGCAAAGAAAAACTGGCTCAATTTGTGTTTTCAGTACAACCTAGTCTGTTCAGACTGTAATAAGAAACTAATGGCTCACTGCAAAATGACGGCAACTGCACAAAACGCAAGCAAGTCCAGATAAAAACTATCATATGAGATGACATGCAGGGAGGCAGACAGGCAGCAGACCTGTAGGATTTTTTTTTTTGCCCTTTAGTTTGAAAAATAGAGCAGTGTTTAGCGAGTAAGGTTGAAGGCGAGATGATTCCTCTGATAATGGCTTTGAGACCACAACATGCAAACTCCTACACACTGTCCTGTACTGCTCACACAGGTAAGACAGACTCCGTTCTAAGCTTTTACAGTTAACGATGCAGCCGTATGAAGTGGAGTCAGAGCCGTGTTATTGTTCATGGTCAGAACTGTTAAAATGAAGACAATTATTTCCAGTAGCCCAGCAAAGGCATGTTAAAATTTAGCCCCCTGAAACCAAAATCTCATTAATCTTGTTTAAAGTGCAATTTAGCTCGAATGTAGGTTGGCTATGGGTCCATGAAAGGAGTCTAGAGTGTGATTGTACTGTAGCTGAGAGGAGGAGTGGATGGTCTGTTAGTGAGCGCGGCCGGATGAAGGTGCATTAACTCCTTTTTTTTTTTGTTATTACTGTTTAACTTATTCATGCTCTTTCACAAGTCTTTTTGCAAGGTCAATGTAAAATTAAGTCAAAATGTATACCTCCTCCAGCAATCACTCCTCTCAGTTCTGAATATTTCTTTTATGCAGAAAATTGTGGGAGTGGAGAGGAAGAGCAGAAAAGACCCTCGCAGACCTACTTTTTTTTTTTCTGAAAAATCGTACAATTCATAATGTTGATAATGTGGAGAGTTCTCACTTAATTAAACTTGTGCATGCAGTGCAAAGTTTAAAAGGAAAAAATTGCACTTATGTCATGCCGTGAAAGTGGGCAAATTATCAAATACAAATTAATTAGTGTTTTGAATCCGTGTTCGGAGCAATGAATTGCATTTAGAAAATTAAAAAGATATGGCTGGCTCCTCACTCTGGCTGTGTGAGTATATAATTTATAACTAGAAAGTTCAAAAACCAAAAAAAAAAAGAAGAAAAAAAAAACACTACATAAATAGTGCTGCTCTAATTTTATATATTAGGATATTGGAATGATTTTCATAATAGTTGTCCCCTAGGACAATACTCTGCCAAATTCTAATTAAAATAAATATGGAAATGGGGACAAGTGAAACAGATAGACATCATGCTTGGCGTCTGAGGGTGAACGTTGCCACAAGTTATGCACGGCTTTGTCTTGTTGCATTAATCATATTTTACTGAAGACGCAGAAAAAGTTTGCTTTGTCCGAGCCATAAAAAAGGTCAAATCATTAGGTAACTGAACATCAGGCTGTCCTGCTCGGGCCACAGCTGGGGACTTTCAGGTTAACATGAAGCAACACGAATAATCATCACACCAACAAGAGTCAAAGTGGGTATTTCTACCTTTAAAACCAGGCTGTGAAAAGGGTTTTAGTGCAGGCTCCTCTAACAGAAAAGCTAAAAGTGATACGTCTATCATCTTTGACATTTCACTCAGAAATTTGAATATGAATGCGATAAAGGGGAAGCAAACGCTCTCTCCATCGCTTCACTCCGAGCCACTGTTCGGGCTTGCCTCATGAAAGGTGAGGATATGTGCAGGGTTTTACTGCTCCGTCGTCTTCACCTAAAGAGGCGGATGCGCCACACTCTGCCCACTCTTAACGACTTTAGAGCCTTATCTGGCCTCTCCATTGAGTTCTCCTTCATACATCTTGTTCATTAAATCCTTTCATATCCTTCTTTGCCATTCCACCGTCCCTCTCTACATTTTGTTGCTCTCAGAAGTTTAAGGTTTTGTGTGTGTGTGTGAGTGTGTGAGTGTGAGCTCCGCAGCTCGCCTCACACCTACAGTACTATTATGTGGACCTGAATACCGGCGTGGTTGGGTGAGTGAGCGGTGGGAGGCTCGTATGGAGAAGGCGAAGCATTGAGTTAATTAACGGCACGTCGGAAAAGCAGACATAATAGTACACCTCAGAAAAAGACTTGACATTGAGATGGACGGATAAGTCATTAATTGGTTTTCTTATTGGTACAATGGCAGCAGCAGAAAAGAGGAAGGTCAAGGCGACTTTGACAGGGACCACAACTATATTATGTGCAGGAGTGCTGGAGTATGAAAGGGGACAGATGCAAAGTCGATGGGAGATAAAGGAAGCTGTGAAACAAAGTAATTACACCTGAGATGTTCGTCTGGGCTGCTGTATGGTGATGCAGGTCAGGCCAGCCAGGCTTCACAATCTCCAACCTGCGACACGCTAGATTTGTCTTTACCCAACCCGGGGTCTGCGTATTCTCCCTCCCCAACCTATCCTCTTCCTCCTCATCTTCCTCCTCTCCTCTCCTCTGGGGAGGGGGGGGGGAGCTCGGTGGCACCCAGCTGAAACGCATATAATTCCAGCGCCGAGATGAATGCCGACGATAGGGCGAGAAGGGGGAATACGGCGAGATAATTACGGGTGATACTCGTGATTGTGAACGCGGCAGTGTGAAAAGGTGGGCCGCAAGATAAAACACTCATCAGAGAGGCAGCGAGAGAGTGCTGGATAAACAAACGCAGGGAGAGATGGAACAAGAGAGGGAAGGAGGGAGAGATAGAGGAGGAGAATGGCAAGGTTAAAGGCAGTGAGATTAAGGTTATGCCTTGCATAGAAAAGGGATTCAGATAGTATTAAAAACAGCCGGGATGAGAGGAATGTATCGTGTTGCATCTGCTAAATCAAGCGGGGGGTCAATGTGCTGTATCATGTGCACAATCTGCAAGCCATGACACTCTCCAGAGCGGTGAAATCTGGATTTTAATTTACTCTGCGCCGCTGAAATCGTTTTATTCCTTATATCCAAAGTGATGATGCAGTAGAAGAGAAAAATAGCTTTAATTTTCACGTCTCGACAAAATTTGATGGGGAATTTACATTTTCCGACAGTTTAATCAAAGTTATGTGCTGGGAGAGAATTAGAGTTCATCTGAAAAGATAAGACAACAGGCCATCAGTGAAGAGAGAAAGGAGGGGAAAAACCTCAGATTCTCTGCAACAGTTTGATTTCCTCTGTACATTTGGTGGGGAGCTGTTGAGGTAGCGCTGCACATTTGTACACGGCGAAAGGCTGCAGGAGATAAGAGCACGTCAGACCCATGGCCTTGTTTGATACGTGTGTGTTAAGGTGGCGAGACAGCGTCTGTGTCCACTCATACAGGTGTACATGCATGTGGCCACAGCAGCAGCAGCGATTTTTATCATCCGCTGCTTTCTCTCTTTCATTCTCACACTCTCTGTCATACTTACTCTCTTTTCCTCTTTCGTGCAGAGACAGGCGATAAGAGACTCAGATAGCGCTTTATGGCATGAATGATAAGGAGTCACCACTCATGCGTCCCATCAGGGGAAAAAAAACAGCAAACCCAAATGAAGGCAGCCTTATCGAGGACATCTGACACTTAATGCAACTCCATTTTGAAGTAATATGTGCTTCGTTGTAACCCTAATGGATTTGAGATTTCAGGGCTTTTGAGTATATTGATTCATTTCGTACACTTTGTCCTCTGAAGGATATTGCTGGCCGGGCCTGAAATGTGTGCAGATGCAGCCGATATACCGATATTATGAATGGTTTGCTTGTTTTTGAATGTGGCAAGCTTGGATTTAAAGTATTTTTCACCAAAAAAAAAAAGTGAAAGAAATAGAAAGAATAGTCTCTTCCGGACAGCTTTGGTGAATGTGAACGTGGTGTTTGCATGTGTGTTTGCATGCATGTGTGACTATTATCTGATCTCTTCTGTCCTGTTGCACAATTTTCTCTTATCGAGATCAGGCGTTTATTTTCCATTTTAACACAAAAAAAAAAATCGTTGTATACAAAAAGTAACCAGGGTCGTTACATTTCTATAAAGTTTATTCTATTTACAATAGGAGAAAACTAGAAGGTATAATACTGTTATTAGCTTGTGTATTTCTGGTTGCATCTTTTCTCCTTCACCCAAGAAGTGAATGAAATCAGCGTCGTCTCTCCTTGCCTGTAACAGTTCCATTTTTCAGTCAAGATCATTATTCCTCTGTGAATGCATTTCTCCAGATAATAATAAAAAAAAAAAACAAATTAATTTATCAAACTGTCTTTAAATAAATGCAGTTGTCACCGGCTTGTGGGCACCGTGGCGGAAGCATGATGCAGAATTTATTAAAACTCAGCCCCCTCTCTCATCCTTCTTCTGCAAATGCATTCATCTTTGTGACGAGGGAATATGAGTGAGATCCCAATCATGGCTGAAGGTGCTTTATTGAGCTGTTTTAGGTGTTTATAGGTGAGTCTGTCTGACTACAATCAGGTGGGCTTTCAGAAATAAGTAATGGCATCGCCGCGAGATACTCTGCAGCCATTTCATATCTGAAATATACAGGTTATAAATCATTTTTGCTGCTTTTAAATGTTTGATTTTTTTTTCTTCATACATTGACCTTAAAAGGGTGATGGGAGGTTTGAGATTGTGGTGTTATTAAAGAAATGTGACACAGGAATGATGAAAATGCATTACAAATGGATCCAGATACTCTTTTGTGACCTGCACTGAGAGACTTTTTCAATCAGTTGGAGAAATAGTTTGAGTTGTCTGTGACTTTATGATCTTTCCTCTTTTCCCAGAGGTTAATGCTTTTCATTCATGATCCAAATTCACTATTATGGACCACCAATGTCTTCCTTAAGTGCTTGGCGATGCGTGCACTGTTGGCTTACCTGCGTATTTATGTTTGCGCGCTCCTCTCGCTGCGTGTGTTTGTATATATCGTACACCAGCAAGGCTCAGTTTAAAACACTCTATAGGCTCTTGCAACTGGGGAACACAGATACAGATGGGTGCGGCTACATGGAAAAGGAGGCTCAAACCCATCCAGACATTATCTCCCCCCGATCTGAGACTTGAATGGTTGGATAAACAAGTCCCTTTTCCGAAATGTGTTTGGAGAGGGAATTGTGCCTGCCGTGCAGCCGCTGGGCCCATGGCTGGAACTAAGAGAGTCCACTTTGTGCAACACACCAGGCGGATATGAAGAGCAGATGTCCTGTCTGCTGCTATCCAGCTCCAGACTTAAAGCTCCACACACGTCACTGAAGATGACTAGTTGGAAAGTAGAGCCCCAAAAGGGAGCCCCCCTAGAGTTTTTTTTCTTCCTTTTTTGCATGTCTATTTTTGGGAGGTGGTTGGCTTTTTGAAGAGGTTTGAAGGGAAAGCTTATTTGTTGCAGGCCCTGTTTGCAGCAGCCAGGACTGAATCAAAGATGAGTGCAGAGCCCCTAGTGGCCAGCTAGGAAAGCATAGTTTATGGTTTTTCAGTGTCAAGACATGATGATAATATCCTGGTCAACCAAGTTTGTTGAAGATCGGTTTTGATTACACCAGTGACATTTTCTGAGAAATACCAACACTGCTTTTTTCCCCACTGTGAAAGTTTGTGCTTCAGTTTTGCCGTTTAGACTCAACTTTTCAAATTTACAGAATTGAAACTAAAATTACCCTCAACCCAGTTAAGAATCTCTTACACTTTTATAATTACCAGAGACACCATCTTTTCTCTATGCTTAATTAGAAAGGTTTTCTGTCCATTTGCCTCCTTTTGTTTCACAGGACTGTCACCAATCCCCTCAGAGACACTAAAGCTCCAACTCCTTCCATCCCTCCATTCCTCCCTCCCGCTACTCATTTAAACTTTTTTTTTTTAGAATAATGCTGATTTTATCTCAGTCATAATTGCAGTATAATTATGGGAGGTAATTCTCCCATGGTGCGTGGCCAGGTCCGCTGCCATAGCGTGAGCAGAATCTGCTTGGAGGTTAAACTCCTGATTTGAAATTGAGAGGCAGAACGATGGGAAGGATAGCAGAGAACCACAGTATCAACAGCTAGTTAGTGGTGTGCACAAGTGTGTCTGACCTTGAATTTATTGGTTGCTGACAAAGTGCTTCCACGTCAATTTGAGGGTGTAAAAACAACAGTTTGCAGAAGAACAGATAGTCTTCCCATCAAACCTGCTCAAAAATATCATAATAAATAAATACATAAATGAATTTAAAAAAAAGGTATTTAATCCTTGCAGTAAGGGCTGGCCCTGGCATTTTTGTGACCCTGAGAGAGACTTGAGACCCCCCCTTTGCCAAAACATGCAAGTAGGCATCACAACAATGAACTGCAATTTATTATACAGTATTCCCTGAATTTTTTTTGGTGCCCCAAATCACGGAAATTTGTTATAGTGCTACGATGAATTGGAACATGTCATAATCTGAAAAAAACTTCATAAGAGAGCCCGAAAATCCTAAAATTTGGCATGCCATTTGTGGATGCTATAGGGCACTAAAACAAAATCAGGAGTGTACCTTTCAATGTGTAATTTTGACAACAAAATTAACACAGTAACCCGGAAAATATACACATTTATGTTTGAAGGGTCTGGTGGCCAAGGGGATATAAGCAGTCGTTTTATTTGCTTGTTAATGCCTGAAATAAATAATCTGTTTAAATAAAAATTTAAAAAAAAATAGCAAAAGGGGCTTATTTAAAGGACCCCAAGAAAATGACACAACAGACCCCAGTCAGCCGTATTTTCCTACAAGTACTCAAATATGCTTAGTAAATTGAAATTATTTTCACATATTAAAGTAGAGACTCCAAACAAGAGTTTTTTATAGCACCTTTCAATATCAGATGTCAGTGTTTCCCAATAAAATAAAAATAATTAATAATACACTTTATTTATACAGAACTTTTTATACACAAAGTGCTTTACATTGTTGAACCAGGATTAACACATTTCAGGACTGAGGCAAGTAAAATTAATGGCAATTAAAATATAAAAAATAAAATGGAATAAAATCACCACCAATAAAGATAAAAAAGAAAAAAGACAACAACAGTAATAATAAAATAGGTAAGATATGTTGGAAATACAACGGTGTGCTAGAACCACGAAGTGCTTCACATGTGATCAGTAAAATCTTTAAATCAATTCTAAAACATACTGGTAACCAGTGAAGTGAGGCTAAAACAGGTCTGATGTGATCTTGTCTTCTAGTATTTGTTAAAAGCCGAGCAGCTGTGTTTTGTACCAGCTGAAGCTGTGAGATCGTTTTTTGGCTCAACCCCGAATACAATGAATTACAGTAATCTAACTGAGATTAAATAAAAGCATAGATGATGTTCTCAAGATCAGGCTGAGAGAAAAAATACCAGATTTTTGAGATGCTCCTTGATAAAATTAATAAAAACATGATTGAACAACATTTGTAATTTGTTTTTCAAATGAAAGGTCACTGTCAAATATTACATCCAGGTTTCTGGCTGCAAGTTTGTAGACAGGGATCCAAGATGTTTCTATAAAATAGGGATGGACTTTGAGGGACCGAAGAGAATTGTTTCTGATTTGTTTTCGTTAAGCTGGAGAAGGTTTTGGGACATCCAGCACTTTATTTCTGCCAAAGAAGATATGATGAAATTTGCCTTCTTCACTGGTTTTTAATGGGACATAAACGTGTGTGTCATCTGAACAACAATGGTAGTAGATTTTGTGTTTATGTATATTTCCTAGTGGCAGCATATATATACAGAACAAGGGGCCAAGGATGGAGCCTTGGGGAACACCACAGGTCAGAGGGGCCACAGAAGAGGAGGCATTTCCCATGACTACCGAGAGAGTTCTGTTTGATTAAAAGAATTTAAACCAGTCTAGAGCAGTGTCCCTCGTGCCAACCCACTTTTCAAGGTGATCCAATAGGATAGAGTGATCCACAGTGTCAAATGCAGAACTCAAATCAAGAATTAAAATCGAATTTGCATCAGCTGTAAGTAAAAGGTTGTTTGTCACTTTGATGAGAGCTGTTTCAATGCTATGACATGCACAACACCTGATTGAAATTTGTCAAAAATATAATAATTATTCATAAAATAAATCTTCTCAAAAACTTTTGATAAAAATGGTAATATAGAAATGGGTCTAACAATGTTTAAATCAGTGGGGTCGAGGTCAGGTTTCTTGAGCAGTGGCTGCACTACTGTGTGCCTAAAGGAGGAGGGAACAAAGCCAGTGAGCAGAGAGCTATTTACAATAGATAAAATAGTGGGGCCAACACAGTTAAAAAACTCTGAGAAATCTGGCAGGCATAAGATCTGAAGGACTCAATGTAGACTTTAATTTGACCATTGTGTCCTTTAAAGTGCCTAAAGGTTATTGAGCAAGGCAGAGGGGTTACAGTGTGGAGCAGGGTCACCGGTGACACGACCAATCTGGAGTTTTATTTCATTCATTTTGTTTGTGAATAAGGATACAAATTGGTCACAGATCAGGGGGGTGGCTTCAGTTTGTTGGCTAGGAGGGTTAATTAAGGATTCAATGGTTTTGAAAAGAATTCTGGGGTTATGACTGTTGTAATGATGTTGGAGAAACAGGAGGACTTGGCTTCTTTTACTGATTTTTGATAGGTAGACATTAGTTCTTTCATAATTTGATATGACACCACAAGGCTGTCCTTTTTCCATTTCCGTTTGGCTTGTCTGCATTTAATCTTTATTTTTTTTTTGGTATTGTTATTTAGCCAAGGCATGCTGAGAGTTGATTTCACTTTCCGGAGTTGTTTAGTAATTCTGTAGACAAATTTGAGTTTTGGTTATTGCTGTGTAGATGTAGTGGTGAAGGTCTTATGAAATCTGTCAGCAGAGTTTGTATTGAGGACACGAGAGGAAACATAAGTAGCCACTGTGGGAGCAGGAGATGGAAAGGAGGACTTAAAAATAATAGCTTTGTGGTGAGACACACATAAGCTACCCTCACAGAGATCAACACTATCAAAGAATAAAACCAGAGGACAAAACAATGTCCAGGGTGTGTCCCTTTATGTGAGTGGGACTCTCAACTGACTGAGCGAGATTAAAAGAATGTACAATGTCTATAAAATCCATAGTAAAAGAGGAACCAGGGGAGCAGCATACGTGTATGTGTGTTAAAATCACCTAAAATCAAGACTCTGTCAACGTGAGGCATAATAATAGCTACAGCTAGATTTAGTGAGTCTGTAGATTAAAACACAAAGTAGTGGGGCCTTGCCATTTATCATAAAACAAGTGATTCAAATCTGTTGAATTGGACCATTTACATAGCCAAGAGTCCAGGGTGTAAAGATAGCTGAAAATCTCCGAACCACGCCGGCCGAGATATGGTATGGGCCCGGAGAAAACAACAGGAAAAGGCCAAAACAAGGCGTACACCAAGGGTATGTGGAAAGATTGTGATTTTAGCTCAGCTAGTTTGAAAAAAAAGATCTGAAAAAGAATTAGAGGGAAATAAACAAACTACAAACCGGTTTGAGGATAATTTTAGTATGTATGTTGTCACACTAAGCCGTAAACTACCAACTACAAAAGGCAATTTAGGCAAGACACACCTCCTGGAAACCTGATTCAGTTGTGACACTTTAAAGGGGTACTCTAGTAATTTAGTAATGCACTTCCAAAAAGTTGGACAACTAATGAGATCATTTTTTTTTTAAAAAGGTCAAAATTGAAGCAAAAGAGACTGACTTTTAGTCCCTAGTATGGGTCAAACTCTGTAAACACTGAATCCTACAGCTACAATAATGCAACTAGAAAGTGACTTTAAGACATCACCTACCTTCTGAATGCCCACTTCACTTAAAAGCACACACATCCGGTTTGTAAGGCAGGCTTTATGTTAAAACTTCTAACAGCTATACAGCTGTTTTCACATGTTGAGTAGTAGTCCTTGTGATGAGTGAAATGAATTTCATGTGTAAAATTGGTGCCACTTTAATATGACATGAAAACTATTTAGCAGAGAAGTCAGAATAAAAGCTAAAAGTAATTGACTCCAACTATTTCCAAAAAGTCAATCGCAAATTTAGACAGTGCTTTGTAATTTTTTGGTGAAATTTAACTAATTTTTATTTTGAGGGACCTCTCAAACTTCTTTAAGTACCCATTTAGAGGACCCTTAGGTGCCCCCACACCCACAGTAACTCAGCCTAAAATGACTGCATGGTTTAGAAACACTTGCATAAACATGTGGTTGTTGTTTCGGTTGCGAGTGTGTGTGTGTGTGTGTGTGTGTGTGTGTGTGTGTGTGTGTGAGTGAGAGAGAGAGAGAGAAAGAGAGAGAGAGAGACAGAGGCAGCAGTTATACAGTACGTTATTGTCATGGTGGCCGGGTGTTCTTTACATGGAGCACGGAGGGGAGGAGAAGGGAGGGGGGGGGGGGGCGAAGGGATGACCACAGGGCCAGCACCCAAGGGTGCAAAGGAGACGGAGGGTAAAACCACACCCAGCAGCACACACTCTCTGCAGGAGAGTGAGGCTCCGCGACCTCATCTACTCCATGCAGAGAGGTCGGAAAAGTGGTGCAACTGTCTCTTAAGAGTGTGTGGGTTTAATGTGTGTGTTTTTCCTGCAGACTGCTTTTTCAAATCATGAGTCTTACAGAAACTTGCTGTTAATGGAGCTGCCCCTGTTGAATCTTTCTTTGTATTAGTGACTTTGTAATTCTTAGAGAGGCTTTTGACTTTTACATATTTTTTTTTTTTTTTATACAGAGGGGCCCCCAAAATGGAAAATTATTCATTCAGAAAGATCCGGGTGAGAAATCATATTCTCAGAATCTTACAGCATTGTCCTCTCAGTATGACTGTCTTCTTCAATGTATACTGTTGGGCCAAGCGCTGTGCAGGTGTGTGTGTGTCGGTGTGTATGAAAGAGGGAGGCTGTCGGAGAGAAAGAAGCAGAGGAAGAGGAAAGTGTTAAGGCAAAGGTGAGTATTCTCCCTCTTGTGTGTTTGAGCTTTTTTGTTCTAAGAAGCTTGCTGTGATCCCACATGGGCTGTGTGTAATGAATTATTTTGTTAGGTCGCCGCAAAACCTAGTCCCCTCCCCCTCAACCACACTCTGTGTTTCTTTGATCGCATACCCACTGTGGGTGATCTGACACCTTTGCAACAAGTCTTGTGTGGAGAAAAAGCAGAGAAAACTAATGTGAAAGTCACCCGTCAAACGATCATGCATTGCCAGTTAGACAGCCGATCAAAGCTGTGCAACTCCCTTTCTTGGCCTCTTCTGTCCCCATCTTGTTAAATCAGCCCACATTTTCTTATGCACTAATAAACAAAACAAATGTAATGTTCTGTGGAATAGTTGCCTTGGTTTCCTTCTTGCAAAGTGCATCTGAATATGTCTAAGAAATCAGATTTGGAGGCCAGAGGTGTTCAAACAGTTGGACTTATTCAGAGTTGAAGAATTTTCTGTAACCTACTTAGTGATTTAGCCCCCATCCAAGTCTTTCTGCGCTGGATTTCTCCTTCAGAATGACACTCTTACTGGATGCCTGCAGAGTTGGAGAGCCATCTCTCTGCGTCACGTAATTAGAAATGCAAAGGTAAGCCTCGGGTTGTTAATAATTCAGTTTGAAAAAAAAAAAAAAAAAAAAAGAGAGAGAAAGTAACGGCAGGCTTTTGTTTCATAATGCATCTCTCGAGCGAACTTTAAATTGGGAAAATTAGAGGAATAAATATGCGTCTGTTGTTTTTGTGCATTTTTAAAATCCCAGCCTGAAGCTCAGCTAATTCTTCAGGAGTGTCTCTTTCTCGGTTTCTGCGAGAGTTGAAGTCCTGGTTGCTCTACGGATGTCGACAATGGTCTACGGTTTCCCTGCACGGTGGTAAAAACCTCCACGCTGTTGTGACTTTTGATCCCATGTTATATATACAGTACATACACTCTTTCCTCTTGCTGAAGTGGTGTTACAAAGGCCAGGTGTTGTCTGGAAAGAAAACGTCTGAGGGCAGGAAATCCCTGTTGACCTACTTTTAGCAGAGAGAGAGAGAGAGAAAGTGATGAAGAGCACAGAAGGGAAGAGGAAGTCACTGTCATTCATGTTACGCTTAATTACTGAAGGAAAGGATCCTTTATAGATTTAAATAGTTTGTACTGAAAATAGCACACAGGAGGTCACATTTAGCAGTATTAGCTTTCCGATCACCAAGTTATATTTCTCAAATACAAATTGGCTGTGCACAAAAATGCCTCACAGGCTATAACGAAGGGATTATGAAACAGAATTTAACTATATCGCGTTTTTCAATTACTTTTTAACAAAATACGATTTTCTCCACAAACAGATGCACGATTAGAAGAACAATGATATTTTTCGATTATAGTGATAATTAATTATAAATGTCAGTATTGATTTTTCTTTCCCCCAAAACCGATGCATACAGATTCAGCACAATTCAAATGCTGACATTTACTGAATTTGGTTTACCTACTTAATTGTACGTGACTTTACACTATATATATATATATATATGTATATATATTACGTGTATTTTAACCATCAAGCATTTGCATATTTCACAAAGTGTTACAAAAGTTGGAAAAAAGTAGGAAATGCAAATAATGAAATAATATTGATTCCCTGAGGGGGAAATGGCACAAAATCTATTGTATTATGACACAGGATCATAATCTTTCCTTGCAAACTGCAAGTACATTATTTAAATTATCATTATGTTATTTTATCACCATCTGCGGCTAGATTTATCACTGACTTTGGTAATCATACATCTACAGTTAGATCTAATATTAAACAAATATTATGTTTAAGAGTGTTGCTGTCAATAATCAGTTGTTTTAATCACAAACTCAAATCACAAAATGCAAGATGCCCCTTTCTGTAATTAGAATCCTATTTTTCTTCCTTTATGCATTTTCTATTATTCCAAAAAACTACGAGGAGGAGAAGAGCGATAAGTTCAAAAGAAAAGAGAAATACTGTACAGCATGCACACACGTTTGAAGTCTTGGTGGTATATTTGTGGCACTTCTGAGGAATTCAAACAAAACAATCAGCGCTGAGGAAAAGAGAGAGCAGCACAGTCAATACGCGAGATTAAAATGTCACTCATCAACAGAACTTTTCACTCGACATTAGCCTCCATACTGGCATTCTAGGTCACAGGGCAACAGTTTCGCAGGCTACACAGTCATAGACTAACATGATGATAATGCGACATCCCCAAATTGCCACTTTATTTACTGTACATGCAGAGAAGTGAAAGGGTTAAGTGGATGTGTTATCTGCTCGTCTTCGCAAGCCACTGAAACTGCGTTCAGATCACCGTGGGACACAAAGTCTCCCACCCAGAGCAGCCCCTTGTTTTCAGGTTTGCAGCTCGTCTAGGCGGCTTCACCCGACATTATCTATCAGTGGCAGAAAAATAAACAGTTTCTTTAAAAAAAAAAAAAAAACAGCATGAATGTAATTCACATTTTATAAAAGATTTCTCGTTATCCACATAATCCGATAACATTTTAGTTTTCTGTTCTTTTCCTGTAGTTTTATTTGACAAACGTTTCACTGTGTAACTTTTTTTTAACAGTTATTTAAATGTATTTATTCTCTATGTCATACGATGCCATTTGTATATTCATAACCCATAATTGGTATGTTAGGATTCATTAATGTATTTATGTATTTTGTTTCTTCTGTTCAGCTCTCAATTACTAGATGCTACTATCTCAACAAATATCAATACTTCCCCTTGTGGATCATTAATGTTTCACATTCTTGTCTGTTGGTTATCCCCAATCTGCTTTCATGCAAATAAATTGAAGCATTACACGGTCATCTATGTGTTAAGTCACTTTTTCAACCATTCAGACCTATAAAACCTGTTTTTTTGTTTGTTTTTTTATAAGTTAAATTAAATACGTCCTCATCCAGCTAAAACTAGATTGTTTTTTCGGTTGTTTCATAAAATGTTTTGGAGAGTGGATTAGATTTTTCATCTGACTACAGCGCTGTTACACAAATGAAAGTATAGGCCTACCACACACACACACACACACACACACACACACACCTCCTCTTACAGAGCAGCCTGTCAGTCAGCTGAGGGGAGACTAAAGACCGTAGATGTGTATCACACATTTCGCCAGTCAAGCATTACGTCTGACCTGGTCGGTGAATGCCCACCCCCCTTGCGCCCCTCCACCCTCCCGATCCCACCACCCCAGTACCCATCTATCCCTTCTTTATACCCCCATACCACCTCCTCCCTCCCCGAGCCTTACCCCAACTTCGTTATCTGCCTGTTTGGGGATGCTCGGCTCCTCCCCGGCCTCTTTGTGCTCGACGGCGAAAAGGCTGGAACTTGAGAAAGTCCACGTTTGTGTCTCTGAGAAGCTCTTGTCTCGCCCTGAATGGGCCTTAAAACTGACTTTCACCACTTTCTTTAAGGAAAAAACGTCCCATCCCCCCCCCCACACACACACTGTACACTACCAGTGACCTTGTGCGTTGGAAGTTTCATATTAGTGGTATGGAAATATTACATTTAAAGACGAGATATTATCTGTATGTAGTGTTATCGGTGGCCGACAAGCTTTAATGGCTCCGCTTCGGCTTTTAGAAATTACTCAGTACCAAACTTCTTTCCTCTGACACTGCGTCGCACTGTGGCTTCTGCCATCGGTGCATCTTGTTGTGTTTGTTGTGTTTGTTTTACATCTAGAAAGACAAACACACTCTACATTACATAATTACATAAATACAATGTTAAAAATAAGAGGTTTCCATCAAGGCAATCACAGTCTAATTTAATTTAATTCTGGACTCTTTCAATACAATAATGAAAAATTGTTTTCCACTTTTGCTTCTTTCAATTTTTAAAATTAGATCCGTCCTCAAATACTTAGACATATTCTTTTGATTGTTAAAATCATGAATAAGCAGCTAAATAAATACACAAATGTCATTTCTCAATAAACACGCTTTTTAAAAAACTGTACTTGTCATCTTGTGTAATTCGGAGGTATAAAAAAAAACCCTGCACCTTGTAGTATCACTGTGAAAATAATCTTTATGAAAACACTTGGGTGGTGTTTTTTTTTTTTTTTATTATCCTTTTTAAGACATTTTTGACTGTTCTTATGCCAACTGCTTGCACATGTGGTTGCATATTTAGTAGGGTAGGTGGTTTTCTAACAACTATTGGTTATTGACAGAAAGAAAGATCGAGAGTGTGTGTGTGTGCGAGAAGGCTCGGTAAGTGGAAAATGATGAGATGATAAGTAAAGGGCCTGATGAGGGGCTTGATTGCGAGATGATAGTTTGTGGTCTGACACAACTTCATGCAGGGACAGCCCAATTCCTGCACAACACAACAGAAAAAAAGAAACTATTTCTTAAAAGAGTTCAAATAAATAAATGAGAGTTAAGTCATTCTCTAAGAGGGCATAAAAAGATTCACATTTCTACAGTGCGACTGCAGCCTGATATGCCTCCTCTTTTCTCGATGCACCGCACATGCAGGACTGCATTCCACAGCCCAAGATAATTAAGGGTGAAAAATCCTTGTCATTGCAGGGGGAAGCTCTTTAGGTACCAATTCACCCTGATGAATAAAACCCTAATTAATCCATTTAATCTGCTGCATGAGATTATTCCCGTTTTCACAACCATGCACTGTACACTGCCTGTCCTGAATAATAAAAGGTCTGGGAAAAAATATAGGGGGAAATTTCCCATCCAAACTTATGTGATAAGGTCTTGATCTCTCTATTATTTTGCCCTCGGTTTTACAGCCAGTGCTATACTGTTGAAAGTGTGCCATAAAAAAGCCAGCATGAAAGGGCAAAAGAGCAACAGTAATCATACTTGTCTTAGAAGACCTTCTGGCGGCATTGTGCTGCCCTCCATCGCACGTCTGCAGCCATTTTTCACAGAGGCTGTAAATATGACAAGGCCGGGTTATACGAGTTCCCTTGATTTAGAACAAGGATACAAGAAATTCTTGTTGCAACGCTGCTTTATTTAGGTTATTATAAATGAGTATGTGGTGGGAAATCTCTTTTACTGTACCCCAAAAGAGCATTTTTTTTTTGTCTGTAATTTCTCCCGTTGAAGATGTAAAAAATGTCATTTCTTAATTAAAATGAATAATAAACTAACAACTCTCTTGACTCTAAGTGTTTTTTTTTTGTCATGCTTGCTGTTTAAATTGCCTTCCCTTTTCAACTGGGTGTTGAGTAAAAACCATAAAAGAAAAGTCACAGGAAAATGATAAAAAACAATACCAGGCACACTACTGCAAATCACATTCTAAGTATGAAACTGTGATGCAAAATGTGACTAGTTCCACTGATTTTTAAAGTCGTGGAGAATTCATAGAAAACATGCAAAGTGTGTGCACCCTCATGGCCGCCCCCTTACTCTTATGCTTAGTCACAGAGGACAGACGTATATTGTCAGGTACTGTAGAAAGTGAGAAGGAACTAGTGTTTCTATGAGTTTGTGTCTTTCAGTGTGTGTTTGTGTGTGGCTGTTCTGGTGTTTTCTGTGTGTTTTAGGTTACAGCCCGGCCAGCTCGCCTGCTCACGGTTGCCTCCAACTAGCCCAGATCACTTGCCTTGTCATCAGGCACCATTATATGGCTCCCTCACAGGCTCCTTAAAGTCTGTTCCTTCAATACACACACACTCACACACACACTCACAGGGTACTGTATTCAATTCAGACTGTTTACTGGGGGACTTTCAGAGAGGGCAAAGCACCAGGCTGCGAATGACGCTTACCACTTTTTTTTCGTGTGTGTGTGTATGAGTGTGTGTGTGTGTGTGTGTGTGTGAGTGTGTGTGTGTGCGCATTAAATCAGAATTTCTGTGTCAACGTCCAGCAAGCAGCTTATAACTTTTCACTGAATCGCATTAAGCGTGTTTATCGATACAGTTTTGCTAGTGAATTATTAAAAAGGGATGGCTCTGGTGATATGGCTCTGACTGAGCTTAATCACTCATTATAATCCACGGTGGATAAAATATTCACAAGCGCTCATAGAGGGACCGGCCTTGTAAAGACCTTATCACCCCGTATCTGGGAAATCGATATTCACACCCCATCTGATAAGCAAATATGTATGAAAAAAGAGAAGCTGACTGTTTGAAACGCTGCACACAGCCATTAGAAAAAAAAAGGGGGGAAAGAATTGGAGTTTAAAACAAAATAAAATAGAGAAAAGATGACAAATGAGATAAAATAATGAATTCAAACTATATTTCTCAATCATATTGACAGATAATCTCAATTATTGTGACAATTCTACCGTTTTAGACTTAACAGCAGCCAAAAACCCCCATTTCAAATGCCACTTAGAGGCAATATTACGGTGTGGGACTGTGCACATTATTGTGTGTGCTTTACAGTATCTATTAATATTGAGTGTAGACGAGCATGGCTGCAGAGAGCTGGATCTTATCAGCGTGGTGTAAACATATTTTGTGTGTTTTTCCTTTTGCTGCGGTGGTGATAAAGAGATGGGCGACGGTCCAGCGGTGGCAGAGAGGCTCTCTCAGGTTACCAGGCTGTCCCTCTCTGCCGCCGCCCCCGCCAAATCTCCTGCAAACTTAACACCGTTTTTTTTTCCACAATACTCTGTTTTGAAGTGGCTCGAATTCTGCGCCACCTATCAAAATGGAGCAAACATGTCGAGTATTGACGTGACGGGGAGCAAATATGTCAAAACAACAGATAAGCAATGTATGTAGTTGTTTGACTGGGCTGTTTTGCAAAACTACTAGTCTGAAATTTAGAATGCAAAAAAATGATAACGTTTCAGTCCTTCAGATCAAAAGTACTTAACTTTCAATCTAGGTCTTTTTTAAAAAAATGTTCAAAGAAGCTGTGTTTTATGAATAAAAAAAAAAGATAAAGCCTCCGCTGTTCATTACTATTATTATCCACCTGTTTGACGTGTCAGCGGTGTTTCACTGCAAACAGCAGTGAAACTGCACTGCAGTCTGTTTCTGTCCCCGAGCTCAAAGCTGCAATCTGCAGAAACGCTGGGCTCAAACACTGCAGAGGAGACTCTGGGGTCACGCCAAGATGATCTCTCTCTCTCCATCTGTCTGTCCGTTTCTTGTCCTAGTCGTGTCTCGCCAGCTCTCACAGCTTACCTAAACCACATGAAGAGCCTAAGAGAGGGTGACCTTATATGGCAGCTTTCAGAGAAATTCAAGGACGTGTATACTTAGAGATAAACCTCTTTTTTTTTTTTTACTCTTGTTTTATCTAATCTTTGAAATCTGATGTTTTTGCTCTTTATTTTCTGTTCTGTTCTTCAGTTGTTAATGAGACAGTATGTGAAATCGGGGAGATAGTATCACATCAGTGATGCATTTTATTGTTGCAGTCAATGAGAAAAAGTCCAAGTGCGAATGCTGTTTGACAGGATAAAAGTCTTCACTTGCAATGCTGCGGTTACTTTGGTCAGTCCGAGTTAACTCAAGCTTCAGCAACACCGCATGTTGACTGTTTTGTTGGTTTGCTTCATGTTTTCGTGCATGAATCACCAAACTGGATTCAGAAAATTAATTGAAAGGAAACGAGGGAGTTCCCAGTATTTCTACACAAATATGAGAAAAAGGCCTGAATGAATAATCTGTGACAGTAAGTGACACAATTCCACAGATATCACAGCATCACAGGTCGACAGCAGGAGTGTGAGGAAAGTGTATAAAGTGTGTGCTTGCGTGTGTATGCAGCAGCACATATCTTATCACCGGTGCAGATTAAGCCCCTGCCTACGATAAGGTCCAACGACAAACGGGAGGACGGCGGCGCACGGAGCCCAGATAGGCGATTAGAGGGCCGTCGTGGCACGAGGGGGGTTGAGAGCGACGACCCCCTGTTTGTACGATAACTAACCCCGCCGTCGCAGGCCGCCATTATCGCTCTGCTCCCTGGCCTTCTCATAAGCACCAGAGGTTTGACATCTACACTACGTTGACATGTCTCAGACCATATCTGCGAAAAGCGAGCTCGAGTCTGATCTCACACTGCGCCGCACGAGCACGGGGTCTGTGCTTCTCGGCACTTGTTGAATCCACGTTCAACTTTTTGTTGAGTTATTAATTCTGTTGTTGTGACTTGTAGTCTAGTCAGGCTACTTAAAAGCCCAATCTGTGAAATTTTAACCATTTACTGTATATTTAAATAGAAGAGCTTATTTTCTACATGAAGTTTAAGAGTTTATGTGTTTCAACTGATTAAAATTCAATAATTAAGGCTTTTTTGCTCCTGTGTTTTCAAATATTACTGACTGACAATTTTAATAATTTACATATTTCAATGTCATGCCTTTGTATTAAAAAGGCATCAGTTTGGAGGTGAAAGTTAATGTCAATCTTGTTTTTTTTTTTAAATTTCAGTGGTGGCCCTGCCCTTTTGCTTGCTCACACTTTGACCTTTTGTTACGAGGCTGATAACAAAAATTAGAATCTCTCTCTCTAGAAGCAGGATGCCGACACAGCTGAAAGGTGTGAAACAAAAAAAAAAAAAAAACCCACACTAGTATTTGAACTTTGCATTTAAGAAGGTTTTCTGTGCTAACTGGAATTGAGTCAAGACTAATAAATTAATGAAAATAATTAATGAAAGCTTGCGAAATCTGCCTGATTCTGAAACTATAAATGAGCAGGAGAAGAGAAACCATGAAATTAATTGTAAAAGGTCATTAATTCCTAACATGCTTTAGTAAAGCAGATACAATGCAAATTGTACAACTCTGGATTGACTAAAATGTAAACATGCTACACAAAAAACATGTCATGTGCATAAAATAAAATGAAAATATGCACAGCAGGAAGTTGTAGTTTTAAGAATTTTAAATATAAATCAGTTGAAGGCTTTAAGGAAACTTGTGCATAAAGAAAATGTGAAAAAAAATGTTTTTAAGGCTAGAAATGTGACACTGATATGAGTTACAGTGTACTATATTTTGGCATATGCTGTTGTGTACATATATATTACATACTGTATATTTGTACTTTTCTTTCCCATTTAACTGTAATGTTAAATGGTAGTCATTTGTTTTAGGAAAAATAATTAATGATCATTTTCACAGGAGCACATCATTGTAATTACCATTCATTAGTGCCATCTAGTGCCCACTACCCTAATATTGGGCATTTTCCTGAACTAGTGCATCCAGGTCTTCTTTACAAATGTAGCCTACCACAAAACAAACTCCCATCTCCCTTCACTCAGGGGATGTTTCCCCATGACATATTTCAAAACACTGTTTTCCTTCAGGTTACAGGGCTCCTTCGTTTACCGATCCCATTCATTTCCTTCTCTTTTCCTGACCCTTTGATAGTGATAGTGAACGCATATTGTGTGATAGAGAGAGCATATCTTAATTCGCTGCTGTGCTATCAGCCCTGTTTGATAAGCTCCTTTGTCTTGTCCATCGTTAGATAGCCAGCGCTGATGGAAGGGGGGCGTTATTGGAGATCACGTTTTGGAAATGAGTGAGAGTGGAAAATCAAGTAAAGATCACTGCGTAGGCATACGGGTAACACTAGTGACACTGGCAGCTGTACTCAGCACAGTGACGAAGTAAGGTCTCATAGCTTCGTAGTATGATAACCATCTTCTCTGAGATTGGACAAGACACACCACTCTTAGGTTAGGGTGTTAAGAGATAGAAGCCACAGACAGATAAAAGTATGAAAAAAAAAAACTGAACGGATGAAAAAAAATTAGTGAGATACTTTCTCATCTGTGTTTTTGATGTATGCCAGTGTTGAGATAAGGCACAGAACAGAACACCCCACATCGTTGTCTTTATTTGAATGGGTGCCTATAGGTGATGTTGGCCACAGTATAATGGTACTGTAGGTGCATGACTGAAACATTTGTTTCCTGGTGCAATGATTCACACAAGTATACACATGCAAATAAACAGATATTCTTAGAAAAAGTAGAAGAAAAATCACTTGGGTAGAACCCTTTAATACAAGTAGATTTTGTTACCCCTGCTGTTTGCTTTCTTGAATGTACAATTATACCTCAAGTGAGAAAAATGTGCTTTTAATCAACTGTACTGTGTACCCATTAGGGGATATTGAGAAAATCTGTGCTACTTATTGTTGTACTTTAAATCACTCTGTACTGCTGCTACTAACTCTTAGCCCAGGATGGTGTAGATCGTTTAAAATCTCAGTTTTAGTACAAATACTAAAAATACTTTAATATCTTCTACTTTTCTCCATTGTTTTCATTTAACAAAATAATGACAAACTTCTCAAATACATTAGAGCCATATGCCATAATAATAAAAATTGCCTAAATATTATAGAATCTGAAATAAAATTTAAAGATTTAAAGAATAAATGAACATAAGATTCTTGATAAATACACTTGATTGTTCTTGATAGTAGATACTAGACACATTTCGGTTGGTACTCAAAAAGTATTGAGGTTTTACATTAAACCCTAATGTAAACACACCAAACAATAACAGTCGGGAGATTGGAAACAAGGACAGGACATCCCTCACCGGCTTCCCAACCATTAATACTTTGAGTTGTGTTACAAGAGGCCATGTTGGAAGCAGCACTGCTCCACCCGGTGTCACAAAAATTAAGCTTATAAACTAGTAATTTATTTTGTTTATGTGTTTTCTAGCGAAAGAGATTGCTGCCAGGATTATGTCCAGGGGAACATTTTTCCAGTAAAATACGTTCTTGTATTGCATGTACAGTAAGTCGTAGGGAGGCAGGGAGGTGGTCAGCTGGATGGCAGACAAACAATGCGCAGGACACCATAGACTGAGTTTCACATCCTGAGTCCGGCAGGTAGTTAGGTTTAGGCAACAAAAGCCCTTTGGTTAAGGTGAGACTGTGATTTTGGTTAAATAATAAAGTAAACAGGTCATGTCTCAAGTCATTGTTGACTTTTTCAGTGTTTAACCAGGACAACAATCTATCCCCAACCAAAAAGTTCATGCTTTATGAACTTTATAAAGATCATTCTTTGTCACTATGAATGAATATTGTAGCAAAGCAAATGAAATGTTATCAACTCTTTGCAGATGGGTTCAGTATCAATATTTTGCGACTTCCAAGACGTTAATGAATGTTTTCTCATGATGTTGATAACAAATGTAATCCACGCGACATGATGTCACATTCAAAACTTATTTGTTGTTGACAATTAGTAGTTTGACTAGTGTATCTTTTGTTATTGCGCAGAGGTGACCAAACTAGTTTCCCTTCTGGGGATTGATAAAGTTATCTATCCATCTATATAAAAAATAATTTCTAAGAGATAGGGTTGTAGTATCAGGGCTTGAACGTGGGTCTCTAGTCTAACTTTAATTCAGACTGCATTGGTACAAATTTATACCCTAAACTATTCAAAAACTACTTTTATGGTCAATCATACTGTACTTTAGCACTAAACACACTTCAGGTTGTTTGTTTGGGAGGGAGACAGCTAGCTCTTGTTACTATGGAGTTTGAGTGCAGTTATTGCATATGGTTTTGGACCAAATTAATATAATGTAATGTGATCGCAAAACACAAAGAAAAAGCCAAAGGAATTGTTCCAGACATCAATCCTATCTGTGAAAAATGTACTTTTCAGCACAAGATGTACTTCTATTTTTGACTGTATAAATGACTCATATCTTGTGCAAGTCATGGAAAAGAAATCCTTGCTACTACAACAACAACAACAACAACAACAACGAGGTGAACTGCAACCTTAAGACTGGCAGCAGGAAGGAGGGAGAGATGCGCGGGAGTAACGCTGAAGCGCCTTCCTTTTCTGATTTTCAAATGGAAACATGTAGGTGAGATGTGAAAAACAGCATCACTTTCAAGTTCTCTGTGAAAAGTCATGACAGTCATTTGGATCAGACCTGTTGTCTTCCTGTGACAGCCCTGGTAGTTTCCTCACTATTCATGTGGTTGAAACAGGAAACAAAACAGTGGCGAACTTACTGCCACATATCACTGCACAAGAGCGACTTCATTTGGACATATTTATGTTGTCACCTCAACATTACACTGAAAGACACAAATGGAGGCAAATTAATCTGAAAAGTACAAAATTTAGTAGAAGTTGTTCGGTTTAGAATCACTATAAACGACGGTTATGACTAAATTCTGCGTTACTTGTTCCTACACACTGTTTTATCTCTTAACCTATTCTGAATTAATTTATGAATGTTCACTACAAGTAGTATTTACTCCTCTTGGACTTCCTATTTCATGGGTTAACATTAGATGTATTGTTAACAGATGTATAATCAACAAGTCTTGTTATTATAAAAGTGAAACCATATCTCACTAGTGATAAATCATTAATTGTGATAAATTCACATACTGTCACAGACTTTTTGCTTGAAAAATGTAATATTTTATGTGTGGAAACATGAACTTTTAGCCTATATACTAGGTCATGCCATTAATATTCTTTTATATATGTTGTATATATCTTTTTTTAAATATATTTTATGTCCTCTATTGTGCTTCACTTGCAAATCTGCACTGTCGGTGCATTCTGTAAATAAATGCAACAAATACACTTGTTTATGGTAAATAAATGGCTGTGGATCACATCGACTTGTGTACTTAATAACACACCGTTCTGAGAAATAAGTACTGAATCAGTACAGGAGAGCAGTTTGGTTAAACACCCCCACCTCACCCCTGGCGACTGGAGGAGGAGGAGGAGGAGGAGGAGGAGGAGGAGGCGGCGGCCCGGGGCTCCCACCACCTCTCCCTCCCTGCCTAGCTCTCCCAGAGGAGCAGCCATGGCGATGGTGATTATGTCACCACTTAGTGAACTAACTGACACTGATGGGTTTGAAATGCACTCTGCGTCCCAGCGGGCCCCTGCCCTCCCAGCCCCCCCTCATCCTCGGGTCTGTCAGGCCCCTCTGTGCTGGGTGTTGGGTTACCGCGGAGTGACGGCAAGGCCAAGTTCAACAGCACAGCCAGCCAGCAGCACTCTGAAGAGCCTGTTTGCCTGTTTGAAGGAGAGGGAGGTGGGGGGGAATAGGAGGCTCTTCTGAATCACTTCTGGACCCCTTCTGGTGCACCACTAACCCCCCCCCACAACCTTGTCTTCACTCAAGTTGGCCTCCAAAAAGTACTGTGAATTATTACTCATTTCAGAAGTAATATTAGTAATAGCACTTAGTAATACAACAGTTTGATCTGCTCCCCCGAAAGACGCAATCTGATCCAAAAGGTAGTTATCAAGAAAAATGATTAACTTATGTACATCTCATCTGTATATTCGTGTTAGCTGTGTCAGCTTGTTAGCTTAAGACTATTGTCTTGTTGTAGGCTAAACACATTTTTATTTACACGCTAGCTAACTAATCTAAGAAAAACTTGATTCTTAGCCTTGTAAATCCAAGTACAATATTTGGCAAGGAAGATATTTGTTCTTTCCAAATTTGTACATCATTAATTGTACTCAAAAGTCTATGATAATATAGTTTTAGTCCATTGAAAGTTATTTTTGCTTATCTTTAAAAAAAGGACTGAACCAATGTTTTTGGGCTAGTCCAACGACACGTATTCTTTAGTCACAAAGGAAGCTAACACTTGTTGATGTTATACGTACTTTTTACAGTGAACAATCATATTTATGCACCAAAAAATGTGCACTGAAAAGCATAGTCACTTCTGCAGAACTTCAGGTTGTTGTTAAAAGTTGGTGTTTACAATACATGTTTGTCTTTACGACTAACAAAGCGGCAACTGCGGTCAGCTTAAATTCACCAAATGAGTCACAAACAGAAATGTGTTATGTATATGTATATGTATACATACTTACATAAATACACAGAAAACATTGTCAGCAGAATTGTGACTTTCATCGCATTAGTGGTGTGGGAAATCTTTCCCTTACAGATGTGTATTTAGCCACATTTTCTCATATTTTGAATGCGTATGCGAGCTTAGGTACATACTGAGAAAACATCGTCAGCGAAAATGCATTAGTGGTTTAGGAAATTTTTCACTTTGAATTTTTGCAACTAACATGACCGCAGCCACTGCTCTTGACACTTTTCAAGCGTACATAGGTTAATCTTTGATTGTAAAGAGATTTTGAGCAAAGATTCAGTTTAATTTCCCCTATAGTGTGAATAACTGCACGTCTTACTGATGACAAAACTCTCAGGCTTTTGGTGACCTAAACTGACTCTTCACTAAAATTGCATTGCAGTTTGTTGTAATGAGTAAGTCCTGCAGGGGTACAGTTTAAAACAGAGCTGTTTAGTGCCACAGTGACCTCAGTCTGACTTCATTATAACATTTTCAGATGTCTGATTTTACGGGCTGATTGTTCAGTTTGCCTCGATTCATGCACTCGCACCTAAAGGCCCTGATATAATCAACGATACCATACGAGAGTTACAACCATTCGACTTATTAATAAAATTAAAATATTAACGTATAAAATGCATCATAATCATTACAGGAAAAGGGCATACTACTGAATTGCTTTACTCACTTCCTCAAACCACCTCCGCTCTCGTGTCATTGCCAACACACTTTCATCTATTCTCCTCCCTGCCGTGTCCAACTTCTTCAGCACAGTAGTTTCATAAAATGGTATTATATCTCACAAACAGTCCTGTACTACCACCTATGCAGATTCTTGATCACATTTGAACAGTATCTACGGGGGTGAAGGGAAGTGTGGATCATCTTTCTATTTAAAGTCTGAAGTCTTACTCACCATTTCCACATCAAACTGTTAATATGACATTTTAAAACTGTGCAAACTGTAGATCCGAGTGATAAACTATAGGTCAAGCATGCGGCCCCAGAATTAATGCATTTGCCCCATTTAGAGTAGTGTAACGTTTTTGATTCCATAGAGATAAAATAGTCAAACCATTGCTCTAATAAAACAGCACGCTTATAAAAACAAGACTAAGACTGCATATACGTAGGCATCTACAAATTCTGTATATCTTTTAATATAATGTTGAAATGTTTTAATCAGTAAACGTCAAAACTGAGCACATGAATACTACTTCACTTAAAGCATCTGCTCTGCATTTATGTTGTTGCATCAGCCACCATACCGGTGTCATAAAAAGAAGGCTTGTTTTTCCTATTAGTTGTCTCATTATGCATGCTGTACTGTATAGGTACCAGGTACTGAAAGTGTTAACAAAAACAGGCAAGTTGGTTCTCTTGGTTTCAGTCATTAACTGATTGTTGTTTCTGATGCACTCGGTGACAAATGACAGAAAGTAGCTGCAGCCTCCGCTCATCAAAGCACAGGGTGACATGTGGCCATCAAGTTTTTTGTCAATTTCCATTAACCATTAGAAAAATTGTGACAGGCCAATTATGAAGTCAATCCACACTCCCCACTCCTGCACCACGACCCCCCCCCTCTTTCTCCTCATCATGTGTTGGTATAGAGAGACATATGTGTTTAGTCTATTAAAAGAGACAGCCGGCGTGCTTTGGGGAGGTGACCCTGGGGCAGGATGACAGCTTCAGTTACACTAACACATGAGCTCTCCCCAAACTCCACCCCCCGAACACACACACACACACACACACACACACACACACAAACCTACTAAACTGCCAACTGAGCTCTACTCCCTCACCTCTCCAACCTCCAGCCTCGAACCCCTAACCTCCCATGTTGGTTGATCTGGCAAGGGAGCATGGTATACGTGAGTGTGTGTGTGTGTGCAGCTGGTAGAAGGGGAGCAGGAGAAGGGGCTAAATTGAAAATTAAACTACCGAGTAGCCAGTAATGTCGATGGCCACGTAGATAGGCGTCAATCGCTCCCACCTCTTGGCTTTTTTCTTTCACTGTCCTCCTCATTCTCACTCTGTTGCTGATTTAATTAAGTTTAGGAAATGATAGGATAACTGCATCCACCTGTGGCGGTTCACGTTGTACTAATCTCTTCATTTAGCTGGCTAACCCCCAGTCTGCAGATAACTGCGTTCACACTGTGGCTGACCTCTCCGCACACGACTCGCGAGGGAACACGAGGCGATGGAAAGCTCCCCGGATTGACACTTAGAGCATTTAGAAATTATGCTTGCCATCTAAACAATTAGATTATGGTGGATAAAGTCTGAGGGTGTTGCCAAAATAGGGATGTGGTGACATGTTTCCACAAACTTTGGTTGTGCTTGGAACAAAAATGACACTATCATTTATAGACGTGTTAGCTGGTGCTAACAAACTGAAAGTGGTGTTTTAATTGGTGTCACAACATGAGTGCGACAGTGGATAGAGATGTTAAAGAACGGAGATTTGCTCTGCAAGCAACGTGCATCAACTCAAAGTCTGTTACATCATCTATCAAGGGGAAACTCTCTCCTGCAAGGACAGACAGGGAAGCTTGAGGCAAATTTGGAAAACAGAAAATTGGTGAGGGACACTGAGATGGAGAGTTGAAGTGGAAGGTTCTGATGTCACTTCTCCATGAATACCCCCCCCCCCCGCCCCGCTATAGTGCCCTCAAGCAAGGCATTAACACCTAAAACTGCTCCACTCAAGCCCCCAGCTGTCAGCAGTGCTGGAGTGAAGCTGTGTTAAAGCGGCGACATTGCTGGCTTGAAAATGGCAGCGAGAGCGAAATGAAAGATCCGAACTTCAATACCCAGAAATCATGTGTAGTGGCATCAGTAAAATGCACATGACAGACTGATATTCACTAACCGGGCTTGTGTGTGATGTGATTATACCAACGGTTGACAAAGAGACAAGAGAGGCAGGAGATCCAACGATGATGAGTCCAGTTTCCAGTCCAGAGTCCAGTTCATTACCTGTTTGCAAAGACTACTTTTTGCAAGCATTTGCCACCAGACAGTTACAGCACTGTAATTTCAGTTAGTTCAAGAGGTTGTAATCAGTATTATGATACTGAGAGTATTTTTTTTCCAAATGGAAAAATGTAATATAACTGATCTTAAACAGTGAAATAGTCATAAAATGAAAAGGTGACTAATCTACTAGTCAAAATGTAAATGAACCGCCCAACTGATGGTAATCATTTTGATAACTGAGATGCTTTTAGTCATTTATCAAATCAAAAATGACATTATCCGTTTACTCACTGTTTTTTTTTTTTTTTTTGTTTTCTATCATTTAAAATTGAATATCATTGTGTTTTGGACTGTTGGTTGAACAAAATAGCAATTTGAAGACATCCCCGTGGGCTCAGAGCTTCCACTACTCACCATTATTTTTATGTAGAAGACAGATTTAATCATTAAATTAATCACGTAGATGCAGCCCAACAATAAAATGTGATCATATCATCTCAATATGGTTCGACTAATAATTGATCAAATGTGAAGAAATAGTGGAAAATGTCCCAAAGGAACTTCAGGAAGCTCATGATGATGTTTTTATTGATTGTTTTGTCCCACTGTCAATTCAAAACCTAAAGATAGTCAAATTACAGTGATATAAAAACAGAGAAAAGCAGCAAATCCTCACATTTGAGAAGCCGAAACCAACAGATGCTGGCATATTTGCTTGGTTAAAGACATTTCCTGTTGATCGAATAATCAATTAATCAACTAATCCCCCAACAACAAACGCTACAGGTAGCGGTATTTTTACTTTTAATTTCACCAGAGTAAAAGATAACACTCTCCAATAATCAATTCTTAATTATATATCATGTTAAATTCATCTCCTGTATCATTTACGAGCCTTTTGGTTGACAACACATTACCCACTTTAAGCCTGGAGGTTGAAGCCCCCTTCGAGCTGGTGCCACAAATGACGCACAGCATGATGGAGGGAAGCAGAAAAGAGGAAAAAAGAAAAAAAAAATCAGGAATGACAACAATGTGAATGAGAATGAGAGAGAAGGGTAGTGACGGCTCCACTTTGCAGAGACATCATGCATTTCTTGGGTATTTAAGCGTGAGGGGCTCTGAGGGCTTAGCATTTCCGTGAGGCTGAGGCCGGCGTTTTGACTGGGAGAGAAGAGACCAATTAGGCCATTAATGTGAGTGCTGACGGGTGGATTACTCCCCTGGCTCGCCTGCCCCTTTAAAAAACAGGCAGTAATAACAATAAAGCCAGTAATAACCCAGCTCTTAAAGGGACAGCTGGGGCCAGGCAGGGAGTTTGTCTCGGCGTTCTCAACTCAAACATACTGTTCGATGTAATTCTCACAGGGCTCGCCGTCGCAGCCTAATGTCCTTCACAGCTGGCTTCACATGTTCCAAGCTGCCAAACAGGCTTTTGTACACTTCCTGGGCTCTTTGTTTGAACTCTGGACTCCAACTATTGTTCACTCACGTAGGAAGTTTTGTGTTTTCGATCAACAGGCGCTACCTTGAAGTTTCAAGGTAAACAGAAATCACAGATGACCCAGCCACACACCTAGAACACACGCTCTCATGCGAGCCCTGATACGGACACAATGAGTCCACATGTGTGTGCACAATGTGTCCTTACATCGGGAGGTCGAGTACATCCCTGCTGTATTCCAGTATTTTAAGGTTTACAGTTACAGGCCAAAGGTCAGGGGTGAGGGGTCGGGGCAGTGCACTTCTAACAATGATGCAGGTGCACTATTCAGCTCCAGTCAGCTGCAGCGCATAGACATCCACCCCGTCGCTCAATTAAGAACACAGAAAACGAACACACAATTAAGAGCACACAAAAATGCATGCATTCACGTGCACTTGTGGTCGTGACCACTCCTTGGACCCCATGTAGTTGGGGTGTTGTCTTACGGAGCGGGGAATGGGAGCGAGGAATCTGAGCAGTGCCGCCGTCCCGGGGACAAAAGGCGGGGTGGCCCCAGGGCTTGAGCTAAGGAAGCTCCATGTTCGGCCCCTGGACCTCAAGGTCCTTGAGGAGCGCCCTTAAACAGCCAGGTGTTCCAACAGGAGGGACTTTGTGGAAGCATTGCAGCACTAGTTGGAATGGATCAAATGAGGGAAGTACAGTTTGCTGTTGCCCTGTTAGATTTTTGTAGTTTTTCCATTTTTTCAGTTAAGGGTCTAAGTTTGAGTGCCTCATTCTCATGTATTGTTTTTTTATAATGTGCATATTGTGAGGCCTTACAGTTTAAAAAAAGCTGAAAAAAGAATATGCAACACAATATCAACTACAGCATTAATAAACTTTTTAAGGTTATGTTTAGATACTCACAGTACTTTGTTAAGGTGAAGGAATGATCATGTTTTAATACAGAAAAAGTCGTGAAGCACAAAAAAAAAAAAAAAGACGGGTTTATTAACATTTAATCATAACCAGGATCTTTCACTAACCCTAACCTGCAGTTTATATGCCCACTATCCACCCCAACCAACCTCCCAACTTCATTCACTCACAAAAACTTTTCCTTTGAACACAATCCAGGCAGCGATTATGTTTACTACCATAACATAATTGGGAAAATTCCCAATTGGTCAGCTCCAAAAATAAAGACTTACAGGAGCAGGACTGCTTGATAAACTCATGCTCCAGGACGCTTCTCTAACATCCCCGAGTCCAGGAAGGGATGAAACAATGAAATCATGATGTATCAACATTACTGGTACTTGACTAATTATGTATTCTTGTCAAATCATTACCTATATAAGCACATTTTATTTAGTTGACTTTCCAGAAATTCACCTAAAACATGAACAGTATCTGGATAGAAAAGTAACAAATGAATGAATTTGAAAAACCTTCAGAGTGATAACTCCAGAGGGAAGTGTAACCGGGTGCTGATCCACAACTCCTCAGGGTCATTCCCACCGTCCTTTACAGGTGACCAAGCCATGTCCCCTCACTCTCTCTCTACAGGGTAAAGTGGAAGTAACCTGAGTGTGCATGGCACAAAGCTCAACTCTTTATGTGCTGATGACTGGAGAGGAGAGACGGACACAGATACGACACCTGCATCACCTGACCGACATGTTTTACCGTTCCCATCTGCACACATACTGCTCACACACACACACACACACACACACACACACACACACACACACACACACAGCGTCCGTCTATAAGATCAGGGGTTTAAAGAAAAAACAGGACTTGAAACAGCAGTCACCAGCTGTTATTGACTTAACTTATAGCCTCATAAGTGCAGTGTCCACCGCAAAGCATTTTGGTCGAAAAGTCTTTGAGCGCAGTTCGTGCAGACACTCCAAACTCCCATATATTAAAAATAAATGATATCCGCTATATTTTAAAAGCCCTGACTTCCTTCTCTCTGGTTCCAGGAAAACATATATCACAGCCGGTGTCCACGGCCAGAACCAACAGCGTCTGTTTGCCCGTCTGGGCCAGCCTGGATCCACGCCCAGGTCAAAGGTCAAAGAATGAGTCCTCATCTGCTCTCCGTCTATCCCTCTCTCTCTCTCTCTCAGCATCTTTGTCAGATTTGCTTTTTGGTATGTTTTTAAAATGGTTTTCCTGTGACGCAGAATCGTCCAACATTGGACGGGATACTGGGCTGCAAAAAACTCAAATTGAACAGTCTGTAAAGGTTCTTTTTCATTCATTGTCTGACCGGCTCTTGGCTCGTAGACATGTGCGATCTGTGATGAGAGTCTGCTTCGATACTGCTTCACTTTAAGGGGTCACAACCCAAAAGATGTTGGGAACAAGGTGTACGTTACAGGACCGTTCTTGCTAAGTAATTGTTCTTATGTTGTACAATTTCTGGGTGCTACACTGTACAGTTACTGAGATTTCCTAAAAGCGGTCAAAGTGTTAAACTGGCCACACCGACTGCATTTCTTGTAATAAATAAGATTAACCCTCAGTGTCATCTTTGTAATCTTTGTGCCCCTAGCCTACTGTACTGTACGCCTGGCACAGAGAAATTCCTCATTCCAGTTTGAAAAAACAGATTCAATAAACTCCTAAACCCTTAAACTCCAGTTTCTACCTCTGTCCTTAAAACGCATCAGGCCACGATCCCCTTCAGCCGACATTTATGGCTCCCCAGCTAACACCTGGCTCTGCTAGCGTGTCATATCACGGTTAATCGTATTAGGCTAATCGCCCCCAGATCAGCACATCCACACCGACCCCGACACGATCCCGTGACCCGGCCAGGGAACCCTCACGCGGGATCAGACCATGAACTTATCTCCCCCAAAACCAGACCCCACCCTCAGTGTTGCTTAGAGGGGACACGGGGGCGGGGGGCGGGGGGGATAGGAGGGTGTACGGATATGACCGGATTCCTTAGGGGGGGACTTTGAAAATGACTGTTATGTTATGAACTGGTGACACTTTGGTTGAACCCTTTCCTGCAAAAAAAGTCTATGAACAAGAGTCACATAATGATTTGATAACTGATCACTTAGTATCAACAAATGATCCAAATAAGAATTATCATGCAACCAGGTCACAGAGCTGAATTATTAGAAGATAATGAAATCTTATCAAAGTGGCGTCTCTGTGGGTCTATTCTTGGGTCTGTAACCTAAAAGTGTTTGAGAAACCCTGCTGTCTTTTCCTCTCTTTCTCCTCACCTCACCTCGCCGCCTGCCTCATTTTCTCTCTCTGTCATCTGTCAGGCAGCTCAGTTCTTGGCACTCTCACCACCTGCTCAGGACCCGCTGGATTTCTCTCCTGCAAAAGAGCTTTGCACTGTGCCACAGCCAAGGTTGCTCACATCTGCCAGCACGTTTCCCCCCCCTCTCTCTCTCTTTAGCTCAGTCTTCGTCTTTCCCTCCCACACTTGCTCTCTCCTCCTCATCACCCCATCTCTGTATACTTTCTGCCTTTAATCACCCCTTTCACTCACGTCTTTGATTTATCTGCATCTTTCATTCTTCATTTTTGCTTGTCAGCTGTTGACAGACAGCAGCTCCATCACTGCTAGATGTGTTGGGACGACTGCATGAAGGTTTGCCAATATAAAAATCACTATCCAGTCCTCCAGGATGCATGCTGTCTAATATTTAAGAAGCGTTTTAGATCTTCAAATAACTATTATTTTCATTAATAATCAATCTATTATTTTCTTGACTGATAAATGAATCATTTGGTCAGAAAATATCTTAAATTAAATTTGCCATCACATAAGAAAGAAAAGCAGCAAAGATTCACATTTGAGAAGCTTGAAACTAAGAATGTCAAGTGTTTTTGCTTAAAAATATGACTAATGTTAGTTTTCTGTCAATCAACTAATGAATTAACTTACTAATCATTTCAGCTCTAATGTATTTATTTGTTTTCACAAGATAAAACTGATGTGTGCATTTTTTTTTGCTGTTTCTGTTAAAATTATTAAGTCTGATTAAATCATTACACTAACAAACATTCAGGCATCAAACGCACACTCTGCAGCAGTCAGCTGATTTTGGCCGTCTGTGCCACAGCACTGTGTGGATCCTGCCAAGCCAAACACAACAGAGGCAATGACCAGCCATAGCCTTCATTCATTTAGGACCCCAATGCACCGCCGTGGCCCCGCCGCCTCCCTCTTTTCCTCTTTCTCCTACCTCTTTTTTTTTTGCTGTCGCTCACTGTCCCAGTGTGTGAGGAGGGGAGTAGTGGGGAGGGGGTCAGGCAGAGGTTACTCAAATACAGTGAGCTTAGTCTCTCCACACTGTCCATTAACTATCAAAACATGTGTGAGCGCCGGCCAGGATGAGAGCGCCCTGCTCTGGCTGCCATTGTTTTTCTGCCTGTGTTAACTTTTTATTTTAAGCTTCATTTATACAGGAAAAGTTGAGCAAGCAACATGCAGTTTTCAAGCTACAGTCTTATATTCATTACAATTTTATATACAGTACATTCATATCTCTGGGCAGCTTTACTGGGGCAATTAGGGGTTAAACATTTGAGAAGCCATGGTACTATAACTTGAATATTTATTATTATAGAAATGTTTGCAAATGATTTAGCATTTCCTGGCTGATCCCTAATCATATCTAGCTATGCACATGGTTTATATTTTATGTGCTTTTGAGTTAAAATTGTGAGGTAACAGGCTCTGATGCTTCTTTTGCCACCTCATACAGTACAATGGAGTTAAGTGGGATTTCATTGTGCCGTGCAAAGCATTGAAAAATGGCATTTTAACAAAATGAACAGCATGTGTCCTTCCAGAAACAAGTTACCAGTTACTCTACAGACCTGCTGTGTTTGTACATTTATACCAGTACCAGTCAAAAGTTTGGACACTTTCCACTTCACTTGAATAAGAAAGTGTGTCCAAACCTTTGACTGGTACTGTATATAGTGTTCTATTGTATTTTTAATGGTTGCTTCAAGGCAAATTTGCCAAAGTGAGGAGAAACTAATTCTAGTAGAAACTGTTCAAAACCTCATGGGATAAATCTAAAACTATCCACATGTCCACTACAGCTAGAAGTAAAAAAAAAAAAGAAAAAAAAAAGTATCTGTGATTGTGGACATTACTTTTTTTTCCAGACAAACTCTGCAAACTAGTGTTGCTTGTCTTTTAAAACCATTTAACAGTACAACTCCCCCTCCTCCCATAATGTATGGTTCGTGGCCGTCATAGAACTCCCAACTCCATCTATCCTTCAAGTGCCTTGCTCAAGGTTTCTTGATGATGAAGAAGACAAGGTTGGTGGTTCCATTCATGGCATCTCCTGGCTGCAGGTCCTTTTAGCAAGAAACTGAACCCCAGGAGACACCCAATGGCCGGGCCAGCTCCTTGCATGATGGCTACACACTTTGTCCTCCTAGAAAATCTCGATATGAATGCAGTTTATGTACAGTTCATCAATTTTTTTGCTGTTTGTCCCTGGATTTAAACCTGCAACTTTCTGAGCTCACTAATTGTAAACCGAACAGTAACACCATTTAGGGTTTGATCATCGCTGCTACTTCAGCCGAGTCCAGATTTGGAGGGTACAGAGGGACTGTGGGCTTTGTGAAAAGATAAAAAGAGTATATACTCATGAGCTTATCTGTCTCCTCAGCCCCTCAACCCCAGCAGCTATAACACTAAACGTGGCAAATGGCAGCCATTTGTCTCCATGAGTGAACTAATGGAGAACTACAGACTGTGGGCACTGACAGGTTTATATTGGTAATATTCTGTCATTCTTTTGACTGCATTAGCGTTTTCAGCACCAGACTTTTAAATCTTTTTTATGAACGGCATAAAATGTCAGATCTGGCCTAATACATCTCCATATGAGCCCACTAAAGTTCTTTCTCTGTGTGTGCAGACAGACATGCCGTGCTCCCTGCGCTGTCCCCACTTCCGATCTCTCTAATGTTTTTCAGTCATAATAAATCTGGCCCTGACTTTCTAAAGCAAACAATGCTGTGGGGACTGAGTCCTCCAATAACACTTTGTCAGTTCCAATCAAGCCTGAAATATGACTCAACTGTCTGTGCCTCCCCCAGCTCAAAGTCCTCCCCTCCTAGCCCATTTCCTCTCTCTTGCTCTTTTGCTCCCTGCTATCTTTTCCTTAGGCCTTGCAATCCTTTACACTTCTTTCCCGACCCGTCGAAAAGTCTTTCTTCCAATGCAATTATTGATATGTTCAGGTAAGCGATTTGTTAAACATACAGTATAAAGACAAAAGGATGTGGATACCCGAACAAAGTATGTGGACGCCAAATAATTATCATCCATTTCTGAATGTTCAACATCCCTTTTCAAAACCATATGCTGCCATAACAGCTTCTAGTCTTCAGGCAGACTAGAAGCTGTCTGTTCCACCAGATCTTGGAACCTGGCTGCAGGTTGGCTCCCAAAGGTGTTGGATAGGATAAAGGGTCAAGGCTCTGCAAAGGCCCGTCAAGTTCTTGCATACCTCGAAAAACCACAGCTTTGTGGACTCGTTTTAAAACAGGAAATGGCCTCCTCCAAACCAAGACAAAGTTGGAAGTACACAATTATCTAAAATATCATAGACCCCATTTAAACTTAGTTATGTATATGACTTGCAAAGATTGGAAAGCTATCCAATATTAAAAAAAACCCAAGAGGAAACGCATCCAAGAAGTGTTTGCGAAAGACTTGAATCTGAGACACGTTTTAGTCTAATGTTGAAATGTGTGAATGCACCCATCTCTCCAAGACATATACTACATAACCTGAACGTAGTATGTGTGGGTTTTGGCATGAGTGTGAGCCCATCAAGTTTTGTCTTCCTTGTAGTCCATCCATGTGGGTGATCCATGTGTTTGTGTTAGCTTATATACAGTTGTTAGCTATGTGAGCTAAACCTTTATTGTTGAAACTACACTGCCAGAACTAATGTGCATGAGTTATTCTTCTTCTGGCATTTTTAGCAGTTAGCAAATAGTTTCACACCCTTTGAGCTGGAGCGGGGACAACCGGGATTTGCATGTAGTCCAGGAAAACAAAGAAAGTTGCAATCAGTTTTGCCATGTGGCCAATGGAGACGCATATATGTGCCAAAGTGTAAGTTCAGATTTCTAAACTTACACTTGAGACTGGAGTATGATTTGGAAATAATGCTTCTTTTAATTGGAACTACATGACTTAGCCCAAACCAATAAGTATGTGTTCACAAACTTTTGGCCATATAGCACACTATGTTGTATGATTTCATTATCCCTAGAAATGATCTGTAGCAGAGTTCCTCCCTATTGGCTGGTAAAGAAAAAAAAAACATTCTTCCTCATTGCAAATTTCAATTGCCTTCTACCCTTCTACCTTTGTAGCTACGGTTGAACTAGTTGACCCCGTATATTTATTTGTTGCGCTTTCTTTTTAGTGCATTAGCCCATGGCAATGCTAATCAGCGCTGGAACCCCTCCATCCCGCACGGAGACTGAGGGAAGCCATCAGTAGCGATGCCCGGTCGACCACAGAGCGAGCATGTTCTCTTCACGCATGATTAACGCTGTTGAGAACGGGGGATAGACCACCTCAAAGAGAGAACTGCCCCGACTTCAAAGTATCGCCACTGAGAAAGAGACTCTGTCCCTGTGTGTGTAACCCCCACCCCCACCCACACACACACTCCCTTAAAACTTAATATAACATGGCCTCAACTACCCTTGTAAACACATATGCATGCACGCACACACTCATACAAGGAAGTGTAAATAGGGCTTTAGGGAGATTTTTAACTGGTACTATTGGTGAATGATTGACTGGTGGTGATGGAGTGCAACCCGGCTTCTTTTCTTACAATTTCAGGCTCCGTATAAGCTTCTGTTATACTTTTCATGTTACGTCTAAACATTACATTCTGATGATCGAATACATTCCTTGTCTGACTGACACAGAGTTTTGTTAGACCAACGGTTGATAATTAATATTTCTAAAGCTGCACTTAACTCCTGCAGCTGTGTGAGGAAACTTTACAGCGGTGGCCACAGATGGCAGCGAGAAGGACGGCAATATGGAGAAATATTATTATTTTTAATGAGAAGGTTGTTAAGTAAGTGACATGAAGTATATGTAAGTGACTGACTGGACACATTTTCAAAAAGCAATGGAAAGGAGCTTTATTGGTTCCTTACTACATTTGTCATGAAAACACAATATTATCCTCTGTGAAAGGAAACTGTCATGACAATTCCTCACAGCAGCAATAAATATCTCAACCTTGCTTTCATTATGGACCAACTGATTTGTATTTAAGAAATACAATGTTACCCTGATAATAAGACGACCCCCACTTTTCTGAAACCTGATGTTGGAGAAATTTAAAACCGAGCGTAAATCCCACATTTGTGTAGCTTCAGTCAGACACTCACACTCTCTCCTGTCAGGCTCTTAGAAGCAATCAAAAGTTATTTTCTCCAGCAGTTCGCATTTTTTTTTTCCAGACCGTCTGTCTCATGATCTGTGACAGCAGTAATTCTTGGCTGCTTGACAGACGATTCAGACGCAGGTCCGTTTCCACAGTAAAAACACCAGAAGACGCTGGCGGCTCGTTTTCACTCGTCATAAATTGATTTCCTCCGTTGCAGAACAAAACGCTACACGAGCCTTCAGAAGCTCCTGTAAGTTAAACTGAGCTAACAAAACAATTTTAGTGCCGACTGACTCTAAAAGACTCAATAAATACACTCGCTAGCATAGCAACATTAAGGCTACAATGCAACACTGTCTGCAGGAGCCGATGTTACACAGGTATGTTGTGAACATGCAAATATCTAGTCCTCGAATATAAGAACCTCCACTTTTTTAAAAATATAATTTCCATACTAATGTGTTTTGTGTAAAAGATAATACATAAGCAACAGATAATCTCCACATTTACTAAGTCCAATGGATATCAGAGTTAGAGCAAAATTACAAAAGTTTTAAAACATTTAAAGTTAGAGGAACACTTAAATATTTGAATATTTAATCAAGGCAATTAGCTTCAAACTTTAGAGCTTCGCAGTATTGACAAGTTCCACAAATAAATCTAAACAAGCAGTTGTCTGTTTGCTGATTGATTGAGAGAGTGAGAATAATAACCCAACCCCATTTCTAACTGTTCTGCTAGATGAAAAGTAATGAATACCAAACATGCGATGGGAGGGGGAGCCCCCAGCAATATGTACACTGTCTCATGAATTATTGGTCAATAGGTAATTGTGAAGCTGTCGGAAACAAAAATGACCACAGGACACGCAAACTTTTTACCACACAAAACTATCACAGGCTTGACTTCTCTTTGTCTCTTTACAGGGAGGTGCAGTGAGGAAAGGAAAGGAGAGGTCAACTCACATTTCCTAGAAAGCTTAAACTAGTGAAGTGTGTGAGCTTTTGTGTGTGTGTTCAGCGTAAATGTGGAATTTGGCCCGAGGCGCAACGAATGACGGACGCTCTCGCTTATCCCGTAATAGAAACACAGAGGGAGAGAAAGGGAGAGAGGAAAAAGTGTTACACCTTTACCTGACAGATGAAAGCCGTCATAATACACCATTCATGGCACTATTTGAATAAATAAACAGTGAGGGCTTCTGTATGTGGTACGGTGCGTGAGTTTGTGTTGCCTTCCTCCTGTTAAGGGCCTCTATCCAAACACAACTTCAGTTACTTACAATTTTCTGTTAAGCTTCTGGGATTATTACTGGATGTACAGGTCAGACATGTAATATATCCTTCACTGTTTCTCCTGGGAGAAGTAGTCCTACGGTTTGGGTGATTTATCATGAAAAAGAACATTTTATAGCAGTGGTGACGCTGAGGAAGCTTTTAAAGTCTGTCTCAGTGGGAGGTTGTATCAACTGGGCAATGTGTCAAGGTTACTTCTCTCTGTCAAAACTTGTTCCTTTTTCTATATTTAAAGTGAAATTTTAAGAACAGTTGGTATATTTTTAGGTTTTCAATACAATTCAACCACCAAAAACGCACCCAGTGCAGCACTTTCCTCACACTCCCCTGCTCAGTTTTGACATATAAGCTAAACATCCACGTACAACCAATCAGGTTTGAGCACCGCACTTCCGGGATTATAACTCTCCACCCAGTTCTGGCAGAGAGGACGCTGCTTACATAACCCCTGACCCCTCTAATGCATTAATTGAGGGGGAAGTATGTGTGGGTCCATTTATTGTGATGGAGAGAGTTGGTAATTGCCCAGTGACCCAAATGTTCTTTTTCATCGTCGCCCCCTTGTGCCACCAAGACCCTGACCTCCTGCTTCCAAAAGTGCTGCCATATTATATTGTCATCACTCCTGCGTGTACGGGCTTTTGGAAAAGCTGATACCAATAGTTTTTGGGACAAAAGCTGCCGATTGTGTGCTTTTATATGTCTTGTTTTTGATAATTAGAACAGTTCTATCTGTGGTTTTAATCTAAAATGATCAGTATCAAGAATCATCCCCCATAAACCCGCAGCGGCCAAACGCTAGTCTGAGCAGACATTTTCCATTTCATCTCCAGTCTAAATTTGAACATGCCGGTTGTTTTTGTTTGGCTGCCGCAGGCGTACACATACCCGGCCTGTTGTGCGGCTGCCTGCGTAGGGATGTTTATGAGTTATGGTGAGGGCAGAAAACATGTGTCAATATTGATTATCATTACCGAGTCCCAGAGAGCCTGTTGATCAATTAGCCGCCAGTCTCCTTCCCGCTTCAGACATAGCAATAACAAACCTCCGAGAGAAGGAACTCAACCTTGCTAATTAATGACGGCTTTATTTTTCTTTGCACAGCATAGATGTTAACCACCCACTAACACGATACTATCAAGAAGGTAAAAAAAAAGGGGAACAATTGAAAGAAGAGAATAAGGAGAATTATTAACGAAAGTGTTGTTTATACTGGAATTCTCCTGGTGTCAAACATTTTAACTGCAAAGATGTGAAGTCCTAAGCACACACACACACACACACACACACACACACACACGCATCACACACTACACAGTCACTCAATCCTATTATGAGAGTTGGCAGAGTGGTCCCGTGTGGCCTACTCTTGAGGACAGCCCCCATGGGATCCAAAATGCATTAAGAAATTAATGTTCACCCTGGGATCCTTCCAAAACCCCAGACTTAACCTGTGGCTGTGTGTGTGTGTGTGTAGAAAATGGGAGTCCAAATGAGTCAGGAGGTTGACCACTGAGGTCAGTAATTGATAGGCCCTCTTTTCAATCCCCCCACTTGGCGCCTTCTGTTGGCCAAAGACAACTGGCCTTAAATAGCAATCTAAAGCAAACACTCTTCGCCATCATGACTCTTTCTCAAGTCAGAAATCTGTCATAAAACTCTCTGGCAGAGGCACTTTTAGGTTTTATGTGCCTCCTAATCCGGATATGCAAAAAGATTGCTCTGCAGAAACAATAACAACAGAAAACAGAATGCCCGCTCCAACAACAGGAAGTCGACTTTCAGATATGATCTTTGGACTCTGGTTTGTAACAGTCAAAATGGCAGCACTAATAATAATGGGTGGCAGTAATTTGTTGCAGTATTTTTTTTTTCTTTAGGGAGAGAAATTGGATTGATTGCGTTGTGTTTTTGTTGGCTGCTCAACTGGGAATTTATGGGGTCACTGATTGTTGTTAATGGGTATTTTGCAGGAAAATAATAGCCATGTTTCTTGGCAAGAACAGGGAAGTGAGGCTGTGGAAAAGAGTTAAAATTTCATTTGTGTCATTTTCCAATGTATTTACATCATAACATGATGGTATAACAGCCCTAAAACATCAACTGACCTCATTAATGGAGTGCTACTTTATCGTTGGACCTTTGAGACTGTCTTTGATATTTAATTGATCTATTGATATTTTAAGACCCAAGTGTACCTCTTTAGTGGTAGGAGAACATCTGGACTACATTCAAAGACATAAACAAAGGCATAAATACAGCAACCCTTCCATAAGTCTAACCTTATTTTCAGTGTAAGTTCTCCCTACATTCCCATATTATTAATACACATGTTTTATCTGGCCCTGCATCACAATCTGAAGCAGACTTTATAGCAGAGTGACTCCAGGAGGCCGCAGGTAAGTCAACACAACTCACTGACCAGGGCTTGTACTGCTTTTCCCCTTTAATCTTAATCTTAATGCGGTTAATAGCTAACGTACACATATGCACACATATTTGCACAAAAACGAACGCACACTTTGTGGCATTGCCACAAGGGAGCCAAAGGTGGTGACTCACAGGTGACTGTTGTCTGCGAAACCGAAGAGTTATATTAGAGAAAAAAAGTTCTGTGTGCTTCCACAAACCAAGAGGTGCGTCCATCCAAATCTCAACCCAACCCCTATGTGCTTTCACTAATACCAGCTTTTCAGGTAGATTTTGCCAAATGTTACTGTTTGTAAAACACTGTAAGTCCTATTAACCCAAGAGTGAGTGTGTGCCTTGAATCTAACTTTTCAAGTGTGTTGGGTGGGGTTTCCTAAATGTTCTCTATTGACCGCAAAAAACAACTTATCAAGTAGGTTTCCTCAGATCCGACTGGTTGTCAGACGTTGTTATAGGGCTGCTACTAAAGATTATTTTCATTATTGGTTAATCTTTTATTTATTAGTTGAATCTATAAAATTTGTAAAAATGAACTTTAAACATTCCAAGAATCTAATATGATGTCTTCAAATTGTGATTTTGTCCAACACATTTTTAAAAATCCAGAGATAATAGATTTATAGTGAATAAAAAAAAGCAGATAATCAGAAATACAAACTTCAATACTAAGTGGCTCTCAATCCCAGCTGGTCATAACACACAGCACAGCTCCCCAAATCCAACTAGAAAAGAAATTAAGTACCAGTTGAATACCAATCATTTCAAAGCTCGTTCAGTCAGGAATTGTGTATCCGGCCTAAAGTCAATGTTTGGAACTTTAACAATGGTGGTGGAAGTGCAGTTAAGCTCTTGGACTTCTATAAAAACCAAACCTATGTTACAGCTATTTCACAATGCAGAGCAAACCTGCACACACACTCCGCTGCCTCTCAAAGCAAGAGGAGCGACTCGGAGTGTCACAAGTTGCTCGTGTGAACGCAAATGTGAGCTTTTAGAAATGGACTGCTCGTAAATACGCATAAATAGAAATAGAAATATAATGCAAACTCAAAACCTACCAGTCTGGACAGTTTTGTGTAGGTGTGTGTGTGTGTGTGTGTGGTATGACTTAAGTCACTTTCAGGGACACACACCAGACTTAAAACCAGTTGATTGGGGACAGCTTGTGCGACTGCGGATAAAAGCCGTGTCCCCAATTGGTAAAACGGTTAAGTGGTTAAAGTTAGGGTTAGGTAAAGGTCAGGGTAAGGGTTAGGTTTAGGCAAGTAGTGGTTATGATTAGGGTAAGTCTCCAGTAAATGAATGTAGGTCTACCCCAAAAGTGACTTAAGTAAACCTGCATGTGTGTGCATGTGTGTATGGCCATATTTTCCTCTCTCTGCGGTCTGTTCATATTCTAATCGGTATGTTTCCTGCTTGCATTGATCAGGGCCTGATAACCACCACTCCTACATGGTGTCTCCTCAGCAGATGCAAGAGACAGATAGAGGGCCGAAAGAAAGAAACCAAATGAGAAACTACAAGGTTACACAGGATGAGAAAATATCTCTCTGAAATACACGGTTCTGTTGTACGAACGCCTTTCACATGTCGGATTCCAATTTTTTTGATCAAAACCTGGTAACAGCAGGATTGTGCACGTCTCAATCACCAAATCAAGAATTTCTAGGCAGGACGGGTATCAGTTTATACATGAATCAGGTTGATATTTGTCTTTTAAATGACCTGCGAACATGTCAGTGCCAGCCTACAAAAAAATAAAGCCTTTAATATGTTAAGTTAATTTAAAGCCACACTATTAAAGTAGTGCTGAATAAAGAGTTGGATTTGTATGTGTTTTATGATTGTCTAAGTGCCGAGAAGAGTAAAATTCTCACATTTTAAGACACTGAACACTAACACAAAATGTTGGCAATTCACATGTGGATTTGAGCTAAATTACCTGCTGTTTGTGTGTTTAAAAAAAAAAAAAAAAAAACCCTAGAAACTTGGGACGGAAGTCGAAAATCAAGAAAATCTGAATGATGTTGCGACGATGGGAACAGGAACGCTGACAGCTGGAGTCTCAGCTGGGTTTCTAAAAAGGAAATAGAAAGTCAAAAGAGCTTCTGCCCTTATCTGCTCAGCGCTCGCTGCTGTGGGGCTTCATACGTATGTATGCTCATGTGAAGCCATTACATGGGGAGCAAGCACGCCAACATCTCTGCTGTACCAGAACGACCCTGCTATGTAATACTTTACACCTCTTCCTGTTTCCTATCAATTTCAATCAGTTTAGGCTAACATGCATCCCACACTGCACTGTGTACATACGGTTACATACATTCTATTTGAATGCATATTCGTTCCACTATAGGAGCCCCACCAGCAGTGCACACAGCTACTGCACCACACTGGTTATAATTTAATGAATCCAAACAGTATGGTTGATAAAAGAAAGGCAATAGAAAGGCTGGACTTTCTTATTGTAATGCTTTGTAGTTCACCAATTTCAAAAGGTGCTTATGAATGGTAACTTAACTTTCAAAAAGAGGAGGCACAAAACTAACAAACCTGACTTCAATGAGAGCCCGTTTAACATGTTTGCATCATGTATTTTCATGCAAAAATCCATTCTTCCAAACATGAAATTCTGTATTTTCTGCATTTCAAAGTGCCCGGTCTAACTGATTACTGTGTAAGTCAAGGTTTGCATTTTCCATGCCACCTTGTGTGACTTATCAAAAAAAAATGTTCAAGATATTCACACTTTTATGTACTTGACAGTTTTGAATAAAATAAATGTAAAGTGTGTTTACATTTGCATTATTTTTTTTTTTAAAAAAAGGTTCTTACTTTTACTTTTTTCACCCCCTTTTTTCTTTTTTTTGGGCGCACCTTCAATATTCGATTTCCTTTCAAGTGTAGTCACCTATTTCCTATCTCGGTAATACATTTTCCACATCTGTAAAGTTTATTTTTGTAACTTTATTGGTTTCCCCCGGTGAGTCAGGTAGAGGAAGGGAAGTCATTACAGCTTAGTCCTCCAGCCTGCCTGCCTCCATCTACACAGCCAGGAGAAAAGTACAGAATGTCGACAGCTATCTCTCATATTTCATCAGGACGCTGTCTTCTCTGGAGACTACACATTTGTGTAGTAAACATCTTAAAAAGGTTCCCTCGGCTCCCCTCTCCCTTTCTTCTCCCGCTATTTATTTATTTATTCTTTCTCTCTCTCTTCTTTTTTTTTTAAAAAAGATTCAGTTCGTCTTATTTTTTAAACTGCTTGACTCCTAAAATACAGATATCACAGTTGGGCCCCATGAGTTTTTGAAAAATGAGCATATTACTTCCTACATCTCCCTTTCCTTATTTTTTGTCACAATAAATATTTCCATTTATATGCAAATTATTATCTACTGACCAAGAATGGATAAAAACTCGTCTTGTTTTCATTGTGGTGTGCAGAGCATGTGAGTGTGAAGGCGGGAAGTGTCTGGAGCTGGGAGAGCAGAGAGAGCAGCTCCTCATTTAAAGAGTAAATAATCTCCCATTGCATTCTATTATTTATACCCCTGGCTTGAAAGGGACTGTATTAACTTATAAGTTATAAGTAGTTAGAAGTTACTTACTTTAAACTGGGGGGGGTGGGGGGGAGTAGAGAGCCGACGCTCTGCTTAGCTGACTTCCCCCCAAATTGCTGACATAATTACATGAATGTAATTTTTTATGACTCACAGAAAATCTTGGCATTTTCACTGAAGCAGATAATTAGACTTGGAATAAAGCAGGGGCGGAATAATTAATACATCAAAACTAGATGAACTTTTTCTAATTATTTTTATTTAATCTCCATTCTAATTATTGTTCTAGTCGGCTGAGCGAGATTGCCTTTCTCATTCAGGGTGTGAAATGCACCCGTAGCGCTCAATCCTCACCCAGTGAAATATCAACTAAGCGTGGAGACGGGAAATCACAGGGTGCTCACCACTCTCTTCCCCCTCTCTCCTCCTCTCTGATTGAACTGTAATTTAAATTTCTCCATTGCCAACAAACAATTTACATACACCTGCCAGACTCTTATTTATTTATTTCCCCTGACTTCCTCCTCCTCCCCCCATGCCACCGCCGCCACCTCCATCCTCTACGTCTCCAAATGTATGGCAATCAATATTTCTCCGGCTTTAAATGAGTTTGTTAATTAGCCTAATGTGGTTTGGATAGAGGTTGTGTTTCCCTCCCTATCTCTGCATTCAGGAGGAACATGTGCTTAAAATAACCAGAGGAAATAAAGTGTGTGTGTGTGTGTGTGTGTGTGTGTGTGTGGAAAGAGTTGCTGACCACAGAGTAAATTTTCCCACTTATCTCTGGTGTCACTCTACCAAGAACCTGCCTCTGAAAAAAGGAATAGTACATCTGATAAGACTGCAGTTCAATGCTGATGTAAACATAATTAACACTCTGACACACACGCTCGCCTCTTTGGGTACACACTCATAGGTAGATGCACAAACAGAAATTCAGATGAAGTTGACGATAAATTAAACATTTTTACCGTAAAAAGTAAAAGAATCTGAGCACTTACGTGCAAACAAGCCTCCTTTCTTTGCGCTCTTTGGAGAAAACAAATGAAATATTAGCTTTAATACATCAATATTCATTTTTAAAAGCCTTTCCACAGAAGAGTTCTCCACATAATAACTCACCAGCAGTTATTCTAAGACACCTCATTGAATGTAGGCCTATTCATGCAAGCTGTTTCACATTCTCTTTATATGTGTGCAGACATTTAGCACTGGATGAATTTGATGCTCTGATTGCATAAAGAGAGAGTGAAAAAGGAGGTGGTGGGGGGGCGGCGGGGGGGGGGCAGATTAGGAACTAATGCAAGTCAGCTAAATAAAATATTTAAAAAAAAAAACAGTCATCACAAGCATGAAATTAAAATAATTCTTGCTCTCCCTCTATATCCACATTTCTTATTACAGTCTGTGTATTCACTAGATTAAAATTGCCGCTTGATTAATACACAAAACAAGATCAGATTTAATTAACATCAGATTTAATTGAGGCCCTACAATTCTTTTTCCACACTCGCAGTTCAGATAGAGACGATCGCAAGCTCCCATAATTAAACAAATGTAAATCTACCAGTGCCTTTCAAAAAAAAAAAAAAAGAAAACAGATTGATGTGCATCCCATGCAGGCAAATCTCCTCATTTAAAACAAATATATTAAAGTTATTATTATTCCTTTATATAGATTACAATTTTAACAGAGAGATAATTTGGGAATAATTTAATTAAAGAGATAATAATGTTTGAATAAAGAGCAAAAATTCCTCTATATTTTGACCCTGTTTGAATAGATTTGATGGCTGGGGTGTGTTTAATTTGCGTGATTCTTCCGTCATCTATTTGTGAATATCCAGACAAACCTTAATCTAGATTAACAGTCATCAGAAAAGAGAGCTCATATCCTGTTTAATGAAATCATATTTGCTCACACACAACCCTGAAAGCCTCTTAAAAGCTGCTCTATTTACATGGCCTCACATAGAGAAGCTGAAACACCACTTTAGTGAGTCTACACTTGAAAAATTCACTGTAATTTCCATCGGCCGCGTCACGACGGCAGCTTTTTGAGCTACTGGGTTTCGCTTGTGTCAGATAGGAGGGTGTCAGTCTTGTTTTATTTTGTCATTTCAGTGATGTGCGGCCCAGTTTCCTATTTCTTGTTTGCGAGAGTTGATATTCTGCTTGCGTTTAGTTGTGGTATCATGATCAAACCAGATAGCATTCTGTTATCGCTGTGTTGTATTATTTCTATGGGCCAATATTTTTGGTATTATCAATGTAATCTGGAGTATCTGCAAGGTGTGTGTGTGTGCGTGTGTGTGTGTGTGTGTGTTTACCCCTGTTCTGCTCGGTGAGCCTCCATGTTCAAGGCAGGATGGAGGGGACCCGAGCTGCAGGTCTCCACTAAGTACGTAGTGCCACCATGTGTCCGGTGGAGGCACTGCAGGTGTTTTGTGCAGAAGAGAAGGAGCCTACGTGTTGAGATCTTTGCATATCTAGTTTGTTTGCGTGTTTGTTGCTGTGCTGCTGTACGTGTCCTTCTCTGTGTTTTCCCCTTGTGAGCAGGACGGGTCAGATGAAGGAATGTAAGATGTTGCACTTGACAGACAAAACACATTTCTGATCCCCTTGATGTGAAGAAGACCTTGGAGGATGTGGGCTGAGATGTTGTTGAGATGAAAGGCAGTGCTAAAAGCGTTCACACAACAAAACCATTTTTTTTTTTTTTTTTTTTTAAAAAAAAGAAGCTTACTTTTGTAAGTTTGTATGTGAAATTTTCAAAAAGTTGAGAATGTTTTGTCATTTTTTTTTAATCATTATTATTTTGTGTGTGTGCGTCCTGGCGGGGCAGGCTGCCTCCTGGCGCCATGGGGATGAAGGCTTCACGCTTGGGCTGAAATTACCTGTGCGGGCACCCTGTGTGGCTTGTTTATGAATCAGCTTTTTTGTTCAGATTTTCCCTCCTCTTGTGTCTTTCTAGGACAGGTCCCTACACCCAAGGAGGGAGGGAGGGAGCCAGGGCTCGTGGTGGGGGAGGCGGGCGGCGTCCAGCCACACCTCGCCGTGAACCCCTCACCTGGACATGACCTGCAGGGTGTTTATAACCCTGGTTTATCTCCATGGCGATAAAGCCTTGTGCTACGGCTAAGGCTGTGGAATGAAAACAGGTTGGCAGGCCAGACAGACGGGAGTCAAGCTTGTAACATAACACACACACACACACACACACACACACACACACACACACGCACACACCAAACCAGCTAAGTGGCCGAGCCAGTGACCTGCATGATCGCCTCCAGAAACTCTGAATTAAAAAGGAAAATCTTTTCTAGGATTCTCTCACACTGTTGCATATGATCCACATGTGAATTTATTCCAATAGTTATTTTGAGATAAACTGCTTTTTGTTCACCCCACTTGCCCTCAACATGCATAAACTTTAGTGATTTCTTGTATTTGCTAAATCATCTTCGAATTATCCCAAGAAAATGTGCCTTAAATTATTTTATTAATATTTAAGACATACATTTTAAACTCTGATTTATGTCCCTTAATTGTTCAGTAACACAGTTTGATTCTGGTATATTAGGGTTACTGTGGGTGGCTGCTTCTTCAGTGATGGATTTCTCCTTCTGTGATTGTTAAATTTCAACAAGTGACGGAGGAAGTATTCAAATACTTTACTTTACAGTAAAAGTAGAGATACTGAAATGTAAAAATACTTTCTTACAAGTAAAAGTTCTGCATTTAAGAATTTACTGAAGTAAAAGTACAGAAGTGGAAACAGCAAAATGTGCTACAAAAGTAACAGTACTCATTATGCAGAACGGCCCTTTATGTCAAATGACTTTATGTTGTATTATTACTACTGATGCATTAACACGTATGTGGCATTTGGATGTTTGAGCTAACTTTGAGTACTTTAATACATTTTAAGTGCAGCCACTTCTGTAAAAACACATTTTATTAGATATTTTATCTAATAAAATATTATTAAATCATAATCTGCAAAGTCACTAGTAACTATAGCTGTAAAGTCAAAGTATAGGGGGAGTAAAAAGTACAATATTTCAAATTTGGTGGAATAGATGTAGAAAGTATCATAAAATAAATTAAAAAAAACTAAAGTACAAGTACACTGAAACTGTGCTTGTGTACAATACTTGAGTCAACATACTTGGTTTCCACTACTGGTTGCCTCTACTCAAGGTTACCACTGTTTCTCAATAATATATAAAAAATTAATATATAATATATAAAACAAAAACAAAAAACACACTTGGACACACCAAATCAGCAACAGATGTTTTTTTTTTTAAAGTTTTAAATAGTTTTAGGGGAGAATATTGTTTCAAATAATAATCGACTACCACACCTATGCTAACCAATGACTAACACACACACACACACACACACCTCAGGACAACAAGTCACCGTGAAGCCTCAGTGTGTTTACACAGGAGCACCGTTCAGCTGGAACACTCAACTATTCCAAGCATGTGTTACATTCAAGTGTTGGGCCATTGTGCGCTGGAGAGCGGCTGTTGTTCGAGTAATGTAAGACTAATGTAAGAATGACACGAGCCAAGTGGGCTTAACTTGAAGTATACGAAGTTCGCTGAATGCTCGCGCACTTGGCAGCCGGAGCGCGGCGGCGGTTCAGAATTCATCACGTTTAAATCGAACGGGAGGAGAAACAGCTCAGATTGAATTGGAGTGAGCGAGCACAGGCCTCGTCTCTGCTGTATCATCCACAGGCCCGATCCCAGCCGCCCCCAAACCGCCAGTTCAATTACCCATCATGCCCTTGACCTTGGAGGTCAGCTTGCTTTGGAGGATGAAGCCTTAGATGTCCAGAGAGAGGAATAGAAAGTGAAAGAGAAGGGAGGGGGAAAAAAAAGAGAGCACGGGGAAGGAGGGATTGAGAGTTAGAGGGGTGAGGTGGAGAGATGGATTGTGGGGAAGGGTGAGCGAGAGAGAGATGGATGGCAAGGGACGGTGTGTGTGTGTGTGTGTGTGTGTGTGAGAGAGAGGGGAGAGAGGGGGGAGAGAGAGGCCTTAGCCCTGCTCTCTCTTATCTCTCCAGTTTGGTGGAGTTTTAAATTATTCATTCCCTGCTGCTCCCGCCGACTTACACATCTCCATCACACGGCTGCCCGCATCCGCCCGGGGAACAGGCGGTCGCCACGGCAACCTTATCGCAGATCGCAGATTTCGGCTCCAGAAATGAAATAAAAGAGGAAATTGGCTGTATTAGCATAAGAGGAGTCAGCCCGGAGTTGAATACACACATCACCCCCCCCCCCCACACACACACCATCCTCCCACCACCGCCACCGCCGCCCCCTCAAAAGCTCACAGCAACACCCCGCCCCTGCCTCCTCTCCTTATCAGCGCTGTCTGATCGCTGCTCTCCCTTTCTATATTTTTTTTTCTAATTCCACTCCCCCCCCCCTCACCCCCCACCACCACCACCGCCGCCGCTGCCGCCGCCACCAACTCGTCCTCCAACCACACACCCCCGTCCCTCTCCCTCCGCCTCCCCCACCGTCGCTCTTTGTTCCTTCTTGTGCTTGGAGAAGAATGGGGCGAGTGGGTGGGAGAGAAAAATAGATGTGGTCGCTGTGACCTCTGACCTTTTCAGAGGGGAGTAAACAATAAGCAATAACCTGGGAGACGTGACTCTGGTTACTGACTGACAGCACACTTTATTTCCTGTCCAATAGGACCTTTTTTCCCTCCTCATCATTTTATTATTGGTGTTTTTTTTTCTTCTTCTTCTCTCTGTCTGTCTTTCATTCTCGATCCAGTCTGCTGGGATCCACCATCTCAATTTTTGCGAGATGTACTGGGCGGCAGTTTTTGATTCTGACCTTAAGAAAGAAAGGTCTGAGATATTGTTTTGGCTTTCAGGTGAATGGATGTAACTTCCAGGCAATGTGAGGCCTCGCCAGTGTAATCACTCTTTGCAAAAAAAAGGCCCAGGTCCACATTAACATCCTCCGTCAATACATAATCTCCTATAGCCATCAGCAGTCCTCCATCAATGTGAAGCCACAAAGGCCGGGGCACAATGCAAACTCTTTAGGAGACACCCATAAATGTGTTTTCCCCTTAGCGCCTATTCTGCCGCCACTTAACCATTCGGTAACAAGTCGTCCCCATTCCTCCGTTTTCCCCCCCTGTTTCCTCTTCTCCCTCCTTCTCCACCCTCCTTTCCCTAATTGAAGTTAAACAGCTGAGAAATAGCGACCATGCCCCCCCCATATGGTTATAAATGTCAACATACTCTTCCACTTAGATTGACACTTCCCCAGGGAAGAGTGCGTCTGCAAGTGTGTGTTTGTTATGGTAATCATCTTCCTCCCTCTCACATCTTTTGTGCAAATCAAACCAGTAGGGGGGCCAATAAGGGACAATAACGCCCACCGCGCTTGCTGGTGGCATTCTCCATTATCAACACCACCATCATTACGGCAACTTAGTTGAATGTTATTTTAAAGAAAGCTGTGTTTTCTGTAGGTCCCCAATGCCTACAGATAAAAAAAAAAAAGAAGCATGACTGAATCGATGAGGGATTAAACACCAGCATCCACTTTGTTCACTCACTCAGCTTCCCCCTCAATTTCTGACTGTCTTTTCTCTTTTGTTGATCCGAGCGTGCGGCTGCTTCCAAACTCCCAGCTTCATCACAGGATTTTTGGCGGCGATCCGACCCGGGTTTGACCTTTTCTGTCAAATCCCATAATGGCGCCGTCTTTCTGAGAGCGTGCCGACTACAACATAAATTCACAATCAGTCAAAACTTTGGGACGCAACTTCACTGACTTAAAGGGTGATGCTGACATCTTACTCTTATAATCTGAATTTAGAGCACACAAACACTAAAATCCTCTACTGAGAATAAAAACTTAAAATGTCACAAAACACACTAATGGCAGGTGTTGCTAAAAGGAGGGAGGAGCTGCAAGGCTGTAAATTCTCATGGATGATGTAACAATACTATAGATTACTGTTGAGGCCATCAGTTTAAATTATTACAACACAGTTCCTGAGAAATCATGTTGTCTCCATCAGTTTCGCTTTGTTGTTGCTGTTGGGAACAAGCTGCTCATTTCATCCAAACTTGACCCAGAATCTGACAATGAAGTGATTTAAACTAAATGTGTAATATTTAGTTGCAGTTCACCTGTAGGACCACCAAATTGGAGTTGTAGTTGACCTCTCTCCTTACGTTTTTACATACAGTCTTGTCCCTTTGACTTTTTTTTTTTTTGGTGAATTAAAATTTAGAAACACCACTTCCGGTTGGTGCTACTGGACCAGTTTACTCTCTAAGAATGGGTTAAACTGGCAACCAATAACTTGATGATGGACCTTGGTGATTTAACAAAGCTTCTCTATGTAACATGTGAGAAATGGCCGTGCTATTGAGTGTGATGATCCCCTTTGAGGCGTCTTGATGTACAAAATAATGGAATCAGCAGAAATAACACAACTCAGGCCTTTCCCTCTTCCCTCTGACTTCATTTTGCATTATTGCTCAGATATTCGTGTATATTTATGTGATGAGTGTTTTCCGTTGGCAACCAGTTCAGTCAATTATATCATATCCATTATATCAGAAGTGGCTGCACTGACTGGCTTGTATCCGGACTAATAAAAGGCCAAAAATGGCAAACCATTACATCAGCCTTTCCCATAGGAAACTAATCAGATGCACAGGAGTCTGATCAGATGCACTTCTCCCACTCTTAGCACAATGTCCCTACAGATGCAACACTGGATGGGAAAATGTGAAAGAAGAGGACGGGGGCACGGTAGCAAAGCTTTATCACCCCCCAGCCCAGATATTGTCCACCTCCTCTGTCTCCGAAACCAGCCAAAACGAACAGAAACAGGCAGAACGTAATGCACGGAGGGGATATTTTAAACAGTGGGCTTCAGTGAAAATAAACAATTAAGAGACATAAGTGAACAACAAGCCAAACAACTACACTACAGCAGACATCTAAAAAGGATCTTATCTATTCATTTAAGTCCAAAAGTGAGCTTTTGAAGAGCTCACATTACAAAAAGAATATTCTTTCTCATGAAGCAATCCAAATCTCTCCTTTCTACCCACTTTTGTTCATCCATTTATCTGTTTCATCACAAGTGCCTTAATATTGGAACAATCCTGATTACTTCTAGAGGCGTTATCTCCTGAAAGGCTTCTTTCCCTTTCGTCCTGCTCACTAATTCCTGAAACCCTCCTCCTGCGTTTCCCCACTTCGTAGCATCGGGCCTGTTTATTCCCCAAGCTCTTAATCTGTTTTAAGTGGTGAATACTTTGGAACAGTGAAGAAAAAGGCCTTAACACGAAGACAGCCCAGGCATCCTGTGCCATGCTGCTATCCTTGGTGGTCTTCTAAAGCTCCCTCTCCCTCTGTTTCTCCATGTGATTGTGGCTGGTATGGTTGGAGGCTCATCGCAGCCTACATGTGATTTCACATGGGCTATAGAGACACTTAGCGCCTGTGGCTCTGTCCCTCCCACACACAGTCTGCTACGAAGAGCTGTACCACTCACAATCCGATGTGTAGGTTTGCTGAGAAGCGCCTGTAGTGATGACAGTGTGTCTGTGTATGCAGAGTGTGTGTTTGTGAGAAAGAGAAAGTGTGTGCTCGGCTTGTAAAGTGCGCGTGTGCGAGCCCGGTGCCAAGACCACACATCCAGTACGGTTTCTGTGGAATCACACACGCAGAAATACACAGGATGTCAGCCAGCGGTTTGGTAATAGTAAGTGACAGGGTGAGACGGGAGACAATGATGATCCCTCACCGTCCTAAAATGGATCGGTGCTGCCCCCCCCCAGCTCCGGTCCAACCCCTCCGTCCCACGCTTGTCCCTGCTCCCTGGCCCTGAGCAGATAACCGCGGCGGGACCACAAGCGGGACGAGGAACGAATCCCAGAGGTGTGTCCCGTAACGGCACCGCTCCGCTCTGGCCAAGGGAGTGTGGGCGCAATGGGGCTGATACCCCACTGGTTTGTGGGTTGCAGCGTCACACTCGGTTCCAGCCCTCCAGGGTCGAGGTATAAGGGGATACTGTCTTTTCTTGTCCGGTCGGACAGCGTTGGTCACAGTGGATTTCCAGAGCAGGCTGAGGAGCAGTGCACAGTCCCACACCATGTTAAAGAGTGCGGGACGGCAGCCATTTGTAGTCCTGTTTGGACAGGCGTCAGTGTGCGGTGGGCTGGTGATATGGACATTGGAACAAAGGGGATTGAGACAAGTGTCAACAACAGCAACAACAACAACAACTACAGCCCAGCATGTGTTTGATTTGATGTAGTTTGCTTCGGGCCAAAGCAAGTGTTTTATTTTTTTATTTTTCCAGCATCAAGTAACAAAGCCCAACCAAGATGACAGATGTGAAGTTTCTCTGCAGAAACAAGAACCTTCTAATGCACAGAAGCACATTGGAGTGAAGTTGCTGATGCCAGGAATCAATATCTTTAAATCTGAGCATTTTTATTCCCCAAATTTAACACTACTGTACTATAATCTTGCCAACGACAGACAGATATGAAGTTTCCCTGCAAAGACAAAACATTTGGATGCACATAAACACCTAATTTGGCAAAATTACCATCATATCAAAGCTATTAGGTCTACTGAGTACTATAGAAGGGGAAAAAGTTCATACTAGGTACTTTTTAGCATCAAAGAATGAAAGAAAGGCCAATAAACATCTGAGGTGTTGAACTTCAGAGCAACACAAGTTAAATGTTAAATTAGCAACAAGGATTCTTAAAACTATATTCTATGAAAACAGCGAGAAGGAAAAAGTGGAAGCATCCCTCTTCTTCTACACCTTCCAGATGCACAGAGGCAACTAACAAATAGATGAAAATATGACGACATGATGCAGCTTGGTGCACTTAATTCATCGCTTAAAAAAAAAAAAAAAGCAAAAGTTACACCAACTACAGATTTTGAAAAAGGTAAATTGACAAGACCAGAAGTATATCAGAGGTTTATAAGTTCTCAATTACTGTGTTGATTACAATTAAGCCAAGAGAGACAAGACAAGATACTCATACATAAAAATAACGTACATAGCATGTGTGAGCGCACGAGGCAGTGTATGTGATAGTGTATAAAGCTATGTCTGTGTGCGTTTGTGTGTCCGGGTGTTGTAGCAAACGAGTGAGCAGGGCCCATAAATCGTGGCACTATCAGTGGTCTGGTCTCAGCCACCCTTGTGTTCTTTTATTGAATGTTATTGTAGCTGTACGGCCCCTTGGTAGATATTTCCTGGTCAGAAATCAAGATCAAAGCCGAGGGGTTGGGGGAGGAGGGGGGGGAGGGAGAAGAGAGGAGGAGGATGGGAAGGAAACAATGACTGATGGACATTGGAGGAGAGGGGAAGAAGAGGGGATAAGAGTTGGAGTGGGTGGCCACTGGCACTGCTTTAAAGCTACGGGGAAAGAGTGAGTGGTGATATCGGACTTAAAGTGAAAAGTGGGGGTGTGAGGAGAGATGTGATGTGTATTTAGGATCATCCTACGATGAAGGATGGAGACAATCTCACTATTGTTGTCTGTGATTGGTCAGATGAGGGTGTTTATTATTTTTTTGTCCTTTTTCTTTTTGGACAGTGTGGGAGTAAGACAACACCACAGAGATCGAAATACCAAAACTTCTACAAGTTACATCCACCAGGGGAAAAGTACAATAGATACAAACTTGTTATGGTAATGACGTAAGTGTGTTAGTGGGTCTGTGACGGAGTGAGAATTCAGTGGGTGCGCGTCTTTGTGAAATACCGATTTACTCTCTAATCCTTTGGAGGAGGTTTGAATGTGTGAAAGTTTTGACTTCTGTGTCGTTTCTGTTCTTCTTTCATGAATTTAAGTTTTCATGAGATAAATAAACACAATCAGATTTAAACCCAGGTATGCCAATATAGACAATATATCATCAGAATCCCAACATTTGTTCTGCAGTGTTTTGAGATTAAAAAACAAAACAAATTAGATGTATTTGACCACCAAGTCCTATAGAATTGTGTCACAAAGAACCCAATTTGATTTGCAGATATACAGATAACAAAATAAATAATTTCAGAAAACTATAGTTTGTTTCTCTTGAAAGACCCCATTATCAATCTGTAACTGTAACTGACTTTCTTGCAGAGTATTTATGACACTATCCACCTCTAACTTATTTTTCCTCTGCTGTATTATAGCCAAAGCTACACATCTACACATAGTGAACCATAATGTTAAAATGCATGTTTTGCATTAATATTTACAAATTAAGCATAAAAAATGATTACATTAGTCATTAACTGCCTTTTTTCTGTCCGACCCTGCAGTATTAAGCATAAAGCAACATGCTGCTTCCACAATCACAATAAAGCATTTACAACTCAATAATACTTAATGTATCTGAGTATATTAAGAACTGCCTTAAATATTGTCCTTATATTTTACTTTTTCAAGGTTGAAAAACACTTGTTTCAAATTCTTTCGGCACAGTGTTTTTAATGAGAAATCCACATTATGCCAAACCAATTTATGGAAATTGTGATTGACATTTGTCATGATTTTAACACTAAATGAATAGTTATTGAATTTGAAATAATTAACAGACTAAATAGATAATGTTTAAATAATGTTTAGTTGCAGCCGTACAGTTGTCATAATAAGTTTGGAGTCCAGATTTCTTATCACATGTATTTAAATAGTCACTGCAGGTAAACACGGGAAGTCAAGACTCAGATTACTAAAAAAAAAACCCAAGTGTTCTTTACTTTTAAGTATCCATCTTAACCACTGTCTCAAGGATTCTGCAAACAAATCTCACTTTATGCACCTTTTCCATATGTACAGAGTGTAATACATTGTTACGTGCATCTACACGTAGGCGTCATTTTTTTGGACTTTCCTGTGGCCTCTCTCTCCTTGCTTTAATTGCTGTGGGGATCACAGGGCGGCAGGGACAGAATGGACTCCAGAGATTGTGGTTCCACCGCTGCTTCCCAAACTGGCTTTTCTCCACATGCGCCCGCTCGCCAAGCGCTCCCAAATTCCCCCATTTGCCACCCTCTCACCCCACACCTCGCCTGGGTAATGGAATCAAAAACAAGCGCCTCTCTGGAGAGATAGACAGTCGTTTCCAGAAGGAGGCTGGGTCGACATAAAGCGTGGAGCAGTTTAGTATTGGCTGAAAAAGCCAGAACACCCCCGTCTAACACCCAAGTATGGTCTTCTCCTTAGTTCTCCTCTTGTCTCTTTACCTTTTACCTCCTCTCACAAAGTACTCCCTTATTTTTCCCTCCTCTCTAATCTTTCATTTCTACTTTCTTTCCTTTCCTCTCCTCTCCTTTTCATGTTACTGGTTTCCTTTCAGCTTCCTTTTCTTTCCACTGACCTCTTTTTCACTTTACTGGTTTCTCTTCCTTTTCTTCCTTCTGGCTTCCTTTCCTTTCCTCTCCACTTCCCATCCTTTCCGTTGGCTTCCTTTACTCCCCTTTTCTCCTAATCTCAGCCGAGCACTGGGAGCAGATGAGGCTTATTTAGTGTTTGGAGTTTCCCCTCCGTGCTACTGGCACTAGTACATCTCCTACCAGGCCAAGGTAGATGAGGACAGCAGATACATAGCAGGCAGCTTTTTGTGCGTGGAGGATTTGATCTCATCCTGATCCCAAAAGCAGAAAAACTCTCTCAGTCACATACACTGGGATCAGACATCGGCCCGGACTTCTTTTGGCCCGGGGAGGGGGCAGGCAAGGTGAAGCGTGGGAGTGGTTTGATTGCATATTTATTACAGAAACTGATCGATATGACTCCAGTTGTCTTGGTGGGGAGATCGTAGCTTCAATTGATTCTTGTGACATTTTTGATCAGGTTTCACAAACGGATGCATGCGTGTTATTCTTAGTAGCATTAGCAACAGTTTCCATGTCCCATAATGGAGCAGGTGCTATTTTAGAGACTTTTTTTCCAGTCTCATAAAAAGAAATGTAGGGAAAGTTACTGAATACTTACAATTTACTGGACATTTCCTCAGCAGCATGAACAACTATATTTTATGTTTAAAAGGAATCAGATTACTCCCTGTAATGTGTTGCTATAGTATGAAGATACCACTGAGAATCAACACCTAAGCCTCCAGTTCATAGCTTCCTGCTTTTGCTTTTTGGTCCAACACTATACAAACGTAACATCTGTACCATCTTTGACACATTGAATACCTCTGACTTTGTGACATTTTGGTGAAAGTATTCCCAGGAGTTAAGAGAATATTAACATCTTCTCTGCGTTCAGTAAAAAGATTAGCCCGAGACCATTATAGCTTAACACAAAAGTCTTTGTTAGCACTGAGACTGGAAGTAGGGGAAAAACGCTATCAACCAAATGTTCTTATCTAAAAGTTGTATCATGTTAGCTTGTTGGCTATCTTGTTAAGCTAGCAACCAATACATCCAGGATGTTGACCAGTAAAATGCCCCAGTGTTTAAGCTAACTGCTCATTAAACTACAGTTTCTTGTTTTCTGTTTCTAAATACACATGATAAAATGTGTAAATAAGGCAGCTTTTTGTTAGAGGATACCTTTGATGGAGCCGAGCTAAGCTAGAGATGAACTTCAGTTTAGTTCTGTTATCTAACTCACAGTAGCAAAGCAAAGCAGCGTGAAAGTGTTTCTTTAAACATGGTCAAATTCAAAGATATCTAATATTAGCACTAATATACAAGCTGATTTTATCTCAAAATATCTGTAGGCTATCATGCCTCAAAAACCTGTAACAAACCCTCAATTGACCCCCATACAGGTTTAAGATGCACACAGAGGAGGAAAACTGCAGCTGCTCTGGTTATTGTGATTAGAGCAGTGTTTTAGTGATTTGGCAAGATGCTCTGGTGATAAACAAGTGATTATGTACATGATCCACTCCAGCCACCCTCTCCATCCTCTCCCTCCCCCCTCCCAAAAGCCAACATGTTGGATCTGTGTGTCTGAATCTCTGATCTGATGCTACAATTCAATGGAGGCTCTGGAGCCCGACTACCTCGAGGAGGTCTACACAGATAAGCATTTAAAAAAAAAAAAAAAAAACACTAATCTCCCAATCACTATCGCTCACGATAACCGTCTGTTCGGGCAGTGATCAGTGCGGAGATTATGGATGTGATCTGGATCTGATCACTCCTGGCGATATCAGACGGGTGGTTGAAATAGATTTGGGGAGTTCTGTTCCAAAAGAATTCAGTGTGTGAAAAAAAACCCATCTCACTATGAGAAATAAATAAATAAATAAAACTACAGCACATCAGAGGATACTGTTCAATCGTAGCTAACTAAGATGCCTTCAATTCACCTGAAAATGAATTTGTGATGTTGGGAACGATCACTTCTTGGATTCTTGAATTTCTTTAACGGCTCCACACCACACCTTCAATGACGCCACCTTTTAGGGTTTATCCGTGTTGAAGTTCTCCAAATTCTTCACATATGCAGTTAAGGTAATTGCCTGGTTGACACGATACACGAAAGCATTCTGGTATAAAAGTTTGTTTTAACATGTTTTTGTTAATAATAGGGACAGTTTTGTACATGAACCTTAATTCGCTGTATCTATGTATTATACCCACGGATTCGGTTCAGGGTCATTGAAGGGGCAAAGACCAGCTAACTCTGCATTGAATTAGACGCAGGGTACATCTACTACATGTCACCTTTGTTCATCTCTGAAAAGCAATTTTGCACAGTCAGCCGTCTCTTATGTTTAAACTTGTGTTTGTGCAGGAGTCAGTGATTGTATGCAGTTCCCTTCACTGCACATCTATGCCAGATAACCCACACCAGACAAGTCACATGGCAAACATATTCACAGAGTTGAATGTTCAGCGTTTTCAGCTCACCCACCTTGCTAGTCCTCCGCACTGTGCGAGGAAACTAGATCACCTGGAGGAATCTTGAAGGTTTGCAGAACCTTCTTGCTGTGGGACAACAGCACCAACCCCTCAGCCGACATGCTGCATCTTTACATGCTTGTGCGTTCCCGTTTAAAAATCCTCTACTTTAAATCATTTAGAATTGATGTCAAAGGAGACTACCCTCTATTTGAAAACTAATAGCAGTAAACTAAAGGGACAGTGACAGTGTTTAACCATCAAATTGAACAAAAATCCATGTTATTTTTAGAAAAAGCATGAATTATGTTTTTTCCCCTTTAAAAGGTCGGTGCAAAATTGCATCAGTTTGATGTAATTTAGTTTGGTATATGCTATGATTTATGCCATAAAGGTTTATGTCAGGTGGGGAAATTGATTTTAGGTCTGTTTTTCCTCCACTACATGCTTGATTCTGTCATTTTTAAGCCTGTCTTTCTGCCATTAGGTCATGCTGTACCACAGCTCTGATCCGTGCAGCGGATACAGGCTCCTTGTTTTGGTTGGGCCTTCAGGTAAGCGTCGGCCGAGCAAAGGCTTTCCAAAAGGCCTTTCTCATCTTTCTACCTGAGCGTGGCGTAACCGCAGCACAGACAAAACACCAAATCCAAAGCTGATCAACATCAAAGCCGCCACTCCTCTCTCTCCTCTCTGTTCTCTCTGTTCTCTGCCATCGCTCCCTTCACAGCGCTTCACCACAAACCCAGCTTCACCCAACTGTTTCCTCGTCCTTTCCCTGACCTTGTATCGCTCTTTTTATCCACTGATTATCAACGGCCGTGGCTGACCACCCCCCTCCCCCGCCTGCCCCTCCACCACCACCACCCCTCATCTTCTTTCTCTTTGCTCATCCCTCTTTTACTCTCAGTGTGTGGGCTGCTGCTCAACAGGAGGTCGTCTACAGGTAACTCAGTGGAGCAGCCCGCCATGCTAATCCACAGGAGAAGAGAAGAAAGAGGAAAAAGTAGAGGAGAGGGAATAGGATTAGTGTGGGGTGTGTGTGTGTGTGTAGGGGGTCTACACACCATCGTCACCATCATCATCATCATCATCATCGGAGCCTTAATCAAGCCCGGTTACATCTCAAACCAGCCTTGAATGTTTGCTACTCGTAATAATGTGCACCTTCTGTCTAATTTGGCCATTATTCAGGCCTGTCAGACCGCAATTATTTAGAGCTTATCTCTCTCGCACACGAGATGACGCGTTTGTCACGCTTTTGCTCCACGCACAAACCCACACACACACACACAGAAACGCGCACACACTCACAGGGCAGGCTTTAGAAATTCCATTGATGACTGTGTGCGATATGACCTGGTGGCCCCCCCCCCTCGCCCACCCCACCTCCACCCCTCCTCATCATTACTGCATTGATTACCTTGGTTGGCTTATCATCTACACATATTCAATCCCATCAAGAGAAGCCACACACATGTACACACTCCATATTGTTTGCGCGTAGATGGAGATTGCATTGTTGTTTATCCCCTGAGTTTGTTTATTCTATTGGCTGATTTGTGTTTAGTAATGTCATCTATCCCCCTCTGGACTTGGAGCCAAGCAGTGGGAAAGAAAAGAAACACAATCTCTCCATTCAGATTGGCTGAGAATCGGATGCATGATATTGGGTTTCTATGATCTTTTGTGAGCCGTAATTTGATGCCACGCAAAGTGTTTAGCGGAACAAATATAGAAACGTTGTTAAATTATATCATAAATTAGTGATCAGGAGGAAGCGACAGAGGGAGGGAGACGGAGATATGTATGTATTTACTGCAGTGATTGGGTTACATTTGCCATAACAAGAGCAATGTTCCACATAGCATTTTTGTGTTTGTTTTTTTTTTTTTGACATCCCAATTTAGTTATTTGGAGAACAAACCAGCCATGTAATACACAATAAAAGTTAGAGTAATGATGTTTTTAGGCATTAAAGCCAATGGATATGGCAGTCATTAAAGTATCCTTACAATTGCAAAACAATTCTTATCAACTGGGAAATGCTACACTTTCCGAGGATGAGGAAATGAGGCAGCGAACAAAACTAGCCATCAGATAGTGCGCCTCCTTAATTCTCTCATCCCCTGTTAAATAATATCATTATCATTGCCTAATGACGATGGTGCAGCAGTGCTTATGGAATAAGCCGATTAGGACAGAGACAAACAGCATGGGGCCAGGAAGCACGGCAAGGCCATTTACCACTTCATACAGGACAAATGAGTGTGTCCCCACCATCTTTCCTTCTCTCATTCCCTTTTTCAATCTCCCACCCCCTCCACACACACACACACACACACACACACACACACACACACACTCCACTTCCATCCATTTCATTTTTTTTTTTTTTTTAACACCAGGCCATCATGAAGTATTTGATTTCCTCCCTCCTCATGCCTCCTTTCCTCTCTCCATTCCACCTCCTTCTCCTCCACCTCCTTCCTCATCTCCCCCCCCCCACCCGCCGCCCCTTCTCCTTTGTGCGGAGGTAATCGTAGATGCAAAGGGAAGGGGGCCGCGGGGCTCTTATCAGCCCATAACATCTGTTGGCGTGTCAGGTGATGAGATGGAGCGCTCGCGGCCTGCCGGCGGCCTGGACGGCTCCTTTAATGCAGAGAGGGGAGTGTGCAAACAAACAGCGGCTGATAGGGTCTATGCTTGTCACAATCGCTCAGGACCGTGATCTATCTTCCCCCTGCCTTTCTCACTCTCTCTTTCCCCTCTCTCCCTCTCTGTCTCCATCTTCCCCTCTCCCACTTGAGTGCCCATGTTCTTCTTCACTTTCCCCAAAGACCTTTTCTCTCGCTCTTTAGTGCACCCTAGTTTTCATTTTAAAATCAAAGGCTGCCCCGTTCGCTCATTAAATTTAGCCTCTAATGTTTGTTTTTATGATTTTGCACAGTGTGGATCAGGTTGTTATAATGGTTTTCGGGGGCCTGCAAACAGAGAGGAAAGGGAAGTGGATGTCTGACAGTGAGATGTAGTAGATAAGATGGTCGAGCAGGACTATCAGTGTAGACTTACAGTACGGTTATCAGGAGCCATGCATGCTCAAAGAAAATGTTTTTACCTTATCATCATGCTCATTTCCACAATCATCAGCGGCATCAACAGCGCTGGCAACATCGTTGGGAGCACCATCATCATCATCATTATCATATCCATCATCATCACTGTCATTATTAACAGTATTGGCATTGTCACGGGGGAAACCCATCAGGATCATTATCATCATTATCAAGGTCATCATTTTCCTGTCATTTCTACTCAATCTGCTGGTTTCAAGGACTAAAGCCCAAAACTCCAGACTATTTCTGAAACATGGGAGGTTCAGCAACATTAAAACTGGCCTTTGGTTTGGTTCATTGACAGCAATCTCATACTGTACGTAAATAACAATGAAAGGTTTCAGATTTTGTCAGAGATAGAACAATACAGTCCTGGATTTATTTCCATCAACCTCTATCAAAACAGACAGACATTTCATGTGTAACATTACAATGTATTAGAAAATAAGAACTAGAAAGTTGAGTCATATAAACAATCAGTTTTGGTTTTTTTTTTTCCCAGAGTTGAAACGTTAAAAAGACGTTTATAGATTATAGACTCAAAAAAAGAAATCATACAACACTTCATGTTTGCTAATGTCATACTAGTGCTCCTTTTTGTTTTGACTTTAAAATCTGGAACTGATTGGGAGGAAGCTAAAGGTAATATAGAGCTATGAAACATACAACTTTCATGTTCACATTTTAATTATGTTGTTCTAGGAGGTTTGCAATATTGTGTGACTACAATTTTACACTGACAGTTTCTGGTAGTAGCTAAAAAGTTGTTAGTATTAACGTGAAAGTCCCCCCCCCGATGAACTCCAAATTAGCCAATGGATCCTCTCATTATAAGACATCATCTCTCTGGAACTCACTCGAATCAATGGTGCAAAGGGAAATACAATTGATGCCTTGACCAAGGCAAAGTGAAACTAATCTATACAACCCAGATTGAGAAATAGTGTCTGTGACTGTATACAAATATTCATACCATCATTAATATATGATCTGTATTGTTTTTTGTTTATAACACTTGTAACTGATGCCTTCTTCACTACTATTTTTATTCTCTTGAATGTGTTCAAAAAGGAAGGTGGGGAGACTTTAATGTACATGGAGAGACAATGGTATCATGTATGTATTGCTTAGGATAGAATAATCTACCTTATGTTCAGTATTACAGATGTATGCAGGGGCCGATGATTCGCATAAGGATACAGAATATTCCTGATATATTCAATCAACCTCCATCGTTTATTTTTATGTGGAAAAATAAAAATTTGATCACAAAAAAGAAGTACACAGACAGAGTCAAGTCTTTCATTTTTATCTGCACTGTATAGCCCAATATCACAAAATTGCCTCAGGGGGTTTTGACAGTGATTATGAATCCTTCTTGATCGGTTACATTGGGCCAATCCCCAACGTGTTTCACCTGATACTGATACTTTGGGGTCATCAGTTGACCTAACCTGCATATCATTGGTCATATCAGTCTCATCAGGCCTTTTTGGAGCATTTCAATCAGTCTACTAAACACTCTGGGGATGTTTGAGTTTGTAAAGTCCAGAATACATCAGAAGAGCACATTTTCTATTAACTGGATGAAGAAGCCATTTATAGGAATAAACGCACGCACACACACATATCCCCTTATTACAGCTGTTTAGCTCTAACCATTAGAATTTGTTAAATGAAATGTGTTACATTAGCTTCTTAAGCTTCAGTGGATGTGTTCATCACTTGTCTAGCAAAAAAAAAAAAAAAAAAAAAAAAAAAGCACATGAACACAGTTTTTCCTTTGGCGGCTGAAGACCTCATTGTCAAGAAACAGTAAAAATACAATCGTAACATTTGAGCCACAGTATTTCAAAACAAAATGATAAAAAAAAAAACTGAATCAAATCGGAACTTTAACCCACAGCCAGCAGAAACCCTTTGCTCTCCATCCTAACCCAAATGAAACAGGATTTAATCCCCATGTCTAAGTGCTTTGCAGGGACTACATCAGCCCCTGTGCTGAACTGTACTGCTTCTTCTGAAGCTACACAACTATAATGTCATTGTCAGATGGCTTGTGGCAGCAAGATCAATAGTTAGTAATTCCTTGGCTGGGGGTCTGAGAGTCCTCGCCCTGCTCTCTCTGTCTGTCCCCCCCGAGCTAGAATGTCCTCTAATGGAGCAGGCCAGATCTAATCACTGCAGTAATTGAAGTTTACTTTGAAGCTTTCAATCTAGGAGAATATTTAAAGACAAAACCACCATGAAACACTATCTACTGTCCCAGGCTTGATGTGATCTGGATCTAGTGGCCTCTTCAATAATAAATGAGAGTCTCAAGCATACTTTTATCCCTCCCTTCGTCACATGTCTGTGCATTAGATTTAACTTAATTCAAAATTCTAGTGCCTGACCACCACAACATTTTTGAAGGAGAATACTGATACAAATATTACAGTATGGGTGGTTTAGTCTTCTACAAACCCTGCCTCTGTTTGTAAAGCAAGCACATAATTTGTACAGCCCCATAAGAACCATTTTTCTGTGGCAAGAATGGTGTATGATGAAGTTATGTGATGAAATATTATGTTTGGAGTTGGAGAAGAGGTTGCTTTGGCTCTGACTTTCTGGAAACAAATATTGCAGAGGCCAACCAAAATGAAAACATATCACACAATCAACCATCTTTATACAGTATATGGATGCTCACAGCTGTGTCAAAGCAATCTGTTGAGTGCAAACATTTAAAAGGAAGAAAATAAGGCTTCCAAAATGCCTATTAATATCATCTCAGTCAGCAGACATGCATGCAACTGATTTATTATATGAATAGGTGATATTTGCCATTTAGACACTGATTGCAGAGTGATAATTATATACACAACATACATGAGTATTCATATTTTACCAACATCAAAAAAACATCAACGCTCAGCCACTACAAGAAAGTGACTCCCAAATAATACCAATGCAAATAATGAATATGGCAGCACCATAACAGCCAGTAGATGCCAAAACATAGTCGACCATAAGCAAATCTGTAGGACAGCAATAAAACCGCATACAGCCTCGGCAACATCATAGCAGAACACCAACTGAATAGATCAAGAAAACCCTCGATAAGCACAGGAGAAGCAGCACTTACCTTGGCGAAGTGAAGACGTGATCTTTAACAACATCTGAGCAGGAATAAAGCATTTGAGGAAAGGTTCCTGCAGTGTCAAGCTAGGGCTGAAAGAGTTGAAAATATTTCTCACCAAGTCTCTTTCCTCAAACTGCTTTTGAGGCCTCTATTGGTGTTCATCCAAAATTCAAATTCAGTGTTTTAATTTTGTGTCTTACTTACTGATAAGTGTTACATAGTTGTCCATGTATGGCTATAATGACAATGTAAAAGCTAGTTTAATGCTAGGTTAATAATATAAGAATATAAATGGCATGGTTAATAGCTGTACACTGTAATGGCCTGAGCTAACGTTAGCTTCACAGACTGACAGGACAAGCTCCCACACATCCCTGAAACCTGGCGGTCCCAATTAAGAGCTTTTCAGCTTAATACCATGATAGGTAATGCAAAACATTAGACTGGGAGATTCAAATTACTGTTCATCTGCCATTAGTCTGATACTGAAAAACTTCCTAGCTAGCTTTTTACTTCAAAACTTAGGTGATGGAATTAGCTAGATTGTTTAACCAAGACTCACCATCTTGGGGCCAATCCTTTAGTCCAAATCATTCAGCCCTAGCTGCGACACAACATGCAGGATGGCATTTAAATCCAGAAGCTATTCTGATGAACAGCCTGGGCAAAGAATGGAGATGTGAAATACCGATAGCAGCAGCAAGGAGTGCAGTGCTAACACAACAATTTTTCCAAAACAGTACTGATGCGTGCAAAGCTACAATACAATGAGCAGCAGCAGCGGTGCTTGCAGCAAGTGTTGGAGACTGCACTGAGCCAACAGGCAAACCCAATAACAGCAGCATCAGTCTGCCATGATGATTCATATTTCAACACATAGATCAACACAGTTTGAAAGCATCACAATTAATGTTCCAATCAACAACCAAAAGGAAAACAAGCTCGAGTGCCATACATTAGTTGTCAACAATGAACAGCAGCAGCATAAAAGCAGAAATAAACAGCAAGCAGACGCCAAAAGCAGCAAACAGTGACTGCACAAAGACATCAACATATAGCCTGTGCATTTTAGAAAATGGCAGCACTTACCTTGCTGAAGTAAAGCAGCGATCACCTGGCGTTGATAAGGGGCAAATGAGTGTAGCCCATTGTTGTCATAGAATATCTCTTTTTAGCTGAATATGAAATGCTTCAAGAAAATGTGGCGTAACTACCTTTCCTGCGTGACATACAGGACGCCATGTTTTCCATTAAGTCAATATTGCAGGTTTAAAGGGAAGTGTGCAAAACAACAATAATGTTTACATCCTTAAAGCCAGCATACAACCAAGCCACAACAAAACAGCAAACCTCTGCAAAACCAGTTCGGCTCAAAACACAACCACCATGTAAAATGTAAAAACAACTTGAAGGCCCCATAATGTACCTGACAAACAGCAACCAAGTGAAAAATTAGCTTAGCAACTACAAGCAATGAATTCACAACTATTAGTAAAGCAAATACTACACAGCAGCCAGTAAATGCCAAGAAAACAAGCAGACATGTGAGACAACAACATACAGAAGCATTAAAAGCCTTTTTTAAGCACACTAAAGGCAACTTAACAGAGCCAACACATCAACTGACAACATCAATGTTAGCAATAGCAGCTCCTACCGTGCTGAAGCAGTGGTCTCCGGCATCAAACATTTTGGGGTCCAAACAGCCAACAGCAGGACAGGAAACTCACATTTTCCCTCTCAAAGAAGTCCTGAAGCGACATGCTAGCTGGCTAAATGCTACACCAACATTTAATCCTTTAGCATCGAGTGTTTTTCCAGCAAAGAACAGAGTTAGCTGTTAGCTTAACAGAGTTAGCAAATGGACAGTGTGACAGGATGGTAGCTAGACTGGGCAAAACAGTGTGCATGGCATCAACAGTTTAAATAGCCCTCCCAGTGCATTGTGGGTGTGTTTGGTACATGTTGCAGCCAGCAGAGTTTGTCATGTGACTGCAGTAGCCATTTAGCCTGAACTTGTAAGCATGCTTTTTCCATTCTACTTGGTTTAAAGCTGCTGAAAGACAATGTTTTGTGCTCACATTCAATATCCAAATTTGGCTATTTTCATGCAAAATACTTAAAAGGATTAGAAATGGAGAGTGTTGACACAAGCTATTCGTCCTGTCAGATAGATTAGCTTGTGAAACACCATGAAATGGGTCCTATGGAGTTTTGTTGTAAACAAACAAAAGTTATGTTTACATCAAGTGTTAGTCACCAAAACAAATTATCTGTATCCGGGAGGTCTAACAAACATGTTAAATGTATTTTCTTCCTCCTAAAACATTTGCGAAGCAGATTTTTATTATTAAATAAATACTTAAATAATTAAATTTACCTCCTGCATTGATTACATATGTTTACTAGCTTGCAGTCTTGTTCTCCCCTGCCGTCAGTGGTGCATTTCTGTGTTTCTTTGTGCATAACGGTGACCTGTAGATCATTGGAATAGTGGGAAACCATTGGCACATTTGGACTTGGGAATATTTTTTAACCTGTACTCATCAGGCACAGTAGATGGTGCTGTTTTCTGCCCTTCCAGTGACTCTCGAGTCACAAAAACTGACCCCTGTTTAGTGGTATGTAGCCAATCTGGCATCCATGAGGTGGAGTCATGGCTGGAGTTGAGCAAGAGAAGAAAAAAGGGCCGACACGCCTACAATACCAAAAGGCAGCGTACAGCAAACCAAAAGCCTGTACTCACACTCATAAGCTGCTCTACACAGTATGGGGATAAAAGATTTTATGAATAAAATACCAGCTACTGGTCAAAAAATATTCCTTCTCCATTGGCAAGTTACCCACATGCATGAGCATGTGCAGGGTACCTTTTAAGAATCTTGAATCTCTCATTCACTTTTCTCTTCATTCCCATTTTCTCTACAGTGAAAAGATCTGAATAAAACAACCGATAGCTCATCACATCAGGAGAAGATAAATAAGGAGGGACTGTTAAAATAGACAACTTAATAAAGAAATTATATTTGTTCTAATGTATCACTGGAAGATGTAATGTGGCAATCAGGATTTTGGACTTGCTGGAAAACTCATGTCTGGGTTGATGACATCAGAGGCCGTATTTGATTAAATTTCAGTCCCATCTTACTTTAAACAATCACATTCTTCTAAACGCCATCAAACATCATTATATTGTCTCAGCCGCACTTTGATGTAGTGATTTAATAACTCTTCTTAAATGTGTTAGTTGTGTTTCATCGCTGCGTTGTGACAGATGCGAGTTGTGTCCGTGGACGCGGTTGCGTCGGTGGCATCTGTCCTGGCAGTGGCTCTCTGATTGATAGGCCTGAGCACAGAGGGGCAGTGGGAGATGAAGAGAGGTCTGATAGTGGGCCGCTAGATACTCCCTGATTCACTGTGTGTCAGATACTGATAACACCGAGACTCAGAGAGAGAAAGGCAGAGAGAGTCTGTGAGGGAAGTAAGAAGAGAAATAAGGGCATAAATGAATACTTGGAAGGGGAGAGGAGTGAAGAGAGAGGAAAAAGAGATGCTTTAGATGTCACGTCAGTAGACAGTGCGGAGTATGGGATTGTGGTCCGTAGCTTATTTCATCACACTGACAAATCGAGGTGTGAGTCCCATTGCTCTCGACTTCACGTTGTCAGGCGGACAAGCCTCCTCACAACATGATCTTCCTCCTTCGTCTCTCCTTTTCGACTCTCCATCGCTCTTTCTCATCTATTTTTCCTCTTTGTCTCCGTGTGTGTGTGTGTGTATGTGTGTGTGTGTGTGTCCTTGTCCTGGTTTTTATTAATAACTATCTGTGGGAGATGAAATAAAGGGGGTGTGTTTTTTTATGTGGTTGGCGTGGTCACAGTGCTGTCATTGTAATGTATGTCTTCCGATAGCACTTTGAGGAAAAAAGAAATGGAGTGCACCTTCCTCTCCTCTTTCTGCAGCTTCAGTGTATCAATAGCATCAGTCTTCTCTCCTCCACCCACCCACCCCCCCACCCCGCCCCTCCACCTTTCTTCTTTCTCTCTCTCTTCTGTCGCAATCTATCCACTTTCCCATTTTTTTTTCTTCGATGCCCTGACCTTATCTATCCATTTTATCTCCTTCCAGTTTTCGGCGCCATTTCTCCTCTTCTTCGCCTGTCGCTCATCCTGGTGTCACCAGGTTTTCTGTCGCCGGGAAGAAGGAGGCAAAAGGTTTCAGGAGGAAACCAACTAAGTCAGGAGGTCACTGATGACACACGGGTGCATACAAATGTAATGTTCTGCGCACGTGATTGTCACGGGCCATTTAGTCTTCAAAAGACAAACATTTTTTTTATGCATACCTGTCCATCACACCGCGTGATCCAGCTCAGACATCTGATTCAGGCCAAATTCCACAAATGACAACCATACCTCAGCAGGTCAGAAGCTCATCATCCACACGCAACACCTGCTGGAAGTACAGCACATGCTAGCGATGTGGCCATGTGGTTTTGCGACATCTTGTGCGTGTGTCATCAGCTTAAACTCTTCATGACACCTCACTGTCTGGAAAAGGTGTTTTCATGGGTTTGCCCACATGCCTCCTTCCAACAAATGCATTTCCAGTCAATGCAGAATTTCCTTATAGCATGCCTCATCATGTCATTACCGCATTCATTGTAAGGTGTTAGTATAATGCACGGGCAGCATTTGTTAGTTTGAGGGTACACATTTATAATTCATAAAACAAAATACTAATATTCTAATATGAAAAAATCCCAATACCTGCTGGGGACATATATTTTTAATCCATTTTCACTTCAATTTAATGATTACATATATCTAAAAGTTACTGTAGTTGAAGGTAAATAAGTGAACAGTTAAACTTCACTATTTATGCTGCAAATGGTATTTTAAAATGTACTGTAAAATGAGCCTTAAATTATCATGAAACTGTGAAGTCAACACAGAAAAGGTCAGAAGCCCCTACACTGCCTTTTACTTTGTCATGGATCAGATTTGATGGGAAAATATGTTTGAGTGCTTGATGAAGCAGTAAAAGAATAGGTCGCCACACTCTCAGCGATGGCTGATGGTAGACAAAGTGAAAGTCAAGTGGAAAAAATCACTTTCAATTTTTTTTATTAATTTTTATTTGATTAGTTTACAGATAAAGATACAGATAAGCTATGCAACAGATGGATACAGGCATGCTGTTAGAAGTCAAATCAAAGCTGCCAGGGAGGAGGACAAAAACTAGCAGACAGAAAATAGCATCTTTTTTTTTTTTTGCTATTATTTTAAATATGGTCTTAATTTTAGGAAACACTATTTTTAACATTATTATATATTATATGGGATATTGGCTAAAAGTCATATTGACCCTTGTCTAGCTGTTTACTGCACTGTAAATACAGAAAGGGATCACTATCAACATTTCATAGCTATTGATGTTTAAAATATTATTGCAGAGGAACATTAGTTTTAAGTTCTCAGAGTAAATGAATATAATTTCAGGATTTGGTTTCAGGTTGGTTCTCATAAAGAGGATTCTATTGTGGAGATTACTGAACCGGTAAAACTCACAGATGTGGGGAAACTGTCCTCAAGATTTCTAGCCGACATTGGAGTTCTCCGTGTCGAACCATTGACTGTGAATGCCTCACATAGCTTCTGTTATCTTTCAGCAGAAAGAAAAAGCAGCTATGTGGTTTGTCGTAGTACTGAAGATACTGTTGAAATTACATCTAATGACCAACCAGCTCAGATTATGATTTTATATGTATCATCCGAAAACCATTGTGCTAAGCTTAACTGCCGTGTGGACTTAAGAATAATACCAAAATTTTGCCTTCTTAAAGATTCTACTTTTGTAATCATTATTTGGATTGAGTTACACACAGGGGATTTCCAAATATGCATTCAACTCCTTCCTTAAACCACTTAATGTCTGCCGCTGAAAGTGTGCCACAGGTCTACTATTGAAAAGATTGCCAATATATTGGGATTATGTTCATATCCTCTGCATAATTTTATGGCTATGATGCAGCTTGTTTCCTTTCATTTACACTGGCTGTCTATGGGAGGCCTTAAACTTGACGTCTGGGTTAAAACTGATGCAAAGTTTTTGGACATCTTGATAGAATAACTGATGTTCTGATGATTGTTTTTAGCATGTAGTTAGGACTGAAATATAGTCATTAAAAAGTTGTTGAAAAGAATACCTAAACATCTAAAAAACATTTCCGTCTCAACCAAATTTAGCCTTGTTTTAGCTAGTTTACATCTACATCTTTTGACCTGCAAATCATTAAATATATGGGTTGTATGTTGTGTGGTCTCAGTGTGGTTTCAGACAGGGGAAAGAATAGCATCTAAATACCTCATTACATGTAATTTTCTAGAATTTGAATCAGAAAATTTCCCAGAGTAGATTTTGAGTTGGTACTTGGCACCCCTTAAATCCAATAAATATTGGTACCAGCTTTCAGAACCTGATTTAGACTGAATCCTGGTAACAACAATTGGTTATAAACTCCATACCAGCAGTGAGTCCCCGGTGGAGGACCAGTTTGACAGGTGGGGGTGTGTACAGTAGTGGGGTGTGAGGTGGAGGTTGAAGAGTAGAGGATGTGCTCAGTGTTTAGCATCGATCAGCAGGAGATGGAGGTCTGACTCCCAGCCCAGTGTTGTGTTGGCCTGCCCTAATTGATGTAATGAATGTGATTAGGTGCTATCTGAGGGATCGCAGAGCCTGGCCCCTTTGCCCTTTTTCCTTATCTCCCAATGCTTCCTGGGCCCTATAGAGTGGACCAATAATGCATCAGTGTGAGGGGGAGATGGATTGACGGGTCCAAAGATGGAGGAGTTACTAGACTCTGGTCCAAAATGTGAACACAGTCACATACATCAGCACTGGAAATGGACACAGAATGTTACATACATGGGTTACTCGTAAAGGTGGAAGGAAAGTCATTCATATCCATCTTCAATAAGAGACTTTCCATTTACAAAAATGATGGCTTTACCTGTGTCTGCGAAACGGTGGATAAACTGTTGTCTTTTGCTGTTTGTGACAAATTCAAAGCCACTGCCATCAATAATTCTATCCAAGTCTCTTATATTAGTTCACTTGTATCACTTGTGTCAGTCGAATGTTGGTTGTTAGAGGCTGAGCTGAGAACAGACACCCGAGTATTCAGCAGTGCAACACTGGCATCATGTGGAGGAATGGAGTCCTGCATTAGGAGGCAGCATCGGCTTTTACTGTGAGAGACTCAGACTGATTCGATAAATATATTGTTTTGGAAGTTCGAACCCCATGAAGTTAATGGCATCCTCAATCAAAGGCCATTTAGATGTGTCCTTTGGAAGATTTGAATACTAGAGTGAACCTTCACTTCCTCTCCAAATGAGACAGTCTAACCTCACAGAGACCAAAACTAATGCTGCAGTTTGATGCACGTAAATAAATCCAATTTTATCGACAGGAAGTTGCCCTTGAACAATAGTTCCATCATACCCAAGTTTACAGTATTAGTTGATGAACTTGGTGTTGTATTACCTTAACATATGATGGCAAACTGTCCAATAATATAGCAGGGTAATGGTAAATACTGTACATCCTTTAACTTTCATGGCTGCTAACTAGACAAATAGTGGAGCTTTTGCCGGACTTATTTGCATTCTACAGTGGCTTTTGGTAGCTTTCCATTGGTCCAAGTCAATGACAATGTTGCAAACATCTGAATATTATGACCTCCACAAACAAGAGGATGATATTTCAAATGGCAATGAGGCAATTTCAAATACAGATTATACTACACTCTAACACAGCTGTATAAAAGAGGCATAAGGGATGACAGTAAATGTATAAAATGTGGTGCTGCTGAAGGAACTCTGCTCCGTCTGTTGTGGGACTGCAATAAAATTAAAGAACTTTTGGTTTGGTATAACAAAGCAAGCAATGAACCACACTAATAAAGTCATTCCACTCACACCACAAGCATGTATACTGGGAGATTTGCATAACTTCAGTGGAGTATGTTTAAAGAATAAAAATATCTTTTTCTCATTATGTATGGTCACAAAAAAAAAATCCTGAATAACTGGATTGCTTTAAATACACCAACTCAGAATGAATGGATCACTGAAGCAGTAGAAACAGAATACGCTGAAACATGGGCGCCACTGTATTAACACTGCATGTTATCTGTGCTGTAAGATGAAAGTACAGCAAAAATTGAAGGATAGTATTAATGTTTATGGCTGATATTGTTTGAGGGGTGCGTTGGTAAAGGGTCGGTTTAGATTTGTGAACTGGTTTGGAGGGATTTAGAAATGGTAGGACTCACTTGTATGTTGATTTACTGTCAGAAATGTATATCTTTTGTTTTTCTGTTTGTATTTTGTGAGTCAAAAGTCAAAATAAACATTACGTATCTTAAAGAAATGCCAAAAACCATCTGAACATGCCGGATTGGCATGCAATGGATAGAAAGATACTAAAAACCAAAAAGCTCAAAATGGTTATGTCCTCCAAATTTGAGCCAAAGAAGGCTGCATTTCTCTGATAGGTTTTAGGAGCCTTTTGCCTTTTCTGAATGCTTCGTCAGCCTATTATGACATATTTGGTCTTGAAATAGCTGCCTATCTATCATAAAGGGGGGAAAAAAACCAAGATTGAGCAATGAAATGTGTAAATACATTGAGGAAAGACATTTAAATGTAGTTTCAGATGCTATGCGATGCTCTTTCTTTCATCACTTTTACATTACATTACATTCACTGCTTGGCCAATATCTGATATTTCATTAAAGGTCAACATTGGCCCATGTCAGAAAATCTGGGAATTGGTCATAAAAAATCTGCATTTTAATCTCTAAGTAGTAATTGTCCTCCTCATCTTTTTGTCAGTGTTACATACAGCCTTTGTTCCAGCTTTTCTCACTTCTCTTATGATACATATGTTTGTTAGTCCTGTAAAAGGCGAGCAGTTTGTCCAGTGTTTCCATGGCTTGTGACCCCGTCTGTTTAGGATTAGACAGGAGATAGATGGACGGATAATTCTTTAGTATTTATATTCTGCATGCGGAGCTGCAAAATATAACAGCCCAAGGGCCTCATTAATAAAAATTGCTTCATTTAAATTTAATTTTCAATTCCCTCTTAAAATAAGCTTTCTAATTATGTGGGGAGCACCTGGTCGATACAGTTACACAGTTATACAGTTCCAATCAATAAATTATACATCCATCAGGAATCTGAACGGAAGTTTATAACATAGTTGTCCAAATTGTTTTAATTTCACTAGTTTAATTGCCATTGATCAAGTTGTTCTTGTTCTTGTTACTCAGCCATGTTGTGTTTGTTTTGGGCTGGTTCTACTCAAGCTGCTGAGTACATTTCAATACTGGGAGCGTTTTGTGTAATACATAAAGATGCTGATGTTGATTTATGGTCACCAACATTAATGAGATTACAGTTATATTTCTCTAATGAGGCCTTGTGATCTGGGAACATTTACAGTACTTCATTTTTAAAAAGCACATTCAAAGCATCACTAGATATTTTTTTTATAAATCTTAGGTTACATTGGTGACTAAATACCTTTAGATTCAGTCCAAAGTAAGATGATTGGGTTTTCACATGGAGGATATCTGACTCATTTTAAATATTTGGAGACAGTAGAAAACATTGTCTTGAGGCTACTAATCAGAAAATATCACGCGAACTAAATGATTGACATCTAATATTTATCAACAGGTAGATACTGCCCCTCTGTGTTAAGATCAGTCACGTTGCTCTTTTCTGTTCCACCTACCACTATCACTGTACTCATCCTGAAGAGGGCAGTGTGACACAACAAATACATTTCCTTACGCTCATCCTCCTTTTTTTTTTCTTTTTCAGTCTCATCCATTCAAAAGGTAAAAGAAACCACAGTCCGTGAACTTTGAAGGTCTTCTACTCATTTAAAAGTAACACACAGGAATGTAACCACTAAAAGCAATGCTTACACTGTATAACGTAGATGTTCTCCATCCTCTACTTCATGATCTCATGTGTAATTTTCCAGAGATGGAGTCTATCGACTTAGGCTGTTACAGTGATGCGGGTGATTAAAGCTTTCATGCACATTGATCATAAGCCACCCTGCCATGTGGTGATGCTATTAATTACAGCAAAATGCTGCAGCACTTTCATATCGTCAGAGGCCACTGCCAAACAAGCGTGTGCTATTAAGCTCCGTGTAATGGTGAAGGTTTGTAATGTATGTCTCAAAATTCAATAAGCTCTCAAGACCTCTTTCCTGACCTGAGGAGCATTTTATGCTTGCGTGCTTAGCAAGTTCTGCATGTGATAAACAACATGCAACAACAACAACACACTCATGGAGACATGCATGTTCATTAATGTACCAATTAAATTTGCATGACTAATAAATGTATTTTTTTTCATACTAGCTAATATGGTAGACATTGCTAATCGTCGATGCATTAGACCGATAATTTATTTTAACAGGAAACTGAAGCCAACAAAAAAAAAAAAAGAGCTCATGTAATATTATTGCCTTAGGTGATAAAACAGTGAAAATTTAGATGTGATAGTGAGAGACACAGACCTTGAGTGAGATAAATGTTTGGCCTGGATCCATTTCCTGACATACATTTATGGTAGTTATGCTATTATTTGTAACTGGCAGTCATTCAAATCATTGGATTAATATTCCAGGAGGATGTAAGTGATAAAATGTTAGTAGTCCTGCTCCTTGGTAACAAGACCCATCGTTCGTGCGGTGCCTTATTAAATGAGGTTGTTTCTGATACACAACAAATTACCCAGCCTCACTGCACATAAAACCAGTTATAGGAGGTTATACAGCCTGGATTGAAAATGTGTCTTTATCTGACTTTACAACGGTCGTTTTGCAGAGCATCTGCAGTCTGGCTGTCTTAATGTTTTTTCTTTATTTTTCTTTGCCATATGGGCAAACCTTCAGGATGTTTCCTACTTTATCTGCTTTTAATTCCTCTGATTGATCTGACATCTTGTGCCAATATGCTATTCCTCACCTGTCCACTAGCCGCCACTGCTGAGTTTCCAGCTCATGTTTGCCACCCAAACCAGTCACACGCTGCTCCACATCAGACTGGTTAAGTCACATAAGCAGTCTAGCCAATACTTGTGATGACCCATTACCTTACTGTTGATTAGTGTCTACTTTTATTGCCTGCCTGCTGACCCAATAAAAAGTGTTTTACTACACCTACCTTGCCTCCTGATTCTGCTTATTTATGGGCCCAATTCTGGACCCATAAATCCAGGGTCAGTGATAAATGACAGAAATTCAAAGCATGAAGTGAGGTATGTGAACTTTTAAACAAGAAAAATATCCTTCACAAGAATGTGTTCTCCTTGAAGCTTTGATTTCAACTTATTTTCAAACACTGCAAATTAAAAAATGAGTGTAAAAATCACTTAGTGGGTTGAAATAAACCAAACAGCTGCATTTAAAATCTAATTAATGCCAAGAGACACCTTTTGAGGGAATTATCTTTTAAAAGGACATATTGTGGGGGTCCATTGTGACTCAATACCTCCATCATGTGGTACTGAAGTATAAATAACATTCACTCACTTTTCCACATTAGAGAGGGAAAGTATGGCTTTCAATGTAGTGTATTTACAGAGTCTCCTCTATGAAGGAGGGAAGATTCATGGCTAATGGTGTGATATATTAATCCACAAAAGCAGACAGGTAAAAGAGGTAAGAGAGCCGATACCAGCAACAATGGGTCTGCCTAGAAGATGTCTGAGGCTTTTATGTATTTCTGGTAATGGGTAAAAAGGGAGCGATAATGGGAGTGTTTGACTCTGAGAAAGTAAAATTCTTCTCTAAAGGTTTCACCTTTCTGTAAAAGATTATCAAGGGTGTCATGAATAATACTCTTTGAAAGCCTGTGTTGGGTCCCAGTGAGTTCATTGTAGAAAAAATGTTGTCAAAAGGTTGTCTTCATCCTTCATTTGCATAATCAACTTAATTCATGACCTGCAATGATCCATAATGATAGATTCACTTTAAATCCTAAAGGGCAGCCATCTTTTTGATTGTTTTATTTGACTAAAACATTTCTCAGATGAATCACTTTTAGAGGTTTGGTTAAAAACACGCTTTTGCTTCCAAATATGTATTATTGACTCCAGTGAGTAAAGTAAAACTACATGAATTGAAGCACTGATTCTCCAGTTGCTCTTGCTCCACATCATTATCTCTAAGACACTTGAACAGGCCGACTCTGACATCAAAATCATAGAAATGTTTGAGCGACACAAAACAATCGTATATGATACAAAGAGATTGATATTCGTTTAAAGACTTGCTATAGTCACTGATATGTAAATCTATTTTCTTTATTTTGTCAGTTTGACGGGTTCATGCTGGTGTTGAGGGTCATTAGCTTTTTTTTTGCCTGCTGTGCTTTCTTTTTCTGCCCTTCATGTCTTTTTCTGGCGGTTATGTGGCTCAACTGTAGAAAATACTGGAACTTGAGGCTGATCAGCTGTTACGGGAGCAGAACACTTTGTGGGCATCCTAAAGAACATGGCTTGAGTTAATTGCCAGTTATCAGCACCTGATTGCACCTTATGGTGTTCATTCCCTTCAAATTATAATTGCTTTTAAAAGTCGAACATGCAGCAATCCGACACTAAAATTAAGCAAAGTGCACTGCCTGTATTAGTTGTAATGCTTGGATTTCTGCTATAGATTGGACACAATATGACCCTTTGACAGGGCCTGTGTGGCAGCATGAGAAAAGGAGTGAAAGGAGTCCCATTAATGAGGCAGGGTGAGAGATGGGATGAGGCTGAAAGACAGATTCTGTGGAGGGAAAGTGTCAATGAGCTGGATGGAGAGAGCAGATGGATGTTGGATGCCGAGCTGTCGATAGACACCTAGACAAGCAGTTGTCCAGTCTCTGTACAGCCATAACAAGCTGTGGAGCCTCACCTCACCGCCCCCCTTCCAGTTCCCCTTTGGCCTTGGCTGGGCCTGCCGTCTGGGGCCTGGGTGCCTGAAATCCCGGTAATAACGGTGGCATTGATCGCTGTGCCTGGGATGGCCAATTACAGCTTCCATAGCATCTAATGAGGAGCAATCGCTCCAGTGGCAATTACTGCAGCTGTATAGCGCCCCGGAACTGAGATGGAGAGCTGCAAACACAAGGAAGTGCAAGTGAGACAAATAAAGAGTACTGCTATTTCTACTGCACACACACACATAACACACACACACACGTACTGTAGGTGCACAGTCTCGACTAGCAGTTCAAATGTGGAAATGTGGAAATTACACATTCTCATGAGTTTAGCTGAGTAGGTTTTTGGTATAAGTGAGTATTTTTGGAGGATTTTATTTAAGTATGTACTGATATTAAATGTGTTAGGTTCCATTTAATTGTGTGAATACTGCACATGCAGCAATCACACTTATTCTTCACTTGTCCCACACTTGTTCTTGTTCTGCTTAGCAACACAAGACTAAAGAGCAGGAATGCAACAGTCTGTTATTTTTCACACAGTTTTACCATTCTGTTTCCCTCAGGTCCCTTCCGCATATTTTCCTGACTTTTAATGGCTCAGCAGCTCCAGTCCAGTGCAATATGATTGAAGCAGCCAGTCATAGATATTAGCTATTTAGGCTACAAAAACAATCTTGTGAAAAAAGTTTCATCAAAAATCTTCCACTGGTTTTTCATAACACACTCAATCACTGATCTTTTTTTTTTTTTTTTTTTTTGAGCTGTCAACATCAGGATATTTGCCTCGCACTTCCTCACATATGCGTTCTTCTTGCAGGATAAATAAGATCCAAAGTGTCTTCTTCTCTTCAACCAATATTGCAAGTCCACCAGCTGAAAACTGGTTTGTTTGCGTTCCAGCCATTTAAAGACAAGTGCAGCGTGCATCAAAACAGCCTGGCATCAGCTCTTACTTGGCGGAACTCCGTGCAAATCATATGAACTACATGTCGAGTCTTAGTAAATACCCCGCTAAATTAAAAAATTTGCACTGACAGGCTTCCTTGCTGAGCTGCGGCGGAGGAATACTTCACTGTAATCGCTGGTGGTTTATTATCAAGACAAAACACCAACAGTAAACCTTACAGCAGACTAGACACAGCAAAGGCGTACAGCTGCCCTCACCAGGTCATCTGTAGAACTCCAATGAACGAGTTAAATCCTTATGTAGAGTCCAGCGCGATGGAGAAAATTAGTTTCTGTTGTTTCACAATGTTCCGCCATGCGTATTGATTTCAATGAACGATCTGCAACTCCACTTTCTGACAGCTCTGCTTGCATGACGCTTCTCTCCGTGTGACAGTTGGTTCATTCCATCAAAGCATGATTCACAGTTTCTGCCTCTCCACAGATGCATTTTCCATCCGGGTGCTTACCAACCAGTGCCAGCCCGTGGTTCAGTGCACAGTGACCCACTCTCAGCCTAGTTATTACCACATTGTCCCTCGTGCCCATTCTTGTATTTGACATGTATTTCAGTGTTGGCTGTATTGAAAAACCTGCCTGTATTTCCCTCCTCACATTCTTTTTGCCACAACTTTGCTATTCCTTGTTGTATTAAGCACTTACACTCAACCCTTCAATACAGCACTTCCAGTGTTGCGTCTCTGGGTGGATGCAACACTGAAGAATAGATGTCCTATATATAAATAATATAAATAAAACATTTTGAATGTGCTTCTTTCACTCAAGTAGATCTTAGGATACTTTTAAGATGTGCAAAATAGATGCAAACCTCAGGAAATGGCACCGACAGCCAGGGAAGCAGAGCGGTTCCAGGATGGGTGCTGGTCCAGCAAGAGATGCCTGAGAGACAAGAGAGGACAGGAGCAGAAAAAAGGGAGATGGAGAGTCAGAGGAAAGAGAGAGGAGCACACAGCCAGGATGCTCATGTGCTTGTGGAACAAACAAACTCCACCAACCGTGTTACTCGCTGTTAGCACTGCTTTTGTCATTCATAAGCTAACTAGCCTGTCAGCAACCTGAACATGAAGTTTCAGGACGGATTTGACGCTGAACTTCAGAGTTTCCTGTCACATCACAACATCACTTGGGACCAACAACAACTTTCAAAACGTCTCAAATGATTTATTCCCATTATTCCCAGTTCCTAACTTATGTAATGTAAGTGCTGCTTCTGCTAACATGTGTGTCTATGTCTTGGTCTTTGAGGGCTGCCTATGCTACCTTACTAATGGCTAATGTTTGCTTTTGCTGCTGTCATCTTGTTATATGTAGTAACTAGGGTGAAGTCAACTGTCTGTCAAATCATTATCTGTTACATAAAATTAATTTTATTCATTTCATCAGTGCGGTGTCTATCTGTCTGATCACTCCTTCTCTGTGGCTGCCTGCAGCTACACTTCCCCTGTCCTCACTATCTTCATCTACACTAGAAAACAAAGAGGGGAAAAGAGCACACACGTGTGTTACTTTGTGGCTAAACTAATGCTGCCGACACAACGTCCACAATGTAATTCTAAAATACGACAAAGAGCTACAAAGAAATGTGATTTGCATCCATAATCACAGCTTCAGTGTGACTGTATTGCTTGTCTTTAGGTTGTGCTTCTGAGCTCGGGCTTTATGGTAATTGGACAGATGTTCAAGGGGCGGGGATCCTGTGTGTTGTGGTTCTTCTATTAGTCTGATAAACTGCCAGTGATATCCTGCCAGGAACTTTAAGAAGTGACTCTGATGCTATTAGCATTTGGGTAAGAGCACTCCCTAAATGTGTTATTATTTCCACTACTGGTTTTCATCACTTATTCATGAAACCTTGCTGCTAACGATGGATAACCTTCTGGCAAGTAATTTAGGCCGTCTACAGAACTCAAAGTTACTGGCATTTATTTTGAGGGAACGCATTCAAGCTTGTTTGAAAACACATGTTTTCAAAGCCCTTTTGATGAAAAAATCTCCAACCGCACTCAAACGCCTAATCCGTGGTAAAATGGCTAAATGTTTTCTTGTTCTTCTTTTGTTCAGCAAGAGAGAAATCATTGATGTCAGCCAACATGTGCTGAGCAGTGCGACAGAGCGGTTAAACCACTCAAAAATGTGTTTTCCTTATTGTTCCTCCCCTTTTATGTTTGACCTTCATTGTGCAGGGTAATGAATGCCCCTAGTTTGACACTAGGAAGCTGTGATGTGTCTGTACAAGCAGGATTTTGTGACATCACAATATGTTTTGAAGCAAAACCTGGTCCAGTATGCAACTTAAACAAGCGTGATGTGGAAACTTGTAATCTCCAGCATACATACACTGAGAATGGACTTTTCAGTGACGTGGGGGACGCCCTTTGGTTCAGTAGTTAAGCTTTTGAAATTAACAATATTTGTATATTAATAGATTCTTCAATGACGGAGAAGGAGTAGATGTCATTTTAAGAATTTTTAAATAGGTATTCAAACTTTTTGTGGAGATAAAAGTTTCTCCCTGCTGCTCCTTAGAGAAGAAACATGTCAGACTACAGGTTGAAACTCCATCAATCATATCTTGTGGTCTTTCACGAGCTGCATGACACGAAATTAATTGGCCCGGGAGGGTCACAGACAGACTTCCCGGGATCAGGAATATCAACAGAAATGCTGTCATGGAGCACAGCATTGAAGTTGTAAAACATGGGCTAAAATAACAATATGTGATTTTGGGCTGATTCTGCTTAGTCTGATCTTGTACTCATAATTTAAGGGGTACTGTGAGGCTGTTCCTACCCGCCCTTAGATCAGTGTACAAGTTAACACAATGGGTGGGGATTCAAAAGCGCAGGAAGAATCCATTACAACACCACAAATTTCAGGTTCGTGTGTTTCTGTTCAATCCAAACCTGAAAAAAAATGATATTACAAGCTTCATAAAGCTAGAATTTCTTCTGCTATATTGTGATACACTACAGGGTGTTCCTGTTATTTTGTCCACCCCTTTTAGAAACATACATAAAGCCAGGGTGCTGGCACTAATAGACTTTGATAGAGGAGCAGAATGCCTGTCATCCTTTACATTCTGCTTATTCATTCTCTCCTTTTCTATAACCATTTCTTTCTGGTTGTGGGAGCTGTCTGTAGATCTAACCATGAATCTGTCTTTGTGATCTGTCTGCCTGTTTGGATGTCTGACTTTCAGAAACTATTCCTTTTACTCTCCCACAACCTGCTTTATATTTTTTTTCCTGTTGTGTATAGATCTTCTATCATCTCTACTCCTTTTCACTCGCTGCATCTTTGCCGCTGTGTAACTTTAATATCTGGGTTTAGAACAAGGACAGAGGCAGCATCTCAGTGACAGTCAGACATGGGGGAGCAACACAAACACCCTTCAAAGCTCTTTTTTTATTTAAGCGAGGGATAAGAGAGACCCAGCACATAGACGCAGCCATGAGAGAGTCTTATTGAGGCGTTGGCATAAACATGTGAAAGGAGGCTGTGGGCCTGTAGCTGTCATTAGACTAAACACACAAACACGCACGCGTACACACACTCCGGCGTTGTTAGCTAAGAGGGAGTGAGGTGTGGAGAGAGGGGTGGAGAGGTTACAAGATAATCAACACTCCCTCTCCGCCGTAAACCCACACAATAAAGACTTGACATCAATATGCCCGTGCAGTCATCACCACAATAGTGCCTGGCACCGAAGGGGAAAAGGCCTCCACAGTACATCCACACTGATTAAAGCGAGTTTTTCTGTACATGTGTGTGTGTGTGTGTGTGTGCACATGGATGTTCTCTGAAATGTAGTGAAGATTTACCCACTTTTAATTAGCAGAATAGGTTATGGCAGTGATAATGCATGACGAGTGCATTATCACTTGTTTTCTTGTAGTGTCCCAATATAAGAAAATAAGAGGTTCTCTTCTCTGCTTCCCATAGTCCAGCCTATTTATATTGCTGAGGGCAGACTCAATAGGCCTTTTGACATGTCACAGTAGGAAAAGCACAGGTGTAAATAATGAAATTAATGATGGCTGAATTCCATTTAGCTGCTGCTGTATCAGGGACCTGGTATTGTGCAAGCTGGCTCTGAGTTTTGCCCCCCGTTTAGCCTCCCGAAGCTCTAGCTATTAATTGGATTACTTTTCCAATCGACATTGTTAAAAAATACACAGACCTAGACTGTGCGCTGATTGAGAACATTGATTATTAATCCATCTGCAGGTTTTCCCCGATAAGGAAATAGTTTGAACGTGAGCGTCAGCCACCCAGCTCCTGACGCATCTCGTCTTGTGATCAAATTAGTAAGTAGGTAACGACCTAGCCTCGCTCATTAAATACTCGACATGTGCTGTGTGAAGTAGCACCCCTGCTCATTTTCCCCTGATGAGTGTTAGTCAGTTGATTTATTTCACAAAAGTGTCCATTCTTATGTATTTTTTTCGATGGCAGTCTTCATTTCAGGCAAAGCGGCCCACCTTTGCTCTGAAACACTGCAAGAAGTCAGCTGTGTTTGTTTCTTAGTAACTGCTGATCGGAAAATTACTCATAGCCCCAGCCAGTCATACTCTGAACATGGTATAAACACTTTAAATAGATTCCTGCTGGCCAATCAAACTGTACAGGTAACTGCTGTTGCTATGGTATAATAATATATATGTGCAGAGACTGTACATCATATCCAGTAGTACTAAATGGATCTAAAGTGGGTATTATATAGGATCTAGGCTGGGTATTTAATAGGGTATTTTACAGGCTCTTTATTTATTATTTTCAGTGTAGACAATTTAATAATAACTTAAAAAGGACGCAGGAGCACTTTAGAATGACGGATACACAGCACAGAGTTTCATTAACCTCTGAAGAAAAGTGCAAGTTATTGAATTACTTGCGATGTAAATGTTCATCAGAAAGTCTCGTGTAGTAGAGCATGCCTCCCTTCAGGTTTTAGTGTAAAAGCTATGGAAAACAGGGCTGAATACAATTATTTTTGTGGGTATGTGTAGTCTCCGTCATGCTGTGCAAAGTATTTCTTAACATTATATTGTAAAAGGCTGAAGCCCTCGCGTTCATTAAATTACAAAACATGTTTGTCCAGTAGTTATACTCGGTCAGGGCTTGTAAGAGATTACAGTGTTATCACTTCCTGTCCGTACACTGCAGACAGCAGCGTTATTCGTCTAATTAAATCCCTCACATTCTTCTTTCTCAACCTTTCGCCCTCCCACAGCCGACCGGCAATACAAACCTCAGTGACAAGTGGCACTTTGAAGCCATTAGTTGATCATTTATATTTTACACGAGATAAGTATTTCACTTGGACTGAGAAGAGATGCATTGGATAAACCTGTAATGAAGTGTTTCATAGTTTTGTCACACACACACAGCATTGAGCGGCGCCTCAGTAAAGTCTTCTTACACCTTTAGATGGCAGCAGCATGCCACTCCATCATGCAGAGGGAATCACAGACAGACAGAATCTGATAGATGTCTGGAGCAAAGCTATGAGGGAAAAACAGAGGGACAGTTAGAGCTCATTATTTCTTTGATTCTTTAATCTTCCTCATGTCTTCATCCAAATCTTTGTTATTGGTAATAGGCTGTCTCTACTGGTGAGGGAGAGAAAAAAAGGAAAAAAAAGCCCTATCCCAAAACTAGAGCTGCCTCGCTCGTCTTGAAGTTTGATGCCTCTTCCATGTAATTGAACTTGATGAATGCTGGCGTTGTTTTCCCATGAACACACTTTGTCCTTTCAACCTCATCTGACATATCTGGGCCGGCCGGTTATTTTCAGAACACAATTCGGTACCTGTCTGCCTGGCGAAGGGCTATGGTTTGAACTGTCAATTATATGTAGTCATGAGAAAGTTTTTTTTTTTCTTCTCCAAGTGTTGTTGCAGGTTTTGCATACGGTTGCGGAAAATCTGTGTGATTGAAATCTGCAGTGAGTGTTCACTGCCTAAAGTAGACGCTGATCAGTCAGTCAGTAGTAAAAGATTCAGAAAAGATATTTTATAGCAGGTATTTCAAGCTGGCTTGTCAACAGTTTCACATTATAACACAGTTACAGGGTGAAATATCATAATAAACATATTTGGAAACTGTTTTAGGATGTTATGTGAAGAAATGTTGGTTAGCTCATGTTTGGCTGCTATACTCTGTAAATTGTATTTTTGTATAAAACGATAAGTCAGTCAACAGAAAATATATCAGCCACTATTGTGATGAACTATCAGTCGTGACTTTGTTACTGTTCTTTGTTTCACATGATAAAAACGAACTGATGGTCAGACAAAACAAACAATTTAAATACACGATCTTTGGGAAGTTGTGGTTGGTATTTTTTTACTTTTTTGACATTTTAAAGACAAAATGCTGAATTGATTCAGTCGAGAACATAGTGACTAAATAAATTAATAATGGAAATCACTGTTAGCTGCAGCCCTTATTCATTTAACTGTTATGGTATATTTTCTGTTAATTTTATCCTCTATATGATCGTTTCAATTATGTTTCAAAGAATTCTCCACACTGCCGGGGAGATAATTCTGAGTAATAATGATTCCCTTCATTTTATTTGAACTTACTCACACATTTAAAGATAATGACTCTGAAGAACGTCGGAATAAGCCTTAAAAATGCACCGTGTGTAATTTGGCTGTAATTGTAAAAGGTTAACTACTTCTTAGGTTGTTAAAATACCCAAGTACAAAGAGATAATACTGAGGACATGTCCTAAGTGGTGGCTACGGCATTTTCAGTGTTGGTGCAAGCCGTCTTATTAGCTTATATTCAAGATTTGAATGTTTTCTGATTTCTGATCAGTTTCTATAACGTTTGATCGGCTGAGGTGGTCAAAGGAAATGATGAGCAGGTTTAAAGGCACTGGTTAGACTTTCCTCTTTGAAAGTTGATACACAGTGATAAAGAAAAGTTTAGATGAGTAAAGTCTGGACACTCAACCTACACCTCCCACAAAAGAAAAGGAAGGGAGAGAGGGGGGAGCGAAAGGGAGGGAGAAACACCTATGAACTTAATTACCCAATGAATAATTAATGTTTGATTGCAGCGTTCCCCCAGGCTGTCAACACAAGATAATTTATCATAAGATTATAATTTATCACTAATTGCTTTGGCAAGAGGTTTATGATTAGAATAATTTGCTTATTAAATGCACAAATTTTATTAAGTAGCAAACTTTTGTGTAAAGTACGTATCGATTTAGCTGCGCCCACACCATCAGAAAGAGTGCCATTAAATTGCCTTTAATCAAGTTACACATTCGGGATTAAAAATAGTTGTTTGCTCAGTCATAATGTAGTCCTGTTTTCCATAATTTAGTTAAACAAAACAGGTGATTATTCTAATGCAGTGAGATGCATACAACCCAGGGAGCCATTTTAGCACTGAGAGGTGCCTCAATATCCTCAAAGCCAAGAAAAGCACAACAGCATCCTAAAGACTTAAGCTCCTCTGTGAATCCTGTTTACTCCTCTAAGCTGTAATGCCTATTTAGATGATGAGAATTTGAATTGTTTGTCTCCAGCATAATGAATGTTTGTTGTCTGACAAGGAAATCTCTGCAGAGTAGTCATAGTATCGGAGCTGTGAGCAGCAAAGGTGGATAGTTTGTACTTGGTGGTCCAAGCACCTCCAGACACCTTTGTCTCCATATACAACTTTCATTATGACTTGTTTGTTTTGTTCATTCTTGTTTACTTTTATATCCACTTCGGGTTCATCGTTTGTGCCATATTGGCTGCATTATTGAAGTAACAAATATCAAAAATAATAAGCTTAATATGCAGAAAACATCGTGTTTATATAATGTATGATCTTTAAAAAGCATCATGAGGCCACTAACGGTTTCAAAATTGGCCCAATTGTCAAATTGTACAACTACCTGTCACAAAAAAACGCATCATAAATTGATGTGGAGAGGAGACCAGTCTGGAAAGATTTCACAGCATATTCCAGACACAGGCGAGCTGTGAGACGGACACTTAACAGCAATAGTTGCTAAAGATTCCAAAATTACAGCCTTAAAAAAATGCCACAGATTGAATCAAACCCTCTGAGACACAGTTTCAATAAAAATTGCATGTTGTGAGTGTGACAGAAATCTTATTCATGGCAGGGCTTCTATTTAAATGTAGAAACCAGTTGTATCCAAGGCTTGAACACAAAGATGTATAACTTGGTGTAAGGAGCACAAAAGCTTGAGCCCTGAGCAATGAAATAAGAAATAATCTTTCAGTCTCTCTCCTCCATTCAGACTGGTTTATGTTAGGAAAGGCCACATTATTCTTTCAACCAAACATTGTGGAGGATCTGTTGTGTAATGGGAGTCACTGGGTATGTAAAAAAAAAAAAAGGGCATGGTTGCTGAAGAGCCAAAGAATATGTGGCCAAAGGCAATCGTTGCTCCCAGGCTGACTCAAAGTAAGCACCCAGGGACTCGTGGAGGTCGAAATCCAAAGGGCCCGAACAAAAATAGCTACAGGTGCATGAAGAACGAATACAAACAGAAGTGCCTCTGGTGTCCTCTACGACCACTGGTGCTGTTAGAGGAGAAAACAAACCATTTTAAAGAGATAAAAATATCCCCAAATCCAATTCCAGGCCCTCAAGTGCATGGTTAAAAATAAAAAGGCTTTAATAAATATTGGCTAGTACATTACAAAACACACCAACATGTATTGGCACAGTTGCCTTCCTCAGGGTGTCTTGACACACAACGAGCCTGAACTAATTAAGTAGTAATTTCATACACCTGTGACACCAGTACATACATACAAGAACATATTAGACCAGGGGTAGTTTTAACAAGGGAAGCATTAAATGTTTTAACTCTGGGGGCAAAATTCTGAGTATACAACATGGAGACATACAACTCATGAACATGTAAGCCTCAACCACAGCTTCAACGAGTAGTTGATTAATCGAGGATTTGAAGCTGTCATACATGAAAGTAAACTGAATATCTTTGGTTTTACACTGTTAATGGATAAAACAAGACATTTGAATGTCACTACGGGCTATAAGAATTCATTACCAGCTTTGTTTCACTATTTTCTGATATTTTATAGACAAAATCGAGTAAATAATCATCAGAATAATCGGTAACGACAATAATCGTTGCTGCCCTAGTCTCAACATGAAAAACACTTGCAAATAGAATAGATACAACAAAAAAACTAACAGAATAATTATAGAGCCTATTAATAATTAATAATTATAGATCCATCTCTTCCATCTAACAGTAATGGAAGAACCTGCTGTAAGAAGGAGGAGAGGTCAGGTCCTCATTTAGGCCATTCATCAAATAACCTTCGTTTATTGTATTTTTTTAACAGTCAAAAGTTTGGACTCACCTTGTTATTCATGAATGAAAAAGTGGGTCCAAACTTTTGACATGTACTGTATGTAGACTAATAACACCTCATCTCATCATTATTGACAATATTATAACTGATTATAGACAACGAAAAACATTAGAATAACTTTACACTTTGTTGGACTGATGAATGACTATCTAAAGCCCCTGGACTCCAATGTTGAGAAAGGGTGCAAGCTAGAGCTCCAACAATTACTCGATAAATTGATTAGTTGATAGACAGAAAATTAATTGTCAACTATTTTGATAGTCAATTAATTATTATTTTAAAGAAAAAATATCCAGATTCTCTGATTCGAGCTTCTCAAATGGTTTCTTTAGTTTTCTATGAGAGTAAACTGAATATCTGGGCTGTAGGTCGACATTTTCACCATTTTTTGACATTTTATAGACCAAACGACGACTAATCGGTTAATCGAGAAAATAATCGACAGATTAATCTATAATACAAAGTGAAGAGACTTGCTGCTGGACAGGTACTGCTGATTGAGACAGAGGGAACCTGTTGGTTTCAGCCTCAAAGTCTACGAGAATTCAACAGATTTTAAGATACATAGCAAATTAAGCTCAACTGTTACATACAATTAGCGTTCATTTTTCATAACAATTCGCTATTAGTATGACAAGCATGGTGGACATGGTCAGAAAGCAAGTTTATGTTCAGCAGGTGTTTGATAAATTGCTGGTTCCGTGTCCCCTACTAGCAGATTTTGCTGCACATGTGAATAATGAGCATTGTCGTCGACTTGAATAAAGTATAACTTCAAGTCTGTGTCAGTCTCTCCTGCGTGGTCTCTGCTCTGACTGCTGTCTGCTCTTTGTCTGTGTGTGCAAACACAGGCACCGACTCAGAGAGCAGAGGAGCAGAAAAGCGCCGGTGTCCCTCAGCCGAGGCCAATTTCATCATTGGAACAATAACAATAATTTAATGTTCTTATTATTGGCCAATAAAATGACGTCCACCGATATATATCGTGCATCCCTCATTTTTAATCATAGCACAAAATCACAAAAAGCACCTCTGCTGGTCATGTCAAACAATACATGTGGTTGAGTATTATCCATAAGAGTTTTTCCAGACAAAAATGAATCTTGACACACACATGAACACACATACTGTGTCTTGGCATTTAGAGGGAGGAGAGGAGTTGAGTGGGCTGCTGGAAGCAATGTGTGTTCCTCGTCCTGCTGTCCAATCAATGTGAGAGGACAGGAAAGGAAGGGCTGAGGGCCAGTATAACACTTTGTAACACTCTCACCTCACAGTGTGCACACGTCACTAAAAGTTACTCTCAACACACACACATACTTGCACACACAGTCCTCCAGGTTTTGTCTCAATGGCTGGGAAAGGGAATGTGTGTGTGTGTGTGTGTGTGGTTTATCAGTGCAGCTGTAAGGTGCTCTTATCAGCCTCATGAGGAAGTTGGACAGATATCAGTTCTGGTGGAGAAAACATGGACTACATATGGCACAGATAATACTCATTTTGACACACACACTCGCACAAAGACACAAACACACACACACACACACACACAGTAGGAGACACCCCGTATTAAAGGGTTTGGCAGCCGTGTTGAAACCGTCAGACAGCCAATCAGGGGATCAATGGCAGCCGTGACTCGCCCAATGACCCATGCTGTTATCTCCGCTGGCCATCCTCCCACAGCACCCAACACCCCTCCACCCCCCCCACCCCTCTGTCTCTCTCTGCACTTTACTTTCGCTTTTTTGCCTTTCCCTGCCTCCCCTCTAACACTTCTTTGCTTCATCAATCGGTAAAAAACTTTTCTCTCTTTCTCTTTCGTCGGCTCGGTCCCACCCCTCCCTCCATCCCCTCCTTTGCTGGCAGTCTGGTTTTTCTGGTCTAATGAACCTGGGGGGTCTCAGGGCAGCCTCCGCTGGGTTGATTAGGATCCTCATTAAAGAGAGGACCAGACCAGACTCCCTTCCCTCCCTCCCCCCTTCTCCGTCCATCTCCCATCTCTCCTTTCCCTCCTCCTTCCACCCTGCCCTGTCACACAGAGTGGCATTTTTAATTACCGCTGCGCATCATAAAAGGAAGACCCATTATACATATCAGTGTGAGTGTGTATGTGTGTGTGTTTTTGTCCATCCTTTCTTTTTTCTTTCTTCACTGAGCTATTGTAATGAACTCAGTTCGTGGTGTAAACTCCATAGGAAGGCTCATCATGAAAACAGACATTACTGACCAACTAGTTGGCATTTTTAACACAGTATATACAGAAATAAGCACAAAAACAGTCTTTAATGTTCACTTTAGGCTCACTTTCATGCTTCCAGAAGGCAGTAATGAGCAAAAAAATAAGAAAAAAGGTACGAAGGGAGGAAGAAAGAGAAAGGCAGACATAGGAAGGGCGGGCTACACAGGACCAAAATAAATAAGGTAGTTTAATAAAGTTTAAGGGTGAAGAAGAAGAGCAATGGAAAAATGGAGTTGGAGTGGAAATAAAAGGTTGGAAGGAGGAGAGGAGGAGGGTAAGATGGAGGAGGGCAGGGTTAAGTCTGGGTTTTTGCTGTTGTGCTCAACGACAGGATCAGATCAGATCAGCGCTGCTCCAGAGGATGCTCGGGGCCAAAAACTAAATCTGATTATGTCGCCTGAGAAGACTAATCTCTCTTGAATCTGTCTTCGTCTAATTCCAAAAACAATACTGTAATCTGTGTGTGTGCGTGTGTGTGCGTGTGTGTGTGTGTGTGTGGTGTTTTTTTTGTGTTTGCAGTCCGTGATTGCTGCTAACTAGGGTCGTACACTGGGATTGACTGACACTGGATTTTCCTGTCAGATTTCCCAATAGTACTAGAAAGATAACATGAAAGGTGTGAAGATATAAAATAATGAGCTATAGCGCTTAAGTGATTAGTCATTTGGTCATTTAGTATCCTGATAATCAGAGTGAATTTTGTTTTTACTTCATCATTCATTTGCCACAGAAGCTGCTGTAGCAATGGAAGAAATATATCAAATATAACAATGTTGACTTACAACAACCTATAGCTATACCTATATATAGCTGTGTTGAACTGACACACACTTGTTGCCATTTTTGTGGACATTTTTCTGGCTCTTGAATGACGCCCCCCCCCCCCCCCCCCCCCCCCTTCTTAAACACGCCTGCAGAGCTCTGATTGGCTCAGTTGTTTTTTTCCAACCAGGAAAACAGATGTCATTGAGCACAACGCCTATTTGAATAGCTGGAAAAAAATCTGAGAAGTGGTCACATTTCAGAGGCTAGTTGATTAGTTAATCAAAACAAAATTACAATTTTGATATCCGATTAAAAGAATTTGATGCTTTTCTCTGTGTAATATCACTGGATACCTGAACCTTGGCTTCTACATTTTTAGTTGGACACAAAGCAAAACAAAAATTAAACACGCGAGATGTTAAATTGCCTCATTGGGCATTTTTGAATGGTTTTGATATTTTATAGATTAAGCAAAATGTAATTGACGACATCACCTTGGGCTCTGGAAACTGTAAACTATGTTCTGATATTTATAAAGTTAATTGGAAAAATGAATTGACAAGTTAATTGATAATGAAAACATGCAGCCCTGATACAGTATAAAATTCTTCTTCGAATATGTCCTCTATATAATATTTTACAGTCCAGCAACCTTTAACAAAGTTCTGTTCTGTGATACTTATATTCATAGACCTGCATACATGCACACACAGACCCTGTCACAATGCATTAGGTATCAGAACTGTTCAGTGAGCAATCAGATAAGCACACACACACACACGCACATATATTCGACTGCTTGTTCTGCTCACTGACTTTCTGTTAGCACACCCGTCCACTAATTAGATTCCATTAAAGGTGGCGTTCATAACTCCGGAGGTTTCTTTGGCTGACACACCACTCGATGTTAAAAATACCGCCAATTAGACACAGCTTCAACACACCATCACATCCGACCACCCAGAAAGATGAGACCTCGCTCCGCCTCGATAGGCGTTCGACTTCCAACCACCAGCCAAAAAAAAGTCACCAAAGTTTTTCTCCTGAGTGTAATGGTCTGGCAACTCCTGGAAATTGAGAGTAGAGATAGAAATCATCCTCACGACGGGCAAAGGAGAGGAAGCAGAGGGTTTATCAACAAAAGCAGAGCTTGGGGATTTAGTGGACAAAGTATCAGACTCAGGCTAAACTCCCCAGGTGGCTGATGGGAAGGCAAAGCAGGAGCTTCTCTCTGGCTAAATATCAGTGTTGTCTTCCCCTCTTCTCTGCTTTTGTCTCCCTTTGGTCTCCTTATGGTGCCATCTTTACCTTTCGCTCTCTTTATCAATGACTGAAGCACCCGCTATTAGCTTAGCCTGCTAACTTGTGATAAAAGCCTCATGACAACATCTCAACCCTCTCCCCCACCTTCACCTTCTTTTCATTTTGAAGAATGAAGGAGGGATGAGGAAGAAGAAAGAGTCGGTGCACTGGTATTTTGGGTATTTCCCTCCCGTCTCTGTGGCTCCGTCTGTCAGCACACCAGGAGCATCTAAGCTAACCCGGGCCGGCATCGGAAATGTCACTCGGTGCATTAGCATTTAGCCACCACGCTCTGCTGTCAATCTGGGTTTATCTTTGACACCCCCTATGGTCTATCACCTTAGCTCCCAGCCCCCTTCTCCAGTTAGTCATTGTACTAATAAGGCAGGAGGATAGTAGAATTTATCAGGGCTAGACACTCCCGCCCCGCCAGCCATTACTCATCCACAGACCAGGACATGCCAACAGTGGCTAATTGCTTTCTTTAACATTGGCACATGTGACATTCAGCTTAACTGGAGGAAGATGGGCTCTTCTTCACATCAACCATAGTGAATAGAGCTCATGTAGACCTGAAGATGGAGAATGACACGCAGTCCTAAATATATGCCACATACATCAGGGAATGAAAAAATGAAAGCGTTGACAGTTATGGGTGCAAATCTGTACAGAAATTTAACTCAAAGAGAAACTGACACATTTTTTGGATTTGTATGTCTGGTCTATATTATATTTTTATATTTGAGTTAGTCTATTTCATTATTATATATAATTTAGCCTTTATTTGCATTTGTTTCTTTTACCTACTAATAAAGTACTCTACCTATCTACGTATCTAAATTATATGTACAGTCACTTTATTATACTATAAATTAGAGCTGCAACGATTAGTCAGTTAATCGATTAGTCGATCGTAAGGAAATTATTGACAGAAAATTAATCGCCACCTATTTTGATCAAAAAATTAATTGTTTTTTAAGATAAAATGCTAAAATTATCTGGTTCTAGCTTCTTAAATGTGAATATTTTCATGTTTCTTTAGCTTTCTATGAGAGTAAATTGAATATCTTGGGGTTGTGGACTGTTGGTCGGGGTATAACAAGACATTTTAGTTTGTATTTTGGGCTTTGGGTGATGGTAGGTGGTTTTCTGACATTTTATAGACTCAACGACTAATCCAATCAAAAAAAAAAAAAGGATTAAGACTGATTAATCGATAATGAAAATAATAGAGTCTCAGGCTATAGTGGTTATTGCAATGGCAGGTTTTTTTGTTTGTTTGGAGTTTTTTTTTGCCTTTTTCAGCCAAAATCTAGTAATTCTGTCCTCGGGACACGCTGAACAAGTAGTCTGTTTTTTGGCTTCTATAGCCCAAACATACTAACGATGAGAGTGGAAAAGAAGCCTTTAGACCTATGTTTGCATCCTCCTGACAAACTACCTTTTGCAGGAAGAAGCGTGACATTTTGCACTGCTGCAAAACCTCTTGGGGAGAAAGTCAGGGTGAATTATTGGGCGTATAAATTGTAACTTGAACATGGGAGACTGTGATTTGCGTCCCGTCTCCTAATAAAAGCCACGTTGGTATTTTTAACCATAAAGGTGATCTTTTCTGAACCTTTAACCAAATTGTTTTAGTTGCATAGACTTAAGCACACCTCATATGAGTCATATTTGGATCCATATGACTATATGGATAATAGCAAAATAACTATAAATATTATTAGAGTAAGAATGTCTTTTTTCCTCCTCTCCTAAAAATGATCTATTGTACTTGGTTTATAAAACTATATTTTTTGTGGCACATTTAAAACAAGCTAATGAAAAGCTACCATGGTTAGCCAGCTACATAATAAACATTAATTAACTGATGAGATCACTGATCATGTGATCAGATTCTGTCCTGCAAAACCTGGACAAAAGGCTGTGAATTACATAAGACATGATTTATGTAGAAATTTAGTTTGATAAATTGCAGAGGTTGTTGTGAGGACCTGTGGACCCCCATTATGGCCACCGCACAAATAGTCCCTGGAAACCTCTTGCATTGCTTGTTCAAAATACCTCTTAACGTGAAACTAAAGGTATTGTTGGCACTGAGGAATCTGAATTAGGGTGCAAAATTGTGCAGTAAGCAATTTCCCTTTGTTTTGAGCAAAGGGGGATTATTTATCAAAGTGATGGTGAATGGTGGTCCAATATCTAACAAAGCTCTTTGTTTTGTTTGGTGGCAAAAGATTAATGATCAGACTGGACTGACATTTCCAGCAGGAACGACATTGATCTGGAGGCCTTCTGAAGATCCTCATTGTCCTGTTTACCCTGCAAACAATGGATGACAGTGAGGAAATATGTATGCTATCTACACACTATACGCACATCGAGCTGCGTGAACACACACACACACACACACACACACATACACTGAATAATCCAAAGGGCAAACTCAAAATTTCATAAGAGACTTTATTCGTTATTAATCAGGAGTTCCTTCATAACATCTAAAGAGATTTTTTTCCTTGTTTTTATGTGTTTTATTTGAGAAATTGACTGGCTCTTGTTGATAGAATTTGTTGGCATGAGTAGAAAGTCAACGGGGACCTAAACTATTTCTTTTGGAAATCAAACACATTCAAGCCATTTGGTTTCCTGACCTACAGTAAGAGTAGAAGCGGGTAACAGAACTTTTTTGGGAGGATTTAAATGAGCCAACTGTTTCAATCCCCCATTGACTTGATCTAGTATTGCTAACAAATGCTGACTGGAGGCTGTTGCCAATTTCAGGCACACAAACTTTTTAGATGTCCCATGGTTTTGGCAAGCTGATGAAACTGTTAAACCCATTCTGTCAGTATAATCATCAGTGTACTTCCTTTTAATTATGTAATGTGGGCATGAATATGGTAAACCATGGCACTGGCTAGTTATTTTATCCTTTTATTTTTTGGTGGTGACAAGTAACAGGACATTAGGGGAGAGGGAAACTTGTAATAAAGGTCCCTGCCTGGCTGGAATCGAACACTCGAACATGTTGTGGTTACAGTATACTGCAAACTATACAGTATGTATAATGGAGAGTGAAAAACCAGCATATTGACAGCGCCCTGCACAGGCAGAAGCAGGGAGTGCAGCCACCCTTTTTTGCCCTCTTTGCTCTGTGATACTAGATTGCTGTTTTTTACAGATATTTAACAAGAATACATCTGTACCCTAATGGGACACTTCCATACTACTAATGTCAAACCACAGGCACATATGGGCACTTAAATGTTGCCCAGTTGGCTCTGATCAACCCGAGTGAGTATGATTGACCCAGATACCCTTCTAGTTAGCTCAAGTGCCTCGTCCAAGGACAACGATGAACCTGAAGAGGTACCCTTTCTTCATTTTTACCCCTGTAAAATGAGTAACTAAACCCAGGCTAATGACCTTGCTTGTGCTGACTGTTAGCGTCTTGCAACTGCACAGGAAAAATGTGTGTGGTTACAAGTGCAACAGTCCACACCTGAACAAACCCACTTGTGATGTGTGCGGTCAGAAGTTCAACAGAGTCAACCCATAGAACAGAGCAGCAAGGAATTTCTTCCATACTCTACAAATCTGGTCTAGAGTTACACTTCAAGTGGCCCAAGTTAGCCCTTGTGATAGATTGATAGATAGAAAGATAGATAGATAGATAGATAGATAGATAGATAGATAGATAGATCCATTTTGGCTTCTCACGACTCTCTTTCTGGCCAACATACTGCAACTATCTGTGGATTATCTGTGTTGTGTCTGAAGAAGACAGCCAGAGACTGCGGAGGCCGTCTGACCCCCAGGCCGGGTTAAAGGATCTTTGCCCTGTGCCACTCATATTAACATAACCCAGCACTGTCTGATTACCATGCCTAATGCGAGCAGATGGAGGCCCACTGTTTCTTCGCCAATCAAAATAATGTCATTATAGTGGAATAATGGCTGCAGTTGCCAGTAAAGCCAGAGAGAGGGTGGAGAGATGAAGGGAAGACGGGGTGTTTTTATTGTCCCCGAGAGGCCAGTAAGATCCAATCAGCAGGGTGTGACTTACAGTCTGGGAGCCCGGAGCCCATCCACAGCACCTCCCCTCCACTCCAACTATCGCTTTCACAGACAGGCTGGGGAGCTCGGGGAGCAGCCTCCATAACGAGGAGAAAGGAACTGTACATAAACACACTGAGAGTACAATGGCCGCTTTTCTGTTTGATTTTCGTGCAGCATGAATTAATAAGCGAATGTGGATGATATGCATTGGTGCTTGCGCGGGACTTTTGCATAGGCAGCTAATAATGTGCGCGCGTGTGTGTATGTGTGCATGTGTGGAAGAGTGTGTGTGTGTGTGTGTGTGTGTGTGTGTGTATTTGGCCAGCTCTCCAGTTATTGCTTTTGAAGTTGTTAATTAAACCCTCAACCATCTGGTAGCTCAATGAAATTACACTGAGCTTCTCAGCCATGAAAAAAACATGACTGACTGACTGACTAAATGAATAAATAAATAGATTAATAATTTAATAAATGCTTCAAATATCTCTTGTCTAAGTGAAGGGAAAACAAGAAGTCTTATTAATGTAAATTCGGTGCTCTGCGCTGTCACCCCTGTTGTGCGTGTTTGTGTGTAAGTGTGTGTGTTGCCTGCACGCGTTCCTGAGCGTGTGTGCATGCTTACGAAAGGCTTACAGGTGAATCAAAGACAGCTGTCAGTGTGTCAACCTTTGATCTCTCTCGATGTCTTCTTTCCCTCTCTATACCCCTCTCTCTGCTTCCTCCTCTCTGTCACATGCTGCATGCCTCCATCCACGGTAGAGAAAACACACACCTCGTTTAGATTTCCGCGTGGATGCATCTCTTTGTAGAACATGAGTGTACCATTTCAGGAAGGGAAAATGGTATACTGTGTTTAATCTTTAATAGCCTACTGCTGAGTGCATTCTGTGACTGCTGTAGTATAATTCAAAATAACGTACTCTACCATATGTTTTATAGGCTCTAATATTACAGTGATGACATTTTCCATATGATTGCATGGAAAATAATTACATTTCTGCTAATATCCATGATTAATTAATCCCCTTGTAAATAACAAGGTATCGGCCAATGATGAACATTGTCTCATGAGACATGCCTCATCCCAGTCAGTATCTTCAACCAGTTGTTTGTTCATTAAAGGGAAACCAGGCCAGGAGATTATAGCAAAGTGTACACACAGTAATTGAATTAGTGCATCTATATGGAGATGGTAGCAACATGATGTTGCTTAGGGAAGAGCAGGTACTGACCGGTTGTGCGTACATGTGAATGTGGAGCCTGTTCTCATTCCCAGGGCGTCAAATACCGACGCTTTGTCACGCCCCTCGGCGTCTGATACTGACGCACAAGGTACCCTTTGGCGTCTGTATGAGACGCACCGGGCTTTCAACTAACTCCAATGTAAATCAGTCATTATTAGATGCCGTGAGGCCGATGACGTCTATGACATTTTCCTTGTTTGGAGGATGGCTAGATAGTTAGGTGGCAAAAGTGGACTATGCTGCAGCAGACCACTGTTCACCTCCCACTTCCAACCGCGAGTGTCATGTTTCTTTCCCTAACCCTAACCTAAGTGGTTTTTGTGCCTAAACCTAACCAGACCACACAAGCTCTGAGCGTATAATATTGCCACGGATGGGCCTACATTGGATTTAGTTGAAAGCCCGGCGTGTCTCCTACAGACGCCAAAGGGTACATTGTGCATCAGTATCAGAAGCCGAGGGGCGTTGACAAAGCGTCGGTATTTGACGCCCTGGGATGAGAACATGCTGGAATGTACGGACCCGAGGGAGACTGAACACTTACCTTTACTTTCATACTGTAGCTGAGACAAATATGGAAACCAGACCTTAATGAAAGAGGTCTCTATGTAGAAAAATGTCAGTTTTAGTATGTAATCTTATATTGCGATAACAACAATATACTGTATTGTGATATATTCAAGTTTCTGGAAAATCTATTGAGATTCAGAATGTTCATCGTTATGGTAATATTGGATTTACAGGTTTTTTGCATCAGTGTGGTGGGGTACTGTCAAAATCTGTTTCTCAATAAATAGCAGTTAAAAAAGGCTGACTTCAGTATAATGTATTTCATACACATACGTATGGATATGTCTTTATTGATCAAACTCTTTAAATAATACCTAAAGGGATCAAATCATGGCAGGTACTGGTTGATGCTTCTGGGAAATCAGAATCGTCTGATGCTGTAGTGAAGCTGAGTGCACGCTGTGACTGGGTGGGTAAAGACACTGATACTGAGTCTGACACTGTTTCCTGGTATAATGATGTCCTGTCCTTGTGTTGATGCCAGCCACCAAGTATAAACTTCAAAAAAACTTTGCTACTTTCTGATTTCCACTTCCTGACTTTGGATTTGCCTCCAAGTGAAATGTCTGTGCACATATCATACGTGCAGTCTACAAACTGCTGCCCCAGAAAAAGACCAAAATACTGTACTCTGCCAAAAATCCTCCAAGCCTAGTTATTATTGATTTAACTCCTAACAGGCATCTTCATGCCACAGTCTGGTCTTTAAAACACAAAAGCGTTATTTTAATCAACATGGATTTGTGAGTGGAGAGTCTTCCAGGTCAAAATTATCATGTGATACTTGGTTGAAACTGCGTATTTCTTTCCTCGGACAAATTCATTCTATAGTTGCCGACTGACAAAAAACGTTTTTCTTGCAGCAGAATGAATTTCTTGGAGCTTTGCATATCCAACACTTTATTTGTATCCCTCGACTAAAAGGCTTATGAGGCAGCAGACTAACCATTTGTGCTATACATAGCTTCTATGCTCTTTCTGTACTTTCAGATGATAGTGATGCTCGCTAGACTACACGGCCTCTTATTAAGACGGGTCACTTAGAGATCTACCTGGTGAACAACAACTGTCTGGATGCGTGTTCTCCTGCGTGTGCATTTGCTCTACAAAAAAAAAAAAAAAAAAGCGACCTGGCATTTAACCATGACCGCTGACACTGCAATAACTTGTCATTTTTAACTGTGCTGCTGAGGGAATTTTTAAGACGCGAGTGGGTGGCTTTAACCTGAACCAGCCAGGAGACAAAAAGTGGAGAGACAATTTTGCGTGGTCAAGAGCGAGAGAAATATGAGATGGCTGCAAAAGGGGATAAAGGGATTTCAGAGTGAAAGAGAGTTGGTGATGCTATCATTTGTTGCTCTAGGTGGAAATTTCAGAAAAGGGGGGGGAGTGAGGGAGTGAAAAGTCAAAGACCACTGGGAGTGACAGATGCAGAGAAATGCATATATATTATTTTTCCAGTAATGTAGTGGTTAATTAAATCCTGGGTGAATTATTGCTACCAGTTGGTGATTATCATAAGATAAACAACCTCCAATACCAGCAAAATCAAAATCAAAACACACTATCCCCCTATGGATTACATCAGATCGTAACTTACTATGTTTTACTGTATGTCAGGAGGATAAACCTCTTAATATATACACATACAACACAAAAACATATGTGCAAAATATTTAATATTTAATAAGTGTCATTGAAAAAGGTAATTGCATTCACAGAATTAAGGGCGAACTGCAAAGCAAAAGTACGTGGAGACATTAGTCAGTGTTCTCCCTCTCTGTCCCTTTTCTCTCTTGTTCTGTGATGAGATTCCATTAGATGCCATTAAATCTCTGCCTAAGAGCCCTCTGAAGCTTGACAATTACAGAAATAAAAAAATCACAATCCTCATTGAGCGCTCTTCTGCATTAGGGGCTGCCTGGAGTCGCGTGGGAGCTGTTACACGGGGCCCCGGCACAGACCGAGTCAGAGGCTCTGCAGAGCTGCAAAGCACAGCTCATTAGAATGACTAAGAGCCCGAATGAAGGCTCTTATGTGAAAGCCATAATGGAGCAGGGCTCTTGTGCTGGAGCCGTAATGGAGGCTCTTGTGCAGTTGCGCTTGTCTCCCCTCCGCACAGCGGAGGCTTGAGCTGAAACTGCATGGCTGGAGAGCTGACCCCCGCCGAGTGGCTGCTGAGGTGCTCTAAACGCAGTGTGGCTATTGTGCTGGCAGGCTGGTCACAGAGCAGAGGGCTTTCACAGTGCTCTGTCACACAGTGAAGTGTGCGGAGGTGGTTTGTTAAAGGAATATTTGATCAAGTATGAGGTTAGACAGATATACAATTTTGCTGATATTGGCTTTTCCATAAATACAGTTTGCTGTCCAGTGATGTCGTCCACCTCTGATCTGACTGAAGATTCTCCCTCGAAAATATTATTCAGTTTGTATGTTTGTTTTTTTTTCCAATTGCAGATTTTTTTGTGTGATTGTAGCATGTTTTTTAGCTGCAGAGCAATGCAGGGTAACAGCATGGTGAGCTATAAACTTTACCCAGCTGAACTAGATGCTGGTACAAGCTCCTCTACTGCTGTCCTGTGTGACTGACTCTTCTGCTAACAGGAGTTAGCAGCCACGCCAGGGACGCTCCTTGGTGCGCTGGAGTTTTATAAATGAACTACGACCAGGATGCACTTTCAGTATTTCTTTACTGTCGTGATGTTTACACAGACGATAATAAAAGGTGTTAAATCTTAAAGGTAAAACATGTATCTTGGCATATAATCTGCTATGTATGCTGTGTGCTGTACTGTGCCTGAAGTCAAACATTCAGCCTAAACTGGCAACTCAGAGTCTGTTGGACATTTCTGAATTGGGTAGAGCCCAACTTGACATTTCTGACATTTGTTGTAAAGGAGATGGTCAGATTTTGATCCATTACAGTTTGTAGCGTAGATGTCAGATTTCCAACTACTTTGAGTTGTAGGATTTTATACACAACTTGTACAACTTTATCCCAGGCTGTATTGATTATTCTCAGTAGACATTCTAATAGCATTACAGATTATATAGCGGATTATCCTATATTACTTAAAATGTGGAATGGGTCACTATGCTTTGTCAAGTCAAACTGTTCATGAATAATTTTGTGTTTTGTGGTTTAAACATTTAACTGACTTGTCGTCAACAGACAAATAAATCAGCATAGATTGTCTCTGAATTTGTCAAATGTAATGAGAATAGCTGCCGCTGTTGGTTTTGTGTTGGCATTTAACAAACCTTGGTTGACTCCTTCATAAAGTGCTTACTTTTTTTTTTTATCTTAGATACACAATAATACTTGACTTGTTGTTCCAAGTCAAAACTTTTGATTAAATTATTCCTCATGAACCTGCTTAGTGACTTTGTATCTATGAGACACATTTTAATTCAGTCAGGTATTAGCTGTTACCGTAGATGTCTCTTTATAAATATATTCTCGGCTGTGAGGTTGACAAGCAGAGTGTTCTCACAGCCTCTCTAATTTATCTCCCTGTTAAATATCACTAGTCCTATTGCTGCTTAAATGCAACTCTGTTTTTAGCGGAGTGACATTTAAAAGAAACACAAGACCTTTTGCAACACAGGCTCTGTGAAAAATGAAACTCTTGAAATCTCCTGCATGAAACGCTAAAGCTGTGCTTTAATTATAGGAGAGTTAAAGTTAAAACTCATATTCATGTCAGTGGAGGTGGAGAAGATTAATTTGCGCAGTCTAAAAATGGATGAAACATTTAACTTGTGAGGGAGGAATGTGTGTATCATTCTCGCTCATTCCTGTAATACAGACGAGATTGTTGGCAGTCGTGAATGCCAGGTCATCTCGTTCTTTCTACTTTTGTGTGTGTGTGTGTGTGTGTGTGTGTGTGCGAGAGAGTGTGCGTTCGCGTCTGCATCTCTATCTCAGTGTGTGGGCACATGAGCCGCAAAGCTGTTGCATGGCCTCATCGATTTCATGCCCTCTTCTCACATCTATTCACATCTCCTCTCCGACTCACCTCCCTCCTCCCGGTCCTCCTCCTTCTCTTTTGGTCCGTTGCCCATGGCGATGGTTCACCTCGGTAACCAGCGGCTGAGCAGGAAGTGGGAGGCGGCCTGGTGAGAAGAGGACCTCCCGTGAGTGTTGTGTAAGGTGGTCACGTGACGGGGGGCCTTCGATCTGCGCCAGCGGGTGGGGTTAGGGGTCGATGGTGAGGGGTTTGTTCACTGCAGGCTTTAAAAAGCGGAGGGAGTATGTTAAACATCTTATCGATCCACATGCTCCTTCGACGCCGGAAACCACGGATAAAGAGTACACAGTCAAAAAGCTTGTGCACATAACTCTTGTATATCACATGGATAGATGGAAGCAGAGAGCGATGGAGGAAGGGAGGAACTAGAACAAGAGAACAAGAGAGGGAATAAGAGCTTTAAATATAAAGCAAGGGTTTCTCAAAAGCACCTTATGTCTCTCTGCCAGATATGAGTGCTTTGGGAAGTAGGCCAGTGTATCCTGGTGGGAGGGTGGGTTATTTTCAGGCGGGGTATTGTACCAGAGGAAGCCTTCAAATGATGTTGGCGGGTGGCCGTCATATACAGAGGGCCATTCCACTTCAGAAAAACTCTAACTGTTTCTACTTATACAAAAATCATGAGCTGAAAGCTGAGGAAAAGTGGTTTCAATAGGGTGTAGCGATGAAGTCAGATCAGGGTTTTTTGTACGGATAACGATAAAGGCTCATGGTTTGATACACTCATAATACTTTTAAGAAAACTAGCATAAAAAGTAACGGTGACTGTAAAATTTCATATTTTTATCAGTCGTAAAAATGTGCAAAAGCTGTAAAGAAAACTTCAAGTTTCATCACTTTTTCAGTTAGAGGTTTTTGTGTAACAAAGCATGTTGAACACTGCTCATTGAAAATCAATTTGAGTTTTGCTTAAATGTGACATAACCTAGTCATATTGATATCAGAAAAAAAAAATCTTTTAAACACCAGCGTGTCTGGTTGATCCTTTGTCTGTTTTCATGGCAGGAGAGAGTCTGTGAGCATGCCGTGCATTCCTGTGACCAAGCATGCCCCCTTTGTGTGCATGAGCGTGTTTGTGTGTGCATGTTGGTAGCGGCTGCATGGGGCTCAGTGCTTACTCAGTAATTCCCTGGTCCCAGGCTGTGTATTAGCGGCTGATCCAGCCGACTGGGCCAAGCATCCACATTCAGTCGGCTTGGGATCTGCAGCTCAGAGCAGGATGCTGCCCATGCTCTCTGATGCTTCCCTAAGCTCTCCAGCACAGAGCAATCTACTGGCACCGAACGGCACAATCAGTGTGTGTGTGTGTGTGTTGAGTGTTTGTGCTCATTTCAGTTTACTCCTGCTTTTTGTCATCTCTGTAGCCTGTTCTCTACCCCGGTCGTTGGCCTCTTTTGGCCTGGCCTGGCTTGGTTAGCTGGTGCGGTGCCCCTGGTTCTTCTTTCATGCCAGGCCAAGCTGACAGTGACACTAACAAACAGAAACATCAAGATTTCTCAACCCCAGCACAGCCAAAAAGCTTTTTCTTTGTCTGTCTTTCATTTTATTTGTGATCCAATTTGCTTTTTGTTCTTTGTTTTCTCTCAACTTCTTAGTTTGTCCTCTTTTGACTAGAAATGTCTGGGAATACCATGACCTCCAATGCCATAACTGATGAATAAAGACTTCCTGTTTTACATCTCTGCCACTTGGTAATTTGCTAACATGGCCCACTAGACTCTGTTTTTGTTGATTTATTGTGTGTTTCTGTCATTGTCCATCCATGTCTGTGTGTGGCGGAGGCAGCCAGTCAGTCTGCCAGCCAGTCCAGTTGTCTGAAATGCAGCTAAATTGGCTCATTTATGTAAATATTCAGTCCAGGGATGTCTTGCCCAACCTTGGCCTCAAACAACAACAACAAGTCTACGGGGGGGGGGGGGGGGGGGGGGGCTTTGGAAGGCTCCATTTTGCAAAACTAGAGGCATTGTTAGAAACCAAAACTAGACAAACAGAAGCAGTGTTTGCCAGACATATTGTATTTAGAATAATATCTCTGCATTTGACAGAGAGCGACAAAGTTTATTTTGATGGTGTCACAGCATTGTTAGATGATGAGTTGAGCTGTAAGTCGTCTAGTTTAGACAAGGTAATGATGAGAAACATCTCTGAAAAACAGAACAGAAAGCTCCACATATATTTGATAATGGTCTCCAGTATCTGTGTTGTTTTGGTTTTAATTCATAAGTTACATAATGTCTCTTACCTAATGTCTCCCACAACTCCACATTGGTACATTTGCAGGAATTATGCTCATATTGGTATGATTCTGTGGGACACTGTGTCCTTTATGTAGCAAGAATACCATGACGCCGGTGGCCTAATTCATATTACCTTATTTTGGGCTATTTAAGAAAACATATTATAATCCCACCCTAACATATAACCTAGCATTGTAGCCCAAATTTCATACCTTCCTGCAAGTTTAACATTGATCCTAATCTGGGTTAAATTAAAATACTCGGTTTCGCAGGCTATTGACAAATGTGACAGTGTCATCTCCCTTTCAATTGAGCTGTGGAATCCGCCACGTATGTCACATCTTGTTTTCACACTCATCCTGCAGTTAAGTCTCATCAACTGGAACACAAACTTTTTTATACTTTGATGATCGGTGGCAGAAATCTACTTCTACGTCTTGTGGTTTAAATTCTTCTGACCACATCCATCAGTAGGTCTAATGCTCGGTGTGGTCAGCGGGGAAACGGGCTTAAAAAGCAGAGAGGGCACTGCTTTTTAGTCCTTTCACTTACCCTTTAATTCCTTTCTGAAGTATCTACCTGTACAATTAACTGGGCAAAATCAGGCTATGCCATTACATGTTCTCCAGCCGTAAGAACCAACTGGCTTTTTTACGAATGGGTTGAGCCATCCCACCAGTGGCAGCTGAGGCAAGTACCTTCCTGTTTATTGCAAGAGCTTCTGGGTAAAGATTCAAAATGTTTGAAGTATGGCTCACACATCATGATCAAGTTTTAAAGAATACAGGTCAGGTTCATACAGGTCGTTACTGATAGCCAACTCTTTTGGTGAAATTGGTAGATCTTACCTGAGTTCTTATCCACTGCTCTTTTTTCATAGTGCTTCAAAATAAACTTAACTGAGCATATTTGGCAATATTTATCCAACTTGACTTTTTGTTAATGCCAATGGTAGATGCTTAGAAAATTAGTTGAACACAGCACACAAGAAATCTATCATTTACTGCACAAGATACTCAGTTCCTACATCCTTTACCCTGATTATGCACAGTATCTACCCTCAGTGGAGTTTGCTCTTCCATTCATAGCACTAAAATTCATTTCAGAGCACAAGCCAGTGTCGTCTGAGCATTATCTCATGAAGCCAAAACAGGGAAGGGAATGCTGCAGCATTGTGTTTGAGCTGGTAATCTAAATTGTTTTCCACTCTGAATGTTTGGTGAGCACGACACTGTAAATGGTAAACATTATCAGCAGCCACTGCAACGTATCAAAATGGAATGAATCGGTTGTAGCTACTGTACGCATGTGGACTCTGTGAACACACAGTTTACAGAATATGATTTGATAGCATGATTAGCAAACAAGTCAGATCACATATAATTCCCTTTATCAGATAATAAGCCTAAAATTCAGCAAATGCCTCTCCTCTGTGCATGTAGGTGCGCATGAATGACCACAGTAAATTATCTTATTTGTTTGCTTGTATGATGAATCAGATGAGAATGCAAAAACTTTGACAGTCGGGGAACAAAAAGCTGCTTTAAAAAAAGAAGGTCAACAGCAGGAACTGATCCAGGCTTTTAATGTGTTTGACAAGGAACTTTTATTACATTTGCAATATGTGAAGAATAAGTATGATAGTTGGAAAAAAAAGAAAAAAACCTTTTGACATTGAATGGATATTCAGTTGGCTGAGTGAATACAAATGTTTTATAAGACAAAATATAGAAAATTACATTCTTAGACTCCTAAAATGATATCCTCTAAAGCTGAAAAGAATAATTGATTAGTCGATGGACAGACGATTTATTAGCAATTCTAATGGACACAAACACCAAACATGTATTTGTAAGGTTGGCTGAGTGGCTAAAGCAAAACGATGCAGTCCAGGTGTATTTATTTATTTACCAGCGGAAACCGACAGTGTCGTGCAGCAATATGTAACTGAAAAACAATACTAAGAAAAAAATAATAAAATAGAAGAAATAACTAAATGCAAAAACTGTGAAAACAAAGAAAAGGCTCAGCTCTGCACTTGGAAATGCTCCTCTAACACTTGGGCCCCTCGCAGCTCTCCACACTGGCCACAACTGACAAAACCCAGGAGCTCCAGACTCCTCCTTTATATCAGCTACTAAGAGACATTGATTAGTATTTAATAATCAATTATCCCACAGGAGATTAACACCTGGTCCAAAAACTATCCAAACATTTACAAATGAATTCCAAAACATACTAAAACACATTTTAGGCAAGTACTTAGCAATTAGAATAGCAAACAAATCAACACCCCTCCAACACTACCAGACTTGGCGCCTTCCCCTGGGACCCCCTTCTTATAAGCCAATGGTACCTTCCTGTCCGGTTTTGGCAGTTCCAGGTCTAAACAGAGGAGCACAAGTACAGCAGAGGATAAACAGGTTACAAACAATCGTTTTTCCTTCCTAAACCCTTTTATCAACACAGACACCTCCAAGCCGGCTTGATCTAATGATTAATGGAAGTGGCTATGCAGCGTGTGTGCATCTTACTTTATGGGGCGCAGGCTAAACCCGTGACGGTGTTGGTTTCAGTCTCTCTTTGAGGATTTGTTGCTCTTGTCTGATTTACATCATTATAAATTGAATATTGTTGGATATTTGCCACTATTTTATAAAATCTCATCAACCAAAAATTCCATTAGTTTAAAAAATAACTGAAAATGAAAATAATCAGCACTTGTATCCCTATCTCTACCCATGTAAATATTAGCTTAGGTGAAAGGTGTTAAGGCTGACTTAAATTTTATCGTTCAGCTTTGATTTTGAGAAGTTTTTTGTCCTCTTTGACAGTCAGCAGTTGCCCTTTCCAGCCCTCACACTCACCCCCTGGTTAAAATAACAATGCCAGCTGTTATCTTTTATTATATTCCAGATTCCTGGTCTTCATTACAATTGCCACAAATTCCATTTCCCAGATTAGCTCACTTTACATTTGACAGATCTAACTATGAATAAATTTGAATATATCTTAGCAGGGTCTGCACACGTGTATATGATATATCATATGTAATACGATTGCCGGTGTGTTTGTGGCCATGCGTTCTCTGTACCCTGGCATTTGTCAGGACCCAGCTGTGTTGGTGTCTCCTCCATCACAGGAGAGTAAGCTCTTTGTGAGGTAATTAAAGTGGAAGCATCTGTTCCAACTCTGCAGCTCTCACACCTGAGCTGCTGCTAACTTGACCAGCAACCGGCAGCCAAACTGCCGTCTCTGCAGATGCTGAAGACAAATGACGGCAATGGATTTTGTGCATGTGGACAGAGTCGCTGCAAGGTTGTGGCCGTCATACTTTGTGAGGATTCAGGGCTCGAATCTTTTTGTTTCTTGATCAAGTTTGGAACATTACCATGTCTGTTTTTTGATGACTTGAGCCCTGAGCAAGAGAAAAGGAATGAATACAAGAAATATTGTGGATTTATAAGCACTCGTACACAATCACAGTTTAATCTTTATTCCGTGGCTTCAAGCTTTTTGTGTGATTGGCTGATTTTTTTTCTTTTTATTCCTCTGATTTTCTGTGTGATTATTTCCTATTGATCTGACATTTCCAAGCAACAAATAAGCATCCAGGTCCAATATATTGGCTCTTGTCTTACAGTCTGCGCTGAAATCAGGGACAAATGTGTTGAATCCTGATGTTTGTGACCACCATGTTCCTGTGCTTTTGCAAATATTTGACCATTTTTACCATTTAAGCAGAATATGAAGAGAACAGTGGAGTTTTTATGTCTCTGAGGGGCGATTTAGCATTCAGAGATTAACTGAGATGCACAAACTGAAGTAAAAATGAGAGAATTTGGTATATCAGCAGCAGATTGTTTTCCCAGTAATTGATGTGGTAGTGTCAGACAACCTGTCAGAAAACTGTGGATTTAACTGTATTTTGGCAAAAATATAAGTGTCTGGAACATACTAATTGTAGTATACAGATAGACAACATGGCTGTGGATGCTGTAGCAGTAGTATATTTTGCTTTCACTCTGGGTAAACATTGCCATCCACTGTATCTGTTGTGAATCCCAGCTGACTTCAACTGCCAAGCTACAAACTTCTGAGCCACCTTTCAAGCCAACATATGGTGAATGTTTGATTCTCAAAACACTTGTTTTTGAAGCAGAATTCATTTAAAACAAAAGGATTTTTCTCTTGAGGGTAACTTTGCTGTAGATCAGCTTCTTGCACTGTCAAGTGATGGAGTGTATTGTTCAAGTAGCTTCCCTGGAGTTGGAGAAAGCCAGCTGGTAAGCACATAATGTCCAATCCCCACATTGTTTTTTGTGTTGTGTCCAGACGAAGGTAATGATGTAACAGTCCCTTAACTCCAACCAATCTCGTTCCACGTGCACAGAAAACTGCAGCAAACTCATCAAAAGAATTATTTTTTTTGTGGCTGTACAATTTATAGCTGCCAGTACACACACACATGCACACATGTGCACACAAACACATACACAATTACAGTCAATTACACCCGCAGAGGAAGATAACTCCGCATGCTGTTTCACTTCCAGGCGGAAAGCAGAGTTGATCACCTCCTATACGGCTGCCATTCTCCTGCAAACTTCCCTTAACTGGAGATTGAGTAACTGTGGGACCCCGGCTATAAACGCAAAGCCAAGTGTCAAAGCCACAGGTTGGCTTAAGCAAAGTGGGAGTGTGTGTGTGTGACAAAGTGTAACAGTATGTGTCTCCATGTTTGAACAAGAACCCTGTCCTCCCTATCCTTTCCAATCTCACACACAGCAGTGCACCTATCACTGCGCAGGTTTACTCATCAACTCACCCGTGGAGCCCCTCGATTTGAAGCAATGCTACATTAGTTCTCGTAGCTGAAAATATACAAGGAGCTGTGGGGGACATGCTGTTTTGACAACCTACTATATTGAGCAATTTGTAAGGACGCAGCAATACATTGTTTTAGTCACTTCCTCCAGATATTTGCAAGGTTGTTGTCAAATTAGCAATGTTTTGGTTAATGTGGGGGTCAAACTATAAAGCATGTGATGTCACTGTAATCACCATGGTCACTCCCTCCTGGGGAGGAAAACATCTGAGATGGTGATAAAGATCTTGTGCTGGACAAACATATTCAGAAACTAGAATGTGCATTTCCTGAAGAAAATTAATGTGAGAGCTGGAAAAACGTACGGAAAAATAAATAAAGATTTGAAGAACAAAAAAGTGCGAATGCAGTAAAGAGCTGCACAGCACTCGCACAATAATTCAGGCAAAAGTTTTTACAGACTGCTGAGGGCGAAAAAGTAAAGAAGCAACTTTAAGAGATACTTTTCAAAATCTGTATAACAACCAACCAACCAATCACATCAGCAAATCAGAATATTTTTAACACACTTGTCTGCAGACAACAGGCATGTTTCACAACAGACATTTGAAATGTCATCACAGGAGAAGTGAGTGTTACTAACATTAACAACTGTTCTGGTCTCTTCAAGTGTCTCCATAACAACAATCTGAAAATGATTGTTAAGTGAATATATAATGATTGAGCCTGATTCGCCACATGGATGCCACAGGGCTGTTTAATATAAAAGACATGTTATAGCCTTCATTTATTGGGATGGCAGTGATGTTTTAAACTTGGGGATGTCAGTTAAGATGTGTATGTCTTTACATGTCTGCAGGCTCATGGAGAAACCCTCGACGTGATAATGAAAGGATTGCAGGCTGGACTGTTGATTGGACCAGACGGCCCTCTGCATGATGCATTTCCTTTGGAAGTCTTTAATGTGGCTGTGGTAGTAAGGGAGAGGATCATCCTACATGAGTTCAAAGATGTGCCCACAGCCTTTTCCATGTTAATGGGTGCAATCCACTGCCTTAACCTCGCATACCCCCAATATGAAGTACTCCTTTGAGTTCCTTCAGAGGGTCATCATGAACATTAAACCGGACCAATGCTCAGCAGGAATCCATGGCCTCAGAAATAAACTGCTTCGATATCGCCTGTAAACAAATGAAAGCGCATCTCAAGCCCCTGCTAGAAGGAAGCTGTTATTTAGGACTCTTGCACTGTTCTTCACACAAACATTGTTCATGTTTTCAACATGGTGAAAAACCTTAAATACTGCTCTGAACTGTAGGTTTGGTGTAGTTCAAATGTGGAAAACCATTTTCTTTCACATATAACAAAAACAAATGGAGGTTTATCATATGGTTTTGTAAAGCTCTCATCTGCTTTTTGGGTGTTTACAATGTACAACAATGTTCTTGTTCATATTTTATGAACTCCCGCACTCCCAGTTGTCAACATATGTGGGGCCTGTTTTGATGTTAAGGCATGTTTAAGATGTATCGATGTGCAACATTGTTCTTGTTCATTTCAAGATTTTAAAGCAATTTGAGTTGCAAAAAAAAGAAAACAAGCAAACTTTCAATTATCAGTCAAGATAACTAAAACGTGTGTTTGTTCGACTAGTTAAGGAAAGTTTTCTTGCAACTTTAATTTCTGAGTTGAAACAAAGGTAATCTTCAAGCTGAGTTAACTTCCATTTTCAAGCCAGCAGGTGAACTTGCACTTCTGAGTTAAACCAACGTGAAATGTCTCACCCATTTAAACAGCTGTGGCAGTTTATTGTGTGCTATGCCACTCGGTGCTGGTGTTAATAAATAACTCATGAGCCCTTGACGTGTATGTCCAGTGCTCTTGAACTGTTGCACACTCCACCTTTAGCTTTCATTAGAGCTTTCATTAGAACATCTGTCATCAAACTGCAAGATGCTTGATGCGTCTGGCCTTTGATATCCACCACAGAGAAAATTCAAAGGACGCCTGGAAACCCTCTCACCCTTTCTCACTCAACACGGCGGCATTGTCGGGGCTCACCGCCGCTTAAAACCCGGCATTCAGGCTCCCTGTCATCTGAGGAGACATAATGTGCTTCTTCCATCTGTTGTCTGATCAGAAATCAGAAGCCAGTTCTGTTCAAGCTGCTGCCTGTCCTTGGACAGACTTTTTAAATGAACGAGAGAGGAAAGACAGGAAGAACAAAAATAAAATTTGAATAGAATGAAACACCAGAGAAGTTTCATCAGCTACATTCAATCTGCCATCATTACCAAAGTCCCCTGTGAATAGATGGAGTCCAATCCATGCATTTGTGTGTGTGTGTGTGTGTGTGTGTGCACCTGTTTGTGTGCAGTTTCAGCACAGGCCACTGTACTCTCAAAAGGCTCATTAATTATAGTTGGAGTCATTATGGAGATAAGTGTGAGCCTGACTATTGGTGCTGACGATAAGAAGAAGAATTACCTGTTTTGGTGCTTCTGCTTTCTAATCAGCTGCCCATTAGAGATATCAAGGGACTTCTATTATCGCGCCTGTGTTCTTCAATGTCTCTTTTTCTTTTCTTTTTCTGTCTGGCATTTCTTCATCGTTCAGTGCATCCTCCCCACCGAGGTGTCCCTCTTTTTGTGCATGATTGAGGGCTGCGTATGTGTGTGATTCCTATCTTAATCTGTTGCCCATCATAATAAGCCATATAATCAAGCAATCTGGAGCATTTTGTTCATCTTTTTGTTCTTGTGAGAACAAGTTTTCATCATTCAGCTATCTAAATACGAGAATCACTGCTCAAACTGACACATAAATACCAAAATCCAGTATGTCTGACTACATTTTCTGCTAGCGCTGGGGCGGTTGGACAGATACTTCTGGGCCAGTGGAAATCCCCTCACCAATTTCGTTCTGATTCTAAATTATGTTGATGTCTGGACTATTTAAAATGTAGCCTAGTGCGAGAGACTCAACTCAGTAAGTAAATGCAGGGACAAAAAAAAAAAAAAAAGACTTGAATTGATTTGAAATGTATTTAGAGCCATAGCACAGCTCACATTTCCCAGAGCCTTCCTCGGGGTGTGCTGGTTTTGTGCCGCCGCTGCTTCCTGTCGGGAATGAACTGTCACCTCCATAGATATTTGTCCTATAGGAATCAGTGACATATGTGAGAATGGGCAATGTCTCCCAGCCATGTTTTCAATACACTTGAGTGTGTTAAGCAATTAAATTAGAATATGCAATGCTTTCTTCAGGGTGGACTTCCCCTTTGAATGACTTCTGGAAAGTTTTGCAGAGAAATGCACCTCTGGACAGTTATGCAAGTGAATATAGGTCAGGCAACATGTGTTATGTGCATCATTGTGTTGGGTTCTGCTGTGACTTGATTCCCTTTTTGTGCTGATGTAAATGCTGATTGACTTGTTTCTGATGTCCCCAGCATATGGTTAATAAAGGTTTTAGTGCAGCAGAGCCGCGGGAGCCCTGAGCTGCCAGGATCAAAGTGACAGCCTCAAACAGGCCTTTGTGTTCTTCAGCCATTAGGGCATAGCAACGCCAGCACCTGGTGTGAGCCATATGAATATCATTAGCTCAGTTTATTTGTCTGTGTGTGGGTGTATAAATACATGTGAGTACATAGATACAGCTGATACAGATTTTTTTTTACAAAGGACATTTTCCAGTTTTTAGAACCTGGGTCTTATTTTCCGTATTTAAATAATAAGCCATTATTTCTAATGGTTATGGTCACATTATGCTCCCGACTGAATGGCTCAAGATCTGTGGATGAACCTCACTAACTCAGTCCAACAGGGAACAAAGAAAAATGTGATCAGGCGATCAGAGAAGTTTCAAACAAACAGCCAGTTGGATGGCTTGTGATGATTGTTGTTATGATTTTATTAATTTTATTGTCTTTAATGAAGCGCCACCCTCAGGTCAAACTACCCACTACCGATAACAGCCAAATCATCAGCATTAGTGTTGGGTCCATCTGACGGCTGCGGGGGTTAATGTCCATTACAGCTTTTAGAGGCCATTAGTAGAACTTTTAGTCTTAAATAACAGGTTGACAATTTTGTCTTAAAACAACAGTCAGGCGCCCATGTGAACATTGAAACCTGTTTTTCTTGCTGTAATCATTCCTCCTGTTCATACTGACCATTAGAAGACCCCTTCACAATGCACTTACAATGGAAGTGATGGGGGACAAAATCCACAGTCCTCCTTCTGTGCAAACATGGATTTAGACGTTTATCTGAAGCTAATATGAAGCTTCAGCCGTTCAAATGAGTCAAATCAAGTAGATATCTTTCAACGTTACAGTCTTTTTAGTGCCAAAGTCCCTCTTTTTGTTACTATACTTCCACCGCAGCTCAACAGGGAAACACTGTCCGAGGAAACACAAAGAGGGAATTTGATGCTAAAAAGACTGTAAATGTGGCAGATATCCACTTGATATGACTAACTCAGACTGCTGAAGCCTCATATAAGCTTCACATCAACTGTGGATTTTGGACGACACTCAAAATATTTTAAAACACAACAGACAGATCAGGGATAGAACAATAACTTTGACTTATTTCCATCCTTGTCCCTGGTGTTGTCACTGTCTTTTTACATATGAATATATTTTTTAACATCATTTTTTATCATAAATGTCAATAGTATGGCAGTGTTTTACATTCTGGAAAAATTATTCATTACAGTTTCATTTCTTCTACCTCCTCTTCCCTCGCATAAGAATCCTTGAATAGCTGCTGGAACAACACTGAATATCAACACATCCACCGCTGAGTCTCAGTGCATATGAAATACCTGCATGTATTTGTGTGTGTGTGTGCGTGTGTGAAAGACAGAGAGAAAGAGAGAGAGAGAGAGAGAGGCAGTTAGGAGTCCACAGCTGTAAACCCAGACCTTTGCGCCGCTGTCGCCCAGCACCGCAGATATAATCGATAAGCGTTGGCAGGCCATTGTCTGAAGAGTCACTGCCGTCCTCTGATAGACAGACACACAGCACGGCGAACTTCACAAAAACACACTCAAATGTCAGGGGTTCAACCTCAGTGTGAGCGCAAGGTGCAAGTGTGTGTGTGTGTGTGTGTGAATGTTTGTGTCAAATGTAGAAATTGGGCGCCTGATCGCAGAATGTGAAGCAGGGCAGCGGCTTTAACGGTGCAAGAAAACAAGTTATGACTGGCAGAGAGTGATTGAAATGGGTCTGAATAGGAAGTGTTGTTGTTTGATAGCGTGTGTCTCCAGCGTGTGGTACCTGTCACTAATCCATCAACCCTATTGATCCTTTGAGAGTGAAAGAGCAGTTGGACACAGGAGGTAGAGAGACACTGAGAAACGGTGAGAGAGAGAGAATGGGAGGGGGAGTGACTTGAACTCACTCGCTCTCACACACACACACACACACACGAACAAACACACACACATGCACATACACACAGGTCTTTCTGTCCTGTTCAGAGGTGTCTTTGTATGCCATTCATCTGTCTGCACCCATTGATCCTCAGCTGAAATATACGACTGTTTATTCACATTCAAGCCACAACAGCAGCCTGCTGAAAGACATATTGATTTTGCACGGCTGTGTATATCTGTGTATGTATGCGTGTGTTTGTGTATGTATGTGGGTGAATGGTTAGGAGGGGCAGGAGACGGTGTATTTCAGTATGAACGGAGCAAGCTCTGATGTTTTTACTAAAACTTTCCCGCTATTATCAATTGCTTATATTTCGTTTAATACAGTATTTGTATTTCATGTTCTTCAAATACTGCAGTCACCATTTGTGGTACATCAAATCTGTCGGTTATTTTCTCAATTAATCGATTAGTTGTTTGGTCCATAAAATGTCAGAAAATGGTCAGCTCTACATTAAATAGCCCCTTTTGTTGTTTTTTATATTCCCATATTGTATCGGTTATTTGATGCTGCAAAGACTTTACGTCTGCACAGAAACAAAAGTAGCGGTGTCTTTTGTTTTTAGTTTATGGTGTTAGCTGTTTAGCTGTATTGGAGGAATATATGTAACACATCAGGCTGGACTATATCATCAGGATTATAATATATTACTACAGTATATAAAATACTCAATATTAAATCATTTAGGGTGGGCTTTGGGTTTAATATAAATAAAAAATAAAGGTTTGACTTGAACAAGGGGCTGTAAGGAAAGAGGCTGGCTGAAGCAGGTGGAGGTAAAGGTAGGTCAGAGGTCAGTAGGTTGATAGACACCTGCTGTGTTGGGGTTAGACACCCACCATCTTTCTATCTCTGTCTCTCCTCACCTTCACCTCCCCTCTCTCCCACTTCTCTCTCCCCTGTGGGTCTTTTGTAAGGTTATTTCCGGCCTGCCGGAGCCCCTTGTTTCAGCACGTTGACCTTTAAAAGTGAGTGATGGCGGTTCTTATTGTCTGTAAGGCAATAACTGTCTGGACACAGGTAATCTTCACTACGCTCGTGTCAAATCGAGTTTCCTGCACAAGGCCCCGAATGGCTCTGCAGCACGCACAGAATCAACACCACACACACACACACACACACACACACACAAGGACGTACATTTGAAAAACACAAGTACCTGCTCGTCCACAATGAAAGTGCATTTTCAACACACACCACACATGCTAGAGAGCTCCACTCCATAACTATCAGAAGCACTCAAAGACAGCGGGGAACCACACGGTGTAAAGGTCAGAAATCTCAGCACGTGCATGGAAAGGTTAAAGGCACAGCTCGAAATAACCCTCTCAGTCCAGGGCATGAGTGCAACCGCCGTCATCACAGTCCCATGATTCATCCCATGTGATGTCCTCTCCTCACCGTTTATTTCACATGACTCCGAAACTACCTTTTTACCTCACATTATCATCGTCTTGTGTTGATCCAATGGGGAGGGGAGAAAAAAAAAAAAGATAAAGCATTTACACACAAGGAAACAAATAAATTAAATCAAACAGGTGGCAGGCAGCTCAGGTTGTAACCATCCTCAGAAATGCTTCTGGATAGGGAACAAGCGAGACGAGGTGTTTACTGACAGTTTTAAAGCGTGTAAATATGACAAGTGAAAGTGATGCGCCTGGCAGTCTGCTTTGGAGACGGAAGGGGAAATCCAATTTCACTACACATATTAGAGACGTATTAAGCTGTCACGTATAAATGTAATCCAGCTACATCAGAGCTACTAGAAGATACAAGATGTTTGTTTATGGCTGATGGAAAAGTCTTGGGGTGTGTTAACATCAGGGTGTTTTTTCTCTTACTTTGGGTGAGCAAAGGATGAGCATAGTTTTGGTAATGAAAGACGAAAGAAATCATCTGTCAACCATACTTAGCCGAGTCTAGATGTCTTTTGACCTGCCATTTGACTAACCAGTTGTAGAGCTGCAACGATTTGTCCATTAATCGATTGACAGAAAATTAATCGGCAACTATTTTTAAGAAAAAATGCCAAAATTCTCTGGTTCCAGCTTCTTAAATATTTTCTGGTTTCTTTAGTCTTCTATGACAGTAAAGTGAATTTCTTTGAGTTGTGTACTGACATTTGAAGACGTCATCTTGGGCTCTAAGAAATTATAACAGGTTTTTTTTTTTTACTATTTTCTGACATTTCATAGACCAAATGACTAATCGATTAATCGAGAAAATAATCGACAGATTATTCAATAATGAAAATAATTGTTAGTTGCAGCCCTAAACCAGTGCTTACTGGGCAAGTAGAGACAAATATGACAAATTTTACAGAAATAACCAGTATTGATGCTTGGATTGATGATCACACACACTAAATGTTCTCTTCAGAAAAAATGACAGTTTTTTTTGTCATTTAGCATAAAATTAACCAATTTTTTAGTGTGACGTTTGAATAGCATAGCCAAAAGTCGTAGGAAGAGGTTGGGGTGGAGAGGGGGGCATAGAAAACATCTGATTCAACGATGGAGGCTGCAGGTTGTTCCTTTGACTAACAGTCAGTGATGGTTTCCTTTTTTAACCATGGTGGTAATAACTTAGTAGGTTTAGTAGCCTAAAGTTAACCAGACCTTAACTTTTAGGACAGAACATGAAAAAACAATCTTACTGAGATTGTCACATGGGTCAAGACAACCTTCTCTGTTTTAGTAACGGGACTAATAAGAAAAAAAAAATCAAGTTCTCATGACATTCACTTTCTCCTCTTTTCTTCCTGTTTTCCTGTTCATCATTATCATAGCTGACATCCATTCTGTCCACGCCTGGTCTACCTGGAACATAATGTAAGCCAGTTAGTGGACATTTTAAAAAAATCAAAGCCCTTTAGAGCACTTTTGTCTCCTTGTGAATCAAACCTCTCACACTGTCAGTGTTACCGCCTTGCTCAAGGATTTCTCTTTTATACCCTCTCTGTATTTCCCCACCTGCCGGTATATCTCTGTTAATCTTGCCGTTGAACTTATTTCACACTCGGGTCTCCGACATGTCATCCTGACTGAGGAAGGAGAACGAACGTGGCACCCGTTACAGAAAATCTGCAGAATCTACGCTCTGACAAAACAATCTATACACTCCCACATCACCTTTCATTTACCTCAAGGAGTCACTCTCACTGTGTGTTGAATCGCTTTGCCTGTTCTGATCAGTTCTGCTTACTAGATGACTGCTGACTTTATGGCGTGCGGCAGACGGTTCAAGACAATTTAATAGGTTGCCACCTGAGTTATCTTTCAGACAGGCGGGTTTTGATGTTGTAAACAGACACAAATATTTATCTTTGATTTATTTAACCCCTATTAAATGCATTTTTTTGTATACATGTATATAGTGCAATGTGAAAATGCAGTTTTTGTGGACTTGCTGCTTTACAGACATCTTTTTAATAATGACTGTGTATCAGGAAGATACGTATTGTAAGTGTGATTGCATGTATGGGCCACAAAGACTTTTAACAAATCAGTGAGGCCTCTTAGCGCTCCTATTTTCTTGCTACCAAAGCAATACTAACAATAATGGTGTCATTATTACGTGCATGCATGAATTTTCATTCTCATGTGTTGTGTACTATTCATATTAAGTTTGGAAAATTGCTCATATTATCACATTTTTAGGGTCTTCTTATTTACCTGCCACTGTGAAAACATCCTTCTCATGGCGTTGGCCTTGCATGCTGGATTGGTACACCATTTGTTTAAATCTGTGCTAAGTTTTATCCGACTCTCTCCGGTCTACCAACTTCTTTGAAAGCCTACTGACACAATGACAAAGTCTCCCGGTCTTTATCAGCTACTGAAGCTGTACTTCTTTTACATAACACATAGGAATGGTACATTTCTTTACTTGCTCTACTTGTTTAACCACACTGGATGATACTGCATTTAAAGGAATAAAAAAGTCCAAGCTTTACCTTGGCTCAGTGAGCACGCTAAAGCTGTAAAGAGAGAGAGAGACTGTGAAAAACCAGAAAGTAAAAGCAAAGCCAACAGACTGCAAATATTTTACAATACCATGACAGAACTAATGATGAAATATCAGAAACCTGTTAAAAATGCAACAGCAGCACTTTTGTTTTTGAGTTCAGATCAAACAATTGTCACTTTACTCTTTATGAACTTGCACTCGGTTACAGCACTGGAGTCTGTAGAGAGCGATAAATGGAGATGAGATCATTTTGCTCCAGATTCAGAATTAACCAGCCCTTCCAGCAGTGAGTCAGTGACCTGTAGAGATAAATATGTTTGTTTGAGTTGAGGAATGTCACCAAAATCAAGCTTTTATCTTTAGCCTCTTCATACTGTAGCATTGACATTTTGTACTAAAAGGCTGCATCCACGCACTCTTTGCATCTTTACACTTATTATCAGTGCATTTTAGAATAGATTTAAAGTTTGTATTTTGGCTAAATGTGAGAATGTTTAAATTCTACAAACACAAGTGTATCCGGAGATCCTTCAAGACTGAACTACCAGCCCAAGCTGCTAGCATTCATGTTAGCTGCCCTTCCTCAGCGGTGACTGAAATAAAAGACATGCACAGGGCAGTTCAAAGCATCACTGGAGAATGAATAATCCAATGCAAAACTGAAAATGTATATATCTTTTCAAGATCTGAGCGTAATTAATCATCTTAGTAATGATTTAGCCTGACTTCTCATGCAAAGTTTCCCACAAAGATGCTTTTGGGTAGTGAGTGACACAACAAAAGCTTTCAGGATGATACATGATGAAATATGCAGTTGGAAATTAGTTCAAGAGTACATCAAAGCTTAGTGTGTATAGTTGTTGACATGGTTCATTTTGTAATGCAATATTTGGATAAGAAAGCTGCATCTTTTACAGCTGTTGAGGTACAGAACCTTCTGTCCTTGACTTTTGTGTCTCCCTCCCCTTTTCGTTTATTACACGCCTGCTCCCTTGTCGCTCCGCCTTTTACTCTCTGCTTCATAAAGGAAATTCTGTTTTACCTGACTAAAACTTTTTCATTTTTTTTTTTCCAACCTCTTGCCTCTGATCAAGCTCCTTTCATCTTTGGCCCCTCTGGCGGAGTCTAGACACAGTGTTTGCATGCACGAATATATACACACACATATTCAGAAAAGGTCACGGATTGGGCCAGAGCCATCATATACCTTAGCACAGATCTGTCTGATTGGCTGTATTCACACAAGGTGCCCCGCTGCCCCTGAAATAACCTCAGGCTGGTGTATAGAGGAGTGCTGAATGCTTCACAGAGAAATGGTGTTCAGCTGACATAGTGCTGACTGTCAGTACGTAAGGCTGAGGTTTGGTACTATTTTGTCAAATCTAAAGCTTTTCAAATACCTTATTGAATCCATTTGGGTTTAGCATCTAGCATTTTTAAAGCCAATACGTCCACGGATAGACTTTGGCACCTCCCTAGTGTTGGTGTCACAAAAGACGTTGCTTTCTACAGACAAAATATATGAAAAGAACTGACGAACTGATGATGAATTACATTCTATGCATGGTAACTAAATCTAAACCTTTTTTTAAAATTTTTTGGCGAATTGAGGGCAGTGGAAACCATCTGTGAATGCAACACTGACATATTATCACCCTTTATGTTGGCAAACTTGTTAGCAAAGACTTATTTTCATATTCAGCAGACATGGAGCAACTTTTGCATTCATTTGGAGTTTCTGGTCACTTTGCAATTATAAGTCCAATATTCACCCTTTTAGCTCTGTTTTTGGTCTCCACCAACTCCTGACGGAAATTGCGCTCTTTAGCTGCTTTTTAGCAGCTCCATTATTTTTACCAGCTAGTGGCTAACCTTGTCTGTTTGCAGTTTGGTGCTGAGCTGGGAGTGTAAAATAGGTTTTTAGAGCTTTTTAGCTTAAAACTGCTGCCTGCTGCATCTGAAAACAAAGCTATGAGTGGTGAGAGAGAACCAGAACGCTAAAGGAGATCAAAGTTATCCCAATTCATCCTCTGGGGACTATCAATGTGTTCCACAGCATCCATCCCGTGGTTGTTGAGATATTTCAATAAAGAGGTAAAAAAAAGTCAACCTCATGGTGGCGCTAAAGGAAAAGTCAGGTGTCTGCAGGTTTTGGCGACCGGGAATGTCTGTACAAGTTTTACTGTTGTATTGCTATGAAACAACAAATACAGTACAGCTTGCATGGCTCAAAATACTAATTAAAGCTGCTTCAAGCACAGAATTTCTCATGAGTATAATCATTTAATGGGAACTTGAAGCAACAAAAGTAATAAATGTTTAAAAACTAATGCTTGAAATTCAAACAATTTAAAAGAAGTTAAACTTTAATTCAATGTCTACCTTCAGATTCACTGTGGTCTGAGCTCTCTAAAATGTTTTTTATGGAATAGATCTTTGTAGAACATGTGTAGCAGTGGTGTGTGTCTTGCTTTCTGTGCCATTATCTGTCATTATTTTAATACTACGTTAAGAATTTTCAAATCTTGCACACAGTGGCTTTCACAAATCTCAACCAGATCCAAAACTGATCCAAAACGAGCCTGAAAATGCCTCTGAAACCTGATCAGAATCCAGTGCAGTTCTTCAGTTAAATATGCAACATGCTGTAAGGACACATTTATATTTGACACCTGTAGATGGTTTAAACCACAGGAGCCGGAGCATCAAGTCTCCACACTCTTTTCTCTTTTCAGAGCAAATAAAGCACAAGGCGAGATACGTTTGTCACCCCCCGCTCACCACAACCTTACCCTCTGCATGACGCCTCGCCTGTCTGCTCAACCAACAAAGTGAGGCCTTTGCACGATAAAGTTCAAAGCGGGATTATTAAATTAGAGAAAGACAGAGACAGAAAGAAACTGACACAGACATCAAACAGAGAGAAAAGGCCTTGTGAGGGGGAGGACTCAGCGCAGTGGAAGTGGTGCCAACTTCTGAATCGGCGCTCTGAAGAAAGAGAAAGAGTCGCCGTTTCCTTGCCCACACACACAACACCCACCACTCACCCCCCCCACCCCTCCACCCCCCACCCCCCACCTTTGTGATGTATCTGCCATCATCATAAAAAAAAAAAAAAGGAGACACAGAGATGCTTTTTAATCTTCTGTGACTGTTGGCATTACAAAAGCCTGTGTCTTTGCATCTTTGTATGGCATTGCAATAACTGGTCTTGTCTGTTTTTGAGGAAAAGAGCAACAGCCAGAGAGAAAAACAAGAAGCCTGGTAGCTTCAAAATGTTGGTTTTAGGCATCTCTTTTTTTGCAGGGATTGGCCATTAGGTCCATTTTAGTCTATGTGCAATTAGAGAAGTAAGAGTCTATTTATCATGCGTCCATTTAGCCTTGTCTTTGATTAGAGGAGCCTGATGGAAATGGGATTTACTCAGCGCACATTAAAGCATAGGTAAGCACAGACCATTACACCTACAGGCCTCTTAACACAACTCAACTTAGTCCCCTAACAAATTGAGTACAAATGTATCATTAGCTCTGATGCAGATTTAAAGCAGCAGTTAGTCAAATCAAACAGTGCTTAAATTAATGGGTTTGATTCAAATCTGGCACTTAAACAGATGCTTAGATTAGACCATATCATGAGGAGAAGAGTTATATGCAGATGAGGCAAACCTGCAGGCTTTTACAAAATGAATATACAACGTCTGAGCAAATCTGCAGCACTCGTGGTCATTGTCATCTGTGACCTATTGCTGGAAGATGCCGAGCTATAAATAGCCTCCAGAGGCAGGTTTCTAAATGGAGACCTCACATCTCTGTGACAGCCCTGAACAAACATGAGACATCCAGCACACGTTCTTTTTTTGTTGTTGTTTTTTTTTTTGTGTGTGTTGGCTTGATCTAATGCTAACTGATGTGGATCATAGTGTCTGTCACGATCCGTCTATCCTCTCTGAGTTTAAAAGAGGTAGGCAAGCCAAGCAGGCTTCTACTGAGACACACCACTCCACGCACGGGGCCTCTTCTTATAACTATACCGCTGGGAGGGAGCGAGTAGTATGTTTCGTTTGAAGGCAAAAAATAGCCGGTGACATCTACTGGCTCCTTTTGAAGGGAGTTGCATGCCGTTGCACAGTTTGGAGTAAATCTGGGGAGACACCTCTACATTCTTTCACCCCATCCAAGTGCCTCATGCAAAAACATATTCTAGGTGTACATTCAGAGTTTCTGGAGAGCTGACACGCTGCGTATGTTGATGCATGTTGTGATCTACAGATGAGAAGGTGCAGAGGAACAGCTTTTATTGTAACAAGCATGTACAGTGTTAGAGACACAAAGCGTCCTACGCTGCTCTGCAGCAACCCAAAGAGGAGTCGAGTGAAGAATTCTGGGTTAGTATGTCATCATTAAACACTTCCATGTCTTCTACTAACCACTAGGGGCAGATAGATGGATCAGGGAAAGAGATTGTAGAAAGAAATGGATGTAATATTAGTGACATCATCCTTAGGGTTGTAAAGAGACCGTTTTAAACTTGAGTTGTGTGTTATTGGTTGGCTTCATCTTTTCTTGTCGCTTGAGTCAGATAATTTAAATCAAGAAAAAGGAGTGGAAGTCTTGTGGGAGCTGAAATAGGAGTATGATAGGCTGAGGCACCTGTCAGTCAAGCAAACGTAACCATAAAATATGCTTTTACTTAAACCTCGATTACTGGAATAACTGCTGTGACAACAACTTCCTGTGGAGAAAAAAAGTAACAAAATGAAACAGTAAACGGAAAAAATATATATATATCTCAGTCACAAAATACCATCACAAAAATAAGAATGTAATTTAAAAAATGTAAATGATTAAAACTTTTTGTAAAAACAACTATAAAAACTCTCTAATACTAAAATCTTCATTCATTCCTTTTGGATGTAAGCTTCTGAGATTGAAAATCCAGAAGGCTTCTTTTCGTTTCCTCAAACAGTTAATGTCACCTCCTTTGGGTCCCATATTTATTTTATCGATCCCAATAAAAGACAAGTCCATCAATGAATGTTTGGCCTCTGGTTGCTTTACTTGCTCCCATTTTGATGGAGCTCCTGTGTTCAGTGATCCTGTCTCTTGGTGAGCTCTCTGTTTCACCAACATGTGTTTTATTGTATATGGACAGCTGATGATGTATGTCATGGTGATGAAATGGTTTATATTTATAGTCTTCATTCATGCTACCACTGGGGGGTAGGGATGTGCCAGTATCAAATTTTCACACTGTAAGTGAGCACTATAAAGAGACAGGATGACTACATGTTTCAAGAAACAAAGGGAATCCTCAAGAAACTCAGTTTCCCCAGAGTCATGGCTGTTCACACCCAAGTGTGAACTCCACCCATGGACCCAGGTTAACAAAACTAGAGGTTCCCCTCTTCTCTGTCTCTTTTTTTCTGCTCACGGCTGCTGCAGGAGCAGCTCTGTTGCTCAGCTCTCTGCTCTCTCGTGTGGTCTGCTCACAGCAGACGCACACAGAACTCTTTTCTGAGCCTGCCTAAGACTCAGTAACCAAGTTATCTAGCGCCAACGGCTACTGCACAAATCTGCTGGCTGATTGAAGCACAGGAGCCACAAAGCAGAGTTAGCTTGCTGCTAACTAGCAAAGCATGGCATAGTAGCACACATGGCTAAGCAAGACTGTTTAACTTAACCAATGTACATGTATTTGGTTTAGGGTTGTTCGTTGAGCTCTATTGTGATGTCAGGTTAGTGTTTAGCCACACCGCTACGTTGATGTTAGCATGCTTCACACACATTACAGCCAGTGACGAGGCCTTGCATGCTACTGCATGTGACTGTGATAGCTATCACAGCAGTAAAAAGTGACTTCTGTTCCCACCTGGTTGTGTGTTTACACTTAGAGGTACCCCAAAAAGGACAAATGGGAATTGCAGTATTTTTTTCCATCTGGCAAAGGTTAAACTTCAAACACAAAGTCATTTCTACAATCTTGAGCCGCTTTCGTGCAACATTTCCTCATGCAGCCTTTACCTCAGTAGCAGCAGTAGTAAATGATGGTTGCCTGGGACAGGTTTGACATGTAAAAATGTTACCTAAAGCATGTCTGATCTCAGGGCCTTACAGAGGTCTAATGGTACTGCAGGTGAAGCTACCAAGGTCTGGTTGCCCTGCTTTGTCATTGGCTTGATTTGATTGCTCTCCACTGATAAAAGCAGGAGTACAGCTAAATTTACACAGTAAATGTGAGTGCTTGCAGTAATATGCTGAGATCTGGATTCATTTGAACAGAGCTTTTACCTCGAGCAGCTTGCAAGAAAAAAAAACAGAAAAAGAATCAAAGGATATGATTGCAGGAAGTGCCATCCAACGCTGGATAAGAGAGTCCACTGGAGGATGGAGGCATTATCTAAATGAGCCATCATCTTTAGCTTTAGTGAGGAAAAGAAAGGGGGTTCAAAAAAAAAAAGAAAAGAAAACTCCAGTGTCAGTGACCCGAAACTTTGCTCAGTGATATTTGTAGTTGGAGTTTGACTTTACGCTGCAAAACCCAGCTACACTTCTAAAAAAAGGAAGATGAGGACAAGAGGCATGTGTCTGCCCGTTTGTATTTGACAGGAGAGGGGAAACAGAGAGCCAGTCTGATGAGGACGCTTAATGTCAGCCTCGCGTTTGTGTCCAGTTGAAGAGGCACAGCAGGCACAAAGGCCAAACAGAGATGTGTCCTTCCAACCACAGTGGATCACAGTTACCTGCCACGAGTAGTCCATACTCTCCACTCAGAGGAGAGTGGGAGTCCAAATGGCAGGTGGTGAGTGTAAGGAGTCGACTGCTGCCTCTGATTGTACAGCGTACAGATGTTGGAAGCAGAAACCTTCATGTCTTGGTGAAGAATCAGGGAGAGACAGAAACCAGAAATGTCCAGAAATATACTGTATTTTAAGGATCAGCACACCCAAATACAGTACACCCCTTATTTGTTATATGTATATGTACCCAACTGGAATTTTTACTGTGGATTAACAGGACATTGTGTCTAAAAATACACATTACTGTTGAATGTGAAGTGTCATTTTTCAATATCTGAGGAGAGTTAAATCCAAATCACAGATCTACTTTTGATTAACATTTTGTCATTCCACTGAAAGGCTTCATTAGTTAATTTTGCTGTTAACTCTCCAGTGCTTTTAGCACAAAATTAAACAAAATTTCACTCACCTCCATTGTTCAGGGGCGACAGCAGAATTTTCAGAGGGAGATATCTCGAAATCTTGACACAAAAACCAAAAACTATCTGCATGGTTTGACACCTTCCAGTCTAAAATTGTAACACTTTAGATTATTAGGTGAACTGCCTTTTAAGCTCTACAGCAAATACTGTAGACCAAAACAGGAGATGATTAAATCTAAAGCGGGGGACAGAGAAGGCGAAGCTCGTTTGGCCCCGTACATTAGCGAGACAGCAAAGGAGAGACACAGAGAGACTGCCTTCCTCTGTCGGCAGTCCATAACAGGCAGAAATGAATATCCTAGGGCCCTCCACCCCCACCCCCCACCACCCACCACCCCAACTCCCCTACGCCCCACCTTCACCCGCCTGTACTCCCCTCTCTGTGTCTGTTAATGGATATTTAAAGGGTATGTCAGAGATCAGGAAATAAAGTGTGTTGAGAGGTCAGACTAGACACGCATTATTCCCTTCCACCCCCCCCGAGGAAACACAGAATGAAACATGCATTAAACACATCTCTCTCGACGGCGAAGCCCCCCATCACCACCACCGCCACCGCCACCCTTTTCGATACACTCCACTCCTCTGCTCCACCACCACCACCTCTAATATCTTATGGAATTAAAGCGGTGACAGGTTATCATAATCCAATTTCAGAGACAATCGCGCCGAGCACCTCGCAGCGCACCAAGAAACCCGGATCGGAATTGAATATGCACTCGGCGGATTAAATTACGCAGGGAGAAATAATTATGGCCTACATTGGGAAATATCTTTTTGTGTTATTGTGAGTGCCGTACTGTATTGTGTACAGTGTTCACTCCGGTGCACTCCACAAGATATCCAATCCTGGGTTGTCAACAGCAAGAGGCTGAGGTGGGAGGCGGTGGTGGCAGCAGCAGCGGTGGCGGCGGGTGATGGTTGTTATTGTGTTATTGTACACTCTGTCTCATAGCGCAATATCTGTTCTCAAAATAATGTCACCCTCTAATGAAGTAAGGCCCCTTTTATTATTTATCATTTCCTGCCACAGCCAAGAACTGCACAGCGCTATATGCCTCGGAGATGTTTTTAAAAAGGCCTCTTTAAATGAACACATTTGAATTGTAATGTGATTTCTTTGTTGTTTTTTTTTCCAACAGGGAAGAAATAATGTATTTTCTCTGAGGCTGCTGTTTGGTTTCAAGAGTTGAAGGGTGTAGTGACTTGAAGGTGTTGCGTTCAGGATCAAGGATGTCAGTTTTGTGCACTCCCGAAACTGGGGGTGTAGTCCTCAATGAAGGGCTTTTTTTTCTTTACTATATGTTTTTAATATTAATAGTGTTTATAAGTCAGATTTTGTACGGGACAAATGATTCTGTGGAAGGGTTTGACTCAGTTTCTTAGTGAAACTAGTGTAAAAGAAATTCATCCTGTTGTAGATTCTGTTAGTTTTGCGTCGTGCATCACATATCATTTACCCTTCCTTCAAAACTAAATGGCACTGGCTATATATCAAAGGGCTTCTTGAAATACTTGTGGCCACTTAATATATATTCAAGGACTCATTTGACACATGGCAACGTAATAAATGCAATGAAATTAAATGAAGATGTTTGAAGTAAGAATGTGGTAACCTTGTCAACTGCTGAATATTTGCTGGAGATATATAATAAATCCAGAGAAAGTTTTGTAATGTAGGTATTTGCCTCTGATGAAAGAGTTGTGCTGTTTATTTAAACTTTACTTTGCTGTTTAACCTTCTTGATCCCTCTATAATGTACTGTGAACCCATCCAATACAAAGTCATTAATTTAGTTTATCTGCTGTTTGAGAGGATTTTTAACCTCAGACAGACATACAGTGAAAATGGTCAAGGTACTGCTGTAATACTTATTTGACTAATAGATAAATTGACTGACAGAAAATTATTCAACAACAGTTTTGATAATCAATTAGAGCTAAAAAGATTAGTTGATTCATCAATTAGTCAGTTGAAATAAAAAAAAACTGTGAACACTATTAATCATCATTTATGCATATTATGCACATTTCCAGGTCTATATTTTTAATCTGGGGCTCTACTAGAATATCTTTGCATGATTTGCAGTTCAACTCCTTATTTGACTCATACTGACCCTTTATTTATGCAGCCCCCCCCCCCCCAAAGAGCCCACTCTGTTCTGATTGGCCAGCTCTCGGACATCTGTGGGCTCCGGAGTCTACATGAACTCCGGAGGATTTCACTATTTTTTCTTTACAGTCTTTACTCGAAATGTCAACTTCTCAAATACATCCGTACATGTTTGAGCCTGAATCCAATGGTGGAAAACAGAAAACAACACATGGAGATACCTTAGCAACAACCTTAGCAACCAAGGATACAGATGGGATGGCCGTTGATGGGCAGCAAGGTAGAAAAAAACTCGCAAACAAAACGTTCAGGGCAGGTTGAAGCAAGCAAAAGTGCCAAGCATTCAGTGGTTCCAGCTTTTTAAATTTGACAATTTGGTGCTTTTGCCTGTTTTAAAGAACCGAATGTCTTTGTGTTTGGAACTGTTGGTTGGAAAAGGAAGTAAGCAATATGAAGATGTCACATTACCTTTGGGAAATGAATTATTTTCGATTAATCAAGAATATTATCAAGAGAGTAATCATTGATGAGAATAACCATTAGTTGCAGCGCTATAAGTTCTTTTAAAAGTTATCTATTATGGGTACTTTGAAAAAACCCACATCAGTTGAAATCCATTAGTAGTCAGAGAGGGAAAAGACAGAAATGGAGCTGGAGGTGAAGGAGAAAGTTGGCTGCAGCATAAAGAGGTGTTGACAAACGACAAATGAATAACAGGATGGGAGATGTAGAGGAAAGGGGAAAGAGAGTAAGGTATCAGTGAAGGAGGGGGAAGACTGGGGGATGACAGGGTCAGTCCCCCCCCCCCCTCCACTGCATCCCTGCTGCTGATTTTTATATCAGCAGCACACCCTTGAGATTTCTCCCTCTGCCGCCATCCATCACACGCTGCTGCCTGGGCACGCTGTCAGCCACACAAACACACATAATTGTGAGTACATAGATACAGCCATGCATCACTGCATGGGCCAGAGAGGCGAGGGCTCCACACGTCGGCCGCTGGAAGAAAAGAGATGTCTTGTATGCCATCATGCACAGAGGGCGAGACATGAATGCATGAAAGCCATTTGTTCTGGCTGAATAAATAGAAAAATATGATCAGTAGCCTGGATCACTCTTGAACCTATTTCCTTAGCTTGCTGCATTTTTTTTTTTATCTGCAGCCAATTACAGTTCAGCTAATGCTGGTCAATACTTAACTGTTGTGCTCTGCTTTGATTGGATGCATGAACTTTCCTAAATGAGGAGGTCTCTTCCTGTTTTCTTCAATTTGTTCCTCCCGCTCGGTGTACACAGTATCCCTTTCATTTTATTGATGTGTTTGTCGATTTCTGTCATCTAATTATTTCCCTGCTCTGTGTCTCTTGCTCCTCTCTCGGCTGCAGAAGGCATCTCTTTGATTGCCAGGGCTACACTCTACTCGCCGGAGATAATACCTCCCCAAGTTGAACCAAATTGTTGCTCTTTGGTGAGTCCACACTTAAATATTTTAGGGGACATGGCTTTGAAATCGCCACAAAGGGACAAAGATGGGAATTTAAATGACGGGGAACATGAATAAAGATTTGTAGGTTTGCTGCTTTCATCTGAGCGCGGTGTGCTGATCGCTGGCTGGCCAAGAGGGAAGGGAAAAATGAGCATCATAAATATGGTTTTGATTTTCTAACCAGGCGAAACAACAAAGTTACGGCGAGAACATTAGCCGCATTGATTCCGTCTGGTCGATGGAATAAAGCAGGCGGTGACCTTTCCCTCATTTGGAGGCATAAAATTCCTTGTTGAAAGTCTCAGAGGGCTCCGGCTGAAAGCATTAACACAAATTACCAGCCGCCATTAAAGGCCTGCATCAATTCCACCCTGCGCCATCATTACCAAACGGCCGATAAAATGCTGGAAAGCCATCGTCCTATGCTCTGGCATGCCTCACATACACACACACACACACACAGGAACATGTGCAGACACTAACACACACTCAGCCCTGGAGACCGCTGCGAAGCCTATTACACACAGTCTGATTTACAGCTGAGCTGCCTGTAGCCAGGACCATCAAGCCACCGGCACACCAACCTGCCGTGACAGTGCAACTAATTGAGCCCAGATATATCTGTCCCCCCCAACCGGGCCTTGAAAGGGTGATAACACGCCTACCTGCACAACACTGCTGGTACATATTTTACAGCACACAAAAAAGAACAAATCACAACAAGGGGGCACATGCAGCTTTTAGCTCCACACAGGGATGTCATGTTTAAGATAGCGTTGATTGTTTTCACTTTTTTATTATTTTTCAAAAAATACATTTTGGGGTTTTAATTTTAAAAAAACATCATGGGATGTTTTATTTTGAATATGAAATAATAAAAATATGAAAGTCCTGGTAAAATAATAATTTTAACTACTGCTACCACGACTTAATAGTTACGTCATTTTTTTTATTTTTAAAATTTTTTGATCATATTTACCTCAAATTATGGTGGTCAGTGTCCAATGCACAACTTTTTTGTTTGTAGAGATGTAAAATTTGGTTAAAAATCACATTCAAACTATCTGTTTACTTTTTAAAAAGGTGACAGAAAAAAAAACACCCAGAAATTAATCAGCTTTATTTAATTGCTTTTGTATTGTTGTAGCAACAAAAATTTATCCCCCTCATAGTGATTTGTGCTGCTTCACCCATAGACCATATAAAATATCTAAAATTAAAATAGACTATTTAAAAAAAATCTAAGTAAAGCGCTGCAACATGAGAACAGTCATTAGTGCAAACAACAGACTTTCACTGTTGTGTGACAATAGAGACACCGCGTCTAGGCTACGTGATGACGCAGTAAATGCACCAGGGGTTGCTTCCTTCCCTGCTCAGAGATTTGCAGAGATGTGGGTAAAAGAGGGGCGACACACTATGGATGACCCCTCCACAGGAAAGCAGAAAAAAAAAAAGAAGTCCGTCATCAAAGCAGACTGTTTTCTTAGTCTGACAAGTAGGCACATACTGTATCCTATTTACTTTTATGATGACAGCACGATGTTATATTGCATGTTGTGATTATTTTCTATTCAGTATTGAAGTTTGCTGCACATAGAGCTGAATTAAACAGTCACTTGCATGAATGACATTAAGTGTATTGGCACGTCTGGCCGAGTGGCGCTATCCACAGTACTGAAGGGAGCGTTGGGGGATTTAATTCTGGCGTGTTAAATTAACATTTAACCTTTTGTTTCGCTGTATATGATCACATCTCCTATGTGTCTGAATGAGGAAAGGACAAGGAATGAACTTGACATCACATCGCTGAGAGTGAAAATGTTGTGCTACTTGATGAATACATTTTTTAAAATGGATTAAAATATTGCTGCAAATGCAGTGGTCAAGTTCAAATTTCGTGATTGTTTTATTTAAGTTCATAATTATTTTATAAATGTTACTGCAACAGCTGCAAGAAATAGCCAAATAGGCTTGATGTCTATATAGGCCCACTGTGGTTCTGATTTATTTTCATGAATAAAAACATTTCAACCCCCACCACCCTCCCACCCCCCTCGGATTTTTTCACAAATCGCACCCTGGTCACATCAAACCTAGATATAATATATCAAACTTTATTAGCAATATATTCAGAACAACAGAACCTCAATGTGTTTTGTCAAACTTATTATCATGAAAATATTCAGTAGCTCAGACCCCTAGCATAACTAATCGATCTACTTTATAACCATGAAATATTCAATAGACACTTGTCAGTGTTAAACATTCACCTACACACGGACCAAACACCCACGTCTGCTGTATCCTGTTGCTAGGCTCTGAGCTTCTAACAGACTCCAAATCAATGTCATTAAATTAGGTCTATTCTGAGTGGATAATAAAGAGTCTGTCACCTTATGTGTGCTCCGATAAAGCTCTAATCTCATTAGAATTACAACACTATTCTGCCAGAGACTACCGAGTGAACTGAGAGGAAAGGATAAATAAAACCAATATCCCCAACTAACAAGCTTTATATAAAAGCTGCACCAGGCTGGATTTTAATGTTAAAATATCATCAGACCAAAGTTTATGAATTGGAGCTGCAACAGAGAGGAGCATCCCACTCCACTTAATTAGATATGTTAGATTGCTGGGGTCATGTATTGTCACCAGCGAGGAAAAGATAGTTGAAATACTTCTGACAGTATTGATATTTGCTGGATACTAGTGTTTCCAAATTTTGACCAATTTAGGGGCAGGCAGTGCCCCTGTGTGGGAAGTGTTTTGTTTTCCACAAAAAACTGGACACACCGGCCATTGCTCAAAGTTATGTGACCCGAAAAAAAACACCTATGGTCGAAAGGTTGTCATGTCTACATAGAATAAATGAAGAATCAGGAGCAAGTGAATTATGCAACTATTTTCCGTCCTTGATACAGAAGTTATACCCAGAACTTTTTTTGCCAAGAGTTTACTGGATGGATGTACGTGTGCCTCTTGGACATTGTGATTGATCTTCAACACTTGAACCCTACCAAGACCTGCAAGGCGATTTAATTTACTGACTCGCATACTTCCATTTGAAACATTTATGCAGTAAAGTTTCACAATAGCAGAACCTTGGAGAGAAGTTCAATTCGTAACTGCACTCTGCACTGAACTGTCCCCAGCTGCACTTCAGATGACTTTAGGTGATAAACAAGTATGTGCTGCCTGGTGTCTGCAAACCACTGATCTGATAAATACAGGGGGTATGACAAAAATATTTTTTCTGCTCAAAAGATCCCACTTTCACACAACCATAGGTCAGAGATGGCAATTCTAAAAGGCCTTAGGTAAAGCCAAATGCTTCATTATACTCCTGTATTGTAAAATTCTTATGTCATTATTCCATATTTCAACTACAAATGTAAGTATACAATTTTAATTAACCTTGTAAGATGGAAATCCACGTAATTCTACTTTTTTTCTAGGTCTGAATGACTGAAATGCTCAATATCAAGTCCCATTTCCTCTGTTGTTTCTTTGGTCCTAGATTGGCTTTATTGTAGAGTTCAAAATTGCAGGAAGTCTTTTTTTTTCCAAAGGACTTCTCTTAGATGCAGGGTTTACACCATTGCCTGAAAAGCTTCAGCTCTACCTGCTCATGAAGAGAACAGCTCTACCTGCTTTGTGTTGTACAAAAACTCCCCTTTTTTATCTATCTGGGCACTTCATCAGATTCCCATCCAATTCAGACCCAGTGACATTCAGTGAGTACTGGCTGCCAATGCTCAATACAGTGTTTTTATTTTTCAACTGTAAATATAATAATTTTTAAAAAATCACACTATTACAAATGATTGGTGTTAAAATGTTCCATAATGATGGTCTAAAAATCAGATTATGTGATTATGGCATAAGTCAAATTATTGTGATTGCATCTTTTGTTTAAAGAGAAACTTGACAATCTCTTGGTGCCATCTTTGTTTCTTCCACCGGAGGGCGCCAAAGTCAGACATTTTCCAATTCTACACACAGTGGCTTTAATAATTTACCAAAATCAGATTTATTCAACTATTATAAGTATGTTCACACGCACAAGGAATTTGCTTCTGGCCTTTGGTGTCTCTCAAGCAATATATACACAATGTACAAAGTAGTATACAGATGATATAAAAGACAAACAATATACATAAAGTGCAAGTGTGTGTGGTATTGCAAACAACAATAATGTGCATCATGTAGGAGAATGAATTTGTACAATACAGTATTTGTAGATGTGAAGCAGGGTGTAACAACTGTCTGAAGAACCAAAAGTAGCTATGGCATGGCAGATGATACCGGTCAGCTATTTATGAGGGTGATGGCACGAGGAAAGAAACTGCTCTTATGTCTGGTAATTTTGGTATGCAGGGTTCTGTAGCGCCTGCCAGAGTGGAGGAGTTGAAAAAGGTTGTGTCCCAGGTGTGAGGAATCTGTAATGATTTTCCCTGCCCGTGTCCTGGTTCTTGTAGAGTACTGGAAGGTGGGCAGGGGAGTACCAATGATTTTTTTCTGCTGTCCTTACTGTTCGCTGCAGTCTGTTCCTATCCTGTTTTGTGGCTGCTCCGAACCAGATTGTGATGGATGTGCACAGGATGGATTCAATGACTGCGGTGTAGAACTGGCTCAACAGCTCCTGTGGCAGACCATACTTCCTCAGTTGCCACAGAAAGTACATCCTCTGCTGGGCCTTTTTGAGGGTGGAGTTAATCTTGGTAGTTCCCAGAAACTTGAAGGTCTCCACAGTTGACACAGGGCTGTTGGACATCGTGAGGGGGAGCGGTGCTGAGGGGTGTCTCCTAAAGACCACTGTCATCCCCACAGTCTTGAGCATGTTCAACTCTTGTTCTGACTGCACCACCAGCACCAGAGCTGTTCAACCTCCCGCTGATACGCAGACTCATCACCATCTTGAATGAGTCCAATGACTGTAGTGTCATCTGTAAACTTCAGGAGTTTAACAGCTGGGTCCTTGGAGGTGTAGTCGTTGTGTAGATGGAGAAGAGCAGTGGGGAGAGGACACATCCCCCAGCCTCACCTGCTGTTTCCTGCCTGTCAGGAAGGCGGTGATCCACTGACAGATGGGGGGGATACAGTGAGCTGGGAGAGTTTGGAGGAGAGGATTTCTGGTATGATGGTGTTGAAAACCGAGCTGAAGTCCGCAAACAGGATCCCTGCATATGTCACTGGGCAGTCAAGGTGTTACAGGATATAGTACAGTCCCATGTTGACTGCGTCATCCACTGACCTGTTTGCCCGGAAGGCAAACTGCAGGGGGTCCAGTAGGTGTCCTGTGATGTTCTTCAGGTGGGCAAATACCAGTCATTTAAAGGACTTCATGGCCACAGATGTCAAAGCGACAGGCCTGTAGTCATTATGTGCTGTGATGGAGGACTTCTGAGGCTGCAGTATTTACACTTTGACATCTCTACACCAACCTTCATTCATGTAGATGCAGATTCCGGAAGCCCGGCAAATGTAATCCACTGTCGGGGATAGATTCACCGAGCCAGGTTTCAGTGAAACAAAGGGCAGCAGAGCGTGCAAACTCCTTGTTTGTCCCGGTGAGGAGAAGCAGCTCATCCATTTTGTTGTGCAAGGAGCGGAGATTCGCCAGGTGAATCAATGGGAGTGCAGCTCGAAATCCCTGTTGTCAGAGCTTCACTAGCGTACTGGCTCACTTCCCCCATCTGCGTCTCCTCCATCAATGGCAATGGCAGTGAGAAGAAACTGTGTCAGCCAACAGCTCTGTATCACGTTGCATAATTTCTGGGCAGCAAAGTCCTTCAAAAATTAAACCTATTACATCACGCTGCCACTTGGGGTTGTCAGAGTTGCCTCATGCAGCTGGTGCTCAGTGGGGGCTCACATTAGCTGTTTGTCTTGATTTTGGTTGACTTGTACATGATGATGATGACATTCCCAGTTGTTGTTTCATATATATTTCAACCTACATATTATGGAACATGAACTAACAGGACTATACACCTCAGAGAAATGGGTGGTTGTTATTGGTGATTCTATGCAAACAGGAACATTTAGGCATGTCCGAGCCAATGAGTGTATAGTAGGATTGTGTTGTGTGTGGATGTTTTTCTGTGCCTGTGTTTGAGTGCAGGCCCCTGCTGCTCTCTAACTTTGACAGAGCACGGGGAGAGGTCAGGATGCCCACTCCTCTCTGCCTCCCTCCTCTCACTCACACAATATGACCAGAGTGGATTTCATTCGCTGACAATGACAGGTGGACAACAGGTTATCCGCAGGTCAAGTCAAGTCAAATTAACATCAATGGAAAAGTGTATAAAACAGGTTTTTGCGGCTTCACACAATATCCCAGAACATTCATTATTCACAAAGGAACAGACCCATCTGCTGCTTTTCTCTGGTCGAGAGAAGGATTAGACAACAGTTGGATGGAGCGATGATGGGACACAATGCTAAAAATTACAGTCCATTCTAGATTAAGGACTGCACTGGAATTCTTCAGTACACCTGTTGGCTGTAACCCATGGCTTTAATCACAAAAAGGTTTACACATGTGAAAAGGTATGGAGAGTGAAGAAAGAGGAACCAAATATATTGATAGTAATATATCTGTGATAAGATAAAGCCAGCCAATAACTCTGTTTAAATACCAACAAACATACTGGTCAACCCAACACCTCGTCTCAGTCAGATAGGTTTTTTGTTAGAAAAGAAAAATCAATTTCCTATTAATCTTGTTACTTCATTGGTCCTAGATTGGCATTATTGATCAGCAACCAACATGATGGAAGTGGTTTCCTTTCCACAGGCCTTCCCCTAGTTCCACATCTTCCACTATTGCCAGAAAACCTTGACATACACTTGCACATGAAGAGAACAGCTCTGCCTGCTTTGTCCTGTAGAGAAATCTCCCCTTTGTGTCACTTCCCTCCCCTCCAAATCAGATCCAATGACATTCAATGTGAGTACAGGGCCGCCAAATACTCAAAAGACCGTTCTAATAAACGCTAAATAGTGTCATCTCAAAAATTCACACCACTGCTAAACTGAAAGCTTATTGTTTTTTTTTTAAGAGTCGTCATTCAAAGAAAAGCTTCAATAATGACACCTACTGTCTCATTGACACAACCACTGTATGATACAGCAAACAAAGCTACCAGGTAAATGTTAAAGAATGCAGTCAGGATAAAACCAGTGTGAGAAAAAGTGATTCGCTCTGCATCTGCATGCTTGTATAATAAAAATAAAGACAGCAAGGGATCTCTTCGTCAGTCAAGCCTCCCAAAAATATTACTTTGTTTCACACAGAACTCAACCTGTGACTCTTGGAAAGGATTTGCAGGCCAGCTGTCGGCACAGGCACCAGACAACACACGCAATGAGCTGACGCACACCCATGCTAGGCAGAAGACACAGACACAAAGATGTAAGGGTGGGGGGAAGCGACCCATGCTGGACTGTTCGTTGAACAAAGCTTTGTGCTCGCTGTGTTCACCGCTTTCGCCTTTATCTGCCGTCCCATCCTTCTTCTCTGTGGGTGGGCATTTGCGAGTACAGAAAGCAGCCTCCATCCTGGATGCCTGCCCTTGGCCGAAAGGGATGATGGGAAATCGAGGAGGTTCCAAAATTCCCACGACGCTTGTGTGGAGCAGGTTCTGAGATAATCGGACAGCAGGAAGTAAGGACGGCTCAGAGCTCTGGACAACAGATATGAAGGAGTGGTGGTGTGTGTGTGTAGGTGTGTGTGTGTGTGTGTGTGTGTGCTCAAGGGTGTGTGTATGAATGTTTCTCAGGAGTTGGCATCAGGACAGTGAGCCTGTTGCCAGACTCCCTCCATATGTCTATCCCAGTCTGTCTGGGCTCACTAGCATCCAGCACTAACAGGCTAAAAAGCATTACTGGCTATTTAACTGGCCGTTACAGAAAGGATCAGAGGAATAGATGGAATGGAAGTGACAGCACTTGATAGAGCCTGTCTGTCCTTAAGGGGCAGAGTCACAGTAAGTGGAAGGGATCTCATAATTCTGATGTTTACTTGGCCCAATACACCCTGTAATATTCAGTGTGCAGCCTTTGCAATGGATCCTTTCTTCTTTTATTTTTTTGCTGTTGAATGCATAGATGTACGTACACACACATACTGCAACTATATCTGCAGATACGATACGAAGATACGAAGGAGATAAGATTGATGGCCGGGTGCCATTTAAGTAATTTTAATAGAAGAGCAAAAGCAGAACTTTAGATGTTTTCATCAAATCTGCTTTACATTTTCTCAAATTTTCCAGTCTGTGAGAGTGTTTGTTTCTGATTCACTAACAAATTCAAATGCGCCTTTTTTCCCCATTCCATGTAGCAATGGCAATATTGGTCTGTCTATTGGTCAGTTGATCGGTCCACCGCTTTGGTCCAGACTAACATATCCCAACAGCTATTGGATGGATTGCCATGAAATTTGGTACAGACATTTGTGATTACAAGAGGATGTGTCCTACTGACTTTGGTGCTCCCCTGGTGTTTCATCTTCCGCCACCACCAGGTTTATATTTATGTTTTCTAATGGAATGGCTTGACAACTATTGGAAGGATTGCTATGAAGTTTGGTCCAGACATTTGTGGTCCCCACAGGATGAGTTGTATCCACTTTTAGATTATCTTTTCATCTCGCACCTCACATCATCGGGTCAAATGTGTCCAGTAATTTGGTTTATGACCAATACCTGGAAAAAAAATCCCATCAGCCTTAGCTGTACTTTGTGTTTATTGTTAATTGACAAATATTAGCTTACTAACACACTAAACTAAGATACATCTCCATCTGTGGATCCTGGAATTCCTGACTGCCAGAGTCCAGGTGGTCCAGATGGGAAATCACCCCTCTGACCACCCTCAATACAGGTGTCCCTCAAGATTGTGTTCTGCCCCCTGCTGTACTCCCTGACTGTGTGGCTGACAACACAGTTGTGATAGGCTGGATCACCAACAATGATGATACCCGGAAGAGGGGACCTGTCATGGTGCAAGGCTAATAACATCTTACTGAACGTCAGCAAAATCAAGGGGCTGGTTGTGGATTTTGGAAGGAAGCAGCAGAGGAACTATACACTCCTGAGAATCGATGGAGCATTTGTGGAGTGGATGAGCACCTTCAAGTACCTGGTAGTCCACATCACTGAGAATCTGACATTCACACAGACATCTTGGTGAGAAAGGTGAGGAAACGCCTTTACCACCTCAGACAGCTCAGGAAATTCAGAGTCTCTCAGCGGGTCCTAAAGACCTTCTACTCTGTTGTCATGGAAAGCACAACAAAAGGGGGCATCACCAACTGGTATGGGAACTGTTCTCACATTCAGCCGGGTTTACCATTAGATCTTCAGTCCCCACTCTGCAGGATGTGTACACCAGGTGCCAAACCAGAGCTAGTAGGATTATGGAGGATCCTCACCACCCCAGCAATGGACTGATTCAGTTCCAGCAAAGGCCTCTGTAGCCACAAGTCCAACACAGAGACTCAGAAAAAGCTTTTTCCTTCAAACCATTAGGACTATGAACTTGTCAAGGGCATCTGTCTCTGAGCATGTATATATTTTTTATCATATAGTCGGCCTACATTTTACAATTTTACTGTACTGAAAATATGCACTTTAACACTTTAATACTTAATAATCTTACATATATTTATATTTTCTATCTTTGACATTTTATCCTTTATATTTCTGGATAACTATAAAGATAAGACAGGGTAAGATCATTAAGTGTGAGAATAAATATAAGGATAAGGAAGATAAGATGCTGCTAAAGATAAGAATAGAATAGGATAAAATTGAATAAAAATAAGTGCCAAGATAGGTAAGAATTAAGCATATGATTTTTTTATGTTCCTTGTAAGGTCATTTGCTCGTTGCAGCAGCCCAACTGGTTTTGTAGACATGCAGATGGGAATTCAGGGTGTTAAGTACACACACACAGACATACTTTTGCACAAACACACACACACTCACTTTCTCATATGGGGCTGTAACTTGATCTTTCTGACAGCTGCAGAGAAGAGCCTGAGGACTTATTATTACATTTAGCCCTTTGGAGGAAAAGAACATTAGTTTTAGGTTGCAACTCTTTCTTGCTCTCTGTTTGTCTCTTGCTCTCTATACTCAGCTGCAGTGGCTTTCTAAGTGGGGTTTTGGGATCCCCAGGGTCCTTAAAGCGGTTCTTGGGGGCCCCTAACAAAGCAAAAATTCCCTATAATTCAATTCAGTAGAAATGACCCCAGTAACAGAATGTATAAGAATGAGTAATCACACTTTTCACCACCAACAATACAGTGCAGTTAGTTCTGAAATTCAATACTAAATCAACAAAGATGCTCCCATATGGCTGCCTCGGATAAAATCTTATTAAAGGGGGGTCTGTGGACTAATATGGGCTTATTTGGGGGTCTCTGACATGACAGAGTTTGAGAACCCCGCAGCAATATCCTGCAAGTCAGAAGACAGAAGATGAGTGGATGAGCGATCCAGAAAAAAACAAAACAAATGGGGAGTATTTCTCAGAGCACAGATGGCAGTCAGCTCTGAGGGAAATGGCACGGGGTGATGAGAAGGGCTGAAGACGGTGGGAAAGAAGGGTGGTGGCATTTCGAAGAAGGGGGGAGCGAGGGGTATGGTAATGGTACAAGCGGCCCCCTCACTCCCCTGCCAGGCTTGGCAACGCTTCTGGCCTGTGTGCTGAGTCGCCTTGGTAACGGTGACATCACTGCAGGGACGGGCTGGGCGGGTCTCACACCTCCGACGCCGATACAGGAGGTGATAATTGTCTTGGCAACTGCCGCCACCGCACTGCACATTGTGTCATCATCAGCATCAGCAGCACCTCACTCTCCAGTCAGGAGACTGACGACCTCACTCTTCTTTACATCAGGCGGTTCTCATCCTCCTCTGTGGAGACAACTCAAGAACAGGGAAAGAAGAAACAAGTGAAAATGGCCATACACAATATTTATGTTTTACATTAAAGTCGCAATAGAAAAATAACACATCAGATATTATCGTCTTGTGTCCATTAGTGATCTTCTGTGATTCATACTCACAGGAGTGCTGTCAAAGCTTCATTACAATTTTTCAGCCAGTGCAGCAGTAGAATGCATTTATCTTAAAATATGGACAAGAAACATGTTTTAAGTTTTCAGCAAGAATGAAAACAATCCTCTGAGAAAATACAGAGTGGAACAAAAGCTCATTGCAGAGTGGGACATTGGCTTTCAACCAGTAGGTGTCACCACAGCAGTGACAAGGACAAAAACTTCCCCAACTTCTTACTCGTGTGCACAGCCAATTAAAGGTTCCCTATGGAGTTTTCTTGTAAACAAACACAAGTAATGTTTAGGTTCACACTAATAAATATGTTGAATGCTCGTGCCAACTACAACAGTTTGTGGCTGAATCCAGTGCAGAAGTACCTTAAAGTGCAATGCCACCGACTGCCACTAGATGCTGGCTCCAACTGACTCCCATTCAAACAGTGTTAACTTCTCTCCAGAAATACTAAATCAATCATTTTTTTCAATAAGTCATTATCGTCTCAATCACTAAATTCAGGCCCTCTATTAAGTGTTGGTGATCATTTTGGAAATTAATCCCACCGTTAAAGGGAAACTTTGGTATTTTTTAACCTGGACCCAATTTTCCCATCATTTTGTGTCTAAGTGACTAATGGGGACAACAGTTTTTGAAATTGGTCCAGTACTGATCGAGAGCGCTTTAGCCAGCAGCCGCAAAATGGGCTGCAATGAAATCCTTTAGGGCAATTGTACCCCGTCAATGTAGAAGTGCTTGTTTTTGCCACTGAAATGAAACTTTTTTCTTTAACTTTCACTTGATCCGTTCTGTTCGTTATTGTGTCTAACCAAGACTCGCAACGACTCAACTATCGTGAGATTTCAGAGCGAGACTTCTCCCTGAGCGAGACTTGGTTAGACATAATAAGAATCACTCCCTATTTGAAAGGTCCTGGCTTCAAACAGAAAAGATGGCACCGACCATACGCTGCATCTCTGGGCTTCAAACCGGCTCCAATGCAAACCAATGGGTGACGTCACAACTCGCTACGTCCATCTTTATATACAGTCTGCTTTGTTCCTCAGCATGTTGCCACCATCTGCATATCAGTGGAATATTGTGAAACCATTGGCAGGACCATGTAATGTGCCACCTGTGTGCATGTGCACATGCATCACATGGTACTTTTAAGGCCACAACCAAGTTAGAAGTACAGTTACCAGGAATTGAGCCCTGCATCTTTGGGGAAGTGGGCAGGAACTTAACCCCTATACTGTCTGAATGACTGAGCTTTCACTTCCAAAATATTTTAAATGAATAATGTTAACACCTTTGTGGCCATTTTTAGTCAGCATTTATCACAGTAGCTTAACTATCTATCTTTGTAGGAAGATGACATTGCCATTCTTTATGTCGCATGCAGAGCAGAGCTCTGATTGATTGATTGTTTCTCCAACCAGGGCCGTCAATGAACCAATTGGAGAATGGACGGTGTTTCAAAGGGCTGGAACCAACCAACCACCAACCAACACACTTTGCTACCTCCGTCATGGTGGAAAGTGTTATATTGTAGGTTTAATGCTGTGGAGAAGAGAGGCAGAGATTGCAGGGAGGAGTGGGAAATTTTGATGAAACAAGTAAGAAAAGTGACACTTGACAGACTTTTTAAAATTGAACTTTTCTTGACATTTGAACTTGCAACTTTTAAGGTTGTATAAGGTTACAATCATGTATTGATTTTCCCATTCTGGGTCGATACCACCTTTTTGCCAAATATTGTCCACTGTGTCCTGTCCATAGTGTCCATAGTATGATACATATTATGTAGTTTGTTTAGTTATATATTTACTGTTGTTTAGTTGAAGCCCATTTGCTTGAAATTTATTTTGGAATCAGATCAAAACATTTATCAAATATTTTGATCAGATTCCCAATAAGTGTGCAGGAATCCAGGATTCAGTGGTTTTTAGTGCTGCTTGAGAATAAATATTTTGCAGAAATATCATCTTAAATTATCTGTCAAATGATCTCTTAATAGTTTTCACTGCAAGTTTGGCCTAGTTCTGAACCAATCACAATCATCGGTGTCATTGGCTTGAGTCAGCAGAGCATATGGATCCCTGAAGGCATCATAGGGCCTCTTCCCTCCTCCCATATCCTGATCCAGGCCCATCCTCTCTCTCTCTGCTGCTGCTCCGGTCCATCTGTAGAGTTCCCAGGGCCGACGGGTTCTCCTATCCCCCCTGGGCCTCCCAGGTGTGGGGCAATATGGTGCTCAGAGACGGGGCTCCAGCCTCTATCCAAGGTCACGTTGTTGCTCCTCCTCCTGTCTTTCCTTGTAGGGTATCATGAACAAATAAGGCACAGAGACAAAAAAACAAATTCTTGCATTGTTACTTTCTGAGTAGAAAATGAAAAGAGAGTTTGATCTAAGTGCCGGCTGTCAAGATACTGCAATAATTCAGAATTAGTTAGTTATGGAGAAAATGAAATTTTTGCTTAATTGAAAGTTATTTGACAGCCAGTCTGAAATGCTTCTCAAGGCTGACATTAGTTTTACTTTGTTTTTTTTTTTTAAATCTTGTGAACTGAGAAGTAATGAAATGTTCATTCTTTCCTGTCTTTTTATCCACTCAACATATTTCATAGAAAATATATTTGAATTGTATAATTTCTTATCTAACATATCAAGGATTTTTAAATCATTGAAAATGTAACATGCTGCTATTCAAAATACAATTTGTTCATCATATTATTTACATGTATGTGTTACTCTTTTGAAAGGATGAATAACTCTAATTCTTGTGCCACCTGTATGGGTATTCAACCACAACTATTTCTTAGTTATCTGGAGTAATAACATTGTGTTTGCTCAGTAACCTGGACACATGTGTGCTTGGTCTATTGTTCTGCTGCTACTTGTCAGCTGAAGCACAGGAAGGTATTGTTATGACCTGACCCGAGTAGCGGTTTAATCCCAAGCTTAACGCGCCGTTTAATGTATTTACAATGCACTTATAGTGTTTCGATGCCTTCTAAGCACCACTTCAAGTAAAGTGTCAGCCGACATTTGTGTAATCATCATTTCATCTAGAGATCTTCTTTTTTTTAAAAAAAACTACATGAGAGACTGCATAAGAAAAAATATTTTTTCACCATGCCGAGTACAGTGAATCGACGTTCCCGAGTGGCAAAGATAAGATTGTCAGTTGGTGACAGTAAATGAGATAGCAACTACACAGAGAACACTGCATTCCTGTCGCTCGACATGTCTCCTATTTGTAAAAACAATTACATTATCTGCTGTTTTTCTTTCTTCTGAGTCTTAAAAAAGTGCCGTTAGAAAAACAACAAAATGCAAGGGGAGAACATTTTGTCCCCCCACCCTCTCCCGATGCTAATTTTCATTTTAATTGCGTCAAACCGCTTTTTCTCACATCTGAAAAATGTGTACGTGTGAGGGTGTTGATTAGAGAAAGTAAAAATACAGCATGTAGGATTTTTATGCTAATTACCCTTTAAACCTCGCTCACGTCAGTCGGCTTCCCTAATTAGCATGTTTCCGACAGGAGCGAGGAAGAGTGAGAGAATGCTGCGACGGGGCTCTGCACGGCTAAATTAACGGTGTGAAAACCCAGACATTTGATTTTTTTCCCCCTCCCCTTCTCTCCCTCATTCTTTCCTCCTCTTCCACCCACCCACACCTGTGAACGAGTCTGTGAGAGTTGAAATTAACTCTCTCGCTCTGTCTGTCTGTCTGTCTGTCTATCTAGCAATCCATCTAGAGTGTCTATACTGTATGTCTGGCAGTTTCTCCCTGTATCTGTCTGTCTGTATATGAACAGTTTCTGTCTGTCCAGTGTGTCATTTTGTGTCTATTTCTCTATCTATGCACTTCTCTTTAGCTGTATATCTATTATCTCACTCTATCAGCAACTCTTTATCTTGGTCTGTCTGCTTTTCTGTTTCCCAGACTCTCTATTTATCCACCTCTCACTCCGTATGCATCTCTTTTTCTCTACCTCTCTGTCATATCTCCCTCTCTCTCTCTGTCATCTTTCTTTTTCTCCATCTCTCTTTCCAGCGATTATTCTCTATATCTCTACCATCTTTCTCTACCACTCAGATGTCTACCTTTCAATCTCTCTATTTATGTTTGTATGTTTGTCTCTTTCTATGTATATCTCTCTATCTCTGTCTCTGTCTCTCACAATCTCTTTCTCTCTATCTCCCTCTCTTCCTATCTCTCTATCCTCTATCGCTCTCTGTCTCTATCTCTCTGTATATTTCTCTCTGTGGGAAATGCTCTTGTAGAAAGTCTTCCCAAAGGAGAGGAGACTGTAGCAGCATATCAATGCCCATAGTGTTGGAATGTGTTCAATAATCACATATGGATATAATGTTCTGGTGTCTGCATTCTTTTGACACTGTAGTGCGTCTCTTTCACTCTATCAATACTCTTTCACTATCAATACCTGTTTTTCTGTCTATCCATCCATTAATCATTCTCTATCCCTCTGTCTAAATATCCATTCTCTCTCTGTCTGTACTAAGAGCTAGATGTGTGTGTGTGTGTGTGTGTGTGTGTGTGTGTGTGTGTAGGCTCTTTTTTTTCCCCAACACACTTCCTTCCTCTCATCACACCTCATTCATCTTTTAACTTGTTCTTTTTCTTAGCTGTACTTTTATTCTTCTGTTCAGGTCTGGTTCTTGAGTTCACTCTGTACTTGTGGAGTGTTTTTTTTTTTTTTTTCTGTACTTCTTAGTAATTCTTGGTCTCACAGAGTTAACGACTTACCAGACTTGACTCGGAAATCTACGGCAAGGTTCTGGTTAAAAGCCGGCAGTGTTTTGACTGTCAATTTACAGCTTGAGTGCCTTCAAGGTTAGAGACTTTATATGCTGTAAGAGTGGGAGTTGTATGGTTACAATAGGTGGATGGAGGCGCCTATTCAGTGGGTCAGGAAGAGACTGTAATGAACACAACATCACTGACATGTCTTTGCACTCTTTCTTTTACTGTTTTTCTTCCTCTCTCAGAGCTGCAAATCTGTCCTAAATGAATTTCATAAACTTCACTTTTTGTCCTGCCTGTTTCCACCAAACCGCAGATGTGACAGTAAACACTTTTCTCTTCATTGTTTTTCCTGGCCTTACAGAATGCAATGTTCACATAATGAGTCATTTGTTTTGAAGTGGATGAGCATAATTGGCTTAAGCACAGATGCAACCTCTAATTGAGATCGGCTAGCGCTATTTGCCAAAATTCATTTTCAGTTGTTGATATGTCGTCACCAGTTGGAAATTGTCTCAGGGCACAAAAAAGTGATAAATCGAAACATTAAAAAGTTAAAATGATGTCAAACAGCACAGAATAAGTACGCTATCTAAGAAAAAAACATTTACTGGCATCACTTAAATAAAAATTAATTATGCTAGCTGCCACTTGAGGTCTCCAAATTATGAATTTGCCTCCTTTGTTTGTATTTAACTCGATAATGATTTTATCCATATCAGGCTACAGATATATGTTAAAAACAAGAGCAAAATTCATCCATCAATTAGTCATAAAAAATATTTGACTAACAGGAAATTAATTAACAATTTTAATAACCAATCAAATTGTTTAAGTTTTTTTTTTTCAAGTAAAAATGCCAAATATTCACTTTAGGCACAAAACTAAATGGTTAGAGTAAGAAAGAGGTCATTGTTTGGGTTAAAATAAATACTTTGTTAAGATTAGGGGACCTTTGTGCAGTGACGTATCCAGGACATTTTGACTGGGGTGGCAAAGATGGGACACAGAGCTAGTGTGGGGTGGCCATGGCGTAGCGAACCTTAATGAATGGCAGGTGATCAAAATGTGTAAATACAGATGTTCAGTGCATCGCATTGCTTCAAACGATGCACAGATAAACTCATGTTAGCATCCATTGTAAGGCCAGGTTGATGTTTTTACATTTTATAATACAGCGTTAATCTAAAGGTGCCATGCTGACCACCCACAACAACTACATTTAATATTACAACCTAGAACAGCACTAACATGCAGCTACCGTTCTATTCAGTTTTCTATTCCATGTACATTACATTTTCCATTTCTACCCATCACAGTAATTCTGTTCAGCACAGGCTACACATTTTCTAAGAGCCGTTTCCCTGCAGTGGAGTAAATGTGTTATATGTTACAGGTTCAGAATGAAGCTTTGGGACCAAACTGGGGCAACACATTTATTCACAGAGGTTACCTGTGCAAAAGATATTTAAAACAGTTGTCAGCAATGTTATTCATATCATCGTGGCGTTAACAGCTCTGCTATCTCTGAACTGTGAACTTCACTGTAATAACTTCAGCTTTCAGTCCTGCTTTAAAGTTCCAAATAGACTTCACTTACCTGCTGTACATGTGTCAACTGCACCTGAACATTTTCTACACAATACAGAAACAATATTGAGCATACACAACATTTTTTTATAACTGCATGAGTAAAACTCTCTTATGTTCCATAGACTGCTCTTACTCAGTTTAACTAACTGAAAACATCACATTACACCTTTAACTGTATTTACTGAATGACTTGTGAAATGTAGGCTGGAAAGTCTACATCTCTACATCTCTACAGGTTTAACTTGGCTGGTTAACTGCCTGTATTGTAGCAATAATCTCACTCACAGTAAAAACCTATTAAACAAAACTGAACAAACTACTGTGGTGGGTGTGAATAAACATTTCTCCGGCTTTGTTGTATCAAAATGACCGTTAACGCTATCTATTAAGACACGTTAGACTGTGAATTACATATGCTAATTGCTAATGCTAATCCCTAGCGCGAAACGCTAACGCTTCCAGCACATACACACATCCCGGCCCCACTTGTACATTCAAATTCACATTGTATGCGACCCCAAACTGGTGTCCACAACACTCACAGAAGTTCACTCTATTTTGTCACCATAACAGTTAAACATTAAACTTTTCTTACCTGTGCAAAACACATTTAAAACAGTTGTCAGCAATGTTACTCATATCAGCGTGCCGTTAGCTTTGCTTGCAGCCAGCACATACTTGCAGACTTTGTGGCTCCATAACAGTCACCTGACTTCTTCCTTTGCTCCAACATAAACAAATGTCATTTAAGGGCATTTGCTAAAACAACTGATGATCTTCTCTTGCTGTACCTGCCTCACATTTTACTGAACTAAGCATAGTGTGCTGCTAAATTAAACACCAGAGAATGAGTTTTACATTCCCAAACTCTCTTCTTTGGCATATTTTTCTTGGTAGGTGAAAATTAGGTGGTTGATCTTTTTCTTGACTATGAAGTGCTATAATGGGAGGAAAAGGTGGATAAAAACTTGCTCCTCTCTACCTCTCAGGTGCATGTGAAAGTGCCTAATGTACTATTTTTTTAATTTACCTCATCTGCTGTGAGAGGACTCATTTCCTGAACACAGTGGTGGTAGTCATTCCAATTAATTAGCCGGAGGAACGGTAAGAAAATCTCCATGTAATTAGCTGATTTAGCTTAATGGTCTAATTCCTGTAACTCCACTTAAAGCAGTTGTGTTCTTTATCAGCATACTGCTGTGATAGCCTTGTCATCACAGAATACATCATTACACTTAAAAAAAATCACCCTTTCATAGCTGTCATCATATGACTTTATGTGCTTAAAGCAGATTTCTGTTTCTGAAATGTATGACCAGGGTCATATTTTTGTACTTTCAACCATCATTCCTGTTGGCAATAACATTTTATTCACCAACTTAATTGTTGAGATTCATGACTTACTTTTGCATTACTTTCTTTGTAAGAAAAACTGACCCTGACCTCCCATTGCTGTCAGAATCGTCCTGACAGATTTTACCTTAGACTCCGGCAGCAACACTTATGTTGTGTTACTGCTTCACAGCTGCCATGAAAGTGGTGTCTGTTTACTGAGGTTTATGCGTTCTCACCATCATCTCATCTGCAATGCGATGAGGTAAAAAGTCCCCCCCCCCCCCCCCCCCCCCCCCACTCAAAAATACGTTTTACATCTTGTTACTTCAGGTGGATGTTTGATCTTCGCTGTGCAGAATCATGTATGTGCAGAGTTTGACACTAGAAGTGTCTCTGTGCTCATTGAAAACCTGATTTTAAGGGGCCTGATTTGTGGCATCACAACTCGTTTGGAGCCAGTCGTGGTCCAGTATGCAACTTACACAAGTGTGATGCACAAACACTGAGAATGGACTTTACAGTGAAGTAGGAGACATCTTGTCTCCAGCAGGAAAACTTCTGAAATGAACAATATCTACATATTCATAGGTTCTGGGAATCTTAATGAGAGAGAAGGAGTAGATGCCATTTTGGGGATTTTAAAGTGGTAATTATACTTTCTTTGTGGAAAAACCATATCAGACAGACATTATTGTTCCAAGCAGATTATTTTTTATATGTCTTAATACATTTCTGGAGGGGATCTTTAAAAATTTTCTGATCTGAGCTTCAGCACATCATTTGCTTTTTACTGTTGTTGACTGTGACTTAAATTTAATCTTTTTATAACTTAAATTCAAAATAATAATATCATCCCCACTTCAAGCATCCAGCCACCCTTTGCCATTTTGTTCTTTATTTAAAACTAACTAACTCTCACCAGCAGTGTAAAAACTGTACACTGCACGCTGACACCTGAAAGGCTAATGAGACAAAGCAGAATATGTTTTTCTTAATATACTGTATATTGACTCCAGTTTGAATGTGTCACAGCATTATTCTGTGCATTAGTGGAAAACGTAATGTTGCACTTAGTGCTGGTTACACTGTATTGTACATTTTAACCCCCAAATAGGCTTTAACTGAGTCCACTGGGGCAAATAACACAAGCAGGTTTTAAACAAATCCACAGTTTAGTCATTATTTGATTTTCTGACTTATTTTTCAGCACTTATGGCTGTTTGGAAGTGAAAATGTATCCAAACTGTCCGTTCTTAACATACATTAGATTTTGCAGGTGTGCTCCCTGGTTTAACCTTGACCTACTGTACTTACTATAGGTGTGAGTGCAGGCAGTTTTTAATTTAAATGGATGATCATAATGGACATTAGTGTCCATTAGTGCTCATTATTCTCTGTTTTCACTCCTTTATAACAAAAGGTTCTCTATAAAACTGAGAACTTGTGAGACTGTAAACTCTACAACTGAGAACTTATAAATAGTGTGTGACTAAGTAAAGCAGTTTTTTTGTAGGAGACTTGTGTAAAGAACATAAATTTGATACAAATGTACTAATCTACTGTCCACTTAATCAAAACTACATTTTTTTATGATTCAAATGCCCTGATTAGAATTTTTTGATTTTGATTTTTATTGCCAGCAATCATGTGTGAATCATTACAGCAAATAATCTTGGTCTATTTCTTTAAATACCACATTGATTGCAGGTTCTTTTTTTTCTTACAGTGTGAACAGTTATCAGGTAGAGAGAGAGAGACGTTTGGCTTACCTGAGATGCTGCTACTGAAGGCACTTTGCACCTTCATTCATTATTCTTGACAAGTTAAGTTACAAAGGGGCAAAGATATTGTATGAAACCTTAAGGCATTCTTGTGTTTTTTTCCTGTTAACAGTCTAGCCAGATTAATAGGCTCGAATTCGAGGAAGCGGGGCATTAAAAATGTAGTGTTGTTATTGATATACAGTCAGATAAGCTGTGGTCAGTTGCATTCAGAAGTCTTTAGTGGGGAACGGTGCTTAGTGGCCCACATATTGTTTATTGAGGAAAGAAGTGTTTTGTCCCTGAGCGTAGAGGCCTTACGAGGGAGACAGATGGAGGTTGAACGGTGCCGTTCGCCCCGTTCCCCTGTGGGGGAGACTGTAAATGTATCTTGGTGAGATCTCTGGGGGCTGGATGCACTGTGTGTATTAGCAGGAGCGTGGGCTGCTTTTGTGTTTCCAATTAAACGTCTGAAACAATGGATGATAGCTGTGGGCAATTGTGGCTGCGCACAATACAAGTACAGGCATCGTGTGAGCGTGTGTGTGTGTGTTATTACAGTAAGAAGCTTGGTAGTTATTATTCATGATATTCAGCTCCCTCATAAGCTGCACATTCAAGCTCAGCTACGGATTTCTGGATCCAAACGGGCAAATGTCCAATACATATTAGCCTCGTTGCTTGTAAAGTATTACCGTCAAGGGAGGGAAAGGGAAGAAAATGTAGAAAAGAGACAGACGCTGGCTCAGGACGACAGAAACTGAGGCACACTGTTAGATGGAGAGTGGAAATAAAAGGGAAAGAAGGGGACAAGCTGAGGTATAGAGAGCAGGAGAAAGCCACAAGAGCTGTGTGAGTGTGAGCGTCGTGCCGAGCAAGAGGATGGTCTCCAGCAGCTCCATTGATTTCCTCGAACCAGCCCCAACGCTCTCCGCTTCCCCCTGCAGTCACGGAGAGAATGGGTCTTAACAAAGACCTCAGCAGACACCCGCAGACCATGACCGCTCTCACCACTCTCCAACCTCCATCCCAGACCTCCGCCGACGAGCTAAAAGCCCCCCCGCCCTCCCCTCCACTGACATTTGACTTGACATGAATTACTGAGGTCACCTCCCTCCTTCCTTTCTTTTTTTTGTGTGCTTTTTGTGCTTGTGTGTTCAAACCTGGCTCTATTAAGGTGCGGCTGATATGGCACGCCAAAAAAGTTCCACTTCGAACTCAGTGAGTAGTCAGCGTATCTGATGAACTTTATCTTTGCCGGGGTGGAAAGACCCGTAGTTTAGACTAAAACTCTCTCCCCAGATTATCCCACCACCAACACTACTACTACAATAACTGCAACTACAGAGGAAAACATCTGGAATACACCAAAGCATAGAAACAACATCCATACAAAAGAAGACTGCCACTCAGAGCCATATATTATATATAATTTACAGAGAAATGAGAGAGGCTGACATATTGATATTTTCTGTATCACTTATGAAAAAATAAGTAACCTTTGGGTTACAATCATGCATTATCATCGCCACTTGCCAGCAAAAGGGCATATGTAATCAAATTAAACATGCAATTTGTTCATGTACTTACTGCATAACTCATTTTGAACTTTCTTTTATGTAACATTCAATAAACTTTAAAACACATTTTTGTTCAAACGAGGATGTTTTGGCCCCCATCGCTTACATTGAAAGTGCATTTAGAGGGCATCTCTTAACAGGAGGACTGATTACAGCGAGCCTGTTTCAGTGTTCACATGGGCACCTGACTGTTGTTTTTACTTGAAAAATTGTGAACCTATCCTTTAAAGTAAAGTTTCCACTACGCCCAGTAATATTGCTCAATTATCCTCATTATTGTATTATATATGTTGCTGACAGTGATAGAAGAGGGTCACAAAATAGCAAAGACAAAGGTGGATTCATTTAGATAATGAGCAAAACACATTTGCATAGTAAACAATAATCACCTAGTGCTGATATGATACACAAAAGCTGAAATAAATCTATAAAAACTATGTATGTACAAATTGGACTACACCAAAATAAATTTAGAGGGAAAACGGGGTGAGAAAGCATAATAATTAATCTGCAGTAATTGGTGAAACAGCCTCTGAAACAGACTTTTAGATTATATCTTTCAGGTGACACCCCTCCTCTTTGTTCAATAAAGAAAAGCATGTCTCCATTAAAAAAAAAAGCATGTTGGATGCTGTGTATGAATCAACAGCAATTAGCCCACACCACGCCTTGGGTGGGCCATCTGCTGAGCGAGCATCAGACACAAACAGGTGGGCCCCCGTCACCGCGGTGGTCGCCTGCACTGAACGCCACAATGGCAACGAAGTGATTAATAGGAGCTCCTAAATATCTCACCGTATGGAGACGCGGTGTGTTACACGCATGTTTACGAAGACACTCTTTGTCTTCGCAGCACACACACTCAAGCCCACATTTGTTAATTAGCAATTTTAACTGAAGTCATAGTGCAAGCTAATTGCTGGTAATAATGATATTCGATTAGGGAATCAATTGGCTGTGGTGCCTTGACTGCTTTGATGGATGCAGCCTTGGGCAGTGGCTTTGAAAGGCTTACACAGTGACGGAAAGCATGAAGAAGATTAAAGCAACTAAACACAGAGCAAAGAATAAAAAGAAAAGAAAAAAAACTGCAGGGAAACAATGAGTAACAAGAACAGCGGTGGGTGCTCAGGTAGGACTTGAATATAGACTTGCTAACACTTTGCTGTCAAAGCCGTAAGCTTTTTGATAGCTTTCCAGATACACAAAAAACTTCCATCTGTGCCAGTGGCATCGTCTTAACTGCAGCTGGTGTGTGTGAAGTCAGAGAAGCCAACAGTATTGATCAGACTGTATTGATTCCCAATGTCAAGTCCAAACACTGTACAAGAGTGTGCTTGTTGTCCACATCTGTGTGGGTTCCTGTGTAGTAAGTATGTGTGCTTGTTGCATGTTCATGTGAGCGTGCTCATAATCCGCCCCAAGAAACTTGATGATCCATCCTGGCTCTGTGCAAAAGTTTCGTGGGCAGAATTCAGTTTGAACCAGCTTATTCAGTTTTTATGATTAAAGGACGGGTTCACAGTTTTTCAAGTCAGCAGTCAGGTGTCCATATGAACAGTGAAAGAGGTTTTCCTCACTGTAATCATTCCTTCTGTTCATACTGGCTGTTAAAAGATCCCCTTCAAATGTGCTCAATAGAAGTGATGGGGGCCAAAATCCACAGTGCGTCCACACAGTCATTTAGTGGAAAAATGCATTTTTACGTTTTTCTGAAGCTTCTATGAGGCTTCAGCAGTCTGAGTTAGTCATATCAAGTGGATATCTGCCACATTTACAGTCTTTTTAGCATCAAATTCCCTCTTTGTGTTTCCTTGGACAGTTTGTTGTTGCATCCTGCTACAGAAAATTAGTGAAACTGCCTGAACACGGCAACTAACTTTATTTTTTCCTCTCGTCCTCTCTTTTCTCCTCCTGGAGTTAGTTGGAGATTTGCATGGTTCTCACTAAGAAGCTATTTATGCTCTTTTGTTGTTGTTAGTGGTTACACAAATAATATTTGCCATCATGTTCTTTAGCGAACAAGCTAAGTGTCACTGTTGCTGTCCTTACAGTTTAGTACTGGCACATTAATTTAGAACTGCAAACATACACCTGTGTCGCACGTGTCCGGTTATACAGTTACTAAAAGTTAATCCACACCTTTCAGCCAATCAGAATCAATAATTCTCAGTGGCCATGATATAAACATACTGTATAAAACCATTACACCAATTGTACTAAAATCCATGTGTGTTCCATCCAGTGTTTCCCTGTTGAGCTGCAGTGGAAGTATAGTAACAAAAAGAGGGACTTTGGCACTAAAAAGACTGTAACGTTGAAAGATATCTACTTGATTTGACTTCATATTAGCTTCAGCTAAACTTTTAAATACATTTTTGCACAGAAGGAGGACTGTGGATTTTGTCCCCCATCACTTCCATTGTAAGTGCATTATGAAGGGATCTTCTAATGGTCAGTATGAACAGGAGGAATGATTACAGCAAGAAAACCCTATTTGGATGTTGAAAAACTTGAAAAAATGTGAACCCATCCTTCGATATGTTTGCATGTGTCAACAATTGCAAAAATTTGCAGTTTGTCCAAAGGCAGATAAAAGTTAGGTGTAATGAAAAATCACAATTTCACAGAGACAAAAAAAAAAGAAATGAAAGTAGAGACTGACACTTTTGAGTTGATATAATCGTCACTGTCTTGCTGGCAAAGATCTCAGTGTTGAGATCAGCAAAAGTGATGCTTCTAAGGTCTTTTTGATATTATGCCTTTGTCACTGTCACTGTTTCCCATTTCTGTACTTTCTTCCTTTTACATTTTCCGTTGCTTTTAGAAACTGACATTCAGATCTTCTATTTGACAAGACAAATTCTCAGGATTGTGAAACTACAAATGACTGCTGTTACAATTAAAGCACCAAGGGCTCTTTGAGGAGTTTTTATCAACATTAAAATCACTCTTTAACAAAACTGATATTAATTGAATCCAGTTCATCTCGGACTCGAGGTGTAACTGAGTATTTAGTTTGTCTCCATGGTCCCCGGGGCTGCCCCGAGGCCATCTCATACACTCAGTACACGCTAATCTACCTGACAGCTTGACAGCGCCGGTTATTTATAGACCTGAACACCAGCTATGCATGTTTTAGTGAGACGGAGCGAGAGATACAGAGGGCGGCGGCGTTGACGGCATGAATGTACAGCAGTGTTTGACCTGCCTCACAGGTAGCTGACCCTCTCCTTGTCTCTCTGCCTGTTTATTACCACACCGCTGAGATAGAATTCACTTGATGTCTAATTACATAACCGCTCCCCCCGTTGTCACAGATGCAGTGACAGTGTGCGTCAGTGTGTGTTTGTGTGACGATCTCCTATACGCTGTCATCACCTCAAGCAAATAATATAACCGCTTTTACATTTCCATTTCCATACACCACCTGTAGCACTGTACTTCACTATTGTAATTGAATCAACCAGTGGAATACGCAAAAACACAGACCGAGGCCAAGAGACTCATCAGAGTGCTAATAACTGCCTCCTCCTCTCTGCACGATAAGAGCATTTTGTTTTGTTCGGCAGACACGGCGAGAGCGACGGCGAGGGAGAGAGGAGCACTGATGTGTTTGGTTTGAGTCAAGGCCAGCCGGTTCTGATGGCAGCATGAAGGCTCTGCTGCACAAACAAATTACCATTCTGTTTCTCTCACTGACAGGAGAAGAGCGATCTTTTGCTTCTCTTTTCTCCTCTTGCCTTGCAGATTGTGATTAATTTTGATTCATTTGATGGAGACTTATATGCTTTTTCTTAAGGAATGTGTTCTATAGCATAGAAGCGGCTTGTTGGGTGTCAGAGTACTGGTTCGCAATCTTTTTGGCCTCAATATGGTTTCAGACAGTCTGAGTATGGAAAATCACCCCATAACTGAATTGCTGACAGCTCAAAGACATGCAACCTCTGACAAGTTGACACTTATATCAAAGGGTCAACCCAAAAAGATGAACCAGTACTCTACACAAACATTAAGACTGGGTTGCACCAACAAAGAGCCATCTTAACCTGGGTCCAGTTTTAAACTTGATGTAATTGGAACCTATGGTGAAAGACGCTTATGTTGTCTTTATAATCCTTGTATTTTTCTACCAGTACTGTTTTTCATTCAAAGTAAGACAACTGTAAGACAACTGTGCCTGTCTAGACTGAACAAAAAAAACAAAGATTCTGGTATAATTTTGATTATTATAGCTCCAAGAGAACAAATCATGCTTTCAATCATGAAGATAATCTCATAATTGTGCATTGAGATTGCAGACAATGATTTTATTTTTCAATTTTGCCTGAACTTAACATGTAAGAACTTTTCTTTGGTATTCTGAATGAACAATTGTTGTTAATATATGATGACTGATTGCAGGATTCAAGGCGGCTAATTGTGGGTTAGCTAGATGTGGTGAACATGTAACGTTAAGTGCGACCCCTTCGGCCTAGAATAACAATATGTTGGCTAATTGTGTGGTTGGTTAGTGTTTTGTGTTGCTGTCAAGGATGTGGCTAACGTTACTGTTGTGGTGATTTGCCTGGAAAATGGGATTTAGGAGTGAAGATGAGCACTTCTCCTAGCCGTTAACATGTTGTATGTTTACACTTGATTTGTATGGAATCAGCTGCTTAGCGGTCAAATGTAAGGGTAATATTAATAAATTTGTTATAACGTTACTAAATGTTACCTTTTTTTGAGCTCTAAGTTAGCGTAGCTAACACTAAAACAATGTTTGCTGGTTATAACTTATCTGTTTAGCTAAAAGATCGATGCTGTTGAGAGCTAGCAATCCGCACTAACTTTGACTTAGAACTCAGCTGGTCTCTTACTTGTTAGCTAACGGTAAAGTTACCTAGTTCACTAACTTTGTGTAGTTTAGTTGATATATATGTAAAAAATTATCTCTCATCCATTCTATGCTGACGTGTGGAAACTGATGCCAGCCTTCCTGGTCTCTTTGGTCCTTTTAGTAAAGCAATTAGGTGCTGCACAGCCAATAGGTGATGATTGTAAACAATACCCAGGTAAGATGGTGGACGGTTATCCCATGAGTTATGACGTAAGAGGAAGAAGAAGAGGTAACATTGCAAAGGGAGCATTCAGACCTTTGACCATGTTTAACATAGACATCTGACATCATAACTGTGTATAAATAACAGGAAACACAAAAAACATGTTATGTCCCCTTTAAGTTATAACAACCAGCAGAGATTCATAGTCCAACGCAACGCAACTCAAACTACAACCATCAGTTACAAAACCTGTAAAATAACTTGGCAAATGCAAAATCACGACACATTATGTCACAAATCAAATCTCACAAAAAAGTTCAAACTGATACTAAAATAGGCGTGTATGACAAAGCAGTCATCCGCTGGCAGTCAGCAGATCTCATGATCACAGTCCCAGAATAGACCAGGAACTTTGAGATCACATATCAGGTTGCGTTAAACGGTGAGAAATACGGTTATCTATTTATATTCTAAGTTAATATTTTCCAAACACTGATACATTCAAGAGAAGTTTCATGGACAAATCGAAGTTCTTCCATGTCCCCGACCAGCATATCTAAACATTGCTGAGGACTTCTTTTTGAAAAGGCGACTTTTACATCCTTAAAAGAACTGAATGCTTTTTGTCTTCTTAGCAGCATAGGCATAATGCATGTTAATATTTCAGTTTTTTTATTTTCTGTCCAGCTTCTGTAGTTGTTTACAACGCTTGTTTTCATTTATCTTTCCATATCAAAGTATTGCAAATCTAGATTATTTACCAGCACTACTCCTAACTCATATTTCACGGGCCTCCCACTGCTTATCCAACCAACTTTGCATCATTCACCCTCAGCATGTGGTGGATATGAAATGTAGAAACACATTCAGCAGCATTATTAATAATAACGTGAGGGGAAACAACTCCATCAACCCAGTGACCTAATAAGTATCAACTGACTGGAGGGACAATTTGCGGGATGTTTTTTACGACCCTGCAGAATGTTTGATGGGGTTATTGATCAGTACTAATGTGGCATGATTACAGAGAGTGAGATTTCTGGTCATTTTCTGTTTCAGAAGAATAACGAGTCCCACCAGGATCTTGTGGAGTTTTGTTGTGATAATTGAGGCTCAAAATTACTGAATTGCAGAAGCATTTTCAGGAAATTATGATGCAGTTAGGGTCAGGCTTTTATGTGTAATTTCAGAATAAATTGAGGTAATGATTAAAATTGTACAACAGTGGGGAAAAATTGTGCTCACATCAAGATTGTTTTACTAATTGTGAGTCAGTCTATAAAAATCAGTTGTAAAATGTCTACACATGCTAAAGAGTAAAGTCAGGATGTCTCGGCGTCTGCTTTTTTGTTTTTATTTTTTTTTTGTTTTATCTGTCACCAACTTTATGAAAGTCCACAAAATTGCAGAGTACTCTTTTTTATGTATTTAAAAGTAAGTAAGTAGGATTATTTGCTGACGGTAAAGTCTAATTTAGTTTGACCTGGGCTTTTTTTGGGGGGGTTTTTTTGCAAGGACTGGACTAAAATGCAAGCAGCTGCAAAAAGTGCTGAATCTGTGTTAATTCTTGCAACTTTGCAACTGTACCATTAAAAAAAGTGGATATTATCACCAGTGTCTCAACATTTCAGCTACAAAAAACAAAATAAGCTAAAAAAAAATTGAGTTTTTGAGAGTCCTGCACACATTTATTTCAACATTTGATGGAATCTGAACACAAAGGTCCACTTACTAGCATCAGAGCTTTCAACCGTATCTCACGGTCTTCATTGAACAAATAAAGCGGGCTCAGACACGTGATATTTGACAAGATGTGTTACGTGACTTCAGACTTGAGATACTGTTGAAAGTTCCGATGCTAGTAAATTGACCTTTGTGCTTAGATTATCTTAATCAAATATTGTTTCCGAAGGTCCATTTATTTCAGCATTTTGTCCTAGATGTCAATTGGTCCTCAATTGGATATATAAACATGAAATACATATGTTCCATACAGAAATGCTTGATAGATAATTCAATCAGAGGGCCACAAAAAAATGGCATCTTTTCTTGAAAAAAAAACTAAATCATCACACATTCAAATGCTTACAAACAACCGGTAAATACGAAAAAAAATTACCAATATTCATCATACACAGGAATACTATCTCATCATACACAAAAAGATCACTTCAGCAAACATCCATAACAGCACCCAACTGTACAAAAGTCAAAAAACACTTCCTCCACTAGACTCAGCAGAAAGTTTTGAGACTCTCAGAGCCTCATGATTGATTGGATCTTGCAAAAATTATAATCAGTAACATATTCTCTTGTTTTGACCCATAATTGCAGTACCACCCTTTGAGCCAATTAGCATAACTTTAACAAATGCCAGAGTGAGAGGCATTATTTCCCAAAGATTAATAAAACGCTTATCAGTGGTTTCTTAGAAACCAGATTTAGATTTCATCATGGCAGAGAACATTTTTTATGTATGCATATACCCCAACACTGATGGTGAGTCAGTGCAGCAGTCTATATGCTTCATATTACTCCAGTTACCTCTTCTTCTTCTTTTTTAGATGTTCTGTGCCATTTGCCTACAGTACCAGTGGTATGTCAGTACCAAGATAATATGAGATGACAGCCACAACCCCAGTATAGACTGATCAGCCACAACATTAAAACCGCCTGCCTAACATTGTGTAGGTCCCCCTCATGGCGCCACAACAGCCCTGACCCATTGAGACATGGCCTCCACAAGACCTCTGAAGGTGTCCTCTGGTATCTGGCACCACAGACATTAGCAGCAGATCTTTTAAGTCCTGTAAATTGCGAGGTGGGGCCTCCATGGACTGGACTTGTTTTTCGGACTGAGATCTGGGGAATTTGGAGGCCAAGGCAACACCTTGAACTCTTTGTCATGTTCCTCAAACCATTCCTGAACATTTTTGCAGTGTGGCAGGGCACATTATCCTGCTGAAAGAGGCCACTGCCATCAGGGAATACCGCTGCCATGAAGGGGTGTACTTGGTCTGCAACAATGTTTAGGTAGGTCGTACGTGTTAAAGTAACATCAACATGAATGCCAGGACCCAAGGTTTCCCAGCAGAACATTGCCCAGAGCATCACACTGCCTCTGCTGGCTTGCCTTCCGTCATGGAAGTTGCCTGCAAACACTCATGAAATAACAGACAAAACATTGATGGTTGTAGATATATTAAGACAATATATGGAGACACTACATCAAACATGGTTTTCGAAGCAAGTGACTCTCCGAACAATGGTACAGCAACATTTTTATACTGTCCACAGAAACAAGGCTATTTCCAGTTGACCCCAAAGGTCGGTAAACAAGTTTCAAAACATAACAAGGGTCAGAGTTCAGTTAGCCACAGGGGTAGGGTGTCTGTTTTGCACCTGCCAAAAGCTCAGGAATAGACACAGGGCCTCATGCAAGAATGTAAATGGTAAATGAACTGCATTTATATAGCACTTTCGGCAGTGGACAGCATGGGCACTCTGACCAGTCTGCGGCTACGCAGCCCCATATGGTACAATGCATGATGTGTTCTGACACCTGTCTATCATAGCCAGCATTAACTTTTTCAGCAATTTGTGCTACAGTAGCTCTTCTGTGAGATCGGACCAGGCAGGCTAGCCTTTGCTCCTCACGTGGATCAATGAGCCCTGGGTGCCCATGACCCTGTTGCCGGTTCACCGGTTGTCCTTCCTTGGACCACTCTTGGCAGTTACTGACCACTGCATACTGGGAACACCCCACAAGACCTGCCGTTTTGGAGATGCTCTGACCCAGTCGTCTAACCATCACAATTTGGCCCTTGTCAAAGTCGCTCCGATCCTTATGCTTGCCCATTTTTTCTGCTTCAACACATCAACTTCAAGAACTGACTGTTCACTTGCTGCCTAATATATCCCATCCCTTGACAGGTGCCATTGTAATGAGATAATCAATTTTATTCACTTCACCTGTCAGTGGTTTTAAAGTTGTGGCTGATTGGTATATACAGGACTCACCGAGGGGGACAGCACAAACCCCACACACATGTCCCCATTGTTACCAATCCATCAGTAAACAGAAAACAATGAAATGACAGGTCCTGGAGTGATCAGTTCAGCACCAACTCCAAATAGCCCCGCTCCCCTCAAACAAAAATCACAACTGTGAGTTTCTGTTGCTTCACTCCTTGGCCAGCAGCACAGTACAGAGCTTTCCAGGAAACTGTTGAGATCTGCATACTTTTTTTCTCCTTTTCCATCTCTGTTTAATTCATAGTCATTGTATAACAGTTGTTTGGTATCTCCACAGTGGTTTAGAGTTGGTGCTTCAATCCCCGGCTCCTTCTGTCCATATGTTGTTGTTCTTGAGCAAGACACTGAACCCTAAATTACTCCCAACGCATTTGTATGGAAAAAATGTAAGTAGCTTTGGACAAATATTCTGACAAATGAATGTAATGTAAAGTAAAAATGTAAAGATACAAACAGGAAATTAATGAAGAAAAAACAGAAATCTTATTCAGGTGGATTTCTGCCTGGCTTCAACCACTAGGGAAGTTTTAAGGCTAATGCCCTTTTTGCTTTAAAGCCTTGGAACATGTGCTAATTTTCAAGACGTAAAAGAAATTCTTGTCAGGGTGGAAATGCTTTCTAAAACTGCATTTAGACCACTGGACACCAGTCTTGCAAAATAAATAAAAACATTTGTTTTGTTCGGCAGAAACAGCGAGAGCGACGGCGAGGGAAAGAGGAGCACTGATGTGTTTGGTTTGAGTCAAGGCCAGCCGGTTCTGATGGCAGCATGAAGGCTCTGCTGCACAAACAAATTACCATTCCGTTTCTCTCACTGACAGAAGAAGAAGAGCGATCTCTTGCTTCTCTTTTCTCCTTTTGCCTTTCAGATTGTGATTAATTTTGATTACTTTGATGGAGACTTGTATGCTTTGACCCCTCAATATGATTTTTCCATACTCAGACTGTCAAACAGTCTGAGTATGGAGAAATCACCCTTCAATTGAATTGCTGACAGCTCAAAGACATGCAACCCGTGACAAGTTGACACTTGTCTCAAGGGGTCACAACCCAAAAAGATGAACCAGTACTCTACACAAACATTAAAGGTCTGATACCAGTAAAGAATGCCCATCAGAATTTCCCAGCTGTTGTTTTGTCTCTCCAACAGTCCAAAACCCAAAGACTCAATTGGCAGTGATACAGAACAGAGAAAAGCAGTATTTTTGTTGAGCCTCCATCCAGAATTGGCCCAAGAAATGCCACATACACAATGACAAAGGCAGTCACTGATGTATCATATTATGTTGAATGTATTTGTTGCAAATTTGAGATGTATTATCTTGTTTCCAAGGGAGTCAGAATATTACAATGTGTTTTCTTTAAAGGGGACGTATCATGCACATTTCCAGGTCTTTATTTATATTCTGGGGCTCTACTGGAATATCTTTGCATGATTTACTGTTAAAAAAAACTCATTATTTATCTTATACTGGGCCTTTATGCAGCCCCTCAGTTCAGCCTGAGTCTGAAACAGGACGATTTAGCTCCTGTCTCTTTAAGGCCGCCCTCCACTCTGTTCTGGTTGGCCAGTAGCTGCCCCTCGGCATACTTCCATCGGTTCCAAAGACTACGTAAACAAACAAATACATCTGTACGTGTTCGAGCCTGAATCTGATCAGAAATATGCAAGTGGATGTATGTGTGAACAGCCCATGGAACAACCTTAGCAACAAAGGCTATGGAATGGACGGCTGTTTGTGGGCATGTGCAAACAATCTGATGTCATCACGAGGAGGAAGTAGAGGTAACATTGCAAAACGGGGCGTTCAGGGCAGGCTGAAGCCCTGGCTTTTGAAATCCGGGGAACATTTTTACATACGTTCACCTCAGGTTTTGGACCTTTGACCATGTTTAACATAGACATCTGACATTATAACTGTGTATAAATAACAGGAAACACAAAAAGCATGTTATGTCCCCTTTAAGTTATAACAACCAGCAGAGATTCATAGTCCAACGCTCAAACTACAACCATCAGTTTCAAAACCTGTAAAATAACTTGGAAAAGGCAAAATCAGGACACGTTATGTCACGGATCAAATCTCACAAAAAAGTTCAAACTGATACTAAAATAGGCGTGTATGACAAAGCAGTCATCGGCTGGCAGTCAGCAGATCTCATGATCACAGTTCCAGAATAGACCAGGAACTTTGAGATCACATATCAGGTTGCGTTAAATGGTGAGAAATACGATTTCTATTCATTTTCTAAGTTCATATTTTCCCAAACACTGATACATTCAAGAGAAGTTTCATGAACAAATCGAAGTTCTTCCATGTCCCCGACCAGCTAAACAATGCTGAGGACTTCTTTTTGAAAAGGCGACTTTTACATCCTTAAAAGAACTAGATGTTTTTCGTCTTCTTAGCAGCATAGGCATAATGCATGTTAATATTTCAGTTTTTTTATTTTCTGTCCAGCTTCTGTAGTTGTTTACAACGCTTGTTTTCATTTATGTTGCCATATCAAAGCATTGCAAATCTAGATTATTTACCAGCAGCGTCTCCTAACTCATATTTCACGGGCCTCCCACTGCTTATCCAACCAAGTGAACTCTGCATCATTCACCCTCAGCATGTGGGGGATATGAAATGTAGAAACACATTCAGCAGCATTATTAATAACAGCTGTTCTGAAACGGAGGAACAGAATGCAAAATCAGAGGCAGATAAAACGTGAGGGGAAACAACTCCATCAACCCAGTGACCTAATAAGTATCAACTGACTGGAGAGACAATTTGCACGATGTTTTATACGACCCTGCAGAATGTATTGATCATTATATATATATATATATATATGTATATGTATGTATGTATATATATCACTTTGATGAGGTTATTGATGATTACAGAGTGTGAGATTTCTGTTTCCGAAGTATAACGAGTCCCACCAGGATCTTGTGGAGTTTTATTTTCAGAAGCATTTTCAGAAAATTATGATGCAGTTAGGGTTAGGGTCAGGCTTTTATGTGTAATTTCAGAATACATTGAGGTAATGATTAAAATTGTATGACAGTGGGGAAAAATTGTGCTCACAACAAAATTGGTTTACTAATTTTGAGTCTGTAAAAATCAGTTGTAAAACATCTAATGTATCCAGGGCTGTAGGCAGGAATTTAGAAATACTGAGGTCATGAGGCCCTCTAAGGGGGTTCGGTGGCATGTGTCCCCGAGAAAATTTTGAGAACTATAGCATAAATTACATTTTAACGCATTTTGAGAGTAACAATAATCACTTAGGAAATAATGTCAATGCCAACACATATATGGTCAATTTTGAAATGAACCTTTTTCAGTTCAGTTTCTTATTGCATTGAAATCACTTTCACTGTCAAACAAATTGAGCAGAGGATCACAACTGTATTATTTTTCAGGTTCTGTCTAAAATTACCTAAGTAGTGTTCTAAGTAATGGATAATGCCCAACGAGGTGTCCATTATCACAAATTAATGGACAAAATGGAGGCCAGAACTGTCCAACGCACAGTGGAGTCCATTAATTCCTGATTATGGACAGCTCAAAGGGCATTATCCCACTTATTACATGGTCACTTACCAAAGAAAAAAAATTAAGACCATTAATTTATGTTTTCATGCATTTTTCATGCTAAAGTTTTTCACAAGCCAAAGTTTCTTCGCTGCGCTGTGGCTGCTGGCCGGTGAGACCTTTGTACTTAGATTATCTCCATCAAATATTGTTTCCGAAGGTCAACAATGAAGAGTCATAGTCATTTATTTCAACGTCTTGTCCTAGATTACCTCAATTGGGTATATAAACACGAAATACACATGTTCCATACAGAAATTCTTGGTAGATAATTCAGTCAAAGGGCCACAAAAAAATAGGTCAATTGATGCATGATGCACCTTGCGGAAAACAAAAAATCTATCCAGGTAATTTGGTTAAAATGGCATCTTTTCTTGAAAAAAAAACTATAAATCATCACACGTTAAAATGCTTACAAACAACCGGTAAATACGAAAAAATTACCAATATTCATCATACACAGGAATACTATCTCATCATGTACAAAAAGATCACTTCAGCAAACATCCATAACATAACATAACATGTACAAAAGTCAAAAAACACTTCGTCCACTAGACTCAGCAGAACGTTTTGAGACTCTCAGAGCCTCATTATGATTGGATCTTGCAAACATTATAATCAGCAACATATTCGCTTGTTTTGACCCGTAATTGCAGTACCACCCTTTAAGCCAATTAGCATAACTTTAACAAATGCCAGAGTGAGAGGCATTGTTTCTCAAAGATTAATAAAAAACATTAATTAAACCAGATTTAGATTTCATCATAGCAGAGAACATTTTTTATGTATGCATATACCCCAACACTGATGGTGAGTCAGTGCAGCAGTCTATATGCTTCATATTACCCAAGTTCCCTCTTCTTCTTTTTGTTTAGATGTTCTGTACCATTCGCCTACAGTACCAGCGGCATGTCAGTCCCGAGATAATATGAGATGACAGCCACAACCCCAGTATATACAGGACTCACCGAGGGGGACAGCACAAACCCCACACACACGTCCCCATCTTATCCCATCGTTTCCAATCCATCAGTAAACAGAAAACAATGAAATGACAGGTCCTGGAGTGATCACGGTTCAGCACCAACTCCAAATATCCCCACTTCCCCCGAACAAACATCACGACTGTGAGTTTCTGTTGCCTCACTTCATGGCCCACAGCACTGTACAGAGCTTTCCAGGAAGCTATTGAGATCTGCATACTGTTTTTCTCTTTTTCCATATATATATATTTCCATATATATTGAAAGGGGATAAATGATCTTATAAAGACAAGAGGTTCAAGTTCAAAAAGTAAAATGCACATTTCATTGTATAACAGCTGTTTGGTATCTCCACAGTGGTTTAGTGTTGGTGGTTCAATCCCTGGCTCCTGTCCATATGTTGTTGTTCCTGAGCAAGACACTGAACCCTAAATTGTTCCCGACGCATTTGTATGGAAAAAATTTAAGTGGCTTTCGACAAACATTAGGTATATGTAAAGAAAAAACAGAAATGTTTGTTTATTCAGGTGGATTTCTGCCTGGGTTCCACCAATAGGGAAGTTTTAAGGCCGATCCCCTTTTTGCTTTAAAGCCTTAGAACATGTGCTAATTTTCAAGACTCAAAGTAATTCTTGTCAGAGTGGACGTGTTTTCTAAAACTGCATTTAGACCACTGGACACCAATCTTGCAAAATAAATAAAAACATATTCATGCAATATGTACTTTGATGGGTATGTAATCAAACAAATGGCATCATATCCATGATACTGGAGGAAGACACTGAGTGGACACTTAGTATGACTCAACCCTGATTTAAACACAGAATGTCATTGTGGCCTTGATCTGAATGTCCACTCATGCATTTGGTCAAGTTGGAGGACTGAGATAATGTTGTTAAAATAAAAAAAGGAAGCATTTCCAGGGATGCGTCCAGTCTTTTTACATCAAGACAGTAAACCCTTCAGTTTGGCAATCCTGCCATAACCACCAACAGCCAAAACAGGTCAATAAACTCCTTATCACCTAACATCAATGGACGGCCTCACAAATACTCTTGTGGCTGATTTGTGGGAGCAAATCCTGCCAGCCAGGTTCCAAAATCTGGTGGAAAGCCGTAAACCAGAAGAGTGGAGGCTGTTATAGCAGCAGATAAAATGATTTTTAAATGAGGTGCTCAGCAGTGATATGGGTTTAACATTAGTTTGTCCACATACTTTTGGCCACATAGTGTATGTTGAAAGTCTGTCAAGAGAATCTGGCTTTGGCTTAAAAAGACAAAAATAAACCCAAAAACTCAATTACACTGGTAGTGCCTCTATACTGTAGCTCACCTACTCTCAGACACACATTCACACACTGTTCCCCTGCTGTTCTCTTTTACTCTCAATTCCCTGTGCTACCAGTCAAATAATTCCCCTCTCATTATACAGGACCAACAATTTTTAAGGAGCAAACCTTGATGAAATTATTATTATGACTCATAATTAGATGAGGAATGAATGGTTGGAAATGCGATGGACAAAAAAGCATCCCTCGCCACTTTCTGTCCTCTATGTCCCTCGCTCAGTCTCACCCACCCTGCCATTACCTCGAGCTCCCTCCCTCACATCACCGCCCCCTCCCACCCGTCTCTCTCTCTCTCTCTCTCTCACCCACCCACAGACGCTCTCCCTCACACTTCCTCCTCCAAGCATTAGATGAGTGTGGTGGTCTAATTGCTTTCTTCAGGGAGAGAATTAGCATGAGCTGTCCTGAGTGCTCCGGTCTAATGCATAAAGAACAGACAGGAAGGGCCCAAAGTGGGGGCCGGGGAAACGCAGACATTTCGTCCATTAGCCAATCAGTACACTTTAAGGGGTGGGGGCGGTTGACCAGGGTCCTAAACTGGTAATACTTTAATAGGCGAACAACTAAAATCTGCATGTTGTTAGACTCACTAAATTTTGCATGTCAGTGGTCATGTTTAGTGGGTGACTTGAAGCACCAAAATCTGCATGCTGATGATCATATTTAATAGGCGGCTTAACAAAATCTACATATTGATTATCACAGTTAATGAGTGACTTGCCCAAATCTGCATGTGGTGCTGTTAAACTTCAATAGCTGTTACAGACTCTACCGATCATGTGAAGTCCAAAGAAATAACCCAAAAAATAGGTAGTCTGTCAGTGCCTTCAGCAACCCATTTGGAGCATTATATGACTTGTTGATGGTTCACATTCATGCTTGTAGGTGACATGTATCCGGCTCCGGTGTGATCCTAATCTGCCATATATGTGCAGATGTATGAGAATAACAATGACGTCATTGGTGCGACAATCAAATCATAAACATGGATGACATGGCTGCGCTAGCATACACGTATGGATTATTTGTTGTGGAGGTTGAGGATGTCGCTGTTGTCGCTCTCCTCCATGTTTATTTTTACCGGGCTGTTAGGTGCCAACACTGACTGATGACGACAGGCGGTATGCACAGAGAAGTGAGACGTTAAAAAAACCACATGAATTACGATCTGACTGTTCTGACAGCAATCCCACAGACAGAGATCGGATATGAATCATATCTAGGACCACATATGCAAGTAGCCCAGATCTGATATGAAAAGTTGACTATTGGCAGGAGACATGATATGAATGTTGCTTTGGTGGGCCAGTTCTCTGATTGGAAGTATTGAACAAAAATGTAGTAAAATAAAGTTTGACTTAATTCTCTTGAAATATCCGTTTTCTCTTTCCTGATCATCATTTGATAACATCAATATCATGACAAAAAACATACATCTGTTTGTCTCAAGATCATAATCAGAGTGTGTTGGCTGCTGATGCAGCAGTGTTATTGTGTGTTGCAGTCTTTACTTGATGTAAAAACAGGACTGCATTCAGTTCTAAGTCATTTCGTCCGGTTTTAGCTCTGACTTCAGCAGCTTTAGGCATCTTTATTTTGGTCCTCATCGTTAGGATTTATTTCTGCCGTCAGCCAGCGTATTTCATAACCTTTGAAATCAGGCCAAATTTGAGTTTGACCTGAGTATACTGGGATTTAAGCTACCGCTCTGTGGCAGGTTATTTGTTTTGGACCACTAACTACTGCATTATCACACGAGTGACATTGTAAAAGAGCGTGATGAGATCTTATCAAGGCACTTCTGTGCCAATCAAAAATTGAGCCAAAGTCTAGCGGTGTTATGTAACTCTGAGGATCACCTTACTCTGCCTAGATAATCAGATAATGGCGTCTACATGATTATTTCATTAGTTTGTGTGTTGTCTTAAAAGTGTACATACAAACTTATGATGCCAAAGCTGAAAATATAATAAATACCATTAGCACATGACTAAAATGTAATTTTTACTCTTATACTCTTATACTTTGTCATTCTCTCCAAACTCATATGTGTCAGTTGCTGTTAAGTGGCCTCATATTGTCCTGAAATTCCCAGATTAGATTTAGTGTCCCAGTCTGCTGCTGTGTGTGACTGTATGTGTGTATTTTGGTGACATACAGGCTGACAGCTGTGGGTGAACAGCAGCAAGGACACTGGTAGTCCAAAGAGTATAGAGCTGTTTGTTTTTAATAACATGCCAGAACAGAGGGATGTACCGAGGGGGAAGAGGGATGAAGGGAGGATAAATAACCTCAGTATACAGAACATCCGGCCTCCATCATGCTGGACCCGGGGTTTTACAACTGGACCTACCAATATACTGACCCATGACACCAGTCTTTGCCATTAAAATCATATTTGAAAACGTTATTTCTTTCCTTTTTCTGCTTATTTTTGTCCTCCAGGGGATATCCTGGAGTGACACTTGGCCTTAGACCTTTGTCTGACTTTATGGATTCTCTGGCTGACATCTGTCCTCTTAATGTCCACTGCAAAATGTTGCCCAGTCAGATAAAAGTGTAACACGCACTGTATAGAGTTTCAAGAAACGAGTGATGAGTATTGAGCGATCACAATGTAAAAACAGGCAGGGATACAGGATCCTTTCGCAGTTAGTGGTTGCCAGTCGGAGTTTGAGACAAACCTGTCAGTATTGGGATGTACTAAATCAATTTTTTCTTTCCTGATAGAGATTCTAATACCTCAGATCAGGGTATCTGCCGAGTACCAATCCGATACCAGCGCTCTCTTTTTTTCAAAATGTATAATCTATATCAGGGGGAACCAAAAATTCTTGGAATCATTAAAAAACTATCATTATCAATCTTTCAGCGGTACCTTTCTTATCCCCTTTAAAGTACTCTTGTTGAGATGCGATATACTTGTCCTAGCGCGTCGCCCATTCCTGCAAACATTTCCTGTAGTCATCTTTTGTCACCGTGTCCAGCGAGTCTCTTGCGATTCTTCCTGAATTTCTTCCAGGGTGGTGAATCTTCTCCCTTTCATTCCCAGTTTTAGTCCAAAATAACTCATATATTATTTACACTATTACACTACACTATTTATTTGTTATTTGGTGACATGGCTTGTGTTTTGCAAGAGAGGGAGAAGGAGAAAAGAGGGAGAAAACAATACTGTAGATCTAAATCTGGTTATGTTTCTAACTTGGTGCCCAACATTAGTTGGCTTTCCACAAAAGTTAGAAGATTTTTCTTCCTGCCAGAATACTACAAGCTGCATTCTTCAATTGACACATGGAGTTCATAAGTGGTTCTGCTGAGTGACACGAGTGGGCAGCATAGCAGAAAAACATAACAAATAATGCTTTACTTTGGCTGGTAATTTTTGTATGTGCCTCAATGGTGAAATGAATGTACAGTATGCGCACTCAAGTGATGAATCAAAACTTACAATAGTGCCTCTGGAAGAGTGGTGACTCAACATTTTGATTCAGATTCAGACAAAATTATTTATCCTAGAAGGGCAATTTTGTCTGCAGAAAGCGCGGCTCACCAATGTTTATCCTTAGGTATAAGTCAGCACAGACTGTCAATGTGTGTATGTGCAGTACACTGACATCAGGTTACATGATTTCTGACAACTGAGGTCCCTCAATATTGAAGGGTTAGCTATTACTGCTATTTGAGGCTGTTAAAAAGAAGAACAACCTTCTGCATCCTCAAAAAGACAAAATATGTCTTTGGATAAAGCTTAAGGGGGAGAACATACTTCTATTTTGCAACTACTGAGTGTTCGCACTTGTTTTATGCATGCAATCTTATGTATGTGTGCATATTTGTGCACCTGAGGCTCTGTGTTGTTTGGTTGTTGTCGAGGAGAGCCTTGGTCTAATTGAGCAGACATCAGACTTTGATTAATATTGTTGATGAGTGCTGCCAGCAGGGGTGAAGACACAGAGAGGAAGAACTGTCAGACAAACACCCAGGTAACATCCTTCATTCCCCCCGCCTCCTCGCCAGCTCTCTCACTCCCTGTACTCACAGGAAAGGATTCAGTGCCCCACTGGTTCACTGTTGATTACACCATTGTCTGCTTAGGCTGCAGTGTCTGCTCCAAGGCTGCTGCTGCTGCTGTTTAATATAAAATTTACCGTGAGCGAGATCTGAGAAAAGACAACGAGTTTTGCAGCTTCTCTCAACTATAAATTTGGCGGTGGGAACATTCCAAGCAAGCAGTTGATGCACGGTGACATGGATAAGGTGGAGGCAACATTAGGATTGTATAGAGTAGAGGAAGGGATATCCTCATTTCCTGGGTTTGGTTCATTGTCCTAGCTGGCACTGTCTCAGGAAATGTCCCTAGAAGACATAACTATTACCAATCAATCATCTGATGATTGATTGTTTTTACACCATCCTGTATGAACCTTATTTGTCCTTACAAGTATGTCAGGATACTGTTTTAATATAATTTAATAAACTAATGTAATGACTGAAAGTTGGTTGCTTAAGCACAAGATCTGGCCCGGACTAATCATTACACCATTATTCATTCAGTCAAGAGTTAATTGGAAGGCAGGAAAACACTCTGTCCAATTTCCAGCCCATCACAGAGCTGACAAACACATTACAATTACACTGAGGCTATTCAAAGTCCTCAATTCATCTGATTGGATGTTTTTTGAACAGTAGCCATACGTAACAGGCAATTCCATTTAGAATGTTTTTTGCACTAATTATCAAAATAAAGTCAAAATCATAATGGATGTGTGACATGTAAACACCCTGGTCAGATAAACTTGCCCATTGGAAAATACATTTTATTACATGTGGTTTAAAATCCCAAATTTTGACTACTTTCTGTTTTCTGGTACTCTTCTGTGCATGCTTATCCACTTAAGTCAAACATTTTCCCCTGGGAAGATGTATCACTCTGTCTTCCACCATTTGTGATTTACGAGCACTCTCTACTACTTTTTCTAAACTGCGTAAACACATTTTAATTATCTATACAAAACGAAATCCTTGAGATGCATCACCTCGTTTTCAAGAGGGTTCTGAGATTAAATTATGGTTTACAAATTCTGTAAAAGCGTATTTTCCATATACAAAAACACTAAAACTGGTGATGGTGAATCCGTGATGTCCAGTAGTTTCAGGAAAACAAACCAAAAACAGGTTTCTATTCTAACTCCAGTGGTAGTATAGCCTTTTCAAATAACAACATTTTGTATTTCAGCATAAAAACATAGCAGTAAACTGATAATATTACCAAGTGCTGGACACACAACTTTGCACATTATGGAGTCCTTCCTGGGTTTAGTTTATCTAGCGTGTCAACCCTGCTTTCTGTTGCACAAATACAGGAATTTACAGTATATTTGATCATTTTTTCATAGTGCTAAAGAACATTTTTGTAGGAGTCGTCTATTAAATATATTTAAATCTGAAAGACAATAATTCATTCTTGATGTATTGAAGCTAACCACTGAGCCAATCTGCTGTCTTGTCCATTATCTTGTATTTTATGAGTCACATACTGTAACATCACACTGGATGTGACGGTCCTTGAAGTGACAGAATGTGGGAGTTCATTGAAAAACAGTGACAATTATTTCCTTATTTGCGGGGAAATACTATTCCCGCGGGGACCCAAAGCTCTGTCATTACAAGGAGATCAGGAGCATCACACTTCTAAAAATAACATCAGCACCAAATCTCTTCTAGTAACGTGAAGGATGTCTGGACAGGGCTGGTGATTCCAACTTCACAAGAAATGTTATTAAATGTCTCATCACCTTGTTATTGAAGCTCTGAAATCATGCCAAACTTGTTTAAAAATTGGAATGCCTGAATAAAAGTTTCAAGCTGGAAAAACACAGGAAGAGATTAGTCGAGCTAATGTTTTTTCATTACACAGCACTGCAAATTAAAATAAGTAGTTTACCTGTTTGAGGTGTGCTGGTCATCTGCAGCTCTTCATCAATCATCATCACTGTGACTGTTTCTGCTTGTGGTATTCCTCCCTGCATTATTTCAAACTGATCTGCTAAACAAATATGTTGTTGTGTCGCTAACGAAGCTCTGCTAATTTGGTGAGGAACACATTTCATTCCCTGTAAGTTCTTCGCAATAAAAGTCTCCCATTATTTAGCAGTAAAGCAGGAAATGATGGGTTTGCATCGGCGGTAACTTAACACGACTCTGATATGGCTGCCCCTCAGCAGGCTTACGGAAAGCTGGCCAATCAGAACAGAGTGGGCTCATCGGGAGGGGGGCCTGAAAGAGACAGGAGCTGAGACTGCCTGTTAAGAGACAGAGGCTTAACTGATAGTCTGATTGATTAGATCATCCTGATGAGCAGGTTGGCACCTTGCATGGTAGCCCCTTTCATCAGCGTATGAATGTGTGTGTGAATGGGTGAATGTGACTTGTAGTGTTAAAGGGCTTTGAGTGGTCAGAAGACTAGAAAGGCGCTATGTCAGTGCAGTCCATTTACCATTTGTCTTTAGCCTTCCTTCATTAAATTACTCAAAACTATTTGCTTGAGAGGACTCAGTTTATCCGAATAAAGTTTTTTGTTTGCTTGCTAATACACTAACATGTCAATACAAATTAACACTAGTCTCTACTAGGTATATTAGCAAATGTATAAATATATCTGATGTGTTTACAACAAGACAGGGCTGGTTATCTTACAATTTGTACCTGTCACCAGACAAACAAAAAACAAATTTGATCTGATGTGTCAGAATTGAAATGATTAGTGTGATGAGAAAGGTGATAATTGCAATAATATAAAAAAAAGTAAGAGAGTAAGAGAGCTGTGAAGTAAGAGAAGAAGTGAAGAAGTCTTTTTTTACCACTTTAAATTCCCATTTGAAAGTTTCTTGTAATGATATCCCTAATATTCTGGCCGTGGTTATGTGGTATGCGTCTTAACCAGTAGGCTGCACTGATTTTAACTTTTAATTGTTTTAATCAGGTTTCTACAAAGCATAAACTGTCATTTCAGCTTGGCATGAGCAGTGCTGGCAACAAAAGTTTAAACTTAACTCAATTTCTTACCTAAATGCTCCTTGGCAATCATAGTTGATTTATGTTACGTTGAGTTACTCCTCACTTTTTTATGTGCATGGGCTGGCCTTTGACTTTTTTTCAAAGAACAAGATATTTTCAGATATTTCCAGTGTTCAGGAGAGCTTATTTCAAGTTCATCCAAGTCTTGGAGCTGCTCCCATGTCAGCCACTGAATGTGGTCTATGAGAGAATGAACAGGACTTATAGACCCCCGAAGTAATACTCCCCTACTTCAGCTTCCAGTGTCTTCAGTGTTTCATAAGACTGTAATATCATTCAACTGGATTTCCATTCAGATATTTATGTTTACTGGCATGGTACACATTTAATTATAACTGGCAATCGGGTGTTTTAAACACATTATCATATCCATATTAACAGTTATTATGGTTTCATTTAATGGTGGTCATTGCCATTCTCGAAGTCATGCTGCTATAATAACATTATTAATTGTAATTCCTTTTAATATGACACAGAGGCCCTCTCTTTAGAAAGTGATTCCAGAGGGACTTCACTAAGCTGTCTGTGTGTGAGCATGTATGATGATTTATGCATGTATTTATGAATATGTGTGTGTGTGTGTGTATGATCAGCTATCTTCATCAGCCTGTATGTGTGTGTGTGTGTGTGTGCCTGTGCACTTTACTAGTCTTATCATATAATTAAGTGGCATTTAATAGACTGTTCTTAAACTCAGTGATGTCTCCACAAACAGTAGAAGAGAGGCTTTACAGTATATAATCAGTTAAATTGTCAGTGGATATTAGCATTATCTGCTCTCCCCCGTAATGTGATTTCTTTATTATGTTTCAAATTTCATTAAATGGCAATATCTGAGCCAGAATAATTAAGCAAATATTGGCCCAGAGATCCTGGAACGCCGGCATTTATGACACCCAATAAAAACATTATTAAAGGGGTGATTCCTGTTGAAAGAAGGTAAACATCAAGCCGTGTCACGTCACTCTCAGACGGCGTATGAGCGGGTACGGAGGGATCAGGAGAAGAGGAGAGAATGGCAAAGATGAAGGGATGAGGAGAGGACAGATTATGTTTGACAGACAGATAAAAGGAGGGGAGAACAGCCATGATGAGGACAGCTGAAGAGGCAATAAAGGTCACAGACGGACGAGGAGTGAAAACAGGGAACCAGGGCAATAATGACTGGATGATGACAGACCATTGCGGATAACTGTGATTGGAAGGAAGACGGGACGGATGCCAGGTTGCGACAGAGAACAGAGCTGGAAAAATAAGCGAAGGGGAGAGGCAAGGAGGGGAAGGAGTGTAGGAGATGGAGATGAGAGAGGGAAACGGAGGAAAAAAGGGAGGACCCCAACGCATGCGAGATGAAGAGGATTAAGGGATTGCACACATCAAGGAGGGGAAAAAAGATGTGTGGGGGAAGAAGAATGAGTGATTGAAGATGGGAGGAGGCAAAAGAGGGGAGGAGGAGGCGTCTAAGCAACAGAGGAAGCGACGGTGGTGCAGGAAGAGGCCTGCTAAACCTAGATAGCAAACAGGGATGGCAGGAGAAAATGTAGAATGAAGTCTTGACGACTTGAGGATATCTCAGGTTTAATTCTCCCTATAGGCGCCTTAAAGATTGCCCCCGGAGGGACCAATCGCACCAACATTATGTGAGGAGATTCACATAGGTTTGAGCTCAGACGCCAGGCCAATGGATCATGCTTGAGTAGCTCCCTCACTGACAGAACTATATGGAAGGATGGCAGCAACGTTCAAGCCAATTAGAGGAGCTCTCAGCCAGTTTTTAGTGCGAGATAAAGCCGAGCACTGCCTTCTGCAGGCAGATTGGGTGATGGATCGCAGACGACACACACACACACACATCACACCCGACGTAAAGTGGGAAAGGCTAGTGAGTCTCCATCTGGACTGTGCACGGCTATCTTTCTTCTCTTCCTCTCGCTTCGTCTTTTTTTTTGCCTCCGTGCACACAGGGATGTTCTGTGCCTCCGTTCAAATTTGGCTGGCGCTTGGCTTCGCTCCCCATTTAATAAAACCGGAGCTACGCGTGGATACGTGGAGAGGAGAACCACAGGATGGATGAATGGTTGGATGGAGGGATGGAGGGATGGATGGAAGGATAGGTGGGCGGGCGGGTGTGCGAGACATCGTCATGCTTTATTATGTGCTCTTCCTCTCATATCCTTGCTTGTTTTAATATGAATAGCTACTTGTGGAAGGGAATGAATTCATAGCAGCACGCAGAGCACTACCAGCGTTATTGGCTGCAGCATTGAGTGGCAGCCTCCTTATGTACCAGAGCAGCTTTGCAGAGGATATAATAATAAACCCCTGTGAGAGGTGGCAAATAAAAAAACAACAGGGATAAAAGTACATCATATCAGAACCTGGTTCCTTGGAAAATTACCCTTCCCACCCCCACCTTCCCTGATTATTCTGTACTCTCTTCATCATCCTCACCCTCATCCTCTTGCTTATTTTATTACTCATTTGCCCTAACAAGCACGCATTTTTTAACATTTCAGCCCTCTGAAGATACCTCCCCATCCCATGCGGGAGTTGGAACAGCACAGTGCTTTCATCTGCCGTCCTTTCCCCCCTCTTCCCATATTTGTTCGTCTCTTCTTTCTCCTCCTCGACAGGTGTCATTCAGCATTGCTCGTCCCTCTGTCAGGGCTGTCAACTACAAATGGCAAAATGAAGCAACTCCTTCAACATTAATATGAAACTACATTATATTTTTAAGTCTTTTTCACATCCCTACATCCCATCCTGGTTTGATGATGTTTTTTAAAGCGTCTTGTTTCTGCTGCAGCTGTGCTTGCTGTGGTGAAAATCAGCCGAACACAAGCACCAAGTGCAAGTTAAAAAGTATGTTGTGGTTTGGTCCTGTAAAGTGACCCTTTTGATTATTTTCACTGACTCCTCAAGAGAGTTTGTCAAATCAAATATCCCCAACCCTCCTCAGTCTGGCGGACAACAACTTCATAATGCTCCAGAAATAACATGACCAGCGGCGACCCTGTGTGCTTAAAACTGAGTCCAGATTTGATTGCATCAGGTCTTTTGAAAGTAAGTTGACACCTCGTTACCTGTGTCTAATTATTTAGGATAATTTAAGCTTTTAGTGCTTGCTCCCCTTGTTTTCAGATATTTTATGATGTTTTAAACTATTATAAAAATATAGATGTGGAGATAGATCACAGCTTTGAGTTCAGCTGCAGCAGCTTGGAAACAACAGAAAGTGACAGAACAAGTTATGAAGCTACAAGCTGCAAGCTAGCTCACCTGTAAGCATTGTTCCAAGTTAAAGCAAAGCACATTTAAGAACACAACATCTACTCCATAAAGTGTAATGCAATGTGCAATATAATATACATTTGTATATATTTTAATCTTGACTACTACTCTGTCTTGTCTCCTTTTTTACAATTGTTACTTGGTACTTTAATTGGAACTAGAGCTCGAAGAAGCTAAGAAGCTAATTTTACTGCCTTCAGTGTCACCACCTGCTGTGTTGCTGTGCATGTGACAATAAAGCTATTGTTTTTCGGCCAGTAAAAATACCAGTAGAGAGGTGAGTCTCTCTAGACTCTAGTTAGTGTTACGATACGCCATCATTTTTTCTTTTCTTCCTATAGAAACATTGTATGAAACAACATGCAAACACTTGATTTATGTATTTCAGTTTAACACTAAAGAAGACACTGGCAGTTATTCTCTTTTGGAGAAGATGACAGGTAAGAACCAGATGATCAAGAAGGGTTTGGTTGCGTGGAACATTGTCTCCCAAAGGAAATGAAGAATGATCTTTTTTTGTCCATCATGGGTCACATCTCATTGGTTGTGGGACGCATGAATTTACTTTTCCTCCATGAGTGAACCCGCTGTTTGTTTGTCTGGAAGTGTCTTTTTTTTCTGGATGTCAAGTAGTCACTTCAAGAGTTAGTCAGTTGTTGAGCAAAATTGAAAAATAATAAGCCAAGGGATGGATTGTTTTTGTTTACTGTTTGTCATTGGCTTGAGATGGTTAAATAATGTAAGAAAAGGAGCAATGAACCTGGGAGCCATGCATTTTACATCTCTTCATGCTTTAATTAAAGCAGTGACTTCAGTGGGACACACAAAAGAGGGCTCATATCTGCACACCCACGCAAAAACACACATAAGCACACACGTACATTTTCACACACACACACACACACACACACACACCTTTGACAGCACAATCATTGAGCCTACATCTCATGAATCTGGGTCACAGGAACACAGAGCATACACATCCTTTGATGTGTCATTAGGCTTCTCAATTTCCTCGAATGCAATGCTATTCAGGAAGGAAATTTCAGATTGGCCAAGGAGAATAATTTGGCATTGGTGAATGGTTATTATCGGTTTGCACATGATTCTGGATGAGATACAATATTCACGTTGCATCTAAATCTCCCCTAATGCCTGTACTGCTTTATAGTTTTTAATCTGTATTCATTAAGAAATGCTAACAAGTGTTATTCTCTTTTATTCTATCCATCTCTTCCCTCATCCAGTGTAATCAGCAACATTTTAACCTGCACCATCAAGGTACTGATTATACAGACACACACACACTCACACACACTTACACAATATAGCAGATTCCTCTAATCTCTGCTCCTTTCTTCCTGTTGTAATCAAACATCTTCATTCATAATTGAAGTGGTGATAGCAGAAAAAGATGAGGAAATTGAGACAAAGTCCGTCGGGTTTCATCGTGATTATGAGTCCTGGGGAACGGGCTCGGTGTGTGTGTGTGTGTGTGTGTGTGTGTTTCCTACACAGTAGCTTCAAGACAAACAGAGGTAACAAGACGCAGCCTCATCAAATGCCAGATGAACACTCCAATAATATTTTAAGTTCTTGCTCCAAGCTCATTGTCTCACCCCTAAACAGTCCAACATGCTTATGAAAATTTTTGTTGTGACGAGGAGACGAGGCCGGGATCAGAAATGAATTAATATTATTCTGGAATCAATTGCGCAAACACTCTATAATTGCCAGTTTAATTGCTAACAGAAGAAAAAAAAACCAGAACATTAACTCAAGTGCCTGAATTATTTTGACTTTGCCCTGTTGCATCAAATTAGTTTAATGTCTTTTTTTGGTGGGGAACTATTTTTTTTATGTATTAAATCGTGCCATCTCCCTATTTAATGTCATTTATATGATGATTTGGGTTTTATTAGTGGAAATGAATGAATCTATTAGCAGAGTAGGGGGGCCCATCAGTAGGAAGCTAGCCTGCCTGCAGCTGCCTGCTGAGGCTTCACAAGATGATAGATCTCCTACTAGGACGAGTTGGCTTAGCACACACACACACACACATACACACACATACCTCGTCAGAGATGGTGAAGATACTGTAGCTGCTTTATCCCCGCTTCTGGCTGCTTCTCAGCCCATCATGGCAACTTAACCACCCACTGTATCTGCAGCTGAGGTAACACCGGAAAGCAATAACGCTGATATCCAAGGTTAAAGGTGCCAGATTTTGACAAGCTATGTCATCATTATCAGCCTGTTTCTGTGTGTGTGGGAAAGAAACACGGGGGGTTCAAGGTATTTTCTTTCACAAATCCTCGGCTGAGACGCAGCAGGCATAGAATGTTTGAAACTCACTGTGTGATATAGGGTGTTAGCTTTAGGTTTTCATCTAAATCTGCCTAAAGGGCAGAAATACTCCATGATTTTAGCTGTAAGTCAAACCCTGCAATCCTAATATAGCCAGGGGAAACAACAGCCTCTGCCATAATCAGGCGCCGGCACGATAAGCCCTCGGAATCTAAAATGCGTTTCACCCCTCTCCTCCTCTGCCACAAGATTCATTTCACAAATGCAACTCTAAAGAGAGCAAAGGGTTGCACAGAAGAAGAAAAAAAGCATCTATCACTCTGAGGCTCTATCAAATCCATCTGCCGAGGTGTATTATTTGAGACATACTCCTTATCCTCTCTTTTCAAATGCGCCTCTTTGCATTTTTTTTAGCATGACCAGGTCGTCAAAGGATCAAAGCACCGGCGGAGCAGCAAAACAGGGACTGTTTAACATCTTAACAGGTAGAGAAAAGAATATCTAGACCGGCGTTAGGCCTGTCTGGTGAGGCAGAATAGAGTGGGCGTGTGGGGTGTGTGAGGAGAGAGCAAAGCCAGTGATGTCTGAGAGCCGACAGCCAGCTGAGCTACTGACTATACAGGTGCTACATGAAATATTGAAATACCATGTACCATGTAAATAGACAGAATTATTGTATAGTTAATAAAAAAAAACTGTTAGAGGAATAGATGAAATGGAAAATATGGTTATTTGTTTTTTTTGGTGAGAGTTAGATGAGAGTATCAATACTACTCTCATATCCATTATATATGAAGCTGGAGCCAGTAGACAATTAGCTTAGCGTATCCTCAAGACTGTAGAAGGGGGAAACTGCTAACCTGGCTCTGTCCGAAGGTAACAGAATCCACCTGCCAGCAACTCTAAAGCTCACTAACACAATAGTTGTTTGTTGTTTAAACCTTACAAAAAATAAAACTTCATTTTGTGGTTTTATTTGCGGGAATTCTCCTTGCCCTGGCACAATCACTTCATGGACTCTCTGCTGATTGGCAAGCAACTTCATGATGACAGTGCACAGTCACTGATTTGTCTCGCTCATGACTACCCCTACACCCCCTCAAAACTACAAATTGTAGTTTTTACACTTTTTGTACAAATAGGGATGGCCACATATAAGAATGGTGTCGAGCTTCTCAATTAATTCATCTGAATCTGTATTTGAGTTGGGAAACCTTTCCCTTTGGTTTGGTTTTTATTAACGCAGAAAAAAAGTGAACCAAAATGCATCATTAAAAGCCACATGAGAATGTTTGCTCCACTCATTGGTCAGATATATCTGGCGAAGGAGCAACAACGTAAAAACAGGGAGACGGTCCTATCTGCTCACATATCAAGAAGGCAGTGCACCTTGTTGCTAGTCCAGGATGGACCTCGATTCATTCTCTGCTAAGCTGCTAGCACCTGTTCATTTTGCTCATCTGCATTCCAGTTTGGAAAGCGCACCCAGTTACAGGAAGCGTTTAGCTTGAACTTGAGTGGGCTTTGTAGTCAGGTTAGATTCACGTTTCCAAGCAAACCAGAATTCATTTGTGACCAAAACAACTGCACCAAGACTCTTAAATAACCCGAAAGGAAGTGGTCTCAATGCAATTGTTTTGGTCTGCTGTACAACTGCTGTGTTAAGATCTGCCTAAATGAATCATATCAAGGGGGGAAAAGAACTAAAGTCTGATCCAACCAGACTAAACAATGCAGGACTGAAAATGCCGTAACTATCGGCAAGAAAGCAATAAGCGCATTTCTGACAATGTTGAACAATTTCTTTAAGAGGACTTTAAGAGCCTCTTCCCATCTCTACAGTGCATTTTTCATCGGTGTCAACAAGTTGTATTTATTGTGAAATCTTGCTGGATAACTTTACAACACACTACAGATCCCCTTAAGTTTTTGCTTCTTATTTCTCTTCTTGTAAACAAAAATGAGAAGAAAGGGAAAAGAAGGCAGCATCGTCTTCTTTGTTGAATGGGATTCATGGGAAATGTGAAAAGCACAAAATGCTGCACATGGACCTTTGTCAGCAGTCTGTACAAGTAAGAATGTGTGAATAGTCAAAGTATAAAGGAAAACCCACCTGGAAAAAAAAACTTCCACTAAAAATACTTAGCCACAATGAGGTAGCTTGCATTTCTGGGACTATTTTAGGATCAAGATGACATGTTATGATGTCGACACATTTCTTGTGCAGCAGCAGGGAAGTATGATAATGGAAAATGTCTCAACTAAGTAGAAAAAAACTGCGGTGAACATCAGCTTTTTGTGTTTGTCCTTCAGAATCAGTGAGCAAAGGATTCTTGCTCTGACAATCAACAGTTACATATAATGGAAGAAAGTCATTGTAAGAATGAGGAGTTCCTCAGTAGACCAGAATGTATAGTGATCACACAATATGTTGTTTCCTGAAACACTTTCTGAGATGGAAAGAAAAAATTACATTTTAATCAGAAAATAACTTCCTGGAAGGCTCTGAAGATCAAACACGGATGATATCCAATTGTAAAATTATCGGAGGGGTGTTTTTTTTTTTTTTTCCTCACAAAAACATGTATTCAGATTTAACTCCCTTCCATCAATCTCAGCCTCTGCTTCCTGTCCTCCTCCCCTCTGTCTTAAAATCCTTTTTTTCCCCACCCTGCCTTTTTGTGTTTCCCTGTCTGTGTCTGTCTTTATCTTCTCCCTTTTAAAAAGGGCCGATTCCTTCTCCTTTGTTAATGTGACAAATCTACTCTAATGACTCTGCAGTGGCTCCAGGCGTCTCACGCTGAAAAACTAACCCCCTTTCTTCAGACCCTTCAGTCACTCCCGCACATTATTCCGCCCTCTCTATAGTCTTTTTAAGTCTTTCTGAAATTTCTTGACAAACTCGTCCTCTGAAAAACAAAATGAAAAGATTGCCTTGGTCTCATTCATTCCTCCCCCCCACCAGCACCTCCCTTCGCCGCTGCCACCGCCACCGCCACCCTCACTAAAATGACAGACTTTGTGCAGCGCAGGCTGCTGTCATGTTGATGTTTCTGACATAAAACAAGCATGCGACTCAAGCTATTGTGACATTCATGTCTGACACTTGAAACTCTTTGAGGAGCTTGTCCTACTCAAGTCAGAGCTCTCTTATAGGTATTCTTTTTTGCTTTTACATTCTGCACTGCGTCAGGAGGCTACATCGAGTTTAGTCCGACTCTGAGAGGTTGAACAGGTGGCCGCACACTCTCGTTCTCTGTCAGCTCACTCCTACCACCTCTCCAATTCTACATGGCAAGATATGCATCACTGCCATAGCAACAATAGCCTCCCCAGCCCACAGAAAGAGGAGCAGGGAAGGGAAGATCTTGGCTGCAATCTAAGTTAGTCAACATCTTAGAGAGAGTGAGATACATAAGTGCATTTGGGGGTCTCTCTTTTTCTCTGCCATCAGTCAGAGCATGGTTGTGGCTATATAATGAAATGTTTTAATCTCAGAGCAAGAGAGAGAAAAATAGGAGAAAGAGGAAGGGAGAGAGGAAGATCTCTTTTCCCTCCTTTCTCTCTTCCTGTCGGGTGGCGGTGCATTGCGTTTGATGCCTGCGATAAGACTCTGTGTGGCTAATGAGGAAAGCGCAAGGCATACTCATTAAACTGTGTGTATATATGTGTGAGTGTGTGAACAAACTGCAAGTGAGAGAGGGGAGAAACTCATTAGAATTCTCCCATTCTCAAAGGCCAAGTTAGTGAGGAGAATGGAGACATGGCCAAGCAGCCTGTTGCACCCTTTGTCAGCGTGGAAATAGGAAATACACATGCATTCATAAATACATGTACAACATTAAGTTAAACTGATGTGGAATATTGAAGTTGTTTTTGTATTAAAACATCCAATAGCTTATATTTCTTCATTGATCTTAGTATCTTAACAGACTATTCATTGTATTCTAGCCAAACTGTTTCACAAAATTACAGGAATTCATTGGTTCCTTGTAACTAATTATCACTATTGTCAGGGTGGTGGCTAAATAAACAGTATTTAGAGCATCATATCACATTAAAAAACCCCATCGAACCCAAACAACATCTTCATAAAACTGGAATCTGATCAGCATATCTTATTAGAATCACTTTTGGTAAAAGCAAAACAGTCCAGCATTTTTGTACTTGTGCTTACTTGCCATCCTAATTGGCATCAATTTCAGTTGGTATCATTTTGGCAAAATAAAGACTAAAAGCAGGAAGAAACAAAATAGCTCTATTGAAAATATGGCTTTCAACAGCTCCAAAGGGGTCTTGTAGACATCTTATCTCTATAAGCAATGCAAAAATGTAAATATATGTCTGTCATAACTACCGTAATTCTACTGTGAACAAAATCCAGTTGAAAAGCTAAGATACTACGTGTAAATAAGACAATTTTAGTGTTGCTTCTTTGATTTTGTTTTTTTAAATTATGATGGAGTAAGGCTAGCCATTTCGCCCTGCCACTAACCTTTGTGCTAAGCTAGGCTAAACATGTTTAAGACTTACAGTACGTCTACTGGACACAAAGATATACAATTGACAGCCAATAAGTGTAATTGTCATGGTGTGTTTGTTTTTTTTCTCTTTGCATCATTTGCACAACTTTGATGGACTCTGCTGGACTATCTGCGTTTATTCAGCCCAAACATGTACCAACTGTACGTTAGCTGTAAGCTAGACATTAGCTGTAAGCTAGCTAGCAACAGACTCACTCACCGTGTGTGGGAGTGTTTCTGTGTGTTTGTGTTCAGTTCAGCTTCTAACTGAACTCAGAACTCACTATAAACTCTGTTTCTTTGTTATTTCCCTCCAGTCTCTCTCCTTTTTCCTCTTTTTCAGTCTCTTTACACGTTAATAAAGCCCCGGGACGGGTGTGTTTATGTGTCAATTTGCGACGGCCCCGGCATATCCACATCTACTCACGTCTTTGCATTGACTTTAATCACGCCGTGTCTAAAATACACTATGCATTCTGTCTGAACGTATAGTCAGAATTCACTTCCATAAACTTCCCATAAACAACCAGTGTAGTATCATCACTTTTACAATAAAGTAGCATATTTTTATTTCAGACCAGACCACCATATAGCAGAAGCTAGTTAGCAAGCAAAGGTAGCTAACTCAAAACAAAATGCATAGAAGATACAGTTACATCATCTATAACGTCACTACAACTGTAGGGCGTTGGAATTGCAACTTTTATTCTTACACAAAAGAAATGAATGAAACAGATTAAATATTACCACTATCTGAACTCTATTCTATACTCTCTATTGACGCTATTGGTCTACTCCATGAATTCATGCATCAAAGTTAATCAAAGTGGGGCCTGGTATGAAACCCGCCATGAACTGATCATCTGATCAAGATTATTGAATTAAATTAACTGAATTTGGTGGAAAATGTCACTGTTTGTAACAAACATCTTGAGTAGATGAACCCTTCCCCATCCCCATGTCCTCCTTCCAGCGTCACTGGTGTCATTCAATTAAACATGGCTCCTTTGTATCGTGGTTCTTGGTTACAAATATGGTGCGTTGTTCAAAGCTGCTTCTTCAGCTGCTGTAATGAGAAGAGCTGATTCCACTGAGAGCTGCGTTGCCTCTCCTCCTGGTGACTCTACCACCATCTACCACTGAACTCTCTCCCACTCCGCCCAGCACTTCAGAGCCACAGGCAAAGTAGTCTTTGAGGTTTCATGTCTTGTGGGGCTTTTGCAAGTTAGTGTGTATGTATCCGAGTGTGCTTGCAGAGAAGAAGACAGCATGGAGTGTTGTGTGCATGTAGACCACAGTTTTCTATGTGTGAAATAAGTTTTATATGACAATTCAGTGTTTTGTTTTTATATTTTACTGAGACATTATTTGAGTTCATTGACAATGTCCATACTGGGTTTGCAGCCCCGATTTAATCATGTTTCAAGTTTTTTATGTGCAATAGTGATAACTAATCATCAGAATTATAGCGTCATTGTGATTCACAATGGAAAAAAGTAAATAAATAAATAAATAGAATAATAATAACAATAATACAAAGAAGAGAAAAAAGAAAGAAAAATAAATAAACAAATTCAATGTTATCGGTAATGCTGTCTTATATTAATGAATATGTCTTTTATTTATTTATTTATTTATTTTTGACTAATTGTTTAATCCAGAAAATGTCAGAAAATGGTGAAAAATGTCCATCACAATTTCCTGGAGACCAAGAGCTATAAATTTGCTTTCTTTCTTCTAGATAGTACATGTGTTGACTCGGGCTGTAACCAACATAAACCTTGGACAACTACAATTGTAACTTGTGTTGATGGGTAATAGAGGAGGTGTTTCTAAGAACTGGTTGCCTACTTTTCTAGCACGTATGCACAACTACACAGTACTTAGTTGAGTTGATGGGCTAATTGTGAAGGTTTTTCTTAGTATTTCAGCTGTAGTTTTTTCTGTATTTACCTACCAGTGGTAATTACCCAGTAATATACTATAATTTACCATATATTTACCAGGTAAATGCTTAGTAATTAGGGGACTGTAAAAGGAAGGGTTACCATTTTATTTATATTTTATTGCTTATTGTTGCTCTGCATGTCTGCATGCGTCAAAACATTGTTATACTCTGTATTGCTTGGTTGTGTTTCATTGCCTTGTCTTGCTTGCATGGCTACATAAACAGTGGATATTTTTGCTGTATTATTGTACTAATGTTTTGCTGTTTCCTGTTGCTCTGCATGATTCGTGCACTGTCTTGAGAATGCTTATTTTGTTGCTATTGTTGTCTTCTGTCTGTAATTTTTAACCATCACTTCATTGTTTTTTCAGAACATCTCGCCAAAGGACTGCCGTTGAAAATTAGCCAGCTGGCAAACAATGGCACATTTACAGAAATGTTAATTAATGTGTGTTGTCCTTATAAATAGATAAATGAAAATAGAAATTAAATTAAAGATTCAATGATTATCAAAAGCATTGGTGATGAAGAGTTTTGTCTGAATGCATGACAGTGCAACATACTGTAGGTTTATACTGAGAGAAACTTTCTTGTGGGCTTTGGGAAACTGATTTTTCAACATTTTCTGACATTTTATGGAACAAACAACTAATCCATTAATTGATAAAATAATCGTCAGATTAATCTATAATGAAAATAACTGTTAGTTGCAGCCCTACTTCACTACTTTTGCATAATCAGTGCTCAAATGATTAATATATTAATCATTATTTGATCTATTGAAAAGTAATAGACAACAATTTTGATCAAATGTGAGAGTTTATGGTTTTTGTTGTAAATAATTGACTGTTTAATCTAAAAAAAGTTAACATATCTATTAATCACTAACTAAAATAATCATTAGTTGCTGCTCTGTTTATAATTTTAATGGTAGTTCATTACTTTCAAGATCAATATTTTATGTGATTTTGATACATTTACTATATTGGGACATACAGCCATATGACAAAAAAAAATCCTAATTAATATTGTGATCTTGATTTCAACTACATTGCACAGCCTAACTTCATATGTGTGAGTGTATATTTACATGGGATTTTACAGGGATTTTAATTGTAATGTACATTGGGGGAGACACACAGTGTGACTGTGTTTGTGTCTACTGCAGTGGATGCAGACATTTGGTGTTTGTGTTTGTAATAATGGAGGACGCAGGAGGTACATGTCTATAATCAGTATCCTATTTATTCAATAGCAGGGATTATTCCTTACAGAGAGATTACTCCAACAAAGACTTACAGCAGTGCCTTGGTAAACCTTCAAAGTGCCACCACGCTTCACACTCCAGCCTCTGTGCTCGAGGAGCTAATTTGAAAGGAGGGATTGTTCTCACAATCGCAGATTTTTTTTTTTTTTTTCCTTTTTTGTTAAGGTTTCTTGTGAATTACTTCTTTTGAAAAAGCGGCACGTTCCTAAAACACAATATCTGTCTGATTCTGGTAGTCAGTGGGTGAGCTCCAAGATTACATCCCAGCAGACGTCTCATATTTCAGCTACCAAGATTTTTCTACTTTTGAGATTTTTCAAGGTTCAGTGATCAGTAAGATATGATGAGAGAGGGGAGAGGGGAGAAGGGGAGGGACTGAATAGTAGGAATTTGCCTCAGTTCAAGTTTGTGTCAGAAGCAAAGTCAAACAGTTACATTTGGAAACCGTGGTAAGAGGAGACATTGTTTACTCTGCAGCAAAGCAATGCTCAGCAGGTCGTGCCAACAGGCATCGCAGAGCATTGTGGGAGGCTTTTTCCGGAGCGGGTGTCGTCATGGGTTTGTACATCGCACCCATCCGTGTGAAATATTAATGAAGCCGAAATAAATTTTTAACGCGCATTCTCTTCATCATCCTCCCACCTACCTCGGTGTGAGACAATGTGCCAGCAACATACAATGCAGCGCAAATTCAGAGCCAGATACACACACACACACGTACAGTACACGCTCGGTATGACCGACACAAGCTTCAGTGAGCACGTCATCCTTCCACCTTCAGAGGCTTTATTAAAGGAATAATCATCAAAGAGGAGAGGCAAAAAGTATTGTCGCATACTTATAACAAAGCAATCACAGGCAGTCGATGAGAGAGTTGTTGACGGCGGCGGCGGTCAGCTTCTGCTCTGTTTTTGAGTGTGTGTTTTGTGTGATGTTGTAAACTCAACGTGTGATGCAAGGTGCTCTCACACACTCGCGGTGTGGTTTGATTCTCCCCGTCGAGCAGGGTGACCTGGCATTTCGGTGACTTTTAGAGGTGTTACCGTGCTGACATATTGCTCTCTCATTTTCCCAGAGTGCCCCCCCCCCCCCCCAACCCTCCCTCCGTCTCTCACTCCCCATGTTTCATACATCTTTTGTTGTCTGCGTTATTTACTTCATTTCAGACTGGAGTTTGGCTCATGTGCTGTTGTTTTTTTTTTACACGTCTGATATCAAAATGCTGTTAGTTTGTGTTGCTATTAGCAAAAACCTGATATCTTTAAGGGATAAATCCACCCTGGGATGGTTTTACTTTGATACACTTTAAGCATTTTGCTTCATTTTTTCCCCACTCAAACATTTCCCTCAACCTACCTGCTGCAAAACCACTTACATGTTTGAGGCTTTCTTCATTTTACAAAATGCCTTTTGACAGCCAAGAATGAATGAATGACCTGTTGCATAGTGGATTCCTTCCTGTATGTTTCCTGTATGTTTATTGAACGCGTCCTCCTGATCAGATTTTTCATATATGTTATCAATCCATATATAATTTTGTCATCCTGTATTTTTTGCATTCTTTGTCTATTCTGAACACAACATTTATTGCATGTCTGTCCGTCCTGGAGGAGGGATCCCTCCTCTGTTGCTCTTCCTGAGGTTTCTGCCAATCTTCCCTGTTTAAGGTTGTTTTTTTTTTTGGATGGAGATTTTCCTTATCTGAATCGAGGGTCTCAGAATAGATGATGTTGCATTGCTGTACAGATTGTAAAGCCCCTTGTGGCAAATTTGTGATTTGTAATATTGGGCGATACTGATAAAATTGACTTTACTTGACTTGACTTGATGGTGATTTTGAAGAACACCAAAACCTGATGTTTAAGATTCCTTGAAACATTTTCTTATCTTAAACCTGCCCTGTCAATATGGTGAAATTAGGTTATCAGCAAGAATATAGGAAATACATCAACAACCAATTAAAACTGGACCTACAGTTGGTGTATCATGTGTAACAATGTCTGATTGTTTTGTGGTGGATTTTACCTTTTTAGTTTTTAAACACTTTCATTTTGTTCATGGTTGCAGTTCACATTCAGTATACAACCATTTTCCAAAACCTATAACATAGTTTTTAGCTTTCTAAATTTGTGGTACAAAATTTATCTTAGTACACTTACAGTACTTTTAAAGATTTGACCTTGCTTTTTTCACCAAGACCTATTTTCTTTGAGGTATTACCAAAAACTAACTTTGTGAGGCCTGTGGATAATTCTGAGTAACCAAGACATTGTGGCAGATATCAAAACCTTACTTCAAAAAGCCAAACCCAAACATGATGGTCCTCTTTACTCAACTGAATTTAGTTTTAGATCCAAAGATGACATCAAAATCACATTTTGAACCATGTGAAAGACCAAATCAGAGTGGATTTTAAGGAGTACTTACTGCAGAACAGACTAATAATGGCAAAAGCAGTCCTGAGAGGTAAGATTATTGGTTACACTTGCTTAAAGTGGTCTTGGCAGAATCTTCTACAATCATAACTGCAAGAGATAAAAGGAAAATACACAGTTGACCAGAAAACCCTAGTTTAAAAATGTAAAAATATATGTACATCGAAGTTCATATTTACAAATCTAAACAATGGAAATTTTTATTCTGTAATTTGGGTGAACTGACCCTTAAAATAAGTGTCTGTAATTTTTTAATTTTCTATGGAAAATCTGTTGATTGTCCACAGAATACATTACTCTGTTATGGTCTCACAAGGGCTACTTTTGACAACCAGTGTAGTGCATATGATATATGCAGTGAAAGAACTGGATTGTCTTATATTTCATAAAGCAAAGACTGGCCCTGATATCTTAACTAAAGAAAAAAGTTGGATTCCCACGTATATATCTGGCCACTTAGGAACTCCTCCACACTGTCTGTGTCCCACTTGAGGATTCTGAGTTCCTCGGCGATGTTCCCGTTATTGTCCAAAAGCTTTAGTACAGGATCGGAGCCTCGCACGTCCTTGATCTGAAGACTCTTAAACATCTTCAGCTTGTCACTACTGACAAAAGCTTGGACATGAGGGAACCTCCCCAATTTTCATCCGCACACCTGATTGGCCCTGGCCCTGATTTCCTTTTTACACAAGTTGTTTCCCAGGTGCAGGAGCGTTTGGATAAAGACAGAGTAAGACGAGACATGAAAGTGATTTTCTCTCTGCAATCCTAATTACTTGTCTTCCTCTATCTCTAAAAATACATTCATATTTCATCAGGCGTCTTTGCCTCAGCAAACCGCCACCCTGCCAAACTGTCGGTGCGCCATCCGGTGTCATTTTGATCATGGATATTTAGCAAAGAGAGAAAGGAAAAAAATAAATATATATCTCCCAATTATCTGTGCTGACGGTCTTTGCAGAGCCGTTGACCTCAACCCCCTTGTATCTTAGCAATTTAATTTAACCCCGGCTGTGTGTTGTACGTGGTAATTAGAGAGCATTTCAAAGAGAAACTCACACCAGGAGCGCCAGAGAGAAAGAGACGCAGAGAGGAAAAAGAGAGATGGAGATGGAGATAAACACTTCCACATAAGAACATGTAATAGCTGTGAGTGTTTTGAAAGAATAGCTCAAATGCCTCGATAGCTTCACGGCGAGCTGGAGCTGAAAAGAGAAAAGATGAGTAGATCAGGGGAGTTTATGTAAGAAAGAAATATTCTGTCTAGTCATGTTGCAGTGAATAAAAAAGATGACCTCACTTTTTTTGTTACAATGACCTCAATTTGTTGATCATCATTAATCAAACCTCCATTACAATGGCTTGTTTTTTTTTAAAGAAAACATTCTCTATTCTTGTATAACTCAATGATAATAGCCTTAAAAGGTGGGTATCTGAAATGAAAATGGTGGTTAAACTAGGTTTTATGTGCATTTTGGTTGGGGTCTGAGGAGCAGGAAGGATTATAAAACGTTAAATAAAGCAGGGTGGGAGAGGGCTCGCCTCATCCAAATCCATTACTTGAGTCTGCAGAGCTGAGAAGGTCCCATCTCCAATTAGCTGTTTCATCTCCAAGTGGAAATGTGACTATAGGGAGACGCTGCCCAGCAACATTACCTCCTCTCCAATAACTTACAGCTATCAGGAATGAGACTGTGTGAGTGTAAATGTGTGTGTGAATCCTCGGCACAGCACTGCTGGTTGTCAGATTGTCCCATTAATAAGCCTTGGCCTTTATTACCACTTAGCAAGCTCTATTCTGCCAAACGCTGCCTCCCTAAAAGTGAAATCATAGAGTGCGTGTGTGTGTGTGTTTGTGTGTGTTTGTGCACCTCACACGTGCTTGTTCGCGTAGCTGTCAGCGTGTCAGATTACTTTTTAAGGCGGATTGCCATATACATGACTTCGCATTTTCGCTGTCGCTTTGAAGTTTTTCGAGAGCGTCTTTTCGCATCACCTACTGTAAGACTGTGTGTGTTTTTGTGTATGTGTGTGTGTGTGTGTGTGTGTGCCAGCATGTTTGCATGTATTATTTACTTATATATTTATTTTGCAGCATGGCGTGTACTTTGTTTGCGGGGATTACAGACGGTAGGAGCTCAAGCCTCTTAGCCCCTCACAGGCTCCCACAGCTGCCTGCCACTTCTAATGACACTTCAGACTAAGACTGGCTAAGTCCATAGGCAGGTTTATTAGTTTAGAGAATGCTTGAATGCATTCAGCCTCTTTTTGTATGAGTATGTGTGTGTACTGTATGTGTGTGTGTGTGTGTGAGAGTGAGCGATTGGCTTGCTCAGGCAGCTCTGACAGGCCTGTAGAGTTTAAGTGAGAGGGATGCTGTACACGGGGAACATAAACGTCTGCTTTGGCATCGACATGTCCTGACACAACGCGTCAGCATTCAAACAACTCCATTACGTAATGAAGGATGCAAATGTAAATCTCTCTTTCTGTCCCTGATGACTTGAGCTAGTTTCATATAATAATGTCATTTAATCGTGTCTCATTGTTTATTTGACAAGGCCTCCCTCGGGTGCTGTTACAGCACGCACTTTGTATTCTCTGTGTGTGCAGGCGTGTGTTTTTATGTGTGTCCTTTACAAAAAAAAAAAGAGGTATTTGTTTTATGTTGAACCTCTTGCTCAATCTGTCTTAATTCCATTTTTTTTTACATAGACAAATCCACAATAGAGCAGCAAACATGGTTGATTGGCATCATTTCTTGTTTTCATTTTGTTTGTAGTAGCTGGTGCAAAGGCTTTTGGGAAGGAGGAGGCATCACTGTTTACCTGCTGCCACTAATACAGCTGATTGCATGTAACTAGTCTACGATCCTTTCCTGGCCTTGTGTGTGGTGATGTAGTGCTTTATAAAAAGCTGGCAAACCAAAATTAACCTTGTGATAAGGGATGTGCCCGGAGGTAAAACTAGAGCTGCAATGATTAGTCAATTAATTGTAGTAGTAAACAAAATAATAAAAGTAATATCTTTGAGTTGTGGACTGTTGGTTGGGACAAAACATTTTAGGTTGCATCTTGGGTTTTGGGAAACAGTGATCGACATTTTTCACCATTTTCTGACATTTTATGGACCAAACATTAATCGATTATTTAAGAAAAAAATTGACAGGTTAATCAAAAATGAAAATAATCATTAGTTGCAGCCCTACTCAGCACTATATTTTCAGACAGGACACCAGTTTAAGCCTGGTTCGAGACTGCTAAATTGTTTCAGATTCTTTCAGCAATTCAAATAACAAATTAATCAGCCTGATTATAAGGCTACTAGCCTGTTAGTATGTTAAGACACTGATAACATCTACTATGTTTGCACATTAGCATACTAATGTTATGTATGTTAGCATACTAATGTTATTTAGCTTGTATTGTGTTTTTGAAAGATGTTAATATGCATTATTAAGTACATGTTAACAGTGTTAACATGCTAATATCTAGCTTTTTCATTTAATGAGAAATGTATAAAGTTGTCAAGGTTACTATTTATAGTAACCTCGACAACTTTATACATTTCTCATTGTATGTATTGTATTGTATTGTATTGTATTGTATTGTATGTATCATTTCCAACTTTACTGAAGTAGGGACAACAGTTAGAAATTAGCCTTTTGTCTAAAGTACAAAACCTAAAATTAAAAAAAAAACAATTGATAAGGATCCCTTACATTTTGGTTATTGGTAAAGTCTCTGGTGGACTCTCTGCTTCTAAAGTACCCCATTCATACATTACCTTTAGCATACAGATTTATCTGTGCTCAGCTGATATCTATTGGTGTATTTATGTATTTGCTCCCCATCGTCACCTGCACCCTTTCTCTTTTAGTATTACATCCTACTCCAACATCCATGTTAATTGTCAAAGCATAAAAATGTCACTTCCTAAAGACTTTTTCTGTGTGAGAGTCAGTAGCGATGCTTCCATCTATCTTTATGAAAACCCTTGAAATGCGGGCATAACAGCGTGATAAGTGTTGAAGCAAATCACCTGGTTTTCCTTCACATAAAACACCAATGCTCCATTTAATGAGCATACAACCTTGAAAGTAAGTTGAGGGCCGCTGTGGTCACATCTCGCAAACAACTTTTTTTTAACGGATGTCCAACAGCCACTTTTGAAATGCAGAGTCACATGTGCCAACGCTGCATCAGTATTTTCCACACTATTTATCTTCTTCTCCGCTTTAGCAACAGGATATTTTTGGCTTAAACTGATGGTAAGAACACTGTTGCAATATTCATGAAATTCCCTGGGATTCTGCCATTTCCATGCATCCTTTGTAATTCAATATACATCATAATTCAAAAAAATATACTTAGCATGAAACGCAGCTAACTTGTGTGGTCTGTGTGTGTGTGTGTGCGTGAGCCTGTGGGGTGTCACATCTAAGTGCAGGGATCCCAGGGAGCGTGTTCCTAGAGGTGTACCAGTAGTTTGATCTCTCCATATTAGCTGTATTCCCTGCTATGCCGGCCTCATTACTTTAGCCAGTTCAGCAGCACCGTGGCTCCCACTCTGCACTGATTCGTGTTGGCCACCTTCAACTAACATACTTCTTTTACTCCCGCAGTCAACCTTCCCTTTCTTCTGTCTCCTCTTTAATCCATCATTCACTCTGTCTATCTGTGTGTGTGTGTGTGTGTGTGTGTGTGCGCCCCAGCTGTGGTTCTGACCCAAGCTTTCATTTAGACAAGACACGGAGCGGCACAGGGGTGGAGGTGGCATCTGCTTGCCTCTAATAGGGATGTGCTATTGATTAACATTTACTGGGGCCGGTCCATCCCTCCCCCCACTGAGAGGAAAGAGACATAGAGGGAGACCATTTGTCACTTTGTCATGAATTACAGGAGGACAGACCTGTCTGTCACCTGTCTGCAGGTTGAAGCTTCAGTATAATCACATATTAGCCAGCATCTTTGTCACCCTCTACTGATGGGACCATGTGTTTGTTTGATTACATTTTCCAGGACTCATCAGCACCACTGTTTTATTTTTATGGGGAGTCCTTAACCCGAATGATTGATTCTAATGAGACATTTTGATCGGCTTCTACACAAGTACGCACGATTAATTCAGATTTGATTAAACTTTAATGATGCCCGTGGGGAACTGGACTGTTGCTATTTGCAAATTGTGAGGCAGACTATGATTTGATGAGAATAAAGCAAACAAATAGCAAAGTCTCAGACGTGTCGAGCTGAAATGTATGAGTGAATAAGGGCTGCAGCTGTTTATTTTCATTATCGATTCATCTGAAAGCTATTTTTCTGATTAACTGTTGTCTAAAAATGATAATGGCGGAAAATGCTCATCATCAAGTTTTCAGGGAGCAAGGTGACACATATTAGGGTTGCAAGTAATAATTATTTTCATTATCGATTAATCTGCCAGTATTTTCTCGGTTAATCCTTTTGTCTGTAAAACAGAGTAAAGTAAAAAAACAGTAAAAAAAACAGTGAAAATAATCATTTTTTTTAGAACTCATAATGATCAAAAGCCTTGTTTTATCTGATTCAGTTTACTATCGTGTATGATTTAAAAAAGGTTAAAATGCTCACATTTGAGAGGCTGCAACCAGCAAATCTTTGTTTTGCTTTAAAAATGACTAAAAAATGATTATTTGCTCATTAAAATAGTTGCCGATTCATTTTCTGTTGATCAACTAATCAATTACTCGACTCATCGTTGCAGCTCCGGACACATTCAGATGATTCCTTTTGTCCCACCAGCAGTTGAAAACTCAGATATTCAACATATAATGACATAAAACATACAAAGGTTGCTGATGTAAGCCCCAATGGTTGACTCTGGCCACATGTCTGTTTATCCACCCACAAATCATCCCATCCATCCAATCTATCTATCATTTTAATCATCCCACCAGTCAATACATCTAGCGGTCCATCCATCCATCCACCTGTCTACATATTACTCTTCCACCTCTGCCCTTATTTCGTCATGTTTATCCCCCGCCAACTCCTCTGTCAGGCCCAATCCAGGAGCTAATGCATGTGACTAATGAGCGTTAATGCTTATCCACTGATACAACAAATGGCATCAGATAGCTGCAGTATTCTAATAGCGGGATGTGATTATACGGATGAGTGGCTATCAGAGGCTCTGTCACTTCTCTATTCTTCTTCTTCTTCCTGTTGGTGGGGGTAGAGGTAGGGTTTCCATTTTGTTCCGTTTTATTACCTCCATCCCAGCGCTTTAGGCACGGCGGTCCATGGATAAAAGAGAAAATGCTGCTGGAAGAGGTGGGGAGGGGGGGTGCTGTGGGGGGGATGTGCAGGAAAAGTTGAAAATAAACCTTTGCTGAAAGTAAGGTGTGTATTTTGTGTCGCCAAGAAAGATGGAGACGGGGAGTGTGGAGAAAAGAGAGGGAGAGACAGAGTAATTGAAATAGGAGAGTGCTACAGCAGCAAGCCCATGTGTCCATCAGCAGCTCCGGCACAGCAGGTGGGAGAGTGCTACGTGTGTGTTTGTGTGTTAGCTGTACCATTGGAGAGAGGAGAGGCCACATGCCCTGGTTGTTCAAGTGTGAGAGCAAGATTGACAGCAGAGGTAGGGGTGCACTTGGTGCTCTGCCAGGCAGCGTGCACACAGAAACACACACACACACACACACACACATGCTGGCTCTCCATAACTTGTGGCAAGTGGTTATGTGTGACAGGTTGTCGGGGAAACATTTTCTGTGTTAGGTTTATGCACTGTGATAAGGTCGGTCGAGTAAAAGACCTTCAGTGTGGAGTGTGGCCTGGATACTTTCAGCCTCTGGGTCGGTATGGAGCAAAAAGCCACAGCTGGACTTAAATTTTTAAGCCAAAATAGAAAACTGCACAGGGCTGAAATTTCGGCCCGAGCCTGACCTGGCCTGATTCATTCAGGCCTGAAGCCTGGCAAGGGAGTGACAGCTGAATTTTTTTAAAATCTGAACCTGGCCTGAATCCAAAGCTATGAGGTCAAAACTGTCTCTATCTTTCTTTCATACATACAGACGCCATACTAGTGTCTTGGTTATGATTAGGCCTTTGGAGGTTTTGAGAATCCTGAATACACCAGCTGGAGTACTGCGATAGAAACAACGACTGTCGCATGTAAACACCACATCTGGGTTTCTGATCACTGTTAAAAAGACTAAAAAATGATAATGATAAAAATAATAAACAATGTGATGAAATGCTAAAATAAAAGTGACAGTCTGACACTGGATTTGCTGATGATAAATTTGATCTTCGTTGCTTCAGTCTGGTGATCAGATTAAGAAGTCAAATCCAGCAGGGAGGTGAATGCACCTAGAAACTAAACTGAGCTCATCCTCAACCAATGAGGTAACCCTGTTAGTACAGAAATGATGAGCAGAAATGTGTACAACCAGGTTTGAAGAATTACATAATTGTAAATAATAAGACAAACAGTGCTAATATTAATGTAGCTCACGCCAAAACACACCAAATCTTTAAACCTTACTGACAAAGCACACCCTAAAAGTCTTAATAATAAGCAAGCAAACAAGTACTTAATGAGTCAAACTGACCATGATGAGAAGAAGTTCAAAGATGTTTTTCAGGCCTCTTCAGATCATGACAAATTGGCGACTGTTAACAGTTCTCCCTTTTCAGATTTACTCTCTAAATTTTCCATAGACCATCCAAAACAACGTTAGACTTGTAGTGTAACCACATGTGGGACACACACTTGGGTCTCCTGAACTCTGTACACCCGCTATCCACCCTCTATGCTCCTATGCGGTATGACAATTTTGCACTTCCAGGAATGGGAGAGTCATAGTAATGTTTTATATTTTAATTTATATTTTAGGCCCAAACCAGAACCTCAAATCTACAGTACATACATAAAAAATGGGCCCAAATTTGTCAAACCTGTCATAAACCTGTGAGCAAATAAGCCTCTGACAAACATAACAATACCAGCCTGCCTTCAAAATCCCATATCATCATATCTATGTTCAATCAAGAGCAGTAATGCTTACGGTGGTTATGCCATCACTGGCGATAAAGCTAGTTGAAAAGCACCATAAAAAGCATGAAAGAAAAAGAGACGGTGCGCTTTTGAGGTACACACCACAAAACATCAGTCTGACGCTCGCAGATGCCTCCTCTGCAGGGAAGCAGTGAAGTCTGGCAGCGTCAAGGCCAATCAGTCATGGTGAACATATGCCAGCTGAGTGTTTATAATCGTAGGCTTCATCTCCATGCCTGTCAGGTTCTTCCGTGGCCATGATCACAGGATCCCTGCTATGGGGGTGAGGCCCAGAGGCCATGCTTAAAGACCGAAATCCTTTACAGGGCCCGGTAATTAGCCAACACAGTTCTGCAGCCATGCTCCTCGCTTTGATCTGCACACTGATCAATGGCAAGATCACAGTGGCTTGATAACTAGTTACTACCCCAACGTGTGTGTGTGTGTGGTTTGTACATGTACACATTTGGTGCTTGTTTACGTTCTGCATCCTTTAATATGCATGCGTTTTCTTCATATCACCTCATGGATATGCAGTTTGTGGTTTTCATTTTAACACGACAGGCTCTGTAATGTTCAGTGCCCCTGTGAGGAAAACCAAATAGGAAGATGAATTTCAGATTTCCCCCGTGGAATCTACCACCATCTCTACCACCATCGTCAGCAGGAACAATTTATGTTTCCATACTTGATAATCACCTTATGACCTCGTATGAATAGATATGATGATTGTGTCCTATAGGTAATTCACCGTCTGCCTTGGGACTGCATGTGCACGTGCGTGAGCTTGACAGATACTGGAGGCCGATACTGGCCATTGTCTAGCTAGCCTTCTTTTCATTGTGTCTGACTTCACACCAAGCAGCAACCTCCGGGGCTGAAAAATGAAGCCAATGCAGAAAGTGCCAAAAACTGCAGTTCCTCAAATGCATGTTTACAGCCTGGTACAAAAAAAGGTTTTGGTCTCTATAAATTTCAGTCAGGTTTTACGGCAGGTTATAGCACAGAAACTGCACTCTTTAGGGTTTTAAATGATCTTCTCTTAGCTGACTATGGTCAACACATTATTACTCCTATTGGATCTGTCTGCAGCTTTTGACAATGTTAATGGGTATCGTTTTAAAAACTTACAATACCAGTACCAATACCAGTACTCTTAAAGTGATACCAGTACCAATAGAGTACTTAATTCGATAAGTGAATGGAAGCATTCAGTTGCTTAAAATGCCACCACTCCTCCCCATCCAAATGATTTTTGCACAAATACATTTTGAAAGTGTTCAAATTATTATAATTTTTCGGCATACTGAACTGCCAACTCCATCAAACTTCTCCATTTTTGAATTAAATGATGAAGCTCTACCTTAGTTGCCCAAGACATGGTCACACAGCTCAATAATTAACGCCTTCCTCCTACAATTAGGCATGACAGACTTACATACACTTAATGTATTTCAAAATGTCCCTTTGAAACCAGATTTGACCTTTAATTTGCTTGTCTTTACCTGATTTAGTCAATTTTCTCCTTCCCGGCTGTTCAATTATTCTTAAAAGCACAATTTACAGCTAGAGACTGTATTCCATCTGTACAGCGTGATCCTTCACCCATTCACATTCATGTGTCTGTCTTAACTTGTGTGGAACTTGTGGAGCTTTTTCAGTGAACTATTTACTTGTGGAACTTGTGGAGCTTTTTCGGTGAACTATTTAAGCATCTTATAAACAACAAATACACCATGGCTTTTATTCCCACCGTACAACCTGCCCCCAGGGGACAAAAGATCTGTTGTATATATACTGTTTGATCTGCAACATCAAACGTTCGTCCTTATAGAGTAAACCACCATGCACCCTCATGCAAAAACACAATTTATGTAGAGTTTTTACTCCACGTCCACGCAAATACTCACAGAGCCCTTTTTTATTTAACATTGCATGCATGTTTCTTTTTACATGACGATAGTTGAATTTATAGCTACATCTTTACACTGTTTGTTAAAACGTAGAATCGCAAATAATTGTAATGGTGTAGTCCATACATGTTCTATAGGTGGACTCCGGTCCAGATCAGGACCGAATAACAATTTAAAGGGGATTTATTATGCTTTTCCTCATTTTCAGTCATATATATAATGTTACAATGTTGGATGTTCATATATTCATATACACACAGCGCACAAGTTCACTCACTGCTCGCCGCTCGCACTAACATTATGCCATTTTTCCATTGTTTTGGGGGTAGTCATGCCGAGCCATGACTCAAGTTGAGCTGGCATGTTATGAGTGTTTTTCCATTACACAGCAGGGCAAAGTAAAATTAGTAGTTTACCTGTTGGAGGTGTGCTGGTTGTCTGCAGCTCTTCATCAAACATCATCATCATCACTGTGGCTGTTTCTGCTTGTACTATTCCTCCCTGCATTATTTCCAACTGATCCAAAGAGCTCCAAATATGTCCATATCTCGTTGCTAACAAAGCTCTGCTAATTTGGTGAAGAACACATTTAATTTCCTGTGAATTCTTCACAATAAAAGTCTCCCATTAACTAGTCAACTAAAAGCTTTTAATATGAAGCAGTAAAGCAGGAAATGATGGGTTTGCATCGGCGGTAACTTAACACGACTCTGATATGGCTGTCCCTCGGCAGGCTTCTGGAAAGCTGGCCAATCAGAACAGAGTGGGCTCATCGGGAGGGGGGCCTTAAAGAGACAGGAGCAAAAACTGCCTGTTAGAGACAGTATAAGATAAATAAGGAGTTTTTTGAACAGTGAATCATGCAAAGCTACTCTAGTGAGGTCCCAGAATAAAAATATAGAGCTGGAAAGCGTTTTTTGATTGCTAAGTACTTCTGCGTACTTTCAGCTACAAAAAGTTAATCTCTTTAATAATTAATTTATACTATGATTTTTCTTCTTTCTAGCATATTCCAGTGATTTCATATAATTTTTAAAAATATTATAATGGAAAATCTATAGGGGAAATTTTTGAAAGTTGATATCTCAAAACTGAAAGTGCTAAAGTATTCATACTTCATGGACAGGTGTCCCATGTGGAAATGCTTAACATATTAAAACATGGTACCAATAGCACCACCATGTGGTCAGTTATTACATGTTTTACATTTTGGCTAATAACTCATGAACCCTGAAGCATATCAAAACAATATTTGCACAGTGTGTTCCTTAGACACTACTGATTCAACTGATATAGGCCACGCCCATTTGCGCTCGGAAAAATTTTCCACCATTTTGGATTTTTTAGAAAACACATTTGATACAATTCTACCCACAGGGGCGCTACTGTAATATTATAACATGATATTTCTACAGTTTTGTTTTCTTTAATAAAATGAAACTTGGTACACAAGTTCCCCAAGAGAATGTGCACAGCATATTGAAGCATGGCACCAATAGCCCCCCCTGGTGGCCATTAGTCAGACACCACCATACTACTTATTAACTGCCATATCTCTTAAATGTAACATTGCATGGTAACCAAATTCAGCAAAGTTGTACAGATGGGGATGCTGAACAAGTCTGTAGCATTTTCAGCAATGCTTTGCAATTTATTTCAGCTGTCAGCATTCACAGATATTTTCCGCATCAAATGCATTTTCTAGTTGAATATTGACATTAAACACACAAAAGAAAAGAAAGTATTGGCCTTTGAAAACACCATTGGTCGAACCGAAGTGTACATAGCCTCACACACTTGCACACCTTGGTCTCCCGTAGTCCACCTTGCACATCCCCAGACTCTGGGTGGCTGACAGGCACTGGATGCAGATACGTGTTTATTTAAGCACTTGGAGGGAGTCAATAGTCTCTTAATGTCGGCCTCCTGATCTGCTGTTTGAGCAAACACAAACTGTCGACTCTGTCAGGGGAGATAAGACGAGCACAGAGAACACCAAGCACTCCGAATGATTGACTGACATTTTAGAAAGAGAGACAGTATGTGTGTGTGTGTGTGTGTGTGTGTGTGTGGCGAGAGTAAGTGATGTTGAAGAGGAGAGAACATGTGTGGAAGAATAGACAGAAGAAAATGTCTTTTTTTCATATCTGAGCAATTTCACCAGAACAGGTTCTTCCTCTTTGTCCTCTCCTCCCCCTCTGTATCTATCCTCACCTTCTTTCCTTTTCTCTATCCTTAAGTGTACTCTTGCATCTCTTCTCCATCTTTGCTTCTTCTCTCCTCTCCTTCCTCTATATTTTCTCCTTTTCTCACTTCTCCTTTCCTCTCGTCTCATCTAGTCCCTTCCTTCTCCCTTTATTTCTACTTCCCTGCCTCTCCAGTCCTCTTCTCATCTTATCTCCTCTCCTTCTTACCTTTCCTATACTCTTTCTCCTCTCCCTTTTCTTCTCCTTCTCCTCTCCTCTACTCCCTTGCTGTTCTTTTCCTATTTCCCTTTGCTCCGTTTCTCTTCCCTCTACCCTTCTTGTCATTGTCATCCTCTTTCTTTCCCTATTTCTCTCACTTCTCCTTTCCCTTCTCTTGTTCTCTTTATCTCCTCTTTCTTCTCCTTCTTCTGCTTCCTCTCCACTCCTCTATTCTCTGATTCTCCTCCTCCTCCTCCCTCTCCTCTTCTCTCCTCTCCTTTGCTCTTCATTGAAGTAATCGTCACTGAGAGCTCTGTTGTTGTTGAGGCTTATATGAAACTCCTCTGCGAGGGGATGAGATCAGAGCAGCCAGGCGGTGAGAACAGACTATCCAACACATTGCGCTTAACATGCACCAAATGAAATAAACAGCGTGTACCCTTCTACCGCCGCAGCCAATTGGATCATACAGAAAAAAGTCTGTAAAAATCCCCCCCTCCAGACATCATTCTCCATCAAGTTTGCCTCTGTGACTCCTCACGCTACAGCATGCCTATATAAACATCATTTATATGGTGTACAACCTTACTGAGGTCAATATCTGACCTTTACCTCGTAAAAAAAAAAAAAAACAGTCACAAGAGAGAAATAAGTGACAGAAAAGTTGCAGCCATTCTCGGTGAGCTTGTTATGTCTAAGTGCAACATGGCTGATTGGTGTTTAGAGCTGAGGAGGTGGCAAAGGGCAGCAAAAACCTCCAGCATGCACCGACATAATTGCCATCAAAATGATAGCACATGTGGTGTACCTGAAGTTTTCGTCCTATGCCAAAATTAACTTAATTAGGTTTAATTTGGAAAATGACACCAGTGGCAGGATGTAGACTTTTCTTCCACGTCATGGCCAATTTTCTGAGTAAAAGCGGAGAAGAACTGCTTGTCTCATTTGAAAATATGGTAGCAGCGTGTGTTGCTGGGCGCTGGAGACTAATTGCTAGCTCATGGCAGCTCTCCACTATGTTCAGCTCTGTGTGTCTGGTAATTTCAGCTCGTCATCACTATTCAGGTAACAGTGGCCCTCTACATCTCAAGGCCTCTGTTTCCTTATCTCCCTTCTTCTTGTTCTTCTTTTCTTTCCTTTTTTTTTTTTTCAAAATTCACAGCTACCTCAGGAAGTGTAATTACGGTTTCTTAGCATTCACTTTCTATTTGTCAAACAAATGATAGAGAATAGCTGCTTCACACACATTCAGTCAAGCAAACGCCTAGCCACACATACTACACGCTGGGCCCCCGGATAGACTAATCATGGCTCACTCACTGTAGCTTGATGAGGTGTGTGTTACATGCGTGGGTGGCTGCATGTAGTCTTTCGACTATGTAGTTAAAGTGTGTATGTGTGTGTTTTGCTGCTTGGACAAATGTGCGTGCAATTTCCTGGCACCTAATTGACAGGGAGAGGAACAGTTGTTGGAGTAGAGACATTTTTTGATGCGGATGTCTAACAGTAGATTAGACACTCCTGCCTATTCAGCATGGAACTGTCATTCCCTCATTGTCAGCACCCCTGCGTCTTTCTTCCTACTTTCCATGACATCTTCCTTTTTTTTTTTTGCCATACACGCTATCACTTCATTCAGCGGCATACCTGTTTCTGCTAATGAGCGGTGTTTAGACGAAGGGAGAACTTTCTTCTTATCCCATTCTTTGCCTCCCTTTCTTCTCCAACTGTGTTTTGGGAGTGATCCAACAAGCTCTTGCGCCTTTGGTTCATCTGCCACCAGTATTCTCCAGTTTAATGATCCACTCTGGGACCGAGGCTTCTAAAAGTGCTAAAAAACATTAGTGGAGCTGCAGGGCTCCTGGGCCTGTCGCCGTCTGATTGTACCTGAGCTTGAGTGTGTCATCCGAGACTTAGTGGTATCAGGTGAGCAGCATCTACTCCTGTACTAGTGGCATTAGATTAACAATCACATAGGCAAGCTGGCTGACAGAGGAGGGAGATGGAGAGGAGAGGGGAGGGGAGGGAAAGTGGTGAAGAGAAGAAAAACAGGTTGGTGGAAGGAGCCCAGAGAGCGTGAAAAAGCTGCTACTTGTGTTGTTTTGTGAAATCTGGAGCTGAATATTTTTGTGAGATTGATTGAAACCAACTAAAATCAGATAAAGCAAACCAATTTAAAGGTCTTAGTATTCTTTTTTTTCAAAGATTTTCTCCACATCTTCGTGATTTTAACTAGTTAGACTCCTGGCCACACGTGATTATTATCCAAGAAATGGTAAGGGTGTGAAAATGAGCAAATCTTAAAGAAATAAGACCTAGGTAATGGGTTTATATACATTTGTTTTCTGAATATATCTTAATATACTCTCAGTATCCATACTATAAGTACACCTACTTACTTTAAAGGTGGGACCCCTTTTGCCACCAGGCCTGTATTCAACAAGGTGCTGGGAGCATTTCTTAGGGATCCTGGTCCATGCTGACTTGACAGCAACGTCTGTTATGTAGATTCTTTTCAGCACATTCATGCTGCAAACATCGACTTCCATCTTGTCACACAGATCTCAGCTGAGTTGAGATCTGGACTGAAGTACAGTAAAGTCCCTGTCAGGTGCCCAGAACCATCTTTCTCTATGCTGGACATTTCTATTCGACAAGATGGAGATGAGCACATTCACGTTCCCAACATAGACTGTAAATATTGGGCTGTACTGTAGTGATATCAGTCAAGTAGCTTGTCATTCTGTGGCAGAGCAGACAGCTGTACTTTAGAATGAGTGGTAATGTGTGAAAGAACAGACTGTTTTCCCCCTGAGGACTATTTTCAATGGATTTGAGTTCCTGAGAGGACTGTCATATGTGTGAGTGTGTGTGTTTGTTTGTGCATTCACAGACGGGGCCTAGTGGATGTGTGAGGCAGTGTGTGTTGTGTAGGTGGCACCTTCTGGAGTGTTGGAGGAAAACCCATAGGAGGCGATGATATGACTGGACTGTAGCAATAGGCAACTGCGCCTCCTGGGGCTTATTCATCCTCACTAATAATTTTGGTTAAACGTCCTTTCCTTCAGTCCCTCTGATCCCCTCTTCTCTTTTTCTATCTCTCCTGTTCCCTCCTCTCTTCCTCGCTACTTTGCGGTGTCTTCGGTTTTCCTTCCCTCGTACCTCATCTGCCAATTCATGCCTTTTTACTTTACTTTCCCATTCTTACCATCAGTCTATCCTGCTCTCCTTCCAATTCTGCTTTCCTCTTTCCTTTAATCTTCTCTCCTTTTAATCCTTCCTTCCCTCCTATCTGTCCTTGTCTATTTTCTTGCCTGCTTTCTCTCTTTACACTTCATTCCTAATCTCCTGTCTGTCCTCTCTTCCTGCTATTTTTCTCAGCCATATTTCTGTCAGTCCTTCTGGTGTGTAATGACTGTAACGCTTATTGCACTCCAGAAAGCAAAATTGTGTGTTATTCTTGGGTACAACTAATTGGGAAATTAATACAAGTTTTGGCCTGTGGGAGGCATCAGAGGAAAGATAATGTTGTTACCTAAAATAAAAAGGTTTATTATCGATTTGGTGGCCATTTTAGGGCGTCACACACTCAGCTTGTCAGACTCAGCTCAACATTGTCAACTTTTATCAGTCTAAGCTGTACTTTGTCAGCCTCAAGTGTGCATAGGCTCAGCTATGCTTCGAGCTAAATGCTGACATTAGCAAGTTAACATGCAGACCACTATTACAGACCACAAACACGTTTAACAGCAGCTTTCACACTTCAACAAATGTACTGAACTCTTGAGGAAAAATGGCTCAGACTTAGGAAAAAAACCTCCCCCACCAGACTAAGTGTTAAGACTGTCAGATAAATGTCTTTCTTTCACTAAGTTCACAGACAGATGGTCTTTTATCCACACGTGTATTAGTTGGGAAAGCATGAAACTGAAAATAGAAATACAACCAAAATGCAACCAATGAATTTACATTATTATTTTGAGAAATAAATTAATAGATGAGTTAATTTTAATACAAAACTGGCTGAGTTGCAGTCACTGTGACTCACATGACAAGGTTACATTAGTGATAAAATAACCTTTATAAATGTAGCCTTTCACCACTAGAAGATGCTAAAAATAAGCAAACATAAGCAACAACAAACTGGAAGAGGGCAGTCAGAAATTTGCAAAGCTTCAAAGATTTTTCCATAGACTGTTTATGAAGATTGACGACATGACAGCTCCAAAGAAGTGAAGCCAAAATAGCTTGATTGCCCCCTGGTGGCCGGTTGCAGTTTTAGGTCATAATACCCGCCCCCTCCAGGTGAGCAGATAGGACATGGGCCGGACTACAAAAATCAAAGTACTGGGTCATGCTTACTTTGCACTCGATAGCTCCATTATAGAGATTCGGGGGAAACAAGGACTCAAAACTCAAAACAACATATATCGGGGCAAGCTGCTGAACCTCCAACAGCTTCCAAAATAAACACGATTTCTACATGAATCATTCCAAACACTCTCTGATTCAGCCATTATGGATAACTGCATAGGGATCTACATCCAGGCCAAGTAATAATAGCATAATGGCCATACCATGTGGCTAGTTTCTGTGTTTACTTTTGGTTTTGTCTTGGAAAACAAGCCTTGTAGCAGATGTAAATATGTAAGACAGTGTCCACACTGTAACAGCTGCTGGGTCACATCCTGCACTTGTCTACATAGCAGCTTGTTCATACGCAATTCCTAAACATTCACTTTTTCCAGCTCTCTTGCCACTCCCCCCTCCCTCCCCCCCACTGCTGTCATGTTATGTGTGTGTCTGTGTGTGTGTTTTGCAGTGGCGGGCAGGCAGGCAGGCAGGCAGGCAGATGTCTGACAATATTCTGACGTTCAGTCCTGCTGTCTGCCTGTGACTCAAGGATAGTCTACACGCACACAAGCGCTCACACACACACACACACACTGGTGCTTGTTCCCAGTCCCAACGGGCCTAATTGGCCCAGCCTGCTTAGTACAGCACTATTATTCAGCACTTCTGACAAAAAAATATTCTGTGTGTGTGTGTGTGTGTGTGTGTGCAGTAAAGCTTCCCAGTGACACTTAAAGAAGTCCCTTGGGAGCTTCATGTCGTCTCATGCTCTGACACATCTGTCGGTAGCTGAGGAAGGAACACCTTTCTGGGTTTCACACAAGTCCAGAAAATTTCACATACACACACCATAGAAGAGAAAAAGATATGGAGGGAAAAAAAAGTTTTTCAACGCGCATCACAAGCTCACACCGCACAGCCGTGATTATGTTTTCCTCAGACGACTTATCAAAAATAATTCTACACTCTCCTTTCCTTCCAGCCTCCAGTTTGATTGCTTCGCCTTCCCTTAATGACAAACTAAACCCAGTATGTTTGGCTCGGTGCCAGGCTACTGGAGCATCGGCCCCCTGCTATAAAGAAATCAGGACCGTGGCGTTGGCGTGTTCTCCCCCCTCCGATCCCTCCCACACCAACTCCCCTCCACTCCCTTCTGTCTCTCCACCCCAATCATTACTCCAATCAGCCGCCCAGCACTGTAGAATGATATTTCCCTTTCCTGTGGTGATTCATTGCAGTACTCATCAGGCAGTTTGTTTAGAAAAACTGCCTCACCTGGTGCCGGCCATGTTTTGTGTCGGCATCTGCTATGGCACACATCTACCATCCAGGGGGGCTTGAGCCTTGAACGATAAGCTGTTCAAGGTTAATATAGCAAATAGACAGTGTGTTTGGATTTGTTAGTCATCATCTGTTGTCATAAGGAGTATATGTAAATAACTAGAGATGAATAAATAATCTTAAATGTTTAAAAAAGTATTCCTTTAAAACCAGTTAAGTGGAATGTTTAATATAGTAGATTAAAAAAAAGCTATAAGCAGATAAACAAGTTCCTTGAAATTCAAGTAGTTTGTTTGCTGTACACATAAGAGTAGTGTTTAGCGCACAACCTAGTCCCAGAGGTGCATTAGGTTGTCCATCTTGACAGTTCGTTAATTGCACTGGTTGTTACCAACTTGTCAGCCAATCAGAAAGGTAGAGGGGCGGGACGTAGAGGAGACCCCGTCGAGTAGAGCCAGACACAGAGATGCTGTGTAAAAAGTTGTATATACTGCTGGAGAGTGTTTATGTTCATTATTTTGGTGGGTGCAGAGTTTTACCAACGGGTTATGGACATATTGTAACCTACAGAAGGTAAATACCTCTGTGTATATATTTTTTGTATCGCTTCATCACGATGTAGTGTGTAAAAGACATGCTAGTCGCGATTAGCGCGCTAGTTATATTAGCACATATTTCACTGTAGTGACAGCTAATGTTATTGTGTGTTGCTAGTATGTGTTAATGTTGTTAACTAGTTTAAAGCTCAAAATGAACTCGGCATGAGAAGTAAAGGAGCTTTGGGATGAGATAAGTGGCTGAAATAAAACTGTCATGTACGACCAGGAAACACTCCTGGGACTCAACGGAAGAGTAGACGTCTCCCGCTCACCTGTCACTTTGTATGGACTGTTGTCGCCGGTTAGCCTGTAACTTCACTCATCCTTCCCTCGTCATGTGTCGCTTAGTTCCTCATTCGCCCGTGTTTCAACTCAGGGATTTGTGAATAACAACTAGCCAGCGTACGTGCTATCTTATTTGGTAGCTTGCATTAGCGAGTGAAGAGGCCATTTGTTTTAGGTCACTACGCTCCCAGGCAACGACTCAGGCCTGCAACGTTTAGTTTTTGGTTTAAACGACACTATTTTATTTTAGTTGCAGGGTGAGTGTGAGGGTGGGCCCTTTAGTTAGGAGCTTGGCAATTGGTAAATAAGATAGAAAAAGGTCATAACTTTTGGGCTGTGTCATATTTACATTTCATTACGGTGTGATGTGTGTTTAAAAAGGGAATAGTAATTAAAAACATGATTGCTTTTTGAATTTAAAATGAGTGGTTCATACTATACAGTTCTGATAAGATCTGCATAGATCTAAGATCGTCATATGTTTGCAATTCATTATTAGGTTAAAAGTTTGAAAGCTGGTTATTTGATTTCTGTTACACAGGTTAGCACAGCCAGCCACAGGTAAAAGTACCCAGGGCCCCGTCCATACTACTACAACACAATTAGTAGCTAAATAGCTACACGGATCGGGTGCTACACCTGCATTAATAGATTTTTTTTGCCATGAGAAAGCAGAGAAACATCAAATCAACAGATACACAGCTACCATATGATTAATATAAGCCCGATATTCACTCTCATTTTTAACTCTGTTTTGGTCTCCCCTGACTCTTGAGCAAAATATGTGGCCCTTTAGCCTCTAAATGTTCTTCTTTCTTTACCAGCCAGCCACTAACTTTGTCTGTCTACCGGTAGTGTACAGTGGGTTTATCAAGTTAAACAGCATTTGCATCGTCTTAAAGGGGACATAACATGCTTTTTGTGATTTTTCTGTTATTTTTATACTCTTATGATGTCGGATGTCTATGGTCAAAGTTCCAAGTCAAGTCAGGGCTTCAGCCTGCTGTGAATGCTTCGTTTGCAATGTTACCTCTACTTCCTCATTGAACTGATGTCAGATCATTAGCGTGTGCCCACAAATGGCCGTCTGTTCTCTAGCCATTATTGATAAGGTTGTTCTATGTGTGGTTCACATTTTCCACTTGCATATTCCAGATCAGATTCAGGCTTGAATATGTACAGATGTATTTGAAACGTTTATATTTCGAACAAAGAACGAGAAAAATAAGCAAAATCTGTCTACTACTGTTTTTTATGTAACCTACGGAGCCAAATTGTTCAATCAGAAAAGATTGGGCTCATCAGAAGGGGGGCCTTAAAGAGACAGCAGCTAAAGCAGCCTGTTTAAGACAGAGGCCAAGATGAATTTAAAGTCATATTAATTAAAATTTTTACATAATGGATTTCAGCTTTAAAAAGACTGGTAACCATGATAACATGTGCTTTTACATCCCAGGATGACTAAATCAATGATGCTGACCTTCCTGATACAAATGAAAAAGAGCTTATTTACACCAGCGGATATGAATACTGTTACCGTTTATGCATCTGCTTATGTGTCTCACTCAGAAGGACAAATGTGGATGTGTCTGTTATTACAGAAAAGCAAGAGAAAAAGTTCAGTCAACATGCAGAACAGCAGTGGGTTTGAGAAAAAAAATCTCAAAGTGCTGTCACAAGCGCTAAATGCCTGCTCTGTGCCGCTGACGCTCACTTTAAAACTTTGATGGAAGTTTTTTCCTCTTGTTTGGTTCTCCATCTGCTTGGCTAGTACAACCGCACAACTCTTTGAGTTTGTCTCCTCTACCCCCCCCCCCCCCCCACCACCACCATACCTCCGATTTATTTTCTTTCTTTTTTTTTTACTCTTCTTGTGTCGTCTTGTGTCTCCTCTTCTCTTCTTATGTTTTCTGTTTTAAAGCAGGCACACCAAGGCAAGCAATATACCATGTTTGAATGTGTTCTGACACCTCGTCTTCACAAGGCCTGATTTCCCAGGGGGGAATGGGCGTTTGGCATGTTTACATTTTGTTCCCATTTCTGTGTCGCATCAAAAACCCTCCCTCTCCTTTCTCTTTCCCACTGCGTCGCAAACTAGATGTTCGCCGAGGGAAAACAGATGCTGACCCATCTCTTATACCTAAAGAGGAAGGAAAAGACTTGTGAGCAGACGAACAAGAAGTGTCTTGGGAGACAGCAGAAACCCCAATTCGCCCACTGGAGTGTACAGGCCATGCCAGGTGTGTTTAGGAGTGTGCGTGTGTGTGTGTGTGTGTTTGTTTGAGTGATTACTATTCATAGGTCCAGCCTTATAATAAAAGCAAGAATGTTCTTTATCTACACAGAAGATGGACCTGAGTTAACGAGAAGTGAAAAGTTTTTTTTTTTTTTTTTTAAAGTTCATCTTCGGGGCCCATTCCAGCTTCTCCTCAGGGATAGTTTTATAGGTAATGGTCTCCAGCTTTACCATCCATCTGACAAGTAAAACGGATGGGGAAAGTAAAACGTGGTACATCGGGCTCAAACATCAATTGCATCCTTGTCGTGGGTTGTGATGTCAATCGGGGAGGTGAGATGGGAGGTGAAGTGCTGACAAGAGAAACACAGTTTTGGACAGAAACGTGTTCGTCAGCTCTTGGCTCACTTCCCGTTCAAAGTGTGATTTTTGACAAGGTGCAACATTTTAACAAGCTAACTGAATCTTTCTTCATACAATTGTCTGAATCAGATCCATTTTGACATTTTTTTTATTGTAAATTTATTATTCATGCTTTTGTTTAAAGTATTTTAATCTTTGATTGCATCTCACTGCTGATTACAATCAGTCATAGGTCAGTGACATTAACACTGCTATCATCAGCTCATAGTAAGGTATGTCATTGCTTTTCTTAGTGATCTTACCATGATTTGCTAATGCCTATTTGGAAATGCCCAACAAGGGATATTTTCCTTATCCTGTAATATCTTGTGTGTTTCATAACTTTAAAAATTGCCACCAAGATAAGGGCTGAAAGTTCCCACATTTTTATATTGAAATTGTGTTTTAAATGCAATGATAAGTTGAGAGATTAAAGCAGATTTTTAGCTTAAATTAAGTCACGGGCAAAATGAATCATCTGTAGCTAATGAACGTCTGTGGGGAGGGTTCTGGTTATTAATTTACTCTCTGCATACTGATGTCTGTTAACTGTTTAACTTCTTTATGCTCAGGCAACTAAACCCCACTCTGTATTATGATTTTTGAAAAGATAGAGGACTGTGTGGTTTTCTGTTTGTAGTTCTCTTGGAAACAACAGCTTGTGGACATTTGAGTAAATGTGTCTTAGGACGCTTCCACATCGGCTTCAACATTCAGCCATTGAAGCTGCTGCTTGCAAACTCAACCAATATCTCTCATGACTGTGAACATTTTTACGATGTAGTTCAGCGCCGAGACAATGAGCCAATTCATTACTCTTTTTAAAGAAAATGTAATGTAAATGTAAATTTATCAAATAAAAATGCCAAACATTTGCTGTGATCAGCTTCTTCAACGTCACAACCTGACGTTTTGTTTTATCCACCAGTCAAAAACACAGATACTGAGTTTACAATGATATTTTAAAAAAAGAGTAAAGCAGCAAATCCTGACATTTAAAAATTTTCTTGATAAAGGGCGTAAACAATTCAACATTTGTTGCCAATTAATCGACATTGTTTCACCTCTAAGCTCTACACTGTAGCTCTCATTGCCACATACCACTCTGATGTGTCCTCTCTTTCACTGACAGCCTTTCTCTGTCTGTCTTACCTATGTTAAGGTATTTCAATATTTCCCCCTAACCCCCCCCCCTTCTCCATGTAAGCTCTTCTCCTTCCATCTGACAGGTACATGAGTGTGTGAACAGTATGGCTGGAATTAGCCTGTATCATTTGTATTGGCCTGAAGGTGAAAGGGGCAAGTCCTACTCCCTGTCTCACCCATAGTGTATATGTCCTGTATGTATACATGTGTGAGCAAACCAGTGAAGTGAAACGAGGGAGAGGTGGGCTGCTGGCTGTCAGTCTGATTCGAGCTCTGGATTGGCTGATCAGTGGTCCGGAAGCTTGGATGTTACACAGCACAGCTCATTTCGAGGAGGACTTTAACCTCAGCATGCATAAGAGACCTGTGTGTGTGTGTGTGTGTGTGTGTGTGTGTGTGTGTGTGTGTGTGTGTGTGTGGTCTGTCATAGGCTACTTTTGGGGACAAATTTCAGACTTAAGACCAGTTCATTTGGGCAAGCCGTCCCCAGGAAATGAATGTAAGTCTGTGTAATGTCCAAAGTGACCATGATCTGACAGTCTAACGCCATCTGCTTTTTCTTCATCTCTTCTTCTCTTTTGTCTGTTGCGTTGTCCATTTTCCCTCTAAGGCCTGGTTCAGATGGGACCTTGAAGGTCAAGGGTTTTAGATTTAATTCACCAATCGCTGAATTGTGCCACTTATGACTCTTTGTAACCATTCTGATGCCACAAGTTCCCCCTGAAATGGTAAGTATTCATTGATTCTCCCAGCACTTAGACCATAGTCCACTAAACCTCTAACAACAGGAAATATACAAGTGAAGAGTGTCCTATACAACTAGTGGTGAAAGACGTACAAAACCTTAAAGGGGCTATAATGGATACTTTTTATAATAATGTATGAACTGACAGTGTAGTAGTAGTAATGATGAACCTACAGAGAATTATCAGCAACTCTGCAGCTCCCCTCAGCTTTACTGAAATTTATAGAGAGTTTCAGCTCATTGTTTAGCTGTCCGGCTGCAACGTTACTGTTTTGGTTCACGCTCTCTTAGCATCGTTTTCGGCCGCAGCAGGCTGCTCTTTTCAGAGAAAAAGCTGTAAAAAGCCACTGTACACTGCCTGCTCAGCAGCAAACGGCAAACAGACACAGTTAGCTGTAGACTAGCTGGTGAACAAAGCGGATCATTTAGCACCTAAAGAGCCAGATATTTCCCTCAGGAGTTGGTAGAGAGCATAAACAGAGACAAAAGAGAGTGAATATTGGACTTACATTCACCAGGTGGACAGAAACACGACTCCAAATGAATGATAATGTTGCTCCGTAACTGCTGGATGTGGAAATAAGCAACTGTTTTAAACCAAGTTTAACATATTGGCTTAAAAGGTGATGATGTGTTAACTACTTGTTTTTGTTAATGTGGGATTTAAGAAAATTATGAAATATTAAAGAGGTGCTCCAACAATTTAGCATTACATGCTCTTAAAATTGGACTAACAGGAGACATATTTAAAAAAAAAAAAATAATGTTGAAAGTCAAGGCAACAGAGACATATACTGACTTTTTGACATCATCATCAAGGTTATACATACAGTGAACTGAATCGTACGAGTAAAATTAGTGGAGTGCCCCTTTAATATTATTAATAAAGGTTCTGCATTTAAAAACAAAAACAGCTTAAACAGTTAAAGTACACTTATATTAGCCATAAAATGTAATATCTATCCATGGTGAAAGTGCTCATAGTGTAAATGAGTAGAGTTTTACTATGGGGTGAAAACCTTTGGTCTCCAGTTTAGGGGATTTTCATGGTTTAAGGATGTGAAAAAAAGAAAGACGAGAAGGAGGGTAAGAATAAAATCATTTAAAAGTAAAAGAAAGGAAAGGATGCAGAGACAGAGGAGAAGAAAGGAAAGCTAGAAATAAGGATTTTATAAGCTTATCTCACACTGAATCTAAAGATTTTTATCCTCAAAGTAACTTTTAACAAAGCCATAAAAAAAAATGCAAATTCTGAGATCAAAGTACAATATTCTTGTCCAGGCAACCCGTCTCCAATGTTGTTTTCTTTTAAAGATGACCATGATCTATCCTTTTTTAGTTGCCTCATCAAACCTTAACCATACAGAGTGATATGAATTATTTTCATGACGTTTATTTCTAACTGTTTTGGAAGTCTCTGACAAACTATATGAATCAGCTCAGGAGAAAACTACAAACCTGTTTTGTGTTCAGGTTGAAGGACTGAAAATGTCTCAGATTTATACTCAAGTACAGCACTTTAATAAAGGTACTTTTCTTTCTGTGTATAAAAACCAGGGTCGTATTGAACAGTTCAATAATACTGAGATCAATCAAACTACATCTTATCTGTCATGTCAGATGGAGATGGTGGACAATGCTGACAGCGTCATGTGACATTTCAATAAAAGGCCAATATTAGACTGATATATTGATAAACTGAATATTACCCTCCTTCTCCGGGTCCCTTTTCTTTCTCCCACCAGCGATAAAATGCTCTCCCCCTCTCATTAGCCCTTTATTCCTGCGGATTTATTTCATTCCTCCTCTGTATCCTTCCCTCTCTCTGTCACCCCGTCTAATTTGAAGTGCAATAGTTTCCCTCTGGCATGAAAATATTGCGTCATTCATCATGTCTCTCTAATTCGTCTTAGATATCCTCCACCCCTCCACCTCCAACCCAACCTCCTCCTCCTCCTACTCCGATCACCCACCACCCCGATCCACCACTTAGCTGTGATATTGCCCAGAGTCAACGAATACAAGGCGAGTCATATCCATCCGTGCAGTGATTTTTGATACATTTGATCAGACATACAGTTCAGGAATGTGCTATCACTCTTTCTTGGTCTCTCACCCGTTTTTCACACACACACACACACACACACACACACACACTGACTGTATGGTTTGGCCGGCGTCTGGCTGGTCTCATTGCGAGGCAATGGGTGTGGGCCATTTTTGCGGCTCAATGCTCAGTGCTAAGCTGTTTGCTGTGGTGACTGGCCAGAGGTGTATTGGTCTAAATTGAACCGGCTGCTGATTAGATGGCTACCTATCGATAAGGCCCGAGTGGAATTTCAGCCTCAGCTTGTGTGTCCCGGAGAGTCGAAATGTAGTTGCGAGCTTGCCGCCGAGTCGGTTTGCTGAGGAAATATTGTAGATGATTGTAGAGACGGGGGGGCCTCAGCATCGCCTCACAAAGTTTCAAGAGCCCTCCTTCCTATTCAGACTCCCTCCACTCCTCCTTCTCTGTCGTCTTAATGAAAAGCCACGGCTCATAATTCCTTCACTGAATGTCCTCAGAGGTCAGTCCCATCATCCATCTGCATAATTTATACCCAGTCTCTTTGCTTTATAATTTTACCTTCTTAAAACACATAATCCTCTGGTCTTATTGCCAGTTAGTAAACGTTGGACTAATTAATATTTGTATATATATATATATTTATATCTACAGTGTTTTCAACTAATTGGTTAATATTTAGTCTAAAAAATGTCAAAAGTTCCCAGAGCCCAGGTTGATGTCTTCAAATTACTTGTTTTGTTCCGACAATCCAAAACCCAAAGATATTCACTTACAATGATATGAAACAGAGAGCAGCGACAATTTTTCAAAAATGAGAAGCTGCGACTAGACAATGAAAACAGTTAATTCTTTGTTTTAGCTCGACTCTTTTTCTCATGTCTTCAATTGATTAAGTACCTTCATTTACCTTAAATGAGGACAGGACCAGGCTTGTATTTGTGACAAAATGTCGTCTCAAATGTCCACCTATTAGCTTTTTCTGAGCTTTCAACTCACATTCTTCATCAGCAGGATGCAGTTGAAAACTCTAGAAAGCTAGTAAGCAGACCTGTTGTAAAACATCTGCAGGAAGCATCAAGTTTTATCAACCTCAGCTTAACATCAAGAAAGAACAGCAAAGTACACTTGACCAGATAATATATTGTATGACTATATTGTTGTATTGCCCGTGGAAATGCATATTATGCTATTCACCACCATTTTATGTTAAATTTTAGGTTTTATGTAAATTAATCTAAAATTAGTACCAGCTTTAGTTTGAGAATGTTTAATAACCAGATATTGCTGATTGCCTAAACTCACAGCTTGTAAAATTTAATAACTTTTATTTAAAGAGCGGTGGAATGAAGGTTTTTGAATGCTGGGTGAATATCAGAAAAATAAAGAGGGCTATAAGCGATGTGATATTTTTTACAACTGTGCTTGGAGTATTTTTCATTCTACATGGCTGCTTGTATGAAATCGGCCCATCCACTGGTGTTTATATTGATGTGTGAGGTTTATCTACAATTCATCTGTCTCAGACGACACCGTGGCTCGGTGTTGTTCCCATTCAGAGCTCCTGCTATCATTAGCCATGACAGAATAAAGCTGTAGCGGCGGCCTGTGCCTCACTCTTATTAAATTGTGTGTGTGGTACACATTGCTACAGCGGGCTGCCTGTGATACTGCTGACAGCAGCGCTTTGGGATGCTGGACTGGCCGTTCTGACTGCATGCTGTTATTGTGAGCAATATTAAACTCCATTCAGGTACAATGTGATGTGAATTTTTGTCTCACTTTATTTGCGCGGATTTGACTGCAGAAGTGTTTTTACCTGTGTTTTTCCATTTTGGAGTATTTCCTGGCTGACAGTACGGACGTTAACTGCAACAACATGCAACGGCATGTGTGTCGACAGTGTGTGTCGAGTGGTAGACACACAGTCTTGCACGTTCCTGTACCAAAGCAGAAACAATCATTAACATCAACGCTAAATTTGGATGTAACGTGGTGGATGTACTGTAAAAACTAAAAGAGAGCTGAAGGTGAACTTTAGCTTGTTTAATTAGTTTGTCTTTTTATTTAATATGTACATATTCACACCCTCTGAATTTTGTTGAGTTAAACGTGAATGAGATTTTATTCTAAGGACATGAAGGGTGTGCGTGAAAGCATGTGATGCATTTTCTATAGCTATCGTACTCTGCTCTCTGCAGTAATGCTGATTAAAAGGTGTGATAATCGATAGGAATAATGGCCAGAACTAGGAAAATTAACAACCAGGTTGTAAGAAACCAGGCTTTTCCTTTAAATCACCAAAATCATCACAGAGATAACCCGTTCCACCTTAACTACTCTGGCCAGGCTACAGTCACTTAATCATTTATGTCTTATGTTAACGCAGTCTTGTGGATCTATAGGATGAATCATTACGGTGTTCATTTAAGGAAGTGGCAAGTGAACTCTCTAAACCCCACTGAGTGACAGTTCTTGTATTGATGCATTGGCATTAGCTCAGGGGCTCCAGCAGCTTGTCAGAGGGCTAGTTAAAAGATACAGCTTGTTTTAGAACCGTAGCATATTACTCCAAAATCATTTTTAGCCATCAAAGACTTCCTTGGTCCAGTCTTTGTAGTACTTCCTTTCCACCCTCTATCAAAAAACATTTAAATCAAAATTACACTTAAATTTAGGTTAAAGCTTTAGTCTAAAATACAAAATGTGCAATACATTTCACTCACTGTATATCTGAACAGGCTGTATATACTGTACATAACCACCTACTATATTTATATAAAGTAACGTCTTTTTTTTTACCATTTAACATTTACCTCATCACTCCACTTACACATTGTGTATATTTCTGAAGATTGTGTGTGTTGTTGTTCTGTGTAAGTACATTGGGAGCCACTAAACCGGAGTCAAATTCCTTGTACATGTGTAAACATACTTGGCCAATAAAGTTGATTCTGATTATGAAAAGGTGGTTGAGGTAGATTCTGGGGTTTTTGTGGTCCCGGTTAGAAATGCAAAAACTGTCAATGCGAGGCCTTCATGTTTGTAGTAACACATTTCTCATGGCGTAGGTGATGCTTGGTGCCTTTATCAGACTCTCGACAGAAATAAAATCCCGTCCGTCCTGTAATGGCATGTGTTAGTCTAATCACGAGAAGTAGTAACACTGCCGGAGTCTAGTGGTTCGACTGTGTGGGAGAGTGACACTGTTAGCTTAGCGCAGCTATTTCAGGGCCCTTCCCCGCTAAACCATCAGAACCCACACGCACACGAGTGGCAACACTCACATGCAAAAGCCTGAGTGCTGAACTCCATTAATACACAGATGCATGTGGAAGCCTCTCTCTGTTTTACTTTGTATGTGAAGCTTCTGTAGCTTTGGCACACTTTGTTAATAGAGACAAAAACATTAGATTTTCCCCTTTCCTGGCACTTTTGCTTTACAACAAAAAACGAGCAGTATTTTATCATTTTTCTCATCCTCTGTACCTATCGCACATTGGAAATTGAGAAGAAAACAGGTTTTTTTGCAGCTATAAACATTCAGCAAACAATGCGAGAACATAAAAGGACAAAAACAGACTTTAATTAATTGCTCTTTGTAATCCAACCTCTCATGTCTCTCCTGTCTTTCTATCTCGCCCACTCGCCTCCTTACATTGCTGCTGGTCTCACTCCAGTGCATCAATGGCAACGTGACGCCTCTGACAGGAATACTTGTAATTATCCTCCCACACTCCTGTGTCTTGAAGGTGATTGGACGGCAGGTCCCTTTCCGACGTGCTAGCCGCCGCCCACGCCAGATCTGTCAATCTCCTGCGACCCCCCACAGCCACCAACAGAGCCCCCCCACTTTCCGCCAAACGCTTCAGCAGGCACCTCCCACCTGGGATCCTGCATGAACCACGTCTCACATTAAATGCAGTTTAGGTGAGCTGACAGGTGAAGCGCACACACATACTGTACGCACATATAGACAAACAGCACAGCAGTGACGCACATTCAGTCACAAAGGTGAGTAATTCTTATCACTCGTCAGTCAGGCTCTCGTTCACATGCTGGCAAATCGGCGGACCAAAGAAGAGCTGTAACATTTTATCTTCTTTATTTTACCTTTCTCTCTTCCATCTTTCGGTGCACTGCACTTTCTCCCCCAATTTCTTTACTTTTTTAAATTTCATTTTATTTATTTATTTTTTTACAAATTCTACTTGCATGTCAGTTTTTTTTATTACTTTTTATTTTGCGTAGGTTTGGTACAGAGCTTTATATTCTATATTTTCTATTGTCAACAAAGACCAAAAGACCAAAACCATCGATGTAGACACATACATGAGCCACACTGTTGCACTGTCTGATGTCCTTTAATAAAATTGAACATGGCCAGTGTAGTTTATTTCAGCCAGTCCAGCTGTTTTAGGAAGTTATTTAGCTTTTTATCAAACATTATATGCTCATGATGAACAGGCTGGGAGCTAAGTGCCACAGACAGAGAAGGAAAGTCAGACAGTATTGAGATATGGACTACCACATTGTTGGTTTTCGTCATGGGATTGATCCTTTTTAACATTAAGTTATGTATTAAGTAAATATATATTCGGTGGTTACAACTTATCAAATAAATTACTTTACCAATTCAGTATAAATTCATGTTTCTGTTAACGGACGGTCAGAAAATGTTTACTTTAAGATGATTTTGACTTGTAGTAGCTGATAAATCAACCAATAAATATAAATGTTAGATCTAATTTGTATGACAAGAATTGTCGTACAAATTTTCCCCCAACTTTTCTTTACTGACAGCATCCAGTAGATAGGAAAAAGTGAGAGATAAAATGCATCTGGGTCCAAACTGTGGACGTTTGGTGGTTGTAGTTATGTTGTGTGTGTCTAAAGATGCATTCAGACAGGATACAATGCAAATTTTTGAGAAAAATTTGACCACTGCAGTCTTTGCAGTCTGTTTATTCGCCCCAAATAGCCAATGTACCAGTTGTCCAGACATTATCTGTAGCTAGCTAGACATGTACACACAAACAGTGTACAGTGTGTGCGGAGGGTGTCTGTATGTATATTTTTGTGACCACTCAGACTCCAATCTCAGAACTCACAAACAGTTCCAATTCTTTCTCTTGCTTTCCAGTCTCTCTCCTTTTTCCACTCTTCTCTGTACATTTATGAAGTTAAACTGTACAGCTTTAGGATGAGCACAAATTTTCAACTGATATTGGAGGCAACAGATTTGCTTGGGTCGGCGTGACCCCAAGCTAATTTACATCCACTTGTATCATTGACTGTCTTCTACGTCTACCTCAGTTTTAGCTACCTGAGTTTCTCAAAGTACAGTTTGACAATGCACAGAACAAATATGCACTTCATCTGTGGGTTATACATGTAGGCAGAGACGGCAGTAGCAAGTTTCAAGAGACCCAGAAGATGTAAAGGAGAAATAATTAGTTATGAACATGTGCTATTCTGCTCTATTGATGTGGCTCTAAGTGGAGAAATGTTCTTTCTCTCAGGGTTTTCTCCCTTTATGGTGGTTGAATATCAATGCAAGAGAACCCTTGATCCCACTTCAGGACTAAGTCAAGAGAAACTGGACTCACTATATTTTTTTTGAAGACATTTCATGACTGAGGAGGATATTCAACAAACACTGCGCCCCTGTGTTCGAGCCCAGCAACACTGAGACAGAAGCTTGTTCACACTAAAGACCACACACCCAAACATAGGCAGAGCAGTGCAGTGTGGTATGTGCAGTCCAGTGCAGCTGGGAGTGCGCAGACCTACATCAGGGAGACAAAACAATCGCTAAACAAGCGTATGGTCCAACACAGGGGGGCCAACTCCTCAGGTCATCTGAAGGACAAGGGTCACTCCTTTGAGGACAGCAATGTACACTTACTGAACAGAGAAGACGGTTTGAAAGACGAGTGAGGGAAACTTGAACAACCATCAGTCAACAGAGGAAGTGGTCTACAACACCACTTATCAGCCACTTACAGTACAATGCAGTCCTGACATCTCTTCCCAGGCAACACCTTTACTCATGCAACTCTAATGACTCACACATGACAGCCATGAGGACTGATGACCCACGTGTCATGTCCGCCTCAATGACTTTCAAGGTGGGTACATACCTGGGACCCCCCACCAGTCAGTCAGATCTGAAGGGGCCTTTTGGATGGGAGGCAAAACATCTTGAAGAATCTAAAGAAAGTCCAGTTGCCCTTGAGTTAGTCCTTCTGGATATACCATGACCTGGATGACTAAGAGTCTTCACAGACACCTTGAGCCCTCAATTATTAATTTGAATGATCTGAAATCAAATCCTATCCTAAAAAATAAAAACAATGTGACAAAATGGACTCAGGAATTCAAAAGTCATTGTCACAAGTTGTAGGAAAATTGTCTCTAGTCTGAGTGTTCATGGAATATTTTAATGTGTGATACATGCGCCCGTCAACAAGCAGAGCAGTTCAACTTTGACCCTATAGAAAATGTTACTAATTGTCCTTCCACAAAGCAACGTTAATTGCTGTAAAACTGTACTGCGAAGACAAGCCATAATCTAGAGTGCTTGTCATGGCTGTAGAGACTGAAAGATCATAAATTCTTTGTGGGTCTGATGAATGAATTTATTTCCACAGCTCATGGTAAATGAGCAGGCATGTTAATTAAAGGCTTGCTGATGCTCTTGAACTTATTACCTAGCTTCCTGCTAATGAGGAAAATGATACCAAAATTTAAAAAAAATAAAAGCTGTGGAGAAAACAACCTTTATCTGGGAGAAGATTGGAGGAAAAAAATGCACTTACAGCTCTTTCACTACTTCAACTTTAGAGAAATAACTCTATTTCTTCCTCATTGCCCATATCTGCTCTGTTATGGCAAGTAATTTAAGGGAAATTAACATTTTGACATGCTCCTCAGGGGTGGAGGGAAAGTGGAGAGGAGAGGATAAGAGAAGAGAGGAGGAGGAGGGAGTATGGAAAGGAGACAGAAAAAGAATTAGTATTTAATTCACTATGGCTGAATCTTTGGTCCAAGGGTTAAGTGTGGTTGAAACTGTCGTCAGTGGTCCCATTGGCCGAGAACCCTTAACAGTCTAATGGATTTTAAAACCAGTCGAGTATGCCAAGGCAGATGGCAGACAGACAGAAGACATCATGACCACTGAACACTGAAAACGGATGATTAAAAAATAGCTTTTCAAGTTTGATTGTTGTCCAGATCAACTTAACATATCGAATGGACAGTAGAGAGAAACAAGAGGGCGACAATGGTTCCCAGTTTTTATCAAACGGGGGATACTGTGGCTATGTGGCGCAAGTTCTAGACCACTGGAGTGCCAGGATGCCCCAAAAAGATACTTAATTTCATGCATCATTGTTGCCCATAAAGGGAATTTCTCCCCTTTTGGGTCTTCTGTGCATCATGCAAATTTCAATACGTGGCTAGGAGAAGATGAAAAGTCCCTTGCTTTATGTGTTTGACAGCCAATAGGGACCATGTTTTTTATATATGGATTATGAAGCACTTAATTCAAAAGTTCTTTCTTTATGTTTAGACTTTGGAGATACCAATAGGAGTGTCTTGTTTTTAATTTGAACCAATACAGACCTATTGTTATTTCAAGTAAATAATTGATGGCAGCTGATAACAGCTAATCAAGGTCCTCAGGTTGGCCCATCAGCAGTAACGTCCCTAAAAAAAAATCACCTTAAACTGCATGTAGATCTTAAATCATTCCTGAAACAACCAACCAGTAATTAAGCTTGATGGTATTTTTGTCTCTCTGCTACTTCCATTATTCTTTTCTTCCTCTCATTCTCTTTGTCTCTCACTTCGTATCCCCAGCAGGGCCATGTGGATTAGCGCTGAAAGCTAATGAAATGTAATTACCGCCTTTGTCGATAAGAATCGATCGGCTCAGGTCTCACAGACCCCTTCCTAGAGAGGGTCCCGGAGGGGCCAATGTTGCGGCCGCAATGGTTACCCTCCCCCAGCGCCCAGGCTTTATTTCTTGACTGGTTGCCATGAGCAATGGGAGATAGCATTGACAGGGCAGTATGAAGTGGAGTCAGATCTGTCGGATGGTCCCTCAGCGTGGCCTCGCAAGGGGGAATGAGATTCCTTATCAAATCAGCCGGATTAGAGAGAGGGTCTCAGGGAAAACGTCAATTCTTACATCAGACGCAAGAAGATCAGGTTTTGGCGTGCGTGCGTGCGTGCGTGTGTGTGTGTGTGTGTGAGAGAGAGAGATGGTGAATGAAAGAGTGTGTTTTTTAATTTTTTAAAACTTCTTTCCACTGCTTCACCTCGTGTGAAAGAGTATTAATATTGCAAATGTTTTGCAAACTTCATCTGTTTTTTTATGGTAATTTTTTATTTCTAATTATGATTTCGGCTTCAATTTAGTTTCAGTTTTCTGATGAAGTTGGCTGGTTTGAGATAATGTGTTATTGAAATGTTTTTTGGTTAGGGGCCAAGTGGAGGCCTCTAAAATACAGCAGTTATTTTATGAGGAAAGAAGTGCATAAAACTAATTATGTAGCTTACTAATTAGCTATAAAATACTCTGCCAAGTATTGATTTGATGTATCTCCACTGTTTTTACTGTGCATTTGATTACTCTGATTTAAGACAGTATAGTATTATTCACCACAGATATGAAAGTTGACTGCCTGACGCTGTGATTATCTTTAATTTCTCCCATGACCTCTCCTATGAACATTTGGGTTTTATATTTGTTCTTCTCCACCAGATCACCAGCTCAGTTTTAAGCAGGTAAGAGACGGCGTGATCAAAACCTTTTTGAAACAAATTTCAAACACATCCAACATCTTCCAAATTCATTTCAAACAATGGCACCTGATATTGTGAAGGAACAATGGTTTGTACCTCAGCTGGATAGCACATGTAACATGGACACTTTGTCAACACATCAGAGACAACACAGGGAATGGATCTCCTGTAAACAGTCAGGTGTGCAAATGCACTCTGAATTAAAATGCACTCAAATAAAACTAAGTGAAGTAGCCGAGATGATCCGTGTGTGGCTGCTGCTCACACAAACCTCTGGAGCTGTGTTAACGACAGGACTGTTCAGAAAGAGGAACATCACTGTATGTAATTAACACATTTGTTTCCATATGCACCATTTGTTTTGATTATATTTATTTTCTTAGCATTTACAGAAAGATGACCAGACACATTTCCATCAAAACAAATTGTAAATATCTCGAGCATGTGTGAGCATTTTTAACATGTTTTAATTTTTTTGTTTTGAAAAGTTGAGTTATTGCGTTTGCATTTTACCCCTTGTGATAGTTACAGTATAGAAATACCACAATGAAGTTCATTTACTTCATGCAATTTATTTTATAGAGTAGATTTATTCTGCTACAGATGCAGACCTTACATTGACCTTACAATGCTGGAAATATCTCACCGCCTCCAAGTGCTGCTTAATGGGAAGAACGGGGTTAACATGTTGAACTTTGCAGTGTGAACAAACTTCCTATTTTAGCTAAAAGCAGATGTTGTGGTCATTTTTTCTGGGCATTTGTAGTTTTCCAGTTGTCATTGACTGTTTAAAAGCCTTGGACACCAATTGCTTTTGAGTGTTTACAATCATCTGCCTAGGACATTATGCTCCCCCCTTTGTGTATCTGTCCATTCGATTGTTGGTCACCACATTTTCTGAGAAAGGAAACGATGAATTGGCGTGAAATTTGCTGAGCACATTCAGGCTCCCAAGAGCTAGAAGGTCCATGCATGAAGTATAATTCATCTGCAGTTGTTCACGTTGTATAATGAAAAATCCCATTTTTCGGGGTATTCACTAATTTCATTGTACTAGGATGTTCAATGCAGTCCAGCGCGCCAAAGCATCAGCTTGTTCCATTATCCAACTTGTACAATGAAAATTGAACAAGGAAGTGTTTTACTGAGACGCTGAGCCACTGCAGCCATTTAAAGTCAAACTTTTATGTGTGTTTGTGGTCTTGTTGTGTGCATGAGTTCCAACCTCTCTAACCAAACACCATTTAACTTGTTTAACTGTTAGCTTCAGAAGATTACCAGCGCTAGCAATGCTAGCTGTTGTAGCTTACAAATTGCTGTTGTATGCTAACGTTACTCGTTTATTATCAGCTGTTTTGCACCTCATTTGGATATTTGCTCATCTAAGTCTGTGTGAAATGTCTACATTACGGTAGAAGTGAGTTAACTGGACCGTCTTCAGTCATATGTGTAAGGATTAGGGGTGTTAACATGCATTTTTGATTTATTAAGCTCTTGTGTGGTCTTTGTTCACACGTATATATTAGCAATGTGTTTGTGAATGCAGACTGCAAAGTAAATAAATATTTTAATATAATATAATAAATGTCATGTGTCCCTATTTTACAGGTGTGGGACCTCCATGAATAAGAGGATGCATAAACTCACCCTATGACTGCACCAGGATAACCTGGAAACAGCCAGAGGGAAACTAGCAGCTGGTAAGTAAAGAGTAGACTCCATAATTTAGACAGTGACACATTTAGGTTGTTTTGGCTCCTGTACATTTGATTTGAAATGAAACAATGACTGAAATGAAAGCGCTGATTTGGTTTTAAGTAGTTTTATTGTGTTCACATCCATACTGAGTCAACAGTGAAGCAACTGTAGCCCCCTTGCTAAATGCTAATGTACAGCAAATGCAGCCAGGGAGTTTTTTTTTTTTTATGACCCAGCAGTGGGATGTTCTCGACTGGCATTGTCATTCACCTGACCGCAGTCCGGCTGAGCAGGTGGGTCACTCGCCAAAAATCAGACCGAAGGCAAGAGCAGTTCAGGTCTGACATAGAATCACCAGGAGAGATATAAGTGTCCTCTGGGATCACAGATTTCACAGTCAATGACTGACAACTGTTTGACACCAAATATTATATACCATGACTAAAGTTTGTTTTAATTGGTTAATTAAAACTTTGGTCCACTAAAGTTGGAGAACTTTAGTTTCAAGTGAAAACTAAAGCTACACTGTTCATCTGTGGATGTAAACACCATCAAGGTAAAGAGGAAAGATTAACTTCATAGTCATTTTTTTCTTTATACAGTCTTTATTTAAGACATCTGTTTTAAACTTAACAGAACACTTTCTTTTATTACAAAGTTTCCAGTGGACCAGAATAGAGAACTTGTGAGACACCAGGGAAGAAAGCTGTTGATAGAGTGTCGCACACCTCAGATGGTTTTGTTGGGTTTCACATGTCTGCTCTGAGTCCCTAACTGGAAAAATTTACCCTGATTCTTCAAGATGTTCTGGTAGAAGGCTAAAGCTGGCAATATTTAATTTACTGGAAGTTAAATGTGGCAAAAAAGCCAAAATTTATACTGATCTGAGCTTCAGTAGATCAATATAATAATAATAATAACAATAATAATCATAATTAAAACTTTATTTGTATAGCAAATAAAACAAGGTTTACAAGGTGCTTTCCAGGGTAAAAACAACAGGAATCATGAAAGTGTTAATTGTAAAAACAATGGCACCATCAGTAAAACAGTAAATAAAATAAAGCAAGAAAACATCAACAGTAATAAAAACAACAATAACAATAGAGCAAATGGTGTGGGGAAAAATAAGAAGGATCACAGGAAGGATGGACTATAAAAGTTTGTTTTAAGAAAAGACTTAAATGAAGAGATAGACTTTGCCCTATATACATACTGTCAAGAGAATTATTGCAACTTCAAAGCCTCCCTAATGGAGCACGAGTAGCATTTTAGAAAACAAATTTAACAGACATAGAAAACAAATTTATCATACATTATTAAATGTATCATAGATCATAGAGCAGGCCTTCATTTTCTAAGTAATTCTTTCTCATGTACACTGTATAATACAACTGGCCTAATGTTTCCCACATTTACGTAACACTTTAAACCAGTTTGTCATATAAATCGATTCATCGTTTTAACATTGTTTAAACTCACAGTAGTGGACGATCACAAAGTTCCCAGTGATGCATATTACTGTGTAGCATGTTGGATTATTGAGTCATTTAAGACTCAGTGAAGTGTTGAAACAATTCAGTATATTTGAACTGTATATATCATACATACAGTAAGTGATACATACAATTCGGATGTTTCCTTAAATTGAACCAAGGTTAAATGTCCCTGTCAGTCCTATTATCACTGACCTGCACTGAGACACTCAGCTGGTTGCATCTTTGCAGTGAAATGGGATCAGAGTAATGACTACTTACTCAACATACCAGACTCTCCAGGTCACACTGGACACGTTCAAATTCCTTAGCATCTTATCCCTTTTTGTAATACATTTAAAATACATTAAATCTTTCTTCTGGTAATTTGCATTGAGTTGTATTTATATACACGTCTGATAACGCCTAAACAATGTGATGCCATATGTGATACAAGGAATCCTGAAAGCAGGCCAACAACCTCAGTATGACTGTGCTGAAAACTGAAGGTGTAGATCTGGTTTTCATATTGTGAATGTTTGATGTGCTGTGTCTGCAGGACTCAAACTGAAACATTAGAATGTAAATTGATAACCTACAGTTCATTTACAAGACAGATTCAAAATGCCTTACTGTGTTACTGTGTTAAATTCAGTGAAAATTCGAAAGAAGAATAAATTATTTGTGTACTTGCTGCAGATGTATTGCATTTAATTACCACCCATGATTCGCAACAATACACATCCTTTATTTAATTTTAAACCTGCAGTGCGGAACTTTTACGTATAAATGAACATCCGTTACATTCAAGCCTTTGCCAAACGAGTTCACACAATGCTGATTAAGCCTATCGCCGCCAGATAAATCTCTATTTCACAGTATAACAGAGTTTTTAATCTGGTGTCGGGTCTGACATTACCTCTGCTAACTTGAATGGGGATAAAATAATTAAATCGCGCGGCTCTTTTAGACTTTCCAAATGTTATCGGACCTAATGGATCAAATTCTGACAGTGAAACGAGTCATTTCACGGGGGCTGTGTGACGCTCAAAATAATTTATCCACCATTTTATGGCTGCAACAGTAGCGACGAAGTAGGAGGAGACAAAAGTCCCGTAATACAGCTTTAAGGGGGAAAAAACATCATTCAACACTGTTTCACAGTTAGTCAGAAAGCAGACGTGAAACCCCAGAAAAAGCATCTGAGGTTAGCGACACTACATCCACAGCTGTCTTCCCTGGTGTCTCACAAGCTCTCTACTCTGGTCCTCTGGAAACTCTGTAATAAAAGAAAATGTTTTAAGTTTAAAACAGATGTCTTAAATTCAATTTGAATCTGCTCACTTAACCTTTACTACACATACCTCCATGGCCCTTAAAGCCTGAGTGCTGGTACATCTTGCCAGCCTGCTTCAGGTGACAAAGGTGAAGGAAGCCAGTTTGTTGGTGCGAGCGAGTAGACCTGGAAAACATTAAGTCCCAACATATTGTCTACTCCAGTAGAGCCACATATGTAATGCCAAGTTGTGCACCACAATAGGTTTAATAAGGGAACACTAATTCGACTGCTAAAACTGTTAAAGAAAGACTATTTTCACAGTGATACATATGTGTTGGTTCTTTTGTAATTTATCAGCACTTTCAGCCATTGGCTTTGAAATGAAACCACGACTATGAGGTTAATCTTTGCTCTTTACCTTGATGGTGTTTACATCCACAGATGAACAGTGTAGGAATTGTAGCTTTAGTTTTTACTTGTAACTAAACTTTAGTGGACCAAAGATCATTTGACCAATTAAAACAAACTTTAGCCATGTATATAATGATTGTTGTCACACTGTTTTTAGTCATTGACTGTCCCAGAGGACACTTATATCTCCCCTGGTGATTATATGCATAACCTGAACTGCAAACTGGACTTTTGCCTTCACCAAAACAACCTAAATGTGTCACTGTCTAAATGATGGACTCTACTCTTTACTTACCAGCTGCTAGTCTCCCTCTGGCTGTTTCCAGGTTATCCTGGTTCAGTCATAGGGTGAGTTTATGCATCAGCCTACCAATGGAGGCATAAGTGGAGCGACCACAGGGACAGAGGGGGCAACTGGCCCAGGGCCCACACTTAGTAGGGGTCCCGCTGGGGACGTAGCCCGCGACCCAACTGGGCAGTGCAGCAGGAATAGTAGAGCTTAACTTTTTCTATTCATTCTCTATGGTAAAACAAAACACCCCCAATCCTTACATATATGACTGAAGAGGGTCCAGTCAACTCACTTCTACCATAAAAGTAGACATTTCACAGACTTAGATGAGCAAATATCCAAATGAGGTGCAAAACTGAAAAAACTAAGCTGATAATAATAAACGAGTAACATTAGCATACAACAGCGATTTGTTAGCTGTCTCTGTTTCTGGCTCTTGACTTCCTGGTTGTTGGATGATGGAACAAGCAGATGCTTTGGTGCGCTGAGTTGCATTGCACGTCTTAGGACAATGAAATGTTGAAATACCCTGAAAAATGTTTCATTATACAACATGAACAACTACAAATGAATTATACTTCATTCACAGACCCCAGGAGCCTGATGATTATGGGGACCCTGTGACCTTTTCTTTCTCCCCACCATCAGACTGTATTACCACCTGAGCATCCTGAGCCAAAACAGAAATGTGCTTTGCACATTTATATGCAAAATATAAAATACCACTACTAAATACGTAAACCCTATGATCAATGCATCACCATCAGGTCAAGCCCTGCCTGTATTAACAATTATTTTGTCATTAATGCTGAACGTGAGATTAAAGACAGATACGCAGATTTTTAGTTTCTGGTTTAGGCCTGCATGCTACTCAGTACTCTTTGTTCCATGGGAAACTATTTCTGTGTGCTAAATGGCAACAAACATGCAAGAGGTGGACAAACCAAGTTGTATCTCTCCCACACACTCACACACACATCGCTGTGGTGGTATGAGGAAGGGGCCAAGTGTGTGGGAGAGATGGAGGGATGGATCGATAGAGCAGCGAAAGAGTGCTGTAAACCATGAAAGAAGACAAAAGCCTCCTGTTTTCCCACAGTGCACCAGACTCCGTTAGCCTGGGAGATACAGCGCTACCACCAACACTCTCCCATACTCTCACACATACAGAAACACTTGCATACAATCACCCAGCTTGAGTAGAGTAATAAAGAAAAAAAATAGCTTGTACCCAGGAAATATCAATAAGCGTCTCTGGGAATCAACACACTTTGGCTGAGTGGGGAATAGTTTTATTCTTCACTCCCTCTCCCCGGCCATCTATGGGGGATTGATCTTTATTCTTTGTTTATACCCTACGGCACGTTGCAAAACGTATTTTATGCTTCACCTTAAATGCCCACAGTGTGTGTCTGCCTGGTTTCAGATGGCTTCAGAGCTGCTGTATGTATATGTTTGTAACATTTTTGTGTGTCTTTATTTCAAACCTTCGAGCCTTATTGACGCATTTTGCACAAAAAATCCCCTTCTTCTCGATGTCATAGCTCAATCTAACTCGCAAACACACACATACTGCTGAGAAACAGGGACTTATTCTTTCCAGTGATAGCAATCTGTAATATCCAATTAGGATAAACGTTCATACTTTAGATCACTCAGAAATCTTAGTAGAAAAAGCGCTCCTCATATATTAAGATCTTGCCTAAAATTAATCAGATTTCAGCAGACTCTCCAAAATGGCGCTCCAGTGTAGCAGACAACTAATTCACTCACTCCATGGCCGTATTACAGAGAGTGATCTACAACCTATGTCGTAACACTCACATACAAACTGATGGCTTTTCTGAGTAGCCTAATTTTACCTGAAAAGAACAATATATTGCATGTGTACCTGATGTTGGCACAATGCTATAAGCCTGTAATTGAAAGGAGAGAAACCCGAGCCAAAGCAGCCTCAGCTTCAGCACTCCGGTGTGTATCGAGTGTGTGTGTGTATGTGTGTGTGTGTGTCAGTTGGCATGTGTGCCTCTCAGAGCGTCTCCCTCTCTATGTGTGCTTTTGTCTTCTATGTGCTTCGTGTCACTCCTCATTCAATGCATCTGATGGAGATTGGAGGGGACAGTTTTTGGTGTCATTCAAGGGGCCCCTGAACACTCTGAAATGCTCCGCTGGTGATACACACACACACACACACACACTCGCATGCTCACACACACAATCATCATCGGCATAAAATGCAATCCCAGTATCGAGCACACAGCGAGAAGAATGAGCACAGCGTGTATTTGTTTGACCGTACACAGTTTCACAGCAGTTAGCACAGAGATTGGGTTTATTTAACAAGCATCTAAGCAGAACCAGCAAAGCCCGCACTGATAATATCTCAAACAAATGCCCTTCAACTGTATGAGAGCAGTGGGAATACTATTAATACTCATGTAAATAGCAGGCTATTTTCAGCAGGTTGTTGTGCTGCTTGGGGGGTTGCAGCATCTCATTTGTTGTATTGTCAGAAAGCAATTGTGATTTAACCAGCTGAGAAAGGAGGGGCCTGGGATGACTCAGAGGAAAAAAGTTATCACTGTAAACACTGTTGCAGCTATTTGTGCAGATGATTTACTGGGGAAAAGAAGAAAGTACTTGCCTATATATATATATTTTTTTGTTTCACACCTCTGGTCTTTTTTTGTCATTTTTGGCCATTTATTTCAGTTATGTATGATAACATTTTGGACATCTAAAAGGCTCACTATTGTATCTTGTCACTTTGAATAACAGAAAAATTAATCAATGTAAATGTAAATCTTTGGTGGTCAAGTGACCACACAGTTGACCCAGTTCACCCATTGCGCAACGAATACCTTTTTTTCCACTTTGTCTTTGTGGTATGCAAATACTTTTGATTTTATCTGCTGAAATTTTGAGATATTGGCCTTTGAGATGTTTGCCTCCACCCCACTAAAATAAAGGTGTATGGGTTTTGCTGTAACGTTACTGTTTTGGTTCACTCTCAGCGCTCTAATAGCGTCGTTTTCGGCTGCAGCAACCAGCTGTTTTCAGAGAAAAACCTCTAAAAAGCCACTGTACACTACCTGCTCAGCACCAAACAGCAAACAGACACAGTTAGCTGTAGGCTAGCTGGTGAACATAGTGGAGCATTTAGCAGCTAAATAGCCAGATATTTCCCTCAGGAGTTGGTACAGAGCAAAAACAGCTAAAAGAGAGTGGATATTGGACTTAGATTCACCAGGTGGACAGAAACACGACTCCAAATGAATGATAATGTTGGTCCGTAACTGCTGGATGTGGAAATAAGCAACTGTTTGCTAACAAGTTCAACATATCAACTTAAAAAGTGTTCACAACTTGTTTCTTCTGCCCCCAAGTGGCCCACAAAATTAAGGCATTAAAAATTGGATTTAACAGCTTGGCTTTCCAGAATCAGTCCTGCTTACTCTAAATAATCTTCAGACTTTGCTTCATTGAAACTATTTCTACCACTGAGAAATAGTCCCTTTGAAAACTGATGGCAGTGAGGTATTTAGACTGACTTTCATGTGCATAAACCTATAGCTCACAGTAATATGTGTACTGTGTATGACATGTAGGAAGTTGACATAATGTAACGATGTTGAACGAAAGCCAGAGGTGAGAGAAAATGTGTGAGTGGGGGTGGTGGGGGGGGTTCACAGTAGGTGGTGGTGGGGGGGTTAAAAGCAGACCAATTAAGAGAAGCCTCCCACTTGCCCTGCTGTTACCACGGCAACTACCAGGTGGATTTCCTGGCTGTTGCAGGAAGTTAAAGTGTTGCAGACCACCAAAGCATTTTCTGTCTTTATTAAGTCTTACTTACAATGCTCCCGCAATCTAAAGACTTTGTGAGGGCCAGCTCTCCTTCATCTTCCTACTGCACTCTCTCTCAACCTCTTTCCTCTTGGTTTTATTTATTTCCCTCCTGCTTTTTCGTTCTGCCGACAGCTGCCTTGCTTTTTTCCCTCTCCCACCCTTTTCCCATTTCTTTCTCTTTCTGTCAGTTTGTCTTTCATTTCGTACCCCCAGAGTGAGAGGATTCCTGCAGAGGAGTGGCATTTAGAGAATCTCGCTCTCCTATTGCTGTCTCTCCACTGGGGTTAGAGAAAATCGATCCCACTAATTAGATCTGTGCATCACTGTTATTTTGTCTCTAAATGTGTGTGTGTGTGTGTTTTGCATGTCCTGTAATCTATATTTAATGTTAGGAAGCAGAGCTTTAAAGAGCGCCACAGCTGGCCTGTTTGCTAATTAATGACATTTTCCCCTTTAATTACCATTCAGTGGAAGCCTGTGCTCTACTCTTCTGTCTTTGTCTTTGCTTTCTTTTATTCTTTTTTAATTTCTTTCTTCCTTTCATTCTTTTTTATGTTCTTCTTTTATTGCTCTATTCTCAACATTTCTTTCTTTCTTGTCTTACCGCACCCTGTTTATTGGTTAGCTTCTCTTTCAAACACTCACTTTTTATTTTCAGTTTCACAGTTTAACCTCTCTCCCTCTGTCGACTGTCACAGCTCCTGCACCCTTGAGCAAGGCACTGAACCCAGAGAAATCCACCTGAGCCCACAGTAATGTCTTGAAATGACTCATTCTTAGTTTGACATTTGAATTTAAAAAATCCTCAAAGTTTTCAATTTACAATCAACTAAGAGCTGAAATCATTGCAAGCAAATCCTCCCATCTGAGGAGCTTCAACCAGAAAACATTTGATATTTGTAATAAAATGATAAATGAATTATCAAGATAATTTAATCGAAACACAGAGAAACCAGTACAAGACTGTTGTTGTACTGGGCAGCTCCCATGTATGAATCTGAAGATGGATCTCCCTCAGATAAAGGGGAAAAAAAAAAACGCATGGAGCTCACAACATAACTTCAGGTTAATACAAAATTTCTTTACATGCCCTCTCCATCTCTCTTACTTCCATCTCTTTTTCTTGGTGGCTCACATCTCGGATCGGCTGTTTCTCTGCCCATGCAGAGCGAGCGAGAGCTGAGTCTCCATCTGCTTCTCGGCTTCGTCATCCCTCCACCCTTCTTTCCTCTCCTCACCCTCTCTGTCTCTCTCCCTGGGATCTTGGTCTGTCACCACCTGTCAGATGCCTCTCTCTCTCTCTCTCGCTCACTCCAACTCTGTCTGTCCAACTGTCAAACGAAATTTAGAGTTAACCTAAAATGTGAAAAAAGGTGACCTGTCATTGACTTGACCAGTGTCTTCTAGTCATTTTATTTTCAGCATTGATTATGCAATTTTTAAGTTCAAGTCCGCAAACTAACAATTTGAGGTTTCTTGCACAAACTCATCTCTTCTTTCTTCATTTAGCATTTATACATGCTATAATAAACATTTAATAAATGGTTGTTAACACACTATAATGAAGTTGTGCACAGCAACAATTATTATATCATTTCTTATAAAGACATTTTATATTATTACAACTGCACCTCCTTATGTGCCCACAAGAGGAGTTATAGTTGACAAATACATAATATATTTTACACTGCACTCAAGTTTTGGATCTTTGACCATGTTTAACATAGATATCCGACATCTTAACAGTATGAAAATGACCCTTTTGGTTAGCTAGAAATGCTCACTATTATATCTTGCGTTTGAGAACGTGCTAACAATGTTGAGTATGTTGTAATGGCCAAAAGAGTATTTCTGGATGTCAAAAAAGAGTTTTCAGCCTTGTGTTGTCATTTGCTGAGAAAATGTACATTCAAAAGCCACCTAAACATGCTGTGATGGAACCCTGACTCCTTCTAAACTGTTCTCTTGTGGTTATCTCTGCCATTCATATACTCACTTTGTAAGCCCTCTACTCTTTCAATCTCCTCCGACATGGCAGAAATTGCAAAGATGAGGTCTTTTACTGGCTTTCACAGAGAGGCGACTCCACATGATGAACTATATTTCATTTTTCTTCCTCATAGGAGTGTCAGTAAATTCACAAGTTATAGAAAAGTCCTTACATGTATCTACTTCCATACATTTCTGAGGACAAATAGGTGTAGTGAAAGGTGGCTGGTATCAATATTTGCTTTCAGACTCAAACTCAAAGACTTGAGACTTTAATTGGACTAGTACTTTGTGCCTTATGAACATCTCTGCTGGAAGGAACTAGGTGTAAGGAGGTGAAGTTAACCTTTGTCTATAATAAGGATTAAAACATCTGAGATCAAACTTTAACTTACTTAGTTGAAGGCATGTTGGCTGCCCACACCTCGGCGTAACACCTCTGACAGAATGTTTTGACATGGCAGTGCCCGTTGCTAAGAAACAAAGTTAGAAAATAGCATGGTACAAACAGAAAATCAACAGATTAGTCTGAGCTGCAGAGGATGCTGGCATTTGAAACTTGAATTTACACCTGTAAATGTTTTTTTGTTGCTTCTGGTTGTTTTTATAATTTAAACAAAGATGATGATATTGAAACCCATCACTCAAGTTTGAGCAGGTCAGACAGCAGCTCATCTCAGGCTTTTGAAAATGGCAGATTTTGTCTGCCTCAGCAGCAATTACTGTGAAGGACATTCAAAAAGATGCGTTTCCTTCCTGCATTCCCGATCCTAATCACATAGGGCCGTTCTTTCGCAATCAGAGGCCTCTTCCTGTTGCAACTGGTCACATATTACCACTGTCAGTCATTTGTTGTCCCAATGGTCCTCCAAGTTGTGAGGTCAGTACCAAGAACTCGAGTCACCAATTGGCCAGCTCCTGGAAGCTGCATCTCAGCCGACAATTTCACTTCTTTACTCAAAATGGAAACTTCTAAAACACATCCAAACATGTTCGGGCCTGAATCCGATCCGAAATATGTGACAACATGAACGACCCATGGAACAACCTTAGCAATAAAAATTGCGTACAATCTGATGTCATCACGAGGAGGAAGTAGAGGTAACTTTGCAAACCAAGCGCTCAGAGCAGGCTGATGCCCTGGCTTTTGCCTTTCAGGGAGCATTTTTACATATGTTCACCTAAAGTTTTGGAACTTTGACCAGGTTTAACATAGACATCCAACATTATAACAGTAAAAAATGACAGAAAATCACAAAAAGCGTGTTACGTCCCCTTTAAGGTGATCTGAGTGCTCCTCCAGTACATAACTTGACGGGCAGATACTGTAAAATGCAGGGCACATCAGCAACACACTACAGGAAATACAGGTGTTAAATGTGAGTGTTACAGAGATTTTATCATTTCATGCTTATTTTTTCTGCCCTCCACAACAGGTGGAGTTATTTATCCAGCCAGCTGCTCTTCAGACTGCAGCAGTTAGGACACTCGACCTGGCATATTAGATTGGCCATTCGTCAACCTCTTGCAACTGAATCAGCCTTTATTTCTCAGACTCCAGGGCCCCTTGAGTGCAGCAACTCTGAGAATACAAGGATTGAAACGCACCAGTTATCCTAATTCTGTCCCTCTCCCCTTGCAGATGTCCCACTGCCAGTCGCCTGAATCAAATCTCACCCTCCAGTCATTCATTCAGGGCTGTGGGATGTGGGCTGTCTGTGCTACGTCTCCAGCACTGGCTGTTCCTTTTGCCTTTATTTACGCTGTGTCTGTGAATATCCCCTTGTATCCCACAGCAGCAGATGACATATCACATCCCTCTCAAGCTTTTGTCAGGCAGCTAAATCCCGTCCCCATCGCTTTGGAGGGCCAACAGTGGAATGGGAAACCTTAACTCACTCCTGCAAAGCCCCGGCAGACAGCGGCCAGGGCCCGCAGCTTCCGATCAATTCCACTTCCTCTGAATATCAGTAAATCAAGCAGCAACAAGATCCCTCCCCTGGTCCGTTGACGCAGACTAATTCTGCCGGTTTCCTCGATAGTGATCTCTCTAAGACCCCCAGTGAATGGTGGAGAGAGAGAAAAAGAACTAGTGTAAAAAGCAAGCCAACAGGTCTACGGAGCAGGGATTAGTGGGTAAAGTGGATTAGGAAGAGGTATTCTGATATTCCGCCCAGGCTGCCGAGAAGGTCTTTAGAAAAGCAGAGAAACATCTGCTGGAGCTTAGTGAGGCAATGAAAACACTGGAAATCAGAATGGCTAGAAGACACACGCGTTAACACACAGAGATTTAAAACAACGAAGCCATGGCACGGGAACGAGCCATGGCTTCGTTCCCGTACTTTCACACTTTTTTATATATATATATATATAAATGTACATACAGCAGCACCCTGGGGTGCTTGTGTTCTTGGCTCTGTGTTTGTTCATCTGTGTGAGTGTATTTTTATAGATGGAGCGCGTGTGTGTGTGTATGTGTGCATTTTAGAGTGAGAGCGATTGCACCAGCTAGACAGGTCCTGGCAAATTAGAGCTCGTATCCTGATTGAAGCCTTTGTATTCTGAAAGCCACGGGACACGCAGTCTCTATCGCTCTTCTTTTACCTTCTGTCTCTTGTTGTCTGTTCCTCCACCTTTATTTACAGCTCCATCGCACCACTGACATAATGAGGACATGAGTTTCAAATGAGATGAAATGAGGTAAAACAAGGCTCCTGTCAGCATCGTTTTCTGGACAGCTTCTAAAAACAGCCGCCGCCGCTTCCTTAACTGGGCCATTAACTTGGAAGGAAGCCTTCAAAGTCCTGCTTTGACTGAGCAAACAGTTCCAACAGGACGGTAATGTGCAGCTGAGTGTGATGCCGCTTTGATGGAATGGGCAGAAGCACCGCACGGCTGAGTGCAGATACAAAGCAGAGATTGGTCTCAGAGAAATTTTGCATCAGAAGGAACTGGGTGACAGAACTTCACTGTACTATTTTTACTTTTCCAGTCAGACGCAGTGAAACTAATTATTTCAGTGATGTCATGAGTTTAAGAATTCATTCACTTTATTATCCACTTTAAATTGAAGCTTTATTATCAAAAATGTTGATAAATGATTACCATGGACCTTAGGGCTGCAACTGATTAATTTTATTATGAATCACTCTCTCCTACTACTTGATTAATCCTAAAAAATGAAGAAAAAAAAGACAGAAAATAGTGACAAATGCCCAAGTTCCAAGAGTCCAAAACACAAAGATATTCAACTTACAAAATGTATTTAAAAGTTTATCTGAAACTAATATGAAGCTTGAGCCATCCAAATGAGTCAAATCACTTGGATATCTTCCAAAGTTCCCTTCTTTTTAGTACTTCTTTTTAGCCTTTAGTGTTATTATCTTCCCCCGCAGCTCTAAAGGGAAATGCTGTCCGAGGAAACACAAAGAGGGAATTTTATACTTAAAAGACTCTAACGTTGGAATATGACCACTTTATTTGACTAACTTTGACTGCTGAAGTCTCATATTAGCTTTAGATAACATTTTAAATACATTTTTGCACAAAATGAGGACTGTGGATTTTGTCCCCCATCACTTACACTGTAAGCACATTAGGGTGGGATAATTTAATGGCCATTATCAGGTGGAATGATTACAGGAAGAAAAACCTCATTTGGGCTCCTGACTGTTGTTTTAAGACAGACTTGAAAAAGTGTGAACCTGTCCTTTGAGGACTTCTTGTCCACTGGCTGATGGAGGTCATGTAAAGTCACGTAATGTAAAGTGAGGCTCCCATCAAGTAATATACTCATATTTATGTTGAAATGAATGCAGAATGGGTCATTTAAAGTAATGAGTTAAACTCTGCTATTGGTTTGGCTTGTGTACTGTTGTAGTGAGGTCTAAGTTAGCTTGGTTCAAAAGGACAAATGTGGTGTGTCACCCTGACCTTTGAACACTGTCATGTGTATATGTGTGTAGTGTAACAGAGTGTGTCATCGCCTGTGTGTCTGTGTGCTGTTGTGCATGTATGTCTCCCTCTGATGCAGCCATAAGTCCGGTCAGGGTGTAGTGTAGTTAAATATTGATGCCAAGCAGCGCCTGACCAGTCCCAGGGGAGGGCGGTGTAAAGGTTGTGGCTCTAACAGCAGGCCCCGGGGAGCTGCAGTATATCGCTCACTTTCCTCCCCCCAGGGCCATATTTTCTTTCTTCTCTCGCTGGCCTCTGTAGACTCACAGCAGCAGTAAACGCACCCTATATTCCTTCTTTTATTTATTTATTTATTTTTTATTTAAAGCTGTGAAATATTCTCTGCCAAATCTGCAGGCTGCCACACAACTCTGTCCATTTATCTAGCACAGTAGCAGCATGTTGTGTTGACACTAAGAGAAAGCCAAATAGACTGCCGAGGCTTCTCTGATGCACGTTTTCTTCTCTGGAAAACAGGAATAGTGGTTTCAGGCAAGTGTGGGCAGAGTTTTGACATGAAGGTAGTTATTTTTATCAACGATTGGAAAAGCACAGTCAAAAGGGCAAGGCACACATTGTGTTTAGTATTTTGTTATGGAAAGGAACCGCTGCAGTGCTGTTCAGAACATGGGATAGTTAAATGTGTAAAGAAGACTTGATTAATAGTAATGTGACCCAAACAAACAATGAACTCATTCACATGTTCATTGTTTTAATGAGCCTCTCTGTGGCAAAAAGGGTTTTCCTCGTATTTTGGGTAAGCACTCCAGAGTACAGTCGCTGTACTGGGTCGCAGTTTAATTTAATTAAATTTAATTCATCAACATTGTGCCTCTGGTCTTTTCCCTATAAGTTTGACTAATAACAGTCCAGCTGTATAATTTGGGTACCCGTGCCTTTCCTATGTGGAGACAATGTTTGCAAAGTCGTGAAAAATCCTCGCTGATACCCACTGCCGTACACTGAGGACTTGGAAGAGACAAAGTGAGGTCAGTCGGGGTTTGAAACACTGAATTTCCCTTTATCAAACTTTGTTGCGGTTTTGAAGCCAGAGATGTGACAGGCTTCAGCTACAAGACAGTTTCCTTTCACAAATAATAACAAGGACGTTCTGAACATTTTCTCTTTGTGAAGCTATTGTCAGACAAACAAATGTTACCTAACTAGCAAGCCTAAATGAAAACTTTGATTTTTGCAATTAGTTTAGTACTTACTGCTGCTCATATCTATAGAACAACGTATATATATAATAAGTATTATAATGGGCAGATTGACATGGAATTTACTAAGTGCGTTCATGCCCCACTTTTGATTTTAATGATCCTCTGGCCTTTCCCTTTGCAACATTTGACAGTCATCAAAATACACGTCAGTTTTTGCTCCACCAAGTGTTAAAACTATCTAACTACTAAATTACATGTTGTTTTACCATGTTGTTTTTTCTATCCATCAGTTCTGTAATGTGTAGAGATTATATATAGCATCTTCTGCGGCTGCTAGTGAGGCTTTAGACTTATTTTTGGCCTGAAAAAGGTAAAAATTTAAATGAAAAACAATGCAGATATTGTCTGAAAAAGGATTTTGCTAGTTTAAAATGACTTCTATGTCAGTAATGTTCCTCGGTGGTAGCTCTAGCTAAATTGGTTCTTGCTATACAGAGTAATAACAGCTACCAGACTCCAGCCAGGTGAGAGAGACTTCTCTCAACAGCTTGGGTCAAATTATAAATCACTGTGTTTGTAGGATAATTTCTGCATTTAGACTCGTGGCACTACACAGATAGCGAGAGCCTCTCTGCTCACATTACAAATGGCTAAATGCAATATGCCCTCCAGGGCTGTGTTACAGCCAGATGTTCATTTCCTCTCTCGCGCTTTCTCACCATTTGCCTTCACTCCGTTGGCTCTTATTTCTCTCTCTCACTCTTCTCAGTCCAGATGTCCATCTCTCCTGGGTCTTCCTCTCTTCACATGTGACAGCCTGTTGTTCCTGCCCAACAGCTGGACAACACAAACTAGGTGTGCAAGGGTGTGTTCTCAAATTGTCTTGTGTCAATCTCATAGAATATTTGTCTTTTTATATGCACCTGAAGAATATATGTTACGTTGTATTATGTGGGCTTCCACAGACATGCTGTGCAGGATAAAACAGTTCATAACCACCTGATGAGGCTGGAATGATATTTAATAAGATAAAGTGATTGTAAAAGAAGTCAATCCTGTGTCAGATAAAGCAATACATCACCTCAGATATACCCTTTTCCCATCATATATTCACCACCTGTTTCAAGGTGGCTGGTAGAAGTTGGTATTTTCCTCCTCTGAAAACAGCAGCTGCGGTCAGCTTGGATTCATCTCAGTTACAACATAATCCAGTATGGTTACAAGATTGTACTGCAGTAAAAGTGTCATAACATCCATGGAAATATTTCAACCCTGAAACATAATCCACTTCTACGCTCTCCATCTGTATAATCAATAGTCTTATTCCAAACAAGTTCCACTGAAGTAGGCCTAAGTCTAGGCTCTCTGGACTATCTGTGTTCGGTGAGTGGGACAGAACAGGAGCATGCTCAGTGGAGTGAGTTTATTCCAGTGTGTCCTTTTTAGTTTGACTTAATTTTCTTTACTTAAATGTTTTAAAATCTTGTATATACAGTATGTGGTTACGCCATGACGTCATAAATATCAAATTAGTGCGTGATGTCATCTAGCGACTTTTCACGGAGCCTTTAGCTACTTTCCGCTGTTTAATAGTCGGCAACACTGGTTGAACACGAGTCACTAGACCCGTGTCATATGTGCATCTGCTATCTGAAAGCAGTAAAAGAGGAGGAGGATACATATAGTAGATACTAATTGAACAAAAGCAGTCCTGACAGCCACAGTTATCTGGGTTTGCTAATTCCTACTCACACTAGTTGCCTTTGATCTTATCTTGATAGTGGTAGTGATTGCCGTAGCATGAGGCCTATAAGATTAGAAATTCTCTTCATGAATTAATTTTTTTTTTTTAAATAGAAAAATATTAATCTTTAGCCAAGTTTCCCAAGTTTCTACTTTGCCATTTAAATTTGAAAGTACTGGTGTTCTCTGACTGTGTGCATCAAGGTTTAACTCCACCAGAGCAGCTCGGCCTAAAAATACAATCAGATTATTTTTATTTATGCCAAGATTTGTGTTGCAAAATGCTGATCACTCACTGAAGGTCACAGTTTACCCTGCCTTTTCATTCACCGCCACATTGCTGAATGTCCATCCTTTTTTTTTAACTTGTATGTGAGCGTGTGAGAGAGACAGAGAGAAAGACAAACAGAGGCGGAGGGATGAGACGGAGACGAAGTGTGCGGGAGTGTGCATTGCCGTCAATATAGCCAGAGAATTGAGTTATGCTCCTAAAGCTGCTCCTGCAATCTGGCCTCCTCGTCTTCATCCCTCCCCTCCCCCTTCCCCCCATCTACTTCTCACTCTTTCAATTTCTCTCCTTCACACACTCACACACACATGCTCAGGGTACGAGACTGTATGTGCGCACTACTGTGTATGTGTGTGTGTGTAGGAGGTGTTTTGGCAGCCTCTGGTAGTAGAGTATAATAACAAAAACTGTCCGGTTGGCATTCACTCACATATCCCAGTACGCCCTTCGTCCTTCGCCCTGTCCCCCCTCCTCCTCTTCCTCCGCGCTCTTGTTTTCTCTTTTGCCATTCCTTTTCTCTCTGCCATCTTTTTGCAGCACAGATGAAACTCTCTCCTTCACACCAACTCCCACGCTCTCTGTACTCCTCCCTCACAGTCATTTTTTAAAAAATCATTTGCCTATCTAATTCTCTCAAATACATTTTCTCTATTTCTCCATGGTAGCCCACCGCGCACTGAGACGCTCAGGCAGCGCTTGCACTCTAATTTTGTCCAAATCGCATTTGTGACTCTCACTCCGCATGTGTACTCTGCAAATGTGTGTGTGCTGTTATAATTCTATCCAGTGAGCACCAAATGTCCTAACAAGGTTAGAAAGATGAGAAGAATCTTAAATTGCGGACATTTCAGCAAGTGCATACATTGATTTAGAACTATGTCCCGATCCAAGCCAATTAATGTTGTATATCTATTGATACAAGTATTAATAATTATACTTTTATAATTCACTGCAACCTCACCATTAGATGTCACTAAATCCTACATACTGGTCCTTTAAATACTTGCAAATGCTTTTTTTCAACACCAACCAAGCCAGTGTTACCTTAGATAACATTACGTTTGCCAAAAACATTGGTTAGTTTTATTGTTTACTTGTGAGGATCCCCATTAGCTGTGCCCTAAAGCACAGCTAGCCTTTCTGGGGTTCACATTTAAAAAACATACATTAAACATTACAGTCAACACAATTAATATTTTAGTTGTCATCCTAAAAGCCTTTTTTTGTAATGTAAAAACTGAAAACATGCTGTGAATGGTGAAAATTGACTGTTATTAGCTCTAAACTGCAAAACGAGACCGATGCTTCTTCTTTATTTCCATATCTGGACCGTCATCTGGTGAGGAGGCTTTTTGCTTGAGACACGTAGCTTTATCCTCGGTCTTTAAGCACAATAGCATGTTTGTATCAATCAGGTGCATATGTAAGAGTCAGCCAGAAACATTACAAAGAGTTTTTTTTAACCAACTCGTAAAGCTTACTGTAGCTATCTTGCTACAACTGGTCAAATCTGTCAGTGACCGTTTCATATCAGCCAGCAGAATCGATTGTCAGCAGTCAGACATGAGATGCTGCTTTTGTCTCCCTCTGTCCAAAGTGGTAAATCTGCCACCGTTATTGTAAACTGCATGTGTGCCGTGCAAGAATGGAAGTTTGACAGGCTTAGCAACATTTACTGAGTCATAAAAGTCAGCCATCCTGCTTTTATCTGTTGCATATCAATCAAGTGTGCTACAAATCACTTTTAATATCTACTAGGAACTGGAATATACCTGACTGCACTGTGTTTTCTGGTCTTTAAATAGGCTCCTTGTTTTCAACATAAGACAACAATCTAATACATGATTTTACAGAAAATAGAGACGTATATGTGTAAAGCTTTGCCATGATGGTTCAATAAAACTTGGTAATATTTCTGTATTTTTAAGATTCATTTCATGATGCTGCCTCTCATTCCTAGCTTCTCCTCATTCTGGCTCATCTGTAAGGTAGCAAGACAGATTATGTTTGACAAAAAAATACTAATAAGAAACCACTGAGCTATGCCCTAAATACATTTTTCTGTGAAGTCATGCTGATAGATATCCAAGTACAGCCATCACAATCAACAAGGCAGACGCAGTATATTGTGCATCTGTTTGAAAGGACTTATAAAACTCCTTATGCAGTCTTAACGAAGGACTAGTATTTTTTATGTTAACCGTTTCGATCAATTAACCAATTTGAAACAATGAATAATAATATTATAATATTTGGAGCCACAGGAACTATTTTGTTTGACTTGCAGCCACTGAAATTGTCAGTCTGCCTACATTTGCTTCTTGGCTGGAAAGTGATCCCACTGTTTTGAATAAAACACTCATTTGTACCTGTTCATGTAACTAGTAGGTTGACTGAGTGAAATAAATCAACACCATACCAGGGAGTATGTTGAAATTGATTAAACTAGAAAGCACTCAGAAATGATGGGATGTTCAGAGAAAAGCAAGGTTACTGTTTTTGAACAGTAGAAATGTTTAATCATCAGACAGTTAAGGAAGGAGGTGCAGCGAAAAAATGTAACGTTTTCAAAACTGCAACATCAAAAATCAGGTCTGATTCAGGTCTGCACTGTAATCACCTCCTTAGTCCAAAGCCTTTATTTCCACCACCTTTCAAGTCAAGTCAAACTTTATTATAGCCCAGTATCACAAAGTATGCCTCAAAGGGCTGTACATATAATAAAACAGTAATGGGCAACATTAGCAAAATATATAAAAACGTATAAAAGTGAGTTAGTGATGGAAATAGAGAGATAGAAAGTGAGAATATAAAAAGAATAATATGCACATAAGACTCCTGAACATTCATACCTGGATACAGATGAAAACACACACACACACACACACACATATATATATATATATATATATATATATATATATATATATATATATATATATATATATATATATATATATATATATATATATATATATAAAAAAATGTGTAACATATAGTACATATATGTAACCATGCGCACATAGGAGTATAAGCTGGATAACCGTAGTTTTAGTACTTAGGACTAGCCTCTTGAATTTGGATAGGAAGGTGATTCCAAAGAAGAGGGGCTTGGTAAGAGAAGACATTTTGTGATCGTAGTGATCGTAGAGTCCTAGTAGGTATATGAGGAGTGACTAGACGTGATAAGTATGTACAGGGAGCCAATGTAATGAAATGAGAACAGGGGTAATATGATCAAATGTTCTGCTCTTGGTTAATATGCTAGCAGCAGTATTTTGTACAACTTGTAATTTGCTAAAAGTTGATTTAGGTTAGCCAGAGAAAAGTGTATATGTTCTTCAAAAGAGAGATTAGGGTCAAATAGGACACCAATATTTCTAATACAAGGGCTTTGTGAAATTGTGGAATCAGCTATGTTCAGAGTGAGATCACAAAATTAGTTTCTAATCTGCTTTGGACCAAGAACTAGCATTTCAGTCTTCTCAGCTCAGTCTTCTAATTTATGATCATGACAGAGGAAATCCATTAATACAGTGATAATGTAGTTATAGCATTGTAATTATTATAATAGTAATAGTATAAATAGTAAATCATACTTTCACCAGTAAAATATTTGATTGATCATCACAAATTCAGAGGGTTCTTCTGCTTCATTTTGATGTTTTTTGAGATCTTCTCTCACTCTCCTGAATGTCCACTACGCTCGCCCTGCCATCACTCCTCCCACTGTCCTCTCAGAGACACCTGACTGAGTCACAGCACAGTTAGAACAACTGAACGAGACATAGCGGACGTTTCCGCAATGTAACGTTCAGCCTGTGAAATGAACTTGAATCATACAGTATACGCCGCCGAGAGCACCTCCATATTTCAAGATTTGCGAATCAAGGGAATAGATGTCTTATGCATTAAAAAGAAGATAATCAACTTGATAGACATACTTGATACAGTGCCTGATTTACATGATGAACACATTGATTATCACAGAGCTTTATTCATTAGGAAGTAAAATATGCACACACACTTTCACAGAATCAGAAGGTGGTTCTGCTAAATTTTTTTAAAGGATAAGTCCCATCTTGTTCACTTTTGCTAACTACCTGTGCTTTTTTGTCTGAACACCTCATTGCTCCCTCTGCCTCTGACACAGTGTAATTTTCCTGAATGAACCAAAGTATACCTCTTGTCCTTCCTGACTGTGAAAGAGTGATTTGGAACCTTTTAGAGTCTTTGTAAGTAATGAGATTGGTTTTCCTTTCCATTTTAGCTACATTCAAATTCAAGGGCGTCAAAAAAAAGGTGATTGGCTATTTGTAATGTTATATCAAATAGTTATATAGTAACTATTAAGTTAAGCTAATAGTTAGTAATAGAGTAGAGGACATTTGTATTGTACGTTTGGGTACATTTGGATTTCCTCTTTACAACCTGACAATGTATTTAAATGAATTTTTAATTTTTTTTAATTTAAACGATTTCTTTTTTTCCGCTTTAAAGGGGAATTCCACCGATTTTGGATATTAAAGTCTATTTGCAGGTTGGCATATGTGGAAAAAAGTTGTATAAAGTCTTTTGTGGCTCCAGAGGGATCTGATAAAAAAAAGTCTGATAAATTGCCTCCTGAAAATGAAAAAAAAATCTGCCGGTGTAGAGTTAGCACGAGCTACCAACACACGCCTGAATCTGTAGGTGGAGTTAGGTTGAGTTGCATTGTGGGTACTGTAGGCACCAGGTTTAGAAGAGGGAAGAAGAATGTATGGATTAAAAAAAAAGAAGATATCTCTGGTTGTGCTGCATTTATTTAGCTAGTTTTTAAAGTAAAATGCTAAATCAGTTCTTTTTTAAGGATTAAATATTTTTAAGGATTAAACAAGGAGTAAACAATGCACTAATTAAAATATTCAGCAGCTCCACAAATATTTTATTAGAAAGGAAATGAAGTTTGTTAGACCTCAGGCATACACACAATACATTTTGCTGAGAAACACTGAATGTAAACACAACTTTTGCTTGTTTACACGAGAACTCCACAGGGTGTCTTTAATGCAGATCTGGATCCAGACGCAGATACAAAACTTTCCAACAACATTTGCCTCTGAATACTTTGGTTGCATCATTGTCCACATGCTGTATATCTGTTTGCGCATGTGTGGGAGAGAGAGGAATAAACAGATATATTTGTGATGTGTAGTCTGTTGTAGAAAGGTCATTGTTTTGTCATTGTCCACATGCAGGCAAGGCAGCAACTTCCTTTGTAATTAGAGTCCTGCATGGCTGTGAGACCAGTGTGTCTATTCCCAAAACAGATGTGAGCCCTTTTAACCTCCTGTAATACCGTCAGCTTAAACAGCAGCTCTGCCGAGTCCACATTCTGTTACTCTTTTTTTAAAAACATTCATTAAAAATGGTCTGATTGTTTGAGGAAATGTTTTGGTTTATGATGAACAAAAAAAAAGGAATTTTAAAGCAGATAATGGCCTCGTCATTAATGGCTTTTTTCAAAATTTCATCATTGTTGCTTTACTTGTCTGTTATGAGTAGAGTGGCATAATTTGGGTTTATTTTATGATCCCCCCCCCCCCCCACACACACACACACAGTTGGAAGAACAGAGTGATAATAGAATCATTGATGAATGAGCTGAATGCAGTTAGGGAAGCATGAAAGAGAGAGAAGGGGCGTGTTGAGATTAACGTAGCACAAAGCAAATTGGGTTTGCCATTATTACACAATTCAGACTGCAGAAAGCCCCTAACCATGAGAGACAAATGAGGCCTGAGATTCATAAAAGCTCCATTAACGGGAGCAAAGGGAGTGAGGGCAGACCATCAATGGGCCCGTTTAATACCAAACATTTATAGATCTGTGTCTATGGCCTGTGGCGTGTAATGACTAGACTGCAGGGCTCCTGCTTTCCAGGGATATCAAGACCGCTAAATTAGGATCAAAATAGATTCTTTGAAAGCTTCCCTTCTCAAACCAGTTCACTTAGTCTCGATCTCTTGACTGTGATCCTTAAAAAAGCAGGAAGCTGCTATTTATTAACTTTTTAAAACCCTGTTTTAAAACTAATACTGTAGCTTCTTCTAGCCTGCTTTTATTTACCAGTTTGTCTTTTTAATTAAGCTAAATCTAGATCTCCCTCACCCTGTGGTGGTGGTCTGTAAATTCTATCATTCTCACTAATCTCAGTCTGTTTTGTAGTTCACTTGGATGTTGGCATTAGCAGGTGCGTCTGGAGATCAATGGAGTTGTCACCGACTCCATAAAGCCATCACCATAACCATAACACAGCCGCTATCATACTCCGCTTAACTGACTGAGAACACATCATCGCCCATTCAGGCTAATGTGCTAATACGTCTTAGTGCTAATGTCAACGCGACGGTGGGACTCGATGGATGAGGCCCCCAGCGCAAACCAGATTATCCGGCCGTCTGACTCTCTCAAATGGCCAGAGTAGGGGAAATAGAGTGTCTCATTATCATCATCCGCAGACGGCTCTTCACTAATCTTGAAAAAAACGACGCCATCAGAGTCTGTGAATATTTGCTTAGCGGGCAGGAGCGCCGAGGGGTGCTTGCTATCAGCGCAGATTGGCAGGCGTAAGTCACACACACTCATCACAAGTAGTGTCAGTGCTCAATGCAAGGGCATCCGTCATCGCTATATAGATACAGATGTGGGTCAAGTTTCAAACTGAGTGAGGAAAGAGACGGAGCAATGAGCCGATTGGGGGATAAAAGGTTTCTGGGATTGTTTATTGCTGAGCTGTAATTGGATAAACCTGGCATCTAACGTCTTTAGGCCTGTCACATTGCTTCATCCTCAGGAGGCCAATCTCAGATGCCCTGATTGAGTTTATGCTCAATTGAAACTTATCAGCTTTTTTTTCCTTCCCTTGTTTTAAGAGTGCTTGAACAAAGAGGTGCATAAGTGTGATGCATTGCCTCCTTTTTTGGTTTGTTCAAAGTTGGGTCGGAAAGCAGGAAGCTGCGTTTTATCTGGGTTTAAAATCATCACTGAGGGTGTTAGTGTGCTCACTCTGAGCTGATATGCGAGCAGTCGAGCTTTACTTCACATTTGGGCGTTTTCATTCCTCCAGGCTGAAATCCGACATGAAATTGCCCCAGGAATGTCTCTGCACCAATATAACACCCTGCCAAGTACATGTTCAACTGCTGCGAGCAAACATGAAAATCCTGCAGTAGTTGCCATGAGCAAACATATGTTATAGGGTCTGTCATGATGAAGATCTCTTATATGCTACACAATTACAATGAACTTCATTTCCAAACCACAGTGAAGTGACACCGTGACAGGTATGAGTGAATATACCAGTTGCCGATTCTAGAGATGCTTGATCAAAACACACACTCCTTGATGCAATTTGTCACCTTTTAACAGAAAACGTCTTGCAAATAGATTCTGTAAGAGATGGGAAAACTTTTCGGATTTGGCTCTTTGTATTGGTTTAATGTATTTGTTGCAACAGATGGGCTTGTGCAGATGTTGGATCAGTCAGCACACAATTAATTCTCTTGAATCCTTTTAGACAAATGGTTGCTTACCCTCTATCACTGCAGTTAATCTCAAAATAAGGAAAACAGACTGCTGTTTGTACAGTGGACCCTTACCCAAACCTAAGATGATCATTTCAAACAATACACAGACCAGAACCTGAACATAACTGGGGCCCTAAATCCAAAAGAAAAGCCACCTGAATTGACCAGTCCAGAGTCCAGTCCAAAGTCCAAGTCCAGTACAAACACGCACGGTTTGAAAAAAATGACCTGTCAGATCTGAAACTTATAAAAAACCACAGACTTTTATAGACCTTTTTTTGACTGTTTTATGAGCAGGAAAGGTTGGGCATTGTTTAGATTTTATCAGTTTTCTTTCTGTTCATTGATTCTGGTTCTTGTCAGCCCCTGGTTCTGATTCTTGGCATGTTATTTGAGCAAGAAAAGAAAACGTTTAGAGCAAAACCTTTACTTTCAACAGGGTTTAGTAGTCATGAGTCCTCAGTGTTTCTCCTTACATACCTCGACCAAATGTCCATTGTCCTCCATTAACAAACTCACTGATTTCACTTCACGTCTTGCACATAACCTGCAAAGTCAAAGGTAGTACTTCCGAAATGTGCTTGTTCAAATAGTATGTTCTTTAACAATTTGCCACTTTTTAAAAGTTTTGAAATGTTCTGACCTTCCCTATAGGGGGTCACACATGCCGGCCACAAATGAAACCATGCCTGTTCACAGTAAACGTCGACCCATAACCTAGGCGGATCAGAAATTTTCGACTAAAGACCTGGTTTGTGTCAGGCTTGGTTCTTAGGTTTTTGGCAGTGTAGTTTGCCCGAAGAACACATTCACCGAACCTGGAACGAGCTTTTCCCTCTTGACTCTCTCTGGCACACACACACACACACACACACACCCTTCTCTCTCGTGTAGCCAGTTTTTTTCAGGCTCGTCTATTCACCTCTCCTCTCATGCCGATTCGTGCCCGTCTGCCTTCCTCCCTTCATGAGTTACTTTCCAGAACCAAGGTGCTCTTTACATTTGAAAGACCAATTTCTTCTATTGGATTAATTCATCAAAGTTGCCTCGGAGCACACTGACCACTACAGCAGGATGAGAGGAGGGAGACATGAATGTAGAGAGACCATGAAAGGCCAGTATCACTAACTTTCTACCTTTCTATGTGCATTTGACTCCAGGCTATAATTTTGACGTTAACCTAAAGAGCCTGTCTGTGTCATGATGTTTAAACCATTTGAGATGGTGTATTTTTGTCTTTTTGTGCGAATCTTTCTTTCCTGATCACTCCATTTTACTCATCAAAGTTTAGAAGTGTAAAATATATTCAAATAACCATCAGCTTGCTGATCCAAGACTTTGGTCCTGTGTAACATATCTTTTCACCTCCATGAGATTTTGTACCAATATCCAGGGTTTCTAAAAATGGATTCCTAATACCTTTGTTGACCCTCTGACCTTTTGTTCTTTTGTCTTCTTCTCGAAAAATATCAAAACTGCAAGTGCAAACTGCTATGAAATTTACTGAGGACATTCATGTTCCTCCGAGGATGAGCTGGACCTTCCATGCGCTTTCCTTTTGAGCCATCCTCAAGCCAAACTGTCAAGTTTGTCCATAATATACAGTATGTTAGTCAAAGAAATGGAATTCAGTGAAATCTAACCGGCACATCAATGCTGACAAGGCAATAAACCATTTGATTTTAATGACTCTGTCTTCTTTTCAGCACAAAAGGAAACACTCTAAGTACAGTATTCATCTTAAGTGTTTTTCATTCAGACCAACATATTTTTGCATTGTAATTAACATGGGGGGTGGGGGGGCTAGGCGGTTTTTCATCTTTTTTTGACCAGTTGTTTGTTAGATGTGGTCGGAAAATTTGTCAGATTTGTGGAACCTTTCATTAGCCTTTAACAGAGCTTGAAGAGAGCAGTTTGTACCCTGTGGTCTGACCCTAATTTGTTTTTTATTGGTCTGAAATGTTATAGACGCCAGTCACATAGTTTCTTTACTCAACAGAGTTTTTGTAAACATCATCTTATGAGATCAGAACGTAAGAACACAACGTTTTAGCATGGTTTGTCCTCAGTTCACTGTGTTATGTTAGGTTTTCCATGAGTAATTGCTGACAGGCAGATGCCAACATCTGTCTTATACCCATAAACCCTTGTGTTTTGCAAGCATTTCCCGTATTTGGTTTCAAATATGCTTTTCTCTGTTAATGATCCACACAGCAGTTTTATTGGAAAACAGACCGGGCCACATTTGTAAAATGGTATTGTGGTCAAATTAATCTTAAGCACTGGCTTAAAGTTAATCTTTTGAGTATAAAACACTCAAATGTAGCTTGGTGCTTCATGAAGAATGGAGGCTGTGGAGAGCTTGGGTTCACGGGTGGGAAGAAGTTTCAAAACAACCACAGAAAGTTCTTTAACCAACATTTTGTAAATGCAATTTGAATCTAGACTTTATTGGTGCATTAAAAGGATAAATTCGCAAGTGAAATGGGTCAAGATGGCTTGTGGGAAAAAAAGGTTTGCAGGTGTGGCTACACATCCTTTTGAAGCACAAAACCAAACCGCTTTATCTGGAGATTACTTGATAACTAATTGTTGGTGTTCCCAATGAATACAAATTACTTAATAATTTGAACTTGTTCAGTAGGGGACAGGAGATTTCCAGTGATCATAACTTAACAGTGAAATACAAACCTCTGCTAACTAAGTTAAGCATCGCAGAGGATTCAAGATGTAACATCTGCTGTCACTCCTCAATTGAAAACTACCCACGCACTATAATTCAATCAGTATTTTATTTTCCAATTTCCCTGCTCTCATTGCTTGGATGACCATGTTAACTTGTTCGCCTCCGTCTCCCGTGCAGATTAAGTTGTAATTGGTTTTTTTCAAGAGGCCAGTGGGTTGAGCTGAATCAAAAGGCCCTGATTTGGTTTTCCTGTTCCTCACGACCTGGGATACCTCTGAGTTAGAGCCCCAATCTCTCTCTCTCTCTCTCTCTCTCTCTGCCTCTCTTTGTAGAACCAGTGGTGGAGTGTTAGCCTGGGTTGCATCCTTGTTCATTACCAAGGGTTTGATGCGGCCCCCCGATGACAGCTCAGCCCCTATATTACCTCGGCCACTCACCAGATTTAAAATCAAATTAGCTGAGCGGTTGAATGAAAGCCCTTTAAAGCTCCCCGTACATGCTCACAACCACACAAACAGAGAGAGTGCAGAAAAAATGCTTGATTATACATTCAAACCTTATATTTAGGCATTTTGCACACGCTGCTGTGTCTCCAGCACCATAAGGCAACAGTATATGTTGTACAAGATAAACATATTATGAAGAATATGGATATTACTCTAGTGTTATTTTCATAAACAAGCTCTAATAGTTCTCGCCGTTGCAGCATGCCCATCAATTCAACGACACCGACTAAAATGTGCTTGTCGTTCCTCTCAATTAACTTAAAGTCATAATTGGAAAAGGCTAAGTAGCTGTTGTCTGTCTTCAGCGTGGGCTGGGAAGCAGAAGTTCAGTCAGTGGCTTTTAAGATGTGTGCACGCTCTCCGGTTGCTATAGTGTGATTTGCAATAACACACGACTGTCAAAAGAAATGAATCACATTACTTAAGTCAGTCATTAAAGACGTGCTATTCCTGTTACACAAAGTACTCACATCAGCAGCGCCCCATGACACCAAAGCAAGCTTTTAAAGCTCTCACCTGTGACATCCCTATGTTTCTTTTTTTTTTTTTTTTACATCCTGGCTAAATCTTTTTGTGGTTAGTGCTTATTGCTGTGTGTTTTTACGAGATCACTTGTCAATCAAACAGCAAGGCAATATGATGATGTCTTTGTCCTTGGATTCTCTATATAAGAAAGAAACTCTAGAAGAAGACCTAAATGTGAAACATGACAGTTCCTGTGCACAAAAGGTACTTCTTCCAGAATCAATCTACAAGACAAAAGGTGTTTACAAACGGCAACAAAAGTGTAGAGGCTTATATCTCTTATACTGTCAATAAAAAGTGGTGAAACAAAGTCACAGGTTATTACTTTAAAGTCCCCGTCTAGTTGTTGGGTGTATTGTTACTTCACTTGGATGTTTCACTGTGCAGAGTAATGTACAGTATGTGCTGAGTTTGATATTAGAAAGCATTTTTCACATTCTTCTGCTGAAGGGGAAAAATTTCCATGCGCTCACCTTGAGTGTAACACGTGAACGTACAAGTGTGATTTTGATTGTGGATTTTTCATAAAGATGAAACTTATAAAAAAAAAAAAAAAAACATTTTTAACAAGGTAATTGAAAGTTTTGCAGAGAGAAACAAATCCAAACCAACCAAATTACAAAAGAGGTGAATGTAAATTTGTTTTCAGCAGTTAAAAAAAAAAAAATCGACATCAACATATTTTTGCAGACATAAGTTCTTACCTCTGATAATTCAGACATTGCTCTCAGCTGTTTTCATCTGAACTATATCTTCAATACAAAGTAGATCCAGTGAAACAGGGACACTGATTCTGCATCGACATGTTGCTGATGAATCTTTAAAGATATATTTTTTTCAATGCTGTGAGCACCACAAACTTCCATTCACCTCTATTGTATTTCAGTGGAGGCAGAAATATCAGAGGCATATGTCACAAAAACCTGATCAAACAAAACCAAAACTATTTGCATGACTAGATATGGCTGGAGTTAATGAATCAGTCATCTAAAAGCTGCACTAGGCAGCTTTTAAAAATTGTGAATAGTATAAATTGAACTTGAACAACCATAAATCTGGTTAGGTGACATCAGTAAACTCAGCAGGTGGGTTTTTCCTCTAAAGTCTTGCCCCTGACTTGCAAAAGAAAGGCTTCCTCACGGTCATATTACAGACACCCCTGCACAAAGTCACTCTGGCGATGGTGGTGATCTCAGTATTGTGGTCAGTTGTACATGCAGTACCACAAGGTGACTAATAGGGAGGAAAAAGACTGACGCAAGAGGTCCCAATATCTTGCCCCCATGCTGCTTTATTCACATGCTCACCCCGCCATGTCTTCCTGCACCCACGCTCTGCTGTAATGAGGGTCCCCGGAGTGCTGGGAAAAATCTGCACTCTTTCTTTAACCCCCCACGGTGTGTGTTCATACGATGTGTGTGCTCATTTTCTCATTGACGTAGTCCCTGCCGGATTTATGTTGAGTTTCAATGGAAAGGCTTTTACAGTATAAACACACTCAAAATGCCATTAGTAGCGTACAATATAGACTACAGTTTGAACATGAGAATTTAACATTTTTGCTTCTATTTGCTGAATATCCCAGAAAGGTGTGAATGGATGTCAATGAAATAAGGTGGAATCACAGGCCAAGGAACTAATGAGTTCTTGGTGTGTAGATCTGGATCAAAGGTACAGTCTGCATCTAAACTGTGGTCCATCAAATTAAGGCAAAAATTCTAAAGAAATCATCTGAAAGAAAAAAGTATAGTCCATACCCATTACTGCCTCAACAGATGTCCCACCTTTTCACCTTGTTCAAATTTAATCAAATTTGGAATGTAGTATAAATAAAGCTTTTTAAAGCTCTTTAAACTGCCATAACTCTTGAAGCATCTTGTAGTTGCAGCTATGAGTGAGTGAGTCCTGTTAAATTTGATGACAATCAGAGCTGCCTAACTTAAAACCTCACAGGGCCGCTTCCCAACACTAAATCCCCCAAAACAAAACCATAAATACATTTACAGATCTATATACAGATATACAATTAAACAGATATTAATGTGAGTAATATGGGCAATATCAAAACAACTTCCAACCACCATAGACCACAGAAAAAAATCATGGCTTCCATAAGTCACCACAATGAAGATACTGATATAAATCCAGATGTAGAATTAAAATTTCTTAAAATTATACTTTATTTAAAAATCAAACAAACACTTATTTAGAGGGTTGTTCAGCCTTGTTGGAGACATTCTGGTGCCTTACAGTGTGTTTCTTTAATTGTACCTAAAACAGGGACTTAACCATAAAATGGGATTTTTCCAATGGACTGATCTTTTGTCCCATTCTAAATGTCATGAGGGGCCCAACTACAGCAAAAACCCACACAAAAGAATCACTGAGGCCCATTACATTACGCAGAGATAGACTGTGTGGGTATGTCAATGACTCTTGCATAGCCATTACTGTTAAAAAATAATTGATTGCATTAACCTGCCCTTTCACCATTTTCCAAGTCCAATCCATATTCCTAAGTGGCCGTGTAGTGTGGGGTTTTAACCTAAGAGGAAACGGCGTAATGATTTTGTCAGGCCAGTATTGAATCGCTCAGTGGTGTTGGTGTTACTCATGGTGTGCTGCTTTTCAAGCATCCGCACCACAACGGAAATGTCAGTGTGTCATTTCCATTGAGAGATATCCACACACACACACACACACACACACACATTTATGCACACATTCAGATAAAGCATTCACACTGCAGGTTTTTTTTTTTTTGTGTTGTCTCTTTGTTGGGCTGGTAAAGGCTTTTAAGAGGAGATTTTTTTTAAATGGAGCTAGCTGCTTCAATGCCAGTAATCAATGATGTATGTTTACATTTGTGGATTGGAATTGTTACAAATTGCCAAAAGAAAGCAGAGTAATTTTCATTTTTTAAATTTTCACTACAAATTTAATTCTTATTTCTCAGTTTCTGAAGATACAACACACTTTCACGCTCGTACTGTTGGGAAAGTTTCTCTGAGATAGTGATAATCCAAGGAGAAGTGAGTCCTCATTGTTGAATCCTTTTCTCTCGTAAAAATGAAATCATTCCTTTATCTGTTACACACTCACACTCTCTCCTGTCAGGCTCTTGGAAGCGGACAAAATTATTTTCTCCAGCAGTTAGCTTTTTTTGTGTTCGAGCTGCTCATCATCTGTGATAGCAGTAATTCTTCAATCCTTGACGGAACTCGGTCTGTTTCTGCAATAAAGACGTCAGAAGATGCTAGCTACTCGTTTTGAGGGTCCTGGACAGACTGATATTGGCCCATCTCAGACCTCAGGTGAGCACCTTTTTCGGACCCGCTGCAGTTTGGCAACCACCGCCAGGTTGGAGTCAAAGACGCCATCATGTACCTGCTTCAGGGAGCCCACTCTCACCTGGACAAAGCAGGCAGCACTGTGAGGATCATGTTCTTTGATTTCTCCAGTCAGAGGATGCAAGTCTGAGCAGGTGGTTAGCAGCACAGGAGCACTGCAGGGAACTGCGCTCGCACCTTTTCTCTTCACCCTGTATACCTCAGATTTCCAATACAACTTGGAGTCCTGTCATCTGCAGAAATTTTCAGATGACTCTGCAGTTGTGGGGTGTGTCAGTGGTGGACAGGAGACTGAGTACAGGGAACTGGTGGACCGCTTTGTGGCATGGTGTGGGAACAACCACCTCCTTTTAAATGTGACCAAGACGAAGGAGATGGTTGTGGATTTTAGGAGGATCGGGACTACACTAAACACTATTTCCATCCTGGTAGAAGAGGTGGAGGTGGTGGAGGGCTACAGATACCTGGGCGTTCACCTTGATCACAGACTGGACTGGAAATGTAACACTGAGGCTGTCTACAGGGAGGGACAGAGCAGATTCTACTTCTTGAGGAAGCTTAGGTCCTTCAATGTGTGCAGCAAGATGTTACATATCTTCTACCAGTCTGTTGTGGCAAGTGCAATTTTCTTTGCAGCCATCTGTTGGGGCAGCAGCATCAGAGCCGGTGACTCTAAGAAACTGAACAAACTGATAAAGAAGGCAGGCTCTGTGCTGGGGACTGCTCTGGAGCCCCTAGAGTTGGTTGTGGAGAGAAGGATGTTGCACAAGTTGCTCAACATAATGGACAACACTACACACCTCCTACACAACCTTCTGGTCAAACAACATTGTCTTCAGTCGCCACTGCTTCAGCCCCGAATGGTTTGAGCCGAGCCTCGCGTATTTCTGCTCCTCAAAACCGGTATTTTAATGTAACAGAGTTGAACTTAATGTGGAGCAACGGGGGGAGGGGGAGAAATATGGTGCTGCACATAACAAGACACATACAGGCCATGGATGTACTACAGGCAGTAAAGTTACTGTTTACAGTGAACGGAGAGGTTTCCAGTTTTTCAGGCTTTCCTCCACATTTCAACACACAGATTGGTCCATAATGAAAACTGCAGAGAGCACAAAAGACTCAAATTGCGTGTCTTTAATTAGCAGAGGTGCACACACACAGAGCTCTGCACAATCACAAACCAACTTCCATGTATTTTGCTTGTTTTACTTGTCTAGTATTTTGCATCTATAACATAATCTACTGAAATGTCCATCAAAATAGGCTGCAGCTATTAATGTGACTCAGGCAGGTCTGTTAGATTAATGTCTGAATTTTACATTAATGTCATTCAGGTGTGAATGTAATCCAGGATGTAGCAGAAACATCAGTGCTGATGTTCTGTTTGTTTCCCACAGCTGGCTGTGCATCAGATCATTTCCTTTGACTTTATTAAATACCTGCATCACACAGCAGCTGAAACGATAAGTGTCTTTAAATTGAGTGAGTGATGTACGTATTTACACGTGGCACAGCAGTGGTAACTTAATTTACACCGGATCAGTCAGGATCTGACGGTAATTAATGTTCTGTGTTGTGCTACACATCTACACAGGTCAGCTGTTACACACAGATTCCAGTTTTATATGGTGGGATTGTAATAAAGCAGCCCTTATGGATGAATCCTGAGCTGCATCAGGATTGGTGGGCGTGTTGTTTAAAGGTGAGACAATGAAATTAATGCAGACTGTTTAGTGCGCACATGTGGAATGCGTCTGTGTCCACTGACCCCCGAAAAGTATGAATGTAATCACAGCAAACTAATACAGTAAACATGGTAAACATTATACCTGCTAAACATCAGTATGTCAGTAATGCCAGTGTTAGCATACTGACATTAGCATTTAGCTCAAAGCGTCATTGTTCCTATTGCAGCCTCACAGAGCTACTAGAGGGCTGCTGTAGATCTTAAGTCTTGTTATGGAAAAAACTAATAGGCCCAATTGATGTTTCTTACAAACGACAGTCTAATAAAGCAAACAACATAATGTCCATCTGTTTAGAGCTGAAACAGCTGTGTGAAAAATATCAGATTTTTCATAAACAGCCAAAATACTGGCGTAACATCTGCAAAGTTATAGCGGTCTAACCGATAATAGTCGAGCTATCATCTACTTTTGTGTTTGTGTTCTCTAGTTGATAAGTTTTCATCATGTACATGTTTCTTTCTGGTTGACTTGAGAGGCGACACAGTGAAAAGTGCGATGTTTGATGTGCTACAAACACCATTAAATTAATAATTTCAATTACCCCAAACCGCCGGGCTCACTCCCTTTCTCTTTCCTCTCTTTTCTACTTTCAAGGCAGCGCTGAGGGAGAAATATAGATTTGATAAGGCCACTTGCTCTCGCTCAACATCCATGCAGAGAAAATACATTTCCCCCCGGACAGAGCCAAGTCTCATTCTTCCTCTCTGGAAAGATTACAAAGCAGGCAGGGACGGAGAACGACACAATCTGCCTCGCTATCCCCTCCACATCGGCAAGAGACTGTTCCTACAACAGCGTCCATAGGTTATGATGACAGGACTCCCAAACTACTCAATCCACAATGTCTGGAGCTGCACCTGTCTGCCACCTTGTGTATAATTCATTATTATGTACTTATGGATTCCTGCATGACTCACAAAGTGCGACTCTGATTCATTGCAAAGGGAATAGAAATGCTCTAAACCAGCTTTATTATGGAGAGCGCAGTTCTCCACCACAGCACCAAAGATAGATGCTTTTGTTATGTTATGGTTTTATTAGTACCACTAAATCATTTGATGGCAACATGGCTGCAACTGAGATAATTATTGACATTGTCTCTTTAATGGCGTGGCACTGACATATGTAGCTCAATGAGTCGCAAAGGGCCCTCTCTCCTTTATTCCTTCCTGCGTTTGTGCATTTTCTCTTTCATTAGATCTTGCAGAATCTTCTGTTCATGTGTTTCTCTTTTATCTTGTACTTTTGTATGATTCTCTTTTATCTATTTTTACTCGGTCCCTCTTTGTCTTTTCTTGTCCCCAGCCTTCCTCTTATTACATAGTTTAGAGAACATTTTTTTCCACCCTTCATTGCTACACAGTGCAGTTGCATTTAAGCCATTAGTCTTAAAATGTGTTTGTGTCAGTGCACGGCCTGTTGTTGTTCTCCCTTCTCCTCCTCCTCCTGCTTTTTCTAAGGCTGATGTGTCTTTCATTACCGGGGTCTGACAGCGCTGAGTCGAGTGGACGTCTGTTTGTCACCCTCTAATGGGGCTTGGCAGCCTACAAGGTGTGCACAACACCTCAGAGAGAGTGGCCTTTTCCTTCTGTCTCCCTCAGTGGAGGAAAAGACCAATAACATTACCTTGCGCATTCAGTCCACTGTTCAATTTCACTTCACGTCCGCGTCAGTGCCGCGAATTGAATCAGGCACCTATGGACAAATTCCACGTCCAGTTGACTTGATGGGAATTGACCAAACCTTGCCAGGATCTCACACAACGCTAGCTTTGATTCTGCTCCAGCTGTCAATTGCAATATACAGTTTAGAAGTAAGGCTATCTAATTCATTTTGAGTAAATCCTGCTTTTTGGTGTCGGCCTATCGACCTGCTCTTTGCTGTACTGTTGCTCATCTGTCTCTCCTGAGCAAATGTTTTCATTTGAAGGATTCCCAGACAGACTCATATAAAGGTTGTGGATCACCATTTGATAAGATTTCATTGGATCCAAATAGGAAAACTTGGTTTGAATTTGGTATTGTATTGTGGGGCCCTAATGTTACTTACACAACTATCAGAAACAAAACAAAGACTCAGAGTCCTTCTCTCTCAGCACATATCGAATGTAAGTCACATTTTTTCTTGTGTTTTAGCCCTGGAGTGGTTCACCAGCTGATGAGGAATATATCCTTCTCTCTTTGGCTAGCTAGACACTTTATCTGAAGATAATATGAGGATTCAGCTGTCTGAGTTAGTCAAATTAGGTGGATATCTTCCACATTTACAGTCTTTTTAGTAAAAAAAAAATCCCTCTTTGTGTCTCGATGGACAGTGTTTTCCTGTTATGAAGGGTCAGGGTGAACAGGAGGAATGATTACAGCAAGAAAAACATGTCAATGTTCATTTGGGCAGCTGACTGTTGTTTTAGGAGAGGCTAAAACAACATTTGTGATTTTTTGATGTGCATGTGCAGGTAGTGTCTACTTGGATAAGCTTGTCAGAAGGTTCTATGTGGGGCATTGAGACTCAGTTTGTACTAGTCATTTGTAATGGTTTTGGATAGTACCACCAAATGACGCCCCTGCCCACATGTTTAAATTGGGAAGGCAATGACAGATTACTATCTTTTCATTTAAATTAGAGGACTTGTTAAGAGTGTGACTACTGCTTCTTATCTTCTCAGTCGATTAATTATTTTCATCAAATGACAACATTTTTTTGGCAGATCATAGATAGTTATATGAGTAAGTTTTGGATTCATATATGCGTTGTTTTAGTCATTTAGGTGTGAGAGCTTGTAAAAAGATTGCCAACTAGAGCTTAAAATGACATTTATCACAATAAGTATTCTGCATTTTTTTGTAGAACCCTGACTTTGAGATCCACTCCTCCTAGGGGATATTGTTCTGTTAGGATGTCCAAACCAAGACAGGTAAAATAATCTAAAAAATAAATAAATAAAAAATTGAAAAGCCAGAAGGATAGAAATGGGTAAAATGTATTAATGCCGATGGAGAAGGAAAAAAGGGAGACAAAGGAAGAGATATGGGAGTGAAATGAGTAGAAGGCCATCAGAAAATGAAAATGGCAGAGAATAGGTTGAAAGAGAGAATAGAGATGGAGCGAGAAATCCAAAGCTTCCCTTTTCTTCTTCTTCTGTAGGTATGAGTGTGACTGTCAGAGCGCCACAATGAGTGGCCTGTAGTCTACATAAACACACACACAGAGCAGAGCCCACATCTTTTTATTAATCCCCTACCTTAATTTGATCCCGTGGAGGAGGGAGGAGATGGAGAGGACCGGAGGGAGGTGGAGGGAAGGAGGAGAGAATGCGGCTGAGGGTTGAAACATAATGTGGGAGTTAGAAACCTGCTTTTCTCTGCTTGGAGATGAAAGGTTAAAAAGCCCGATAGATCTTTCCATTTTTAAATGCACCCCTGCGCCTGTGTGTGTGCAGTTGTCTACGTGCATGTGTGTGTGTGCTGATGCATTTGTGCAGAGTGTGTTTATGTGCGTGCAGAGTGTGTTAGAATGGGGGAAAAAGCTGGCTAATAACAAGATGTTCCTTTGAAAATCGCAGAGCATTCATCCTGGTGTGTTCTTTCAGGCGAGCGGCACAGGGCAAAATGTCAACCAATAGAAATAAACAGCCTTGTCATGACAACTCTTGACAGAGAGAACAATACCAGAGAGAAAGTGAGAGAAGAGAGAAGAGTGATAGATGTAGCGAGATGGAAATAGAAAAGGATAGAAAGGCAAGAAAAAAAAAGTGAGGGAAGATGAAAACACTTTTCTGCTCTTCCCTCTGAGTCAGCCTGCCAGTCCCTCCTCCTAAAGCTGCTGAATCTCTTTTTCCTTCTTTTTTTCTTTCTCCATCTTATTGTCTCTTTTTTTTTTTTTTTTTTTCCTTGACTAACACCATGGAGAAACCTCCTGGTGTCTCACCCGCCTGTTTAACAATCCACACATCATTAGTGGCTGGCTCGGTTTCCTTTTATTTCTTTTGATTTGTGTCTCTGATCTGCATCAACAGTTTGAGGATAATTTTGGTTTATTAGCATGTAAGAAGTAAACGCACCCGAAAATAGACTACACATATGTGATTTCTGTCCTGTCATTCACAGCTCAGTTTTAATTTATGAGTATGAACTATTCTCTCTTTGAGCTGAACAGAGAGACAGATTGTAGTGGTGATGTTATCTAGAGACAAATCCAGGCAGTAAATAATGGAACAATTCTTAGAACACAGCAGCCATTGTGTTTTACTGGGATATGGGGACGTTTTCTCCTTCATAGCTCAAAGCCCTACCTTCAAATTTATAAATTATTAATTTAAAAAAAAAGTATAATTTGGAGAGAATATCTCAAACAAAAATTGTATGAGGCCATAAAGCCAATTTCTGCTTCTGCATCAGTGGATATGGATGAATTTCCCCTCTAATTGATGATCCAAATTATAATATATAAAAAATATATTTTTGTTTGTCAAAGTATTGAAAAAAATGTTTTATGCTTGACTGGGCATATCAACAAGAAAATATACGATAAAAAATTTTAGAACCATTTTGTGAATACAAAGTATTTATGTCATCCTGCTTCTCACCGTTAGAGGCCTCTACTATGGCTGCAACTTACGATTATTTTCATTATTGTTGTAAAAGTTCTTTTATGGCAGGTAGACAAAACAGATAGTTTAGCAGTCTCATCAGGTTTAAAAGAGACATACAGCTGAGTGTCATCAGCGTAACAGTGATAAGAGATTTAAATTTGCTAATAATATGACTTAAGGGAAGCATATACAGAGCAAATAGTATAGGACCCAAGACGGAACCCTGGGGCACACCACAGGAAAGAGCAGCAGTTTCAGACATGTAGGAACCAAGTGACACAGAAAAACTCTTATCCTCCAGGGTGCTCCCAGAGGCACCCACCCACTGCCACCCACAGGATGCTGTGATCTACAGTATCAAAAGCTGCACTAAGATCTAGCAGCACCAAAACAACCTAACGTAACTTTGGCAGTTTCTGAAACAAATTGGGTACAGTAAAAGGCTCGAGACTAAGGCAAATATTATCTATCTCAACATTAACGGTGAGCTTTCCTCTGATAGATCAATGGTAGCAGATAGATTTTTATTTTTTATTTTAACAACTAGTAGATAAGCTGCCAGACAAGATGAACTGAAAAACATCAGTAACTGGCTGTCTGAAAATAAATTGTCTTTGTAACTTGGGAAAACTGAATCTATATTATTTGGGTCAAAAATAGGGTGGAGTTGGTCCTCAGAGCTCAGTATTACAGTGGAAGACACTCTGCAGCCCAAACTTGTGTTACATACTTAGGCTGTAAGTTGGATAGATCCTTGAGTGGAGAGATCATGGGACATGGGAGCTATTACCAAGGTGAACCAATGCTAGCAACAGTTTTAACAGCCTCATCTTGACTACGCCTGTACAATGTGGTAGAGTAGCACCCCCAAGGGAATTAAAACTGAACTTCAAAAAGCTGAAAATAAACTAATCAGGGTGGTATTGAACCTTAGCCCCATGACTCACCTTGGCCCTTCCGAATTCAAGGAATTAAAATGGTTGATGGTAGAAAATAGGGTAAGGCAGCTGAAATTGAGACTAACACATCAGATCCTGCAAGGTAATGGGCCAGGGTATTTTAAGAATTATATTATGCTTGTTAGGGACTCACATGGCTATTCAACTAGAGCCAGGGCCACAGACATTGTGCCATGTAGATTTAAGACCTGTTCTGGGCAAAAAATACCTTTTTGTACATGGCAGTGGTAGAGTGGAATAGACTTCCAGTAGAAATAAAATCAAGTCAGTCTTGTCATAGATGTAAACGCGCATGTGGGAAATGGTTATATGACTAAAATGAAAGAATGACTTAGAATAGTTTGTGGGTGTATGTATGTAGGTATGTGACCTCGGAGGACACTTTGTTGGGTGCGCATTATGAAGTAGCCTCACTCAAAGATGGGAGTGGCCGTGTTGTTGAGTGTGTAGGAATGTATATAAGTATGCATGTATGTACATTAAGGGTGTTTATGTATGCATATTGATAGATAGATAGATGTATTTTGTTATTTGTCTTTCTTTGCAACTTTATATATATAAGGATGTATTGTTTGTTGTATGTATTGTAGCCCAAACATTGCAGAAGTTAAGTCAAAACAAAACATTTTCCTGGAAATTAGTATTGACATGACAGTTATTTACCTAAGCATACACTAGTTTAAGTGGTTGTAACATAATAGCATCCAAACTAAGTAAGACACAAAGGAGTAATAAATAGTAGTTAGTGTCTTTTATTGAGTAGCCTTGAGTTATGTGACCAGTATAACTGTGGTGCAGCTAGTGTTAATTTTTAAAGTGATTAAATGGGAGTTTTACATAATGCAAAAATTGGATGTGGAGAGTGACCGACCAATTCCTAAGCAGGCTGCACTCAAAAAATCATTCCCTCCACTGATGTTTTCAGTTAAATTGATTCCCTGACCTTGAAAACATACCTTTAGAAATTTAAATCAAGTCTCTAACTCCAACAGTTTTATGATTAAAGATAAAAACAATAATTGTGGAACAGCAGAAGTCTCAGATCCGGATCACCACCAAAATCTAATCGACGGTTCCTTTGCCCAAGGCCAATCTGCTCTCCACATTTCATGGCAGATATTCAGACAGACAGACTATCTAACATAATGTTTTGAACCACCAGGCATTACGTTCTTGGCATACAAAATGATGTTGATGGGTGAAAGGAGACTGTTTAGAGCTAAAAATGGCTGAGCTGCTGATTAATATGTGGCTGAATACCTGAGATACTCCCAAAATGCAACCTGGAAAACTGTCAATTAAGCTTTTGAAAAATCTAAATATTAAGTTGAAATCATTACTGTGTTAATGGATATATTATCGTACTGGGCTGCTACATGACCTGCCACAGGTTTGCAAAACCAGAATATATTTGAGGGACAATATATGCTGAATTATAAGTAAACTAGCAAATGTTGGTTGTGAGGGTAAAAACAAAAAGTCTGTAACAACTAAACAAGAAGCTTCAGACAGCAAATCTTATCTCTAATATGACTTCAATATATCAAGGCTTGTTGTGGCCAATAGATTAATGAACGGTTATTACCAGTTGTCAGTGCTGTGTGTCCACTTCAATTAGACTATTTTCCATGATGGACGTTTCTTTCAGCGCTGTGAGGTTTTACAAATTGCTCACTGCTGAAAACAAAAAGACAAATTGCTCACAACTCACAGCTTAACTGACAACTACACACTGCTAAAAAAATATTTTAAAAAAAACAGCCCAATCTTCCCAGGAATTAGATTGATATTGGATGTTTTGGCAAGAAATTTCTCAAATCCAATGCCAATGCAGGAAGTAGTATGTCCTTAATGTAGCGAGGCAAAATGTATGATTATGGAGGTTGGAGTAGTGAATGAGTGTGTAAAGTATTTGTCTTAAATGTTGGATACAGGGTTTGACTTCTCATCTCAGACCAATAGTTATTGGATTTTCTCAAGCGGTACCTACGGCTTGAACCTGAAGCCAACGTAGAAGTATTTTAAAGTACAATGCCACTGACAGTTTTCTCACCTCACCTGCAATATTGTCACAATATTTAGATAAGTTTAATGTCACTTGATTACGATAGCTGCCCTGTTAGCCCAATTTAGCTAAAGTTGCTAAAGTTAACCCAAGTGTGCCCCGCTTAGTGTTCTCAGCAAGCTAGCGTTTACTTTAGTCCGAAGTAGCGAGGTGTCTTTCCAGAACGTTAAGGCAAAACCCTGCACTCCTTATCTTGAAGGTCCTGGCTCCAAATGGAAAAGGTGGTGCCAACCAACCATGACCAAGTAGCTGTAGTTGCCAAACCATAACCATGACTTGTTTTTCTGTATTGTCTTTTGTCTATATATTATCACAAAGTTGTGAAAAGTAGCGTGAATTAAATTTTATTTTCTCTCTTTAGTGCTGGAGCTCCAGCTCAGGAGCTGTATTTATCATGTACAGACATTCAGTGTACTTGATTGTACTTGATTTATATTTAATTGTTTTTAATGTGTTTCATTTGGGCTGATGTTGAAAGACAATTCCATCAATCAATACCTTAACCTTTTATACCATCCAGGGATATTGTAGGCATAAGATAATATAATTCATAAGCATTGTTAGTGAGCGTAATTTAGGTTATGCCAAATCGTTTATTATCAACTTTTAATTTGGCGAGTGGATTGTTGACAACTTACCCAAACTGCCATGGGAAACTGCTGTAACCCAATCTTTGGACTCTCTCTGTGAAGTGCCATGCCAACTTTTACTGAGGCAAGGAAACATTTAGCTTCTTCTTCCAGCCTGTGCAAGAAGAAAAACTGGACAAAAAATGTATTGAATGTAGGCTCATTCATTTTCTTTTTTCCACCATTTGAAGACAGATGGGTAAAAGGAATGTGGATTCTGTTGGACGACATGGTGCTGTAAGCTAGCCTAAAAAACACAAACACAATTCCTGATATGTGATATCATCCCACATGGCCTGCCATCCTCCAGCGTAGTCTTTGCTAAACTGTCCAAATCCAGACCTTCCTTTAAATCCTTCAAAAACGTGTCATAATCCTTTAACTCTTATCAGTTTGGTGTTGTGAAGGGTTCTAGGCTGGTTTTTGGCACAGTATTTATTTCCAAGTATGATTAGGATGGAAAATGCTGCAGCCCTGGAAGGCAGATTCCCTTTTCCCGCTGCACACCACCTGGGACGTCAGTCCTGATTGTTCCAAAGTGACACCCAGCACCCAGATTCTGCCATCACTTGTCGGTGCTCACAATAACACTCTCCCCAATCCTCCCCTCCCTCTCGCCTCCCATCCTGTCTCTCCATTCTTTTTGTCTATTCAGCTGCCTGTCTGGAGCAGTGACTGGTTCATCCTCATTTGCTCCACTCATATCCCCAGACTTGACATCGCCAAGCAGCCGCCACCGTCTCCTGTCTCCCAGTTCTCTGCTCTTGATAGTTTTTCTGCTCTATCTTAAATTGCTACTGTGGATTATTGTTGATTCATGTTTTTGACCAATAATCCTTACCATTTTGTGTTTAAAAAAATTGCACCCTCTCTTCTGAGTCATAACTTACAACACAAAGATGTCAAGTGTTTCTCATAACTAAAGATCTTACCTTAGAAGTAATCAGTGATAGCTGTCTGTACATGCATGGTTACAGTGCAAACAGGCACTGCTGGTAGCTAATACAGACTTTCCATAATGCAGATGCCCCAAAATGTGGACAAATAGAGGATTAAAAAACATGGAGCTCATATTAATTCTTAAGCTTCAAACACTTCCTCTTGTGCCAAAATTCAAAACATATTAATCGCAGATGGAATCTAAGAATTGACGTGGCCCAGTCCACGACCCGTCTCATTTTCAGTGATGTTTCTGAGTAGCCTAACTTATCCTGTAAAAAAACTAAATAATATATAGCATGCCTGGTGTCTAAGGCTGCATAAAGCCTGTGAAAACCACTAGAGCTACAAAGATTAGTCGATTAATCGATTAGTTTCCAACTATTAAATTAATCGCCAACTATTTTGATAATCTATTAAATGGACTGCATTTATATAGAGCTTTTCTAGTCTACTGACCACTCAAAGCGCTTTACAACACTAATCACTAATCGATTAATCGAGAAAATAAATATTGCCCATCATTGTATTTTATGTTGGATTTTCCATCATTTTGAGTCTTTCTCATCACACCATGTTTACTCTTACCTTGTTGGAAGTTGAGAAGATTTCATTTTGTCTCAGATTCAGTTCTCAGCGGTTAAGAATACTTAAGTCAATGGAATGCAGAGGGAGGTTTAAGATGGGCGAGGTGATGAACAGAGAAATAAAAGAGATAGAGAGGAGGCAAGGTGTGGAAGCAGAGTTCCAGGGGAGATTTTGATTTGCCCGTTCCTCTCCAGGTTTTAATCCGCCTGATCTGTAATTAGTAGCAACTGTGTCACAGCAAGACCTGCTTAGAGACAAGATGGGGCTAGAACACAAGCATACATACACACATTCAAAGAAAACATACACACAGAGACACAAAGGACATGACAAATGCATACATCCATGTAAACATATAAAAACATGAGACATGACAAAACAGGAAATGTACATAAAGAAACTCAAATCTGTGCACAGAAGATTCTCACGCACAGTTTAGAGAAGCTAAACACTCCATCAGCAGCACAGAGGGTTGAAAGCCCGTCTTCCCTCTGAAGCAGATAAAATGAAAGTATTACAGCACATTCCAGAAATCCACTGTGGGACAAACTCCCACGTTATGCTTTTATATCTGCTCTGCCTTCTGTAAACACTTAGAAGCTTTCCTCAAAAATCACCCATCGACACACATTCACTTACCGCTGCATCTCTCTGCCTTTCCTCTGCAGCAGATCTTATGGTGTCTTGCTAGCCTCGGGCTACATGCTGCTCCTGATTGCTACGCACCCGGACTAACGGCACATCAAAAGTGGCCCCCGCACAGGGCTTGTGTGTGTGTTTGTGTGTATGTGTGTACGTCTAGCATAGGTCATTTCAGTGGTTTCTCACAGATTAAAAGGCTCAAGACAAATGAAGAGCAACCAAGTAATCTCTCCGTCTCTGTCTCCGCGGGGTGTCATTTAATAAGATTGATTCTCACAATAAATGACTGAAGAGGTTTTTACGCCTCCATCTTTACACTTTTACCGCCACTGACAGCTCCTCATTTCAACACTGTTTCATTAAATTTAAACATTTGTGTGATTTCTGTATGTTTGCGTAATAGGTTTTAGTCAAATTATAGGATCAGTAACAATGCTAAATGTTTTAAGATGAGGATGATATTTTGGATTGATATGTGTATCGTTAATTCTAACATTCATTATCACAGAGTTGTATTTCAGTGGCTCCCGAAACAAAACAAAACCAAGCAATGCCTATTTTCCATTTTGACATGTATTCATTATTTTAAAAAAAAAGATTCATTATTTCATAAAAAGGATTAAAAAAGGATTAAAGAAGTCCAAAAACATAATTTTGTGTAATTTTCCTCTTGCCTATCCTGTTAAACATCTCACAAGCCCTCAGATTTATCTTGCGACCCCTTGAGAACAGCCGCTTAAAATGTTATCACTTGATTGAATGAGCGTTATCAGCGGTTATCAGCCTCATAGATATGGGTTAGAAGGGGCCTGCTAGACCTACTAGTAGGTTCAGAAGGGCGTTATCATCCATTAGTAAGGTGGAGGTCACCTTTGAGTTACAGACGCCATCTGGCAGCCGTAGTAATTATGGCCTGGGGAAGTGACGTAGTTCAGATGGTGTCAATATAAGATTACTTGATAAGATGATTTTTCCCTTGTTAGGAGGAGGCGGGTTGGGTCGATGGCTAGATAGTTAGACAGCAAGCAAGAGACGACAGTTTGCGCCACCGTTCGCCTCCATCGGGACATTTTACTGCCATTTAACCTCACATTTTTACCGCATTTTACTACATTACCAACGTTTAACCATGTTTCAAGTGATCATTTTAGCCCAAACCATGATCTTTTCCCAACCCTCACCAAGTGTTTCTTGTGCCTAAACCTAACCGGAAGGAAGCACTGATTTAATCCACTGTTTAAATCCACCTTAAACCTCTTGGGAACCACTGAATTAGTCCATTGTTTAAGTCCACCTTAAACTGTCTGGGAACCACCACAGTTTATATAAACCCATTTTGGGAACAACTGATTAAGTCCACCTTAATTTGTTTTGGGGTTTGGAAACCACTGATTTACTCCACCTTTAACCTGTTTTTATAAAACACTGATTTAGTCCACCTTAAACCTGTTTTGGAAACCACTGATGTAGTCCACCTTTAATCATTTTTTAAAAACCACTGATCCAGTCCACCTTAAACCTGTTTTGCGAAACACCAATTGTGTCCACCTTAAATCTGTTGGGAACCACTTATGTAGTCCACCCTTAACGCTGCTGTAATCCACCTTATTTTGGTATCATTGGTTTAATCTACTTTAAACTTGTTATGAGAACCACCTTAAACCTATTCTAGAGACCACTAATTTAGTCCACCTTAAATCTGCTTTTCTGAAGCATGGAGTGGAGTAGAAAACACACTGAGGATAGAATAGAATAGAATAGAATAGAATAGAACAGCTGCTGTCCCAGACAAAACATCTAAGAGGAAAGATGAGTTGAGCAAGTGAAAACAATGTTTGGCAAAAAGTACATTTTCTGCAGTGTTTTCTGTCCTTTCTTCTCAGCAGTTCTGTATTTGTGTAGTCAGACGTCACTTTAACATTTCAGTTTCTCCGAGTGGGAATAGATCTTGACCTCAGCCAAGCGGAGCAGTGCTGGCCCCGGGCGAACGTCACGTACACGCTCTTGTAAGTCTGTTCAGAATGCATCTATTGTGCGGAGGGAAAAAGGTGTGAAATCATGATACACTTCTCATCGAGCAAGACTTGAGTGAAATTTGTACGTTTTGTCACGCACGCAGAGTTGCACACAGATTTTTTCCACTTTGTTTATCTCGCGCTGTGAAGGTATGTTTCTTGGGAAGAGTGCGAACGTTGCACCTGTCAGTCCCTGACTGTCAAGCCATGTTTACTGTAGAGAACACACATCACACACACACACACACACAAGCCACCCATGTTCACAACTCCAAGAAGCTTCCAGAGTTGTTTTTCTGCTAATTGCCTATGCTAATTTTATCTCCAGAGTGGCAGTAAAAGTATTAGTACAAAGCTTTTCCTGGCACTTAGATGTTATTCTATCCTTGACGCCTTTGAAGAATAGAAAAAAAAATAAAAAAATCTTGCAAATCTCAGAACCTAAATCTTAATTGTAAAAACTTGAGTTTCTTATTCATCAGAATGGTGCACACAGTTGAGGTGGTGATTCATTATCTTCCTTCTTCACGGTCTTAAATTTATGGATTCGGAAGAGCAACACGAGTGAAAATAGCACTCAAATTGCATGTACACAAGACATGCACTTACAGGTTCTTACTTCAACAAAAGCAGCAGTGACTCCCTTTATTCCTGCAAACATTAGTGCCTCATTTTCTTGGCCACAATTACAACCTTCTCACTCTGAAATGCGTCACTTATTGGCATGGGCTGTGACCTCCAATCACAGCGTGACCTTTGAACTCATGAGCCTGGCGCTGGAATATTCCCATTTGGGTGGCTTGGTATTGACTCGGAGGTTATTGGTTCAGCTAATTGCTATTTGCATAGCTTTATTAGTATCCCAGCACTGCCTCTGTGACATTTCAATCTTTTTTTCCTTCTTCTCTCTCGCTCTGTCTCTCTGGCTCCGGCTTGTTCCTTGCATTCTGGGGAGAGGAATTAGACAGTGTTTGGTGTGTGATTAAGTATTCATGCTTAAAGTAGCGACGGGCAGATCTCAGGAGAGAGAGCCATGGAGGAGGAGAGCAAACATTAATATGCGCTTAATGACTCTTTCTATCTGCTTCCTTGTTTTCCCATTCTGTCTTTGTCTGTCTGTCTCTGGCCGGGTTTCCCTCTGCATATTTTTTGTGAATTATAAAATATTGAATTTGAAAGGATGAATGGAAAAGGAAAAATGTCATGAAATTTTTATCTATTTATTTATTTATTTTTGCAGGAAGACGTTTCTTCTAGAGTCTTTTGTTTGTGACCAAAAGTTTGCTGGTTCAACTCCTAAACCACCAGAGGAGGTGAAACAGCTGCTTCTGCTCTTGTGCAGGCTAGTTGCTCAAACTGGTCAACACATAACACTGTTTGTACAGGGGGAACTTTGAGGTATCTCATCTTTGAGTATGAAACAACAACAACAACAAAAAGAAATATCTGACACTTCTCTGAGATGGTGTTGTTGTGGAAAATGAAATACGGCTGCTCTTGGAGTGGATTTGGCCTCCAAGTGTTGTAGCATGAAGCTGATACTCCTAAGTTCCACGACCAAACAAGTAGGGATCCGGACGTAGAGGTTTCCTGGGGGAAAAAAAAGTTTAAATTGGCTCAACTTTTGCTAAAGTATAATGCAATATTATTTGGCACTGGTCAGCCAATCAAACTTGTGCAACCATGCATTCTTGGTAGATTATTTTGTAACATGAGCAGGAAACTCTACTGTTTACTGATTGATGAGCCAGAGGACATTATTGTTGGCGTGATACTCAAACTCTTCTTCCTGGATTGTTTGCTCAATCGTTTCGATTCGTTAAGTACCTCTTCATTTATGAGGTTTAAAGGGTAATATTCAAGAAAACGAAAGTGTGAAGCCATAACTGGAGAAAATGTATAATTTTCTTCCATTATGAGCTCTGAATCAGGTTTGTGTACTCTTCGATTTTGGCCTTTGTCTTTAGATACGGTATGTCAAGGGAATTGTCAGGGCCAGCAAGCCAAACAGTGTAGTGAATCATGAGTAACTCAGCTGTTGTGTTAATAATGATCCACAAGCTGCTCAGGAGAGGCTGGTGTAGAGTTTAAGAAAACAAATGTGGTAAAAAGCAAAAAATGTCACCAAAGCGCTTCACATCTTAAGTGAATTGCACCAATTTGTTCCAAAAACTGTAAAGCACAACAACTTTAGACGGATGTTCCAGAAATCTCATATCCACTTTAGATTTAGAATTATTAAAATTAATTTCTTTAAGAATAAGAACAACTTACCTGACACAAATGAGTTCAAACTGTTACTCTCTAGCTGCTCTAGCTTCTTTTTGTATGAATAATTTCACTTCAGTTCACCTGATGGAACAACACATCCTCATAATTAAACAGCCACATAGGTCGATTGTACCACGCACTCCAGAACGACCCATAGGAACGTTTTCTAATATGCCACCTCTGTCTATGCTTTCCAAAACTGTTGGATTGTTGTCAAAAACAGTTGTAATTATTGTTTTTAAAAAACTTTCCCGATTTGCGATTGGAGGTGAGAAGCGAACAGCGGTCTCCTGCAGCTAAGTCCACTTTTTGCCATCTATCTATCCGGCCATCCACCCAACCCGCCACCTGCGATTATGGAAATTTGTCACCTTATATTGACGTCATCTGAACTGCGTCACTTCTCTGGGTCATAATTACTACGGCCACTAGATGGCGTCTGTCACTTAAACGTAATTATAGGTCGTTTTTCGACCTGTACTGTCGTTTTTCTTTTGAAGATGGACTGGATAGAAAGATGCCACACATGTACTGTTTTGCAGCATTTTCAGAAGTTTAGGAAATTGACTTTGACTCTGTTTTAATTGCAATTTTGAATTTCCTTCCTCTGTACAGTCTGTCTTGTACCTTTTGTCACTCTCTGTACTTCTGTCTCTCTGTATGGGTTGTTTTTTATGATATTTGTGTGGTTTGCGTTGGTGTGTGTGTGTGTGTGTGTGTTTCCTGCTCGGTGTCTTTGTGTTTGTCCTGTGGTCTCTCAGCTCACTGAGTGTGTGTGCATGTGTGACTGGCTGAGTGTGTGTGTGTGTGTGTGTGTGTGTGTGTGTGTGTGTGTGTGTGTGTGTGTGTGTGTGTGTGTGTGTGTGTGTGTGTGTGTGTGTGTGTGTGTGTGTGTGTGTGTGTGTGTGTGTGTGTGTGTGTGTGTGTGTGTGTGTGTGTGTGTGTGTGTGTGTGTGTGTGTGTGTGTGTGTGTGTGTGTGTGTGTCTCTTCCAGAGTGAAATGTCAGTCTCATTTCGCTGTTATTACTTGAGGGACGAGGAGGAGGGCTTTACTCTGTAATCTCAGCCTCCCTGTGGCCACCGCTCAGCCCCTGACGTACCTGGGAACACATTCGCCGCAGTTGCATAGAGGCTTTTAAACACCTCATCCTTAGACTATTCCATTATAACTGCAAAACATTTTGTTTTGTATTTGCATTCCTGCTGTGCACTGTGAAACTGCAGGTGAAGGGTGACAAATGGTTCGGTTAAAAGCATCACGAAAAGAGCATTTGATTGACTGATTGATTGTGATGGATTGGCCTGTGGGGGGAGTGGATCAGAATAATGAACACCTTTGTGCCCAGAATGGTTATTCAAAGCACAACCTCTCCTGTAAAAGACCTTCTGTCCAAAACATTTGTCAAGAATTATCTGTTAGGGAAATTATAGTTTGGCATATCAGGGTACAATTCTTACATGAAATGCTACAATGTGTGTATAATGCATTGATGTCACCAAGGTTTCAAAGATTGTTCTTGCAGGTTTCTCACACTTATAATCAGGGTTGAGGTCTGTTAGTGTTTCCATTTTGGGTCATCTTCCAGGTTTGTAAAAAAAATGGGAATTCTCTAAACTCTGAGGTTCACAAATCTCTGACTCTACCTTTTATCTCTCCTTGCTTATTTTTACTGGCAAAGAACGATGTACAAACATTCATGTAGAAGGTACGGCTGGGCTTGTATTCTTTACCAGCAGCTGAATATGTTGACGGGGTCAACCCCGAAATTAGCTACAACTTAGCCATGGATCTGTAAAACAGGCTCACCTATGCTTCCACACTGAGGGGCAGATTCAGCAGTCTGTTACACAATAGACTTACAAGTCAGTCTCTAAACGCTTCGCTCATAGAGACTGAGGACAATCCCGAGGGTTTCATTGTTAAAACTTTGTGGAAACAATTAGAGAACTTAAAAACCCTGCATTGCAGAACCAATCCAAAGTCTTTGGGGTGGCCCTTCATATTGGGGCGGTGACATGCACTATGGAGAGGAATGAGGGGGTCGGGGGGCATCATTTTTGGTAAAGCGTGTCCTTGACAAAATGTAAAGGGTGCAACTACCGTGCATTTAGAAATCCCCAGACTTCGGTAGGCAGAGATCTCCAATTGTCTGGTATTGCGAAACTAGTTACACAAGCATTTAGGAGGCTTCTCATTTTAAGCTTGCAGTTACTGTCATCTCATTATTTGAAATGACAAACATTGTAGAGTTTTATAGCTGTCACTAATTAACCCCTAGCGTGCGATTGACAAAATTAGCATGAAAAATTGCACCTTTCCTTCTCAGGGTAACTTCTGAACACAAAGACACAATACACAGTGTGACAGCTCCAAAACTAAGAACATGATTATCCCAAACAGGAATAAGAAAAGGAATAATAGGAGTGACAAAATCCATCAATATGCACTCATTATATTTTCTGAAACTACTTAGGCACGGACACCCTCCTCCATCCATTCACACACACATATTTGCTCTGTATTGAAAATCTGTGGACATACAGACAAAAAATAAACAATTTAAAACTGTATAGAACCTTTTTTTTTTTTCACAAAGTCCGTCCTACAGCACGTAAAGTACAGCTCACATGCAGATTGTGACAGACCAACATAATGGTTAGTCTTCTCCTCTGAAATGATTGCGTTACATCAGATTCAGTCTGGTAGTCTAAAAAATTTCAGTGAAAATGTTTTGCGTATCATTCTAAGGTAACAAAAACACAACAATTCTTATTTTCAGGTGATTAGACACTAATTAAAACATACTTACGAATATTATGTTCCATTTCTGCCAAGTCTGTTCCGCTGGATGCCACTAAATTATACACACTGGACCTTTAATATCTCTAAATTCGGGACCCCAGTGTTTGGAGTAAGTAGCTTGCAAAAAAAATTTTTAATTATTGATTAATATGTGGAGCCCTGTGATTGACTGGCAACCCGTCCAGGATGTACCCCGCCTCCTGCCCAATATCAGCGGAGATTGGCTCATAAGCGGTATAGAAAATGGATGGATGGATTAATTAATCTGTGGTTTTATTGATTAATAATTTAGTCTGTAACAACACTAAGAGTCTACAGCCACGTTAGCGGCTCAGCAACTCTTTGCTTCGGCACAGTGGTGCTTCGAGCTAAACGCTGATGTCAGCATGCTAACATACTCACAATGGCAATGCTAATATGCTGGTGTTAAGCAGGTATAATGTTTACCATGAACGACTTTCATGATTAATCAATCATCAAAATTGTTTTAGATGAATTTGTTTCAGTGCTATGAACATTAATGAGGCTGCCACTCACAACTGCAGTGGTGCCTTCCATGCTAACAAAACATGATCTCAGTTCAATCTGTGAGTTTTAGTTAGTTACGACTTTAGTTTCTCACAAATATTGAAATCTAAACGAAAAGATATTAAATAAGGGATTCAGATTATTGTGATTGTGCATTTATACACTTCTACATGTTGATTATTTATTATTTAACTGCATTTTTACATCTTTTTTTTTTACATCCTTCTAGTATATTATTTTAAGATTTGCTGCCTAATTGAATTCATGCTGCAAGTTTAAGGCTACTTATGTCCTCTATCTTCCCACTTGTGGAAAACACTTATTTGTACATAAGAATGTGCTCTATAATAAATAAAACTATTATTATTATTAAATCCAACCCAGTAATACCTCACAGCTACAAGAAGTCGTTCATTTTATTCTGCTGTCCGGTTTTTATGTTAGCCCAACCGCTGGCCTCTCCCACATAGAGCCAGCTGTGCTCGGGCTGTCAGTGAATATGTTAGCATGCCAATGAGGCCTATGTATATGCACTGTACACATCTTCGCGAAGCCAATCTGTGTGTATATACTGTGTAGGAGGGGAAAAACAGTGCCCTCAACCCTCTTTCCCCTGAGGGAAAAGGTGTCTCTCACCAGAATGCATCTGCTAACTTGCAGCTATAGATGCACTGCAAGAGGTGAGCAGGTCAGTTTCAAATCACTCACGTGTTTTGTTTTGGTTTTTTTTCACCCTGCTAGAGGAGACTTGAGGAGGTGGAGAAAAGGCCGAGAGGGAAGGGAGGAGGGGAAGAGGGGAAGGGGCAGACAAAATTGAAATAGAAATCCAAGTCAGTGGATAAAGAAACAGGACTCTTCATTTTGCCTTGTTGTGCAACCATGTATATTTCCCACCCGCCATCGCTCTTTCTCTCTGTCTCTGTCTCCCTGCCCTGCAGCGTCCCCGTGATGATTGATACGCACGGAGAGCGAAGCTAGCTACAGAGACAGAGAAAATCATGCATAAAAGATGAGTGCAGTTTATTGTGTTTTCCTGGGGGCCGAGGGGAGAGCTGAAGTTATGGATTTATGCGGCGTGTGATTGGATGAGAGCCCGGACCCATGGGACAGATGTTGCGCAGAGAGGAGGGGGAAAGGTGCTTTAGAGGTACAGAGCAAGAACTTGTGTCGGACAGGTGTGGATCACTTGATGACAAGTGGTGAGACTCGCCGTGGCCGCAGGGACTCGCGGGTCCTGCACAGCCTCCACAGATCCTCATCTCACTCTGTGCAATGGAATTTGGCATCATAATTACATTATAATAGCCTGGTCTCACCTCTTCATTCAGCTGTGAGCAACCAAATGGACTGAGCGGGGTTGTCTGAAAACTCGCAAAGGAACGTCACCTCGTTGGGTTACGCTGATTAATTGGTTTGCTGATATGTCGGGTCACTACTTATTCAAAAATTGGATATCGGTCGGCGTGATGGATGTGATGCAGTTTGTTTGATGACAGTGTTTAATTGATCAATTTCTATGGGAAGCCATTAAATTGAAATCATTATAATGAGACATTTTGATTGGATTCCACACAAGTACGCTTGAATATATTATATTATATACTTATTATTATGGAGAGTTTAAGTGTCCTATTATACTGTATACACACGGTTAATGAGCTTTTTCCACCCTGCCAAGAATAAAATTATGATAAAAATACTGAATAATTGGGACCCTTATACTATATGTTGGGTTATTTTAACATTATGATTCAAAACATCGAAGGGGGAATAAAGTTTTTACACTCTCATGCCACAACATAACAACATATGCTAATCCCTTGAGTATGAAAGTCAAGTAGGGCTTGACTCGACTTATTTCTTTCAGAAGTTCAGTATGACGATTGGACATGTGGTGGTGGTGGTTTCTGAGCGGTCTTACATCACTGTACGTCAACAATGTAGCGTAACAAAAGTGAAAAGAGATGTTGTCACTGTGATGGGCCAATCAATAGTAAATCTCAAGTCTCTGCAAGTTCAATGTCATAGTAACGTGAACACAAACCACTGGCTGCTAGGAGAGTAGAAAAGGTGCTTGTCTGTCATACTTTTAACACTTTTCCTTTAAACTTATCATATGGGCAAAAGACCACTAAAGAGGTAAAATATTATGAATAGAGGCTGATTGTCCCTTTGTCACATTATACCTGAGCAAAATTCCAGTTAAAGTTATGGCATGAGTGTCTCTTTAACATGCTTTTGGCAGCTAGCAAGAAAGCCATCACACAGAAATGGCAGAGCTCCTTGAATGAATTACTGAACTACAATGAAACTATATGGAGTGTCTGACCCAAAGATCCATGTGAGCAATATGTAAAATATGGTCAAAATGTGCCATATACTGTAAGGCTGCAGCTAACGATTATTTTGATTATCCATTAATCTGTTGATTATTATCTCGATTAGGCGTTTGGTCTATAAAATGTCAGAAAATGGTGAAAAAATTCGCTGTTTCCCAAAGCCCAAAGATATTCAGTTTACTGTCACAGAAGACCAAAGAAACCATAAAATATTCAAACTTAAAAAGCTGGAATCAGAGAATCAATGCAGTATTCATACACACTAACCTGTTACATATGTCATTGAGAGAAATGTCCTGTTCCAAGCGCCAACTACCACAGCTGGAGGCTCAAGTACCTTAAAGTGCCACTGACAGCCGCTAGATGCTCCGACTGACTCCATTCAAAAAAAAAAAAAAAAAAAACCTCATTTTCTCTCTAAGTCATTATGGTCTCAATCGCTAAATTCAGACCCTCTAATAAGGGTGCTGGTGGTCATTTTGGAAATTATTGCTCCTTTAATAAAATTTGAACACTTATTTGATTGACAGTTGGGTCACTGAGTCAGTATTTTGGTAAGTTTAATGTTACTTAATAGTACTTAATACCTGCCCTGTTAGCACAATGTAGCTAAAGTAGTGAACCTTAGCCCAAGTGTGCACCACTTGGTGTTCCATTACTAGCTAGTGTTAGCTTCGGTCCGAGGTAGCGGGGCGTGTTTCCAGAGCGTGAAAGGCAACACCCCGCACTCCTTATTCAGAAGGTCCTGGGTCCAAACGGAAAAGATGGCGCCAAGCCGACCATAAGCTGCAACTCTGGGCTTCAAAATGGCTCCAGTGTAAACCAGTGGGTGACCAGTTCCTGTACAATTGTGGTTCCCTGTCAAACCACCCACTTGAAAATATCAACAAAATCGAGTAAAAGATAAATAGTGCATATAAATCTGTGACAGTTTGATAAACTTGCCTGAACTGGACTACACTACATTTATATTTAACAGCAGATCAGATTAATGAAGCAGTGTGAGCTGCACTTGGCACTTGGTTAGGAGGTATCACACTGCTCGTCGTGTATTGTCAGCTTAAAGTTTTTATTATGCATCATTTGAAGACAAATGATCCAGGAGGAATAAAAGAGTGTCATCTGAAAGACTAACTGAAGTCTCTGGCAATTTATTGTAATTATCAGGTTGACTCCTGAATTCTTTATCAGCTGATTTGATTTGTTTTTTTCAACCTACTAAAAATATCATCCATATGGTACCCCAAATTCAAAAATGTATCTATATAAAATGCAGATGATCATGTTAATGTACAGAGCACTCACGCCAGTGCTGCAGTTATGAAAGTTTACCTCTTGATTATGGACAGGTTAACTGTGACTCGGTGATCTCTAACTACGTCCGTTTCTCAGAGCAGCTCGTATTGATTAGTGGTCATAGAGCAGGAGTGAATCTACCTTATTGATCTGCTTTGATTCCTATGTTTCATCTCCTTCTAGCTCAACTAATTGGGCTATTCTTTGTCGACAAGATTGACTTTTATGCCTGATATTACAGAGCTGTATTTATTCCCTTGAGGGGAAAAACAAATTAAAGGAAGCATTTTTCCCCCCTCTTCTATTTCCTCTTCTTTCATACTGATATAATTCATATAAACCCTTTTTTCTCCAAGATGCTCATAAATTCAGAGAAGAAATCATTATTTTCTCATAAATGTGATGATATTGCTCTCATCGGGCGGGCTGTGATGTAAAAGCACTTTATGAGATGGGCTATCTATCCCACATGTCACATGACAGCTGTCTTGGTCTCTGATTGGCTGAGCAACATTGGCAGTAATGCCATTTCATTAAATAGAGACACACAGACGTCTTCCATCTGGGAACACAGGATTCTCCTCATCTATCTCTCTGCCAAGGGAGAGTTAAAGATGAAAAGTGACCCAATGCTGTCTGTTCACTCTTCCTCTTTCCCTACGAGGGACGTGGTGTCTCCATAAAGACTGCCTGTCTCTGTGACTGGCAATCTAGTAAACAGAGATGCATTGATGCCAGTGCGTCCCCTTTAGCCCTGAGGCTAGTATTGACCAATGCATTACTAGGAGGTTTTGTCCAGCTGGAGTGATTACAGCATTTAGGTGAGATTTACTCAGGGAGACAGGACTGTCTGAGCGAGATGGACTACTCCGCAGTTGGTAGGTTGTGGGTTCAGATCCCTGGGGACAGGTTTGTGAGGGTCTCTGAGAGCTGCTTCATTAGGCGCTCTGGGTTATTCACACGGAGAATTATGGATGCATGTTCACAGGAGACGAGGCAAGCGGTTTGGGATAAGGGTGGGTAGCAGAGGTTGGACAGAGATGGGGGCTCTGCATCAGGTGTGGAACAAGAAAATACATTATGATTCAAAAGTTAAGAGAACCCAGATGGCAAATCTCCATTCTGGAGTTGCTAGTACAGAGAAGTGGATTTTAATGGCACAGTTTATAATTCTATCTTTAGAGAGAAAAATGACATATATTATCATACTAAATGTGCACTAAATGCACTGGCACCATAAGTGGGGAAAATTTGGATGATTCCAAGGGCCATCAAACCATCACCAGTATAAAGGTACATGTCTTTATTCTGAACCGTTCAGTAGAGGAAGCTTTGTTGTCCACCCTATGGACTATAATAATAAAGGACAACACACACCAGCCAGTGTCATTGGACGCCAACTACAGAGTGAAGAAGTAGTCAAGGTACGGCAAGGTATGTCAGGATGTGCAGAACCAGGGAGCAAAGTTGATAAAACTGCTGCTTTTCAGGGCGTTCTGTTGACCCGCTATAATGTGTATCTCAATGTCAGTGACGAACATATTCAATAGGTGTCTGTGTTTTGATGTAGGTTGTACACCACCAGTGTATGTTGCTCTTCATAGTTTTATTAGCTTGTATAGTCTCAGCTAAGTTAACAAGTTCATGTCTGTGCTCAACAAAAAGTTACAGATTTGCTCAATGATGCTGATTATTCAGTACACTTCTGCTTTTCTGTAAAGGTCTCATACAGGTCATGGTATATCCAGAAGGGTTGAGTCAAGAACAACTGGACTTGTAGATATTTGAAGACGAGTAAATGACCCTGCAGAGGTTAAATGTCTAGGACTCTTCATCAGTCAGTCGGAAATGAAGAAGCCTTTTGGATGGAAACACGTTCATGTGTTTTACACTCTAAAGAATATTTAGGCTGCTTTCAGACCAAAAACGCTTGCTCGTAAGTCGCTTTTGATGAAAGCATCTGCCAGATGACGAAATGTAAGTGCAAAACAGCCCTGCAATACAGCAAGGCAGGGGGAAGTCCAGTTGGAGAAACAGTTTAATGCATTTAAAGACTCATGAGACACTAAAACCCCACACAGTGGTTTGTAATACTCTCCGACAGGGTTTTGCAACTCCGGAAAGCTATCGCGGCACCCACTGTGTTATCTTATGTTGCGACAATCGCAAGGTAGACAGCAGACACACGCTGTTCATGTTACAAAGTAATACACCAGGAATGCGTGCTTGCATGTGATTGGCCAACACAGCGCCTTGCCGGAAGTCACGCTGCTTTGCAGCGAAAGTTGAACCAGGTTCAACTTTTTTACTGGGTGATCCCGCGTTGTTTTGCCCTCCCCTTGGGGTGTCAGTGCACTGGACCCCATTAATATGCATAAGAGGGCTGCGTTTTTTCACACAGAGCTCATGCTTGGCATTCCCTCTGGGGGTTCTTGTGTGTGACAGCATCATTCTGCTGGCGAGAAGCCTGGAAGGCTCCTCAGAGACACACTGCTGTTAGTACATTTGTAACTTTTGTCCAGGACTGACAAATGTTAAAAACATCTACTACACCCTTTCAGTCTCCAACTTCTGTTAACCCATAAGTGGCCATTATTTTCAGCGAGATTAGAGACGTTGTTGTGGAACGGAGGCGTAGAGTGAGCTGAACTGTAAGTGAGTCAGATAGCCTGCTAAAAGCAGATTTTCTGAGCTTTGGGACCACATGGGAAAGTCAGAAATGAAGGATAGGCAGTAGATGTGTGATGTAAAACAACCATAGTTTCACACTGGCGGCATCTAAAAAAAAAGCCAAAAGGGCAAAGGTGATGTTAGCTGTTAGACAGGTATGATGCTGACAACTCATCGAGATAACTGACAGCTGTAGGACTGTAAATTTGCCAAAGTTAGGTGAATCATTAAGTTGTGAGCCCCAAAAACTCAGCTGTAGTGTGAGATCAGGAGTTATGAATCTGTGGCTGTCATTTATAAATGAATCGCATGAATTAATCTGATGATTTGGCAGACAACAAAATTAAATTGCCATTTTAACATTTTTATATCTGAACAAATGTAATAAATTATGTTTTGTGATTTTATTTTTGTGTATTATTAAAACAGATTGAATTATGATATTGATTGATTGAATGCAACTTATATAATTGTGTGTGTAATTAATTATGGCTTTTAATGCTTTCTTGTGCTTTACCAACAGTTGCTAAGTTACACTCTATGAACAAAGTAGCAACACTGTATAAGTGACTTGTTTTAATAGAAAATTAAAGGACCAAACTCAATACCTCCAAAAGTTTACTTACCAGAAGTCAATTCATATTTAGCCATTAGATAACTGTGGAAACTGTTTTAATGACATATTTTTGTTTGTTCTTTACTGATTAACACACACTTCACTTCTTTCATGCGAGTGTGATCTTACGTGAAAAAGGTGAAGTAGAATTATCTGTGGCAACATACAACTTTAAGGTTGGGTATGACAGAAAAGGAGGAGTGATAGTATTCTAATAACTTTGTAACAGTGATAAATACCTACGGAATGAATTTGGCAGCAATTGTTTTTACGGTGCTTCCCTGTGGGGCCATTAGCTGTAATGAAAATGACAACAGTAGCCCTGCTTACTTGGGACTTGAATATTTCCTTGAACACTTCCTCTTCTTTGGTGTTGACTGCTGGTAGAATAGGTGCTCCTGCATCATCCTGGTTAAATGTTGTTATATGTTTTGCTGCCTCAAGCCAAGCCTTGTAGGCAGTGAGCTGCTGGAAGTCACTGCTCACTGCCTCAAGCCAAAACATTTCCACATTTTAGCTTCATTACCGGTTTGCTTTGTGGCGTTGGTGTACATTGCAACATAATTCCTCCTTAAATGATTTCCCTGGTTGAATGGACATGCCTGCTTACACACACACACACCTCTGGCTATCAGCATGTCTATGAGGCATGACGGTGCTCCAGATTGCATGTTTTCTGCGGTTGCCCGGTTTCCGAGCTGCTTCCAACTCGGCCACATCCAGGTTGAATTACACGCGCGCAGCAGCGAGCGCCGGCCTTGTAATTTCAGCGAGGAGGTGTCATGTTTAGTTGCGCTCTCCGTAATGGAGAGCTCCTCTTTTCATTACCCTCGCTTTTAAATGGGCCACACCATAGCAACATGTGGCAGTGATCAATTTGAATGTCATTAACACGGGGGTCTTTAAGGTCCAGCCTTCATTCTCCCCACTCCCCAAACCGCAGTAATTGAATCAAGGAAACGGGCGGCGTTCGAGAGCTCCTGGTCAAGCAAACAAAAGGATTATTAACATCTCCAATGACATTGTATTTACAGGAGAGGCTGAGGGAACTGTGCCATTTACAAAGCAATTTGCCGCTGTGATGATGCAAGAATAAATAAATGGGAATTTGTTGTTGATTTGTATACGTGAACGGGGAGTGTGACATGAGGGATGTGGCAGCCAGAGGAGTCATGCATGTCCTAAGGCGAACTTTGAATAACTGGCGACACTGTTTTAATATGCCGAGACTACATCAAACTAATATTCAACATTCAAAACACAACTTGTCCTCCTCTAACCTTTAAGAAGATTAGAACTATGCAAGCAATAATAGCTTTCTAGTCGCATACGTGAGACTGTTTTTTGTGTGTGTCGTGTGCTGGTTTGTGTGTGTGGATCATCTTCTTTGGCTTCTTGGAAGTGTTTTTTTTTCTTCTTCCATGTGTGCTTGTTGATTTAGACTGCTGTAGTAGTGTTGCGGATGGCAGCTTTAGTCTATTTTCTGTGAGAATAAAAATCCAAGCCCATCTGCAATTTGTCTTGATTAAGCAGGGTCTCCATCTGCGAGCACCGATCTCTTGTTGGTGTCTTTTCCCATTTGCAATATATTTCATTCCAGCAGCCCCCCTGTCCACTTAACCATCCCACCTCCTTCTCCAAGCAAAAGATTAACAGATTAGAAGTAACATGATTGCCTGCTTCCTCTTTTCTTTTGTGCCTGCTGCATTTTTCCTCCTTTTTCAGGGAGAACTGAGGGGAAAAAAAATCATCACCTCTATGATTTGCCTCTTTGTGTCACCGCCTGCAATATCAAGCCAGTCGAAAGCACTTAATGTCCCCGCTATTCTAATTTCATCTGTCATTTTCGCTCTGTACTGTATCACATGACACATATGCCCACACACACACATATATTCATTAGAATTCGGCACAGATGTATAGTGTAACCAGGCCTATTTCTCTAGCGTGGTGTATAGAGGTCTATCACACACCTCAGCAATGCGTAACCAATAACTGAAAAAAACGCATGACTGAAAAAATGAAAAGAGATAGAGACAGATGGAGTGCAGTAGATGAGAGAAAAGAGAGGTGGTGTAGAGAGTTTTACTGGATGGAGGGAGTAGCAGAGACGGAAAGAAAAAAAAAGGGGGAGAAAGAGAGATGGTGATGGTTTAGTGAGAGAAGGAGAGTGGTGAAGCAAAGGATGGAGGATCTAGCAAGCTGGGTGGCATTAGTAGGGAAAGCCTCTCCACTTCTGCTAGATAAGAGATGGCCCTGGCCAATGATGTGGAATGGTTCTGATTGGCTGAGCCTGATCCCCCAGCAGAGCGAACAGAGCTCTTCTCCCGGAGCCCGGGAGCACCGCCGTTACACTGTCGGATATTTCATACCTTACACCTACAACCATGACTACTGCAGGGTACTGCAACTCTGACCTCATCCCCATACTGCTCAACATTTCATACTTCACTCCTACAACAGTGACTGATGTGGTGCTCCACAAGCCGAGCCTCAGTCCTGTATCACTGCCGGCTACTTATTCTTTGTCTTTTAACCGTAACCACAATGTTTCCCTAACCTTAACCAAGTGTTTTATTGCCCTAACCATACCTTAAAGGGGACGTATCATGCACATTTCCACGTTTATATTTTCATTCTGGGGCTCCACTGGAATAATACAGTTTAAAACTCCTTATTTATCTTATACTGGCCCTTTATGCAGCCCCTCAGTTCAGCCTCTGTCTGAAACGGGCCGTTTTAGCTCCTGTCTCTTTAAAGCTAACCTCCGATGAGCCCGCTCTCTGCTTATGTAAACAAATTATAATAGCAGGATTTAACTTATTTTTCTAGTTCTTTACTCAAAATGGAAACTTCTCATTCGTACATATTCGAGCTTGAATCAGATCTGGAATATGAGTCGGCAATGAACAGTCATCTCATCTGCTTTGGGAGCATTTTTACATACGTTCACCTCATGTTTTGTAACATTGACCATGTTTAACATGGACATCTGACATCATAACAGTATATAAACCATATGATATGTCCCCTTTAAGTTTATTCAACACTGTCTTTCCCTAACCTTAACCATACTTTAGTTGCCATGAGCAGATATTGTAGAAAGCCAGAATTTTAAAAAACGTTAGCATTGGACATTATCTAGCGTTTCACAGATGTTTTTGTATGGTGGTAGGGTTGCCATAACAGTAGGGACTGCTGCAGACATGTTAATGGGTCCAAATATTTGTCTCCGACCTAATGAGCATCATTATAAGAAAATGAAAGATGAAACAGTGACAGACCAAAACCCAAACTGATCCCAAAGAAAATGGATGATGCTCCTCATGCTCTCCCTTCAGCTGATTTTTTGCTGGCATCTGTTTCTTTATCCAATACTGAACCTTATGGGAAAAACTCTGATTAAAACCTAATAGGCATATAACTGATAATGTACATCCAAAACTCTGGTCTCACAGATCATTTCAGCATTACAGAAGCCACACAAGCCAAATAATCAGAAATATTAGAACTGATTGCATCCTTGGATGTGCTGTATACAGACACTCAACACAGTTCAACACAGTTACACCTCACTCTGTTAACCAGCTAGGGTCCTCTCTGACACTGTTTTTCATACTTCATGATCACAACCATGACTACTTTTGGGCATGCTGACCTCACCGTTACCTAGTTAAACAGCTGGATATGATTATGTAGCATGGAGACTTTGGCAGCAGGGACAGAGGAGCCATCTGGAGAAGAGGGAGGTTTTCCCCCAGCGGACCGGTCGACCTGTAGGCCAGCAGCGGTGAAGCACAATGCAAAAAAAAAAAAAAAGTCCTCTGTTGTGTTATAGTCCTGCTGTGTGTGTGTGTAAGCATGCATGAATGACATAAAACAAACGTGAATATGACATGGACGGTCTGGGTTTCCTCTGATCTCAAAGTGGCAGAAATATGACAGGAAGAGAGAATGAAATATATCACTTCATATACAAATTTTAAGGACTTTATAAGATTTATTTTTCAGTCTCTTTACTGTTTGACAGATCTTAGTTATTTGCTCAAATTTCTGCTGTCAAATCTAATTTTAAACTGCTATTTTTGGTGCATATCAGTGTTTCCTGGTCCATTAAAAACAACAAAACCCTGCTTTTTGATTCACCAGTAATACACCCTCTAATTTGGGTCTAGACTCGGTACATATTATGATGAACTGAGTGCAATTTTAATGACAGTGTCCACAATACAACAGATAGTTAAAATATTGAAAATTGACAGCTACAGTAGATATAGCTCAAGTGGATTGGCTCCAATTTAGGATTCACTCACTATATTTAACTCAATTAACAGCATGTAACAAGCCACTAAGTCACTTTACTTGAAGTGTTAATTAAATTTGATCATTTTAGATAAAACTTAAATGATGCTTGAAGGGAGACAGGGTCACAGCAGCAGCAGCAGCAGAGAAATATGATATTTAGTGAGAAAACAGGCAGCTAATAGAAGACCACAATGAAAGTTATACAACAGAGGGCCAGTATCATCACTGACAGGTGAGTATATTAGATGTGATTATCAAACAGACTGTGTACAGAGCATCTTTTATCCTGACTATAATCTGAGTGTCACACAGTTTGATCCTGTCTTTATCTATGGTTTGCCATATGGCCCCATGCCTGTCCTCTTTTTCTATCCACTGTCCACACTCTGACTGCTTACGGCTGAACCCTGACAGGAAGCTTATAGCTGTGAGGTCAAAACCAAAAGTCAGAGCCTCAAAGGCCCACACAGTGTGCGGCGGACACAGCCACAGATTACCGTCTAGCCGAGCTGACCACTGACAAAAGGAGCGGACTGTCACCGGGTTCTTTTTGAACGTTTCAACATGGAGACCTGCCGGTTTTTGAAGTTGAGTCTTATCGTGGCGAGCTGCACAGATGAGCCGTTCTGTGTCCTCGCTTTTATCAGATCAGATGCTGACAGGAGGAGCGTTTGCAAGGGAGCGATTCAGCAACTTGGAAAAGCTGCTGTAGGACATAAAAAGCTTCCTGAGAGACGATTCGACTTTCTCATCCCTCTCTCGTTTTCTCTGACTGATGTGGCTCTGCACGTCTTCAAGATGTGCTCGCTTGCAATTATTTAGTAGGTGTGCATTTGTTGCATAAAGGGGTGTGACTGGCTTAATGGTTAAGATATGAATCTTGGACAAAATGGAGGCAGTCATGGGAAACAGACAAGAATCTGAATCAGGAAATTGTGATATTACACGTCCAGTTCTTCTTATTTTTCTAATAATTTTGATTGCAGCTCCTTTTGCGTTTTGGGTTTTCTCCAAAGAAAAACAATCACCAGTCTGCCTGTGTTGGTGAGGGCACAGATATGTCACATGATCCAGACTCCTCTCTTAAAGTAAGCTGGTCTCTACACCAGCGCTGCAACAACAGTGTGCGTACTGGATGCATTTTCAACACTGTGGGTGATATTCATGCACAGTGCTGAATGCAAATTTGTTTTTCTGTTGTTGTTTTTTTTCCAGATACAGTTATTTTTTTTAAGTATCCCATTGCAAACATGGATTGTCACTGAGATTCCTTACAGCTGACTGATTTTACACACACGTAACACTATATGATGCTAACAAAACTGCCATGGAAATAGTCAGATTGTTGCATCCCGTTCTGCTGAATCACAGCACAATTCATTTTTGGCTGCAACAGATTGTTGTTCGTGTATCAAGATGTGAATCAAATCTGTCTCAGTGGATTAAATGCTTGATTCTGTCTCATACAGACTTTTTAAAGCAGCAAGTATCTGATGTTAGCTATTATATGGCCATTTTAAACCAGTTTCCCCCAGTATAGGGTTGTTGACAGATTGCACAACCACATTAAACTGCAAACTTTACTAAAATTGAAATGTAACTTGCATTCATCATATCAAAGATATGATGTCTAGCTTGTAATAAATGAGCTTTACTGTCCCATTTTCAAATCTCCGTATGTACTTGCGTGTTCTCGCCTGCATTTATTCTTTGTTTTTGTGTGCATGTGTGTTCTCAGATGCTGTGGGTGGTTTCTGCCTTTCTGGCTCAGCTCCAAATAGCTGCACTTCTTCTACAAAGTAACCACAGCCCTCAGCTGGAGCTTACACTGGGAAAGCGAGGGTTATTGGCTACAGTGTTCAGCAGATGAGGAGGGATCAACCTTAGAGAGAGAGAGAATATACCTTCAGGTGAGGAATTAATTGAGCCTGTAGATTTTCGTTGCAGTGAGATACCTCGGCTGATGGGCTGCATTCTCACTCCTGACTGTGTATCCTCTTTTTCAAATACCCTAAGAACATTTAGCACTAGTTTGTGAAGCACACTGAATAGAGAGGCATTAGGTCTGAGAAGTCAGACTTTATATATGTGCTTGTCTGCTGCAGTCAGGCCTGTTTTCCCTCAGTAGAGCTGATGACTCCATAACTACATCCACGAGGCAAAGCGATGTCAAAAAACCAGGAAATCACAAGTAGCACTTAAATTATCCTGTTTCGTTTTTGAACTGAGGGAAATAAAAATCTTCATGATGTGTGTGTGCGTGTGTGTGTGTGCGCTCTGTGTTTTCATGTGGGGCAAGGTTTCCATAGAGACTAGGCCAGCTAATCCGACGAGCTGTGGAAGACGGAGAGAGCAGGTCTGAAGTGCTCAGCATTACGGCGGCTTCTAAAAGCTCCCTGCCTCTCAGCGCCTTAGTCTTCATTACCTCCACATCCCCTTTTGATTGGCTGCGTTTATCCTGAGTACCCCAGGTTTGGGAGGGAACCGTAACCCTATACACCCCCCGCCGCCAACAACACACTCCGCCTGCATCGTTCAAGTTGTCACAGCAACCCCCTGAAGGCAAGAATTTGGACTCATAAACTAGATATTGTATCATGTTCTGTACCTGGTAGTTTCAAGACAATACACTGTTCTCCTTTGTCCCTACATACCACAAATTATGGAAAAACAGTACAAAAGAGTGATTACAGTGTATGGTTTGTAGGTGTTAACGCAATAAAAAGAAAAAGAATTTTGCACACCCTTGGATGTGCTGAATGGAAAGATAATTTGGCTTTCTGTTTGGGTTGGATGGCATTGGGTTTGTGCAACACTTTGGCAAGCATTCAGTCCTCCTGTGATTGAAATAGAATATTAGCTGGGGGTCTTAAGCCCTTGTGCTCGTGCCATGCAGTGCCCACTGTGTTCACGTTGCTTATCTGGATTCAACCTAAACACTCCAACCCAGTTAGGAGGTTGAATAAATGTTGGCAAGACACTGGACACCTTCCTATGATGCGTTGTTTTTTTGGAGGAAGTAGATGCATTAAATTGTTTTTTTTGGCCACTTGGGGGCAGTGGAACAAGCTGTTAACACATCACTGACACACAGTATTATCACCTTATGAAGTTGTTTTGGCAAATGTGTTTCCTATTTACACATCTAGAAGTCACGCAGTATCATTAGCATTCATTTGGGGCCACCCAATGAATGCAAATAAAACATCCACTTTCCTTTTAGCTTTGGTGCTTTTTAGCAGCCAAATGTTCCTCTTTCTTCACCATCTTGTCGCTAACTTTGTGTGCTGTTTGGTGCTGAGTAGATAATGTACAGTGGATCTATCAGAGGTGTTTGCTAAAAATGCCTGCCTGGTGCAATTGGAAACAAGGCTGCAGAGGGTGTTGAGACTGAACTAAACCAGCAAGTTGCTGGCAGTTAAGCCAAAATAATGAGCTGAGAGTTACACATAGTCATCATGCAGCTTTGAGGGTACTTCGTGGAGTTTCATATTTCAAATTTCATATTTCATGTAAAATGTTAATTGGCCTGATGACCACAGCTCAATGTAGTCAATCAATGTAGTGGAGTCAAATATTTCCCTCTCAGATGTACCCAAATAGAAGTAACATAAAATGGTTTCCAGGTTAAGTACAAGTACCCCAAAATTGTACGTAAGTATACTGGAATAAATATATTTAATGCCCGCTACTTGTAACATGATCCGTCATTGGCAGAATGATTCCTACCATCTGACTGGGGTCCATTCCAGGTCTGCTTAATTGCTTGGCCAGATGCATTGTGGGTAAAAAAAAGAAACAACCCAAAAAGTCAGTAAATGAATTTTTTTGAACATCGCTGCAAGTGCTGTGGCACTCTCAGTCTCACAGATGTTACTACATATTTACTCTATGCATACATTATCAGTGACAGGCACACAAATGTACCCACGGGAACTCAAATGTAAACAAGTAGTATTAATATTCTTCTTCTGTTCTCTTCTCTTACTGTTAAAACTGCACTACTGAGTTTAGATTTGAATGTAAAAATTACCAAGTGTGGCTATAAAGATTATTTCAACCTAATAACTATAAACCTATCATTCATTAGGAGTCGTGTTTCTGTCCACCTGCTGAATGTAAGTCCAATATTCACTCTTTTTTAGCTGTTTCTGCTCTCTACCAACTCCTGAGGGAAATATCTGGCTCTTTAGCTGCTAAATGCTCCACTATGTTCACCAGCTAGTCTACAGCTAACTGTGTCTGTTTGCTGTTTGGTGCTGAGCAGGTGTACAGTGGCTTTTTACAGCTTTTTCTCTGAAAACAGCTGTCTGCTGTGGCCCAAAACGACGCTATGAGAGCGCTGAGAGTGAACCAGTGTTTGGTTTGTTCGTTCTGGGCTACTGTAGAAACATGGCGGTGCAACACGGCGGGCTCCGTGAAAGGGGACAACTCAACGATTCTCATTTTAATGGGATTATACACTAATTAAAACATACTTATGAATATTATATTCCATTTCTGCCAAGTCCGTTCCGCTAGATGCCACTAAATTCTACACACTGGACCTTTAATCTACACTTAAACTACAAAAGGACCTGATTTCTATACAGGTACCAGCCAAAAAGCCAGTGATTCCCCTTAAAAATCTGTACTTCAAAGTACACACACGTACACTGGTCTTACCAAGAGGAAATGCATTGGTCACCATTATTTCATTCCCAAAAGGCTATGCTTTCATCTTGACTTAGCATCCTCCCTTTATTTCTCTTTCTTTCTCTCTAATACACACATGCAAAATCACACGCTGAAAGCTTTTCATCCTGTTCTATCACACTTTCCCCCATTCTCATTTTAGACTCCCCCTGACCCACATACTTTTTATTTCCCTCCAAATTCATCCACGCTCACCCCTTTTTTGTCAACTTCATTTCAACCTTTACCTTTTCCTCTCTCAGTCGTCTATGTTCCTGTTACTTTACTGTAGGGGTTTCATCACTTTAGGTTTCTCAGGAATTTTTTTTTTTTTTTTTTTGATACTCTGCAGAAATTTGCTCTCTTCAAATTGAACCATTTTAATTTTAATTTCATTCCTTTTTAAAGCGTAAAACCTACTGAGAGTCAAACATTAAAACACTTCAATGTAACCCAACGAGAGAAATAGAAGAAACAACATTAATAAACAGGGTCGACCCCAGTCTGCTATGTGTGTCTAAGCAGAAACTTCTTCAAAACTGACTGTGACAGACAATGAAATTCCTCCAGATAACGTGTGCAGCGTAATCCAACTATCCCTGAACAAAACACTTACGATCCACAGGTGCGATATTATTGATTATGGTTCAAAGGCTGTTTGAAGTCATTTTATGGTTAAATTATTGCTGATTTTGGAGCTCTAAAGAAGAGAATGCTGAAACAAAGCTGCACCAACTGATGCGCTGTTTGTTTTGCTGCTTGTCCAGTAATGGGTAGTTAGAAATGTGAATTTTATCAACTTAAGTGTATTTAAGATATCAACGTGCATGATGCAGAGGTTTAAACATGATGGCACTTTATCAGGATGTTGGTTGATGCAGAAACTCAAACTTAGCAGGTTTTATTAACTTAAAATCTTATGTATTTCTCCATAACATTAAATATTCAGCAGTGTGTAATCAAGTTAAAGTAAAAAGAAATCCTCGGGCATTATTTATTAAAAGTTTAACATTCAAAAACTCAGCTAATCTGCTTCATCTGGAGTGTGTGGGTGTGTTTTGATCAGATTTGATTGACAGCTGTGTGGAACATAAGAAAACAGCCCAACAACTGACATCAAATTCAAACCAGTGAGACGAGACAAAACAGTGCGACCCATCGTTCAGTGTAAGAAGCTGACTGAGAAAATAGTCCTTTAAAAGTACAATAATTCCATTGTCTGAGTGGGCAGCTTATGTTCATTTGACATCGTGTCATGACTGTTTTGACTTATAAGCAACTGTATAACTGTATACACACAAACTTCATCAGTGTTTCATTAAGGTTTAGTGAATTGGAGCCACTATATAGCTTAAAGTAGACCTGTTTTTACAGAACAAGGGTTTAGAATACTACTATTTCTACATCAGTCGCTACTAGAGCTACAGGAAGCCTGATAATAATTAGCCAGTAGAGACCGTAGACTGTAAAGATGGACATAGTGAGATGTGGCGTCACTTTGTGTTAGCTACTTTAGCTAAATTGTGCTAACAGGGTAGGTATCATAATCAATTAATGTTAAACTTACTGAAATATATACGACAATAGACCGACTCAGTGTGAGTCCCGGAGCCGGGGAGAGCAGCAGGTGAGCCAACTGTCAATCACAGCTGTCAATCATCGCCCACATGGCAGACATCAAAGCTACTATAAGTCTTCAAATCTTAATAACCGAGCAAAAATTTCCAAAGTGACAATCAGCACACTCATTAGAGGGCCCGAATTTAGCGATTGAGACCAGAATGACTCGTTGAAAAAACTGACTTAGTATTTCTAGATAGAAGCTGATGCTTTTTGAATGGGAGTCAGTTGGAGCATCTAGTGGCCGTTGGTGGCATTGCACTTCCGTAGGTACTTCCGAAGTGTTCAGTTTAAGAGGCTTAACTGTGACTTCATTACAGCTCTGAGCAGTGTCAGTTAGAAAACTGTGAGTTACCTGTACTGTTGTTGTAGTTGGAGGTTAGTGGGCCTTCAGTCCAAATACATAATTCATTATTCACAAAATACCTCACAATTTCTTACAAATGATAAATGACCTTCCCATTCTGAGAGTGAGAAAGTGTGTCCAGACTATTGACTGGTACTGTAATATGCTCAGAATCAACCGTCACTCCATAAAGTAGCAAACAGACTTGATGATGATGATGATGACGATTCAGAATTTGATACCATCAACCCAGTGTGTCAGTATAACCCTAATCATATATTCACATAATGTGATAGGGAGACTGTAATTAGGGTAAGGTCAGCCTGGTAATCGCTTGCTATCAACCGCACGATCATAAATTTTGCAGAACAGCCATGAAATGGTATTTATGGCTGTGGCTATGGCTGAAGCGGCTATTAGCTATGCTGGTTAGCAAATGAAACCCCCTCGTAGTCTTTTAATTCTCTGAGGAGATGATTCATGGTTACTGAAAGGGAGACCAGAAGAGGAGTGGGTTGCAGGGGTAAAGATTATAACCTCTACTAAATTGTGCTTGTCTGTCTGTGTGATACTGTGTGCACACGTGTGTATGTGTGCTTTTCATTGTGTCCTCAGTGGCATTAATGTGAACCCGAGTGTGTATTTAATTGGTGGCTGTGGTGCTCTCTTTCCGGAGCAGTTTGTGCTTGATGGCTGCTGTTCTTGCTGCATTCACACACATAATACCAGCTATAAATTCATAATGGAGGGAAAGACAATGGCACGTGAGATAATTTCTGTCCAACCACACCCACCGGGCTCTAATTGCGCTGCAAGGCAAGTAAAGGAAAATCAGCGGCTGTGCGAGGAGACTGTCAAACCCTGGGAACACTGTGGCTCTGACAACTTTAATTGGTAGTTGTCGTGTATATCCCTGTCTTCATTAGCAGCCCAAGACTACCTGCTTCTCCTCCCACACACATGCACACACACACAGGCACCGCTATTGGTGAAAAGGTCATTAGATGTGCTTGGTTTAATAGCAGATTGTCATCCACAACCGCCGGTGTTCCATGGACACTTACATGAAAAAGCACCTAGAGGTATTTTCATTCACTTAATTCAAATTTTGTGAATACTCGCTCCTATGAATTGTAGTGGAGCTATGGTTTTTGAAAAAGCAATTACAACTGAACAACTGACAGGACTTTTTTTTTTCAACTGCCTCCAACCTCTGAAGTGATTTTAAAGCAAGACTGAAAGATTATTGCTTAAGAGGCTGAAAGGAAAGAATAATGCTTAAGAGTTACATTTTCCAAATTGATTTTTTTTTTTTCCTACAGATTTCCCCCGCACCGAGCGAACCATCTCAAACCCTGATTTTAGGACAAGTTGTGCTCTCTGATTCTGCAGGTGTCATTCGTGCAAGCAGCTCCCGACACGAACCAATCACAACACTACGTGGTAAACGTCAATCTGCAAATTGCATGATTGGTATCTGCAACAGTGCAGGCCTGGTTTCAGGAAATCTGCGAATGCCGTTTTCTGCAACCAAGCAAATAACACTGGTTTTTTCAATGAGGGAGAAGTAATAGATGTCATTTTAAGAATTTCTAACCAGGTAATAGAACATTTTTTTGGAAAACCATATCAGACACAAAATTATTTTTCAAAGCAGAGTATTTTTATATGTCTTAAAACATATCTGGAGGGCATCTTTAAAGTCATGTCCAGACTAATTTTAGCTGTGCGTTAAAGAGTTTTTTGGGGGGATTTTTTCATCATCCTGATTGAGGGTCTAAGGATAGTGGGTGCCGTATACTGCAGATTTTTAAAGCCCCTTGTGGCAAATTTGTGATATTGGGCTATATAAATAAAATTGACTTGACTTGAAAAAAACAGAAGTGATGACAGTGGGCTTGGGCAAGAAGACCCTGGGTCGACCAACAAAAAAGTTTAACCGAGCCACAAAACAATGCCACGTCATCTGGCAATGCGCTACGTTGGACACAAATCGATAGAAGCACAAATACATGGAAAAGATCTACTTACTTGGTGACTGTCAAGACGGACGACACAATTGACTGTCGCGATAACTCTCCAGAGTTGTAAAATGGTGTCTCAATGTACTATAAACTAAGCAGTGTACCTCAAACAAACCGCCGCATCAACACAGCTCCTTGAATTTCTGCATCGGAATTGCTGCATGTCAGCACAGTGAAATATTAAAGGTTTATCCAACATATATACACACAAAGACAAGGGTGTGTCTATCATTGACAGTATGGATTTGAACCCCGTAAGCCCTGCCGGCGTTGGAGGCAACCACTCTAGGTGGCCAGAGAGAAGCCATGCATTATTGAGAAAGGGCTTAGGGGGGGTAAGAGTGGATTAGTCTGATATTAACCTCCAGAGGAAGAGAGAAAGGGAAGGGGATGACATGATGAGGATCACCCCTGGCCATTTAAACTGCTTTAATTAAATCCTGGATGGAGAGGCCACCACTCAGACTCGGAGAATGAGGGAGAAAGCAGAGAGGAAGAAGAAGAAGAAAGGGATGAAAATGAGGAAAGGTAGAGCAGCAATGAAAGAGACTGATTGGAAAAATGGTGAATAGGAAATAGACAAGAAAAGAAAGAGGATGAGACGAAAGGAAGTGTGTGTGCATGCTCGCTTGCAAAACCTCCCACTGTGATGAGGCAGACTAATGAGTTAGCCTTTTGCCATGCCGGTCACATGTGTGTGTGGCTGACAGGGACCGGGGCGAGCTGATAAATCAGCAGCAGAAATGAGATTTATAAAAACCTGATCTCCATCTCAACCTCCTGCCTCGCTCCCCGGCCACCCTGTCACCTTGCTATCTTAATCTGCAGAATTTAGAGGGGCAGGGGGGCTGCTCCGCCAGATATATACTAGGAAATGTCGTTTTCTATAAAAGAGTGCAATATTGTATCATAGCATCCAGCATTTCTGTACGCCACATGGCTGTGCTGATGACTAATTAAGCAACTGCTATATAACATAATGAGAGGAAATAGCCGTCAGTGTATTCTAACCTATTTTTATTATAGATTGTATATAATAATCACAGTGCAGGTTTAAGGGTTTCTCCATTATTTATCATCACCTCCAACGAAAAGGTTGTTTTCAGTCATATTTGTTAGCAGGACATCTCCAAAACGTCCAAAATGTTATGTGGTGAAAAGTTAAGCCAAAAAATGAAGAATATAATATCATTTTATATTAAAATGTATGTTAAAAATAGCATTTACATTAGTTTGGTAAGTATATGATTACTTTTGTTAATTCCAACTTTTGAAACCAAATAAGATCAGGCTACATCCAAGCGGCATAAGTGCCTTAAACCTGTATTCTCTCTAATGGCCAGCAGGGGGCGACTCCACTGGCTCCAAAAAGAAGTCCGATTGCATAGAAGTCTTTGGGAAAATGACCCAACTTCTCACTTGATTTATTACCCCAGTAAACACTTTCCTAATTAGTTTAGAGTCTCAATCGCTGGTTCCAAGTCTTCTTCAATACAGCATGATGTTCACTTTGTAAATTATGGCCCCATTTAGAGTAAAATAGAAGATAAAGCAGGGTATGCTTTAGTGCGTGGCTACCTTGTGATTGACAAGTCGCTACCAGGGCTGTGTGTGAGGTGCTGTACTTGGATCCTGGGGAGCTCCATGCATCACTTGTGGCCCCTAAAAAACCAAGATGGCGACGGTCAAAGTGCAAACTCAAGGCTTCAAAATGGGAGTCAGAGTGGCTGTGTACATTTTTTTCTTTTAGTTTATGGCTACATCTTTTCGATCCATATAAAGTCTTTTGTGTGTTTTTATTTTGCTCTGTTGTATTGGCTCTACTGCACGGCTTGTTGGGAGTAATATCTGCCAAGTTGCGAAGTGTTCAGTGACAAAATATTTCATTAGTTTCCAACAACAAATGAAATATTTACTACCAACATTGTGGTAGTAAATTACTTTTTTACTATCGCAAATCTTCAGTTAATGAAAACTATAAATGTCAAAATGTGCAATGATTTTCTTCTTCCTAGTATCAGTTTCTGTTCAACATTATTCATGTTACAGGACGCGGACAAAATAACACGAACACCTACAGTTGATGCAATCCGAGAAAAAACAATCTTTGCTCTCACTGAGTGAGCATTGTTTTGATACAGTTCAACAAAAACTGAACAATTTCAGCTTCACAAAGGTGGAATTTATTGCAAGGCTATTGCATTGAATTGCATGCAACCGTAAAATGCTGTTATTTTCTTCACCCCCTGTAGCTACAGGCGTCTGTATGTATATCCATCCAGCTAGTCCATCAAAGAAACAACATTATAAATGGATAGGACAAGGCTGCTACAACATGATCATGGCATCATGGCGGGAAAACAACTACAGAGAATTTGAGAAGTTGGATGTGTTTTCAAGTTAAAAACTTTGCAAAGGCAAGTTTGTTTACTGCTCACTGCTGTGATGTCTGGTCTGCATGTGTATCTCACAATCTTGGGCCAAAGACTTGTTGCTTGAAATTCTGACTTTATTGTTAATTTGTTTCCTTATCCTTTTTTTTCTTGAGTTCTGGCTTTTTTACTTCATCATAACCCCCTTAGCCCCCTTGTTCCTTGTTAAAACATAACGGAAGCCACAGAAACAATCATGATGAGATAACTCTTTTAACTAATAGTCAACCCTGTCTCCTAGAGATTATGTATGTTCATATACGACTAAATTGCAACAGCAGATACATTTTGCTAGAAACATAATGCTGGCTGAATTATGTTTTCTCTAAACATAATGAGGAAATGTTAATTAATGTATTTGGCAAGTTACAAAAATGTTGTGAAATGCCCAGTGACAATGTAGTTGGGACTCGCTGTTAAAAAAGAATTATGTTTTATGGTGTGACAATGCTGTGGTTAAGGTCTGGTTAGGTTTAGGCACACCACTTCATTAGGGTTAGTGAAAGATCATGGTTTGAGTTAAAATGATCACTTGAAACGTGGTTGGAAGCGGGAAGCAGGAAGCGAACAGTGATCTCCTGCAGTAAGTTAGGATCTATCCATCCACCCAACCTGCCACCTCCGAATATGGAAATGTGTCACCTTCTATTGATGTAATCTGAAATGCCCTGCCCTGAACTGACTCTTTGAAAGTCGTGCTGCGAAGTGTCACGAAAAAAAAAGGAAAATTCGTGTCCATGTACACAAATTTATAGATTAAATTTCGTGACCATTTCAGGAACTGCCATGATACTGGGCTGTATGACACTGGCAGCACTTGGTTAAGGTTAGGGGATTATCATAGCCTTGGTTTAATACACCAAAAAGTGCAATGATTTGAAGCACGTCTTTTAAAATTACATTTAACCGAAACCACAATCTCCTCCCTCTGACTCCAGTGCAATATATAAATGTAGCGCTTCATTGTTCCAAAAAATGTTGCATGTAAACATAATCAGCAAAAATGATTCACTATTTCCACCTCTAGTAGACATTTCTGTGTTTTAAGGGATCACAAGCCAAAAAGGTTACAGTCTATTCAGTTTTTTGTGTGCACATTATCCAGGCTAAGTACTAAACTTATACCGGTACGCAGATGATACACACAAACACGGCTCTCATATCAGACACTTCATCAGAATCATCTAGGGTTTAACTGGCATTTTGTCCCTATGTGGTGTGTACACGTCGTCTTAGCATTATCAGTCAGCAGTAAAGTGTAGCTCATTAGAAGTGCTATTACAATACTCTAATAAGAGGAGCCACGGCGAGGCATGAAGACACAGTGTTTGATTATCTCCACTCCACCTCGCTGCCTACACCCCTGCACATCCTGATCCTTCCTTCTCTGATCCATCCAGAGAGCAGTGTTGTTTATTGGGGACTGCCCATTGGTCCAAAGGCCTATTATTCCGAACCCCAATAGTTAGAAAAATGTCCCATTGGATCAAAAGCCTATTAGTCCAACGGCCTGTTATCCTGAAAACAAACGCCCACTGCTCCGAAAATACACGCTCTGGAGTTGTTGTAGTTCATTGACTGCCAGCCTTATTACTTTCCAGACTCTGTTGACATGTTGCTCAGTTTAACAGATCCAGGTTCCCCGTTACACAGATACTCCTCCTAATTCATAATGTATGACTTTGTGTGACTCCTAAAGAAAGACTTTTCATTTTGGCTGATATTTAACTTTAACGGCTCTTCTCTGAACTAAGTTAAATAAACTAAAGTAAGATGTGTAACGTTACTGTTTCACATTCTGAAACACCGTTCAAGCTCTGCTTTGTGAAACACGATGCCAACTTTATCAGAAGAACTGAGTGAATTGTGAGAAGTCTGTTTGATAAGTTAATTTACATTTTAAATGACCGACGACAGCAACGCAAACATGCCAGTTTTTACTATGTAGTTTGGCCCACAGTCACCTGTGTAAGATTAATTGGAAAAAGTGTCATTTTGTGAAAAAACTTTATTAAAGTAAAAGTCCTGCATTCAAAACGTATGTAACAGTAAACATTTTTTATCGGTTAAATGTAGTTAAATATCATCAGATAAAGTCTTCAACTGTTTCCTACTGTTGGAGGAAAACCTCTGTTAACATAATGTTAAATTTAACGGAGCCGAGTTTACCGGTAAACATCTACTCCTTCTGAAAGATCATTTATGATTTTTTACGACTCATAAACAGACACGAACTCATTCGACAAACATTAAACATAGTTCAGTATTAATTTTAGCTCCATGTAAAGTGAATAAACGTGATGTTTCCCAGATAATGTTCGTCTTCCTTAACGACACAGCTTACACATTTTTATAACTTCTGATTTATTAAATCAAATGAAACACAATGCTGAATTTAGCCGAATCCCTCAGTAATATATGTCTATTTTGTCAGGTAATAAACATTATCAGTGTCTGATAACCAATAATGACACACTGACATTATTTATGGTTAGGCGTTACAGGACAGAGGAATAAGATATCAGGCTTTGGATACACACACAATACTTGTATATAGGATGAGTTCATTGTTGGTTTGGCTTTGCACATGAGACTCGTTGACATTAAGGAAAATATAGAAAGTCTTTAAATAAAAATAAATGAAGCGTACAAAGACACTTCGGAATTGGAATGAATCGTGGGCCATCACACATCTGGTTAAGACTTTGATTAAGATTGATTTAAATTAAATTACAGTACCAGTCAAAGGTATGGACACACCTTCCCTTACTGTTGAATAGAAAAAGGGTGTCAGAGAATGGAAAGGTATTGACTAGCCTGTATATATGTTCTGTTACACGTTACAAAGCGCTGCTGAAAGGCGTCCAGTGTGAACAGACCGTTAAATATTGCCCTGTGCTGCACTAATACACATGAAAATAAAATTAAGCTACCTCTAAGTAATTATGTGCTTCAGTCCCTCCTATCAAATCAAATAACCTCATGTCTTCTTAATTTATATTGCAGTAGTTTGCAGTTTAGTGATCCCTCACTGTGTTACACCTCAACTTCTTTTTCCAACATTAAGTGAGTAAAGATGCAATTTCATTAGGTTTTTAAAGTGAAAAATGCAGTTAGCACTGGTGGCTAACTGTGACGGAATGAAAGAATTCATATAAATAAATATAGGTGTACTATGTCTATATAATCCCTAGAGATGTACTTCTCTCCTTAATGAAAGGCTAACATCAGCTAGATACTCTAAAGACAGATACACTGATCTGGCCATTGTTGGCACTCTTTTGCATTCGCCCCATAACTAAGTCTCCTGGTACAGAAGAGTAGAGAAACCCTCTCCCAGCACTCTGTCTCTCCACTTTTGTAATTCAAGGGGCAGGCAGACATTAGCAGGCCAGAGATAGTAGTATTCTCCACACACACCCATCCTCCATGCGCTGTAATCTGTTGAATTTATTGATTTTCTTCACCTCAGTTTCTAACACCATTTACAGTATGTTGAGGCTGCGGATGAAGACAAGATCTGAATTCACAAAAGAAGTTTCCTGGTTTCTTTCACATTGAACAAAGAACAATGAGTGTTAATAGAGGGGTGGAAAAAATGAGGAGGTCATCTTAAAAAAAAAAAAAAAAAAAAAAGTAATGGGTCTAATTTTGTGAATAAGCAAAATCTTTTTTGTGGGGTATCCACATTTTTGTTCCTTATCTGCAAATAACCTGAAATGGGAAGACAGGTGCAGCAGGGGGTGTGTTAGTCACAGTCAGGTGTAATAAATAGGTAAAATGATTAAATCCTTCTAATTATCTGAGAGTGGCAGGACAGGTAAACCTGTAAATTGAGGGATGAGGTGTCCATTTTCAAAGAGCTGCACAATCACGCATCCTTCTTCTACTTTGGGTACCTTGTTGTTTGGGTGCAGACCTTGTTGTATGTACAGTTTTATACCCTGTATATTTTGTCTCATCCATATTACTTAAATCATTTACTCTCATTTGAACTGTCTTGTGTAATGCCATCATCAAAGTAGGGCTGTAACTTCATTACTGATTGAAAATTATCTGAGCGCAAGGACACATCATCACATTACTTGTTTAAAGCTCTAAACGTAAAGCTAATCAAAACATGATGCAAAAAAGAAGTGTCAAATCACAAGCTTGGTCTCAGACCCCTGGATAGCCTCTTTAATTGCCACTGTACAGTACTGTGCAAACGTTTTAGGCACTAAAAGTAAATTAATTCATCAGTTAACCTCATACAAAGTACAGTAAACAGAAGAAACCTAAATGAAATCAATATTTGGTGACCATGCTTTGCTCCAGTTCTCAGTACGCTTGCGTTTTGCAAGATACTTGGCAGAGAGGTTGTCCCAAAAAGAGAACTTGTCACAGTTCTTCTGTAGATTTAGGCTGTCTCTGCTTCTTCTGTGTCTTCATGTAATCCCAGACTGACTCTATGCTGTTGAGATCAGGGCTCTGTGGGGAACATACCATCTGTTGCAGGACTCCTTCTTCTCGTTGCTGAAGATAGTTCTTTATGAATCTGGCTGTATGTTTGGGGTCATTTTTATGCTGCAGAATAAATTTGGGACCAGTCAAATGCCTCCCTGGTGGCACTGTATTATAGATAAGAATCTAAACATCTAAAGTGCCTAAAACCTTTGAACAGTAGTGTCAGTCTGGTTTTGTGCCCATGCATTGATTTTTCTGCCGGTTGGAGAAATAGTCGCCAAACAGAGATTTGTTGGCAGGATTTAAGGAAAGTAGCAATACCTTCTTTCATTGCTAACTAGCTACACCCATGGGAAAGGGTGATAGAACAGTGGCCACAAACATCTTAAGCAACACCTACTGTAACTTCCATGTCTACTGAAAATAACATTGCTACTGATTGGAAAGAGCCAAACTAAATAAGAAACCCCTACCAAAAAGAAATTGGCTAACCTGAACATGTTGTCAGAATCAATGAAGTGAAACGAAATGGCAATTCAGTCTGATTATCAGCTTAACAAATCAACACATTGTAGGACCTTAAACCAGCAAATGATTGGCAATTTTGTAGATAAATGATTTAAAGGATTAATCAATTGCCAAAATTATTGTTGATTAAAAAAGAACATTAGAGTCCTTTTCTGAATGCAAAGGATAATGCATAATAGCATAAATAATGGCTTTTGAAAACCATTAAATTAGTTGTTTTTAAAAAATGGAATAACACTACTGCAGTAGTTGTTGTCTGTGTTTTTCATGTGTCTTGTCTACATTTAATCAGTTTCCCTGATATGAAACTCCTGTCTTTTGTATAAAAACTATTCACACCCCCAGTCATCAAGCAGAATGACAGGCTATCTTAGGCTGCTATTGTGCCAGGCTGGCTGTGCCACACATTTACTGGGAGAGCTGATAGCACTTTCCATTTGCTAATGATTAGTTTGTGCCCCAGCATGAGGGCTGTTTGTACCCACTCTGCATTGGAGAATCATATTTTATCAAGGATAGAGGGGTCACAAGAACAGCAGAGAGAGCCTCTGAGTGTCCTATTACCTATTCAATTGTTTTGTGTATTTCTATCCAAGAGTCCCATATTTTGGAATAGCTCTTTGTAGCAGTAACATTGCGCCCCCTTCTCCAGCACTCTTTGTCAGTCTTGACATTGTTGAGTTTGGGTGATGTACAATAGGCCCCATTCTGCATCCAAACAGACCGTCTTTTAACTGAAATGTCACAAGTTTGATCCCTATTTCCAAAAAGTTTTTTTTTCCAGACCAGACATTCCCAACGGGGTAAGCCTGTGGGTCAGCTTAATCAGAACAAGAAGACTTCAATTCAAAGTGACGTAAATTGCTCAGTTCTTGTCATTGTGTAGCCAGCTAATACTGTTTTAGAAGCCTGAATTAACCTAAATTAGCTCTAACTGCTATCGCAATGCTTATAGTGGCTGTAGTTTTTACGCCCTAATTGTCCTTTCATTTTGTGAAATAAATCTGAATAGGTGCAATAGCCTCTGTACAGATTGTGACCTAATGCCTATAAGAGAAATGTAGACCATTAGGGTTACCTAGTTGGGAGCCACTTTCTGTAACATCATTGATTAAATACTTTAAAAGGACATGTAACCATTTCCAAACAGTGGCCATCATCATCAACAAGTCACCGATAAGCAATTTGAATAAAATAACAAAATTCAACACAGGGGATGTGAAGTTTGTTTTCTTTGTGAACCAGCTTGATGTGATGGCTGTTGAGCTTGTTTGCCAAGAAAACTTGTCCATGACCTAAAGCTACATTTGTTTTGCTACCAATGTGATGCAATTTCAAGAACAACTGTTCCTCCAGGTAACAGCAACAAAATACAAGTTCATTTAATCTGTTCAGAGTCACCCAGGTCTCTACAACTTTTGCTTCTGAGACTACAGAAGAAACATGTCTGAAGTGATGGCTTGCAGTACAGTTTCATTCATCATTGGAGTCATCTTACTATATTTTTTCCCTTTCTGTAAAGTGTGACCTAAGCAGCTAGCCATGTTAAACCATTCGTGCAGTTTTGTAATCAGTGCCAGCTCAGTGGAGCATTACAATATGTCTTCTTGGTCAGTACATTCCAGCTCCTGACCGCTGTATTGATGCAATCAGAGCTTCTCGCCCAAATATAAGTCAGAATATAGCCATACATCACAAGCTGCACATGACCAAAGTGATTCAAATTAAAGGATCTTATTGAGGTGTAAAGGTTGTACGATCAACGCCAAATATTCAAAATGAGAGCTGAACTACCAGAGGCGAAGGTCTGCTGAAAAAGCCTCATTCCCCTCCCTCCTGTTTCTAAATCAAGTTTACGGACACTAGTGTTTGCATCCATCATATTAATTCCTTAGTTCCTCTTTCATACACAATAAAATAAATTTTAGAATTGAATATTAGCATCTCTAAATTAGTCTTTGGCAGTTAAAATATATGGTTAATGGTTTGAGTTAGCAGCTCTCTACTAGCTTTCCTGCAAAGCATCAAGGCCAGAATTGGGTAGTTAAATAAAGTATTCAAATGTAATAGGTTATTAAATCATTACCCATGCTTTATTCCAAAGTGGTAAAACCAAGAATGTGCAGTGTTGATATGCAATTCCTTGTTGAGTCTCAACTCAATAAAACTGTGTTTCTCCATGTTCATACGCCCTTCAGCTTCAATAGCATGGTGATATCATAGCAGCCTGTTAATCATGTATTTACTCAGACTGAAAGCCTTTGTGTGTGTGTGTTTGTGTATACTTGTGTGTCCCAGTGTTTTGTACATGTCCCAGCTCTTTGATTGATAGATATTGAGCTGCTGTATTTGCAGCAGAGATTCAGATCCAATCAAATTTGCATGTTTACCTGCAATTATAGTGTAGAGGCTTTTGTCCATTCACAGAAATGCACACACACACACTCAAATATTATAAAAAATGACCAAAATACCCATCTACATTTGCTTGTACTTGTCCTCATCACTTCCAACCAAATCACTGCGTAGCTCCCCTACGCCCCCACCCCTCACACCCTTTGGCATAACCATAACCATGGGGTTCCTTCCTCCACTGCAACTGCCACCCACTTATGGTTAAACTCACTGTGAGAATAACAGGCTGCTAAAGCTTTCAATCTGACCGCTAACCACTGTGCTAACACATTAGCTGGGATGCAGACACAACCACAGGCCTTCCACAGCCAGCTATTATCCACAGTGCCAGCCTCTGCTGGTTTGGCAGCTGCACTCTGGGTGAGTACAGTTGGCCTGCAAGGCCTGCTGGGGGATTATACTGTATCTTTGTTTATGACTTATCTCCCTGTTTCCCCCAAGTGTGAGGGACATCTTTAGTATATGAATTTTAGTATAAATATAGGGTTAGGGTTAGCCCCAGTTTAAGATAAAAGATAATTTACCAAAAACTTTTGAAAAACCCAAAAGGTTGTTGAAGGTTGTCCCAAGCTTTCCTATCCAGGTAGCTGGTAGGCAGCCATCTTTGTTTTGATTCAGGAAACAGAGGGGCAGCTTGGCCAATATAGATAAGGATGTTAATAATGTAGGTTTCAAAATATTCAAGAAAATCAGCTTTGCAGATGTTTTATGAGAAAGGAAATGTAATCAACTGATCTGTTGGGTGTTCAGGATAAATGCAATGCATTTTATCAAAAACAATGACTGGAAACATGGAAACAACTTTTTGTAAAAAAGCTTGCGTGGTGGCTGCCCTTAACTAACTAATCTGCATTAAAGCTGTTTATTTATTGATTCCATCTGAATGGATTTAAATAAGTTTATGATTTGAAATAAACTGGTGAAAAAGCTTCTGACACCTTTCAACTTTGTTTACATGCTCTTGTCACCAATATCTGACAGCAGCTCTGTTTCTCTGCTTGCGAATCATTTTGCCCAAATTTATGATTTGATTTAACATTTCATCATGGAATTGTCACTATAACTATGTTATGTTAAACATCTTCCTTAGAAACACTGTATCTACTGGATTTACTAGATTATCATTCAGTCTGTGTGAATTTTGTTTTTATTTTTCAACCTGTGTATTTTGTAATGCATTCATTATTGTGTGAAACTGAATGGAAGCTCCCTCTAGTGTGCATCCAACCAGTGGCACACTCTCCTCAAACCCCCCCACAAACCCCCAACCTGTTCTCCCTCTTTGAAATATAGAGAGGAACGCCAGTGTGATTGAACTCCTCTCTTTTATTTTTCCCACCTTCTCTCGTTTCCTTCTGATTGAATGTGTTTTATCTGTTCGCACGGGGGGGGGGGGGGTGGGTGCAGAGGGTGAGGAAGAGGAAGAAGGGGGGAGGGATGAGGAGGAGGCAACGGGAGGGTTCTGCGGCACACGTCGCCGCGATGAAAGGGGTCTTTCACTCTTCTACTCTCCCTGTCTTTCCTCTTTTCAGCCGTTTGAGGCATCTCATCAAACGGCCCTGAATAGCAGACGTGACACTATCTGTTTCTCCTCCACCACCACCTCCTCTCTTCTTGGTATCTCACCGACACATCCTTCCATCTTTTCCTCCCTCCCTATCTATCTTGACTCTGTCCTCTGCGACCAACGTCATCCGTCCACCCATTCACTCGCTCACAATGCCACTCAGTGACCACTGACAGGAGGGCAGAGGAAAGAAAACCGAACTCAGGTTCAAGCTGAATTTCGTCACTGTGTTTCCTGCTTACCGAACGATACAGAAAGGACACTGACCGGGTTCTCTATTTAATACCCCTCCCTTGCCGCAGACAACTCACTCATGCAGACAGCAGGTCAGGTGTAAGTAAACTGTAAAAGGATTAAATATTTTCTCTCAGAACAATTTTGGAAAGCGCACCACCAATCACAATGAAAAGGGCAAGTTACAGATATTTTCATAGAGCAGATACCTTCAGGAGTGTGGTGACGAGTTTAATGCCAGTAAGGGATTATAAGGTAGAAGTATAAGACATCAATTAACAGGCAACAGAAAATCAAACAACAATACAGTTACATTACCAGATGTATCATTGTGGTTTAAAACTGTGGAGAGTCTGCCTCAGCTGTCTCTTTCTGGAACCACACCGCCTCCATCACTGCCAACACAATCACTGCAGGAAAGCAGGTGTGACCGTTGGTTTATCAGTTGTGGCAAGTTACAGTATGTAAGTATTTTCCTGAACTGAGACATCAACATGAAGCTTGCTACACCTGTTTGGCCCAAATGTCCGCTCAAACTGGAATAGCATGGTGGCTGTTCTGGAAGTTGTCAAATATGTAGTCCTGAAACAGCTGAGTCGATTATATGATTCATTGATTGACTAAAAACAATAACAACAATTTACATAATTCATTATTAGCATCAAACACAAAGTACAACTGAGGTTGAAGGGGTTGTCATTAGCTTAAGCATAAACCAATACTGATTAACATTTCAACCAGATGGTGGCGCTAGCTGAGGAGTCAGGGGATCACCAGAGTTACTACAATTCATCCTTAAAGAGACATGAATGTCCGTACAAAGTTTTATGGCAATCCATCCAATATTTTATGAGATATTTTAGCTTGGACTAAAGTGGTGGACCAACCAACATTGTACCTGGAGCCATGCAACTAGCATGGCTAAAAATATCTAATATCTGCTGGTTACAGCTCTTACAGCTCTCATCACACTGACGTAAATTGAAAACCTTTAATGGACAACTAATCAGATAACAGATAGGTAATAAAAAGACAGAATAAATGATAGATTAAGGTGGATTTTGATTTTGGTGATGCTATAAGTTTATGTTATGGACACCAGTTTGAAATATTTCAACTTTGTCATTCTGGCATGGCTTTGTTTAAATGCTACACGTGAGCCCCGGCCGACGTTGCTGTGCAGAAGAAGCCAGTGACAAGCCTTAATCAGAGTGGCAGCAAATTTAAAACGCACCATTGTTGCATCGTTGAATCATCAACCAGCAGAGTTCATACCAACCGAAGCCGTAGAAGTGCTCCAACTGTGAGTCACATTACATTGTCTATGGCAAAAATGAATGGGACTTTTATTTACCAAATCAGGGGCGTTTATCAGATTGAGGCTGGCTTTGTGAGCTAGAATGATGCGCCAAACAAAAGAATTTTAGTCCAGATCCAGTAGATCACCTTTGGGTCGTATGTGTGCAGCCTGTAGAATATGCTCCTTGATTTAGTCCAGCCGTTTAAAATGTAGTGATATTCTAGAGATATTTGGGTAGATAGGTGGAGATGTACGGGCCGTAGGGTGGACAAGGGATGGCTTGCGGAGGTGGAAGTTTGATGTCTAAAAAAAGGTGGGAGCAGAAAAGTAGTGGGGAGTCGAGTTGACAGGAAAGAAAGGGCAGTAAAAGCTCTGTAGTTGAGAGAAAGAAAATGCTGGCAATCGGCGAGAAAGGAAGATAGGGTTAGGAGATTTGTTTTAAAAGGGTGCGCAGGAGATGGATAAGGGGAGGAGTGGAATGAGAGAGGGCGAGAGATAATGAGAGGGAGAAAGAGAGAGCGAGGGGAATGAGAAGATAGAGACGATTTCCTATTCCGTCAGACGCACTGTGGCTCATTCATTATATTCCCCAGGCAATTACCCAGGCCACCTGCTTTGTCTCTCCCCTCATTGTTTCCATCTCTCTCTGTCTGTATCTTTCTCTCTGTCTTTCACTCGATCTCTGTCTGTCATTCTCTCTATCGCTCCTTCACCATTCCGGTGTGATCCTTGCTGTTTTGCCAACTCTTTCCCCTTGCTCTCCTCATTTCTCGGTTCCTCTCCCTGCATTGTCTCTATCCTGCTTTTTTTTTTTGTGTGTGTGTGTGTGTGTGTGTCTGCTTGTTTAATGTGAAAACACTGACGGATTGGTGTGTGTATATGTGTGTGTGCGTGTGTGTGATGTTGGGCCAGTCTTAATGAGCTCAGTCTTGCATTTAGCAGGGTGCCAGGTATTGGCTAGCTGCTGCTTTACTCGTCTCAAATGCTTCAATTCACTGGATGACTTTATATGGGTTAAACCTCAGCCCTACAAATGTCTTTTTTTCACGTCTATGTTCCAAAGCACACATCCCTCAAAAATGCTGTCAAATTACGTTCATTTATAGTTTATTTGCTTTGGTAAATACATTTTGGAGGAAATGCTCACCAAAGTAAGTTTTTGTAATGAACAAAATGTTTCTATTTATCTGCAAAAACATTCACTTTCAATGTTTTTCCATTTATTTTCCTTTCAGTATCCATTCCCAGCAAAGTTACAGTTAGTGTGAAGGTAAGATCATAGTCTGGATAAGTGCTGCTCCATTAAAGACAGTATGTGTAGAGTTTGAACATTTTCTACTTCAGAGCCTTCTACTGTAACCCTGTCTTCTAAAAATGATTATTGCCATTTTTCATCAGTTTTACCTGCTATATCCCCTCTTGGCAACTAAAGCATGATTAAGGTTTTTATGGTTATGTTAAAGCACTTGGTTAAAGTTAGGCCTCATAGAAATCCTGGTCTTAAATATTGAAAAAAGTAAATGCGGACTAGAAGCACAAGATAGGATGTGTTTACTTTTCCAAAATACTAAACCATACTACAATCTGTTCCTTATCTTAAGTGATTTAGTAGCTTAAATCTACAACACACAGGCTGCAGGACATGAAAGTCAGTCTCAAACACAGTTAGTATAAAAGTCCTGTGCTTTGTACGCCCACTATCCCCCCCAACCACCCTCCAAACAACTCTATGTTACATTTGATCCAGAACATATTTGGTAATTTAGTATTAGATACATGTATTTTTATTTTAGGCGATACAGGTGTCTAGTGGTGGCTGAGAGAATGAATTGGCTGAAAGCTACAAATTAATTGCACCGGTTTTCACCTGGATTGTGCAATTGTTCCACATATTTATGCTGGACACAGTTTTATTGCCAAGTAGGGTTTGCACATACAAGGAATTTGCCTTGGTGTTGTGGTGCATAACGATCAAAATATACAAACTAAAAGAGAAAACAAGCACCACAAAAGTCAGGTAATCGTTAATAATATAAAACAGAAATAGAGATTTACCATGTGACATTCGTAAAATGTATTGTTATACAGCTTAAAATGAAGAGAATGGAATGTATCAAAGTTTACCAGTAATGTGCAAATGTTCATAGTATAAAGAGTATATGTAATGTGCAGTTGTGCAAATAATAATACAGACTGTGCATTAATGTAAGAGCTTTAAGGTTAATGTTTGGCAACTAAAACAAAAGGGTTCAAGTTTGGGAAATATTGTGGTCATGATTAAATGTTGGAGCTCCTTGATAGTCGAATGGTGACAGCGCGTGCCACATAACCACAATGTTTGACTCCAGTTGGGGACCTTTGTTGCTTATCGTGACTCTCTCTCCTCTTGTTTCCTGTCTGCTTTTCACTATTAACTGTCCAATAAAGGCAAAATTGGTCAAAAACATACAATATCTTAACAAAAAAATACAATGTTGGCGAAGTCAGTGTTGGCTTGAAGCAAACCCTGGTCTCTGGTGTTGACGTTGTGTACTTAGAGACTTTCTTTACATTTCTGTTGTAATGGGAGAACCTCCATCGTCATGGTGATGGACGAGATGACTGGCAAATTCCTGGTTTACAGTAGTCAGCCCTGTAGGAAACAGACATGGTCAGTTCAAAAGAAATATTGCTAACATATCAATTTAATCAGAAGCTCTTCTCCAACGTTGACCAATTGAGATATCCACCACACTACATTCCAGCTCATAACCCGGGGTTCATCCTTTTGCTGTGGTCTGATGAAGGGGGCTGTCTCGCTAAAGGTCAGATGTCAAGTCCCAGCTGCCCAAGGCCCAGCAGGGGTCTACGGCTAGAACGAGTGGGTTTGGCGATGGGACAGCTGAGGTGTCATTAGGACACAGTGGGCTCTAACATTAGACCTCATTACTGTTCTCTGATGGATCGGCCCAAATTACATCCTGGCAAAAAGCGCATCTGCCGGCGAGGACAAACTGGAGATCTCTCTCCCCTCTCACAATCACCCTTTTTTCTCTCTTTATGTGTTTCTCCACCTGCATTTTAAGCCATTATAGTAAATAATGTGTGTTGACAAAGAAGCTAGAATAATTGACCAGTTTACCAGGCGAACATCATTACAATGCATAATATCAAATTCTACCCTTAGTTTTTTTTTAACACTGCAACACTTTTCCCACATGATTCTACCATCCCCCTCTGACCATACAGTATGACTGTCTTTTATCTCTTTTTTACAGTAGGAAGACACACCGCTGACATTAAACATGCTACATGCAGGATCTCCTCATGAATATTTCACTGTGAAATTAGGTGTGATGCCTCATTCTAATGCTAGCTTATAAATAAATGCATTTAAGCCATTGAAAACAGTGAGAGCCAATTGGTTTCCTACTATGATTTGCTCCAAATTTTGGAGTTATGCAGGTTTGTTTTCCCACAAAATCTAAAAATATATACGTATTCTAGGATGCTGAAGGAAGCTACAGTGCATAGTGCTAATCCCTGTCATAGATTCCTTCATTCATACTCTTTCAGTAAACTCAATCAATTTCATAATTCTTTATATAAAGAACGTCCTACAGTGTACCTATAAATGCCACAAATGTTTTCTCCTTATTTATGCTCACATTGTGGTCCTTCTTCAGCACAGTTCATAAATACACAATTTAACACTTACAAGCACGCCTGCGGCAAGCTGTGAACGCCCACACGCATCCCAGATTTCATAGATGGGCAGGAATAATTCATTCTTCACATGTCCAATTGGACTGTGGATGAATGTGTGTAGTGTTCATGGCGTATGTGCGAATGAGTGCGTTTGCAGTGTCTATGCTCCACAGTGGAGACATAATGGATCCTCCTTATTCCCCAGCACTGACCTTTGCCTCTGTGTGTTATCCTACAGTCTGCGGCCTATTGTTTTGACCCCCAGCAAACAGCAGACTTAGAGGGATCAGGCCCTGCATTGGAGGCTTGGTGGAGCTGCAGGAGGTGCTAGTAGTGGTACCATGGATGAGCGTACAGAGCAAGGGGTTAGACTGATGGAGCTGATAAAAGCTGGTCTTTTATTATTGAAAAAAGAAATAAAGATACGTATTTCATCTACAGTATGTTATGATGGACCAGCCCAGTATCAAAGGAATTACGTTAATATAGTTCAGTGCAAATGCAAAAAAGTAGTCCCGCCTTTTGAGTCCCGCCACGATCCTTCCCTACGGGTTAGGCAACTAAAACAATTGGTTATTTACCATAATCAAGGTTTTTCCATGAACTAAACCATACTGAAGCTGCCATGTATAAATTTATGGTTTTGCAGAATCATCCAATACTGACGTTTTTGTCTTGTGATGGACATGATGCAGCATGTTAGATTCCTTTTGTTTATCATTCAGTATCTCACTGGATGTCTAAAGAGATAAGCCCTAAATGAGAATGATTCTATATAATATAATATATTTTTATTAAAACCCTGACTGAGCAGAATCATCCGCAAATATTGGCAACAACAATTCTTTATATGCTGCATTTTTATGTATATTTGATCATTTTTTAAATCAATTTTTTAAAAATTCATATTAGGTACATTTTTTAAAAAAATACATACTGTTCAAAATGTATCTTTAACACAACTCTTCAATAACCACATTTGAGGTTATTGAAGGTCCTTGTAAAAAATGTCAGTTTATGTAAAAAGTGAAATATCAGAGGATATATTGTCGTTGGGTTTTTGTTATTAACATTGATGGTGGTATCTGCCTCAAATCCAGTGTTGGTCAAGTTTTATTGATCCCAGTATTATTGTCCTTAGTATCAGTAATAACTCCTTTATTTATAAATATGAATATTGGCATTCTCCACAACTGATTATTGTTTGAATGTTACCACACTATGACCTAATCTGCAGCCGCTTTCATTGAAGCAGCTGTATCTGGTGATTACAGGGAGGACACGGAGCTTTCTGCTGTTGTAGTACAGTCAGTGAAAAGGCCTTCTCATTGCTAGCCATAGGTTTTAAAAGAAAATTAAGTGAAAACAACATTTTACCTGCTTTCCTCTGTGCTCATTTGTAGACAAATCCCCCACTGCTTGTAACAAAAGAACCGCTCCCCCAAGGCGTTCATGATGGACACTCTATTTTGAAGCTAATAAATTGTTTTCCCTCCCTTGGCTTCCCCAGTGGTCGTCATCACTGCTGCCACCAGCTCGTGGACTCGGTCCATACACAGTCATGCATGCGAGTAGAACCAGACGTGCTGGCTTTTCTCCATGTGGAGTGCTCTGTCGTATGTACATCTCAAGCCCAGTGGGCAAGTGCTCTGTAGTTCCTGGCTTTGCTTTAATGACGAGTGAACAAACATACTCAAACCGCCATACAGTGAAGGACAGAGGTATAACACACACAAGCACACACACTCCTATAAGTGTGTTACAGCCTACTTTTGAGATCCCGCAGTTCAAATCACAGCCTCTACCAGCTACAGTGATGGTGAGCAGAAGGCTGTTCTCGGGCTTGGCAGCGTACGGATGTTTCAAATGCTGAACATAATCACGTCAATTATTCAACAATTATAGTCATATTGTTTTAGTTTTGGCCACCATTTCTTGGTTATGACTTATGACTCAGTTATGATGTATATAAACGTGGCAATATCATTAAAAAGATGTCCTAAGTCTGCCGTTACTTTGGTGAGTTCAGCACTATCATATGTAAGTGATACAAAACTATGAAAATAGTTTACATAATTTATTTTCCTTTAAATTTTATCACATTTATGGATACTGGCAATTAAGAGGTTCTGGAGTAAATTAGAGCAAAAATAATCTGTTGTTTCAGCTAAACTTGCTAAAAGTTAGAATATTCAGGATTTTAGTCCTGGTTGATTTGGTGACCCCTACAACATTTACCCCCCTGGTTTTACCCCCGATAATGGCACATGTGTTCTAAAACTACAGGTCCCAAAGTTCCATTGGAGATGACGTGCATTGACCACTAGGTACAGCAAATTGTGTCATAAATGAGACAAAAGAAGAGCAACTATACCACACAGCGCAGCCAAAGAAATGGTGTGCTGGAAGAAATCACGGTCACATTGATTTAGTTAAGAAACACAATCTGATTTCATGCATCACTCATGGTGCAATTTGTTTCCCACTCAACAGCACTGCACAGAAACTAGCTGTTTACTATTGGATGTGCGCAGGTTCTCACCATATGCAGTAAGAGCTTGTCGCCTGCAGCTCTTCATCTAGCAGCTGTGGCTGTTCCCTCTAGTAAAGCCAATAAAGGTGGATGCCTGTAATAATGAATGAGAGAAAATTACAAAATGTAAATACATTGAACAGCTAATACAGACCATTTATTGTATCAAAAATTGAGTTGAACATAATGACAATCTTAAGAATTATAACTGTTAGGTTAGGAACTTTTCACAGGCTTTGTGAATTATGAAATGATCACATCCATATTTCAAAGGTTAACTCTAGATATAAGGAACGTGTAGTACACTTTGTTAATTAATGAAGGTTTATAACACAACAGTCTGTATAATCATACTCATAAAAGGATGAAAGTTTGTTTCATTTAGTTACTGATTCATGAAAAAACAATTAATTAGCCTTTGTTGTCTATGTTGTTCCCTCCGCTCTTGGTGCGCAGGACTAAATGGTGACATCACTGCAGGACCTCAGTAGCCCAGAGGGTTGCAATCATCCAGTCTTGCCATTGGCTGGAAACTTGCTAAGATCAAGCCACTGGCTCGGGGCTCGTCTAGATCTGGACCACCACTGGCTCGGGGCTTTCATTCATCAAGGCCACTGAATTGCTGCAGGCTCATTGGAACAGTGATCCAATGAGTGTGCCTCTTGTTCACAAACCCAGTTTTATAGGCCGCGTTAGTAAAAATATGATATTTTATGTAACCAGACTACATCTTTTTATAGGCAGCATCATTAACACAGAGCTTACATAAGGCTCTGCTCTGCTGGGCAGCTGATAAAGGTGGGATGTTTGCCAAAAAAAAAGAAAAAGAAATGTTACCCTGCTCCCCCTCCACACACACTTAACACCCCACACCCCCAGCCCAACACTCACCGGCTGCACCACACATGCACCATGGGAACCTGTTACCATGGTTACAGCTGGCAACATCTCCGCTAGGGCCCTGGCAACCCACCACCCACCACCACCACCATTGCTACTGTCAGTTCTCTCATTTTGCCTCCTTCACTGTCTTTCTGTGGTTTGCCTTCTGAAGCCCCTCCAACCCTTACCTCACCCCCTCCCCCACACCCCCCCCCACACCCCCCACACCATAGCTCCCTCTGCTCCCTCTGTCTCTCTGAGGTGTTTTACTGTGGTGTAGATTTCAGGAGCTGTTTTCCCCTCAGTCTCATTGGACTCATTAGTGTCCTTTACCGAGGCTCCGTCTGTGCTGAGTGCGCAGCAGAGCGCACACACGGGCCTGTGTGTCTGTGTGTGTGTGTGTGTGTGTGTGTGTGTGTGTATGTTTTTGAAACCGCGATTGTCTGCTGGCACGCAGACAAGCGCACGCCACTGTGTGTTTTTGTGCGTGTGCACTCCTCATGCAGAGGCCCGAGCAGCCCATAATTACGGGAGCTTCAGGCTGATGCTGCCTATGTTTGATTACAGTGATCAAGGGCCAAGTTATGGAGACTAAAAGTGCCATCACCTAGTGTCAGCGTGCCTCTGTATGTGTGTGTGTGTGTGTGTGTGTGTGTGCGTGCAGGACTTCACATTAACTGGAGCAAACACAATTGTTGAGAGTTAAATCATCCTTTCTGTAAATGACAAGACGCGTTGAAATGTTTTTGTAGATTTTTGTTATTTGGTGTTGTCGCCCCTCATTCACACCACCTGTGGGTTTTGTAGTGTGTTTGTCATCCGGTGTGTGTGTGTGTGTGTGTGTGTGCACGAGAGAGGTGGTGGTCTGTGCTTTTTGCAAGCAGAGCAGTGTAGGAAAAACAGAGCAAAGTAAAATATTTATGTCAGAAGTTCGCATTAAGAGGAGCAAAGTAAACCAGTGGGAACTGAAATCCCCCACTGTGTGAATTATGAGCATGTGAGGGCTGCCTCTGCTAAATTCTGTGTTTTATTAAGCCAAATGTAACACATCTCCTCAAGCTAAGTTGGGAACATTGAGTGTGTGATTTCAGTGTTGGGCTGAGGAAGGTGTTTATATCAATGCACATGATTACTCAGCGGCGGCAGAGAGACAGGCAGAGCATGTTTAGTGAGTGTTATGTGTAAGGATAGACATTGATTGGCGGTCATTTATAAATGATGGTGCATAATGTAGTACATCCCCTCTAACGGCAGCGACTGGCTCAATAAAACATGAGGCCTCCAGTCGGGGGATGAAATATTAAAAAGAGGCAGAGAGGATATAGGAGCCATTTCTCCCGGGGGATTGGCTGTGGATGTGTGTGTGCACGTGCCTACTTGTGTGTGTGAGCATGTGTAAGACACTTGTCCGGGCTTAAACCAAAAACTGTTATCAAATGTCAGGCCGGCCAGCTAAGAGATAGACAGTTAAAAGACAGTCTGTGGTTAAGCTGGCTAAAGTGTGGAAGGATGCCGACTATCATGAAGTAGGAAAAATATATCAGCTGTAGAGGCTTAATGGAACATTTTGTGCTTTAATATAGAGGCTGACACCATAAATGTAGCCACTCTGTTGTGTTTTAGTGCAGTCACTAACATAGTGAATGAGTAGTGAGCAGCTGGATGGAGATGATGCATCTTCCTCTCGCTATCTTGTCACAGACGCCTCCTAAACGGCTGCAGATAGCGCGAATGGGAGACATCTCGGCGTGTTATCGCATCGCTCCCCCTTTCCTTTTGTCGCAAGGGGAAAAAAAAAAAAAAAAAAAACAGGAGGGTGAAATGCAAAGCGAGAGGACTCATTTGCCGCCGTAGTTGTGATGCCTGCTGGGCCGGTGAATGGAGAGAAGAGGCTGGGAGAATGGTTTCTGTTCAGGGAGCTTTTCCACATTCCACTGCTTGTCAGAGCCGATACCTCTCTGCCTCTAATAGGGGCACAGGAGAGGACAGGCAGCATCTGCTGTCAAAACCAAATTATCGTCTGTCAACAAAGCAGGGGGGAGAACCGGCGCCTCAGCCAGCCATGCCGTCGCAGATACACATGCACAAGCACTCATACATTTTAGGGTTTGACCATTACGAGTCACTTAGGGGAAGGCCAGGTGTGAATTTTTATTTATTATATCAACTTATGGCAATTTGGGGGGTCAGAATCGCGAAGCTGAACTGCAGCTCATTTGGAAATGCTTCTGGATTAGGGAGAATACATTATCAGCTGGTGTTGTGCCCTGCAGCGCTCTGACAGTTTCATGACGGAGGGGACAGTCCGGAGCTGTTGAGCCGCAGATGCTCCTGGTGTCCCAAGAGGAAAATGATGTCCTTGTGTGGGCGGTACAGAATCACTACAAGTCAGTATATGGCACCTTGAATCAAATTAGCTCGGGAGGAGATTCCACATTTCACCGTGTTGCTCTCAGCTTAAGTAAAGGATTACCAGCTGCAATAAAACAGGTCAGTGATGGAAGATACAAGAGCTAAATGGAGCCACAGTTTAGCTGTTCGAGGAAAGATCACTGACTGTGCAGCCGCATGCACGCTCCCAAACATGGCTGTTTTGTTGGATGACAGTCATTCACCGCTGCATGTGTTCGGCTGTAGGAGTAACTGTATTAAATTTCCAGTAATGTTATTACAATACCTGCTCTGTTAGCACAGTTAAGCTAAGCCCAATACATCCATGTTGCACACTGGTTGGTGTTCCCAGTGAGCTAGCGTTAGCTTCGGTCCGAGGTGGCGGGGCGTGTTTCCCCCGTGTTTCACCCTGCACTCCTTATTTGGAAGGTCCTGGCTCCAAACGGAAAAGATGGCGCCGACCATAAACTGCAACTCTGGGCTTCAAACCGGCTCCAATGCAAACCAATGCGTGACATCACACCTCACTACGTCCATCTTTATACAGTCGATGATCTGAGCACATATACCAATAAATTTGCAATATAAAAGACAATATGCTCATTATTTTAATCACATGATGCACATGATAAAAACTGTGCAGAACAGAAAGTGTCTAATGTGGATCTGAACTTCACAGCTGCTGTATATGTTCTGAAATACATCTCTAATAGAAATACCAGTGTAGCATTGTATATTACAGTGTTAGATACACACACATGCACACACACCTTATCATCTCTCCAGTTTGTTTTCACAACTATCCAGCCCCGCGTCTGTCTCTCTCTGTAAGTGCATGTGTCACTTCATTCCTCGGCTGCATCTATTTTTCATGGAGGTAAATTGCATGGCGCCGTTGTGCACTGAACTCTGCCTCTGTAATCCACAGAGATGACCTCTAATAACGCTGGCCCTCCACCCTGCCAACACATCAACAGCTCTAAACCTAAACACCAACACTCCCTCCATCAGTCCAGATATCTCTCACTTTTTACTTTCAATGCTCTTTGCTTTAGGTTTCCTTTCCTCTCTATTTGTCTGTCTACTCCTTGTCCTTCCTCTCTGAAAGATTTGGTTCCTTTCTGTTTTATTTTCCACTTTCCTTTCCCTTCCTGTTCATTTACCTTTCCTTCCCTCAATGTTCCACTCACTTTTCCTGCCTTTCCTATCCACTCCCTTTCCTTTCCCCCATCATTCATCTCTCTCTGGCACTCTCCCTCAAACTCCTCTTCCTCCCTGTCCTGAATATTCAGCACACAGTACAGTATGCTGTACTGTACTGTGCTGTGCTGTGCTGTACAATATGTGTGATACAAGTGTTGTGTATTGTTTGGTGCATGAGGAAAAAGCTCACCCAACCAGAGTTCGCATCCTCTTTGATCTGACAGCTACTGGGGCTGCAGACAATAAACAGATGCTTTGATAGCCTGCGGCTCAATACAGCAGCCTCTCACTCCTGTACACTGTAGAGGAGGATACAGCATGGCCTCAGGCACATCGTCCCATGACAGTGTCTGTGTGTGTATTGTGTTTAACAGATTTTTGTGTTTTGTTTTTTTTTTCGGCCCAATTTTTATCTTGGAATTTGAAACGCTTCTAATAGTTGATATTTGGTTCCAATACTCGGTACATTTTAAGGTGAAATCTGCAAAGCTTTCTAACAAGCTTTCATTAAAAACTAACAGCTCCCTGAAATATCCTGCAAAGTAACAAACAAATGGGACTGAAGCAATAAACTTTGTGAGTCAATTACACCTTTAAGGCAGATCAACAATGAGGTGGAATAACTTCACAACTTCATCTTCACAAATCTACTAATTGGTTACTCATTTTATGTTTAGTTTATCGTTACTGTGGGTTGAAAACTTGTTGAAACTCGTTTCATTTTTGTACTTCACATAGGTTGATAATATTTTTACAACCTCCTCAGACTCATCAAACCCTCCCATAACCTTTTAGATGAAGCCAAATGTCATTCATCTTTAACAAAGACGTGTGTCTTAGCTGCTGAATAGTTTATCTACGGACTGTTTTCAGTGTGGCGCACATCCTGGATCAGAGCATCACTTTCTTTGAATGGCCAGGCTGCTCATGACTAATCACAGACAGAGACTCCAGCGATGAAAGATGATCACATATGCTGCGCAGTCTGTGTGTCAATAACACACACTCTCATACAGACAGTGACACCTCACTGAAGAATAAACAACAGAGAGTGTCGTGATCCTGTCAACACTTTTAACACAATCATTCTGTCTTCCCATACTTCTTGTTGTTTTCATTGTCCTGTACTTTGAGTATGTAAAACAAGCAGCAACCAGCAGGTACACTGTACATATACGTATGCTTACAGATAAATATAGAAAGCATTTTTGGGGGAGCTTTTAATCAAGTGATTTACAGTGAAGGCAAAGCAAGCCACAGAACATCAACTAATCAAAATCCATTTCAGTTATATGTCTCCCATATATTAAGTCAAGGGTCCCCAACCTACCTTTAATAATGCAGCAGGTTATACACCTGAGTGTTGTTTTCGTAGGTTTGATCATCATTCCTATGAGTTATGATGCCTCACTCACAGCTTCACTGCAGGGAAACAGGGGTGCTGAGTGATGGGACAAGTTTTAAACAAACATTCTTGCAGAGCCGCTTCCCAGTTTAGAATTGTTTGAATCTGTATGTCACCAGATTTTCAACACAGGGCAAATATCTGTATATGAATGGATAGAGGAACGTGCCAGTGTTCCAGAAATGTGACGTCAGCATTGGCCTTTGCCTTCATTTGCATACTGGGATGTGGATGAGTGAAATCACCAGTGGCTATCAGCTGGCCATACAATGAATTGAGGTCCGACTTGGATTAGCGCAACAAAGCATGTAGAGTTTTTGATATTTTGCAGGAAGGATCTTCTTCAGGACCTTCTTCCTGTGTTTGTTTTTTTTACGTGCTCCCCAGACACATCTGACCAATGAGTGGAGTGAACGTTCGCTTGGTTTTTTCACTGTGTGAAAAGAAACCGAACCAAGGTGAAACAGCACCAAGTTTACCAACTCATCCACTAATACAGAAATGAAACAGATCGGTTTGAAAACGCCCAAAGTTTAAACCGAGGTTGTTTGATGGATCTCCTTCCTCGTCCCAAAACCCACATCTAAAACTCTAAAGTCTAAATTCACGATCACACTTGCTTCTCTTTAATATAAATAGCTGCTCATTTTCAATGTACAATTGTTATTTATGTCTCATTAAAACGTGTATAAAATTACATATTACAATTTTTAAATGTCAATAGATTTTTAATATATTCATAATTTTTTTCAAAGGAGATGTTCGCACATCCAATTATCTCAGATGCAGGTGCGTTGGAAAGTAAGTAATCTTCGGTCCAGAGGGACCAAAACGTTAGTATGATCAATAAATTGTGATGCTGAGCAAGAGCAGAGTGTGGGATCTTTTTTTCTCAAGATTGAAGTAATATTCATGACAAAACAATTCTGACCATAATAAGTGTTTTTGAACATTTATATTTAACACTGAGCCTTGTCTCAATCTTATGTACATACGTTATGTACTGACTGTAAACTAATTGCATATAATACATAAATGGAAAAATATCATAATACAGCGGAATAATGCAAATCAGCACCAGAGAGAGAGGAAGGGAAGGGGGCCGTTAGATCGCTGCTCTGCGCAACAGATAATCAGGATTGGGAATGGGGATCTTTAATGGCTGTCAATTAAAAACTAATTAGAGGGTGTAAGCTCAGCTAGATCGGCTATCAGTCCATTTATCATCACACAGCTGTCTCAAACACACACACACACACATTATCATATAGACATTGTGTTCAGTATTTTTCAGTTCTGTCTCTGTTTCTGCCCCTGTAGTGTTTGTGCACATTCACACATGCATGCAAACACCTGCACACTTGCAGACACACACACACCAATACAGACAATAAATACATATGGAGCTCATTCAGCACCAAACCAGCTGTAATAGACACATTCCCTCCTCCATCTCTTTCATTTACCAGGACAGAATTGCTTCTGAATTGATGGCAAATAGTGGAATTTGACCCAAATGTATTTCTATGACTGGCTGTGAACAGATAAACAAATGAAAACACATGACCTGATGAAATTGCAGAAATTCAAATTCAGTGAATGACTTGTACCATGACAACCAATTAGTGTCCAATAGATGTATATATCTCCAGGGGCATCAGTCTTACTTCAAAGTGCTGTGTTTAGTGGAAGCACAAGTACATGGGGGTCTGGTGACTCTGCATTTCAGGCCTTGTATAATGTACTCAGACTCTTTGAAAAACAGAAACTGTTCATTTACTATAAAGTGTATACCAGAGATTCAACCAGAAATGTCACATCATAAACATTTTAAGGAATAGTCCAACATTTTGGGGAATAAGCTTATTTGCTTTCTTATTGAGATTAAGTTGAGGAGAATTGCTATAAACCTCATGTCCGTGTTTTAAGTATAGAGCTATATATACCACCATGGTATAGACTGTGTGTAGCTTTTTAAAAACCAAAACCTGTGCTTGACAACAAAAGTGCCTGCTAACGAGGTATTGTGTGTTTAATTCATCTTTCAACTCATGAAAAAAAAAAAAAGTTTAACTGTGACCCTGGGAAGACAATCCACAGATGTGTACCATGAATATGCATAACATACTCTGTAAACATGTATTTCACATAAAAATGGTTTTGGTGCACTCTGGTAGCCTACCGGTCAAGTTGACTAGCATCCACATCTGTACAGATGCGGATGTGGGTAGACATTTTAATTAATAAATAATTCATTTTTTCTATATAACGATGCCGATTGTTGATCAGGAACGGTATAACATAGTTGTTTGCCTGACTAGCCATAGAATTTCTTTATAGTTAAAAAACAATACATTTTTCTTATTTTATGCTATTTTAAAATTTAATTTTTTTTAAATTGGTAAAGACCTCAGAATTTGCATTTACCGCCAGGCAAATTAGAGGGACTGTTGTCACCCAAAAAGGGGCAGGGGCCTGACACAAGGCCCCTGCCCGGCAAAATAACCGGATGTGCTGCTCTGTGGATTGTCTTTTGTGGGTTCTAACTATTAAAGTCCAATAAAAACTTCCATAGATATGCTAAAATGTAGCATACCAGCAGCACAAAAACAGAAGACTCCCAAAGTCAGCGTATTCACTCTGTAACATCAGCTACTGTAAAGCTAATGTTGGCTAAAGTTAGCCACTGGTCTTACCAACAGGATTAAGACTGTAGCAGCAAAACCTTTAAGTGAACTGAAATGAGGATGGGTGTGTTTTAATGCTTATAAATTAAACGTTTCATTCTAGAGGAAAGAACGTGCTATTTTTTATGCAAAAGTGACAGAGGCTTACTGTAACATTTAGCATCTTTTATCTTAAAGAGATAAACCAGGTAACTAAGTACATTTTGGTGGTATAAAACAGCAGCAGTGTAAAGTCTGAAGACTTCAAACACAGAAATCATGTAACGTGTTGTTAGTAATGTGGTATTTAGTCCTTAGTCTGGTGAGAGTAGGTGGTAATTATGTCCAGCAACTGTTCATATATAAATTTCTTTGGACAAAGCTCACTCATTTCTGTGTAGGGGTAAGTTTTGTGTTCAAAGAGCAAATAGGCATTAAATCACATTTTTGTGGACTGAAACTTTTAGCCATGTTGCCCATAATGCTGCACCTTAATCAGTGAGGTCAAGACAGGTTTTTGACATTTGGCAACATCAACTGCTTTGTGGTCCGAAAATTGCTTTTGCCCTCAAGTAGACATGGGTGAGGATTTATCAGAGATATCTCTCTCCCAGAAGCATATTTTTGCTTCTTTCAAAATTGTGTACAGATTGAACAGTGTGTTACAGCCAAGTTTAGTTTTACCCCACTTTAAGTTTGGTTTTCAAAAATCTAAAATTCAGGTTTGGTGAGATAGAATTCACATTTGCTATTTAGCTTAATGTCTACTTGAATATTTTCTTTATTGTACTTAATACATTTGCAATTAGTCCCAAAAAAAAGAAAGAGAAAATGCAATGCTTGGGTATTTTACCACTTTTGAACCAGATACCAGGACACACTGACTGACAAGCACTTGCGGCATTTGCTATAAGAAATGTATTATGTGTTGATCTGTCACCAACACAGTCATTTAGTCTTTGTGTGTCTGGGAAGCAGAATTTTTTTTGTCTCAAAATACTGATATCTGGCCAATGAACATAATTTGTAAAACCCTGTGAAATCTTTATGTATCATTTAGTTCCATATTCATTTAGTTTTTATAAACAAAACTGCAGTATTATCACAAAAGGACAATCTTGGGCAATTGTAAAGAAATCCATTTACAGAAGCAAGAGAAATTTCATCATTTTCTTTTTCAGAATATAAAGTAAGAGGCACAGTTCTCTACTAAATTAGTTCCTATGTCAATGATGGATCGGGACAAAATGGCTGCTTATTATCTTAATAAAGGAACAAGATGACTAATTAAAGGTGATTTGCATTATCTCGAAGTGAGACAATTAGAACCTGTACCACCTCAGTGTCTGTAGTTTCATTTTAATGACATGGGTGTAAACCTGCCAGGCTTTTTTGAGGGTTTGAAAAATATACGACGTGAAAGAATGAACTCCTTGGAGCTACTTTCAAAGGCTCTGCCCATAAAACAAAAATTGTGACCCAGTTCTACTCTATATACAAATACTACAACAAATATACAAGTATAAACTTTGAACTACACTGTTTTGGCAGTTAGTACAGAGGTAACTGATGTAGGCTACTACACTGTCTTGTACTAACTGGAAACGTCGAGTTAAAGGAAGCCAACTGAGCTACAAAATTGGGACACTACCTACTGCCAATTTCAAATTTTAACACTTCATAAAGAGTAAGTGAAAAATGCTTTTTCCAAGGATTTAATAGTTTGTTTTTGTTTTCTGTGCGGTTGCCAGAATTGCCTCCGCCGTCCATCAATTATTTTTTCTCACTTTTCCCAGCTGTGAGTAGCTCCTAGATTTCAAGAAACTCAACAGAAGATCAATCAGGAAATTTTCATTTTCACTCCCTACTTATGCATATTTTCCATGCTGTCCTCTAAGTCTTTATTCTTACTTTTTGGTGTTCTGACTTTTTACTTCAGCCAATCTGACTTTGCCATGATCTATGGTCTAGGCCTTTAAAGTGTTCCTTTTTAGGCTGCTTTGTGCGGTAATTTAAGTCCTACATTTGAAAACCATCATCACATCAGAGCCAACCTGGAGTGGGATACATCTCCAGGTCTCCAGATCTATCCATCACTTCAGTTCAAGTTTTAAACTCAAGGAAGAAATCTCTTTGCTTACCAATACTGAACAAAGCTATCTATCAGCTACAGCAATTATTTATTATAGAAAAACAACATTTTAGTAATTTGTTCAAAGGCCTGAAACTGACCTATGTTTACGTTTAGCTGACAAAGATCTGTTGAGGCTCTGTGACCACTCCACCACTCCAACCAAGTGCATGACTTGGATGCTGGAGACCCTTTGCATCCCTTCTCCGACCAACAGTCAATGTTGGTTTCTTTAACCATGACTCTCTCTTAACCTTAACATATCACAACCTCTTGACTCTGTAATGAGGTTCTTTGTACTACATTGTAGATTTCTCAAAGTCAAGAGGTTGTGATATGTAGCACAAACTCTTTGTGGTGAAGCAACATGTCACTCAGTGCAGCAGTGTGGCTCATTGACATGTTTTTTTTTTTAATAGTTTTTGGACAATAATGGTCTACAGCACAGAGTGATAATATATATTAGTCTTTGGATGCACACACAATACCTGTAAGTGGTTGGCTCTGCACATGAGATTTATTGACAATAGGAAAAATATAGACATTTTCCAGCTATATCAGTCACATCTATTATTTTTGTAACAGTCATTTGTAATGGTTTTTAAAGATGATGTCAGATCAAGAAAAGGTAATTTTGGACCATTTGATGTCGTTTTAGAAGACAATGACAAATGCCATATTTTTCTGGAAGACTTGTTGATTATTTCAGAGCTAATCTTGCACTGGGCAAGGTGACCAACAGGCAAAACTCTATGTCTGTTGTTATTTAAGGCAGTGTGAGAGACCCTACTCATTCAACAGTTGGGGAAACTCTTGGACACTTTGCTCCGTCTAAATTGTTTATTTTCAATAATTCCTCGTTTTGTCATCTGCCTTGTCAACATTTGTCACTATGGGTGTGCGTATGCCTGCGTGTGTAAGTGTGTGGTGTCTAGACAGGAGAAGCCTAATCTATTTTCCATGTTCCCATCCGGTCCTGTTGGAGCCTTTGAATGGCAGATAAACAGAGCGGGGCTAAGGCTGAGGCTTCATCAAGAGGATTAATTCTGCGAGTCTTATCTCCAGAGGAGCCTCTCTGCCTCCTCTTTCTCTTTTCCTTCCCCAAAGGCATCGAGGGCTCTCACCACACACTACAGAGTTCACTCCCAGTTTACACTTTTTACTGTACAAACCTCTGCCATAAGCTCAAAATCACACAACGCACATTGGGATTCGTGCAGCGTGCAGATGAGTATGAGAGTTGGCATTGCATCTGAATGCAGTCGTACCGCATATACCAAAAAAAAAAAAAAAGTACATTTACAAGTTTTTTTTCCGGAGTGGATTAGTGTAAGAGAGAAAAAACACAGACAATGCATGCAAACAGATTAATTATGAATAAGATGGAAAATGGAGCAAATATGATGGAGTAAGACAAAAATCAAATACAAGTATTAAAATATGTTGTCTGTAGAGGATGTCCTGGTTATGTAGGGACGCTGCCAGAGAGAGTGTGATTGTCACGGTGTGTCTAAAAGCACATCTGAATATGAAAGAACATTAGATATGAAATGTACATTATCATCTGTATTAAAAGACTGACATCCAGGAATATGGTGGCAAAAATTAAGACAAAGAACAAAACTTATTCAGCCATACTTCCGTTGAATCCAGTTGGATGAGTTGGCTTGAGTGTAGTGTCAATTTGGTATACTTACACTATAAATACTTATTATTCATTACATTTGCATAGAATTTCCCTCCTATTCATATAAGAAGACCGGATCAGATTTTAAATAAAAGCTCAACATCAAGCCCATATATTAGTTTAAGTCTAATAGTCAGTCGCTTGCCTTTAACACAGCAAACAAACAGATGCACACAGCATGCATTTACATAAACAGACACCAATTGAGAGTCTCAATGAAGTGCTGGATGATGGTGGTGTTATTGATGATTAAGCAGGTTAAGCAGGTGGTAGTTGTGCTGTGGTGATGTGTGTAATCAGTAGCAGAGTAATCTGGAGTGGAGAGGAAAGGCACAGATAACTGTGATTGCCACAAACAGCCATCACTAGCAAGCCGGGCTATCAACTCTCACTTCTCACCCTTTCCTTTGCCGTCATTGTCATTATCATTGTCCTCCTCATCATTGTCATGGTTGTTGCTATTTGTCATCATGGATAGTCAATAGGCGAGAGGCAGTAGATTGACAGCAGATTGCTCACTACAGGTTGGAAATGAGTTGCTGCCCCAAGTAAAGGAGTTCACGTATCTCAAGGTCTTGTTCCTGAGTGAGGGTAAAATGGGGCATGAGAGTGACAGGGAAATCGGCGCAGTGTCAGCAATAATGCGAGGGTTCTACCGGACTGTCATGGTGAAGAGGGAGACGAGCCTAAAGTCGAAGCTGTCCACGACTGTCCCCTAACGTTAACCACGTTTACTATTGTAACCATGATGATGAAGGTCCACTAACCTGAACAAAATACTCATTTTAACCCAAACCATGATCTTAAACCCAACCAAGTCGTTTTTGTGCCTTACCTTTAAACCATAGCGTTGATTTTGGAAGGCACGGTGCCTTAAATCCCATATACTGACCAGTCAGTGTTGTTTACCTTCAATATAATGATTTAGCTATTCTTTACAAGTGGTTCTAATGATATAAGTTTAATTTTTCATTTAAAAGCCTGCTCTATCCACTGTCATTCAGTGGGTTGGGTGGGCGGTGTGTGTGTGTGTTTGTGTGTGTGTGTGCACGCCTTGTAGCCATGAGGCAGCATCTGATGATAATCTCTCGGAGGGGTCGATGTCGTGGTTGTCACGGCGATCTTCCCGAGGCTGATGTTGCCTGACGGCTGGTGTCACCATTGCTTTCCATCACTGGCCCTCTGATGGCTCTCATTTCATTCTGTGTGAGAGCGTGTGTGTCTGACTGTGTGTCTACATGTGTTGGAGTGGTTTTCCAATCGGTGTATAACTGTGTATGCGTGTGTTTGATCTCCTGTCTGGCTCTTTAGCACACATTTCAAATTAAGCAAACCTAAAGAAGCAATTTTTACTGCTACTGATAATACTTCCCTCTATTTTTATGACTATTTGTTATTGTATCTGTCTCCTCTAAACTTGTTAGTCACTGCTGCAGGGACCAAATTTCTCCATGAGGATCAATAAACATTCTACTTATCTTACATGTTTTTAATTAATTTTCAAGACATGACGCTCAAGTACACACTCCACACACCCCGGCCGACCACTCCAGTCAACATCATCAGCCAGTTCTCTGAGTTCACACCACCAAATGGCAATAGCAGGCCTCATATTTATTTCTGTTCAGTGTAAAATAGCAGCTTGTCCAGCCTTAACAATGAATGAATGAATAATAAACAAGTTCACGAGTGCAATTTATTTTCTATGATGAGTTTTCTGATTAAATTAGACAAGTTTGTTTCGCTCTCAGCGGGTTCATCTGCTTGCTTGCGCGTGCGAATCTCTATATATGTGTGTGTGTTTGTGTGTGTGTGTGTGCGCGTGCGCCTCCCTGCCTGCCGATTTGACTTGCCTGCAGATGGCAATGTGTTACATTTCTACAACAGTCTCTCTCTCTGTCAAGCACAAGTGCTGCTGCTTCTCCTCCCGCAGCTCAGGCTGGTATGCAACTCTGCTTAAAGTCGTCACTGCTGAATGGACTGAGGGAGGAAAAAATGAATACGTACTTTGCATTTCAATGACCTGACTTTTCCCCCGTTCTGTAACTTCCTTTGAATCCCTGTGAATCATTGCAGTCAAGACTGAATGAAACTGAAATTGAAAGAATATCTGTAGCTTGTAACATATTGTGATAGCGCCTTGTTAAAAGTGACACGCCATAATGCGAGGGAAAAAACTCAATAAACATCGCTGTCATCCTCTGCGGCTCTCTCTCTCTTTTGCCTTAATTCATCCCGAGTTACATCTCAAAGCTGGAAATTTGAGTCTAATTTTGAAGCTATGAGTGTTATACCGCTTGTCAGTATTTACAGCGATCTGTCACCGCTCAACCGAGCTCATGCAACGCTGCATTTTCTCTGCAGAGAGAGATAGAAAGGTGGAGAGGAGGAAAGCTGATGGAGAGAGACAGACAGAGACAGAGGGACCATATGGAGTTTCATAGTTTTAGATTTCTCTCGCAAATGCTTTTCTCAAACTGACTCGTGTTGTTTTTATTACTCCTGACAGTAGTAAACAGCTGGTGTGTGGGGGGATAGTCTGGATTTCTGTCTGCTGTGGGCTTGTGTGTGTGTGTGTGTGTGTGTGTGTGTGTGTGTGTGTGTGTGTGTGTGTGTGTGTGTCAAATCTGAATGCATTCCACCACCCTGTTTATGGGCTGTGTGAGAAGTGTGTGTAAGAGCCGATGCTACACACTCAGCAGCCATGTCCAATTGAAATAGATTGGAGCCATGGAGGCAGGGTAATTCTGGGTGTGTATGCAGTCCTGCTGTAATCTTCGTACTCCACCACACCTCGTCTGGGTTTCTTTCTCTTACTTTTTATACATAATGAGATCGATAGCTTCGTGGGCCCCTGCAGAAAATAGAATCACAAAATGAAAGAATGAGCATTTGTCCTCTGCTTTTTTTTTTTTGTGGCTTTTTCTTATGTTTTGTCTTCCTCCAACCCATGATCCCACTGAATCAAGTTCATCTCTTCTCAATTCTTTTGGTGCTGGTTTTAACAAGACTGAGAATCTGTAGCTAAGATAGTGGCTTTGTGAGGCTGTATTTCTCATTACACGCCAGAAAAACAAAATTGTTGAATGGATGAAAAATGGAGAGACAACTTTGGTGTTCTTAGAGCACAGAATGTAAACATTTGACGGCGGTGCCAGAGCAGAGGCCATGTTGTTCCTTGGGTTTGTTCAGTAGCTATTTAAGGGCATCGTAGCATCTCTTTTCTCTTATTTCGTGTCTCCTTGCTGCTGGATCCGCAGGTGATGTCTGAGTCTCCGTAATTCTTCAAAGGGGAACAAGGAGCTTTCCCTAAGGAGAGCGGAAAGGGGAAATTTGGTTCCTATTGTTTTTCAAACTGGACAGTTTGCTCTCATTATTGGGGCGTCACAGTGCTCATCATCTCTTGAATAGTTCATCCAAGAGTGCTGGAAAGGAGGCTTTGATCAATTGCTAAAGGAGAATCAATGTGGATTCAGTGCTGGCCATGGATCAGTGGATCAGCTCTTACCTTGGTGCACTCTGGCAAGTGTGGCAAGTCAAATCCAGCCTACATGTGTTCTGTGACCTATGTGTATTTCTACAGTGACCCTTGAGGGAGATGTGTGCGTTAGGGGGGCTATACAGCAGTTACACATGCGTAGGATCTTTTAGAGGGCGCCCTAGCTGACATGCTCCTCCTCAAAAGCTTGTTTTCTCCTACAACTTTCCAAAGCCAGTGGAGATTGTGATAGTAAAGACATAATTGAGCAAGTTTAAGAAAGGTTCCTTCTTTTCAGTAACTCCCATTAAGCAAAGCCATATCCAACACAAACGTTCTGCTCACCGGCATCATCTGTAAGAATTATGATAAAGCCTTTAGCTTCTCTTTGAATGGTGTTGTATATTTATCTCTGTGGCCCTTTCTCTAGGACATCGCTCTTTAGGTCAAGTCAAGTCAAATCAAGTCAGTTTTATTTGTACAGCCCAATATCACACATCACAAAATTGCCTCAGGGGACTTGACAGTCTGTATAGCAATACAACATCCTCTGTCCTTAGACCCTCGATTTGAATAAGGAAAAACTTTAACAGGGAAAAAACTGGAAGAAACGTCAGGAGGAGCAACAGAGGAGGGATCCTTCTACCAGGATGGACAGACGTGCAATAGATGTTGAGTCCAGAATAGAACAAGAACGGCAAATTACAGAAATACAACATGGCACAGATAACAAAATTATAATGAATTTATAATAAACATGAAGAGTGTGATGAAGAGGACACCAAGCAGCTTCCAGGTGCCACCAGAACATAACAGGACCTGAGCCATGTGACCTCCATCACCATGGAGACTTGAGAAGACAGACTATACACGTGCACACAGGGGAGACTCACATCACACCATTCACATACGTGGGAGAAGAGACAAGAAAAGACATTATTCACACAGGGAAGAGAGAGAGAGACATGAGGTGAGGCTGATCTCCTGCAGGATGGGGAACCAGATGCAAAACCTCAAAAAAATCACACTGACAGCCAGGAAAGCAGAGCGGTTCCAGGATGGGTGCTGGTCCAGCAAGAGATGCCTGAGAGACAAGAGGAGGAGGAGAAAATAGGGAGAGGGAGGGAGAAAAGAGAGAGGGGCACACAGCTCAGACACTCGTGCTTGTGGAACAAACAAAAGGTTAGAGAGATGCAATGGTTATCAATAATCAATAATCTTATCGGCAGGACAGCGCTTAGTAAATTAATGGGACTGAAACCGTTCTGCCGTACAGTACAAGGTAATGAAGAAATTAATTAAAGGCAACTAATTGTAGGTTAAGGCAAAAAGATGAGTTTTAAGTTTAGATTTAAAGGACTCAACAGACTCGGATTGTCTGATGTCAGCAGGGAGGTTATTCATTAAGAACAGGGCCTGATGGGAAAAGGCCCTGCCGCCTGCTGGCTTCTTTTTAACTTTGGGTACACACAGGAGCTGCATTTTGACAGCGGACAGCTCGAGATGGAATATAAGGTTTAAGGAGATCAGACAGGTATGATGGGGCATGCACAGTTAGGATTTCATCAGAAGCACCTTAAAGTCTGACCTAACATGGCTAGGAAGCCAATGAAGGGAGGCTAGAATTGGTGTAATATGGTCAAATTTTCTTGTTTTAGTTTAGATGCTAGCTGAAGCATTTTGAATGCTTAGAAGTGCAGAGGTGGAATCTGAATCCATAGCTAGTAGAAGATCATTTACATTTACTTAAAAAGCCTCAACTTAGGCTAGACCAAGAAATACTAAGTCAATAATTTTTCATTATGGTCTCAATCAGTAAATTCAGGCCCTTTAAAAAGTGTGCTGGTGGTCATTTTGGAAATTATTGCTCCATTAGCCCAAGTGTGCACCAGTCGGTGTTCCCAGTAAGCTAGCATTAGCTTGGGTTGGAGGTAGTGGGGCGTGTTTCCAGACCATGAAAGGCAACACCTTGCACTCCTTATTTGGAAGGTTCTGGCTCCAAACAGAAAAGATGGCACCGACCATAAGCTGCACCTCTGGGCTTCAAACCGGCTCCAATGGAAACCAATGGGTGATGTCACACCTCGCTACGTCCATCTTTATATGCAGTCTATGGGAAGCAGTCTCCTAATCAGTTTTGAACCAAGGGGAACCTTCCCACCGTAGCTCTATATCACAAAAAGTAAAAACCACAATTACTATGGGGAACGTAAGTAAAGCACAATGTTGCCTAATCATGTACAATACATCCATGTTGTTGTGGTGTGTTATCAACTGGTGAAATCTCACACTTAACTATAAATCAAAACATACACAGTAGGTATCTACAACAGGACGGTTAACCCCTTGCTTCAAGAATAAGTCCAGCTTTACTGTGGGAATGGGGATGCTGGAGCCATTGATACCATGTCTGGGCTGCAACAACCATGAGCCGGACCCAGATATGTGCATTCATGTATGGATAGACAAATTTGAGTTCTGATTTTTAATAAAATGTAGGGGATCAGCCCCGTATAACCATCTTATAGCAGTTTTAGGCCTTCTGCTGAGAGTTCCTCTTTTCCATCTGTTTACTATTATTTAGCTCTAGTTGAATGCAGCTGCACCCAGACTGAGATGTACTGCTGATGGGATTTGATGTTTTTATCTTTCCTTTTGACTGACAGGCCAAGGCTAACTACCTCCCCTTGCTCTCTCTCTCTCTCTCTCCATCTCCCTCTCGGTCCCTCCTTGTCTTTCTTTCTCTCTGTCTATCTTTGTCTAGGAGAAGAGACATTTCAGGAATAGAAACAGAAATCCTGTTCGAGTGGGGAGATGCACACGGCTGATCTTTATTCATAGTTTCATTTGACGACATTCTGCAGCAACAGGTGATATCCGCTGGGTCAGGATGGGGGCCATCTGGGAAAACACACACAGACACAAAAACTTACACTCACAAACTTTATCTTGTCTTGTCGTAGTCATAAAGTGTAGTCAACAACATTCATATTCATTTGAAATTATGAGTTTTATTTAAGAAGTATTAATTCATTCCTTAATTAGATGGCAACGTTGCCATACTGCAAACAACCCCCATCGGATTTGACCGCAGAACAACACAAGAACAAGTTGAGTCAAAATGCATGAAATACAGAAAAACTACAATATATGAACTTGTCCAAAATCAAAACCATGCAACATAAAACAAGGACGGATAAGGGGAATACACCAGTAAGGATTTACAAAATATATATTCATACATTGCAGAATACATCATTTGTTCATTGTTATAACAGGTTTGTTATTAATGAGAATGCGATAGGAAAGGCAGCGATGCAGGAGGCCTGCGAACACACAAAGACACACAACACACACTTCCATTTGTCTGTTTGCTCAGGTAACACTGTCGGCATTTTAGCTGCAAGTCCTTTCTTTATGAGTCCTGAGTGATTTAGCCCTGAGAAGCAGAGTGCTCTCTTAGAGCAGTCAGAGCCACTCAGCACTCAGTGGCAGACAAAATAAATAATAATAATAATACATTTAATTTGTACTGCACTTTTCATTCATGTGAAACTCAAAGTGCTACAGTATTAATAACATGGAACACAGAACATAAAGAAAATAGTAATAAGAGTTAAGATGAAAAAGCCTTCCTAAAAAATTTTTTTAAGAGAGTCTAGGGTCTGTGCTGCCCTCAGATGGTCAGGAAGGTTGTTCCACAAGTGTGGTGCAGCAGAGCAGAAGGCTCCATCCCCCATGGTGCGGAGCTTAGTACTGGGGGCCCTGGAGGAGCAAGCTGCTGGCAGATCTGAGGGTGCGGGTGGAGGTTTGTGGTGTGATCAGTTCCTGTAGGTAGGCAGGCGCATGTCCATTGATGGATTTGTATGTGAGTAGAAGGACTTTGTAGACTTTGTAGAACTTTCCGAATGTACTGGAGCTTCTGGATGCTCCTGCCAGGGTGTGAAGAGCGCATTGCAGTAGTCCACTCCTGAGGAGATAAAGGCATGGACAAGTTTCTCTGCGTCTGACAGGGTTAGAGAGGGATGGAGCTAAGAGATGTTTTTGAGATGGTAGAAAGTTTTGCATAGATGTCTATGGTCATCAAAAGTCAGCTGAGGGTCAAACTTAACACCCAGATTAGTGACTAAGGGGGAAAGGGGGACATCCTGACCATTTCATTAAAATCAGAAAAGTAGTTTTTGAGATATCCTGCTAACAGACAATCTGCACCAAAATCTTCCTTGGCAGATGTAAGAAGCAAATGAATGAATGAGTGCATGTTGGCTATGTAGTTCAAACATTTGCATTCATTACCAAATCAAGTGTAGATCCTGTACTGTTAAAGTGCCATGTAAATATAATTATAACCTGCAACATATTTGAAGTTATGTTCAGCTTTTAAGCTCTAGAGCGAATTCAGTATCATAAACCTTTTAGCTATAGACATAAAACCCAATGACGCTGGTTGCTATGGAAACCATATGGATACCAAGCAGCTCTTCAGTAAATGATATGTTTAAGTTACCTTGGCCTTACCAATATTTTTGGATTTAGGCTGCTGATTACAGTTTTTCAGAAATTACAGTCATATAAAGTTTTCTCTAGTGCTGCATATTTGGCTGAGTGGAAAAACCTCTTAAATCAATGTGTGGCATCACAAGTCAACTCGAACGTGAGGCATGGTGAAGATTCTAGAGGAGGCAGCTGTTTATCAAGGTGAAAAATCCTGGATTTATTTGGGTACGGTATAATTCACCAAAATATTCTCGGATGGATGGATGGATGGATTGAAGCGCAGCTTGCATGTGCAAGACTTTAGACTTAGAGCAGCAAGCAACTTGATTCAGCAACAGTCAGCTTCTCTCCCACACTGCAGCAGGGCGACAGTATTACCCATCAGCTAATGGCCTGGAGGTCAAGGGTGACACACTCTCACGTCTCCTCTGCGCCCTTTCTCCCTGACCTCATCTCATGGTCGTTCGGGTAATGCTGGACGATCCCACTGGCATTAAGTACACACACAGATGTGCTCGTCTCGCCACACACACACACAGATACTGAATCATATGTATGCAGGCACATAAATGGTGGACGCATATTCTGTTGAACACCCGCCCACCTCGCGCCATAGGAAGCATTCATACACACACGCACTTTCATATACACCCACACGGTGAATGCGTCTTCTTCATATATGCATGATAGGGAGATAAAGCTGAAAGGTCATTTCCATTAGACGATCGCCTTTTTAATGTCACAGTGCCTGGAAAGAGCAACTGCGACCTCCCCGTCTCAGCATCACATCACAGTGTAATCACACCGCAGCAGTCCATCCCACAGGCCCAGAAGCATCAACTCACTGGTATCAAGTCAGATGGACGTACCAGTCTGATGCAACATTATACTTTGGATAAAAATTGCCTCGCAGGTGGTCTGACACAACATTCTGTCAGTTTTGTGCTCAGATATTCCTATGCTGCAATTTTTCCTTTAAAGATGATTAAAAGTTTACAAAAGAAGGAGCATAATTATCACATAACACAGGTGCAAATAAAACCCCCAAATCAAACTGTACAGTTGTCGTCCTTGTGACTTCCGAACCACGAATAGCCAAACATTTTAATACTAGGCTAGGGTGCTATGTTACGACTGGCTGTGTTTGGAACCAATGTGAGAATTGAATGATCTATTGATTGCTTTAAACCTACTGTAATGTTTCATTCATTACCTTCTTTGTTATGATAAATGGACGTCCGTGTGGGCACTTTGCTGTGCTATGCTGACAGCCATCTATTCACCCACTGTGGTGGATTTGCTGCAGGACTTTGCAAAAGATTCACCCGCTTAGACTGCAGTAACTCCTGATACACAAAAGGGGAATTTTGTAACATTTTCATTGGTTAGTCGGTTTCAGTGAAGATTTTCTTGTGTCCCATGATGTAGGTGCTGCTGCAGTAGTGTTTAAACCCTCATAAAATAATATTCTAAGGGACATACTACACACTAGCATAAGGGTAACTAAATACAAGTCTTAGAGGTCCACTAAATACATTTCTACCACATCAAAGGCCCTGTAAGGCTGCATTACATGATGATACTTTAGTACAAAAACTCCAGAGCTCTGTACAGCATTTCTGTATTAATGGAAGACGTAACACCTTTGTTGTCTAACCAAGTCCTTAAACTTGAGCATAAAAAGGTGCGATGGCCAGGCAGGGAGCCACTAGTGTAAGTGTTCATTAGTGAGTTTTGGCTGTATTCATTGATGAAAATGTTTGATTTTAATTCTAGCTCAGTTTTGTTGTTCTTACCTCTGTGTTTTTGGGATAGTTTTGTTCAAAACAGGCATGTTTGGTGTCGTAGTGGCATTTTGCATTCCCACTTTTCATTATGGACACTGTTTCATTGCAAATCAAGCACAATGGTCTCGTACTTCCCTCGGGCAAAATGATTGCGTGTTTCTCAGTCCAGTCATCCTTAAATGCGTGTTTTTCGTTGTCATCCTTCCTTTTTTCGTATCAGCTAGTTTTGAACACGCCATTTTACTTCATCAACCGGAGCTGCTACATTCCACAACAACATTGCTAACTGCGGCGACGAGTGGGCGGCTGACTGAGGCCAGCTAATGATGCAGTGTGTCACTCAAAAGTGGTCCGGCTCAGGTTGCGGTCAAATTTTGTTCCCGTCCAGATTAAAATGTTATTTGGACCCGATCCAGACCAGAGTCTGCCTATTGAGTATGTACTGTATGTACCAGCACTTTAAATCACAATCACAGTAGTGAAAGTATTTAAAGCAAACTTCAGAAACATTGTTTAAAGCCCATAGACGGCTACGTTTGTCCACAACACTGGTCCATGTTCTGTTGTCAGTGTTTGTCCACCATCACTGTGTAGATGAAGCCTATTTTAATACAATTTCCTGGCAGCCTGTCTGTTGTTGTGGATGATTGTCTAGCCCCCTGAATGGCCCTGATTGGCTGATGTCAGGCTGAATTTTCTGAGGCTAATCCCTCTCAAACACACACAGACCAATACACATCTTCAGACACGCCCACACACATACACACAGACCGACTGACACGCTCGCTCACACAAATAACGCACACACAAACACAGGTGTTTCCTCTGTATGCCCGCCACATTGTCTGAATGTTAATTACATGCAGAAGGCATCTGGGCCCGTCCATTGCTAATCCTCTTTTAATTATATGTGTCCTCACAATGACACAAGGTTTACAATGGTGATTACAGCCGTATTAGACATAGTGGAAAATAGGTAGGGGGACGTCAAGGGAAATGGCAATCATCATAAAGCAAATAAGAGTGTTTTCCATGCCATGAAGTGGTGGCGATGGTGATTTGTTTGTGTGTACATGTGTGTACTCTCGCTCTGATTTGTTTTTTTTTTAATCTATTTCTCTAAAACATTGAATATATAACGTTTGTGTCCTACAGTATATTTGCAGAACAGCGATTAGCACCTTTATCATATTAAATGCATTGCATACATTATAGTACGTGGTGTCAAAATGATAATGATGATCATCTTTAGTAGCTATGCAGATAGTGTTGGTTGAATTTGATATTTGTCTCTAAAATTTGCTGCTGCCACCCCAATACAATGAAAGTGAATGGTATGTGGAACTAGTCCGTGTGAGAACTGTTGACAGCATTTTCTTTAAGATTGTACAGAGTAATGGAGACAGTACTTCAGAACATAAATAATGTAATTTTTCAATACTGTGACAAAATGCCAGATACCTGGCTTAATATCTGGATCTTTAGCTGCTAAATGCTCCAATTTGTTCACCAGCTAGTCTACAGCTAACTGTGTCTGTTTGCTGTTTGGTGCTGAACAGGTAGTGTACAGTGGCTTTTTAGAGCTTTTTCTCTGAAAACAGCTGCCTGCTGCGACCGAAAATTACTCTATGAGAGCGCTGAGAGTGAACCAAAACAGTAAAGTTGCAGCCGAGCAGCTTAAACAATGAGCTGAAACTCTCTATAAAGCTCCGTAAAGCCGAGGGGAGCTGCAGAGTCACTGATAATTCTCTGTAGGTTCATCACTACGAGCCACACCTCTCACATTATGCACTTTGTATCATTTGATACATTGTCATTATGAAAAAAATCAGTTATAGCTGCTTTAAATACTAAGAGTATTTCTTCTTTTATAATATTGAACGTTACTTGCTTCATGATGAACACCCAGCTTTGTCTTCACCACTACAGCATCATCAGCATCTCTGACCTTCAGTTAGTAGAACAACCCTTCACACTTCTGCCCTCCACCCACTCCAGTGCTCTGTGGTGTTGTGCTGGATTTCACAAGTGTGCCGCACACTTGCAAAGGAAAAAAAAAGAAAGAAAGGGATTTCTACAGTTTCCTGCACTGCTACGTGTCCTGTTAAATATGGACTCGGTGTTGGCTCTGCTCAAGTACATGGAGTTAGTTCTTTGTCAATGAGAGCCACTGAGGAATGTCCCCAACACTGGCAGGCTGCGGACCCAACATCTGCTGCTAGCAGAGTCCCAGTCAGAACAATGCACAAACTATGAGCCGTGAGGAAATAGCAAAGCATGTAGCTGCTCTGCTAGACTTCTGGGATAATAAGTGGCTTAAGGCTATAAAAATGACAGAACACAGAGAGTTCCAACATGCACAAGACCTTTGCATGGTGTGTTTGTCATGGTGAGCAGGAAAGTGTGGATATTTGGGGACTGGAGGTTGTCCCAAGTGTGTGCGCGAGCCAGGAGGAGAAACAGTATGAGCACACACACACACACCTCCTCGGCTTTAAAGGGTCCTAAGGGAGCTCCTCTCAGTGTGTAGGGGGAAACCATGAATAAAACGCCCATTTGACCCTTGCTGCTATAAAGCCTGTCTTTGTTGGGCCTCACAGGACCCTCTTTATCCCTCCTCCATCCTTCTTTTCCCTCCTCTCTCTCTTAGATGAAATCTTGCCCTTTTGTTTTCCCCTCCATCCGGTCATGGCAGGGGCTTCATGTAATATTCATGAGGTTCAGTGGGTTTTTCTCCTGGAGACGTACAGTGGACACCACAGTGGCATCCCACATTGCGGCAGCGACCTTAGAACCCTAGCAGAGTTGACCTCTGACCTTTGTCGGTGCTGGCTTGCATCCTCAGTACCGCTCATTAATCACATGGCCACAAGTGGCCTCCGAATAAAGGATTTGTAGGCAGAGACGGGCTGCTATCTGGAGATACAGCATGTGGCAATGGAGGAATTGTTGTGTGTAGGGTGGAGCAGTGTGTGTGTGTGCGCCCCAGTGTGTGTTAAGGCCTACCCTCTGCAGCAGATTCCTGTGAAGATTGCCTCTGGCCTTCTCTGTCTGTATTCCACTACAGGACAATGGTCTCCTTTAGTTTGGTGTGTGTGTTGGAAAAGGCTGGTATGTGAGTGTGTCTCCGAGAAGGCTGCATGGCTGAACACTGACTCAGTATGCCTCTGCTGTCTCTCTTCTCACGCAGGGAAACAGTGAGATCACATGCCTCCCAAACACACACACACACACACACACACACACAGTGTCAAACCGGGATTACAGACCAATATCTCAGTTCGCCTTTTAATAAAAATCACATGTCAGACATTCCATTTTCCACCTCTGATATGATGATGTTTTCCTGGACCATACCAGTGTTTAGCATGGTTTAGCCCTCAAATCTACTACAAATCACATATATGTTTGAATGTATTTTTTGCAAGCATCCATTCATTTCCATTCATTTCCATATAACATGAAAATCTATTACCCGACACTTGAAGTATGCTTGAGCTGTGTAATTTAAATGTCAAACATCAAGGCTACATTTTATTTTTGTCAGTAACATTATCATTGAGTGGTAATGCAATTTGTTTGAGTGTTGAACACTCTTCATTAACAAAAGATGAGAACAGAAACTTTTCTGGCAAGTTTCCATGAAGATTTGTTGTTTTTTTTTCTAGATTTGTGAAACTCGCAGCACTTAGCATCAAGTCTGCATTTGTTTTTTTGTTAAAGTTATATTATCATTGCTTGGTGGTGAATTAAAATCTCAAATTTATTTATTTGAACATTTCCAAACTTTGCATTGACAAAAAAATGCTGATTTGATGTGATTATATGGTTCAAGCAATATTCAACACTGACTTTTTATGTTTTTTGCTGTACGGAAATGAATAGAAAACAATGGCTGACAGGAACGGCAGGAAAAACACATCCTCAAATCATAAATTGTACACCATGCTTTTGAAAATGTTGAAAATGCATTATTTTATAGTTATGGAGCTAAAATAAAAAGTACTAATTTAGGTGAGATTTAGCTGTCTAGTGGTAATCCTTTTAGGGACTCAGGTTCCAATTCTGTGTGTTGTTTTTTGTTGGTGTGACATTTGGATTACTAATACTAGTATGTTTCCTTAATACAACCGCTGCACATTATTTAATTTTACTGTCATTGTTTTAATGTCAGATGTCTTACCAGAGCAGAGAACAATCAATGTGCCGTGGGAGTTTATCTTCCTCTACAGATGCATTTTATCATGCTGAACTCGGCCAAGTTCAACATCAGTTCAAATAAAAAAATAAATAAAAGTAAAGTTCATATTATAACAAGATTAGATTAGTTGTTTTAAAATTATACTAGAAAGATATGTAGTTTCAACACTCATGCACAGAACAGTTTGGAGCATCATCTTGACATTAATTTGGGTGCTCTGTGTGTGTGTGTGTGTGTGTGTGTGTGTGTGTGTGTGTGTGTGTGTGTGTATTTTCAGCCTCGGTGCAGGTTGTTGCGTCAGCGTCTATTCAATAATAAAAATGTTTCCAGGGATTTTTACTCAACAGCAGGGGTGTCAGTCGGCAAATCCTGCCATGCACCCTGCCTCACCCTGCCTCAAGGAGCTGCTAACCCACCTAAAAGAATTTCATTAGTACGGGCTTCACTGGAGATTTAGCATCAAATAATAGTCTAAATGCTATTTCTGATGGTTTTCAGTTTCGTTTAGGAAAACATTTTTAGTGTAAAAATGGTTTCCTTTAAATTCTACTGAATATTATCGGGCACATTCAAATTTTTACTTTCCAAAACGTTTATATTTTGTAGATATATTTTGTAGTTTATTTGTAGTTTATTTTACCTGACAGCAGCACCGGTAGTGAAATACATACACACTTGTACACACAACACATCTTCATGACTAAAGGACCAAATAGGTCGATTGTACTAAGCACTCCAGAATGACCCATAGGAGCGTTTTCTAATGTGTCGGCGCTTATAAAAATAATGATGTTTTATGATGTGAAAACACTGTGGTTAAGTCCGGTTAGATTTAGACACAGAAACCACTTGGTTAGGGTGGATCATCGTTTGGGTTAAAATGATCACTTGAAACGTGGTGTGGGTTAAAGTTAGCAACCTTTGTTGTCATGGCAACAGTAAACACTATGACAACCTGAGTTACGTTTTTTTAAAAACTGTCCCGGCTCACGGCTGGAAACGTGATACTTGTGGTTGAAAGCGATCAGTGGTCTCCTGTAGCTGAGACCCACTTTTAACCATCCACCCAACCTGCCACCTCTGATTTATATAGACGTCATCTGAACTGTGTCACTTCTCCAGGTCATAATTACTACGGCCGTTAGATGGTGTCTGTCACTCAAACGTAACCATAGGTTGTTTTTGGCTACTGAAGCTACGACCTATACTGTCGTTTTTCTTGGGAGGATGGGCTGTGTACACAATATACACACAGTCTTGTCACGTTGGCAAATGTTCCAGCTCACAAACACGCATGCAAATTCTCAAAGAAGTGCACAAATCTATAATACACAAGCCAGACAAACACACATTCTTCATGAGAGTCCGCCTGGGAGCAGCGCCATCTCACCCCTGACCCTGTCAGAGCTCCTCCAATGGGGCAACACCCTCCAGCTGAGAGCAGTGAGGGGGAATGAAGGGTGTTTACAGTGCTCGTGTATATCTGTATCTCACTCTGTCTGTCTCCACCTATTTGTTTTCATTCTTCACCCCTCTGTATCAGCCAAACATGAACGATTTAAATTCTATCTGGGCTCCGAAACATCTGTCACTGCCTTATCTGTGGATAATGGAAAGATTTAGTGGCATTCAGAATTTTATAGAGTCGACTCCCCTCCGCTTTACTCTATCGCCCCTTTTACTTCACTCCTCCATCTCCTATATATCATTCTCTCTCGACGCCCACACAAAATACATACTTCTCACATGGAGAATCACCCGTACATGAATACATATATACATGCATCAACATGCATACCATCCCCCTCTAAATCCTTTTCTCCCTCCTTCACTAACATAGGAGTCTTAGCTCTCCAGAGAGGTTGGTTGGTTGGTGTTGCACCAGCCCTCTGCAAACCACTCCAGTCCCCTGGCTTCTGTCCTTCCTCTGCCTCCCCCCCCCCCCCCCCCTCCTTCCTTCAGTCCTCCTCATCCTCTTCCTCCTCTCCGCTCTCTTCCCTTCGTTTGCTTGTGCCACCAGCTGGGCTTGGCGGGATCCCAGGCTGCCCTGGGTTCTGCTCGACTAGCTTTTCCGCTCTGGCATGGCACCACAGGTCCATCATGCTGTGTGCAAGTGTGTGTGCATACACGTGTGTGTGAGAGGGAATAATGTCAGTCTTTGTACATTTGTATATACATATTCCACTAAGGAGATGTGATTTTTCAGTATGAAATGCTGTAATTACGACATAGATTGAATAAAAACAATGACTTCTAACATTTCCATTTAAGATAATGACCATTCCATTACACTCATTTATCAAGGGTGTGTATTTTGCTTAAAAAGACATGATTAATATATGCACTCTCTGACAGCTGGAACAAACAGAAGGATTATATGAGCTGCAAACCCACTACAACAGGTAACCACCTGCTCGGCAACATCTTTTTCTTTTAAATGATTATTATGCACATACTATAAATCTTAAACAATACATACATTTGTTTCATAAATGCCTGATGACTACTTGTCATTAATACAAACTTTCACTACACTGAGCCATCTAAACAAATGAACAAAATATAAATGTAAACACGAACTGATACTATAGATACATACTCACATACAAAAATAAATAAAAGTAAAGATATATCAAGTTTCAAATCGGTTTGTCGACTAGATTTTACATTTTTTTTCAAATCCAACTTCTTATGGGAAGGCCAGGTTTTGTAAAAATCTTGAGATTTCCTTTTAATTTAATCAAGCAGGAAGTACTGTAGTTCAGGAACTCAGTTCTCAATTTGGATTTGGCAATATAGTAGATTTCCAGTGACTAGTGATGGATTTTCTGGCTGCCAAAATAGAGCTAAATGAGTGTATATTTTATCATCCTCAGTATATGTGTGAGCATACAAGTGAGTGACCAATTAAAGGAAAAAATGATGAGATGCTTCCTTGAAGGACAAGACGTGTCACTGGATGCTTTGATGAGAATGAAAATGAATCATATCCTATGACCTCCACAGCCACCAGATCTCAACCCAGCTGAGGGGAATAGTTTTTGGAAAGATGGTGTTTATCCCTCTTGTAGAGCTCCAGAAACTTGGATAATCTACTGTATGTCAAGGAACACTGAAGCTGTTCTGGGGGCTCGTGGTGTCCCTACACCTTAATAAGACATTTATCACCCATAGAGTCCTCATATTGATTTCTTGGACTGAAATATCTGAAGTGATTCTTTAGTTATTTTGTGTCAGTATTTTAAATTTGCACATTTTTTATGCCAAAAAGGCAGAAAGATTCAAACTGTGATGTTGTCATAATGCAGGAGCCCAGGAAACATTTAAGCCATCAAGAGGCACTTAAACTGTCCACTGAAATAAAGAGCAAAACCTTTGTCAGGCTGATACACCTGCTCGCTGTCAGGGAACCTCAGAGAAACGTTAACACTTTTAAATGATGAATTGATTTTCCAAAAGCATTAGCAAACAATGAAATGTGCCAAGAAAATAATGTTTATGTCAGCTGTAAAGAAGATTACGTGTTTGATATCTGATATTTAGTAGGGGCCGGTATATCCCCAATATACTGACATATAAATGAGTCGTGTATATGTATGTGTGTATAATGTACTGTATATTGGACCCTGGAGCAGTAGCACTAACCCTGTCCATTCGGAGGCCCCAGCAGAGTTTTCTCCCTCCCCGCTCTGCTCTCTTGTCTCTCGCCTCTCTGCTATCCAGCCTCACTCGTCCCTGCCTGGAGAACCCTTAAACCCAGGTGAAGAGTACATAGTTTCCACCTGTCTCTCCTCCCACACACACTGACAGCACACCGACCTGGGCAGCAGTTTGTTTACTCTGATAGAGCTCTGTTATTCGGCTCATTATTCTCACCTCCTCTCTTTCCTCTCTCTATTGGACTCGACACAGACTTGACAATGGCGGTTGTGTAAGAGTTCATGTGCAAATTAATGCTTGTTTCCAAAGCAAAAAGGTCTTTCATTGTGTGTGTTTGTATGTGTGTGTGTGTGTGTGTGAGAGAAAGAGAAGGGGAGAGACAGAGAGGAAGAGAGGATTCCTTTTTTTTTATGAAGCTGTTGTTGTTTGTCAAATGAGCGTGACGCTAAGGGCTGGTTCTTGTGCTCCGATCTGGGTTTATGAAGGTCACTACTGATATTTTTGGGTTTAAGCTGCAGATAACAGATATTTCCTGGCAGAAATTCAATTTTGTGCAACAAAAGGAGGACATACTCACTGCTATACAATTGTGATTTCTTTGGAGAATCCTTGAGAATATTAGGGTTTTGTGCAAAGATGAGTTTGGCAAAATTTCAAGTGAGTCCTCATTAATGGCTGTTTAAATTGATAATTCAATTCAGATTAGCACCACTTAAAGGCAAAATGGCACCAGATTAGTTTACTGATCAAAGCATCAACTCACAGAAAATTATGCAACTATTTCATTTCTGTTAAATCAATTCATCCTTTGAGTCATTTTCATGGTTTAAAGCCAATATAAATGATTAAAAAAGTAATTGAGAAAATAATCACAGGTCAACCAATTATGAAAATAGTCGATAACTTTATGTGTTGAAACCTGCGCCTTACAGGAATGGGTACGAATCATGAGGGAAAATACGAAGTGTTTTATAAATGGCCACAAGGTGACGCTGTCCATAGCAAAAATAATAACTTCCTCATTAGCCCATCTTTCCACCAAATTTAATTGAAATCTGTGAGATAGTTTTTTATATATTCTTGTTACTATTACTCACACACGTACGTAATAATATTCTGATGCTTAATGATATCAGTACTTACGAAATCTGCTTCAAAATCCTGGAGACTCCTGGTGAGTCAACAACTTGTAGACTGGTGTGATAAAAAGGCTGACAGAGGCTCCATGTTTCTGTGTGTGTGTGTGTGTGTGTGTGTGTGTGTGTGTGTGTGTGTGAGTGCTGTTGAGCAAGAATCCTGTTGCCGGCTGTGGTTTTGGGTTTGATCCTCTGGTCTTGTGTAAACCCCGGCCCCTCTCTAAGCATCTGTTTCCTCTGGCCTGCAGGGTCAATGGACGGACACACACATGTACTGTACACACACACACACACACAGACATAGACTCACTTTAAGGAGACTTCAAGGTTTGACTCATTGTCTTTTAAGTCTGATGGGGCCATCTGTACGTTTTTGAAGTAGAGTGGGTAAAGAGACTGTAAAGGAGGTCTGAGCTGTTTTGAAATGGATCAGTATAACGCATGTGTGTGTGGTTATGTGCTGTATGTTCATAACCCTGACCACAAGTATGCAACTTTTCTTGCACTAACCTTTCTCTTTCTGCACTTCTCTTTTTAGCTTTCCTTCATCCAATCCTCATCCAACTTTGCGTGATTTATTTCCTCCACATGTTTATGAAGAGCTCTCTCCCTTTGCCTCAGCAAGTCTCCTTTAAAACATGGCTTTAAAACGTCCAGTATGGAACTGATTAGCCATAGGGAATAACCCAAAACAGGCACGTTCTCATCTAGCACAGAAATAACTGTATTCACTCGACTCGTTGGGTGTCAGGTTCCACACTGGGGGTTTCAGTGATGTAGAGGATGTTTTGGAGCCATCTACTATTGTAGTATTTAGTAAAGCTAAATACAAGGCAGGTGTTGTAGTGGAAAATCGCTTGATCACTCAAAGAGAGCATGGTCAGGTTATGAAATAACGTAATCAAATAATACCACCAGAAGTACAATACATCATATTTCTGAGAGACAAAGTTACATCTTTTGTCTGTGAAGCTGGCACTCAGCCAGTCTCCTTTAAATACTGCTGTGCAGAATTTGAAGTATCAGTTAACCTTAGAGGTTAGTCACCAACCCTCAGATAGAAACAAAGGTCAAGAGTTCAACTAACCTAGGAACAGTCTTTCTTCATGACCATATATGACAGCACACAAGCATGGACCAAAGCTACATCACATAATAACATTGCTGTCATATTAAAGTAAGAACAAACATCACGGTCCTCTAAAGGCTTATCGGACTGACACATTAAAGACACATAGAAAGCTACATAACTATGATTTGTCTTAGCACCGGATCAGACAGCGTAAACTAACTGTTAAACACTCAGCTGTCTCATTTTACACAGTAAGGAACTAAGTTTAGAACAGACACAGCATGAAGGCATTTGGAGCAGGTGTGAAACAACAAACTAACACTAAACTTAAGAACACTATTTGTAACCTGTGTGATATATACAAGAAATACATCAAATGATAACCTACTATTCAATTTTCCCTCAAAGTGTCTAATTATGAACATAAGTTGTTCCTCCAAACACTGACGGCATCTTAAGGACACAGATGACAAGCAATGCAAAGCTAACATCTGGCTACCGAGTTAGCCAGTTTGCAAGGATTTCTAGACTGCAGGCTGGCTGTGCTAAATTTATCCTGTTTAGACTTGCTTTAAGTGGTCAAAGTATTGTAGTCATGGGAGACAGAAGGAAGGTCAAAAACAGACTGATTGACATAAATTGTTACATGACTGATATCTGTTTAAACTAGCCTTGCCTTAATAATGTGCCATGGAGGGCCAACACAGCAGGTTTTCATTTCAACCAATCATTCAGTCTGTCAGCTGATTTGATATACACCAAGAGCTTCCTCAGGCGTCCCGAGTTTTTGGCCCCAAAGAGCACACGCATTAGAGTCTTGACAGCCTTTTCTGGCAAAGTGAGTTGAGAGCCTGCAAGTGTTTGTCTGGGTGAGCCAGCTGACTTCCTGCCAGCTCCTCGCACACCTGAATGGCAGGAACCTGTAAGTGAAATCACCTGCTGTGATGATCAGTTGCAGACCTGTTTGTCATCTTACGTGATTCTCCATCCCTGTGACTGTAGCTAGGTTTCCATCCAAATTTAGTGCAACTTTTAACCGAATTTAAAGAATATCGGCAAAAGGAAACTCCACTTTACGAATATTTGGAGTTGGTTCATCAAGATAAACGGCTGGTGGCGCTATTTTTCCAGCCTCAATAGGTGAAAACAATCTAAAAACATGATGGAAATATGACATTTCTGTTTATTTCAGATATTAATTTGAGGAGTGTTACAGTGTCCTCATCACTCCACGCAGATCTGATGTTTTTGTCAGCCACTATTTTTCATCTCTTCAATAGAGGGGAATTATAAGTCACATGCTTCATGTATGTCTTTATTCGCTAAATCTGTTTCCTTTGCACGTTGATGCATTTTACTTTTATCGATGCGCCAACTTTTCCACCTCAGCCAAGCATAAAAACTTTTTTCAGCTCTTTTTAAGGCTGAGCTGAGCCTGATCTGCAGCTGAGTTTGAAATGTCCTAAAATGGCTACCGTACTAAGTACAAACCGTTTTGATTTAGGAAACAAGATGGCCTTTCATCTCGTGCCAGTCCTCATGTTTTGCCTCACTAGTGGTGAGGATCTAAGAAAAGCAAAGTTGTCTCTACACTTTTTTTCCCTGGTGTTTAATGAGCGTTACAGCCTTCACGGGGCTTCTACTGCACAGCTGATACATGACTGTGGCAAACTCTTTACCTGAACTGATTCTAATGTGACATTTTAATCAGATTCCACACAAGGATGCCTGAATATGTTCATCATAATCATTACTGTTACAATGCTTGGTTTAAGTGATGAGTTTCCGTGTCTCATAATTGCTGTTTTGCAGAGGCCGTTCCACTCTGCCAAGAACACAATTCAGAACGAAGCACTGACTAGTTTTTTTAGCACAAAAATGGTCAAATTTAAAAAGACAAATACTGCCATAGCAAATCAGTTATTGGCAGGTTTAGTTCAGAAAATTTGCTTTCAGCTTTTAAAAGCCCAAATTAGCTTAATGTTAGTTCCAGGTTGCTTGTCGGCCTGCAGTGTGTGAAATCTGGACTTTGAACACAAAGCCTCCTGTTCGAGGGGCCTGGGGTCTTTAACAGACAGTCGTACGGCCATAAGTCACTTCTGTCAGACAAGAGAAAAATCAAAACCCTCTGTCACAGCAAGACAGTCGGCTCGGTAAAAAGGCTTCTGCTGCACACACACTCTTGCTCGCTGTCACACACACATGCAGTCTCAGTGACCTAGAACAAGTTCTTCCCTCCTTATTTTTTCCTCATTCTCAGTTGAGTGTGCGGATGCTTGTCTGCGCATGTGAATGTCTGCCTGTGTATCTGGCTGCACGCACGCACATTCACATTTGTGACTTGTGTGCTTACCGTGGGAGAGATTTGTGTGTGTGTGTGTGTGTGTGTGTGTGCACTCCAGCTTTTGGAGTTTGTGTGTCCCTTCTCCACCAGTTCAGCACTAATGAGGCAGGTGACAGTGTGGGTCTGAGCGACGGAACAGAGTGTCAGCAGGCCTACCGACTACCGCCTGGCTCTGCATGACAACATGGTGGGAAGGACACTAGCGAACGGAACAAAGAAGGGAGGGAAGAAGGGACAATGGATGCAGAAAGAGAGGGATTAATGTCGCCTTTAAAGGCTGCTGGAAATAGTTTAACCAGCACAGGCTTCTGAAGGCCAGTGGTCCGTGTAACGCTGATCAGTTCAATTTTCCATATAAAAAAATGAAAAATAGAAAATTGGAAAACTGAATTCAATTTTGACATCCGGTCATGGCTGCGACCAGATCCCAAGTCCCAGACCGCAAGCTGCTGTAGTTGTTAATAACTTGAATATGCTGTTTAGCAAACTGTTGAGTATATTGCGAAGCATATGTTGAGGATTTTTGCCTCAGATTGTTTAGAATTAAACATGCTTACTGCAAGACACGCCCTTTATTATTTGCAACATTAATCCCTATTAGACCGGACTTCATTTCCCAAAACCATCTTCAGGCTAAAATGATCTCAGTCCATGCAGTTACAGCAGGACTAAGATCATCTCAGATGCTTGAGATGCTTTTAGGAAATGGGACTTTGGTCTGCAACTAAACTCTGAACCTACCTTGCTAGTAACACTCACCAGGAAAGTGAGAATATCAGGCATACGCGTTTGTGTAAACTATGCTATTAAGTACTTCTAATTTAACTTTTTACAAGATGGATAAAAAACAGCTGCTTTTGAACTAAGCTCTGAATAGGATGAAAGAAAAGGCATGAGACTGGAGGCGTCATTCCATTTGTTTTTTTGTTTTTTTTTTATTGTGCAAAACCTGTAAAAAAAATCAAAGGCTGTGTTTGCCTAACACTGTAGTTTCACCTGAGAAAATTCAGACAAATCAAATATTTGGACTGACGTGTCTTACCGAGGCTGTAGCAACTGTTTTCAGTAACTGCCTCATTAAAAGAAGCATCACTTTAGCAGCTATGTGTAACTACAATACAGTGATGGACAAACTTGTACTGAAACATGTTTATAAAAACAGATGTAAATGCTGAGTGTTTGTTGCAGAGGAGCGCTGAAGGAATGTCCTGAGTTGAGATGAGAGGATCTGCAGTGGAGCAGCTGCACAGCCAGGCAGCAGGGTGACCACATCATCACTACAGGACACATGTGAGGGACAAGAGGGATTTAAATTCAACAGCTTAGAGCATCTATACAGAAACATTTAGACATGTATCGCACCAGTTCCTCCTGACTCACAGTATGCATTTACCTGGGCCAGAGAGGGGGCTTCTCAGCTTTACAGTGATAGTCTAACTTCTACAATCTGACTTTGTTGTTTATTTCAATCTGTGCAGCGAGTGTTTATGAAGCATTGACACACTGCATAACAAGGCTAACGCTACATAGGCTGGCGTACTTAGATTTTTCATCCTGGGCAATACTGGAAAATCACTATATGTGGCTCTCAAGCTACATGCTGTATATTTACATAAACACAGAGTCTTCCTCATGAGACTCACCTACAACAGCAGGATCTGTTCCCGGCCATGACCGGATGTAATCCTTGAATGCAGGCGTGACGATAGGCGGGACAAGTAGCCCCAGGCAGCCAATCAGCTATAAGTTGAGTCGGGCACTTAGACCCCGCCCTCTCAGGCAGCCCAAGACACCAAGAGAAATAAAACCTCTCCCACTTTCTATTTTTCAAATTTCCATTTTTCTATCCAAAATTCGACAAATAGAAAATTTGACAACAAAAGAACCCTAACCCTTTTGCTGCCTTCTTGGAAAGGTTTTTGATTTTAATCATAAAACTTCCACTTTTTCCTGAGAAAATCTTGTAAAAGTTTAACAAAGATCTCAGTGTATTTCTAAATAATTTGTCTATTTTGACTATAAGAAATCATGAAAAAGTAATTGCAGGATACAGGATAATACAGTATATAAGTAGATCTTTATTCCTCCTTCGTCCCATCTATAATGTGTAACAAAATAATCTAAAGGTCCACTTACTAACTTTTTGGAGCATTCAACCTGATATAAACGTCTTCTTCTGCAAATATAATATTTTCCTGCATGTTACCTCCAAGGCTTTGAAACATTTAGATTATCATTTGACGATTAAAACCCATACTGATGAAATTCTTTCGGTTTTGGGCAAACTCTGCAAAACTTTGAGTCCGACTTTTTTACAATTTTTTATCTGGAAGCAGGAAGTACAAAAAAGAAAATGAGGAATAAGTAGATGGATTGGCTGGAGTTTGATATGTTGGAATTGAACAGGAGGGATATTGATGATATACGAGTCTTATCTGCAAACCGGCAGGTTTTAGTGCTGCAATATATTCTTACCAACACCATAAATACACACAAACACATACTTTATCCACAAGTCTCTCTGTTCACACTCTCTGTTGGGTACCATCATTATCCTCATATCTATAAATATCAGACTTTCTCTTTTTTTCCCAGCTTCCTTCCTCCCTTCTCTCCTTCCATCTCTGTTTGCTCTTTTTCTGGGTCACCTGCTCGGCTCAGCCCTGACTGAGATATTCCAGCTGAGTTACATTCACAGTTTAGTGGAGAGAAGGGGGAGGATGCACGCACACGCACACACACACACACACACACACGCACACACACACATACTTTTGAGGCATTGTTCCAATGGATCAGATTTCATGCTTAATGGATTATCACACTCAGTAAAAAGCTGACATAAATATTGTGAGGATACATACGCAGAAAGCTACCTTTTCTCAAGACATTATTTGTCACAAAAGGGATGTATAGTGGATTGACAACTACTGTATATGACCGCACTTTAATTTAATCCATGCATTGATCCTCAGTGCTCCTACTGAGGATGTTTTGTTTGCTCGTGTTACTGAAGACTTTGAAAAAACTGTCAATGAAGAAAAGTAAACGGATGTTGCCAATTTCACACCAGCAAATGGGAGACATGGTTTGCTTTGGTAGAATTTTTTTTTTTTTTTTTTTTACATGAATCTTGACAGCGGTCCTGCGTTGAGATTCCACTTGAGCCTTACTGCGTGTTCATTTCACATTCATGTTGGAGTATGTATGTATCTATGTGCTTGTAATGTCAGTTTTCCATTGGCGTGGCATTCTGAATTTATTTTTTTATTTCCTCACAGCACAGCAGGGCGTATATGTGCTGACTTGCAATACTATGGCCCTGCTCCAAAGTAAACTGTGAAAATCTCCACCATCAGCCAAGCTGCCACATCCAGAGAAAGCTGGACAGAAGCTGCCTTAGCTCGTGCCTGATGCAGGATTTGCAGACTGTTCATTTAACAGACAAACGCTCATCTGCTCTCATTCGATATTAATGGTATGTAAAGTCCACTGTTAAGCTGTTGTTACTGCAAACTCAACTCTTCTTGTAGCTGCTTGGAAGGCTTTTGTGAAATGGTTGCACGAACTTTTCACTCAGGCCGTGTCCTGACAGACGACAGCCCTGCGCTCATTCCTTTGAAAGAGGCCACTGCGTTGATGCAGTGGCAGTGCCAATGCAGAGGGCTCCAGCAAAGAGACGTAAGGTCAGCTGGCACAAAAGTTAAAACGCTGTGAATTCTCACCCAGCAAAGCACTGCACTGGCCAATGAAACACTATATGTGCAAGCACACATTCCTGGCATATTATTTTATAGCCATTATAGTGACGACATGATAAAACGATTGTCGGTGTCATAAGTTTCCAGTTAGTCAGCCAACTCATGTGGAGTAGATTATTATTTAAATGTAGAATATGTGCAGCATTAGTGTTTGGCATCTAGCCTCTGACTTCAAGGAAACATTAATCTTGCACAGCAGAGGGGGGGCGGCGACGATACTACAGGTGGATGCTGGGGTGAAGGCGGGGCTTCACAGCAGCAGGTAACAGCATAGCTTGTGTGAGCAGTGTGGCAGCAGGCGTGCAGCAAAGGTGTGAGCAGAGCACTGCTGACTTTAAGTACCATGATTGTGATCATAAGGGTGCGTTTGATATACAGATATACAGTTACGGTTAAGTGGGTATGGCGTGTGAGTGGAGCGGCAACTCAAGTTGGGCTGCCTGAACTAGCTCGCAGGTGTAGCTTTATTTGCTTTGGGGGTTTTTTTGTAATTTTTTCTCACAATGTTATAAAGTTGCAGTGTTTTGCCATCTGATAAGTATTCAAACTATTTATCTATTTCTGAAACTGGACTTCCTGGACTATATTTTATTGTCTCAATAGTAACTGAAACAACATGTTCCCACATTTTTGTATTTTTTTTTCTACACTGTCTGTCTTTTCTTTCTGTCTGTCCACATACTATGAAACAGTCGCAGGGCATGCTGACTTAAACACCACTAACATCATCTTCCACAAAATCTGTTTGTGCATTTATATTGTAAAGTAAGAATTTAAAAGATGAGAATACAGCCACCCAGGGCAGGTTAGAGGAAGAGGTTCATGTGCCAGGTGTTGTACTTTAGGCAAACTTGAAACCTTTTTGGCTTGTGGACCCCTGGAGGAAACCCCTAATGACAAGTGATGCACGCAATTCAACCAGTGATTCCTTCATTTGAGGGATTTGAGAGAAATTGTTTTCTCTCTTATCCCTTTTTTATTATGTGGTACCCCTCTGACTATTTTGGGGCCCAACTTCTAGGTTGGGATCCACTGTTGTGGATCAAGGTTTCCATCGTAATTGGGAATTTGCCACACTGACATACAAAAACTCGCTTCTCCTTCCTCTTTATTAAAGCTCTGGCCACAGATTTGGATTTAGTCCTCAGGTGCCAGACAATAGCTGCCCACTGCTTCCAATTATTTAAATATGGAGGACAAATTTTGGTTTTGTGCAAAATGAACTTGAAAGTGCTTTTTTTTATCTTCCATTCAGTGCAAATATAAATCTTACAATCCATTGTGTGACAATAAATGGAGCTATGGCTTGTAAAAAGTTGGTCTCTTCAAAGTTTTCTCTCAGTTCCTTAAAAAAAAGGGATTCAGTTTGTTGTTACCGTACATAATGGAGTACTGGTTTGATTTTATTTTACAGCAGCTGAAAAAACCAGGACAATCCAGCGGAAAGCTTTCACCTGGGACTGTTTCTGTCCCTCCAGAGGTGTGAAGTGAGAAGCTAGAAGGCCCTCTGATCACAAGATAAAGGCAGAACAACAGAATTGGCACTTCAAACAACAAGGCATTGGTCTAAAAAAAAAAAAAAAAAACTGAAAAAAAAAATAGGAATACACACTTCATATCCGCTGGGGTCAAAGTAAACACAGCACAAAGAGTCAGTGCCATTTTAATGGGAGATTAGCCTGGATGGAGGGAGAGATGGAGGAGAGGAGAAGGACAAACATTCACAGCCACTTGTAGCAGTTGCGTGTATGTGTGCGCAAATGCGTGTGTATGTGTTTACTCACTTGATTGCTTGTCTTTGGGATGCAGAAGGGGAGCAGTGGCAGGCAGATACTATGCATCTGTTTTGTCTATTTTTTCTCCTCTCTACTTCAAATCTAATGGCTGAATAAGAGGGCAAAGCCACAAAGAGAACCACCATCAACACTGTTCTGTCGTTGCTGCTTTACGCCCGTGCCAGCTGTCCTCACTTTTATAAACATTTAGACATTTTGATGACCAAGCAGGTTAACGATGAGTGAGTAGGTAGGGGTTCGGGAATCTAAAGAAAGTAAAGTTAACAAATGGGTCCCCGGAGGATGACATTTTTGGTTTCTAGTGAAATGTCTCCACAACTGTTGGATGGGTTCCTAATATTTTGTCCACCCCATTAACATACATGAAGGGGGCAAAATGAATGGGGGGGGCACTTTTGAATATAACGCACCCACCACAAACTCAATAATAAACATAAAGCAGAATTATCACCTTTCTGCATTGGATTGCATTAGATTGCACAGGTGTTACTAATAGAGTGCTTGATGAGTGTATATATCATATATATAGTCTGACTATACACTACATAGTCTGTTTTTTCATATAATTAGTACCAAATTGCACCATAATTTCTGTAAAATGTCCTTTAATTAACCGTTAAATACCTTCACATTACTCTGAAAACATCAAGGTCATTAGTAAATTAAGGGACTTATATATATATAAATAAATGTCTCATTTATGCAGTGAAATATCTAAAATTTTGTACATACATGATTCACAGATGATGAATCCTAATGACTTTGGCGATCGCCCGACTTTTCTCTAGCACCACCATTAGGGTTGACATTTGTGCTTCTCAGTGAAAGGTCAGAACTATGGGATGGATTGCCGTTGCCAAATTTGGTACAGAAATTCATGGCCCCCTCAGGATGAATTGTAAGCGTGTTAGCTCAAAGCACCACTGTGCCTAAACACAGCCTCATAGTGCGGCTAGTGTGGCTGTAGACTCGCAGTCTTGTTTTAATATAAATTAACCTGTTTCTTTGGTTGAAGTAAAGCTTCAACCTTCAATTATTTTCATAATTGAATCCTCTTATGGTTATTCTGAAGATAATTCAAGTTGGAGGAGAATAGCAAAAGTAAATATGAGGATAAATTAAGGCAAAACTACAGTTTTTTTTTTAAAAATGATAACATAGCCTTTAGCAAAATAGCTGCTGAAATCACGGAACGTAGTGACATTGCTCAAAATAAGTCTTATGTGGCATGAAACAAGGTGTTCACCAGTGGAGAGCTAGTGAGGCATCATGCTTTTTGCTGTAGTAAGGACTCTACTGCTGTTTAGTTGGGGCGTCTGCAGAGGTAGAGACAGGATTGGGGGATAGCATAAACCTTCATCGATGTTATGCTGTCTTGGTAAAACACGTCCAAACACCAACAGCAGGTTTAGGAGTGATAAGTCCTGTAGTACATAAGAAACTGGCCATAACAAATTGGGGAAAAATACTAGAGGAGTCATTTCTTTATTCTCTCGCTCCCCAAATTTCAGAATTCAGACTTTAGTTTTGGTGAAATACAGTTTTTTTCTATCAGTCTTCCATTTTATTGAATTGCTACTTCAGAAATAAGCACCTAACAGTTTATTATAAAGAGCCATTCAAGCCCAGTCAAGTCATTGTCACATATTTTTCCATCTCCCCTTAAGGCTGGACTGGGAACGCACCCAACAGTTGACATCGTCTCAGTGACATGCTGCACCTGTTATCCAGCTTTTTCATTGCACTTAATTACCCCATTGTTTATCATGATGGCAGGTAATCCTTCAGCTTCAGAAGGGCCTATATACAGTACAAAAGATAAGAAGTGGCCATATAAAGCACAGAGGGGGAGATATGTCTTCCAGCAGTGGGACAGTTTATAGGCCAGGGAGTTTTATGGCTTTCTTCCGCCACAGGCAGGAGGGGCTGTGTGGAGACATTCAGGTCCGGACCCAGACTCCGAGAGCAGAGATTTATGACCGGGCAACGAGCCGACGGACAGAATCGGGGCCCATTTGCAAAAATGTGCCAGAGAAAAAAGTCAATCAACAGCCACACAAGGATAGGATGGGAAAAGGTGAGGTAAACAGACAAATAAGGATATATGTGGATTTGGGATGGATTCGATTGAGGGGGTGGATATATTTCAAAGTGAATGCTTGGCAGTTTAGATGGAACACTGTTTCCCTTTCCAGCAGATGAAAACGGACAGGAGGGGAAGAAAAGGACAAAACGGCAGGCAGCAGAGAGGAAGAGAGAGTTACTCAGGTATCAGCCTGGGGACACATGAGAAGACTTTAAAATCAAATTTTGAAAAATGAATTACAGCACATATCACACTGCATGCATCACAGCTGTACCCTTACAGGAGATCCTTAAAAACTCAACTCTCATCCCTCTGACTTTTAAAACATCACTGACATCTATTCTCACAAAATTCATTCATTCATATGCATATATTTCAAAAACACGCAACCTAAAACAGTGTCTGTTAAAAGAGCTACAGTACTACCTACGAGTGCAATACTAGGTCAATTTTTTTTCCATAATAGTCTATTTTCCTTATTTCCGTGGATCGTTGGCCAAGTTATGACAAACTGTATTTCCAGAACATCTACACTGGATTTCCAGTATGCTAAAACACCAGTGGTACTCATTTCGGGAACATCTCTGGATACATGTGCCTCCTAAACCAACTCAGAAACTTTATGTCTTTATATAAATAAGTGGGATGTAGACGTCAACAATCATCCACTAAAGAGAACTTCACAAAAGTCTGAATGTCACTGCCCTGCTGAAAACACCCGAGACACAATAGAAGACAATAATCCTGATATAACAAATGAACCTTTACTCATATTCATTTAATTTGTATTGTCCCCAAAATCAACTACATTGACAAAGCAGTGCCTAATGTCAAAAGGCAATTACAGGTTTAGATGCTAGAGTTTGAACATTTTGTTTCCTTCATCTGCAGTTTACTGACTATACAGTACAACACTGGACAAAACAACACATTCCACTTGGCTGGGTTTAGAGCACCCCTGGACATCAGGCCTACCCCCAAAAACACCTGCTATTTATCGACCAAACAATAAAAGCCCATCCACCTTTCAATGGCCAAACAATTTACACAACACTTACAACCTGGTGGCAAACTAACAAGGTATTCGGATCACTCACCCCCTCCATCAACCCTAATTCCACATTGGCACGTGCCTATATTTAAAAGTAACAACAAACCATTTCCATCCCCCATTCAGCTACATTCAATCTACCGAACAATAGCACATTTGAGTCTTTTTGCTGAAGAGGAACACATATTTTATCAGATTACACCACTTTAATTTTTAATCAAGGCAATAAGGGCATTCTGGGAAATGTAGGAAAGATGTAGATGTAGATCAGACATCATGTTGTGCTTCTGTACTTCCCTGTTCTTTATTACCACAAGAGAAGATAAATTAAGTCCAATTAAGTGCAGCTGAGATTTGCACAACTTGCTGTGATTTGACCAGAATCAAGTCTTGATAAAGAGGTCCAATGAATGAGTTACCTGTGGTCTTATGTACAAAACTGTGTTCTTTGGAAATAAGTGAAGTTTGAACCCTAAATGGTCAAGAATAAAGAAAACAATGGACCTTCTTTTATCTAGGTCTGGATTAAGTGAACCAAACTACAACCATCGGCCCAACCAGTGTTTCACTAAGTATTTTCCCTCTTTCATTTACAAAAAGACCAACAGCTGCACAACAACAGGAAGGGAAAAAGAAAGTGAAACGGAAATTTAAGATATATTCATATTTTGGATGAATTTGATGGGGGTGGGGGCAGGTTAAATGGAACAGTTTTCCTTTCCAATAGAACATAAAAATGGACAGCAAGCCTTCAATCAGCACTTCCCTGTTGAAAACTCATGATGGTGTGAAAGAAAAGGAAGAAATCTGCTTTATAATTTCCTTGTATGTCACCAGAACTAGGATACACTCATGCTAGTGGTGACTTTAAGTCAGTAAAGGCAACACGTCCTTAAAGAGGACCTATTATGCTCATTTCCAACTCTCACTTTTGTACTCCACTAAAGTAGCTTTGCATGATTCACAGTTCAACAAACTCCTTATTTATCTCATACGGGCCCTTTTTGCAGCCCCCTCAGTTCAGCCTCTGTCTCTTTACAATCTGTTTGAGCTCTTGTCTCTTTAAAGTATGAAAAAAACATTGGAAACTGAGCGTTCAGAGCAGTCTCGGCCGGTGCTTTTTGCTCACAGGGATTACTTCTACATACGTTTACCTCATTATTTGACACGTTGACCACTTTTAACATGAACATCTGACATTGTGACACTATATATATGACTGAAAATAAGGAAAAGCATAATAGTTCCCCTTTTTAAATGATAAAATCATTAGTCTAATAGTCTGCATTCTAAAATATGAACATTTTTATGATCTGGCGCCTCCATTGGCACACCAGCTGTAGGTTTTTCCAAGTTTAGTTAACTAAAAGAAACCAGCATTGACTGCTAGTTCCACGATGCAAGCAGCTGCCGGTGTGAAGCCAAATGCTTTGTACGCCCCGACCTCTTCCTTAAATTGGACGTATCATGAACATTTCTAGGTCCATATTTTTATTCTGGGGTTCTACTGGAATATCTTTGTGTGATTTACAGTTCAAAAAACCCCTGATTTATCTTATACTGGCCCTTTATGCAGCCCCTCAATTCAGCCTCTGGCTGAAGCAGTTTTAGCCCCCCTCCCAGTGAGCCCACTGTGTTCTGATTGGTTAGCTTCTGAAGGCTGCCCCTCTGCACCTAGGCTATGCAAACAGTAGTAGGAGGATTTCACTTTTTATTCTTGGTCTTGGTCTCTGAAATATACAAGTGGACAACCAAACAAACCGTGGAACAACCTTAGCAACAAAAGCTACAGAACGGACGACCGTTTGTGGGTGTGTATGAACAATCTCATGTCATCACAAGGAGGAAGTAGAGGCAACATTGTAAACAAAGCATTCAGAGCAGGTTGAAGCCCTGACTTTTGACTTTCAGAGAGCCATACATTCCCTGAAACATACATTCACCTCAAGTTTTGGAACCTTGAAAGTGTTAAACAACGACATCTGACATGATAACAGTATAAAAATAACAAAATCACAAAAATTATATGTCCCCTTTCAGAGGAAAGATTTACAAAGGAGCCACTTTTTCTACCACAAGCTCAAATTTAACAACATATAGTAGCCTTTGTAAGCATCGCTATATTTAGTTATGTGTACAATGTTCAAAATAAGTTCTCAAGGAAGACATCCAGTGTCAGCGAAGGACAAATTATAGTAATCATGCATTCTTAATCCTCTAGATACATAGAAAGTATGTAGGTAAGTATGTGAACAATGCAGCTCATGTGTACACTTGTCTGAGCTGATGCGTTGTTAAAATCAAGTGTATAATTGCACTAAAGGCGAAAATACAGTCGCCGAACGGCATGCGTCAAAACAGCCACCCCTATTATTTTCTATGTATAAGCCCACACTGTCGGCAGCCAGGTGACACTTAACACCGCTGTCCTATTTCCAGCCCCTGAAAAAACACTTTTTTTTTCCAGAGAAAAAGCTTCTTTGTACTTCAATACAATGTTGGCCCAACTACAGACGATATTTACTAGTTTGCTGCTTGCTTTTCACTGTAGTTTTAACTATTTTATTTGTGAAATAGTTTTAAAAAAAAGAAAAATTAAACAGAAATATATAAATAAACTCCACTCGCTCCCTGTCTGTACATCCCGGCTCCTGTGTGTTATTCGATATTGCCTGTGTGTGGTCTTCCTGTTGACGCGCTGCAGCGCAATGCTTCCTATTTCTGCTAGGGGTGACACTTGAAGCGCATCATATGATGCGCCATGGTGCTGCGGCAGCAGTGTGTTTTCAGCTTAAGACTTTAAGGTCATTTGAAGCTTTTTAAACAACTGATTAGTTTCATTTTTCCGGTGAGGACTGTCTCATGTAGGCGTGAGTGTGTGAGGTTGTGGGATGGTAGTGCCTGTGTCTTCATGTGTATGATGGTTGGGGGTGGGTGGGTTATGGCGTCTTGTTACAGAGGTCTGCCACAGTGAGTCAAGTAGCAGTCAGGCCGGCCATCAGTGTTGAGAGCCTCTTTACAGTCGCTCACTTCTCAAACTGCTACCTCCAATCACACTGATGCTGTCCTTAGCTTACTGATTCTGCCTAATCAGGAGTGTGTTTGCCTAATCAGGAGTGGGTTTTTTTTTTCAATTGCTTTCAATTGCTCGGCTGCTGCCTCTCTCTCTTATTCATTTACATTTTGACACAGCTCTGGAAGCCTCTATAAGAATCGCAGTCCAGCTGTCTCTCTTGTTCCTTGCCAGTAAATGTCATAGTTTCCCCTCAAGGTCACTAACTTAATCAGTAAGAACTCGATACTGTCTGAACTGATCGTTCCTCACTCTTCTTGACACTTGTCTTGATTGAATATTTTAGGATATTACAGCTGAACGGGGATAAGAAGATAGGTAACATGGGATGTAGAGGTTTGGATTGCATTTTAGACATATTTTACATCTTTTGTGCATAAATGTTGGAGGACGAAAGAACGAGAGAGAGGCAGAACTGGGAAGGCTTCAAAACCGCCCTGAATTCGTCTCCAAGTTGGCCGGGTTTCAGCGCTCTCAGCCAGCTTCGTCTGCACATCCACACCATGTCACCTACACTGAAAATCCTGGAGTCCATAATAAAAGCAAATGAAAAGAGGTAATATAAAAAATAAACATAATCATGTGCATAATCACAACGTTGGCACTATGCTCTCAGTTTGAGCTCATAACAGCGATATGAGATTGGAGTTTATTGCATTAATCATGTAAACGTTGCTCTTGTGATTAAAGCAGAACCGCTGTTTATTGCTTGTAATTGTATTCGGGTCGGGCTACGCTCCCAGGAATACCACACACAGCATTAATATTTGATGAACTGACTCTGGATCAGGCATGGGGAGCTGGTTCCCCTTTTATGTTGATCTGGGCCCGCGGTATTGGAGCTGACCTGAGAGCAGCCCCCATTTCTCTCCACAACACTTCACAGGAGCGCATTTGAATATCCACGTCAAAATTGTTAGCTCGCAATATTCTTTTCATTTTTCTCTCTATTTTTATCAGCAAATCCAATATGGGCATGAAAGCATGTGCATGCATAAAGAATACCAACCCATATGATTGCTCAAGCGAGAGTGGGGGAAGGGAGGGGACACAAAGTGCTGAGAAAGAACAAGAGAGAATGAGACTGTCTCCTTTTTATTTATTTTTTTTTACTTCTAAAATCCCTTAAAAGCACCACTTTTATCATGTGATAGTGCCGGGCTTTAAAAACAGACCCAGTGATAGAAAGACAGAGGAGAGTCTTTGAAGGAGGAGACAGATGTACTCTTCACCTTCTTCTCATGACCTCGCTTACTAAAACAGAGACAGGCCTGAACACGAAGCAACACATTTTTTCCCCTTCTTGTTTTGCTGTTCCCATTTCTCTCCTCGTGTCTCACCGTCTGTCTTTCCTGTTGATCCCAAGTGCAACACAAACCTTCTTTACCGTGCTGGAAATGCTATTGGAGAGAGTTTAGAAGACTCTGATAGATCCCTCTGAATGTTTGGAGGATATAAACTTCAAAGGTTGGGATGGATCACTGCAGCTCAATGCATGTCTAAAACATCCGAGGGTCTCTCTCTCTCCCTCTACTTTCATGTGACGTCAGATTTAGTCCACGCTGGAGGGGTGAAAAGCTTTGTTGAATAGATTTAAATGTTCAGTAAACACATGTAAAGGCTTAAGGAAAACGTCCTCCAGACAATCTTGCCATGCAGGCAGCCTGGAAAATTTGACAGGCCTTATGAAATCCATGTTTCATAAATTCAGCCGGACAAAAATACGCTGGAGTCTTGCTGATTCACTCATATGTCACCTTGTTTGACTTGTTAACACACACAACATGTGTGACAAGTTTAGAAAAAGAAAAACTGCTGTTTATGCGATCTGTCATCGGAGGAAGTATTGACAGTGTTGTGATGCAATTATGCATCACTCACTGGATGCGAAAGCTGAGTTAGTGTTTTTTTTATCCATGGAGCTCTGACCCGGAGGTTCCTGACAGCTCGGCACTGGGCTCCCTCCCTCTCCTCCCCATCCTCCCACTCTTTTTTCTCGTCCATCCTCTTCCCTCTTCCCCGATGTATACCACAGCCTGTAGCGGCCCCCCCCACCCCCCGTCCCCCACCACCACACACAACACCAAGCCTCCCTCCCATTGCTCTCTACAGTCACATGACTGCTCCTGACAGACTCAGACTCTGGTCGATAGTCACATGTTTTTACAAGATATTTTCAGTGTATGGTGCATTTCAGTAAATTCCATAGATTATGTGAGTGATCAATAATACACAAGTTGCTCATAGATTCTGAGGTAACACTTGATTATAATTCCTATATTAAGAATCTGTAAGCAGTAAATAGAATTGAATACAAATGCTTTTACATTCAGTTGGTCATAAATATTAACAACAAATTAAAAGACATCCTTAGAATTAATGCTATGAATGTGTTAAATGCTGATTTCTCATGTGCGATTGCAGCTAGTTCATCATTCGTTATGAATTCTTTATTAAGAGCTCATATATCAGTCTTGGATTATCATTTAAAAATGCACAATGGACACTTATATATCACTATGTGCTTATAACTATATCACAGTGTATTACAAAGCATGTGTTGTTTATATATTGCTAATAAATGCTAAATGAGAATCTGAAAAGATAAAAATTATTTCATCTGATTCAGTTTTCCTGAACAGTTTAATTATGTTTAACTGTTCTACACTGTAAAAAAACATTTTCTCTTGGTATTTTGAGTTTGAGAAACTTAATAATATGCTGTTACTATAAGGCGGAAAACAGTACAGTCTAAGTGACAAAGAGAGGAAACTGAGTTCAACCAATTTTGTCAAAGTCAACATTTGAATTACGGAGAACTGCAATAAAACTTGAGTTGCATCAACTATAATAGTCAATTTAACATTTTTACCAACATTAAACATTATGTCAAATCTACTTTCAATAATTAGTTAGCATGAATACAAATCACATTCTAACAAATACCATAATTTTAACATTCAATTATTTATTTTATGTTTAATAACAAAATACATTAACTCATTCTTGATAGTATCATTACTTACTTTTTAAACACTGTTTAAACTTAAACATGGAAATCAACAGACAACAGTTTGCTAGCATGTGAAAATTAGGGATATACAACATCAGGTATCCAGAAAATAATAATGATAATTAGCCTTTGAAAACTTGTATTAGTCGGTTTGCTGATGCTGTCAGTTTGTTCAGCGCAGTGTGTGTTTACAGTTTAATATGAAGTAAGTACCTCAGAGGGGAGGAAGGCAGGATGGAGGGAAAGAAGGGTGTAGGGTTGGAGGCAACTCAGAAGATTCCTCAACAATGAGAAACAGATGATTGTGTTTTTTCAGTTACACTGTGTGTGTGTGTGTGTGTGTGTGTGTGTGTGTGTGTGTGTGTGTGTGTGTTTTCTCATAACTTTATTGCTAACACATTTGCATGACCGAAGCTGCAGTCTGCTTTACTTTGGCAGAGTGATGACACAATACTCAGAGGTTTTCCTTCTTGCAGTCACATTTGTTTTTCAGAGACCTCCCTCCTTCCCTCCCTCCTTCCCTCATCCATCCATTCTTCCTTCTCTTCCCTTGCTCGGCCCTGCAGCGGGTTGCACAGAGGTGAGTATGTGTGGGATGGCGTTGCTGTGGGACTGACAGGGAAGCAACGATTTTCTCTGGCCAGTAAAACCAGCTCGCGGTTGTCAAGAGTGGTATCGAATGTTATGAAACAATATCTTGGCAGGCTGTTTTCTCAACCCACCCACTGGATAGAAGCAAGAAGTCATAGACTATAAACCGCACATCCAGAAGATGATGACATCCCTGGCTCTTATTAATGCTGTTAGCTTAGTTAGGAGTTTGTTTTTAGCTCCAGTCTACAACTGCCTACTCCTCTACAGGTTTGCTGAGGGCTTATTTTTGTCGGATTTGGATAATTTTTCTTTTAAATCACTCAGACCCAAATGACTAAAATGAAAGCCAAAAGCCACTACATGTTGAATATTTACCCTATTCATCATTTTGAAAAGAATTTTGGCTATAGAGGAAAAACACCAACATAATTTAAATAGCTTGTTTGTTTCTTTCATTTGGTGTGAAATGTGACTTACAGCACAAAGAGTCTCAATCAAAAGAAAGAGGACGTGCTTTGAGTTTAAAGTTACTACTTCCTTAAAATTAGGTGACCTTCGTTATCATGGCTACAATAATAACCACAGGATTAAGGTTAGGTGAGTCATGGTTGGAAACAGGAAACGAACAGCGGTCCACTGTTGGGTTAATGTCTCCATCCACCCCTCCTCCTCTGAATGAGGACATTTTCAACTTATATAGACGTCATCTCAACTGCACCACTGCTCCGGGCCATAATTACTACGGCCGCTAGATGGCATCTGTCTCTGAAACGTAACTATAGGTCTTTTTTGGGTGACTGACATTACATGCGGAGGACGGTCTTGGATATTCAGTTAACTATCGTATATGACAAAGAAAAGTAGTGAATCCTGACATTTAAGAAGCTGCAACCAGAGAATGGCTTTCCGATTAATAATGCTGACGTGTCTTTACAGCCCAAAATCACGGTCGAATTGGTTGTTTTTAAGGATGAGGGTGAAAATGATTTAGTGCTTCTTTAATAAAGCTATACTTGAGTTAATAGTGAGCATGTGCATGTTGGCACAATGACATCACGGACATTTCCACTTAAGTAAACCTCGGTAAGGCCTGCCTTTACTTGAGAAGGAATTCCTGCTCTCTCTTTGTATCTTTTGCACTCATACTCACTCTCACCTTCTTTTTGACACACACACACAAACACACACACACACACTACATACTTGCGTCAGACACCCATAAATATCATTCTGTCAAAGAATGATATATGAGCCTTTGACTTGTCAGTGTGCCATTTTGAACTAGAAAGAGTAGAATACACACTCACACACATATTCACATTCATCTCTGACCCTCCACCCCTCCCACTAGGCACACACACACACCGAGGTAGACATGTTTCATCAAGCCAGCAAACAACTCGCCGTCCTGCCCTCGGCCGGCCCCACGGCAGCCTAGGAAATGGAGTGTGCTGGCTCGCAGTGACCTCTGCACCGGCAGCAAGCTGAGAACTGACACCACCGACTGGGGAAGTGTGTGTGTGTGTGTGCATGTGCGTGGGCGCGTGTGTAGAGTGTATGAAAGCAATAAAAGTTACATGCACAGACTCGCACGTAAACAGATGTTTTTGTAGTGTATGTCCAGATATAGAGAATCAGATATATACAGGAAGGAGGACAGGTGCAGGTACACACAAACACACACACGCACACAGAGGAAGGGCAGTTATTGGTGACTCGGCCCCGGAGGCGAAGGTCCACAGATGGGGTTGGAGATTGTTTCCTCCTTGCGTCGACTCTGCAGGGCTTTAATTGGCTGCTGGTCTATCTGACCTCTGACCTTTTATAACAAATGACCACAGCAGCTGAGACAAAGAGAGATTTCCCACCAGGTATTGTTTAGTGAAAGGATTCCCTGCGCTGATTTATGTTGCCGGATCAATGGGAAGGCCATAGGGGGAAAAATACTTTAACAACCACTGACATATTGGGATTTGTGTGGTATTTTGCTGTGATATTTATTGTTTTATTCCCTTTCATAAGTGCTGTATGTGCAGATAAGAATAGGATTTGATGAAAATATATGGGACTGGTATTAGCATTTTATTAAACATGAGAAATGGTCCAGATATTGTGGTCTTTCCATGATAAGGCCTATAAAAAATAGTTATATGAATATATGTTTGCATTGATCTTGTCTATCAGAAGCTCTGTATCAAAGTGACTCAAATACACCGTGTGTGCAAATGTACATAATAGAAAATATATTAGCATAAATAAAAAACTATAGCAAATATATAGTGAGCTGACTCAAATGGCCTGTAGTTTCATGGAGGTACATTTCCTAAAGGACATTGTTGCAGGACCCCGACCATAACTGTGACATTGCTAATTATACAATTCCATTTTATCCAGTTATCTTCCTTCTCTCCCTTCTACAATTGTCTTTTTATAACTGTGTATTAAAGCAGTGTGTCTCTATGATCCTCTCACTCTTCCCGTGAGTACACGTTGCTACTTGTCACTTTGATCTTGAAGGTGACACTACTCTACAGAGTATATAGGCTACAATATAGCATAGAATTGAGTATTTATAGTATATAATTTAGACAATATTATAGATCCAAGACGAAACTGACAGAAGGGTGGAACTGAGAGAAAAAGGCACAATCACAAATCCGTCTGCTACTTCAGCACCACGGACAGTGCCATGGATTTATCAATACACAGCACAGTTAGGCTACTGATATTTCAGAGGCATGGTTGGGGCTGTAGATTCTAATGCACAAATCTCAGGCAGATAAAGGATCAATGAGTCAGGCAGACTAGACTTAACATATTCAACTAAACAACCCCTCTGCCCCTGCACCCTCTCTGCTACTAGGGGATAGAGAACAACAAGGGGAATAGCATCCCCCCTCACCCCCCCTTAAATCATCAACTGTAGATAAGGATAAATGTGGATAAAGTCACAAGGTATAAATACAGTACTTGAGTGACAGTATTTTAAATATTACTACTTACTTAAAAAATTCAAAGTATGTCAAGTAGTCACCATAAAATCACAAAGTCATATCAGATACACTGTATGTTATCAACCGTGTCTCCTAGAAATGATGTTTATATGCTACTGATTTGTAACAGAGAATACGTTTTAAGAGATATGTAATGCTACCTGAATTACATTTTTATCAGCATAACAAGAAAACATCTGCCAAGTCTGAAAACGTTCATACAGAATATGCAGACAACTTACTTCATCTGTTTTCCTGTAGTATCATCAGCTTTTGCGATACAATATCCGCTCGTAGGAACTGAAGCATTGTTTTTAAAGCTTATGTTTAAGCACTTACAGCACAGCACAATATTAGGGAAAGATCATGTGCTTGGGACTTGTGGTTTGTCAAAAACGGATCAAACCACGATCTTCCCCTATCCGTAACCCAAGTGCTTTTGTTGACTAAACCTAACCACAGAGGGGATTCAGAATGCAAACTCTGGTCTTTTCTGTCAAACTCCTGAGCTTTGTATGCCCACCATCCACCCTGATCATCACCATCATCACTACGGCTTTTATGTCGTACAAGAACCTTCTGTAGTGCTTCACTTGAAAAAAAAACATTACTACTGAAAGTAATCCAGGCAGCAATTATGTTTCCATCAAAATGTATTGTGCAAAAAAATTACTAGTATATAAAAGTTATTTCTAGGAGAAGTGGTTGATGTTTTAAGTCTTTTTTTCACGTTAATTGCACCTCCACACTTCTTCCATTTTTATGCAGTCCTGTTCAATAGTAGAGCACATCCCCTGCTGCTTTCATGACAGAGAAATATTATAATATAATAGTGACAAATATCATGTTTAGGGCTACAGGATACAATGATTTTGTATACAGAAAGGGAATTGTTTAAGTAAGCCACCTAAGGAAACTGAACATGAAAGTATCTCCTGAGATTATCTATTTTTTGTGTGTGTCAAGGATGCTGATATGCTGATACAGGAACAACCAACAGAGCTCATTGTTTTTAATTAATGCCAACTTTTTAGTCGCATTATCGCATTATTGCGGTCTTTGCACATGTCTCTGCTGCTCTTTTCCAGCAGCCAGTAGCGCCGTACCACATGTTGCGAGGTCCACCAGTCAGATGATGTACTGTATGTGACAAAAGTTAGGAATATATACAGTATACTAAACAAAAAACAGAGAACTAACTTAATGCAACATGTTTATTACATGTGATGATCCTATACTGTATGGCAAAATTGGAAATATAAATATATATGTTAAAATAAAAATTGAACCATACAGAGAAAATGACTATATACGAAAAAAAAGAAAAAGAAAATATGATGAAATAGAAATATGAAGCAACATAAAAAACAGAATTAACTTAAACACAACATCTCGATTCCATGTAATCATGTAGTAATACATTACCAAATTTTGAAATATATATAGCTAAACATACTATAACAAAATACAATACAATATTTTTGTATTGAAGGCTTTTCTATCCTGTCAGGTATAATTTTTTGGAGGAAACTGTAATTATGGAATATTGATAATAATAATGAATTACATTTATATAGCGTTTTATCTTGATACCCACAGTGCTTCACAGTGAAGGGGGGAAACTTACCTCAACCACCACCAATGTGTAACACCCACCTGGGTGATGCACTGCAGCCATTTTGCACCAGAACGCTCACCACACATCAGCTTGAGGTGGAGAGGGAGGGAATCATTGAGCCAGTTACACTGGGGGATGATCAGGTGGCCAGATGGAGGGAGCCAGGTTGGGAATTTTGCCAGGACACCGGGGAACCCCCTACTCTTTGCGATAAGTGCCATGGGATCTTTAATGACCACAGCGAGTAAGGACCTCGGTTTTAACGTCTCATCCGAAGGACGGTGTCCCCGTCACTGCACTGGGGCATTGAGATTTATTAGGACCAGAGGGAAGCCTGCCCCCTACTGACCCACCAACACCACTTCCAGCAGAAACTTAGTTTTTCCCAGGAGGTCTCCCATCCAAGTACTAAGTACCCACACCTGCTTAGCTTCAGTCATTCAGCAGAAACAGAGTACATGTTGGTATGTCTGCTGACAACCAATAGCTCACTAGCTCTATTCTAAAAGTACGGATATTGGTATCTGCCTTGAAAACCCATGGCAAAGCCTGGTTTAGACCCTGTGTGACTGGTAGCGTTATTTTATTCATGATATGAGTGAATCAGTGTGGTGCATAATGCTTTTTAAGCTATTCACACAGAGAAAAGAGATGGAGAGGAAATTGGGTGAACTGCATGAAACACAGACGCTGGGACAGAGAGGGGTTAGAAAGAGTGGGAGTGAGAGACAATGACACAGAGAGGAGGAAATGAGAGAGAGAAATAGAGGGACAGAGAACAAATATACTGGATTTATGCAGGAAGCAATGAGGCCACCTCTCTCCGGTAAAGCACCAAAGAGGAAGTGAGAGTGAGGGCGCTTCCTGTTAAAGTGTGCCGAGCGCTTTCATAACCCCCCTGCAAATGTAACAAAACAGAACATTTAATAGAGAAAAACAATATGAATGTAGATGTGAAGCAGCACTTTCAGCACTATACAGTTTTTTTCGATAATGTAATGGTGATATTTAGAAGTGGAAAGCAACCGACTTAAAAATGAGAACTTTCAGAATTTCTTGCCATGACAGCTAGTGAAAGAAGTGACTGACTAATGGAAAAATTCCCTCCTGAATTTCTGTTCTTGCCAGTTAACCTGCTGAAGTCATACTTTCAGTAACAACTTACTCTTGTTATTTTTTTGAATTGCTTATTCCTCTTAAAATGTAAAAATAAGTGGACAAAAACAGCCACAAGTGCAGATTGATAAAGGCAGTTGTTTTAGGCAACAGCAGACAACATACATGATAACAATCCCTTAACAATCCCATCATTAATGCACAAACAACTTAATAAAAAAGTTGAATGTGCATTAGATACTGTAAGTAACAGATAAAACAACTGAATTAGATCTTCAAATTTTGCTGAATTGCTCAATTTATCAGTAAGATTTACAGCCAGCCAGTGAAAGGGGCAGGGTGGACCAATGGCTAAAATCTTCTTTACAACATTCTAGTAATGGGTGGAAATTTTCCATAAACATATGAGGGAATGATTTAGTAATGAGGAGATGCCCAAGTATTTGAACCCACTATCCATCCGTTTATAGGAAAAGAGAGAATGAGGCATTCTTGTGGCTATTGGGTTTATAGGAAAAAGTTCACTTTTCTGAAAGTTCAGTTTATACCCTGAAGATCTACCAAACTGCTTCAGTACAGTCACAATAAGAGGAATGGAAGAGTTGGATTGGATATATAAAAAAATAAGTCATCCGCATAAAAGGATACTCTTGGTGACCCCACCTCTCGCAATACCCTCAAACCTCGCCTCACTACAAAGTCAAATAGCTAAAGTTTCAATGGTGATTGCAAACAGCAATGGGGATAGAGGGCAACCTTGTTTGGTGCCTTGTCTGAAACGGGGCATATAAGGTGAGAAAATGTCTTATAAAATTTCACTTTTATGGCTTCTTGGATCTCAAGAAGCGAAATTGGTCTGGGACTGCCAAGGTTGCCGGAAAGCATTTCATCAAGTACGGGGTAGCACATATTGTCAAGAGGGTTGTCATGGTCACAAATATCTGGGGGCTTGGCGTTGTCTGCAGCCAGGGCAGCACATTGAGTCTTGTTTAGCTCTGTTTTGTTGACTTGCTGCTTCCCCCGCGGTGCTTGTTTTTTCCGGACATTAACAATTAGTTAGTGGTCATTTACAGCAACAATGTTTACAGCAAAAATATATAAAAGTTCAGTGAAGCTTTGGAGCACGTCCTCACATGTCAAAACCGGAAGTTTCACACTTTTTGCATTGCAAGGTTTCTCGGTTCTTTTATGTGTTACTAAAAGTGTAGCCCTTTATATTTTCAATCGATTTGTAATTATCTTGATATACAGGTATGTATCTCTTCACAAAATGGCCTTCACATCTCCTGTTATTTACCGTTGTTGTTTTTCCTCCCTCCACATTCTCCTTCTATTCTTATCTCAGTTTGCTCAGTTTGTCCTCAACGTTCCCTCACCCCCAAACTCACCCCCTCACCCTTTGGCCCCTGCTCTCCCCTCCATAACCTGCCTCCTGCCCCTCTCAGGTGATGATTACCTATCGATCACCGGTTCACACAATCGTTTGGTCAATGCTCTAATTGCGTTTTCTCTCTGTGTGGGCTACACAGGGAGGGGATCGATCATCAGCTAATGAGAGATGTTGGGAGGGGAGGGGGGGGGAGTGGAAGCAAAAAGCCAGTTGTTCTAGAAGGAGGCTACTGTATATGAGCTCTAACCCTCCTCCTCTACTAAATGGTCTTGTTGCTATCATTCCTGCATCTCAACTTCATTATAACCCACACAGTATTGACCTTAAGTCAGACCTATCAATATCCAAACACACACACACACAAATGTGAGGATTTATGTCCAAAACGACGCTGCTTTGCTGTGGAAAAAGTTGATGAACCCTTGAAGTGAGATGCAATTTAAAATCCAACAAAAAACATACTAATCCCTCCCTTCTTTGCAGTCAACAGCACACCAAAGTGCTTTTAACTAGTTACATTTATTATTACTATTTTGTATTATTGAAAGGAGGAAAACAAAAGTCTTTGTGTATCTATCAGAAATGCTTGTTCAACCTTCAAACCTTTGAGGGGGCGGACCACTGTATGTCTGACTGACATCAGAGCTGTCAGGGGCATAGAGACATACTGACACAAATTTATGTTAGTAGCTGCGTATGTTACAAGCTTGTTAGCAGTGGTGTTGCAGAATAAGTACCACACCCTTTAGCATCTAAACTGACCTATGTTGATATTTGTGTATATACTGTATGTTTTTAAAGGGGACATATGATACAAATTTCCAGGTAAATATTTTTATTCGTTTACAGTTCAAAAAACTCCTTATTTATCTTATACTGGCCCTTTATGCAGCCCCTCAGTTCAGTCTGAAACAGGCCGTTTTAGCTCCTGTCTCTTTAAGGCCCCCCTCCTGATGAGCTCACTCACTTCTCATTGGTTATCCGCTGGCTCCGGAGGCTACGTAAACAAACAGTAGTAGCAGGATTTCACTTCTTTTTCTTGTTCTTTACTCAAAATGGAACCTTCAGCCGTAAATGTTCGGGCCTGAATCCGATCTGAAATATGCGAGTGGACAACATAAACAACATGGAACAACCTTAGCATCAAAGGCTACAGAACGGACGGCCGTTTGTGGGCATGAACTGCACAATCTGACGTCAGTTTGATGGAGAAGTAGAGGTAACTTTGCAAACGTAGTGTTCAGAGCAGGTTGAAGCCCTGGCTTTAGACTTGCACGCTGCATTTTTACATATGTTCAGATCAAGCTTTGGAACTTTGACCATGTTTAACAGACATTGCAACAGTATAAAAATGAAAGAAAATAAAAAGCATGATATGTCCCCTTTAAGTTCGCCAATTCCAGTGGGAATATTCGTTGCATGATAAAAAGACAGTTCATTTCAGCTGAACTTCAGAAGGCAGACAGGACTGCTGACTGATTTTGTCTGCCATCTTTTACAATGTAGTCGTGGAGAGAAGGAATCTGTACAGTGACCAATAACTCTTTTAACATACATACAGCATCTGAGTTTTCCATCAAAACAAAGAGATCTGAACATGTCCTTTTAAAGTGAATTATTCTGATAGGTGTTTTCAACATTATACATGACACTCACAGCCTCAGTGACGAAATTAAACAATTTTCCTCCACTTTCGTAGCCTCATCCTGCCCTTTTCCTGTTCTCCCTTTAACTTTCTCTTCCTCTCTCTTCCTCTGCTGCTTTCAGCGAGCGAGTGGGCTGCATATAGATTTTTAGTGTTGAACTTGCGTGGCTCTCTCTCTCTCTCTCTCTCTCTCTCTCACTCTCACTCTCCCTTTCGCCCCCACAGACACAAACTGACGGAGAAGTTGATTAGGAGCAGCTCTAAATATATCCTCCACCTCCTCCACCTCCTCCTCCTCCTCCTCCTCTTCTTCTTCTTCCTCTTCCTCTTTCTCTCGCTTGCTAACTCACCCACTCGCTCTCCCACACCGGTTGAATCGCTCATTCTCCACATTTTCTCTCGCTCGCTTTGCCTGGACGCTGCTTTGCCAAGTGCTTTCTCTTCCTCTCTCCATTTCCTTTCCACTCGCTCTGAGCATATCATTTGACAACCCGATAAAAAAAAATTTAAAAAAGTGATAGAGAGACAGACTGTATTGCCAGATTTATCTGGAAATCATATTGCAGTCTGACAAATTCAGGAATGATGGGTACAATTTTCAGGGTAGTGTCCATTTTCTGATTCTTGGGTAAATAAACATAATCTTTATATGCAGTAATTGTGTTTAGATACAAATAAATGTGAAGGATCACACACACATACTATACATACATAAACCTTTCTGGCAAACATTCTGCTGTCTTTTTTCTGCATGACTCACTTTCACTTCACCTGGATAAACTCCAAATATTCTCATTCTCATCAGATTTTACAGATTTTCACAGAAAAATACACGTGGAGTAGATTTTCTGGATTTTATGTCCACACGTGAGCAAAAAATGTGGTGCCTTCTGGTGGGTGTGTCTTCTGGCGGCGATCACTGAACTTTACAGTAAACAAGGTCCTGTTGTGATAGGAACACATGAGACTATAGTTCTGGTAATAGGAAGGGGAAAGAAAATGGGAAGAAAATGTGTGTTCCTCAAAGTAATAATAAAAAGGAAAATTAAAAAAAACAACCCAAACAGCTAAATTATGCTTTCTAACAAGGCACCCTTTCTAAAAGCTTTATAAGATGTAACTTATAGCTATATGAACAAGTAATACATCATTTAGCAAAGCTTTATAGATCAGTTTTATGGCATCAATAATAACAACTGTTGGGTTTCCAGGTTGTAAAAAATGTCCTTGGCTGGTGTTTTCAGTGTCTGCTGTAAGCCTGCAGTTATAAATGTTAGTATGTCCTCAGTATGAACCGTTTAAGGGGTCCAAAAGTTATTAATGAGTTATTTCAGTATGATTTGTTTTACTAAAAAATATTATAAATTATTATTATTTAAAAAATACATATTAATCAAACATTAATAAAGCCATTAGTTGTAACTTATTAACGCTTGATAAAGGTTAATTTATTAGAAAGAGGTCATCAATTTTTATGTAATTACAGCATCTTGAAAACTGATGCAGTCTATTTGTTGTTTTCAGCACATTCATCTCCGTTTCCCCTGTTCAAATCAGCATGCAGCGTGCATTGCTGTCTGTTATATAGCTTCATTTTTGATACTACCACTGGGGAGCATAAGAGTTGAAAATATTTAAACCTGGATTCACTGATATTTTGGCCACTTGGGGCCACAGGAACAAGCTGTGATCACAACACTGACATATTATCAAGTTGATATAGCAAACAGTTGTTTGCTAGCACGTATAGCAAACAGGGAGCTTTTCACAAACTCCTCAGGGAAGTATCTGGGTCTTTAGCTGCTAAATGCTCCACTATGTTCACCAGCTAGTCGTTAACTGTGTCTGTTTGCCATTTGGTGCTGGGTAGGTAGTTTACAGTGGGTTTATCCGAGATTTGTTGCTGAAAAACAGCCGCCTACTTTAGCCAAGAAATGAGGCTGATGAGAGCGGTGAGAGTACAACAGTCAAGATTCAAGATTCAAGAACTTTATTGTCCCCAATGAGCAATTGTTCGTGCAGGCCATAAAGCCAAAACAATGAGCTGAAAGATACTAAAACGCTCCTTTGAGCTGATGGGAATTGCAGTTAGGTGATAATTCTGTGTTGATTTGTCACTAAGAGCGACACTTTTCACATACATGTAGTCATGTGATCCTTTGTTTATCTAAAAGTATTGATTATAGCAGCTTTAAATTCTACAAATAGTGGCTTTAAATTTTTAAATAAACACAGAAGAAATAATTTCCTACACACGCCATACATAGAAAAGGAAGGTAAACATGCAATAAACATAGTGGAGTCTGGTGTAAATGGAGATTAGTTGAGATGGTGTTAGAGATATGCAGGGTCCAGATGGGAGAGGGAGCCGCTCGGTTTATTCTGCATCTATGTCAGCCGTCCTGGAGGTAAACACAACGCACGTAGACCTTCTGCAATTTAGCACACTGATTGCAGCGTGGGACAAACAAACAAACAAGCTAACTGGGCTGTTCTCCTGGGCATGTGTGTGCCACTTTGTGTCCCCCGATTTAAATCTCATTTGCCTTCTCCTGGCTTTACTGAACGCTGAGGCTGATGTGGAGCTGAGCAGCCAACAGCTCCACTCATTGTTTGAAAGGGGGGAGATTCTCATAAACGGAGCGTTTTTCAGACAATGAGCACGTGGGCATATGGCTTTAGGCATATTTGACAGGATCAAATGACTTACACAGAAAAGAAAATTCTGTCGTTTATGAAATAATCCCCCTATACTTATTTCATCCACATCCTCTCCTCTGCTTATTTTTTCTTTTCCTCTCATCTCCAACCCCTCTCCTTTTAAATGGATTGAGGTAAAATGGGAATCTGTATTCAGTGGGTGGTTTTAAGATACACTGACTTTGTTTAGATTTGAAATGCACATCACATATGCATGATGACATAAACCTCAAGGCTTGTCCTCAGATCTGCCTGATTTTGTCGAATAAAGAAGCTGGGGGAAATACAAGGTGTTTATCATGCTGATATTGTTTTAGCTCTGTCTGCGCGCATGTGGTTTATGAATACACGTGTGTGTACCTGAGTGTGCGCTTGTAAATATGTGCCAGTAAGAGTCCGAGGGTTTTTAATCCTTTGCTGAATAATGGGATCAGTGAGTTCAAAGAGGCAGTGACAGTGCAGGGTGTGTGCTCACAGGGAGGCAGCTGACTGTATTCATTTGCATACCAAGTTCACAGAGCTACATGAGTGTGCCATGCTGCTGCACCTCTCTCCCATTTTCTTGACACATACACAACATCTGTTTGCTTCCTTTTCGGCGTTGAGGCATAGCTTCCAAGGTAAACAGGAGTTCACTTTCATCTTTCGGTAACCTTAGTTACTGTACCTATTAAATCTTGATTTAACGACTGAACGTGTAACGCGTACATGTCAAATTTTATGTCCATATTGCAATTTTTGTGTTTTATGCAAGTACAACTGCTAGAAGGGCAAATTGACCAATCCAACAAATGTCAGAAATTTTATCCTTTCTGCCAATTTTACTTGAGTGAAAGTTTTCCGACTCTTTAATAAAAAACTACATTCATTGACACTTTTACATCTGCTTTTCTGGACACTCGGTGTCTCGTCGGCCTTTTCAGGGAACGAATCCACTCTTAGGTCGGAAACAACATTCTGGTTTGTATTTTAATGATGTTCAATGTTTTGAACGCAAAATATATTTCCCCAAATGGCACAGATGCTTACGTTGGAGCACTTGTTTGTTCTGGAGTGCTTTGACCTTTCTGTGAGTTAAATTGATTGTGTGTTTTTTATGAAAGTAAAGCAGTTAGAAAAGCAAACAGACCATCAATCACAAATTTGTTGTTCCATGCTTATAAGTAACAATAGTGGTACAAACTACATTACTTTTCCAAACACGTGAAGTCCGGTGAATGCTAATTAATTCTTACCTTTGCGGTTGATTTAGAAAGAAACAGACTTAAGATGGGGGAGTTAGTGAAGCTCCTTCTAATGAAACCTGAAGTTCAACAAAAGAAAATTTACAAAGAACAAATTAAGACATCACATTGTTTGACAGTTGGTTCAACATGTACCGAAGCTCCAAAGATGGAAACAAAGTTTAAAGATAAACCATTTGTAAAGAGAACACAAAGATAATTAAAACCTTACAGTCAACGGTCTCACCTTCTTATTCTCTCATGCAAACACGTGTATATACAGTACGCTTTGCTAACTTGTACAGTTGCACCATCACCTACTCTGAGACGTCAGGGCTGCCAACGTGATTATTATGTGGAAATTAGAGCCGTGCAGAGGAGAGTTAAACTCTGTTTGATCTCTGCGATGTGCGTTCGTGCGAACGTTTGTGTCTATATGAGCGCTAGAGACAGAAATAGAGACAGAGGAAGAGGAGAGATGCTGTCAACTCTCTCCATCCTCCTCCTCCTCCTCCTCCTCCTCAGTGAAGCAGATGTCCAATTGAATCTATTTAAAGCCAGTATGGCTGCTGATGCTGAGAGCGCCGGGCTGTAGCTTTGCATTACCGTTATGTCTTACCTACAGTTGCCTGACTGAGAGCTCAAATTCTCAGTTCGTTTCCACGCGGAGTAGCGTTTCCGCTCTGCAGAGCGTCAGCTGAAAATGACCTTAAAGCTCACTGTTGCAGAAAACCTTCCACCTACATACAACTCTAGATGTGTGCAGTTTGGTACTCACGCTCAAAAAACACTGATCTGCGTATTAGAGAAGAGTTAAGTCTCATATCCAAAATGCATTTTTCCAAGAAAACTGTGACAACAGTTTCCTGTAAAACTGACTTATCTGTGACTGCATGAGCAATGGTTGATATAATAATCCCGAAAATAACAAACCACTTGTGCTGCAACTCCGATCGCTCTGGCAGAGACTTTCAGTACCACTCTGTTCTGTTGTCCCAGACAATTATCTGAAACAGACACAGTTCTGATACTCTCTTCCTCTTTTTTTTTTTTTTCTCCACCGGGGCTCATCTGTTTTTTCCCAATAAGCAAATAGATAGGAGCTCAGAATAGGTGGGACTTGGCTGTTGCCTTGTCATTCTTTGCCAGGGATGACGCATCTGCTGCTATGTTGAGGGGAGGGGAAAAAGAAGAAGAAGAAGAGAGAGAGAGAGAGAAAAAAAACAGTTATCAACAGGATATGGTGGTGTCAGACAGGAAGTCAGTGCTGACAGGGGTTTGCACAGAGTGAGATGCTCTGCAGGATCTGCGATGATGCCTCAAACTGAGTAATTGCAAAGCACACTTCAGCCAACACTTCTGTCTGAAATAGGCCTCGACCGTAAAATATGTGGCATAATTGTGACAGATAATGAAACATTAAATAATTAAATAAAACTCACTTTTAAGGGTTAACCTGCTTTTAAGGCAATGCTAATTTTATTCATTGGTAATTAATATTAGTGGTTTTAAAAGTAATTTACTAAGTAGTAGGGGGATATAAAGATATTAAACGAGGCGTGTCCTTTACTCAGTCAGTAGTATGATAATTTAATTTTATCACAATGCAAACCAACTTATCACAATAAGTGTCATTTTCTTACAGTGATCTGCCTCATTTTAAAATACTCAAGAGAAACTGAGTGTGAAAATCCTCCCAACTGACAAAGATCACCCCTTTCAAGGAGATTTAAAATTAAAAAACGAAACAATATCACGTTTAGATAGATATTTTTTGCAGTGTGCCGATTTTAGTGTGCCTGCCCTAAAAAAGGTGTGTGAACTCTATCCCCCCCCCCCCCCCCCTGTGTATTTAAAAAAAAAAAAAAAGATGGGTAAATTAGTTTCCTCGGTGGGATTTACCCTCCTCTGCTGTACATCTCTGCATTTCCAGCAGCAGCTTTCCTGTGAAAGAGGGACCGGAGGAAGCTCAGAGACGCGTCTGCAGAGCGCAGGCTTGGTACAGGAGGGGGCGGAGGGAAAAAGAGAGAGAGAGAGAGAGAGGGAGAGAGAGAGAGAGAGAGCTGTGACAGCGCTCATCACCCACTGAACAACCAGGACGGGTTGCATCCGAGCAATCGCTGTCATTCGCAGACGGAGTTTACAGCCTTTGCGCCGCTTTTTCTTTCGATCTTTTTCTGCCGCACCCCCTCCCTCCCTCGGTGCTGCCCAGCCAGTCGACCATGGTTTCTATAATTTCAGACCTGGACCCTCTCAAAAGCTGGAACGTGTTAAGGTAAGCGCCCGGTCAGTTTCTCCACAGCCTCGCCATTGTGAACGGGGTGATAGCAGAGAGGGGGATCGAGACAGAAGTGCGGTGGTGTTTTGGAGAAAATAAGGGTGGGACGCGGTGCAGACTGGAGGTCGCTGCCTTCAGAGCCGTGGTTCTGGCGCTGCGGTGCGTAATTACGCACGGATTGCGCCGTTTGGCTATAATCTGCGCCGAGCACAGCGCTCTCTCTACTTTCTGAGCTCATCTCCCTGTTCCCCTCTGCTCTGTCATGAGTCTGACGCATGCAAGCTGCTCTGTGTCCGCGTACATCTCATTAACCCCCGATGCTGCCCTGCACAGCGCTTCATCACCACCATCATCTCCAAACTTCGTCCGTTCCAGCGCAGAAGTAAGAATAACACTCATCTATCAACCCCCCCCCCCCCAACCACCCCCACCCCTTCTCCTCCCCCACCCCCCCCACCCCATGCTGATTTGGTCCCTCCAAATGTTGAAGAGCCTCGCATGCTGCCAGAAAAAGTACGCCCCTCCAGGAATTTATCTTGAAACATTTACTCATGGCTGATTGCCTGCAACAGAGCGCTTTTAGAGAACATTAAATTTTATCTCCAGAGCTGCAAAACATGTTTTCAGCGCTGCTCCAGCAGCACAGTCATTTACTTCTTGGCACAAGGAGGCAGTCCTGATACAAATTTGATTCACCTAGTCTCCCATGAGGTCAAAGGTGAAACTTTTCTCGCTCAACTTGTCATGAGCGAGCACTCTCTCCTTTTTGTCAAACAGCTATTAGACTCACAGGCAGGACACAAGGCTATATCTCGGACCTGCAAATCACTATGAATACATTCACTGTCATTAAGCATCTCAACAGAAAAGCCTATGAATTTAAAAGCTGGCATTTAAAAGGCCTTGTCCCTGAATATTTCAGCCATTTGATAAATAAGTCATTATTCCCTCAACAGACTCGGCGGCAGCAGCGGGGACTATCGCAAATTCTATTTTAGAAACTGAGAGAGGAGACAGAACCCTCAAGACCCTCAAATTATTCTTTTAATGCTGCCTCTCCCCTCTTTTATCATTTTTATCCCCCCCACTGCCCTCCATCCCACCATCATCATCCACAAATCCAAAATAGAAGATGAGTAGAGTAATGCCGAACTGGCATATTTCAGTGAACTGCTGATGGATTGGGGGTGGGTGGTGGGTGGTGTGTGTGTGTGTGTGGGGGGGGGGGGGGGTGTTATAAATGATGTCATTTCTAAACAGGCGGTGATGACCATCCAGACTGAGAAACAGGGCATGCAGCTGACCTGACACACACACACACACACACGCTTTCACACACATACTCACAAATAGCCACAGTAAAGACTTTCTCTGTGGACACACTCTCCTCTCTTCTCGGTCTATTTGCTTAACGGGGACAGATCTCCTGGTATCATTAAAAATGTCACTTTTACCTAATTTTAGCACAGATGACGAGTTAATAATGGACATTTTGTCCTCACGGTATCCACGCTTGCTTTAAAAATGAGAGGTCAAAGGTGAGGATTTATGTTTCCGATTGAGAAACTTTTGCACATGGAGTTTTTTTTCTGTCACCTATTTATAGCAGGCAGAGTTGGATCAGTCGTTAGGAAGGAGGGAAGCAAAGGAGTGATGAGGAAAAGGGAGGATAGAAGGGGGCAGAGAGGTATTTACCTCCCCTCTGTCTCTTTCCTCTTCTCTTTATTAAACCTTTGTTCTTCCAGATTAGAGGCTGGAGCAGCTGTCCCTCTCCAAAGACAACGCATCTTAATAAAGACCAGCGTACCGCCGGCCCGCTGCTCACATTCTCTCTGGGTCACACACACACACACACACACACTCTCGCTCACTCCCACACACACGCGCACACACAGAAACAAGCACTTACACCCACAGACGCACCTCTCAATCGACTATGATAATGAAGCACCTCGGCGGCGTTCTCTGCGTCGTTTTCTCCCTAATGAGACTCACCTCCGTCACGCTCAGACACACACTTAACACGCACACACTCGTATCATAAACACGGCATTAACAAGAAAGTGTGTGTGTGTGTGTGCGCGCCGTTGTTGTCGTCAAGCAACAGAAGCAGTTGAACAAAGGGGAGCGATAAAGAGCACATACACACTGCCTTATCACGTGTGTGATTTAGTTAGATGACTGTTTTCTAAATTTGAACACTTGCAGATGAAAAGCTGCATGTTCTGCATTGGGGCTGAGCGGCAGCGACGACTGAGTGATTTGGTTTGATCACAGTTTGTGAAAATCGATTTCTGCTGGCAAAATTTAACAAACAAAAGAAAACGGTGTTGCATTGTTGAGATTTGAAAACAGGGAAATTATAAAGCAAACTACCGACGCAGATAAAAGGTGAGACCTCACTGCTGTAACGCAATTAGACAGCACGATATGCATATTAGCACAATTAGCTGATTAATGCAGCTTTGTGGGATTTGATTTAGTTTAAATGCATCAAGGAGTTAATGCAAGTGACAAATGTGTGTGCGACATGCGTGTTAAAGAAAGTATGTTTCGATCAGCGGCAGGGTGTGTCTTCTCTCTGCATTCACCATCTCTGCTGTCTTGTATACTGTATTTGTCTGCACACGCACACACACACACACACACACACACACACACACACACAAACATACAAACACACAATCATGCTCTAAGAGAAAGAGAGCACAGTGGATGGATGTTAGAAATCTGTCCGCGCTCTCTCATGGTGCACGTCACATATCTGAAGTGCAGTTCAGTTATTCCATAATGAGAAACAGCATGCATATTAATTCCATCTGATTACATCCAGCTACCACACACACACACACACACACGGCAAAGACAAGGTGTGTTCAGTATTCAATTAAGGAGGGGAGAGAGAAGAGCTCAGGTTTTTATTCTGTTACTGTCTGGTTAAATCATTGCTCCATGTGCAGATAGACACAGGAAGTTAGAGATAAGTGTGTGTGTGTGTGTGTGTGTGTGTGTGTGTGTGTGTGTGTGTGTGTGTGTCTAGAAACAAATATACTAACCAAACTAGTGGTTAATTTAGGAAAGTGCATAATTTCAACATTTCTGTTCAAGCTCGCACATTAAAAAAAAAAAACTAGCGTTTCTTTGCGGCTCCGCTCCTCTTCAGGGTCCGTTCCCGCCGGCGTCCAGTCATCTAAATCCTCTCACCCGAGCAGGTGAGAGTCCTGTAGCTCTGAGAAAGGCGCTAAGGGAAGCGAAGGGAAGTGCGAGGCGGTTGAAAGCGAAGGGGGCTTGACCTTTGACCCCGCAGTGTTGGTTTTAATTAATCCACTTAAAGAGTTTGTCCGCTTGCATTATGTGTCGCTTTGTATCCCTCTGGACCGCGAGGAGAGGCACAAATCCATCTGCCTAATTACCAAGACTGCTGTTTGAATCGTTAAATCCCCTCTGATAGTGTGTGTGTGTGTGTGGCGTGAGAGTGTGTGTGGCGCTTTATCTATAAGCCAGACCTTTTCTCTATTCAGGATTATAGTGGTTTTAACTAAAGGGTTAGAGTGAAAACATTTCTTAAAGGCCGACACTGATATTTTCGGACTGAAGCTGCTGACGATAGAGTTTTATCTTTAAATTTGAGCAATTTCATGCTTAAAAGCCACATGTTTTGCCCAGAATTTCAGTCCTTTTCTGTGTCTTTTTCTGTGGGAGGGATGTTAGAATGTCACGAGACACTGAAGCCAAGCTAATTAAATGATCCGATGTAACACAGGTGTCACTGCAGGTTTCATTTGATTATCAGAGTTAGAAAACGATCATCTGCGCATGTTTGATTTTTAATCAAAACCCCCAATTTACCTGAAAAATCCTTCCAACTTTTCATAAACTCCCCCCCCCCCCCCCGTCATCCTTTCCATCTTTCCATCGATGTGTTCTTGATTTAGACTTTTTTTCCATCGAGAGGAGAACAGGATAGTCTCCGCTGCCCTCTTCGCCCTGATTTGCTCCCTGAGCAGTGATGTTTTTGACGCATGTTGAGTGATGACGCTGTTTCAGTCATGTGACGCCCCTAACCAGCTATTTTCAGGGGTTCATTCTGGCTTTTTGATGAACATCAGCCAAGTGGAAACACCTTACATGGTTCAGATGATTACTGCGGTTCTTTGGCCCCCTCAAGAGAGAGGTTTGTTGCCTCGAGGCCAGCAGGAGCCGATGTAATTTTGTTTGAATGAGGGGAAAGAGCGAGAATTAGTACTCTGGAGCGGCTGGTTTTAGAAAAACAACACAGGCAGTAAATGTACCTTCACATTTTTATTTGCAGAATAAAGTTTAGCCACCTTTGGGATGTAAAATCCACAGTGTGCTCACTAATTGGAGTCAAATTGATATTGAAAATAATTTTAAGAAATGTTACAGCTACAGTCTGGACATTTTTGTGGTGTTTTTGCCCGATGGTGCACCCTGACCGGATCTCATTTTTTAACCATCACATCATATAAGCAATGTGAAACAGGGAAAAGCCGGGTGACAAGTTTAAATGAAAAGTGATGGCAGCGGGAGGGAGGGTCGGGCTGCTGCGGGGCGGACTCAAAATTCATTCTCCGCTTCCCACAGCTGTCGATCAAGGCTTTGTAGCGGCGGAGTACAATACGCCATTCAGCATCGGAGCGACGGAGGCGGACGGGGCGGGCAGAACGAGAAAGAGAGGGAGGGCTGAATTCCTCCGAACCCCCTGGAATCAGCAAGAGATAATTACATAGTTGAGGCGAGAGTGCGTCACAAAACACAAAAGAGACGGAGGAAAGATGACAGAGAGGGAAGGGCACTGGAAAAGCTACAGAGAAGCAGGAAAGATTCGAAATTACAGGAGGAGAGAAACGCCAAAAGACAAGGAAAGAGCGCCATGTAGGCGAGACTCTTGGCTCTCACAGGTGTGTGTGTGATTAAGCAGACAGTGTTTTATTAAAAGTTGGTCACCTCTGATACAGTAGTTACATATTTATGATAAGATTATCAATATGGGAAGTATGTCAAGATATTCAGTTGTGGGAAGTAATTTACTCAAGTACTGTACCTGAGTACATTTTCAAAGTATTTGTACTTTACTTGAGTTATTCTACTTTATAATATCACACGTTTACTCTACTACATTTATTTGAATGCTAGTTTCTGTGCAGATTTACATGCACACACATAAAAGACCATTTTTATAGATTAAAGGACCCAACACTATAGGGCTGCAAGTGAAGATCATTGTCATTTTCAATTGATCCTCAGAGTAACCTGTCGATTAATCATGTGTCTGTGTCTGAACAACAGTTCTTAACCCCAAATGTATAAGACAAAAAAAAGCAGGAAAATCTTGCTTTTTTGGCATTTTCCCTTAAAAACTGACTTCATGATCATCAAAAGTGCTGCTGTTGAATCTCATGTTGATTAACTAATAATTTCAGCTCCAAAACAGTTTATAAATTAGTTGAAACTAGCATTGACCAGCTACAACATTAAAATGCTGCTTACATATTAATGCAACGATGAAAATAAACCACGTCTTGTCTCGTTTAGTTGGTTGATAACGACATTCACTAGCCTCCGTCATTAACTATGTGGCTTGTTCTGAGTGAAATAGCACCTCTGCTCTTTAAGTAAAAGATTTATGAATGTTGTGTTTTTAGAAGAGGTGGTCTTTATTTCAGGCTAGGTGGACCACCTCTGATAAAAAAAACACTGCAGGACACTGACAGGGGTCATGAGTAAAAGGTTTGAATTTCTCTTCCAGCTCTGCTGATTTTAATGCAACATTTTCATTGGATTCCACACATGTAAGATATGTTTATTATTCTGGTTTCGGCGGAGAGGTTTTATGGTCAAAGTGCCCTTTCTGGGGCTTTTTCCATGCTGTCAAGAGTAGAAGTATCCAGGGAAACTGAATTCTCATCAGGAATGAAAAAAGGATGAATTTTAAGATATTTATAAAAATGTCAAGGTGCAGTTTCTGCGTGTCAGACTGCTGTCAGGGTTGAAACTTGGGGATTGTTCTGCCTTTACAAGTCAGTCGCAATGCTGCATTATTCTAAAGCCTTTCAAATGGTGTCGACAGTGTTCATAGGTTACTGTGTGTGTGTGTGTGTGTGTGTGTGTGTGTGTGTGTGTGTGTGAACTCTCTGTTCCTGTCCCATCCTCAGTATTCATCTCTTTTGATTCCACACACACACACACACACACACAGGACATTGTCTGTCTCTTTAATGTAATTTTTGACTAAAACAACTGTAACAGCTTAGTCAGTCGCGCTGATTTAAAACACGACTGTAACACACACCTCACATTATTATTTTTTTTCTCTTTTGTTTGTCCTACCTTGTCCTTTCATCTATCGTTTCTTTCTTTCTTTTCTTTCTGTCTCTCTCTTTCTCTTTTCAAGGAGCCCATTAGCCCATTTTTTCTTTCATTCATTTTCTATATTAACTTAAACTGCTCAGTGCAACCTATACATTAACCCACGCACGCACGCACACACACACACACAAACACGCACACTTAACACCATTGGCCCAAAGTGACAAATCTGTTTAATAATGCACCACCTGGAGCACGGCACTCTATCTCCATCTCTCCTGCTCGCGCTCTCTCTTTCACCAACCCTCACGCTCTCTCTCTCCTCCACACACACACAAACACACACACACACTAATCATTCCCTCCGGCTGTATTTTAGTGCTGTACTTTGTTATAGTCTTATTCTCAAAGGTACTGCTGCCGTGTGCGCGACAGCCCGGCCCATAAAAAAAAAAGGTGTGTGTCCCCGGTGACACACAACCGTCTTTGTGCCGTATGGCTTAAGAGACACTGGAAGTATAGAGTAGACTCTCTCCTCCACCTTCTCTCTTTGCATCCCTCTTTTATCTCTTTTTTTTATTTCTGCTCCACCTCCCAGTCCTTATCCGTGCAGATTTCCCTTCGCTCTCTTCCAACGCATTGGATTCCCCCCACAGCACCCACACCCCCACCCCCTCTTGTTTTTTTTTTTTTTTTATTCACAGTGATCCCCTACAAGCGTGTAACCAGGGAGGAAAAGAGGAAGACGATGAGGGAGAGAAAGAGGAGCAGGGAGACGGGGGAGAAAAATGAGAGGGAAAAATAGATTCCCTCTCATAAATAAACAGCTTTTGCTTGCAACCCAAACGGAAAGCTTAGCGGAGTGGTGGAGGGGAGGGGGTGAGGAGGGAGGGGAGGATGCGAGGAAAGAGGAGGAGGAGGGATGAGGGGGTGAGAGTCAGTGAAGGAAAGAAAAACATTGGCACTCTGCCCGGTGAAAATAAGCAAAAAAAAAAAAACAAGGAATTAAATCTCTTTTGTGTTTGTGACTGATGGATGCTCAAAGTGAAGCCAAAAAAAAAAAAAAAAAAGCAGACAATGCATAACCAGAGGCCAAGTGAAAAACTGACCAATCAGAGTGAGAGTTTGCTTTTGCAAGGATCACTTCAATAGGTCAAATTGAAGCTGTGTAGGACCAGAGGCTATCTGTGAATGAAATCATTACTCTTTATAGGTTTAATATTGTCGACATGATCGATAAGATGCATTTTGGTTGACTGTGCTGTACAAGCATGCATGAATGTGAACATTATTTTTGGTCTCAAAGGAATTTTTTATTGTTCCACGGTCTAAAATATAGCATTTTCTGAATGAGATTTGGCATGAAAACAGCCAAATTTAAACATGCTGAATGGCAGTACAAAATATCGACTGTCAGCAGCTTCATTCCAGAAAATATCCGAACGAGCTTTCAGAAACCTGCATTGGTCACACTGCAGAGAGAGAAAAATATAGAGAGGATGAGAAGGAGAGCTAATGAATTATGGGTGGCCTGTGAATAGAGAGAGAGAGGTCTGTGCTCTGTCGCTCTCTTCCTCCTCCTGGGTTATGGAAGTGTCACGCTGCGAGTGTTGCCATGCAGATGGTGACCCTGGAGTGTTGCAAAAGGGAGGGAAGAAAAAGCGGAGCGAGCTCAAGAGAAAAATACGAGAAAAGAGCGACAGAGGGTTGTTTTTTTTTTTTTTGTTTTAAATGCAAACTGTCTTGACGGAAGAGAGCAGGAAGTAACGCTGACTGACTGCAGACGGCTGACAGTCGTCATTCATCACAGTCGTGATCACTGTCAACACAGATCGACTGGTTTTGGTTTATGAAGAGCAATACCAGCAGCTGCCTAATCGAACTATAGACGACTAATGTTGTATTGATCACTTCAGCAATATAGTATGTATAATCAATCAAACTGGATTACTGCATGATGGAGGAAGACAACCCTTTGTTTGTGTCACCTTCTTTTTCAAAGAAAGGTCCTTGTTTGTCAGTTAAACTACATACGGAAAGGGTGACGATCAGGGGTCAGAGGCCACTGGAGATAAACCAGAGCAGGAATAAAGAAACTTCTCACATGCAGTTCATGCCAAGAAGGGACTCTGTCTGTCTCGTACACTCAAACATTTTGTGTCTAAAAGGGAACAGAGCAGCAGGGTGGAGTCCAGCTAGCGGGAATACTGTGTGATGTAACAACCAGAGCTGATTTGTGCCAGAATCTGAGTTGTCATGTGAATGTCTGTGTGAATGAAAGGAAACCCCCCCCCCCCCCCCTCCTTAACAACTTTGTACTAAACATTAAAGAAAAAAAGTTCAATTACCACATTAAATACTCTTAAAATGATATAATCTTTTCCCTCATTAAAAAATCCAGAATGCCAGTTGTATGCTGGCCCACGACTGGCTCTAAACTAGTTGTGAGGTCACAGATCATGCTTGTAGGTACACGCCTTAAACTTTAAGGTGAGCGCAGAGAAACTTTCCCACAAACATCATTCTGCACAGTGAAGCTGAAACATCCAAGCGAAAGAGCAAGAATGACAGAAAACAGTTTTGAGTGGAGGGAGACTTTAAGTAATGGAGCATCGCAGCGGTTTAGAGCTTCACCATCAGTGGCTCATTCATCAGCTGCTTGGCTGCCAGCTGACTAGTAACATCCAATCATATACAGTTGCCTTTTTAACCTGACACTAACTACTCTGCTGATACCCTCATGTTAATGCTGCTTGCTGCTGCCGCACCCCACCACCCCGATCTCCTCTTACTCCTCCTTACTCTATCCAGTGTCTTTATATGTGATTTTAAAGTGCATAATCATTGTTGTTGCTCATATTCTTTAAGAAATCCCTCAAACACCTGAACCTTTGCCACCAAATCACGCTGCATTTGCTATAAATGATCACTTTCTTGACATGAGAGTCTCTGGCTGAACGCTGTGAAAGTGAAGTCAGTCAGTTCAAAATGTAAAGTTGGTCCAAAAACTGAGCAAAAAACAACCAGGAATAACATTTTAGACATAATTATGCAGCTTTATCATGCAGTGTTAACTTCATTTTGATATTTAGTTTTTACATTTTATCTCTAAAACTCAGCACACGGTGATTTCTTATGACACATGATACATTTTTAAAATGCATTCTGTAACTCTGGATGCTCTGCCATCTTTGTTGTAGTTTAAACATCATTTTAACAAACTCCTGCTAACAATGTATTTAAATGTGTGGATTTAAACTCTAAAGAAATTCTGCTCTACCTTAGCACAAAATGATCAATAACTCAGCGATTACTTTATCATGTGCTTCAACTTTGGAAATTTGAGGCTTTCAAAACTCACTGTTGGAGTTTTTAGAAACTCAGTCATCAAAAGACATTTCGTGCCCAAAGAGGAAGTGACAAGGCAGTATTCATGTTGCAACATGTCCCTCATTGACACATTGCACAGTGCACGCTTCAATCTGTGCACTGATTGGCTAACTCACGGACATGTGACTTTGTTATTTATGGAAGCTAAGCATACATGTTGACGGTGTTTCAGCTTTTCTTTGACATATAAGTCATATACTTAATATATTTTACATTAAAGTGACATTGTTACAATTAAACTTCTACTTCAGTTTATTGATTATATATAGGGATGGACAAAATAATTGAAACACCTCAAAGCTTCTTTTTATTTTGTCCACCTGCTGTACTTCTCACTAAAGGACTGTTGATTTGTACACAATGGCTTCACTGCAACTCGACAAAGTTTTACAGCAGCCCAGTATGGAGAAGTGCGTTGTCTTACTTCTGCTTGACCTGGCCAGATTAGGCTATTGACAACCAAAAAATTGGATAAAGATGAAAATGTCAAGAGCGGCGAAAAGTAAAGTAGCGAGGAGCAGGAGAGACGCAGGAGGAGACAGACGGTGGTACTGCAGCTGCAGAAACAGTGTGTGTTTCATGGGAGTGGACTGTTGCTTAATGTTCTGCACACAGTCAGATGACTGGAGAAACAGCCCTGGAGCAATCATGGTTGATACACTGTGTGTGTGTGTGTGCATGAGAGAGAGAGATGTATATGAAGTGGGAAGCAGAAGCCATGCTTCCCCTTGAGCTCCGTGTTAAATATATTGAGGTTCTTCATAAGCACATTTAAAGGAAAGATTCACAGTTTTTGAGGTATGTGTTAAAGTAATAGTCAGGTCCCACCTTAAGTATTGTAAGAGGTTTTTCTTGCTGTAATCATTCCCTCTGTTCATACTGGCCATTAAAAGATCCATTCTCAATGTGCTTTCAATGTAAGTGATGGGGGATAAAATACACAGTCCTTGTTTGTATTTCAAAGTTTATCTGAAGCTAATATGAGGCTTTGGCAGTCTGAGTTAGAGAAACTCTGAATGTACTTTTTCACCAAAAAAGGATCCCATCACTTAAGTGTAGGAACGGATGTTTTAATGGTCAGTGTGAACATGAGGAATGTTTACAGCAAGAAAAAAAACCCTTTTCAATGTTCATTTGAGCACATGACTATTGTTTTAAGACAGAACTGTGAACATTTCCTTTCAAGTCATGCACAAAAAAATGTTTTTTATCATTTTGGGGGACATCGCCTTACTTTAATTCCCTGGAGACCTATCCCAACTTTAACCATAATCACTGCTTTACATGCCTAAATCCAAGCTTTCTCTTTTTGTTGCCAAAATGTGCGTGCACAGATTTATGTCCCCACAATATAATTAATACAGCTACACACCCTGAGCAGGAGCTGCAGATCCTGCCCTTGCAGCCCTCAGTATACAGTATGTCTGGCTTTCTTTCTCGGAACCTTGCTTATTTGTGTCTTTTTCTTTCCTTCTCTCTCAGGACCGTGTTGCTACTGTTTTAAACAAAGCATCTTCAAATCTTTTGTGTGCCTCCCTTTGACATAATCCTGGTGTCTGTTGCCGTGGTTACACTGTCTTAATGTGCCATTGATGTGACTGTATGTATTAAAAGCATCACTGACTCCCGGCAAAACTTTAAATGTGTTTCTCTCTCTCTCTCAACTCTGCGACTGTCGTGTTTTCTTTGTGTGTCAAACAGAGAACACAAGTGCACTTGTCTGTGCCACTTTGTTATTGATAGCATTTCAGTGATAGTGGATTATTTTTGGATTGCAACTGATACTGATATCTTGTGCTATTATTCACTATCTTTCAATTTAAATTTCAATATTTTCATGCCATTTCCCCGTGTGTAGAATCCTTTGAAAAAGCAATTTGAGCAATCATGGCACACTGAAAGCTCTCCATTAAAACCAGTAGAAATGATGTACTTGTGTGTTCTCTGATCAAAATGTGGAATTGGAATCAAATCAGGGCGTCCACTAGACAACCGGTCTATCATTAATAAGATCTGCATCGAATGCGTAATCAAAACAGTTCTATCAATGTAATCTTTAGTGTGTGTGTGAGGCGTCAGTGTGTTATTATTCCAGTCTGTGTCATAGCTTGTGGCTGTATACAAACTGAATGTGCAGGCAATGAGCTCCACCACAGCGACATTATGACAACATTTCATCTCATCCCCTCGACGCCGCGCTTTGGAAGATGACGGTAATTTGGACGAGATGTTTCGAGGCCTTGGGTTCCCCCCCCCCCCCCCCCCCCTCCGCTTGCCGTCGGTCCCCAGTGCACTGCAACATTAAAGCGAGACTGGAGCGTGAACGTATGGCCGGCTATTAAATGGCAATCACACACAGAAGAGCTCTTTTATAAACGAACACATTTCTGCTTAATAGCTCTTGGAGCAGAGTCGTCCAAATATGACATTTCGAATAAAAGCCCTCAGAACACCAGCGCCTATTAAAATCTTTGCTGAAATCTATCAATTTGTCAGTTTTTTTATGCGATGTGGGTCAGAATGAAATCTGGATGTCCCCATGAAATTCTCAGCTTAGTTATGTGATCGCGCTTTTAAGATTACGTGAGTTGTACAGAGCATCAGGAATGTCTGGCATCCTCTAATAGTGTCACGCACAGTTAACTCGCCGTACATCTCCGTGGTCGATGTTCCAGGCCGCTTGCTGCACCAGCTATGCCCGGTGGCAGCACTGCTATCTAGGAAACCTTGCGAGCCTTCTCTGCTCTGTGTCCCGAGATTACTGGAACCTCTCGCCCCCTAATGGCTGCTTGAGGGTGGAGTTAAGGCCATCAGCAGGCTCTCTGCTCGCCCCTGGGAGTCCCACTCCACCCTGCCCCATTAATTTCAAGTGCTACTCATATCCTTGGCCCCCTTACTTTCCATCTCTCAGCCCCCTCCCTCCTTCCATCATCACCTTCGTGTGCCCAGCCCAATCTCGACACTCTCCTGGCTCATTTTGAGCTGTAATTGGACAGGACTCCCGGGGGACGGTCGTCAGCACGCCCCAGTGCCTCACGTCCCATCTCCAGAGTGGAAACGCGCCCGGCCATGGTCGATAAGCAGTGCTCCTCGTCAGTCCAACATTCCCTACTCTGCTAACTTTCAATGGGCAGAATGACTGGGCTTCACTTTTAAACAAGTGTACTCCAGCAGTCCAGAATAGGCCCACATCAAGATATGAACCTCTGCCTGCCCCGCCTTTTGTGAAGAACCCCTATAGCAAAGCACACTGCAGAAATCTCTCGTCTTGACAAGTTATTTCCTAAAAATATTTTTTTAATGCAGGTGAAAAGATCTGCCAGTGCAACAAGAATGTCTCCACCTGTTTCCAATGCAAATTAAAGATTTCAAGTGTTTGTTTTATTGACTCTAATGCATTGACTGGCCTCATTGTGTGTTGTTTTACGAAGAAGACAAACTTACGAGAACATTCTTAAAACAAGTTGATTTCTATTGAAAACACATTAGAATATCCTTCTTGCATTAGAATTTATTTTTACTTGCTTAAAGAAAAAAAAGATTTTAGGCAGAAGTGACTGGAGAAGATGCAGATTTTTGATGAAATTTGATTTCAGAGAATACTTGAAACAAGTTATTTCCTTTTGAAACAGGTGGAAATAATTTCTTTCCTTGTTCTGTGAGAATAAGACTAAACATGCAATTCAAGACAAAAATGACTTGATAAAGATATTTTTGTAGTTTTTAACTGTTTATGAAGAAATAAATAGAGTGAACCTCATCAAAGTAGCTTTTGCTTAATTATAGAGCATACTTCATAAAGAGTTTATAAGTTGTAACTAATGGTTAATGAGCCAAAAAGTGAGGTTACACTAAAGGAGGATGAACACCAGCCAAAGGGACTTTTCCACAGCCTGGTAACCAAAACACTGTTTTTATAATAATACAAATATAATAAAGATAAATATTTATTTAGAGATGATAAACTCTTAATAAAGTATGATGTATAAGAACTTGGCATCTGAAAAATTGCATAAGTGCATAAATATGTGAGTGATGTCCTGCATTTTCATGCCAGAAAACACCTTATTACATTTATCCACACTAATATGATCCTGCCGTCCGTCTCTCACCACTCACCATTGAACACAGACAGTTCAGCCCGGTCTCTTCAATCTGCGTACAAAAAACAAACTATATAACACTTTAAAGTTGTGTAACCGCAAACCGGACATCTTCCAACGTCACATTTTACTGTATTAACTGCCTAAACCTAACCAACGACGTTAAATGACACACAAAAAGGTTAAAAATGCAGCATTACATAAGCTTATCACAAAATTGGACTTTGGCATATGCGCTGCACGCAATTTGAAAGAGTAAAGTCGTGTTATTTGTACGCAGATTGTGAGACCAGGTTGGACGGTTATATATCTGCTGGTGGTGTGTTTGGATCTCTCCCCGTGCCAGCTTTCCCTCGAGCAGCATTTGTGCTGGTAATCTGTTAGATGAGCCCATCTCATCAGAGGCAGAGGAACATTTGGAACTGCGAACAGAGAGGCAGGATAACACCCTAAAAGCTTCCTGCTCCTCTCTTATTGCCCACAGCTCAATCCCAACTATCTCAAATCTCTCTCCTTATCTCCTCTCCTTTATTACTGAAGCTTGACGGGCACCTGACAGTTGAGAAAAATGGCCTAAATTGGGGCTGACCCAAGCGTCGTCGGCTGTCAGTGTATACCTGCAGCTCCCCCCAGAGGCTGGGCCCACTCCAGATGAAAAATGCTTCAATGAGCGTGTTTTTGAAATTTTGCCTTGATGATAAAGTTAGTTTCTTTGTCTCTGCCCGTCTGTTCATGCTGTAGAGCCCTCAGACAGTCTCAAAACATCCCGTTTTATATAATCACTCTCACTGCTGACCTGTCCTCTCACCAGCTCTGCAACAATTACAGCTGAATACCTGATGTGTGTGTGTGTGTGTGTGTGTGTGTGTGTTTGCCTGTTACCAAGTAGAAAAGAGAAGAAGGCAGGCAGCGAAAGTGTGTGTCAGAGCTGTATTGGCATTCACACGCCAGCGGATGAAAGCGGCGCCGCCGTTAATAATTGAAAGAGTACTTAACGACAGGAGCGCTGCCCTCGCAAGACAGCTTTTAATAACCAGGAAGGTTTCATATTTCTAGTTCTCCTCTTTTTCATCTCTGCCCCCTCCCCTCCACCGCCGCCTCCCCCACCTCCTGCCCGCTCCTCTCTTCTTCTTTAGAAGCTTTCTCAGCTCTATTCACCGGAGCAAAGGAACGCCTCTGAAGAAGTATCTGTCTGCCTTTTAAAAACATAGCTGAAGAAAAGGTGTGTGTGTCTGTGTGTGTGTATTTACACTATTAAAGTGGGGCACATTGTGTTGGATGGATAGCGTACCATGCCTATTGACAGGGAAGTCTATTTATTACGTGTTCCACATTATCCCCCTGTCCCTGCTGTCTAGTTGAGAGATATGTATTTGTTTATGGAGGCGCTTCGTCTCTACTCTTAATGCGCTTGCCGCTCACCCTCATTAATTCACTTGATGGTCTTTGATTTGCCGGGCATCACTAAGTCGCATTAAGAAATGTATTTCCCAGCTCTTACTTAACGACGCTTCCAGAACGAACGCAATTAAATGCACATTTAAATGCTCGAGGTTTCCCTCTAAATTCATGAGCAGAGACAGGCGCTTGATTAGCGCCCCGCAGAAAATTAAGCAGCCGCGGAAAGGTGATGCTGAGCTTTTTGGTGAATGCCACCTTCCTTACTGCACTTTTCTTTTTGATGGCATCGCTCTCGTCCTGATAATAGGAAGATAATAAAGGCTTTTGCTGTCATAATTTATTTGGAGAACAAGGTCATGGCAAGCTGTTCTCCAACAGGTGGGGCTATATGTGATTTCATGCATGATTTCAATCTATTCTGAGTTTCAAAATATTCACTCATGGATTTGTTTTCTACACATGATTGATTCTTTTAAAGCGTCAGGTCACCGAAGTTATAGAAACAACACATGTTCTCACTCAGGCCTGTTGGAATTTAGCCATGCAGGTAGTTTGGTTTCATTTGCCCAAGAATGTGAATGAAAGTGAAGTTTTCTGCACAGCATTGTGTCTTTTCAGAGCGTCCTGTCTGCTGTGGATAATCCACAGACCTCGCTGTGGACAGTTTTTATAGGAACTTTGTCTTCAGTAGAAAGTAGTTCCGATGGAGAAAAAAAAAAAAAAAAGAAGTTTGACAGTGAAGTCTGTGGATTGTCCAGAGTAACAGGAACACTGTGATTCTGAAGAGAGATGTTGCTGTTGAGTTTTCAAAGGTAGCTTTTTCAGTCTATTCACCTACATTGTATTTGGATGGTGGCAGGAATCTGTTGTGTTGTGGAGGGACTGCAGTCTATTCCAGTATACACTGGGTCCTTGCCAAAAAAAAAAAAAAAACACCCTTGAAATGTCCCCGGTCTATCTGAAAGTGCAACAGACACTCATATTCACACACTCTGGGTAAACTAGAGTCTTTGGTCCACCTGTCTGGAATAAAACGGAACTTTATGAGAAATCCGGAGTAAAATTAAACATTAGCTCTCACATAAATAAACATTGGCATCAGTTAGAGAATATTTTAACCCACCTTAACGCTTATTTAACTCAGATCAACCACAGAAGGCAGCTCCTCAACAGCTGGACTTTTACAGTCGTGTACTGACATTCAGTATGTAGGCACTTGTGGTATGACATCTGACACTCATGGCTATACCATAAAACACTGCTCCAACCGGCTGTATGTATAAAAACAGTGTGGTCAGTGAACGACTGCATGAATGAATGAATATGTAGAGGTTGTTAATACATTTTATTCATTCATTCTGTCTCTCATGATGGCATTTTCCCCCCCTAATTTGTGTTCACTCATCTCATTTGCATGTATCCATACCTCTTGAGCTCTGCAGCTGAATGGGCCTAATTGAATAGTTGATCACATATTAATCTAATTAGTCTGGTTCAGTCGTGGTCATTGTGCGCAGAATTCATTTCTTCTGTCTTGTTATTGTGTTCTCTCAGGCCGGAGGCTGTCAGTGGCCCCAGATGGTTTACTGAAGCTAGCGCCACTGATCTAACTGGGAGCTTCTCCTTTTGTCTCTGGATCAGACCTCCATACTGCACTCTGATCACAGCTGTGACAGAAAGAGAGAGAGAGACAGCAGAGTGGAAACAAGGGATCAAGAGGTGGTGAGAGGAAAAAAAAAAAGTTAGGGAGAAAAAGAAGAAAGAAAGAGGCAGAGAAAGATAGGACCATTACCGTCGAGGGTGATCATCGCCATATCCGAGTTTTCCATGAAAAGGCAACAAGTGGAGCCTAATGGGAAATATGCAGATGTATGCAAATGTGTGTTGGATGGGTCGCCCAGAGGCCCAGTGGGAGATTAAAGCTCTTTGGGATGGAGAGGGCTGTGAAGAAGACGAGCACTATGAGCTCAATGCTGCCATATTAAACAGTGACAGTCAACTGTGGACCCAAAGTAGGCCTTGTTTTCTTGCTCATCACCATCAGTCTCACATACTAGATTCGTGCTGATGGTAGCAGACTTTAAAGTGATCTGTCAAACCATATTGGTGACTACATATGTGACCTATTTTATAAGAAATCGTCATATTCACAACGGTGAATTCCTTCAATTTGATAGTATCTTTGTGGAGACGGGGGCCCAGTTCTTTCATTGTCTTACTGCGATATCGGATGTGGTTACCGCTCTCTACACGGGGCCCCTCCAGGGCCTTCCATGTGGATTTGATGGATGAGATCCCAGGGCCGCCAATTCACACTCTTTCGCAGGTTGATCGGCCCAAAGTGACAACAGAAAGAGAATGAGGCAGAGAGGCAGAGGCAGTTAAGGCCTCTAGCCTCCAGCTCACCGCCATTCACGCTCCACTTCCACATTTGATCCACACCAGTCTCTCAACCTGAGTCTGCAGCTGCTGGGACGAATATGTTGCCGAGAAAGTTACAGATGTAAGGCATCCAGGGTTACAGAGGTAAAAGTCATTTTTACACATAGACAGTGTTAGTAGACTGGGAGGTGGTCCGACTCTTGGATGGACGGGAAACTCTTGTCAAAATATGAGCAATTACATTAGAACATATCTGTTTGCTTAATAAAAGTCTAACATACATAAAAATTAAAGAAGAAAAGTAAATGCTGACTTCAGTGGAGCATTTTGGTAAGAAACGCCAGACTTAACATCCTAAATTAAGTTAAATAACTAACGTTTATATACAATCTGCGTTTGGCATTGTGTTATGGCAAATAAAACATGTTAATCTGTGCTTGCAAGGTTAGGAAACTAAAACAATCATTGTTTCCAGTCTGTTGCATTAAAACTGAACATGCTACACGCTCATCCACGTTGTGATCGCCACACCTTTGGTATTTGTCATTGCATGTAAATTAAATCATATGTTGCAGAATTGACATGAACGTAATTCCCGGGGATACTGAGCTGTTCCATTTCCGGCCATCTGTGAGATTTCCACTATGTGGCTGGCTGCCATTTTTGGCTACAATGTTATGACTAAAGTACTGTATATTGCAGCTCTATACATGGCCTCTTTGTCTTAAAGCAGGCCTGTATCGGCAGGTGTTAAGTGTCAAATGTTCACATCCTTCCAATGGTATTTGGCAGCATCATAAATCTACAGTTTACTGTTAAACATACCATTCCTGCTCTGAGAGTGCTTATAAATCAATACCCTTGACGTTTGCAACCTCACCCTCCCCAGACTTGAGAAAGACTCCCACATGCAGTGGTCAGTGGTGGTTGAAAAACTGTAAACTGTATTTAACTGTACAATGTTTTGGTCCTCAGAGCTTAATCAAGTATATGTTCAAGACAAGGAGAGAGACCATGAAGTGTCTGGGTTATCACGGGTCAATTGCGGCTCTCTTAGTCTCGTTCTCTTGAACCCTATTAGAGCAGAGCAGGGACGATGCTCTGTTTAATCCTTGTTTCATGTTGGTCGTTAGCCTGGCAGTATTAACATAATACATTCATACTAGGAAAGCTGTACGGACCTCTATGTGTCGGGCTTCCTGCTGTTTAAATCTCCAACAGACACAAAGAGACAGACGGCACAGCTGGACTTTAACGCCCACGTAAATTCCCTTTATGCCTCGCCACAGATTACCTTCCCTCTCTGAACTTTCCTTAAGGCTCTCTGTTCGGTTTCGTGTCATTTGCTGGGACTTCAGCGGAGATGCTCCTTCTTAGGGAATGACTTTGTTGGGAACTGTTCTTGACAGTGGAAATAACCTTGGCTCGCTCGTCTTTTTACTTTCCCTTTTATTTCGCTTATTCTGTCACACTCAGCTCTGCTCTCTGAGCCTCGACTTTCTTCCACATCACACACCAGTTGTATCGGGATGAAGTGAAACAAGATGTGATCAGCCTAATGTGATTCTCATGTATCAACAGACTCTTGCCTTGTCTGTTTATAACTTACATAACCACTTTCGTCTTCTCAAACAACGCCAGGCCTCATTTTTCCTACTTTCAGGGCATGTTGTCATAAAGTGGGACGCCTCCACTGTATCCATGGAGAAAACCAAACAGTGATGATTGTGCTACGAGCCCAGGTTCAGGCATGGAGCCAGCCTCTGATTAAAGCTATTACTTCATAACTAGGCACTGCTGTTTTCTAGGAAAACTCAGAGCATGACATATACCAATAAAGAAATCTTTACAAGAGCTAATAGTGTGGGGGATTGTCAAGCGGACGAGAGGTGCTTCAGTATGAGTGTGTGTTTCTGTGTGTGTGTGTGTGTGTGTGGGTGTGATAAAGGCTGACATCCCCTGGGCTTCAGACCACTCTGTCTGGACGTGCTCTTGCAGTGCTGCCTTCTTTAATGGTATTCCTCTGCACATATACCCTCCATCACATCCATCCATCCTTTCATCCCTTCATTTGTCCCTTACTTCATCCTCTCCGCTCAGCCTGCTTGAATTACATGGACGTTCACTGCCTTGCTGGTTGTCCAACTGTAATCAATCCAGCACTGCTGGGTGGTTTGAATGGGAACAATATTCTGTAACAATTGAATTAAGGCTTTTAACCTTGTGCTTTTTGCTTTGTGCTTTTCCTCAGTTCATTTATTTGTTTCCCTGCAGTTACAATAGCTTCCTTTCCACCCAAATACTCCTGGAAGTTATCTATCGGATTTTAATGCCTGAATGGAGAGCCTGAAATTTTTATAAAACTTACTCATTACTTATAAAAAAGTTTTAACATTTGCTCGAGGAAGAGAGGGGTTTTGTCAATAAAGAAGTTACGCAATAAATGTCAAGGGGAACTACATTTGTCAAATAAATGACATTGTGACATTTACAGTAAGCTTTCGGTAGAATGATTGTCCACTGCAACTTCCCCACAAATGTCACCCCGTGTTGTTGTTCATTTAGCTTTACAGTGACAGGTTCACTTCTGATTCTTAAGTGAATTGAATTAGCTGTTACATGTATTTAAATATAATGACCACTGGCTTCTCTTGACCTATTTTCTAGACCTTGTGTGGGACTCACAATATTTTGAACTGTTAGAATAAACCTATTGTTTCTGCATTTCAATGATTTCCAGCGTTGGAAAGTAAGTATATTAGCTGGGTACTGTATTAAACTTTGTGGTATTTTACCTAAAGATTCCTGCAGATGTATTAAGACATATAAAAACACTCTGCTGATATTGTTTTACACACTTACCACTTTAAAATCCTTTATGACAGATTAGATTCAACTTCATTGTCGTTGCACATAGTACAAGTACAACAAAATGCAGTTTTGCATCCAACCAGAAAGTCCAAATAGTAGAATAAGGCGCTGATGAGGCATATTTACAGGTGAGAGTATCTGTGATATATGGTTATATAAATATGAAATATATACAGATAATCTATATACAGACATCTTCTCCTTCTCACTCATAAATTCCAGAATCTTCAGGCTTCTGGTTTCCACATCACATTTGAATAAGTTGAATATTGGACCAGGATTGGTTACCTAACTAGCTGTGATGTCACAAACCCTGATCGTACAGTAGGCCCACCCTTAAAAATCAGACTTTCGATGAGCTCAGAGAAACTTTCCACTTTCAGCAGCTGAATTTGAAAACAGCCTTCTATCGCACATACATCATTCTGCACAGTGAAGCTCAAACATCCAGCTGAAGCAGCAAGAAGAAAAACATAGTGGAGGGGGACTTTAAGTATGCCACGTTATACTTTGTACATTTTACTCTGACATCTGTTGTTACTTTGCAGATTAAGAAAACATAAGATCATCTTATAAAATAAGATAAATTGTTATAGATTAAACTTCCCAATAGTATGTAAAGTACTTAAAATCCATCTTGAGCTGCTAAAATACTGAATACACTGCTCAAATGGCAATGCATGGTCTTATTACTTTTCATAATTGAAGTACATTTTGCATTTTTACATTTTATTCGGCAAAGCATGGCTTTCACTTGTGAACAAGTATTGTTCAGAATGTTTTTCCCCTGGTTTGGAAAGCATGAAATATGGCAATGCTGCTGTCCCTAAAGAACAAGCAGCACTTATTAAACTTAGAACCCTTTTATCTGTTTCAATACAGCATGGGAATGCACCTAATTCTCATTTTGCAAACTTTCAAAAGCTATATCATTCACTTGACATTTGGATTTCAACAATGCAAATGTTAAAGCCACGTTGTGTCTTTCCTTTTTTTTTATCGTGGGGCAACACTCCTTTATCACAAAACCTACAACATGAGCTCTTTTGTCTGCTTGTCATTTGTTTGGCACTTTCCTTCCTCTCAGCTGTGGTTATCTAACTGTACGCAGTCTCCTGCATGTGAAATTGAGCAAGCCCACTAGAGACGCTCTCATAGGGTCTGGAGTGGGACTTGTCCACCAAGTGGGGCTAATTATGCAAATCCCTGCCTCATCCTCATTGGCCGGGGTCAAAGCTGTGATATTAATGATTAAGGAGCAATAGAGTGACAGCAGGAGGAGAAGAAAAAGAGGGATGATGTGGGAGTCTAAAGGATTAGAGGGAGAAGCTCCTTTTCCACATACTACACCCCATGTACTGTAACACATGCACACATACACATAGGTATATGTATGTGTGTGTGTGTGTGTGTGTGTGTGTGTGTGTGTGTTCATTTCTCCTCTTTGGTCTTCCCATGTTCTTGCATTTCTGGGATGTTCAGCAGGGGGAAAGAATCAAGCCCTTTATCTCTCAGCAGTCAACACTTTCCGTTTCCACAGCGACACGCTGCTGCGTAGCTGCAGCATCTGGGTTGTATCCGTAGCGACCCCGGAACCCTGACAGGCCCTAATCTAAAGTCACAGGCCGCAGCGGGACCGATTCTGCTCTCTTTCTGTGTGTATGATCTTTTACTTCTACTCTCAAGAGGACTAAATACCTCCATAGAGAAAAAAAAAAAGATGAGCACATATCTTCAAAGTAGAGAAATTTACTGAGCCTCCTTATGGGGATTAGATTTAGGATTAAAGTGATGAATTTAGTTGAGGTTAAGGTGAAAAGAAGAATGTTAGAATAATTATTTGAGAACTGACTTGTTAGTAATATACCTGTTAAATAAAGACAGTATGTGTCCCCTTAAGTTGTTGGCTCACTGATTCGTATCAACACTACTGAGTGTAGGTTTCGTTCTAACACTTTAGCACATACTATTTTTAATGATAACACCATCTCAAAGAGAGAATGAGAAGTGTTAGTGGCTCTCCAGCTAAATGTAATGGAAGTTAGCTTGAAATTCTTCAGATTCTATATAATAGTAATTATAATAATCAAATTATAATTAAAATTCAGTAGGTTTAAGTGAGCACTCATGAAAAGGAGTTTATGGATAGATGTGAGCTAGTTAGCTAAACTGTTACATTTGTAAAAAACAAAAACAAAAAACTGCTAAACTGTACAAGTTATTCTTCTTCCTGCAGCATTCTTTAGCCATTACCAGCTTCAACAGTATTACCACCACCAGGAAAACCAAGACAGACACAAATTTGTGATGTGGTTAACTGAGATGTATGTGACCAAGTGTAAGCAAAAACACTTTAAATTGCATCTGGATTTTAGCTGGATATGAGGAAATTCTAACATCTAACAAAGAGTCTCCTCTCTTAGTTCTGATAATGCTTGTAGTGTTTGCAAGGATCTCTGGAGGCCAACGTGACGTCAACCGGACAATATCATTCATTATCTTCACAGAAAGTCACTTATGAATTAAGAAGTAGACTCAAATAAGTTGTTTTTAAGAGGAACTCCAGAGCTACCAGGAAAAAGTGGCAAAGATTTTTTATATTATTAGTACTACAAAAGTAATTTGAGTGACAGCTTAAGACCAAAATGTCTGATGGATACATGGATATCTTTGGTTTACTTGTTTACCAAAGTGCCAATTTTCAAAAAACGTGCTTTTTCTAGTCATTTAGGGCATACATTTCATCACAAGCTCAGTATTACAAACACCTGTATTTGTAGTCTGAGCGTGGTAGAACATGTGTTCGCAGATGTGTGTGATTATTTTTAATAGTCCCCTCCCTTGGATACTTAAGGGCGTCTACGTCTCAGTTAACGAGTGTGTAATGTGTTTTCTGCACAGCTAAGTCATGCAGGGCTCGAGTGCTGCGGTATTGGATCTCTGAGTTAGCGCTGTTAGCTAGCAGCTGCTGAAACCAGAGCTCTTCTATGAAACCGTCTCAGCCCCCAAGAGACCAGAAATCCTGCCAAAACTAAAGCGGGCCAAAAAACCTTCTCTCTTCTTTCCCTCCTTCTACTTTCCCTCTGTCTATCCTCTTCCCCCCGTCCCCCCTTTTTTTTTTTTTTTCCTCTTCCCCATTCCCCAAGCATGAGCAATTCACAGTTAATTCAATTTTCCCCCGGCTGGGCTCACATGGGACAGCATTGGAATTCCGGTTTGTCATGATAAAATGATTACACGGCATTGTGTTTCTCCAGGCGCCTCCCAGTGCATTTATTAGAATCTGTCAGTGTCGATGTAGATCGGCCAGCCAAAGTGCCCGTCTCCAGCGCTCCTCCTCGCCACTCCGCTTCCCCTTCCCTTCCCGGAACTGGTTATTCCTTATGAAATACGTCGCTCCTGGCAGACGCATAATCTGATTACATCCGCTAGATTAAAAATATATTGAATTTTTCCCCCCCTGCACTCCTCTCCTCTTCTCACATTTTTAACCCCTCTTTCTCCACTTCTTGCCTCCTCTCCTTCTTCCTCGGGCCTCTTTTTCCCCTTTCCCATCACCTGCCTTCCACATATGGCAAAACCCTTTTTCTTTATGGGGCGGGTCCATTATTTAATGTTTTTTTTGGAGGTTTTTATATCATTCTGTAGCTTCCCAGTAGTGTTCCATATGTATTGAAACACAAAAATTCAAATTTTGGTCAAAGTATGTATGTTTTAGTGTCAAAATGCCATTTTCCCAAGCCCTTCTAAAAACTTTTTCCCATGTGTGTGTGGTGTCGGGGGGATGGCATCAGCACTCTAACCCACGTCACTGCTTTTGCTCACAGCTGAGGGGGCGTTTCCATTTGAAAAACCCGGAAAGAAATGCAGACGGAGTCGTCCTTTAATATGTCGGGTTTGACTGATGTCGGTTCACCAGAACAGGCCTTTTTTTAAAATGAGATATGGGACAGTCATGTCATCCAGCCTCAGTAAGACTGATGATGATATGATGATTTATATGTTTTTATTATTAATATTAAAACCATGATGGTCTCAGTGTTATTTCAAAGGCTTTTCCACACTGTCCCGAAAACAGTTATAGACAGAAAGAACATTTTCTAGTTTATTTATCATGTCATACACTGTAAAAACAATATTATGTCAAATTGTAGAAGGTTTTGTTCTGAAATAACACGTTTTTTAATGTACCTAATCAGATGCAATGATGTGTTAAATGCGTCATATTTTACATGCAGTTCTGTTTTCTTTCCTACCAAAGGGCACAAGTTGGATGTTGTGGGAACAGAGTATTTATTAGTATGCATCAAATATTATCATGTGAACACAGTATAAACAATTTTGAGTGTGCAAATAGATATTTGATATGCACACATAAGTCCATGAATATTAGAGCCCAACCTACAGTATACTTTGAGTCTGATACACTGAGTTAAAACATTCAATAAAGGTACATCAGACAATATTTATTATTACACAAACACATTTTAAAGAGTTGTGACAAAGCAGGGCATTTTTTTCAAACTTGTCAGTGCTCTCTAGTGGACAAAATGACCTCAAACATACAGTATCTTCTGTACTGTGATGTCTTGTTACTTTTTGGCTGACACATATCCCAATACATATATGTAATAAGCTAGTCTGAGCTGATAATATAAGTCATGTCAATGTATCAGTGGAACTTTAGAGAACAAAGTCGACACACCTGGTGCCACCTTTGACAGATTGGGACCAAATACTGTTAAACAGATTTTTACCCAAATTTTATGTCTTCCATGCTCACAAAAGAAGACGCTGATCACCAAAGTTTACAGTCAATAAATCCCTCTTTGTGACACCTCAGAGAATCTTTCGGGTTACAGAAAGTGAAGAGAAAAATGGAAAGAAAACGTAAATGAGCTGCTGATTCTGCACCAGACGCTCACTAAGTATGAAATGAAAAGATCATCTAAAATGCAGTGGCTTTGCTTTATAGGATTTTCCCCCAATTTTTGATTTTCAAAATGAACAGAGATAAATTCTCAGATTTTCAAAAATGAACCAAAACTCTCAGCCCTGTCAGTAAAGATGGTCATATAAGACTGTCATTCCTTACACTACTTAGAAAATAAGAAAAAACAAACTCTCTCTCATGCTCTTGATGTAGGAAGACCTGCCTTCCAAGTGTAGTTTTATTTTCCTGCAGCCATCCTCATCTCCTCACATCACCTTCTCTCCATACCTCTTTACCCCCCCCTCCCTCCCCCTCCCCTTTCACTCCTGTCTGGATAATATTACAGCTTATTATTTTTCATATTTCCATCCCTCCCTCTGCCCATACCGACCTGTCAGTCAAGCTGTCATGTGTGATTTGGAGCTGTCACTCCAGCTCTGGCTTTTGGGTGTGGGGGTCCAATGGCTTGTTTACTGAGATGTGACTGGAGGTGTCACGCTAAATAAGCCCACCTCACCCTCCTCATCCCCCCTTCTTCACCCTCAGGCCCCTGCACTGTGTGCCCAGGAAACCCCTGCGGGTGTGAGAGTTGGGTGGCAGACCGCTTGTGCCAGGTGGGATGTGGCTAATGACCATCTCGGAGTGCCGCCGCCGATTTTGGGTGGTGGGTTTGGTGTAGCCCTAGGTGCACGCATGTGTAGCGTGTGTGTGTGTGTACTCATTCTCTCAGCCAACCAATTACTGTCCCGAGGAGCCGACAGCTGTCGCCACCATCGTCTTCTCTTTCGCTGCCATCGCTCTTCCTCCTCTTCCTCCTCCTTCATCCCTCCTCTCAGTTGACAGGGGGGGAGTCAGAGGGGAGTCTCAGCCCCGGGTCCCGCTCCCTTGGGGAGTCATTACACCACAGTGGGACTCTCACACACACACGTGCGCACACAAACACACAACTTGTCTCCTCTGTCTCTTTCTATCTATCACTATGCCACTATATCCTTCAATTAAGCCTGTGGCCTTCGCTTTGGGGATTTGATGCGCGCACACACACACACACACACACACACACACACTCATCTAATCCTAATGTTCTCTCTATATTTGTCATTACCCGCTCCCCAGATGGGACTCGGTCCATTGGGTTTTGTATATAATAGAGCCTTGCTGATAGAAGCAGAGTGTATAGAACTGACACTTTATCCTCAGCGCCACCATGTTTAGTTTTTTTTTTTTTTGGGAGGGGGACAAATTCATCGTAAACTTCTATTTTTTTGCACATGGTGAGTTTCTTCTGATGTGATTGCCACAGTGGCGGTGGTTTAAGCGTGCGCGTGTTGCCGCTATGGAGCCGATGAGGTGCCACCCTTCCGCTGCGCCTCGCTATCTCCCCCTCACCACTCTCTTTCTTTATCTGAGACTGTAACACAAACCAGATTGGCCTTATCTGGGTTCTCTCACCACACACGTGCTCTCACACACTCCAACCGAGCCCGATTCTCACCCTCTCGCTTGCTTTTACATGTAAACACACACATACACACTCTGCTAGAGCTCAAATGTGCTATCAGGCTCAATCTGTGAGTGGATATGCCAGCTATTTCACTTAACCATGCGGGGTAAGAATGTTGGTGGTTGCGGGGGGGGAAAGAAAATAATTTGGAAGAGGAGCGGAATATTTCACTTCAACCATGAATGCTGTGTATAGATAAGGAGCGCCTCACTCTGTGTGTGTAACTGTTTGTATATACGTGCTCACACATGTGTGTCAGTCTTGTAGAGATTTACCTCCGACACACTCGTTAATCACAGAATTCATTAGTCACCGAGTCTCTAATTGTTTACTTTCCCCTGCGGCGGTATTACACAAGGTTGCTGGCCCTCCCTGTTACAATTTTGGAAGAACATAATGGTAAATTAATTTTCCAGGTAGCTCCGATTCGATTAGTCATTTCTGAGTACACTCTATTAGCTGGGAAATTGTGCATTTGGAAGTCGGAATGGAGAGTCTGGGTTTGATCGTGTTGCTTACCTGGAAAAAAGACGGAGAGGAGGAGACGGAGAGAGACCTGGTGAGGAGGAGAGATATAAGCCTGAGGGATGAGTTGGAAGAGAAATGGTCTGGTCGGCTTTGAGTCGCTCTGAGAGAGGCAAGTGCTAAAACAAATTGATCCATTAATGAAACCACAATCTACTAATAAAATCTAATTGATTCACTAATTATGAGGTACATTGCGAGTGATGCAACTAATAAAACAGACAACAGATTTAAAATGAAACCCCAAAACACATTAGAGACTTATTAAACACATTCCTTATTCCACCCTTTTAAAGTTTTTTCTGATTTTGCGTGTTTTTTTAAAACACTTTGTGATTTGTTGCTCTATAATCACCAATTTCTACCATTTAGTTTTGTATAGTTTTGATATTATTTTATTTCGCAGGTGTGCACTTGCATTTATTCAGAAACATTCTGGTTCCTGGAATGTACCTCCAAAACAAATGTTTAAAAAAGTGAAAGTGATGCCAAATGGTGACTCTAAACACCTTATTATGTCAGGCCGACTACTTCCTGGTGGAATCGGGGCCTTTGTGTTCCAGTTTTGTGCTCTAGATCGTGAACTAGTTTCTGAAACTGAAACGGACTAATTGGTTTTCTCAGTGTCATGACTTTTGTGGAGAAAGTGCAACCTCGAGCCGTGTTAAGCCTCTTCTGCATATCTGTATGTGCAGTACGTATGGACATAATGTATACGCATGTGTGCTGCGCCAGTGTGCATGTCATTCGCTCTGTTTTCGCCCGAGTTGCATATGGATGAGCTAACAAGGGGCAATCTGCGCTTCAAGGCGCACGTGCACTCGCAAACACGCGAGCACAGCCGCGTCTTTCACAATACTGAAATACAGATGCAATGGACCATATCACAAGTGAACTTACTGAAACTATGCATTATAGATCAACACACTCTCTTTCTCTCTCTTACACACACACACACGTACACACACAACATTCTTCTTCGTCCTCATTTCAATGAATCTCCACGCACACTCACATGCCAGATCACAAATGATGGGATTTAAACATCAACAGTATGAAATATTCATGTGTCAGTGCCAGCCGCTCGAGCAGAACTAACACCAAGGGGGATTTGCCTTCAGATCTGAGGATACTACTGCATTCATCCCTCTGTCTCTAACTCTAACTCTCTCTTTCTCCCTCTCTCTCCCTGTTGTGTTGCAGCACTCGGAGCCGTTGTCACGGTGTTGTGTACCAGTGTGTTCCAGGGTATTGTTCTAGTTTTCTATGATATCGCCTTTCCACTCTCAAGTGTTGTTATGTCTGTGTCTTAGAGGGTGGGGTGGGGGGGTGGGGTGACGGATGACACCCCCCTCCTCACCCTTCTTCACTCTGCAGTCAACATGTGGGGACGGCAGGGAGGTATGGGCAAGAGAGACTAAGTGAGAATCAGAGTGAGAGAGAATACAGCGTACAGAGCTTTGAGAGTTCAGACAAGAATACAACAACAATAACAAAAGCAAATAAGTTAACAGAGAAAAATTCAACTTTATATCTTTGAAAGTGGTCTCACAGGTTTCTACATATTGTCAAATGTATGCTGTTTAGGCAAGGAGTCAACATCATTAGCAAACTCTAGTTTCTATTTCAATTTACCTAAACTACTCAGCATGAATACTGCTTTCCAGGGAGTCACATATATTAAAAAAACAAACAATAAAACACTAGCATTAGCTATAGCTCCCAGTGCTTAAAAAGCTGCATTTTGGGAAAACAACCCACCACAAGTAGCTATTTGGGCTATTGTATGTCTTCAAAGTGCTAGTTATGGCACCTTCAAATCAATTTTTAAGGCATAAGCTACACACAGGTCATTTTTAACTGGCACAACTAAAAACAATAACTGTTAAAGACACAAGGAAATGGCTTGTTTACTTCCTAAATGTGATGAAACCAAAGACTAAGAAAGGAAAGGATATTTAATTTGATAGGATAAGCAAAGGGTGAGAACATTTAAAATGTTTTGATGGTTTTATTGGTTAGATATTACGCTCACATCTATTAGTGCAGTAATAAGTCACCATTAAAGATTCACTGTTTTCCAGGAGGTTAAAATGTTGATTTCATTGGGAGAAAATTGCGGCTTGTGGCTACTTGTACAGTTAGAGATACAGTTTTTTCAAAGAAGTAAAACTATTCGGGGGGATAAATACTATTTTTTGGGAGTTTATGTGACTGAATGTAAACAGTATAATTGAGTATGGTCACTTTAAACAATCATATCAATTGCTAAATTGCACTGTTATCTTGCTCAGACTACTGGAAATAATCACAATATGTGAACTCAGTGTAAACACATCCAGTCAGTGGGGGTCAGTGGGTAAAAATCCGAATCATTTGAGGTCCAGCAGAGAAAGGATTTGGCTGAAAGTATAGTATTTTAACAGTATAAGGTTTTAAAAGTTTGAGGTGTTCTGGACAGAAAGTAAAAAGGTGGGAGGTATGAGGTAGAAAAGTTTGCTGGAGTCTTAGATTGCTCCGTGAAAGCAGGTGTGATGGAGTACACAGAGATACAAAGACTGCCAATGGGGGGACTGGGGAATCAGATATGGGTCCAGTGGTCATCGTTCCTCCTGAGATTCATCCCTTTTTCCATTTAAAAGATGTGATTACACCGCAACAATGCGCGCCCACACTTTCACACACGCGCTGCCAGCAGTGGTGATCCAATTTAGGAGGTTAGAAGGGAGGGATAAGGAGATAGAGGGAGCAAAGAGGAGAGCGGAGGGGTGAAAGGCAGCCATGTAGGAGATGCAACGGAGGAGAGGAGGAGAGAATGTTCTCTCTCTCTCTCTCGTTTGTCATTCTGTCGGCGCCGTATGCAGATGAGGAGCTAATATGATATCTCTACTGAGCTGATGGATGTTTAAAATGATATGGCAACCCTGAGCAGCCTCGCCGCATGCTGCCTGCCAGGGATGGTGTGTGTGTGTGTGTGTGTGTGTGTATATTTGGGTATGTTGTAGTGTGTGTGTGTGACTCTGAAAAATCTATATCCGACTCATTGTTGCAAACTTTCACACAACTTCAGTTCTTTTAGTTACACAAACTTAAAGGAAAATTCAAATTTTACAACTTGGGTCGTATTTGCATAGTTTTGGCCGTCATTCCTGTCAGTAACAGAATAACAGTATGCTCCACAACTGTCACTTTTTAAAAAATTCAGGCTCTAACAAATTCTAACATGTAAATCTTAATTCAAACCTAACCCACGTAGCTTTATACTAAACTAGGTTGTGGCTACACTCACGACAGATTCATGTCTGTGAGGAACAGGGCGAAACGTATTCACTACCAGCTGCAAACTGACCATGTTCATGGCAAAATAATGCATTAATAGAGGACATTAATATGCTTTTAACCTGCGAGCCACGCTAGTTCCCATGACTGCAACCCTGCCCCCCACGCTATTCCACTGTCCTGCCTGCTTTTTGCCCGAGCAGGACGAGTTCATGTCACCAGGCAAAGTCCAGTCTGATCTTTGTTTGTTAATTTTTCTCACATTTAAATGGTATAAAAGCGACAATGCTAACGTACTCTCCAAGTTAAATGCTGAGATACGGGAACACAGGTTGTAAACAAACCCAAACTGTCGGTTGGACACATCCATCACTGTTTACAGATTGACTTCCTGGTTCAACTTTGACCTATTGAACCTGCTCTAATTGATGTGCACAGTTTTCCGCTGCAGTGGAGGACTGTTACCAACATTTTGGATGCACTCACTTTCAGTTTTACCTCCAAATAAAATGGTTTATCTGCCTTAACTGTTGGCTTGTTTAAAACCTGTCTGGAGCTTGTTTTTCTTGCCCCACTTTGTTGTCGCTGTATTCCCAGATCTTCACTATAAATCTTACAATATTATCATGTATCATCATAAGTAATAGGGATGATGGTCAAATCTACGGAAATTGTAAAAAAACTAGAATTTTTCTTTAATTTCTTCAAATGCAACTAAGGATTATTTCCATTTTTGATTTTTTTTTTTCAGATTGAGTTTTAAAATGACTTGTTTTATTTCAACCAGCAGCAAATCTTCACATTTGAGAAGCTGGAATCAGTTATAGAAATGTTTTGGACAAGAGAGTCAAACTGAGCTACAGTAAATGTTCAATAAAACAAACTACATCATATTCATCATATAATAGAGATCTAAATGAGAAGTGGGGGGGGCAGTGAAGAGTGAGGGAGGGGCAGGACTGATTGGATTCTCCACACTTCATTAGTTAAAAAAAAGTTTTATTTAAAACAAAGCCAGTTGTCCATTTGGGCTCTTTCACAGCCTAATTGATATTGATTTACTGATTTGCTCAAGGGTGATTTAAAAGCATGTTTGGTGTTATCGTCAATGCTGCTTTTCCTCCACTGTCTCTGTCTCTCTCTGAAGGCATTAGCTCTCCATCCTTCTGGTAAAAAAACAGCAACTACAACAACAACAAAAAACATGTAGTCAGGAGGATTTGCTTTCTGGAAAACTGTGTTTCCGTCTTGAAGTTGACATCAAATTACGCTTAACAGCCGTGACTCTTTACAAACCGTCTCCTCCCACTTTGTCATTTCATCACCATCGCATTATTTTATGACATAATTGAGAAAAATTGAGGGAGATAATTCTCTTTTCTACCTAATTTCCCTCCGTGATCCCGGCTTGTCAGTGCGACAAATTAGTGAGGGTTATCTTTTTCGTTGTGGTCTCCACAGCTACAATAGCGCTGATAGATCGTCGCCATGCCCATAACTGGATAATGATAGTTATCATAAATGGTTAGTGGTTGGCTAAGTGAAGCATTGAGATCAATGGCAGTGGTGTTAGTGTTAGAATGAAGCAGGCCTTTTATCATGTTGATGGATGGCAGCCCTGTCTTTAATGTGACATGTTATGATCATATCAATTTGTCCTCAGTTCTCATCGACATCACTTTATTGCCTCTCCGTCTCTCACAGTCCATCACCCCTCACTGTAAATTCAGACTTGAAATGGCTGCGTGCCACAACGCTCCATAAACCAACCATTTCTCTTCCTCTACCACTTCCCTCCTCTCTTACACCTTTTCTCCTTCTCCTGTCTGGCTCTTGCTCTTTCCCCGTCTTTAATCCGCCTGATTTCCACTCTATTTTGATACCTCTCTTTCTCTATTTACAGTCCTCCTCACCTCACTCCTTGACAGGCATCAGCAGACAGCCTGAACGAAAGAGTGAAGGAATCAGACTGGGATTAAAATGTAATATCAGACTATTAAAGAGATTAGTGGTTGACATTTCGGCATCTGAGCTACCCCCCAATCTGATGAACTGGCATTCATGATATTGATTTATTCCCCAGCTTCTTTTATCGGCCCACATTCACATGGACAGCAATAGATCTGATATGGTGGCCTTTTATGAGGCACCTTGTCACCGGGGCCTTGGCGCTAAGTAACCGCCAACCAGCTGCCAGGAATGATTTTTCAGGGAAGTGAAGTTTAGGCTATTCATCAAGTTCATGGTTTTGAAAGAGAAGCAACAAGAGAACGGATAAGGACATGACTGATTTTCATTTTCTCAAGTGGACAAAAGCAGGGTCCTGGTATTGAACCTGTTAATGAAAGCTTCAGATGGAACAGCATCGCCACAAAAGAGCTTTAATTATTTCCAATTATGACAAACCATCATTTCAGCTCAATTATGTTGCACATCCGTCAAGGCTAACAAGGTAGCAAGACGTGATTGAGGTTCCCTATTAGTCTCTCTGTCAACACCTTTACAAAGAGATATGAGCATCACGGGCCTGCGATCAAAGGAGAACATTTGTAACACTCTAATTCGTGAATATCTTTCCATTCACACATTTTTTCATCCGTTTGTTTTCACCTGATCCTGGCTCAAGTCTGTCATCCATTCGTTTGTCTACCTCTCCACCCCTCCTTTGATGTATCAGCTAAACCCTCACCCCTTTCCTCTGTGTCTTGTCAGTTTGATCCAAGTATTTTCAAGTTTTTCCAAGATCCTCACAATCAAGCAGCAAGCATCAGGTTTTTCGATGTACTGAGATTAAACTTTAACAGGTAAATATGTACATTTCTGCTAGTTTTTACTACAAGCTACTGGAAAACTACCTGTTGCTTCCTCAGACGTGTGTATCTTTCATTTTACCAGAATAACTCATAAACAAATAATACAAAAATATTGAGAGAAGATATTTTTATTTGACTTTGTCAGTCTTCAGTGTGTCCTAAACGCTTCCTTGAGGCCTCCATACTTCTTGAAGCCACAGGGCCACAAGGAGGAGTGCAAAAGTTGTCTATAAAAAAGGATGGAAACAGTTGACTTGACTGAAAATTTGATTTAGTTAGTATGTTAAATATTCTTCATCTAGCCCTACTTTTCACATCTAATTTACCCCTCTATTTTGTTTCCTCCAGTCCTCCTCGTCATCCTCCCATGTTGACTTTGAGCAATCTTCTCATCCGGCCACCCAGTAATGGTCCTGCTCTTGACTCTGCACATACTAGCATCGTATCCGTCGCCCCAATCAAAACCTTAATGCATCTCAATTTAACCACTGTTGTAACACACACATGCATGCCTCTCTCTCTCTTTCTCTCTCTATCTGTGACACACACACACACACGCACAGCTTATTGTGTTGCGAGCAGTGACAGGTCGGGGAGGGCGGCATCAGTAATGCGTGACGCGTGCCTCCATAACGCCAGCCTCATTTGCATGTGTGAGGAGGTCTGGGCTAATGGAGCTGATCTGTTGGGCTGTTATTAAATGGGGAAAGAGGAGGGGATGCAGGGAAGGTGGTGGTGGGGGGGGGGGGGGGGGGGGGGGGGGTTATTATTAAAGAGGAGGGGGAGGAGGGAGAGACAAAAAGAGGGGTGGTCTTCTCTCTTCTCCCACAGGCATGATGGATGATTCAGGAGCCTCTCCTCCACTGAGTTTAGGTTGTTGTACAATTTGCAGTGGACACACAGCAACACACACATGTACACACACACACACACACACACACACACACACACACACACACACACACACACACACATCAATTGTGTGTGTGTACGTGTGTGTAAGTGTGTTGCGTCCAGGCTGCATACCCTTTGAATATCACGAGGTAAATGAGGCCTAACGTACTACTACCATTTCTCCCTTTTGTTCACCCTTTACCACGCAGGTCGTTTCTCTCACTGCCTTTAAATGTCCTCAATATGTCACATATCCATGCATGAACGCATGCATCCCCCGCTGACGCATGTTCACTTACTTATGCGCACACACACACACACACACACAGTGAATGAAGCCTGTTGGGGCACTTGTTTCAGAGTCTTTTTATAGCGCACATATGCACAGTTTTACTGCTGCGTATTACATTGTGATGGCCATTTCCCAGCAATTCCAGCATCAAACTGTAGTCGTTCTCTTTGAATTGCTGACTGAATAGACTGTAAAATAATATTTTATTATTACATTAATCATGTATAGTTTCCATTCTGAAATCAACAATGTTCTCACGTAAATCTTGCTGTTTTTTTTATTATTAAGTGCCAATTCTGCAAAAAAAAAAAAAGGAAAATGTGTGGATTAAACTTTCTGCTTGAAAAATACAGTATTTTTTATTACAACCTGAAGCACTGAGTATTGAAATGTTTGCATCAAATTCTTGGTTAAATTCTCAGGCTTGTTTACTTGATCAGATATTTTCAAAAATAAACATTAACATTGATTCCTTAAAGCAGTTTGTTGTAGTATTTTGTAGATTTAAAAAAGCTTACGACATGTTTTTATTCCCCAAACTAATCATTTGATGATCAGAAAATTATTTGGCTCCATCCACCAATGAACCCTGTGAGATGTTGTTCAAAGGTCAGGAAAAGGCTAAGTGACCTTGAGTTAGGATTATTTTGTCAAAAAACTATCTCCAAGGTCAAGACTACTGTCAATATGTGGAAAAGTATTGTTTTTGTATCTGTACTGAAACTCTTTTCAGTATCAAACACTCAACAGCACCTGTGGTCAGCCTTTAATTAAATAAACGTCATTTACAGTTTACATCCATAGCAGCTTCTCACACCACTCCTGCAGCTCAGTCAACTCCTGATTTTGCCAAAATATAGCTGAATGCATTGCTTCTGGCAGAGCCTCAGAGCTTCTAGGTGGATGATAGCATGACGCAGATGTAGTACATGTAGCTGTGATTTTCCTGGAACATACTTGGATGGACAGTAAAGATGTGGATTAAGCTGGTTTGAGAAGATTTTTATGGACATTTTAGTACTTTTTTTACATGCTATGAAAAAAATCAGCATTAAATCTATTGTAAATGGTTGAATTCAAGTTGGCCAGAGATGCTTTTCTTAATTAAAGAACAACAAGCTTCTTTGCAGGCACCTGTCTAGTGTAGAGGTAGATTATTGATTGCATATCCCTTTAAGGGTAAAAAAAAAAAAAAACCCAATTGATTTTAATAGTTTCAAATACATGAATACATACAGTAATTTGTGCTTTTATTAACCGTTGAGTCACTGTGAGTTTTGTCTTTCCCGATACACCATGAATGCAGCATCAGTCAGAGGATGATTAATGAAGTGGCAGCTCGTTGGTGTCGCTCAGGTCTCGATGTCGTCCAATCCCCTTACCCCTTCAGCGCTTTGGCACGACTGTCTACAAGACTCATCCTCCAATGGGAGAGTTTAGATCCATATGGAGGCGGGCCAGCAGCCTACATCTGACATTATCTTAAGACTTGGCACAGTTTGGCGGAACGACACTAGCCATCTCACACACTCACTCACACGTACACACACCTGGGACAGAGAATGCGATTGAGACGGAGAAAGAAGTGGGAAGTCTTACGAGGGTGTGAAAGTCGAGCATGTGAACGTATTTATCAGCCCTTAAAGATATGTTGTGCGTTTGGGTGTGTTGATTGGCTGGGGATTGTGGGTTGCAGCATGTAAAGCGGGTTGTGTAAATGTGAAAAGCGGGATGGCAGGTGCAGAAGGAGAGAAGTGTTAAAAACGGAGTGTTAGAACGACGCAGATGGGCTGCCGAGAGGAGGATGATGGAGGAGAGAAAATCATTTTGGAACAGAAAGAGAGACTGAGCTCGGGCTCTCTCTCTCTCGGGGCTTTTAGGAGGATAAAACATCCAATTGATCTACAATTATGATACAACAATTATGATAACTCATTAATAATTTAGCTTATAATGATGATTAAAAAGCTGCTTTACTCTATTTTCTATTGTAACTGAATATCTTTGGATTTTGGACAGCTGATCAGATAAAACAGGCTATTTGAAGACATGTAATGACCATATTCTGCTATTTTCTAAAAAATAAACAAAGCAGCCTGAAAATGACCAAACATATATTTGACCCTGAGCTTGGAGTTAAGTTACAGTCACATAAGTAACTGGTTTTATTCAGTAAACTGCAGTAAACTGATTTCTCAAACATCATATAAATAAGAAACACAGTTTCTGATGTCTGCTGGGTAAAACTGAATTCTTAGCTATGAATAACCAGCTGCTTTTTTAACGGGGTTTTCACTAGCATGCATGCGCTTGACAAAATCTTCTGAAAGTTATCACTGTTGCAGCAGTGCAGCGGGATGAAAGAGAACAAATTAGTCACAGCGATGCGTCCTTTATCTGACGGTGGGTTCACCCAAATTGCAAAAAAAAAAAAAAACATTTTCTTTCTACCTCTAGTGGTTTCTAACACAGATAGATTTGGCAGAATTGGTTTTATGCAGCCAGTGAAAAGACACATTCAAAGCTTTCAACAGGTTGTATGATCCACAGACCAGCCATTTTCATTTGGGACTATTTATTTTGTAAAGAGTAGTTTCTAATGAAAAACTGGATTTTCCAGAGTAACAGGGACATAGTTTCTGGGAAGTGATGCTGCTGCTGAATTTGTTTATATATTTTTTAAATTATGTGAGCAATGGAAACCTCCATTGTATTGGGTGGAGGTGTGCATCTTAAAGACAGATCTGTCAAAACCTGGACAGATGAATCCCAAATCTTTGCATGATTATAAGTGATAAGAGCTGAAAAAAATATGTTTTTTTTTAGCAGTTTGGGTGAACTGATGCTTTAAATCAGTCCCACTAAAACTGTGACTAAAATAAAGAATAGGGTCATCTAGAGGAAGTCTAAATATGTTGGTCTTCATAGCTGAAACTTAAAATTGAGAGAAAACCAGAAAAGATGCATGTAAACACCGGTTTTGCTGTACCCAGGTTACTGCAGTTCATGTGAATTTTTTTTTCCTGTAACCTGATTTTTCTCAGTAACCTGGTTTCTTGTGTCATTGATAATGGGTTAACACCAGTCCCATAAGGATTCAACACAGCATGTTGTGTTTCACACCATGATAGAAGCATCCACGTCACTTCCAATATATCTTTGTCTGTGTGTTTATAAGAAACAGAGAGAAGGAGGGGGAATCACTTTAAAAGCTCTAACGTGGGAATGCTCTTGTCATCGATGGTGTTCAGTAGTGCCGTGACAGCTGGCTCATAGTGTCTCCCATCATGTAGCACTAATGCAGCGTGTGTGTACGTGTGTGCGCGCTTGTGTCAAGTCTTCTGTTAATCACAATGTGTCCAAATATGCCTGTGGTACTCGCCGGGTCCTGCCACCTGCTCCGTCTTTGCGGCGGCTCTGGCACCGTCGCCCGAGGACTCCCTCATGTTTCATCTTCGTTTTACGTCTCCGCCAGGCCAGCAGCGGCGTGAGGCCTGTAGGAGTGTGTCCTCGGGTTCATACACGTCGCCAAAAAGCTGTCTGTCATGAAGCATAAGTCTGGCTTGTTTCCACCTGGATGCTGTTTTCCCATCTGTTTCTATCCCAGTGATCAATTCTGACCCAAATCTTGTCGGCTCGACTTATGCAGACCAACTAGGGGCAATTGATACTCTTGAAATCATCCCTAAAAGCTTTTGGTTTTCAAACAAAATCATCACTTACACTCTAATAAGACATGTTTATTTATTAAGTAGCTCTGTAGTAGACCAGCTAAAGAGATTCTGGTCAGAGTCAGTCAGTATGATGGAAAATGTTAAAAGGAGAAATTAGGTCCAGGCCTAAAATCATCTCTTATGCAATGATAAAATCCCTGCAGTCACTTAGATTTTTTTAAAGCTTTTCATGTAGTAATCTATGACATTTCCACACAAACAAATGTCTGTTTTGATTTTCTCAGTGCCTATCAGCAGTTCAGCTACTTTGTGAGAACTTTTTAAGATGTTTTCAGTCCTGTACAAGCCGTGTATTCCCAAAATGTACATTTTTCATGAACTACAACAAACAGCCTTGTTTTAAACTTTGTGCCATTGTGAGGTAATCCGATTAGACTTTAAAGGGTTTTCAGAAAAGGCAGAAAATATCTCCACACTGGATGTCAGTTTCAACTATAATGTCATGGTCAACCAACCAACCAATCAAAAACAACTGAGATAAACATTTTCAATAAGACACTCTAGACACATTATTAAATGTGCATTTTAAGGAAATCCAATATTTTTATGTGGTTGTATTTATTAAGGGGGGAATATTCTCACCCCATAAAGGAGGATTCAATCCACCAGATTATATAAAATAACCAGGAGATTTGTGCTTTTCACTGGACGGCAAAATTTAAACTAGAAGAACTATGTATGCAAAGTGCAGTTGAACTTTATTATATATATAGAATAAGAACTGGGCAGTTAGAATCAGCAGCCACCATAACTGAAAATACAACAAAATAAAGAAACTTCCCACAGCTGAGACTGCTCTGACTGTGTTTGACTGACAGGTCATTTCTGGGAACATCGGTGCAAAAACAAACCACACCAATGACTTATTATAGTACTAAATACAGAGATTAATTATTAAAAAACAAATCCTGAACGTTGAAGTGAAGGTTTTAAAATGCTATGTGAAATTCCACTTTTTTGGGGGGATTTTGCTGATTCATTGAGGCACTGAAATGTTCTGCTGCAACAAGTGAAACAGCAAGAGCACAATGTAAGTGGGGTCATTTCACCCTATTAGTCAAATTTCATTTGTTTTGACAAAAAAAAATAACTTTATAGAGTGAAAATGAGAGGAAATTACTTTTTCAGATTGTTTTTCAGACATAGATGTATAACAGTCAACCCACCTGCTCTGGATTCTCCTCAGCTGTATCAGAGGAGCCGTTCGGCGCTGTCGTTAGTGTCATCTGACTCATAAAGTTACTATAATCAAGTTTTATCAGGGTCTTTATAACTGGCTCGCTCTTTCTGTTACATTTAAACTGCAGGAAATGTTTTAACATCCAGCTGTAATGTGCAAGTTAATAAGTAATAAGAAGTGTTCAGTGTAAATGTTTTGCGTGTATATATGTATGTAGATTTCAAAATGTGAGAGATGGTGTGTGTAGTGTGTAGAGGTCTGTGTGTAAGAGTTTAGGTGTGTCTTCTTTCTGCGTGTGTGTGTGTGTGTGTAAACTTGTGAGTGCAAGCAGTGTGTGTTTGATGTTCCATTTACCCTTTTTCATAATTCATGGCATTGGGAAAATGGACTGAAGCGGAGGTGGCTATTGTATGTGTGTGTGTGTGTGTGTGTGTGTGTGTGTGTGTGTGTGTGCAGCAGGATAACAGGATGAGCGTTCTGTGGTCGGAGATGAAATAGACAAGTGTGTCTTTGAAATGCAAAGAGTGGTGATAGCAGTGATTGGCCACTGTGTTGAGGAGATGCGAGGAGTTTTTTCTCCACATTTCATCATTATACACACACACACACACACACTCTCTTGAAAACACTCTCACACACACACACAAGCACTCTAGTTATTAATGACAGCGTTGCTCATTTATTATTATTTTATTTACCTCTGTGACATAAAACCCGGGCTAATTCAGTGCAGCTCTGGAGGGTTTTGTGTGTGTATGTGTGTGTGTGTGTGTGTTTGTGTTTTGCACTGAGTGTAATGCTGGCTCTCACACACACACACAGTGTCTAGTGGTGGGACCTGGGGACCAATTTATTTACATGAGGTGGAAGAAGAACAGAGGATTGGAGGAAGGGATAAAACAAAAAGGGAAGGAGAGAGAAAGAGGAGAACAGCAGGGAATTAGAAAACCCAGTGGAATGAAGAAGTTTCTCTTCTGTTCCCAAGGACAGACAAGACCAATTTACTATTTAGATGGCCCAGTGTGTGTTTTGCTTTGCCAGTATCTTATGATTTGTATCATATTTCCAGAAATACTGTCTTCATTGGCGCCCAGCTGTTTTAAACTCAGTTACAACAATGTAAGAACTGAAAGGTTCTTCTGCAGTGCCATATTTTCAATTTGGAAACAAGGCTGCTGTAAACATGGCATCACCAACAAATGTTGCGATCATAGTCTGGGGTAAAATGACTTAAAATCTAAAGTAAAAAGGTACGTTTTTAGTCAAAACGTTTTCTGAAAGGAGATCAGGCATGTTGTTGCCATAGTTTTTCCACATTGGCCTTAGTGGCTGAAAACTTTTCAGTGTATGGTTCAGGTTCAGATTTCTCTGGACCATTCTCTTATATATTATCATGTTTTGTCTTTTTTGTGTGTTTATGTATTTCTATGAGGCAATAAGTAGTAATAAGGGTTCAGAGCTGTCTTATGGTGCTTGTGTGAATATATAACAATGTTATAACAGTCTTTTTTCTTCTATTTTTACTTATTATGCAATTTCTCTTTTGCATGTAATCTCCCAGATATTCTTGATTTTATTTTCAGGTTATAGATTTGGGGGATGGGGTGTTAGCAAGTTGGGGCGGGTGGGTTAAAGTGGTTGAATGAAATGTCATCATGACAATGGGGTTGGAAAACGCTCTACAGTGTGGGAACAATATCTTACATCATCTTGCTGCAGCTGCTCAGTGTGTTTGTAAAAAATCCACACAAAAAATAAGTAAAGTATAAAATCTAGACCAGTAGCTGTTAGTAGCTGTTTAGGAAAAAGTGTATTTAGCTGTTTGTGTCAATCTGTTACTTCCAATATGGAGAACATTTCTTACTGGTGACCATACTGACACCAGAATATCATCAGCATAAAATGAGAGAATCGCTGTCTCAATTAGTGGAGATGACATGCTCTCCTCTGTTAACATCCCCACTTTGAGTCACAATATGAGTCATATTTCAGATAAAAACGTTCGCTTTTTACTTATGTTAAATTTTATATCATATTTTTCATGTTTTGGTTAATATTTTTATAACAATATATATTTTTAATGTTTTAAAAATATATTTTTCTTCTTGTGTTACAGGCAGGACGCCAGTGACCTCTCTGGGCCGATACAAAGGTACTGTTACACATCGTCTTGTCTTTCTTTTCCCTTTTACCTCCCACTCCTCCTCTTCCCTTATGCCTCATTCTCAAAGAGTCAGTGTATCTCCAGGCTTCAGGCCAAACACTGACCACATCAACAATTATTTTAGCTTCAACACTGGAGCGGTGTTGGGGAGCGAGGGGGGGGTCGGTACAATGTAGAAGGACAGGAGGAGGATGAGACAGGTGGTGGGTATGGAGAGACAGAAATGAAGGGTGAGAGAAGAGGGAAATTGGAATGGAGAGATGTGACGCGGCTCAGATCTACGGCCGAGGAGGGTCATTAAACTAAACCCTTCGGCGACAGAGCGACAGATCAAGCGAGGGGAGGGGAGAAGGGGAAAAGAAGGTTTAAATAAGAGCTGATCTTAAAATAGCAGTACCTATTTCTCATCTGAGGCAGAGTTAACAGGAAAAGGACGAATATCCTGCCCTGAAAACCATCACTGCCCCCCTCTCCCCCCACCTACCCATTCCTCCCAACAGTAGGAACACTTTTCCACCTGCTTGACCCACTGTACATTGTACAACACTCATAAAGAGATATAATACACCTACAATACCTTATGATCACTGATCATTCTTACTGTTGCAACACTTAAATGTTCCAATTTGTATGAGCTACAAGTACAAGTGTTAATGACTGGTTATTACAGACCTCAGCAGTGTCTCATAAACATTTATAGGATCCATAATGCATCAGCAGGCATTGTTATAAGTGTGGTCATTAACCATTATAATTCCGGATGAGTCTCCTCACATACTGCCACATATAATGTTTAGTTTAAAGTTCTATTTTTTCACATCTTGAAAGGGTCAGTTGCATATTTTCTCACTTACCTCCAGTTGTATCCAGCCATACAGGCAGTTTTGGTTTTATTTGCCAAGTTTTTGAGATATCCACTGCTGTTCTCACAGTTCTTAACAAATTTTTACAGAATAAATAGTCCCTAACATGACAGCTAATGACAGTTAAATCTACAGGTCAATACAGAGAAATATCGTGGCTTGGAAAAGATGTTGCTGGTGAATTTTTCAAATGTAATTTTTTAATGTTGTGAGCACCGCAAACAATAAAATCTTAAAACCTCAGTGCATGAAACTAAAACTATCTGCATGGATAACACGAGGAATCTGAGTGAACCAACCCTTTAAATGCTTGAAATTCACATGACCTTGTATTCGCACACAGTGAAATACAAAGTGATCGTGTCTGAATGAAGTGTTGTATGTCAGTTATTGCAGAGGATGGTGCATTCAATGACACTCTGAAATTTGAGATGCCAAAAGCACCGCATTCATGTTATCAGAAAATCACACGTAGCAGGCAAACAATAAGCAAACATAAAAGTTGTGCAGAGGAAATTGTAAATGTTGTCTCATCAGTGGAGTCACAGCTTCCTACAATCACAATAATGTAACTCTGGGGTGAAAAAAGACAAAGGTGACAAAGTGTTCCCTGTGATGGATCACCTATCTCCAGCGAGTTGTAAGTCTCTGCGAGCTCTCATTCTGTAGTGAAATGAACTGAATCTAATGGCCCCATGGAAAGGAAGGAAATCCATTTATAAACTTACAGTATGTTTTGGAAAATGCTCAGCAGTAATGTAAAGAATATGAGATTTTAATGGGCTGAATGTCAGATCACTGATGTAGCCCTTTAAGTAACTCAGTAGCTCTATGAATTCAGTTTTTTATTTATTAATGTTCTTTCTTAATTTAGCCTCTATATAAGTCAAATTTAGCATGTTGCCTTTATCTTAAGTAGTGCAGGAAGGAAGATAAGGTATAAAATGTACTGTAGTGATGATGAACTGTGCAATAATCTGCATTATTTCAGAGATAGATAATATTGACCTTTAATGATGGGTCCTTCATATATCACTCTAAAGCTACACCTGATGGTATTCACAGGCAAGTGCAGCAGGTAAATCAACTCAGATCAGAAACAAGATTCAGCACAGAGCGAGAGGCCGCGGAGGAGAAGCAAAACACGGGAGGAAAAGAAAGAGATGACGAGTGTGGCTGTGAATAATTAGGCAAAATAGTTTCCTTTTGTTTTCCTCTCTGATTGGAGAAAATAGGCGAGGCTGCGACTGTCGCGTGAGCTCACGCACACACACATGCACACACGTGCACACACGTGAACGCTGTGTGTTACACGCTAATCCGCCACACAGCTGCGTCATTCCGAAATGTGTGTTTACTTCCTCTCCCTTCACCACCGCCGCCGTCACCACCGCCAACCCCCGCCGACCCCCCACAATCCCCTCCAAACACACACACACACACACACACACACACACACAATCACACAAAAGAGAACTGGGCGTATAATTTGATCCTGTGCGCTCTCCTCCTCTAATGAAGCTCTCTGGCGGTTTGACTGACACCCGGCTCGTTATTTTAGCGTCTGTTTTGGGCCAGGAGGAGGAAGAGGAGTTGAAGGAGGAGGGGGGGGGGGGGGGTGTGGGAAGGGGGGGATAGGGTAAGATTGGAAAAGTGGAAACAAGGGAGCTGAAAGAGAGGATGGGGGAATTTTGTGATGGATAAGGGGAGGACAGGAAATGAAAACGGGCTCCAAATATGGAGTCGGGATGGAGGGAAGGAGGATCATGGGAGTCATAGGGTGCAGAGAGAAGGAGTGGAAGATGTGCCGGAAATAAAAGAGGGGCGAAAAAAGGAGGGAAAAATGGAGTGGAGTTTAAAAAAAAAAAAAGAGGACAACAGCAATCAAGAGAGAAGAAGACAGTTTGGGAGGAGGAAGAGTTGATGCCGGAAACAGGGGTGATAAAGGCTGTGAAGGGATCGTGTGCGTGAGTGTGTGTGTCTGTGCGAGTGTGTGTGTGTGTGTATAATAGCAGGTCTTTGTGCTGATAATGTGCTTTGAAGGCACACAGCTGATAATTAGCGAGCGTGGCTCCACGGATGCCTTTCAGCATCAGTCATTATGAGCCGCAAACCTACTATTGGCTCCGACATGACCTCCTGAGACGGGGAGGACGCCTTCACGTGAAAAAAAAAACAAAAAAAAAACACACACACACACACAAATCGGCGTAAACAAGCGTTGATTAGCGTATGAATAGCATCAGCTCACGAGTGGAACAGATACAACAGCGCTCGAAAGGCCTCAAGTTCCTCTTTGGCAGGGCTGCAGGTGTGTGTGAGATGCACAAATGCACACACACTTCCTGTTTACAGAGCCAGACACACATAGACAGCAGAGACTATAATTACAGGGATTCACACAATGTGGCGTCCCGGTACGCTGCGTCCGTTATTGCCTCCCCGGTTGCCACATGACAACTGCGGTCCCTCGCTACGGCGACTGCTCAGTGCGCCGCTTCTGGCCCCGCCTCCCCCAGTATTCCCACATCTGAATATTTATGAGAGGGGAACTGGCTCACTGCAGTCAGAAGACACTAGCTGGAGTATTCTCCCTCCTCGGCAGTGACAGTTATCAGTGTTAAAGGCTCCTTCCTGAGCTCTAATTTATCCCCCAGTGAGAAAATGTCCAGCAAGAGCTTCAGTCTGGAGGACGCACTTCCTTAAAACCCTCCCGGTCAGCACAACTGGCAGAAAATGTGCCATCATGACAGCGAGGAGGAATTTGTTCAATTTGGTCTTTTAGCGCCAGAATACAGCAAAAAAAAAAAAGATGAAGGCTTGTTTCTGACTATCAGGAGGATGACGCCAGATTTTGTGCAAATACAGTACACACTGATGATGTCACAGGCCTGAGAAGAGTCTCTCCTGTTTTTTTTTTGTCTTATTCTGCCAGTACCTCAAAATTTAGTCTTTTTTTTTTTTGTCTCAGGGAAAAAAGAGGAAAGAAAAGGAAGGAAGAAAAAACATCTTTCTCTTCTTCTCTTGTTCTGTCAGGTAAACACAGGCTGTAGAGCAGCAGGTGAAGAGTTTGGTGTCTTGCTGAAAGGCGCTTAAACAATCAGGTCACCTAAACTGCAAAAACGTACTTGTTGTAGTGTCTAATCTCGCAGATTGTTCCGGTTTTATTTGCCCACGTTTTGAGATATTTGTGTCTAAAACTTGAGTATGGAAGTTCAGTCTTGACCTCAGGACCTGTAGGTGTGACAAAATAATCTCAAGGTCCACTTGCTATACTTTTCAGGGCTTTCAACTGCATCCCACAGTCTTCATCTGCCACATTGATATGAGGGGTACATTGTAATTACTGTTAAAAAATGGTTCTACTCGCTAATGAAGACTGCAAATTGTGGTTGAAATCTCTGAAAAAGCAATTAATTAGATCTTAAATTATTTAGTAACAGTTATCTAAAAGATTTATTGCCGCTGTAACGCCATAGAAAGTTGTTTATGGTTGAAACGCATAAAAAAAAACGCACCTCAAAGTGTTCAACCGAATGTCACCACATTTCAATTGGATTTCTAAAGCAACGTGCATCAAAGAAGCGCAGGCTTCAAGCTAACCAACGATGGCTGACACTAACGAATTGTGGTGTGTTTCAGTCCCAAATATCTGCTACAGTAATACAATTTTTTCTATTGTGAAAACTGTTGACGGTGAGATGTGTGACACCTCCACTCTTATCAACCTTAACCTCTGTATCTGCATGGCTATATTAGACATAAGTGAGGAAATCTTTTTGGGTCATTCGGGTGAACTGACGTTTTAAAAAGTAGCTTTTTTTTCCACCCATCTGCCCTCATTTTCCCACCTGGTCTCAGGCTTTGAACCGTCACATGCCCCCTGCCTCTCCGCGCATCACGGCGGTCACGGCAGGAAAAGTGGGATTAAAATTCTCGTTGGGTTTTTAATTGTGCGAGGCTGTGCTGGTGTCATGCCCGCTGTTCATTCATTTTTCATCCAAACACATGAATTATGAAGAGCTGCTAATGACGGGGAGGGACAGAGGGGGGAGGAGGGAGCTAAAGAGAGGATGGGGGGGGGGGGGGTTGTCTGCAGGGAGCTGGACAGACTTGTAGACATCTTTTCTTCCTTCACTTCTTCACAATCCGTCTGTCTTCTCTCTCAGGAATGTTTTCTTTCTCTCTGAGTGACACCAGGGGTTCAATCTGTGGACAGGACACACACACACACACACACACACACACACACACACACACACACACACACACACACTGGGTGGCAGGTGAACATACAGTGGCTCGGGGGGGGGCTTACTTCAGTGTGTGTGTGTGTGTACATTGACCTGGAACACATTGGGTACTGAGAGAGTAAAAACTATTACACACACTCACACTCACACACACACTCACACACTCGCACACACACACACACTCACTCACACACGCACACACACACACATACACACATATACTGCTGGTCTCTGGTCTCAGAGCCTTTATTAAGGCTGTTCTGTCCTTCCATGAAAGCAATAATAATAATCATACTTATTTTTTAAATTATTACAAGAATCTAATTATGTATTCTTTTTTATTTTCTTTTATTATTTTCTTTTATGTAATTGTTATTTTATTTATTTTATATGTTAATTTATCGTTATTGGTTATTATTTTATAGAAATACCACTGGTACTTCTAGTACTAATAATAACAATAATATGATTACTATTATTATTAGTAGTAGTATTTAATATAATAATTGGCTAAACTGGACATCATAGATGGTGGTGAGGTGACAGACGTTGCCATGGTTATCAGATACACATCGTGACTTCTTTATTCTGTTGACACAGCCTGTAAATCAATTCAGATACACACATACACACACACACACACACACACAGATACACACACACACATACACACATACACGTGCATGGAGACACACGTTTTGTCACATCATCCATCCTTCTGAAACACTGCTGGTATGAGAGCAGATTCATCCAAACCATCATCACACACACACACACACACACTCGGAGCGCCATGCCCCAGGGTTTTCTGGGATAGCGGAGTGTTTTTTTTTTTTTTTCTTTCACCTGATGCTCTCCGAGGTGGGTTGTGTGTGTGTGTGTGTGTGTGTGTGGGGGGGGGCTCAGGTCGAGGGTGTGTCTTCTTTACATTTCACTGCTTCACAAAAACAAAAACACTATTTATTACACTTGTTTTTATTGTTGTACATTCATCGTAATTCAGTCCTGATTGCACGCTCGCTCTCACAAGCGACTTCCACCCCAGCAGAAACCTCGTTGTTGCCGTAATTAATCATTATCATATTAATTTTGAGGCGTTTGTATGATTACTATACCACTTGGAATAAAAAATCACACTGGTTGTTTTTGTTTATTAAATCACTTCCGCAAGCAAAAATAAAACCCTTCAATAACGACGGCATGATGTGGAAAAATATCTTTTCATTTGCTCTCTGTTTCATTTACATTTGCTCATTTCCACATTTGTCTGTTCCTGTATGAGAGCACATATTCACGCCTGTGTGTGTGTGTGTGTGTGTGTGTGTGTGTGTGTGTGTGTGTGTGTGATGTTAGGGAAACTCAGTGTGACGTTTTTTGTTTGTTTTTTTTTTTCTCTCTCTCTCCTTTTTTGAGAGGCTCCAGATGGCTGAGAGACAGGTGAGCCAATTAGCGAGTCTCACTACACAGAAACATCATCACACCGGCGGAGCACGACAGCCAAACACACACACACACACACACACACCCACCCACAACATACCAGTGTTAACATTACCACCGTAATGCTCTGATGTGTCTCTCAGTCCATCAATGCGCCGTCATGAGCCCGTCGATGTCGTTGTGGATATGAAATTGATTTTACAGTATGTAACGGTGTTTGGAATGATGACAAATGATCCTCTAATTTTAGCTTATTATGGCTGTCTGCAACATACAGTGCTGTGTGCCTATAGTGTGGCCCATTATGCATGTTTTATACGACCCAGAAAACAGGCATAATGGGCAGATTTGAATTGATTTGCTTGTGTATTCATTTATTTTCAAGGAGCCAAAAATATTTCAGCGAGGCTCGCTGATGTTCATTATAATTCTAATGAAGTCGAAATCTTCACAAAAGAGGAGAGAGCGGCAGGAAGACAGCAAGTCTAAACACAACAACAACAACCTCCATCTCTCTCTCTCTCTCTCTCTCTCTCTCTCTCTCTCTCTCTCTCCATCCTTCTTTCTCTCCCCCCTTTTCTCTCACTTCATCTCTTTTACTGTTTCACTGCTGAATACCTGAATATTAGACATAGAAAATGTGGCTTTTGCCTTTAATGAGCCATCAGTCGCTGTGGAAAACACAGTCACACCTGACCCCACACACTCCTCCTCTCCCAGCTTCTATAGGCTAACAATACCTGCACACATATACATCCATATGATGCAACACACACACACACTTATACGGCGCTTATTATTTTGATGGCTCCTGTTTGTTTGTGCATTTTTCTTTTTGTTAAGGGATAATTGAGCAGCCATGACGGCTGCTTTCCCATCTAATGGAAGGGGACAAATTAATCTCCCTGTGCTAATGTCTGCAAATGGAACAGGACCACTCCTGCCACCTCCATGCTCAACCAACCTGCTGAGAGTGAGTGTGTATGAGTGAGTGTGTCAGGTTGAGGCTGATATAAAGCTCTGCCACCTCTGATGATGGATATCATGCAGCTTGTTGGATTTACAAATGGAAGGAGACACTTTCTAAATCTGCGGGGCTTTAGGAAAGAGTTTCAGGGCACAAACAGATCTAGATGATTTTTTTTTTTTTTTTTTGTTTTATTTTAAACCAATCTACCAAGATATGGGATGTCTCTGGTGTTTTCTGCTCAGTTTATTTAATCACCACGTTTCAGTCAGTAGACCTTCTTCAGGTAAGATTCAGGTCAGTTTTTGGTCCCCTGCACCCGTCATGATGATCTCATAGTGTGCAAAGGTGTTTTTTGACTGTCTTGGAAACAAAGAAGAACATGGAGAAAAATTACAAATTGACATTTAATAATTAATTTTCTTAGTTAGCAGCCAGGCCTTTCATAACCTCACACCTTGAATATTTATTTATTAAACTTATTGTGAAGACTAGTAAACACTGTCAACACATCAAATGTTCAAATAAGTGAAGCTAAGTGAAGGTAGAGACTTGCAACTGACTTGCAGTTTGCTTACTGAAGACTTGACTTGGACTTGACTTCAAGGATTAGAGATTTGACTTGAGGCAGACATGCGTAGCACGTAAACCCCGGCTTGATTCCAGCCGTAGACCTTTGTTGCATGTCAGAGTGAGATCATTATACTATCTAGTACTATACTAATTATTATACTAATTAGTACCCGTGGGCACAAATAACTAATCAGTAATGTAATTATGAATGCATTACCAAGTTGTTTTCTCAGCACTACTTTGTTACAACTACAACAATAAACTCCACGTTGAGAAAACTTGCGAAAAACCATTTCTGCTGCTTCTACTCAAACGCCTGCATGGCATCAATCTGACTGCAGTCTGTGGGAATGTGAGCCCGTGTTCCCGTGTGTACACATACATAATGTTTTGCAGAGGAAAACGGGGTGGGAGGCCGGGTGAATGTCATCCTATTTTCCCATCTTAATAGCCCATGATCCTACAGCCGTTCATTCTCCTAAGCCTCTTCCCGTGGATGACCTCCAGGGAAGATTGTGTTGCTGCTGTTGAAGAACAGAGGAGTTGATTACGCGGCAGTGCCGGGGCTTTGTTCTAAGCATATGCCCGTCCTTGGCTTTGGAGAGAGAGAAAGAGAGAGAGAGAGGGAAAAGAGATAGAAGAAGAAGAAAAAGAAGCAGAAGAAGAGTCTTATCTCTCCCTCGGGGTCTTGCATCCTTTCATTCCAGATTGTCTTGGTGACCTTCTGGCCCCGCCCGGTTCATCCCGACCCTCCGCTGCATCGCTTGTTTACTGTCCCATAATGACATTGTCAATGGCAACAATACGTCTGCTTATCGCGAGGTGTCGGCTGCCACAATGGATGAATGGCGGTGTAATGGAAAGGCGAATTTGTTCCGTTGTCATCTCGAAGTCTTTGGAGGCTCTCTCCTACTTGGCCGTGTGTGCCGGTGAAAGATAAGATTAATTCTTCATATCGCGGGCTGATTGCAGAATCTTGTATCTAATGCAATTTTTATTTCTCACCCCCTCTCCCTTCCCTCTTTCCCCCTTTTCTTTCAAACTGCAGAGTCAAGCATTTTTTTCTTCTCTCTTTGGGGAAAAAAATCTAAATAATTTATCTGTGTTTTGGTGCATTTTTTCCCTCTCCTGTACTTAGAGGGAGAGTGGAAAGAAATGGAACGGAGACAGACAGGAGGAAAGGCAGATGAGAGTGTTTTATTTATTTTTTTTGAATGGGATGAACGTGAGGAGCATGCCGAGGAAGAGTAAGAAAAGGGAGCGAAGGATGGCAGGAGGGAAGTGGAGGGGGTGGAGGGAGTGAACCCTCACTCGGCTCTCGGCTGGAGAGGGGCCTAAGAGGAGCCTGCAGACTTTGGTAATCCCTCTTTTATTAATGTGAAGCCAAGCTCAGCAGAATGCAGGCTCACAGACATAACAGAGCTGCTCACAACTGACTGTCTTTAGGTCTCTCTGTCTGTCTCTTACATGCAGATCTGCTTCACTAGCATGACTGGCTGAGTCCCACCTCTCCCATTTGCCAGGCCAGTAAACCGCCAGTCAATTAAAGCGGCGTTCAAGCGTTCAGTCCGGCCCCAGTCCGGCGCCCTTCCACCCGGCGAGTCAAGCTCTCGAGTCTTTTGATCCCCGCTCGGGTCCCGGCCTTGGTGTTTGGAACAAAAAACATCCTGCGTCCTCACCGAGCCCGGCACGTTACCATGACAACTCCCTTACATCACTCAGTGCCCCCCATGTAGCCAATGGGCATTGACCTTTCGCTGTCAGAGCGTGTTAGGGAGTGAGAGACACAGAGAGAGGGAGAGAGACTGGGAGAGGAGAGACAGAGAGAGAAGCAGGCACTCGCCGGAAACAACAAACACAAATAGGTCATTAAATTGTAAATACAATTTAAAAGAGACAGAGGTTGCTCAGACTGAGCCGTGGCCTCAAGTTACTGCGATGTCAGCGCCAGAGTGTGTGTGTGTTTCCTGTGAATGACAAAAACAAGATGCTCGTCTTCAGAAGGCATGATGTCACCACTCAGCAGGGAGGCCAGGGGGCTCCTAATATGTAAAATGTAAGAAGGAAGATTTAAGCTTTAGGCTAGATTTGGCACATTGCGAGCAGGGAGCTTCTGGATTGTTCTGGTCACCCCTCCCTGCAACCCCTAACTTCTGTTCCACCCAGACACGGCCATATGTCCCCTCTTCTCCAACCGTAGCCCTTCAACACAGAGGCACGAGCAGGAGGCAGGTTTAGATGATGCAGGCCTTCAGAGAGGTCCTTCTCTTTGTCTTCTATTGGATGAAATACTTTTTGAGAAGTATGGATGTTGGTGGATTTGATCATGTCAAAATGTGTTAAACTTCTAAGAATAAAGAAGGGGAAAGTATTTTTGCATATAACTTAGTAAGTTCATCCCGGGCAGTTTTATATAAATCTCATTTCCTGGATGATTGAAAATTACATGTACGTACAGGAAAAAAACAAATTTCAACATTTCACACAGTTGTTGTCGACCTTTGACCAGATTTAATAAATATTACACGTGGAGACTCTGTGAACCCTTCATCTAAATTGACTCAAATTTGGATCAAAAAGTTTAGATTTTGACCAGATTCATCATATTTAATTTTTTGTGTGTGTTTTGATGGTGTAAATAGAAACAAGTGTCCATGTCGTCATAGGCCTGTTTTTTTGTCAGCAGTCAGAAATCATGACGATGTCGGGAAACTGCACGCGAACTCTGCTCGTGTTTGCTAACCTATCTGACAGGCAACGTGCGAAACACGCAGGCAGTGTCACGAAGCATCGCATCATACACTGTCATATACTGTAGCAGTCAAGGTGTGGTAGCTTCTCTGGAGCGACGACACGCACGTCAACCTCTGATGTTCTCATGACTGCTGGTGTGCGAGCTTACACAGAAAAAAAAACCATAGCAGTGGATGTTTTGACCTGCGTCGTATGCCGCAGATGTGTGTTGCACCAATGTGCAACTCTGTCGCACTCTGAGAAGTTGTCGTCGCCACTTGATAAAGCAGGTGTTTTTCACACAAATATACTACCTGGTGCAGCTAATAACTGTCTGCAGTAGTATGAAGCTATTTGCAGTGTAAATGACAAATTATCATCTTCAATCCTCACAAACTGCAACATTTACAGACCCTGATTGTAATCCCAAAGCATTTCTCCATACACCACTGCTCTTTTTATGCTCTATATTATGCTCCACACACTCAGCTTTCACTGTAATAAATAGTAAGCAACAGATGATTAGTAGCTGCCAGCATCTATTTAATTTGAGGAAATGCATGAGACCATGTTATCAGAGAGTGCTGGTGAGTTCTGCGGCTCGTCTCGTGCTCTTATTCGACACTTTTTTTGTTGACACGCTCGCCATGTGTCAATATTTGTCGCCGCTGCGCGCCTGCCATCAGTTTTGGCTGAGACAAAGTGCAGTGAGAGGCCGAATGGTAAACAACGGAGGCGGAAATGGGTAATTAAGTTAGAAGTTAGCAAAAGTGTCTGCTGCATTTTAATGGCGATGGCCAGTGCACGCTGGATAATTTAGGATTTCAATTGTTGTTGTTTTTCAGTGAAATGCAGGTGTTTTGTGAAGACAGACGATTTTGCCCTGTATGCCAAACATTCTAATGAAGCTCACGTACAATCCATAATTTTAACTATCCCCCACCTGCCAGCTAGCCACACACACACACACACACACACACACACACACACACACACACAGTACACAAACAGGCATAGGCATAGTACCCACACACCTAACACACAATATGCACTAATGAAGCTGTTCTCCTCTCCTCTCTTTTTCGTTCCTGGCTCAGTGAAACATGCATAAATCATAATAAACAGAGAGATGAATTTTTAATCAGCAGCTCCCTGCCTGTGTCTTCAGCCCCAGCCTCCTATGGGGAGGAGAGGCTGTGATGTGCCAGGTATATGGAGCCGGATCTGGCAGCGCCTCCTTCGGGAGGGCTACTCACTGAGACATGCCTGTCTGGGCTGCCTCTTCCTGGGCATGATCTGCTGGACTGGGCTGCCTCTCTGGAGACAAGATTGGCCTGGACGAAACTCGCTGCCTGTATGGAGGCTTATGTCCGGATAGAAGGGGGACATCTGAGGAGGGAGGGGTGGGCTTGTCGATATGATAGCATCGGTGACGTTCAGATGTTTTGTAGTTGTAGATGAAAAGTAGCAATAACTCAGGAACACCTAAAATTTGTATAATAAATTAAATACTGTAAATATGAAGGAGAGGGAAACAGAACAATGTTGTCTTTTTTAATTTTTTATTTATTTACTGAGGGAAAGTGAAGGAATTTATAGTTTTTTGACATTTTAAATTTTATTTTTATTTTTGAATTTTCATTCATGGATTTACTGCAATTTTTGTGTGTGTGTGTGTGTTTTATGGCCCTGGCAGGTCAGATATTTGCTCTGTATGTGTTTGGAAAGCTTAGGTTTCGTTAGAATGCAGGGAGTGCAGGGATGCCTGTTAGTGTTTTAGCTTTTTTTGTTTGTTTGTTTGTTTTTGGTGAAGCTCTGGAAAAATCGGGGAGCCCAGAATTGGTCAGGGATTAATGACAGCAATTATAGATATTTAGTGTTTCAGGGGCCTAAGTGAGCTGTTTTCTGAGAGACGAACATTTCTAACCTCACTCCTGTTATTCAGGAACAAGTCATTTATGCTTTTATTCCATGGATGCCTTTTCTCTGGAGAATAGACCAGCCTGCTCCAAGTTGTTGTGTAGAAATGGTTTGGATGGCAGAATAGGGGACGGCTTGTTAATATTATAGCATCTAAGCTGTACAGCCAATCATGTAGCTGTAAATAAAAGGTCAAACAAACTTCCACTTCTAGTTGGCTTCTGATTTCATCAGATTACAAGCAAAAATCAAATTAGGGATTGTATCAGGGCTCAGGGATTATTCTGTATATTTACTGTTTCAGGAGCCTCAGTCAGCTGTTTGCATGGAGCCCAGGATTTCTAACAGTGCCTCTGTTTTAAGCAAAGTGTGATTTTTTTTTTCTTTTATTCCATTAAAGCCTTCTTATGGAGGCGTAACTGTTATCTTTGTATGTGTTGTATCTAATGGGACACCCACCACGAGGAAGCTGGGTTGCTTGGTGATATAACAGCATATCTTTTTAATATAAAAATATATCCAATCATGTTTTGAGGTTATTTATACTCGTGTGTAATAAACTCTTAAAATTCAGCACATGCTTGACTTGATGTTGAACTTGGCCTCCTTCCATTGGTTCAGTACAACTTTACTATGATGTACACGATGTATTTACCTCATAAAAACTTAATGAAAAGATGGCAAAGCCGAGTTGAGGTCGGTTTATTTTCCACTTGGTCTCCGGCTGTTCATCTAAAGTCTGGTCAGGGTAGAGCTGTGCCAAAAACACAGAGATGATGTGCTGTAAATGTGAATAGTGGGCATTGTTGGCATGGCGCGGTGGAGGACTGGGCCAGGCCCAGCAGCCATGCAGCCAGTCCAGAGCTGGACTCGGGCTAGGCTGTTCCAGAGCTGTAGTATTAGACTCAAATAGGCCCACAACATAACAACATGAGCTGAGCTGTCACAGGGGATTACTTCAGCTAGGCAAGCCAGCAGGGTCTCCACTGCTCTGCTGCTCTACCAGAGAGAGAGAGCGAGAGCGGAGGGGGTGGGGAGGGTGGGTGTGCCGGGTGGGGGAGATAGAGAGGGAAAGGGGGGGTGGGGGTGGGGGGGGGGGGTGGGGGTGGGGGGGGGGTGGGCTTGTTTCTGTGTGAGAGAAAAGGGAACAACGGCAGAGGCTGAGAGGAACAAGGCGAGAGACAGAAGCAAAGAGAGGCAGCTTTTTTAAAAAACGACTGGCAGTGAAAAGAGGGAAGAGAGAAAAAGAGGACAAAAGAAGGAGAAGCGACAGAGGAGGAAAGAGAGTACAGCTTGTAGCCTGATAAGGTGTATTTATTTGTTTGTAATGTTGGAGCACTCGGCCGAGCTGGGCTTTGTGGGGAGAGTGTGTGTCGATGCTGTGTGCTGCCCCCCTCCTGCAGCCGCCAGCGCAGGATCCATGAGGACCGACGAGCTGCTGCTGAGGTACACACACATACACATCTGTGCACACACACACACACACACACACACACACACACACACACACACACACGAGCACCCTTTTTTCTGACCCAGATGTTGCGTCCATGAATCCCTCATGGGGATTGTTACACTTCCAGCTAAGGTGCGGTGTTGTTGCATGGTTGATTTTGTACCAACAAGGTTTGTGAGCATGTGTGTATGTTTGGAGGAGGGTGAGCTAAACAAAGTGCAGGTGCAGGCTTATATTCCTTTATTTGAGAGGATTTGACATCTGAGATGGTTGTTCCTAACAGGTTTTACTGTAACGCCTCCTACCTGGACACTCTCTCTCTGTGTTTTTGCTCGATGGCGGGGAGATTTCTCCCTGCTTTCCTGCAACTGTTTGCCCAGTCAAGCGTAACATCCAACGCTTGTACTTCTCCTTTTTTTTTTTTTTGGTTCTCTCTCTCTCTGTCTTCCTCTCTATCCAACCGTCCTCCTGCTGTTTTAGCAGCATTGTGTCTGGGACAAGGAAGTAGAGACTGATACACGCTACTTTTTTTTTCCTGCTTTTAAATGAAATATCCAGAATTTTACAGCCATCCACCTTTGACATCTTGGATACATTTCAGTTATTTTTATGCTTTATGCTTGTCGGGTTGTTTGCTTTTGTTGTCAGGGGGATTTTGAGTGTTAAACTTATATCTAAGGATGTCCCTTTTTAACTTTAATGGTTGCTTATTTAGTCATAAACATGTAACGTTATAGAGACATATTCAGTTTTTAGGTGCTTTAAAACCCTAGGAACTTGAAATTATGGAAAGCTTTTGGCATAGAAATGTTTATATTTCAAGACTTTGATTCAAATTTCTATCAGCATGCGGCTCCAAAAATCTTTCAAAAGATGACTTTCTTCTAGATGTCAGTGAGGTTTGTTTTATGGCAATAACTATTACAAGAGGAAAGAAAGATAAGTGGTAGGGACTCTGTTTTAAGAAAAGACGCACCCACCCGACCGAAGCAGGATTTGACATTTTCCGAGCCAACTAACTGAGCATGAATTTACATCTTTGTTATTTATTTAATTTGATTTATTTGTCTTGCCTTGCATGCTTTTTACTCAAAAGGAGGAAAGGTAGATGAACGGGAGGTGATGGAGAAATGTCCTGCATGTCTGAAACTATTGAAAAGAGGAGGTAAAAAAAAAGGAGAAGGAGGAGGAGCAGTAGGAGAAAACAACCTGTTCTCATTTCCAGGTCGTCAGATACCACCGATTTGTCACGCCCCTCAAGGCGCAAGGCATCCTTTAGCATCTATATGAGATTCACCTTACTCCAATGTAAACCCATCCATGTCATTATTAGATGCACTTTTCAACGTGCATTATCACGGCAGTTTGTGAAATTTAATCTATAAGGTCTATTAGGGAATAATCATATTTGGGTAAAAATGATCATTTGAAACGTGGTTGGAAGCAGGAAGCAAACAGTGGTGTCCTGCAACCCACCCAACCTGCCCCCTTCAAATAAGGAAATTTGTCACCTTATATAGGCGTCGTCAGTCTCATGGCGTCTATTTCAGACATTGTGGGACTAAGTCTTTCGGACTACCCTGTACGTTGAAAAATGAGGCTAAGGGGTACCCAGTGTAAATAGTGACGCCGAGGGTCGTGACAAAGCGTCGATATTTGAGTTGGGAGTGAGAATGGGCTGGAGAAAAGGGGGGGGGGTGATGAAGAGTGACAGCAGTATGGAGGGGAGGGAAAGAGACATCCCTGCTCTGAAAATAAAACAGCCAAACAATGCAAACACCCAACTGTTCTCTCACAATCTTTTCTTTTCCATCCCTACTGTATTCCATCTTTTTTGAAAATTACACATTTTTATTTTAAAGTTCCCATTACTGGTAAATTTTACAGCAATACCCCACCAGTCACAATTTGCCTGAACTCCCCTCCTGTTGCATAAAAGATTGAGATAAGCATCTGCTGCGCACCTGATCGTGAAAAACAGTCATGCTGAGGTTGACTTGTTTTGCAACGAGTCAACATATTTCATTGATGTTTGCAGGTAGTAATTTATTGCACCATAATTTACTGACTGAATTGGTGAATGCTTCATTGGGTGACAAATGAAACTGCTTTTGAGGCATACACTTCATTTGCAATTTCCCGATGAAAAATATGACTTTGAACGGTTTCTGCATCAGGCGGTAGCTCCGAGCGAGAAACACGAGGGAAATTTTCCAGAGGTTTAGCCTGTGTGGAGGACGGTAGAGTGACTGCAGTTGTGTTGAGGTAGCGTGTACATCAGAGGACGAATGGCTTTGTGTTGCAGGAGTATCCAATACAGCAAAAGTACAGAATGTAGAGATGTAGGATGTTTTGTGTCTGTACCTCAGCACGCCAGATTTGAAAAAAACATCTACTATACAGTTAAAATAAAGACTTTCAGCTTTAATTTGAGAGGACTCATGGGGCAGAACACCATCAGGGAAGATACAGAGTCTGCTGACGTCTGTGGGTCAGAGACTTCAGACCGTCATTGGCTGCAAATATTTGACACCAAATATTAAACATGATGACTTTTTAAAGTATTTTTTCAATTGGCCAATACATTTTGTCCCCTGAAGTTTAGGCCTGTGAATAAAAACCACTGGGGAGGGGAGCTCCCCCAATTTTACACATCAAGATCAGATTTCTCATCGGCAGTAGAGCTACTCAGCTCAACTCAAACAGTTGTATTATGTCTTCTGTGTCTCTAAAGGAAGCTTTCTAAGGAAAAATGCTTATGTGACCTCATTCCAGTAGCTTGGCTTTGGCTTTGCGGGTGCAAAAAATTTAAGCTTGCATCACAAACCAGTGCAGAATTTAAAAGAAGGGGGCACTTACCATGCAGGGAGGGTCAAGTGAAAAGATGCGGTTGAGTTGCGCTCCAAAACACTGGATCCTACACTTATGGAATAAAAGTCCGGATATCTCGGCCTCAGCAGCATCGATTTTACCAGTTCATTTTTAATCTGTCTCGCGTGTCCCCTAACTGTATGCAATGGTCGGAGTGCTCTTTGGACGTTGGAACTTCAGTCATTGTTTCACTTCAAATCCAATGTGCTGAAGTTCGGAGTAATAATATATGTCACTGCTGAGCTACTCTGCTAACAGTACAGATGGTGCTGTATGTGTGGAAGCAGGGAGAGAAGTGTGAAAGAGAGAATTTGGTGAAAACTCGGATAATAAGCGTGTTTTCCTATAAGAGTTTGCTTCTCTGAGTTGATATTAGCCTTTTTTTGCTCCACCCCTCCCCTTCCCTCTTCCTCCCCATCCTCTGGGCTTGCTGGCAGTTAAACCAAGCGTCCCCTCCCATTCACCCCACACAGTGTGCCTATCTAATGGTGTGGAGGATATTAGTCTTCTATTAGAGATATGGCCGTTGGTTTAGAGTCACTGCCTCTCCCTCCCATTTTCCCAGATGGGTCAGGGCAATGGGCGTTAAAATGGCCTCAGTCCCCTCCTCCCACCCCCCCCACCCCCCCAGCCGTCTTGAATCTGCTAAACCAGCCGTCGCAGCCTTGGCGAAGGGAGCGCACCTCATCTCCGCTACAACGATTTAATCTGCCGAGCGCCTTTTCAATCAAAGAGTGTCAGACAGGGCTGCTCTCGACACGACTCTAATACAATGCATGGACACACACGTACAGGAAGTGGGGGCGAGTGGGGGGGGGGTGCCGGCAAATACTTGCACGCTCACACGTGCACCACAAGCACAGGCCCAGATCGATACTCGCAATCATACAGGTGACAATGGGTGCGGGTTTATCGGCCCCTGATTCACACCCTGCTATCACCACCTTCGCACAATCACACAATCAAGGCGGGGGGGGTGGGGGGGTGTACTTCTGACGGGAGAGGGTGCATATGTGAAAGATGAGGGAGGGAACAGAGCATGGGAGCTTGCAGGTACATGAAATGTGTGAATATGTGCGTGAAATGAATTGAAATGGGTGTGAAAGAGCATCTATTTGCAGGCGGATGCGTATACACCTCCTTTTGTGTTTGTGGATGTGTGTGTGCGCGTGTGTTTGAACGTGCATGAGTGTATTTGCAAGTGGTTTCTTTCCATTGTGTGCGTATAGCATGTGCAGGCGATGTGTTATATTCCTCCATTTCTGTGTGTGTGTGTGTGTGTGTGTGTGTGTGTGTGTGTGTGTGTCGGTTGTTATCAGAATGACACCATCCTGCTCTCTCTCCTGCAGCCCCAGAGGATCAGTGGAGCTGCACCAGTTTCAAATGAAAATAAATGAGAGGCAGTGACCGCTACTGCCTGGGTCCCACTTTAATGAGGAAAAGGAGCAGAGAGGGAGGGAGGAGAGGGAGGAGAAGGGAGACAGAGGTGGAGGAAGGAGGGGAGGACTGGGAGGGTGGGGCGAAAGCGGGTGGGGGGGGGGGGACAAATTGGAAAGTGAGGGAGAGATTGGTCGGAGTTGGCGATGAAGGGGCAGAGAGAGACGAATGGAGAGGAGAAAGGGGGGTAGTGATGAATGGAGGGCCTCTCTCTGTCACTGATGCGATGGCCAATTACAGTTGGAGCGCGCTCCGATGCACTGCAGGTGGAGCGGACAGTGTTTTGAGTGGCCGGAGAATATCCCTCCATCCTCCATTTGCATTGAGAGGAGAAATCACTGCACAGTGTAGAACTTAGAGCAGCTTTGGGGGTTTACTGTGTGTGTGCGTTTTCAATAGAACTACATTTAATGTAGCACAGTATTGGTCTCAACAGCAGCTGTATTTTTACACTCCAGAGTCCATCTGAAATTATGTATCTCCAAATTAAATTTCCGATAAACTAAAGGATTATATGCTCCATTAAGACACCTTTTCAGCCTGTGGGGGGGGGGTATCAGGGGAAGTGGCTCTGTGCTATAAGCTAGCTCAGTAGCAACCCACTTTTGGCTCGCCAACACTATGGAGAGTGGAGCAGGAACCTCTGTTCACCAGGTGGTAAACTTGTTTTCTGACACAGGTCAGGCTACCTTAAGTATGATGTCATCAAATGGGGCGGAGTCTGTGTAAATTGTAGGGCTTTTTCATTACCGATTAATCTCTTGATTATTATGAAAATAGTTTAATTTAGTAGTTGACAATCGATTAATCGGCTAATCATTGCAGCTCTAGTAATTTGGCTCTAAAAATCTATGAGATTATTAAAAAAAAGCAAGGCTGTTTTTCATAGTTTTATGGAGGCCAGTTTCATATGATCAGGCTTTTAGTTTTAGCATTTTTGCACATCAGTGACCCCAGATGACAGCAACAGGTCACTGTTTGAGTTTTTAAATGTTCTGTCTCTTCTTGCTACTGCTTAGGAGACAATTTTGTTTCTCTACTTGGCGCCAAACTTTCATTTTGGCACAGAGCAGGATCTCACTTAAAGGCACGCAGATGCTTTTACATTTAAAGTTAGTAAAGTAAACGATTCATTACAGCACTTCCTGTAGATATGATTATATCTAATTATGAAGGTTAAAGCCACATTTTTACTTTAAAGCTTTGCACAGTAAGGTTGAATTTAAAAAACAAACAAAATTCAGCTTGATTAGATTCTTCCAGAATCCCACAGGATGAACCCAAAAGCACACGGTGCTCAAACCAAAACCAGGGCAAAGTCATCTTGTTTAGAGTTTGGAGATAAAAGTTTTTCCCTCGACAGCAGCGATATGTTTCTACTTCAGTGCGGTTGAGCGTTGTCCAGTCCAGTCTAGCAGAGACCATTAAAACTAGCAGACAGCAGCACAGTATAGCCCGGAGGCCTCTTCTGGGGCAGAGGACATCAAGTGTGTTTGTGTGTGCGTGTGTGTGTGTGTGTGTGTGTGTGTGTGTGAGAGTATGTGAGAGAGAAGACAGAGAGAGACCCACACTTTAAGTCATGTTGAGACCACCAGTGCAGGCATTAGTGTGTGAGGGTCAGTGAACAGGTCAGGAGGTATTTGCTCGACAGTGTTGGACTTGATCAGAATGTCCTGTAACGCAGAATGTGTGTGTCTACATGAACATGTGTGTATTAGGGTCAGATGGATATGATGGAGTTTTTTCAACCCTTTGAACCAGTCGAAAATCGCATCCCTTGTTCTCCCAGTCAGAACTCTGTCAACTTCAAACACACTGGACATCCTTACCACTTACTCTTTCCATTGATTGTGGTAGCTGTGATGTCCATTGCAGATGAACCTGCATAAATGCTCTTAAAATATATAAAGGAGCCTCTTTTGAACTTCAGATCTGCTCTCATAATCATCAAAAGTAATAGTATCAGAAATAATCCAGTTGTGTGTACATCCATGGTTACAGTGCAAACAGGAACTGCTACTAGCATTATACTTCCTGTTTATCACCCTAAGTATATCAGTACTGAAAATATATTCCTCCCAAATGGAAATGAGTAAAGCTGCAACGTTTAATCGATTAATCAATTAGTCAATCGACAGAAAATTAAACTATTTTGGTAATCGATTAATTCTCTGGTTCCAGCTTCTTAGATGTGAATATTTTCTTGTGTAAACTGGATATCTTTGAGTTGTGAAGCCCAAGAAATAAGAAAAATCACACAACACAACATAGGAGTGACAAATATCAATCAAAATTAAAGCCTATTTTTACACTATCAATGTATTTTTTGACAGTATTAAGACATAAAATGTCCTATCAACATGATTTTTGTATCCCTGAACCTCCGACACTCCGCTCTATCCATTCATATACAGATATTTCTTGTGTGATGAAAAACTTTGGACTTGTGCAAAAATCCCAAACAATTTCAAGTTTTCATTCATGTTTTTTTAAAGTGTCTTAGAAGATGTATCCACTGACGTGCCAGATAATGGCCTTTCTGAGTAGCCTAACTGACAATAACAATACATGCAGTGCCCTAACTAACACATGTGACAATACCCAGGCCAGGAAATAAAGCCAGTGAAAACCACACATGCTGATATTTTCTGTTGAAGGAGCCGGCAGTTGATAACCGACATATTCAATCAGAATCATATTCCTGACATAATGAAAATAGACATTTATAACAAATGAAAAGGCACCAAGCTGATACATCAGCCTACCCACAGTGTGTTTGTGTGTTGTGTCAGATCGTGTGGAAAACAGGTCAGCGAGCATTTAGAGGCAGCAGCCCCACAGGTAGAGCTGGGATCCATGTTAACTGGAACACAGTGTCCTAACCAGAGTCCAGCAAGGACCAACAACAAACTGACAGAGAGAAAGAGAAGGGAGGGATGGAGTGATGGAGGGGAGGGAACAAGACGGATGAAAGCGTGAAAAGGAAGGAGAAAGAGAGGGGCTGGAGTAAATATGGGAATGAGATTGAACAGTGAGTGGCAGCGAGAATGATGGAGAGAGTGTTAGAAAGAGATGTGGGGGAGTATCCAACCGTTCCATCTCTATTTTTGTTTGGTTTTCAGTCTGGGGTTTCTGCGCTTGACAGAATAAGAAAGTGGAGGAGAGACTAGACTAGATTGGAACACCTCCATCATCCTTTCATTTAGGAAGTGATTCATCTGCAAACACACACACACACACACACATATAGTGTAGCATATACACAAGGATCAAAATGTGTTCTGCGGGAGTGTGTGAGCGGTGAGGATGAACGGTAGCAGTCAGCGTCTGTCTGGTTTCGGGCTCCTCACATGTCCACTTAGGCTCAAACGCAGCTGCTTGCTTTTCTGAATTATTCATGAAGCCCTCATTAAATATTCACGTGTGAAAAGCCAGCGCCATCAGCTACCCACAATCCTCTCCTCTGGGTAAGATGCAAGCAGGAAGCTGAGAGATAGTTTATGGTGTCTGATAGACAACAGAGTGGCTGCTTTCAGATTCTTTCTTTAATTTGCTCTCTAAGACTGGCTATTTTTGGTCTTGTCTCTTTGTCTCTTTCCTTTTCCTCAGCCCACACTGTCTCCTCCTCCTCCTCATCCTCCTCTGCCCTCCCCTCTCCTCCTTTCTAAGTGATCGATTTGTATTGTTCGGGCAGCTGAGCCCCCCCCCCCCCCCCCCCCCTCAGCCTGAGGTGAGAGAGATGAAGGCGGAGAGAAGATAGAAATAACTAGAGAGAGGGAAGAGGCGAGAAAGACACAAGAGCAAGCGAGGGCAGAGGCAGACCTTGCCATGAGCAGGATCTGGGAGAACATGAGGCCCTGGGTGAAGAGATGGAGAGATAGGAGAGGTGATGGGTGAGAGCGGGAAAAAAGCAGAACAGCAACAAGAGGAAGAAAATAAGGTGCAACAGAGTGCTCTCTGGATCTGAGCGCTGGCCCTGAGTGAAACATAAGCTCAAGGATGCTTTTCTTAGGGTCTGAAAAGTCTCTTAAAGACTGTCACTAATGACACTTATATAACGCACATGCTTTGTTCTTGTCTTGTATTGATCGTTTACTTTGTCGTCAAAATATGATGGCTTCTTTCATTACCGGTGTATCTTGGAGGGAGGTGAAAGAGGAAGTGACTGGCTTGATTCAAGTTCAGACCAATGAGCCAGTCATCGACAAGAAACGTGATGTTTCAAATTGAGAGCTGGTGCCACTAGCAGAGGAAACGAGGTGTATAATGTCATGCAGTTATGTCGTGCAAAACCAACAAGGAAATATGAGCAGTGAAGCAAGATTTGAAGAGGGTTGGCTGAGATGATGCGACAGTTTTGTTTCCGAAACACCTGAAAGATTTCCATACTGCCGGAGAGGCGTTTTTGTTTCTCTCTGAAAGTTTAACAAAAATCTGACCCTGTGCTTCACCAAATTATTGTAGCTGTCAACAGCAGGTTTTGCAATGATTTAAGGTCATTTATCAAGAAGATTAAGATGTGATATTAATCCCATTGACCAGTAGCAACATGTCTTAGCTTCCTCTTTACATGCAGGTTTAAAAGTTCATGTAGCACCTAACTTAACCTGAGCATGTATTCAATTTACAGCTGTCTAAGGAACAACACGCTCACTCTGTTGTAGATATAAATGTATGCGTTGCTGTGTTTTCTGAACATGGTCATTCAGTGCATGTCATTGAATGACCATGTTCACATGGCACATGCACATGAGCATCCCATGGTCCATGGATGAGGGTCTTCATTATCAATGTATACAAGGCTCCATTGTCATAATGAGGGTATGGACTCAGGATTTATCCTCAGTAGACCTCAGTGTTAAAGGGTCAGTTCACCCAAATTACAAAAAAATACACATTTTCTCACTTAACTCTATCATGCAGATAGTTTTGGGTTTTTTTGTCCATATTTTGATATATCTGTCTCAAGAACATGTTGTCAGCTGTTTTCACATGGACTATTTCTTCAGTAGAAAGTAGATCCAAATATCCGTTTCACTGGGAAATATGTCACAGTACATAAGCTAAAAGACGCTTTTCATGGGGCCTTGAAATGTGTTTTTCAATGCTTTGAGCACCACAAACAAAATCCCGTCCATCTCCATTGTACTGGGGTAGAGACAGATATCTCAAAACCTGCATGCGAGGCAAAGAGTGAAATATGTGATGTGCTGTTTAGAGAAAGAACTTGGTTTAACTTGGATGGAAGAAAATCAGGGGAATTGTGGGCACGCAACTTATTGAGATGTCTTTTTTTTATTGTTACCTTGTGTGATGCTGTTGTCAGTTCATAAAGGTGTTAGATTTGGGTCATCTGAAACAACAGCTCTGAGCATCCCCTCAGGACTGCGATGGGAACGCAGCCGATTATGATGCAGCAGTTGGTTATATAATGTTCTGTACAACCCCTGTTTTGTGGAGGGTCAAGTGCGGTGAAACATGCAGCGTCGTCCCCACTCCTGGGACACTGCGAGCCCTGAGGCGCTGATGTAGGATCAGCCTTTCCCATCCGTACTCTGACCTCGGTCCTTGCAAGTAAACATGCAAGCTGACCCCCGAGCAGAGCCGTGGGCCAAGTCCCGCCCACGCCATACACTTACCCTGCTGTATGTGTGCATACTGAGCACATTTTTTTTTTCCTATTGACCCAGATACTCATATTCTTCCCCCAGAGAGCCGCCTCTCTCAGTCTAAGAGAGGCTCATTATTTTACCAGAGTGCCTCCCCTCATTTCTCCTATGGAGGAGGGAGGAAGTGGGGCAACCTGGTAGACACGCTGCACAGGGGTACATTCAAGCCCACTCTGGTTCCATGGGGAGGCATACTGGATCCACACAATTAATGCAGCGTAAAATAGAGTCAGCAAATTTGCAGCAAATTATGGGCTGGTTCATTATTACCAAGCTATCCCCACGCGTAATTGCACCTCTCCAATATTGGCCAACTCATTTGATTGTAAATCATCTAACTGGCCACACTTTTATGAAGTCATCACACTGAAGCATGTGTGATATTGTGTCGAGTGCAGTTGATATACGTTGAATCATGATCGTGCGATGTATTTATTCATTGTACGAGAATCAGTGCATTGATTATATTTCTCATTTTGTCAGCGCAAAAATCCAATAAACTGACATTCGATCTGGTGAGGTGACAGAATGCAGTATATGTGATGTCTATTACAGACACAGGCAATCACTCTACCCTCTGTCACAGTGATTGCCATGTAAACAGTATTATCACGGCATTCATGTTACAAGGTAATCTGCCGCGAATGTGAGCTTCTTGAACCAACCTCGCCAGATGACATCACATTGAACCAGGTTTAACTTGTTTGCTGGATAAGCCTGCCCCCCCTTTTTTATGCCAGACTTTTCTGCGTTGGCATCCCGACTGCATCAAAAGGTAGAAGCCTCATTTTCTTTACGCAGTGCTGTTTTCTGTCTGACATGAACTACTGGAGAACCAAGATCAGGCAAAACACCAAAAGTCTTTTTTTAAACATGTATATTATTGAGCACCACCTAGAGTCCAGATTCTCTTATATCTGACACTGTTATCAGGCTACTTTTTAACATTTATTTCAGTTAATTGAAAAATCTCTTTTTCAAGAGTATCTTCACCACAATAGGCAGCAGCAACAACACAAGAGAATTACAGACAAATAAATAAATAAAGACATAAGGCAGATAATAACAGTATCACCTGGACTCATCAGTAACATCTTTGCAGTTATTGGCACTTGCTGCAGTTTATCATCACAGTTTCAGCAGCTTTTAGTGTAACCTCTCTGCCGGATCAAACTGCCCTCTTTGTGGTACAATGTGCAGTTAAAAAGGGTTTATAGCAAAGGTATCAATATCTTCAGTGGTGGAAAGTTACTAAGTACATTTACTCAAGTACTGTACTTAAGTACACTTTTGAGGTACTTGTACTTTACTTGACTATTTCCATTTTCTACTACTTTATACTTCTACTCCACTACATTTACTTGATAACATTAGTTACTTTGCAGATTGAGATTAACAATATAAAATTAGGATGTATTATAGATTAAGATTAGATAAGGTTATATTGATCAGGGTGTAAACCCCTCCTTTACCAACTGCAACATTAACTACACATTAATGCATCAATAATGCAATAAAGTAATATTTATTATTCTAAAATGGGCCATTCTGGTGCTCTAAGTATATTTTGATCCTAATACTTTTGTACTTTTACTTAAGTCAAATTTTGAATGCAGGACTTTTACTTGTAACAGAGTATTTCTACACTGAGTACTTTTTCTTTAAAATGTACTTATAAATGATAAAATTGCAATTTATGACACTAATTATGACAGGAGACTATTGTTAAATATAGTAAAGTTATGTCCAGGATGTCTCTAATGAAGTAAGATGTTTTAAAAGCATCCTGAGGGTAAGATACAAAATGGTTAATGCTGGTAAAGCTCACTAATGGTTAATAATATATAACTAATATATAATATAGCTACATTTTTTTTTTTGATTGAGGACATCTGCGCGCATAATGGTGCCTAATGGTAAAAGACATGCACTGGTTAGAGACATCTATGGCTGAGGAGATCTAATAGTTAAAGATCAGCTGCAGCGTTATGCGCCACGCCTCCCCGACTCGGCACCTGGCTCTCCAACAGCCCGTCAGTTGCGCTGTTGCAGAGCGGATTTTCAGACAGGACCGGCGGAAGAAAACCAGGAGAAAAAAGCGAATGGGGGAGAGGAAGAGGAGAATGTGACAACTGCTGGATGCGGACAGAGTGTGTGCGGCTGGCTACACTGCCTTTAGGGAGGCCTCGGCTCCTGCACCTGTCCCTCTCCGTCTCCGCGGCCAGGCGCAGTTAGGGCGAGAGCGACGCTCCTTTATTTATCAGGCAGGGCGCACAGCGGCGGAGGCGCACACACACACTCACACACACGTTACTGTACGCACACACACACATACACAGGGCTGGCAGGCAACATGACTTCATCCTACAATCTGGATTTTCTGCCCGATATGATGGTGGAGAGCCGCCTGCTTGTTCCCGGAGACAGAATGTGAGTTATTCAGCTTCTCGCTCTCCTTTCACGCTTGTGATTCCTGTTTTTTGTGTGTGTGTGTGTGATTTTTACTGTCCTGAAAAGCAGCTGTCCGATGTGGAAATGTTGCTCCGCTGCTGGATATGTGACTGGAATCGGGGTCAGAATAAACGCTATAGCCGGCGTGACTGTATCTATATGTTCCTGTGTTAGTTATGGCTTGTTGTTATTAATATCCGTCGATAAATTGTACGGGGATCGCAGGAGCGCCCGGGGCTGTTATCAGCTATAGACAGGATGGTGATGAATGAACGCCATTATGGTGAATAAATGCTACCGCCGTGAATAAACCTTGTCTTTATGAAGCTGTATTATCTGCTGTGTGTCGTCAAATTGTTGTAACCCGTCAAGTCGACTCTCGGAGCATTTGGAGCGTCGGCTTCCCATCTCGCTGCGTGGAATAGAGGAGGGGAAGTTGCTTTGATTTTCGGCAGCCGCCCATTATAATTTCTCTGGGTCTTGCTGGGCTAGAAGCGGTGTGTTCGGGACTGTGAAGCCGGCGATGGGAGCGCACCACGCTGAGACACATAAAGGGCACAGAGTCGATCTCTCTGTGCTCCTTTTTGGTTGGAAAAAAAAAGCGCAGGGTGGAAGACGGGAGTGATCTCAGTCACACGAGTCTGCTTTAACTCCAGTAGAGGCGTTTGTGCGCCCTTATCGCATGTTTTTCTCCACACTTTGGACACTTGGGTGAGGTGAAATGCACTGAAAAATGTTGGAAAATGCACAGTGAAGACACAGGCACAGAGAAGCAACACAGGGGCTTTTTGAGAACATACAGGAATGCATGGATGACTGGTATCCCGTGTGTTTCAATTGGATTTGCTGTAATTCAGTTATACTCAGGAATTTCTAGAGCAGGGACAAAGGGAGGTTTTCATCCCGACATCATGGTCATGCGTTTTTTTTTTTTCCACAGTGCATGTCCCACTTATGTCCCCTCAGCTCACAGCGCCTAGTTGTTGATGGATCGTGTTCTTGTTTTTTTTTTTTTTTTTTTTTTTAGTGGAGAAAATATATACTGTGCTCTAGTCCTTCCTTTCATCCTTTTACGGGGCTTTTTTCCTTTTAATGTGCAAGCTACATTATGTTCGGATGGTGCACTTAACTTCTGGTGACTCACGGTGTAAAAGAATAGAACAAACGTAATGAAGTGTGAATGTGTGTATATGTGTGTGTGTGTGTGTGTGTGGGTGTGGGTGGGGGGGGGTATGAAAAACCGATTTAGTAGACTCATAATGCAGGACACTTTGCTGGACATGAAAATATGTTGATTTACTATAGAAATCTGTGATTTCACTGTAAACTGACTATTGTAAAACCATGTAGGAATAGCAGAGTTACATCATAGAAACTTGTCATTTATTGAAATATTTTGAAACATATAATAGATTTAACAAAGAAAAGTATAACAGTATGTTTTTATAAATAAATATGTATCAGCAGTATTTAGAAATATACAAAAAATAGCTAAAAAAGATAAGTAGCCTATAAAAATTCCACATATAGTGACCACGAAGTAACCACAGGAACCTACAGTTCACTATAAATATATTATAGGAATATATTAGCCTATAGGAACAGTATGTACATACATTCTATAATACACTATAAGTACACTCTAGAAATATTGACGATATTATTAAAAGTGTCATATGGTGTTACGATATATTAGTTTTAGCCTTCCTGGGTCTCTACAAATTCTTTAAATGACAATTAAAGAAGGCATAAATCACTTTGGTTGAAAAGCTTGTAGACATATTAAATCTGTGACAATGACACACAAGCCAAAAAATATTGGGAACCACTGTCACCATGGCAATATTATAGCAGTGCACTGTTGGAGATCAAATACACCAACAAGTGTTTCGTGTTATTAAATTGCATGAACTCCAGACTGGCTGTTGCCACCGCTACAATATAAGACCAGGTTGTGCACTTTGCCCTGAAGTCTTCCTCCATTGACTCTCCATGCAGTCTATTACCCAGATGCTTGTGTGATGAGACGGCTTTCTCATTAATCATTGTCATCAACTCTGACAGCGTGGGCCCAGTGTACAACCGGCGGGGGTGGACGAAGAAGCCATCATACTTCAGCCACCCTTCCTTTTCTCCGTCTGATGTGTCTTGCATTACTAGTTGCAGGTATATCTGCCCCGGAGTGAAGGATTTATGAATAATGTGTGTCGCCACCATTAGACAGGCCTATCTGTGCTCTCTTACCCAGCCGGTGAGGAGGCGGACAGGTTGAACCAGATAGCGCTTATGGAGATGACACTTTATATTTACGCGAACACGCCTCTTAAGCCCGGCTATTTAGCTTGCGAGAGGTGCTCTTGGTGCTCTTCTGATTTTGTTATATGTGTCAACCATGTTTAACACCACTATTTCCGAGTCGCAGTGGAAGAATTTGCATTCGTGCCGGCCCCCTAGCTTCCTTCCATGTGGTATTTTCCTGAAATCCTCTCTCTCTCTCTCTCTCCTTGATCCCATATGCATGTGATCAGGTCTGGAATTGGCTGCGTTCCCTTTCCAGGCCGTGCCACTTCCTGTTGCGACTCCCCCCGCTGAAGGCTGACAGCCCCTGACAACATCGGACTTGACAAATATTAACTGAGATCATATAAGAACTAAGTGGAACTAACAGTCTAATCTCTCTCTATCCAGTCCTATCAGGGCTGGAAACATGAAAAGGGGGAAAGTGGGAGAATCAGGAAAAATGGAGCAAGACCTCTGCCCTTTACTTTCCTCTCTAACTCCAACTCTAAAGCCTAGGCTGGGGTCTGTCTCTGGGAAATATGTGACCCCCTCACCTCCTTCGACTCTGTGTGTTTGAATCCCCATCTGGTATAAAACTGAAAGGGTCTATCACACTTCTCGGCTGCAGCAGAGGCAATTGCTGCGATGATTTCTCGAAATGCCACATGACTTACCGATTATGTAGCCAAAATCAGAGTAAACAAAAACACAAGGTTGCTAGCTTTAACAGGCACACAGCATGCAAAAGAGAGACTCGCAATAATGCTTGAAAATGGCACTTTCTTGTCAAGTGTGTACACAACCCACCACTTACACAGACAACCCTTTGCTTCTCTTCGAGGGGAAAATGTATATCTGACTGCTGATTCTTTACGACCACCCCGCCCACTCGTCCCTTCACTTCCCCTTCCTGACCCCGCACCCCCAAATATCCCATCCAAGCCTGAAAGGACACAAATCACAAAGCCAACAGCTGAAAGGGGCCTGTGACAGACAACACTCACTCACATGAGAAATGTATATGTGTGTCTGTGTGTTTAGATGAGGGGGTGGGATGTACAGAGTGCAGGGTTTTAGAGGGAGCGGTGAAAGAAGGCTTGTCTGTATTAATTTTAGAAGAGCGATACCACAGCTGATACTTGCTTTTATTCAATTTCTGTCGTTTTTTAAAATTGTAAATTACAAAAAACTAGAAGTAATGGGGTGCTGCCTCTAGCAAGTTACACTTTTCAAAGCTTCTGAAACACCATTTTATCAAAAAGACTTAAATAAAATCCATTAAAAAAAAACAATTTCTGTTGAGATGCATTAAATGTGTACTGAACTCCCTCCAAGAATTAATGCAAAATCAAAGGATCCCTGCAATGTTTATGCCAAAAAAAACAACCAAGTGGAGAGATTTTTCCTATCTACACCATTTTCTAATTAAAATAATACAATTCAGAGAGTTGTAATGAACCTTGGTCAAAAGAAATCAAGTCTTCAACCTCAACAATCTGATTTTCTTGCTAATGCATTAAGGTCCGTGGGACGTTATTTCCCAGGTTGTGAGGTGTTCTTTAGTCCAAGGCTTGAAAACAACACAAAACCTATATTTTTCATAAAAGCTGCTACAAAATTAGCTCATTTCTGGCTCCAATAACAACCAAAAATTCTGCAAGATCCTGGTGGGACTGATATGAATCAATTCAAGAACTTCACATGGACGGTCAATTTAGTATTGATCAATTGCAGATTAAATTTGTAATGAAACAAAAACTGCATCTTAACCATCATACAGAATGTAGATAACACTTTCTGGCTAATTTATGGCCTGTATAGATCAAACTGATACATCAGACTTATCCTAGAAATGAAAAAAGAACAAGAGAAGACCGATCGAGGGAAGGAGCAGAGTGAAAATTGACATGGGCAGACTGGGAGAGGAGATTTATGGGGGAAAAGGTGTGAAAGGGGGAGGAGGACTGATGGTTTGACAACGTACGACTCCCTGGACAGACAGCTGGTCGGATTTGACTCGTGTCTTATCTGATGTGGAGATTAGAAGAAAATGAGAGGAAAAAAAAGAGAGAATCAGTGGTGGTGGTGGTGGTGGTGGTGGGGGGGGGTTATCTCTCTCCCAAGCAACAGTGAGAGAGGCCTTTTCATTCACCATTGTGAGGATGACACACACACATATAGAGAAATGAGGAAAAACGCACCAGCAACAATGGAAGAAGCCCTCCGTCATTTCAGTTATGACTGTTTTTGTTCATAATATTGTTATGAACACATACAGTATGTGTGATATATGATGTGATGGAGTCGTCTTCACGCATCACCAGCTGCAACGTTGTTTTATGTCGCTTTTTTTTCTCAATGTGTGCGTGTGTATGTGTTGTGTCATAATGATGAATGTCTTTGCTCTGCTGGGGCTCAGGAGCAGTTGTCTGTGGCTGACACCGCTGTGTGTAGGTGGTGATGTATCACGACCGAGTGTCTGAGGTCTGTGTGTCTTTATGTGTTTGTGTGTGTGTGTGTAAGGCAGGGGTGTGGTTGGGTTATGAGGTATGTGATGGGGTCAACAAGTATCTTTTTATATCATAATTGTTTGAAGAGGTATGGGCAGTTGTGGGCCTGAAGATGCATTTTTGCGTGTGTGTGTGTGTGTGAATGTAATGTAAACAGAGGCAGAATCTATAACACAACATTTACTTCATTTTGGAATCACCATTTAAATCACCATTTGACTTTTAAAGGTGTAGCCAAAAATGAGAGGAAGCTGTCACTAATGCAGGTTCTTAGACTCTCGGCTTTACGGAGCTTTATAGTAAGTTTCAGCTCATTGTTTATCTGTCCGACTGTAACTTTGCTGTTTTGGTTCACTCGGCGCTCTCATAGCGTCGTTTTTGGGCCGCAGCAGGCAGCTGTTTTCAGAGAAAAAGCTCTAAAAAGCCACTGTACACTACCTAATGGCAAACAGACACAGTTAGCTGTAGACTAGCTGGTGAACATAGTGGAGCATTTAGCAGCTAAAGAGCCAGATATTTCCCTCAGGAGTTGGTAGAGAGTAAAAACAGAACTAAAAGAGAGTGAAATTGGACTTACATTCACCAGGTGGACAGAAACACGACTCCAAATGAATGATAATGTTGGTCCGTAACTGCTGGATGTAGAAATAAGCAACTGTTTGCTAACAAGTTCAACATATCAACTTAAAATGTTCAGTTATGTAGGTTTAAACAATGCAGTAGCCCTGTCAGTTATGATTGAATAGAAGGTATAATCTTAAATATGCTTTGTTTGTAGATAGGGAGGTAGCTAGTGGGGTAGCTAGTAGTCCCCTCCCTTCCTCCTTGCTAGCCTCTGTTCCACTAGCATCTGGGACCAAAAGTGTTTTCTCACAGCGTTTCTTTCATGGGTCTTGATGAGAAAGTGAAACGTGTTCCTGGGGTTGTCAGTGTATGTTCTAAGCTAAAAGCCTAGTATATCTACTGCTGAACGGGCTAGTAATCATTGAACATCTCTTCAAGTAGAACAATCAATTTGCTAATATGCTACAACTACAGCTCCCATTAAGCTTTGACAGTGTTTCTGGGAGCTGTTGTTGCTCAATGCTAACGAAGTAAATCAGTTTTCTTGGTTAAAGAGACAAGACATTCAGGGTGTTTTTCTAGCTAGTTTAGTTTAGAATATGGACAGGAAAGAAGCTAGTCGATCGATGTGTCATTCAGAGACATTTGCATGGCTCGTGTGTTTTTTCTAACAGGAAGTTGGACCCACATTCCAGTTTGTTTGAGGTGCAGCCGTATGATGCGTTGTTGAGATTTAGGAAGTATATGTGTCAGCTCTTCTTCAATTCTCTGCCACCTAAGGTTACCCTTAACACCCTTTTATGCAGAGACGTTTACTTGTGGGCTATCTTAGCACAACTTCACTTCCAGCCTTTTTTTAACACCGTGACTAGACACTAGGACAGCAAACATGCCTCTTGCTTAATCTGCATGTGTTTGTGAGTGTAATTTTACCTCCACCGGCTGATGATCTGCTCGTGATTGCCTCATCACTCTTCTCTGTCTGTCAGCCATGTTGCTTTCAAGGCCTGTGAAACCTGCTTTTTTTCCCACATCCCTGTCTTGTCTCCTTGATGTGATTCTTTTCATCTTCATACCAATTTGCGTATTAATTGATTTGACTTCTCAAGAATGGTTAGGTTAGTTTTATCGTCTCCATCCATCTCCCTTGATTCTTGTTTCTACAATACAATGTTAGTCTCTACCTCATTGGTTTGCTCATTCAAGTCAAGTACACCTTCACACAGCACACATAAACACACATACTCTTTACCTTATGAATTGAGTTGTGCAAGGAGAGTATTTTGTGTGTGTGTGTGTGTGTGTAAGAGTGTTGTGTGTCTGTGTGAGTCTTCTGTTTTCTGAGAGGAGTAATTCATCACTTGGCCTTGAAACGAATGAAGCATGCACATGCTTTCAGTGCTGCATACACACATTGCCACCCACATAAATACGCAGAATACACACCACGTGATAAACCCACACATAAATACAGGCAGACAAACACAAACACAGTCTCCACGTTGTTCACATCATGTCCCTGGGCTGTGGTGACGGGCAGAAAAATAACTGAATCCTATGAGACAAAGAAAACACAGTGATGATCTCTCTGTCTCACTTGTTTTATATATATATATATATATATCTCCTCTTCTTCTCTCTGCTTTTTTCTCTCCTTCCTTTTGTCCTCTTATCATCAATAGTCAGCCATTGCATTTGTACTGTGCAGCGGCATTACTCTGCCTTGCCAGATGGAGCACTTACCTCATGCGTGTCTCTTAGACAGTAGATTTTTTTTTTAGCTCTTCATTCACTAGTGCCATGCCATTGGTCTGACAGCCCATTATTCCAAAACCCCAATAGGTCGAACAACTTCCCATTGGACCATTGGACTATTGGACCAAAAGCCCATAGTCCGATAGCCCGTTATCCCAAAAACAAAAGGTGATAATGTTTATTACCTGACAAAACAGACTTTTTATATATTACTGAGGTCTTCTGCTAAATTCGGCGTAGTGTGTCACTCAGTAAATTTAATAAATCAGCAGTTGAAAAAATGTGTAAACTGTGTTGTTAAGGCAGACGAGCATTATCTGGGAAACATCATGTTTATTCACTTTACATGGAGCTAAAATTAACACCGAATTATGTTAAATGATCGTCGAATGAGTTCGTGTCTGTTTATGAGTCGTAAAAAATCATAAATGATCTTTTAAAAGGAAGAGTAGATGTTTACCGGTAATCTCGGCTCTGTCAAATTTTTGCCTCGTCGTCAGTCATTTAAAATGTGAATTAACAAATTATCAAACAGACTTTTCACAATTCACTCAGTTCATCTGGTAAATTCGGCGTCATGTTTCACAGAACAGAACTTGTCTGATTTAATGAAATCACGTTATAAAAATTGCGTGGACGTGCATGCTGAGTGGCGGCTTTTCGAAATGTCAGACGGTAACGTTACACATCTTACTTCAGTTTATTTAACCTGTTAAATATCAGCCAAAATTAAAAATCCTTCTTTAGGAGTCATACAAAGTCATACGTTATGATTTATATGTTATCTGTTAAATTGAACAATATGTTAACAGAGTCTGGAAAATAGTAACCCCAGAGTGTGTGTTTTCAGAGCAACGGGCCTTCGGAGCAGTGGGCTTTTGTTTTCGGGATAATGGGACTAATGGACTTTCGGGCAGGCCCCTCTCCCCATCCCTCGCTTTATCCCTCTTTGGCCTGTATCTTCCTCTCTTTCTCTCTGCACTCCCACTCTCTCCCTCTTCCTCCATTCAAGCGTGCTAAATGCTTTACCTCTGTCAACTCTTGAGTCTGAGAGGAGCTCATTATTGTGGAGAAGGAGAGGAATTTGGGATTAGGAGCAACGTTCATGGACTGAGGCTCTTGTTCAGTTAAAAGAGCCATCAGAATAACAGAGAGGGTTAAAGTTACCTGCGTTGGTTGGTGCTATTATTCACTAATCATTACAGTGGACATGTACAAGTTAATTATTTTAGTTTTCTTTTTTTATGTTATTCTTTTGTTAAGTTAAATTGGGTAATGTGGTAATATTTTTAATAGTAAAAGTTGCAGCAGCTAAGAAGTTATACCATTATAATAACATTACAACAACAGCATTTTTCATTTTCGCTGTGAAAGTTGCGTGGTTGTTTCAATGCAATGTGAAGAAGGAAATGTGAATGTCTTCAGTATGCAAACACCAGTGCCCAAATACTAAAAATCCCAGGTTCCCACAAGTATTTTTACCAAGAAAAGGCAGTAAATTGTGGCAAGTATGCCATGGAAATACTGGGATCTCCATTCCTGCTATTCAACCCTACTAATCGCCCCTGGCCTTCATCCTTTCCTCTTACGCAGTATGCACACAGAGGTTTTGCATACAGTTGTTGAGCTGGTTGGCTTGTGTGAGTGTAACTGATGGACCATGTGAGAGCTGGCCCGGTGACATTAGACGGCACAGAAACTTCAAGGGTCTGATCACATGGCAGTGAAAGGTTACAGAAAGGTCGCTACCACCTGCTATCAGCGTGCAGAACAGCTCCTGCCGTCCAAATCATACCCTGGTTTTTTTATTCCAGAGACTTCAGGAGCTGTTTTTGCTTTTTAAAGAGGTAATCCTCCGTGTCTGTATTGTTTGATTTTGTCTCACTTGTGAAACAATCGGCATGACCAGTACTGTGAAGTCTTTTTTTCCTGGTCTTTTTATGATTTATTAAGTTCAACTAGTTGGCACTCATTTTAATGTCTGCTCATGCTCATACTAACTACCCAGCTATGCTGCTATTTACTCAAAACAAATCTTAATTGTGAAACAAGCCACCTATGAACAACAGGATTTACCAGACACTGAAATTTGAGAACAGCGAATGTAATCGTCTTCATGACTGGCTGAGTGGCAGGTTGAATCATTGTTGTTTGGCAAAACTGTAATTTCCATGTCAGATGATGCATTATTTCTTTAACATACCTTCAAATACTGGCGCAATGAGAAAGGGGTAATGAAAACCTGGGGCCTCGATGGCGCTTGGTTATCTCTATGATAGTGTATGGGAGAGAAAAGGATTTTGATGGGCTCAAATTGTCCATTAATGTGCCAATTTTTCCTCGTCTAACCTTTCAAATGTGAGTATGAACTTGTAAGTGGACACTGTCTCCTTATCTTGTACAATTCTAGAGGTATATGAGTTTGTCAGTAAACAGTGACCATATAGGTCTCTTACATTTTAATTAGCTACTGTATAGCAGTCTTTTATGTATAAAACCTGCAGTCTCAACCTGTGTTAAAGGAGCTGCTCAAGAAAAGGTTGTTTGTCTTGGATTAAGCTGAGTTTTAGAGTCAAAAGGTGTCGTTTTTCTTCTTCAGTCGTGTTAAAAGAAAAATTTGGCACAAATATCAATTCCCTGTCTGTTTTGGTGATGAAATATTCAGGTCTAGGTCAGACATCTAGACATAAAAATGACAATTATGACAGAAATAGCCTCCAAAAGCATACTGGTCTGACCTTATAATGGAATCTAATTAGGAGTCAAACCTCCAGCCACGCATGAGAGATTAATTTAAGTCCTCCATCCAAACCTTAGGGTGCCGCCCAGCCTCACCAACAGAGCACAGACTGTACTTTCTACCCATGAATCTTTCTGTCTAGTCTCAGTCTGATTCTCTTCATTTCCATCTCCCCCATCTGTTTTATATGGGCGCTGCAAAACATAAACGTGAACACACATGCACACACACACACACACACACACACACACAAACACACATATCCATACACAGTTGCAGAGCTGTCAGGTCTAACCTTGACTCGCGCAGTGAATGAATTGTAATGCAAAGGGTAGGGTGGGGTGCACAAACAGGATGTCAGAGAGCTGCTGCTCGTCTCTGCCCGAACTGCCTCTTTGTTCCCTGTGGAGTCCAACTCACCACAATCTCTCTGTTACAGGTATTTTTTCTCTCACTTGACCACAGTAGTTACCATTTCTCTCTTCTCGCCAAACAGGAGTTTTAAAGCAAAATACCATTTGGGGAGATTAGCACATAAGTGAAATAATGACAATTTAGACATCATAATCATCTAATTGTCCCTGGTAGCTCTTGTGATTGATGCTGACGGGTTGGACATCTGAGTTACATCAAACGAGAGAAGATGACAAGTAGCACCAGCTGTCAAGCCAAATCAAATGCAACAATTTGCAGCCAAAGTCAGTCGATTTTATATTGGGGGTAATTAAAAATGTGCATACTGTAGCAATACATCCAATTCCAGGTGCTACTTAGCTGTTTAAGCGAAGATAGTGGATAATGACTACATAGTGGATGAATTGATTCAGACAGCCATATAATGCCAACCTCTGCCAATTTATATAAAGTTTTGGCTGCCATCTTGCTGTTTTTGCTCTTGTGCTATCACTCATCGCTGTATGCTTAGGTATTAGCATTTAGCTTACAATCCTTGGTCATGACGTACGGCCAAGGTACCCAGCCAAGTCAGGCTTATTTGGGCCAAGTATCTGCACACTTGGTTGTTTTCTGGCGTGGAGAACCGAATATGAGCTGGCTCTGGCCGATATAAGGGCTTCCAGATTTGGATAAATTTTGACCTGGGCCAATTTAGTTCAACACTCAGCTGCAGTTGTAGCAGCGCTCTGCCCAGCTTAGGACCAGTGTCAGCCCATGAAATCCACCCAAATCAGTCCAAATCGCCCTGATGATTCTGGTGCGTCATTCATCACAAGCGTAGAATGAATCAGATTTGGCAGCCATTGGGCCAAGCTATTGTGTTCATATGCAATCTACTATTACTCAAACTGATGAAGACTGAAGTGTTAGCATGGAATGAAGCCATCTGCTGAAGCTGGCAACACATGCCTCATCACTTAACATGTAAGAAAATCAGTTTATTTCTTAAATACGGTGCTGATCAATACGGTGCTGATCAAATTTACAAAAAGTCATACCAAGAGAAGAACCGTCAAGATGCAGTATTGAGGTTTTCTTCTAATGTACAGTGAAGACGATCGTGCAAGAGAAACAAATAATCAACCCACATGAAAATAGAGATCTTTGGTGATACTGTCTGTCAGTTTTGGGTTTGTGACATAAAAACATTTGCAAGGCTATATAGAGTAGCACAATAGGGCCTTCAGAGCCAGCAGTAAACTCCCTGGTAGTGATAGATGTGTGTGTTCCAGATAGTAAAGTGATCGATGGGAGTATTGTTGGGAGGGGCGTTCAGACTTACTGTTATTGTGTTTCAGAAAGCTAAGGGGAGATAGAGAAGGGGGTGCAGAGGAGAGCTTGACGGGTTTATTGAGAAGCGTGATGTAGTGCACCGCCCCGGGACTCTTAGATGTAGTTAGTAAGGGCAGGAAAGGAACGAGGGATGGAGTACAAAAGAAAAAAAAGAGTTTGGTGACGGTGTATGGATGGAAGTAGAGGAAGTCTGCGTCGGAGGAGAGTAGAGACAGAGGAAATAGAAGCAGGAAGTGAGGATGGTGCAGAGGTGGGAATAAATGTGTAGGTTATCTATTGATGTTTATCTGCTGTGTCCTGAGGGCTTGTGCAGTCATAACAGTGATCTAATCTGCACCTCTGGAGAGCACACACACACACACACACACTCTCACTCTCTCAGTGCCCATGCCACCAATCATCCATTTAAACCGTCATCTATCTGTCCTTCATCCCATCCATCCATTCAGCCCAGATTTCCACTTTTCAATTTACCCCCCCTTTATACCGCAGAATTCCTTCCATCCTTCAATCCGTGCTTCCACCCCTACATCCCATTGCAATCCAATTGGCCTCATTTCCTCTCCTTCCCCTTCCCCCTTACCCATTTACCTTCTGCTGCTGTAGGCTTCAGTGGACTTTTAAAGGCAGAAACCGATGCCAAGTATTTTGGACTGAAGCTGCTGACTGCTGATTTTTTGTGCTGATATTTACTATCTTTCAAATTGGCCAATTTCATGGCAAAAATATGTATAATATTAAAAAGTGCAGGTGACAGGTTTGGGGTCTCGGGATGGGCGTGCATTGTTGTCTGGCACATTGTTTTGAAACTCGATACTTAGAGACTTTGTTATGATGAAATGTGGGGCTGCACTTATTGACGATTATTGTCATTATCGATTAATCTGCTGATTATTTTCTCGATTTATCGTTTTCTCTATAAAATGCTGTATTCTTGTGGCGCATTCTAGTGTTCGACTAACAGTCCAAAATCCCAAGATATTCAGTTTGCTCTCGTGTGACAAAGAAAAGTGTAAAACATTTGAGGAGTTGGAGCCAGCAAATGTTTCGCATTTTTGCTTAAAAACTACTAAAACAATTTCTAGATTATCAAAATAGTTGGCGATTATTTTTTGGTCCATCAAACTTATATTGATAAATCTACTAATCTTTGCAGCTTTAATGGAATGGAGGCAGTATTTGTGGACATCTCTCCACCAAAACACAGCTGTAGCCTGATGCTAACAATGTGGGTGCTCCTCTCTAACTGACATGAATTCAAGAGCAACAGTCATCAATTTGTACACACAAATTAAGCCTCCTGTTAACCTCAGATAAACTTTCGAATACATTTTGGCACAGAAGGAGGCCTGTGGATTTTGTCCCCACCATTTTGCCCCCAAAGGCACATTAGGAAGGGACTTTTTAATAGTCAGTATGTGCAGGATGACTGATTACAGCGAGACCTGCTTCGATGTTCATGTGGGCAGCTGAATATTGACATTTAAAAAAACTTTGAGCCTATCCTCTAAGTCAATCCAGAGCACAAATTAATAATTCATGAGAATATGTTATTAATTTGTGCATTCGTTTATGAAAAACAAACAAAAAAAAAACATCTTCTTTGTCTCATAATTTTATTCTTGCATATGTGGGAAACTGGATCACATGAAACTGTTTTTACAAATTTTCTGTAAATGTCATCCTTTCCAGCGTGGATAATGCTGCTCTGTCGAAATGTTATTTTTAATCAAACGCCTGTGTTGGCTCGTTGTTGCTTGATGTATATATTTAAATACAGATGCCTCCCATTACTGTGCTAGAAGCCTATTTAAGGATCTGCATGCATTGCATGTTTATTGGAGGTATGATACTGACTTTATATGGACATATGTATGTACCCTCTATGCCTCGTGTGTATCACATGACAGGTGATAGTGTGTGTGTGTGTGGGGAGTGTGGGAGTAGAGGAGAATGTATGTAATGAGACCATTCCTGCTGCCTGGGGAAATGTGTAGGAGTGTGGGGCAGAAAGAGCATTAAAAAGGTGTGTTTTTTAACATTAGCCAATCACCTCCCTTGCATTCACCTCGGGGAGATTATAGTGCATTTCCCATGTTTAGATGAAGGCCTGAGTAAACAGGCAGCTATAACAGATCAGTAGAGCATGCAGAAACCAATACTGTATCCTCTTTTCACCTCTTTTTTTTCCTACTCTCACGTATTCGGAACTAGCATGAATAAACTGCGCCGGAGGATTGAGTTCAGCAATTTGTGATTTCTCTTTGTAAAAGCGTTGGTGCGGGTTTTAGCTTCATCGAGTGTGTGTCAGTGCAGCTTGGTGCTCCCGGTAAATTAGCATAGGTGGGCATGTCAGCAGTTTGCACAATGCAGCATTTGACAGAGGTCAGAGCCTCGCATGACAATAGTGGCCTGCTAAAACCAACGTCTGCTCCTCACTCCCCTGAGCAGCCAAGTCCCTTTTCAAAGAAGTGAGAAAACAGAGTGATTCTCCTCCTTCAAACGCCACCGCTTAGGCGAGGGCACTGTAATTTGCCACTGAGAAGCCGAAACATGAGGTGTCTTTTGAGCCATTGAGTCCTGACATCCTTCATCCTCTTGTTCCTGACAGGGAACAAGAGGATGAAAAAAAAAAAAAAAAAACGAGGGAGAAGCCATTCCAACAGATGAAACACAAACATCTGGTGCATTTCAGGGCTTTAGCTTCTCTCGGATAGATGTTGTAATGCTTGTGTGTGCATGGGTGTGTGCACAGAGCGCGCCTGTGAGCGTATGTGCTCATCTGTGCATGATTGTACGTCCAACAGTGCCTTTGCTATTCTGTAATAACCCGCCACAAGGCAGGGGGAGTAGAGAATGGCCTCTCAACCCCTATAGGAAGTGAAGGAGGGGGGGAGGCGTTGCTGGGGCTAACGTGGCTTCATTCCTCCAAGCTGCATCTGCTCAAACGGGCTCGATGGCTTTGGCAGAGGGAAAAACTATAGGCACCACTGGAAAGACATTAACACGAGGGGGAAAGAACCTTAAAGGAGCGAGTGTGGCAATCTCCACTGTTTGGCTCATTTCCCTCAGCACAGATCTATTTTACAATGTCCCAGACCATTTCCCACTCGGGTTGCTTAGCTTGTGTGATCTCTCTCTGTGTTTGTATGTGTGTGTGATCAAGGCCCCCCTTAAGTCAGCCTAATTTGTATAATTGAAAACAGTCATCTGATGTGCAGTTCAAAGGTAGGGCAGATAGCAGCAGCTCTAAGATGTCGCTCACTGATACATGAATTAACACCTCAGCTAGCTTAGTTTGGCCCAAGTGCCAAGCCGGTGAGGCTATGAAGCATCGCCTCTTCAAATGTATTATTTAGTTGTTAAAATATAGATGATTACAAGCTCAAAATGTTTGTTTTTGGCTGGAACAAGTTGGGTCCGTGAGAGTTGGCGTTTCCAACTGTTGTCAGGTGGTGAGTTTTATTTAATTATTTATTTATTTTTAGGTTAAATTGAAGTATTTCTCGCTCTCTAAGTTCATATACCATATAATATATAAGTTCTATGTATAAGTTCTATACCACTTATGAGACAATTTTCACCCGACCACAGAAAAACAAAAAAAAAATCTCATTTTGGAACAAAAGTCTTTTTTTTCTTTGCCAGGCACAATGATTTAAACTCAACTTATCCAGCAACTTGCTCCCAGTTATCAAAGCTGCTGCCTGATAAGAGCACCAAACCTATTTTTCAACTAAACTCAGAGATATCATTTTTGTTTTCACATATTATTGCTGCGGTTTGATGGAGTAATCTGTCAGAGGAATTGATGATACGGAGGCAGCAATACTGTGGTCCTGTTGCGGTGGAGGGTTAGATTCCCCTCCTGGGCCACCCATGCTAAAAATGTCTGAACCTGCTGTACTGAAACGCTCTGGATAAAAGCTTCTACTAAAACAGCAGCTACAGCGGGGTTGATAATAGGTAATTTGCCAAGTATTGAGATCATTTACACCTATTAGTCTTGATAATTTGAGAACCACAATTATTCTGCTTTTTGAATCTTTTATTAAGGGGAACATCTCACATTTAAAGTTCATATTGATATATTAGAAAGGAAGTCAATAGTACAACCTCTAACATTTTCATTGCACTTCTCCAGTGGTTTTCCTTTCTGTCTTTATGATGTCGTGATGCCAATATTTTGCAGTTATTCAGCTGGCAGTCATCTGTTATAATTTATTTACTTTAGTGGCATCTTGATAAACTGTTAGCACATTAGCATTGTGACTTTGCACTGCATTCCCAAAAATCACTGCTGAAAAAGTGTGTGAGGTGAGTTTGCATGGAAGTTTCTATAAGGTCAGGCTATTGCTGCTTGTGGTTGGAGCAGATATCTTGGCTGATTTGTCTCAAAAACAAAACTGGGCCGCTGTGGCTCAGGAGTTAGAGCGAGTTTCCCACTAATTAGAAGGTCAGCGGTTCGATCCCCGGCTCCCCCTGTCCGCATGTCGAAAGTGTCCTTGGGCAAGATACTGAACCCCAAATTGCTCCCGATGGTAGTGCGCGCACCTTGCATGGTAGCTTGCTGCCATCGGTGTGTGAGTGAGTGCATGAATGTGACTGAGAGCTATATGAATGCAGCATTTACCGCTTAACTAAACCGAAGTCGTAGAATCATTACACGATCGTTATACAATCATAAAATTTCTTCAGCTTCTACTATGAAGCAAGATGTGCTGGAATCTGCAAGATGAATAAAATAATGTATGTGTGTTTTTGTTTACTGGACCACTTGGTAATCCCGCCTCGGTCATTATCAGCATGAGTAATAACATGTTCATGCCAATGATGATAAAAGATCCTTTAACATGTATGTATCTTAATGAGCTGAGTGTGCGGTTACAAGCATGTGTGGCTTATTTATTTATTTATTTCTTACTATAAAATCACTTTATTGAAATAACACACCTGGCACCTGATGTTAGGGAGAGGAAAAAAAAACAACAGCTCGTTATAAATTGAATTGCTTATGTGTTGTAGCAGTCAGGGATACAGCAACACAATTTATTTATATGGAAATGTTTCAGCTCGCTACATAATGGAAAGTAAAAACCCAATATGCAATAACATACAATTAAATGTGCTTTTTTTTTTTTTAAATGACTGTGATGCAGCGTCTGTAGTGTCTGTTAATTCACCAGAAAAAAACAGTCCAAGAAGGTTTGAAACTGAGTTTATCAAGTAACCATTACAGACAGATTACACATGAATCACCATCTGGAGGGTTTATAAACCATAAATCCAAGGCTATTTGAAAAATGGCCAAGCCTTTGTATATACAGTATACAGCGTGTGTGTTTGTGTGTGAGTGCGTGGCCTCTGGGCACATTGTGATGCTGTTTTGGATGGCTGCCCTCATTCTGATGTCCCTATCGACTCCCTGGCCTACATGGCCGAGTACAGGCCTGTTTTCCACTGCAGGTCGATACAGACGCAGCGCTGAGGGGACAGCCCGAGGCTTACACACAAACGCATGCACACACACATGCTTGCACTTAAACACTTACAAGCATGGAAACACAATATTATCCCTGTGGTTCAAGCAGGCCGCATGTTCCTAGAAACACCAGCGGAGTAGGGATTAATCTGTCCGGGGAGGGTGTGTTATTCTGTGTTCAGATGGGATTTCCAGATTTGTGTGTTTTAATCCAGATGTGTGATACTATCATTTATTAGGGGGTCCACTGCTGTGGGTTTTGAGGATGGATAATTTTAGACTGAAGCTGATAATATCCAATGTTAGTATTAATAATGAATTAACTCCGCTAAAAATTGTATTTTTTGAGCATCAAATTATCAAACAGTCACCGCTTGAAAGCTTATAAGATGACTCAAAATGTTTGTAGCTGCTCCTTCGCGGACGATGGCAGCTGTACTCAGCTCACGTATCCAAATATCCACTCAAACCACTTCTTCAACAGTGCTGGTCTGTATGTTCAGTAGGTTCAAATCGATCATTGATTTACAAATAAATCGATGAATACACTTTGGATCTGGGAGGCGTGGTGCATTTTGGGATTTTTTGGCAAAGCAACAATCATTTTGGAACTTACTGAAAATGATCAGCTGTTATCACCTTTAATGATATGATGAGTCGTACTCCTCTTGACAAGCAAACCGACCTCCTGTGTAAAATTGGTGGAGTTCCCCTTTAAAATCCACTTACCTAAAAATCCGCCCAGAACACGGGCGAGTAACAGGAAGTGATTATATGATACTCAAAAGATTGATTTTTAGATTTCCTTTAACTGTATTGACATTCACAATCCATTCTCTCAAAGCTGCGATGCCCAGCTGAGGAAACATGTGCTTCAGACTAATGGAGATTAAAGCGCTGCTTGTTCTTCCTCTTTCCCCTGCGTTCGTTCCCTCTCTAGACTCTGTCCTCCCTCCTTCCTTTCTCTTTCTTCACCCTAACAGCCAGAGCAGTTATTACTACTTAAAGTACTGCACTTGCTGACAGGGAGGTTTGTGGTTTTGTGTGTGTACTGTATATGTGTGTGTGTGTGAGTGTGAGTGTGTGTGTGTGCCTGTAAAACACTGGTCTGATGGCTCCCGTGGGTATTTCAGAAGCTGCAGTCGCTTCTCTAAAGTTCAAGCAATTACATTTTCCGACCGGGTGCCATTTGCCAAACACTCTCTGCCTGTGTGTGTGTGTGTGTGTGTGTGTGTGTGTTTGCTTATACAGTATGGGCATCTGTGTTTGTTTATTACATGTGTGTCTTTCTGTTTTAATGCTGTACTTTATGAGTAAAAAGTCTTAGTCAAGTACAGAAAACACCTGCTGAAAGGGTGACTTTATGTTGTCTTTTCTCAATTGCAAATTAATTGTTTTATCAATTAATCAAAATTGTTGTCTGTTTATCAACTCGATCAATCAATTAATTGTTTGACAGCACTTCATACCGTACAACAAAAGGTCCCTTCAGGGTTGCAGACCGAAGATATGTGACTGATATTTGGCAGTTCAGCGTACTGAGCTGTGTCTAAAACAAAGTAAATTCTGCTGTAAAGTCAGATTTTTAAATGCAGTAATACAAGACTGGGTCAGTGTACTGCTGGTAGTCAGAGTGATGTGTTTGGCATGCTGCAGTAGATGTGTACATGACTGGAATGTGTCTCAGCAGCAGGTTTGTGTCAGGCTGGTGTAGAATTACAGACTAGGATTGCACCAATAAGTGCTGTTAAAGGCCAACGCAGATAATTTTGGAGTGAAGCTGCCAATAGCCAATATTTTAGTTTTATGTCACTGTCAAAGATATCTGCGAAAATAAGTAAACAGCATTTGAGATGGAAGGTTGCTCTTATCCGGTTGCAGCGTGAAGGCCACGCTACAGTGAATTTCTCCCCTGAAACTAGATGTTGATGACAAAGCAGATTTCGGCGTACTGACCTTGAACAGAATCTGATTTCATTGTCATATGAGACGTGATTCAAGACTTTTGACTGTTATCAAAATATACCCCAATTTAAAAGATGCAGATTAGTTTCAGCCAATGTTCAACTTGTCGCCCTGTTTTGAGTGAAAAGCTCTGACTGTGCACTACCTGCCCTGTACAAAACAACAAGTTAGCAACTTGTTAGCAACAAGCTGGTGAACATAGTGGAGCATTTAGCAGCTAGAGAGCCAGATATTTTACTCAAGAGTTGGTAGAGTCCAAAACAGAGCTAAAATAGAGTGAATATTGGATTAATATTAATCTTGCTCTGTGTCTGCTGGATGTATAAATTGGCAACAGTTTGCTAACATTACTTCCATTTACTGAGGTGATCATTTCTCAATGTTTACAGCTTGTTGCACTGCCCCCAAAGCAGCCAAGAAAGTGATTCATGCTAATTTAAAATCCAATTTTCAACAAACAACCTGATTTTTCTTTGTATGATAAAAACGGAAAAAAGTAAAAATTTTCTTTTTTTTTGATTTAGGATGTCAATGAAGCAACACGAACAAAATGAAAATAAAATAAATTTGTTATTAGTGACATTAGCCGCTAGCCTAGAGTTGTTGGAAGATGTACTTCTGATGGAGCTAAGGTAGCAGTTTCCCCCTGCTCCCTGTCTTTGTGCTAAGCTAAGCTAAGCTAATCACGTCCTGATCTGTCGCTGTACTGGACACACAGAGATGAAACTGATATCATTTTTTCCCCTCTGAATGTGGTGTGACAGCAATTTAAAAAAAATGTTATTTTTGTTCCTGTTGATTCTGTTTTCTTCAAGGGAAGCGACTTTCCACAAAAATTGCTAGTTAGCGCTTAGCGTGGAGTCCATGTTTGCAGGGATGGTCTGGTTGAGCTGACTAGTGTTTTGTGAAATACAGAGCTGGATCTGCAGGGGCTGTTAAGTTGGTGTGTGTGTGTGTGTGTGTGTGTGTGTCAGTGAGCAGAATGGGCTGCCAGATCTGCCATGGCTGCCATAGGCCTGACAGGATGACAGCTGTCACCAAGGAAATAGAGAGAGGAGGAGGAGAGACACTGCCTCAAGGGAACACACACACTCTCTCTCTCAGACAAGGCCTGGAAGTTGTGTGTGTTTGCCAGAGTGTATTGTAGCACGTTTGTGTGTGCATCCATGTTTGTTTGTGAGCCAAAGAATCGCTGCAATGCGAGTATAATTGGTTTGTGTTTCAGTAATGTACACACTTATCTTCACATCAGCAATTACAGTATGTGTATTGAAAAGGAACAAAGGGACAGTGTTGGTATGTGTTTACAAGGTGTGTGTGTGTGTGTGTGTGCGCGCGCTTCCCCTGTGTATGTGTTGGTGTGTGTTCTGTGTATTGAGTTTGGTCTGCTTCATTAGTTTATATTGTAAAATCGATGTTGCCCATTGTAGTACGACCTGCCTCAGTTCTTGTACTTGGCGATGCGCTTGTGTGTGTGTTTATGAGTGTGTTTGTGTGTGTGCCCAGTAATAGCGACCCCGGGGAGTGAGCCTGACACGGGGGGAGGAGCCCTCTGAGTGACCTGGAAAGCAGACCCATCCATCAACTATTTCCCCTCTCAATCCTTTCGTTCCCTCTCTGTTGTCTTCTTTTTTCTCTCCTCTATAGGGCTATTACAGCAATCACTGCTCTTAAAGCTGCAGCGAGGACCTCTGTGTGTTCAAGTGTGTGCGTGTGTGTTCGAACAAGTGTGTGTTTGTGAGCATTTCTGGGATGTTTCTTCCCCCGTTGGAGCAGCACAAGGTTATGTGTATTTAACCCGGGCTAGCTGGCCCCGCTAAGCCTAATGGTCTCAGTAAGATGGAGAGGAGAGTGAGGCGGAGGGAAACAGGAGAGGACAGGAGACTAAAGAGTGAAGACGGGCATGAGTGGATGCAAAGGGAGGGATGTGGAGTCTAGTCAGGCAAAGGAGACAAATTTAGTGTCGAGTAAACTCACCTGAACTCAGTTACTCTGCTTTTTTATGTGCTGCAACAAATCTCAATGCTCTGAAATTCAGATCGCTGAAAAAACAGTTTCACAATTCATTATTAGAAATTAGTTTAGAGTAGAGCTGCAACAATTAGTCAATTAATCGATAAGTTGTCGACTATTGCATTAATTGCCAACTACCTTGATAATCAATTAATCGTTTTGAGTCATTTCTAAATTCTCTGATTCCAGCTTCTCAAATGTGAATATTTTCTGGTTTGTGTTGTTTCTATTAAAGAAACTGTACTAACTGTCTGGCCTTTAGTTAATCCACTTAAAGAATCAGTATCAACACTGATACGAATCCGGTATAATAGATTGGTGCATATCAAAAGATCTATTGATTTTTTTGTTTGATTAATCATTCAACTTATAGTATAACCTTTCTAAAATGGTTCAAATTGATCATAATAATGTCTTTAAAATGCTTGTTTTGCTTGATCAACAGTCCAAACCCCTGAAATATTCTATTTACATTGGTATAAAACAAACAGAAGCAGCTGTAACCACTGTGTTTTTTCATTTTTGCTTCATAAATAGTTGTTGATTCATTTTCTGTCAATTAACACTAATTATCCACCTCAAAGATTTACCGTATAGAATGTTTATTACACTATACTGTACAGCTTCCTTTGTGTTTATAAACAAGTTTCTCCACAAACGAACCGCCAGAGAGACAGTGTTTCATCGTTTCATCTAGAGACAAAATCCTGGAGCTGCTCTGTAGACAGTGAATAATGGAACGACTCCCAGGACACTGTGAAAGCAGCCGGGGTGATTTTACTGGGATATGAGGACATTTTCTCATTCACAGCTGGAAGTCATACATTCATATGAAACTCATTTGGATGGGATACCTGAAGCAAAAATTCTTTGAGCTCAGGTATTCAGTCACTAATTTAATATCAGTGGAATGGCCTCCAAAAAGTGTTACATTAATTCAAATCTTGACGCTCGGATTTGCAGCTTAGGGAGACAGTTGACTGTGGTTGTAGATATTCAATTTACTGTCCAAAATCACTGGAATACAGAGGTGTAAATTAAGTCTCAAGATCCATTCAGGCGCTGCTTGAATTTTTATCTTCATTTGGACAAATCTGATCTGTGACCATGTTTACGTGCAGCCTGTAACAGGTGACTGAAATCATCTTGCAGCTTTTACGACAAAGAAATGAAGAATTGTGGATCAGCAACGTACAGATTTGTTACTGTGCATTGTAGTGGTTTTTTTTTTTCCGCCGGTGACAAATGTTTTGTTTTGTGAAATAATGAATGTCTGCAACCTCCAGCCTTCCTCAAATAGGATGAAATAGCGAAAAAAGAGAAAACGTAGATCACGGTTAGGTGTCACTGTGCGCTATTTTGCGGCTATGCTGAGGAGCAAGGGGTCTAATTTTCTTTTTGAGCTACTCAAATCATGTCAATTATTAATATACACACTGATATTGGTCAATTTATTGTTGTCCACCTCTGATATGCGTTTGGATTGACTACATATTTACTTTTTTTCAACTGAAGAAACCCCTCGATGTCTTGTAAATTGACTCTAATCACATTCTAGTCAGTTTTCCACAAGAGAGATAAATATGTTCAGTTTAGAAATGTCTTTAATAAAGCCTTCCAAAGCCCACATCTGTCTCAACTCTATTGTGAACCAGTGAGGTGAGGTCAAATAATGTGAGCTGCCCTGCCACAGTATCTCGCCAGGAAGGTACCAATCAAAATCAGGATCACGTTTCATCCTGCGAGGAGGTGGGTGTGAGGCTCCGCAGAGAGGGAGGGGTTAAAAAGAGATGATTAATCAGGGGGCTTGCAGTGTGTGGGTGTCGGCGGGTGTGCGTGCGCGCACATGTATCTGTGTGTGTGAACAGGGTGAATGGGGGTCTGGCATCCAAGCGGCAAGGTAATGAGTGGAGCCACAGTGTGTGTGGACCTCTAGCCTCTGCAGTGGAGAGGAGGGGGTCATGAGTGGAATACAGAGAGATGCTGTTTCTCCCGCTGATGGCTCTGTTGGTTATGGATGAAACAGCTCCAGCCTCTTTTAGAGGCAGCCCAGCAATGCACTGTGGTAAGCTGGGTTTATTTCTCTCATCAGCATAAAGGATGTTGGCCTGATTTGATGGGTATCATTACAAGTCACAAGCTTGTTTACACCTAAAAGGAGAATTTTATGTTTTTGTCTATGATACAAAAACACAAATAAATATTAAAGAAAATACAAACGTTCCTATAAATAAACATGAAATCACACCTAATGGATTGTTGGATGATTGCTGAACACCTTTTCATTATATGAATAAAAAATAAGAGAAGAAAAGTTTGATTTGTACGGCTTTATGAGGAGTTACAGCAGTGTGGTGACACTTTTGCTTGAGTTAAATGTTACAAGTGAATAACTGCATCATTCATCACCATGTATCATCACAGACTGGACAGATATTCAAGGAAATGCAGAACCCAAGTGACAAAATAGTAGCGATTGAAATATAGCCTTTTAAATTACAGCAATATGTGAATAATTTGACCTGAAATGGATCTTTTTTAACTCCAGACTTGCCTTGAATTCATAAATAATAATTTATGAAGTGAAATTGGCATCAAAATGTTTAAGACTCTGTTAACACTTTTTATGAAGCAAGGTTTTGATGTTTTTCAACCTTTCCTAATTCTGTAATGTATCACAGCGTGCACCAGCTAGCTACTAGAGTTAACTAGCTAAATAAAAACTACTTAAAAAACTTTGAGTTGTGTCACAAACACAATATGGACTACAGATTACAGATTAAGACTACATTCACGGTATAACATCAACTATATAAAGCTCCTGAAACGACATCTGCAGTGGTCAGTGTTTTGTAGCTGTTAGCGCTAGCTTGAGTTAATTCCACTATTGTTCGTCTTGTAAAATGTGGGCTATGTTGGCTACTCATTAACTTTTTTTAAACAGTGCTTCTATTTATGTTTTACTTCAGTATTTATGTGTCTTTGTGGCAACATACTGTAAAGATGGTATTTAGTGTCATTATGATACTGGTCGGCTTGTATTATTAGCCAAATGATGCTATGTTCAGCATGTTCGTTTGTTTCATTGTCTTTGTGAAATAAGCAGCTCTGTATGGCTCATATATCTCCAGCATGGTTACACAGAGCGGTGGTAACAATAGTGGATCAAACGTGGAAAAAACAAAGACGATAACAGACGAGGTAATTTAAGACTAAATTTGGAGGAAATGTTGCAAAGGAAATATGTCAGTCACTCCACCCCCATCCCACCCCCTCATCACAAGTCAGCTGTTTTTTTAGGAGACTGTGAGATGCAGAAGAAGCCGGAGAACAGGTCACCCCAGGCGATTACTCACGCAGGAAATTTGAGTTCATGCAAGCGAGAGCATGCAAGGGATCCAATGTGAGGAGCGAACACAGTGTTATAAACTCCCTCCGCCTGTTCTGATCTGCTCCCACTTGACATTAGCAGGAGAAAATGACATGCTTTTAGCAGTGGCTGCTCATATAAGAGGGACTCTGTCATTTAGATGCAAGAGCTGGTGGAAGCTGACAGGAGCCCCGGTTCTCAAGAATAACCAGGTTTAGAAGATGGAAGGGAAGGAGAGAGAGATGGTGGGAGGGAGGAAGAGAGGATGGGGCGCCGCTTTTGCTGTCTCCAGACATTCAGCATTTTAAAAAGAGCAGAATGACTTTCTTTTCTCTTCTAGGTGCGTGTATCCATGAGTATCTCGGTTTCTACCTTGTCAGAACTTCCATTGACAAGTTAGTTGATTCCTATAACCCTTTGCTAATGCTAATTGTTACCGATTGCTGCAATGTTGAGTGTTGTCAGCCACAAATGCCAGGCGAAGGTAACTGTTCCAACTGCACTACCCAGAAATCCCGTAAAGGTGATGTCAGTAAATGTTACAGAGTATGTTTTGTATTTAGCAACCTTGCTAATCTACAATGCCTTATAGAAAAAAAATGTATAGCATTTTTTAGCCTTTTTGAGCCATTTCTTAGGACACTCCTTTCTAATAAAGAAACAGTTTGGGTTTTGTGTTTAAATTTTGATTAATCAGTATCTTTTGGTTCCTACTAGTGAGCTTACTGACACCAGAGTGAGGTAAATTTTAAAAAGTCCAAACCCTTAACTCAAATAGCCCCTTTGAGGATCATCCTCACTAGGATTTCCCTCATTTCTCTCTCCTTTTGTTCCCCTGCAAGTCTGGATGTAGAAGAACACACCACTTCAATCAATCCCGGCCCTAATTAGGCCTCTGTCTCACCTCGCCCAGTGTAATGATGGCGCGGCCACATAAAACGCTTCCTTTGGTTGTTTTCCTCCACTTCAAAAACTGTCTCCCCGCAGACCACCCTGCCATGATTTAGCAGCAGGTCTTTAGGTTTGTTTGTCCTCTGTTTTGTTTAGTCATTAAAGTTGTCACACTCTGTTTGGATCAAAGCGGCTTCAGGAGCGGCACAAATTAACATCCTAAATATTAGCGGTGACACCTTGTTAATGGGATGTAACGTGTCAGAGGGGAAGTGGGAAGCTAACATGAGGCGAGGATGTTTTTTTGTCCGGGGCATGGCTGTATATTTCTTTGGATGTGGAGCCCTGGCGGCGGCGGCTACATTGTGTTGAGTTGTGGTTTCGGTCTGCGGAGGGTTAGTGTTGTGCAGTTGGCAGCGACGGTTGTAATTAGGAGTGCTGGCAAGACGTTTTGCAGGTTGTCAGGCGGTGGGTGTGGTGGTGAAATGTGATTGACGGTGAGTGGGCACAGTGGTGGGCATTGTGGCGGCTGCGGTTGGCTGAGATTGGCAGGCAGCTCTGTGTAAGTGCTTTTCTGACTGGCAGACGTTATAGCCTTTTGTGGCTCTCTGGGGTGCTTTCACACAACTATAGCCAGTTAGTGTGTGTCTGTGAGTGTGTGCGTCACCGCTATGATCCCTCTGCGGCAGGTGGTTTCCTCTCAAAATCTTTAGCCAGGCACACAGATGTTCTGACACACTTACACACTGATGGATGGTTGTGTTTACCTACTCACAAGTGTGTTTAAACTGAGTCTGGGCCAAAACCAACTCACAAATCTTTCCTCGGTGTGAGCGGTTAGGTCGCAAACACACCACAGACAAGAGCTGAAGAGACACACACTAATGAGAAAAGTTGCAGAGGTCTTTATTTTAATGAGAGGGCCACGGCTCTGTCTCACCTCTGCTGGTAAACAACAACAACCGCAACTCGCCGAACTCTACCTATGTGTGTGTAAGTTAACTTTATGCTGAGAGGTTGTCTTGCATCCCACATTCGCCTGGCTCGGGGCGCTTGTTAGCACTGTTGTCGAATTCCTTCATGAACACGCACGCACACACACCCGCAGGCGCACACGCAGAGACACACACAGATGCTCAGAGCCAAATCAAATCTCAGCTGGCCAGACTGACGTTAAAGGCTTTTTAATGCAGCTGTCATTGGCTAGTCTACCCCCCCCCCCCCCCCCACACACACACACACACACACATATACACACAGCAGCACACACACTTAGTCATGAAATACTGTCTTACAACAAATACCCGAAAGCATTGAGCTTGGAGGAGTGTGTGTGTGTGTATGAAATGAAGACAGGAGGGGAGCAGTGACACTGCAGTTAGCATTAGCCTCCTTTGCCATTCCCACAGCATGGCTGTCAGCCTGTGCTTAGCTTAGCGTCTTCATCTGCAGAGGATTAGCATGCAGCAGTAGCCGGCGCTATGAGCTGAGCCTCCCTCTCTGATTATGCGTGATGCATTTGAAGCCTCCACAGGGAAGGGAGGACGGCGCACACACTCCGCCGCTCGGCATATCGGTTCATTGTATTAAGCGGTGTGTGTGCGGGATGTTAAGCAGATGTTCAGTGAATGCAGCTTAGATGAGAGCAGGCTCGTTTTAAACTGCCTACACAAGTCCACAGCAGCAGAAAGGCAGCATTACACAGCAGCACCGTGTCCACTTTTGGGTTTGTATTATTGTATACTAGTCCAACTTAACTCACAGAGACATATCTGAATTACCAGTTCAGTGGTTTTTCAAAAGAATACTCCATCTTTTATGTGAAAGCAGCCTGAAAAACTCATGGATAATTTTAGTTTTGGGAATTATTTTGGCATTAGACAATATAAAAAACAAAATCATCTGGTCATCTGATGTGTCTCTAATAGGAGGCCTTTGACATGAAGATGTTTAAAAACCCCTTGCACTAGTCTTTTAGCATTATGGACTTGGTTTAGTCAAAAGGTCTGGCACAATAGTTATCCCTTAAAAGCCTAACCAGGGACAAGGACTGCAAATTAGCTCGCTAGAAGTCCCATTGTATCGGTTGCATTTTATTTAAATGTAACAATGCCTACATGTATCCCTGTCAAATAAATAAATAAATAAATAAATAAGAGCCCATGGGACAGACCCGATAGTGCTGCTTGTGAGTATGCTGTTATGGAAATGGGCGTTTTGTCTGTCTCGGGCCTCCGGGGAGCATCAGAGGTATCCCAGAAGTCTGTGCAGACCTTTTTGAGAAGAGAGTGCGGTGCAACAAGTCCCCCGGGGGCTCATTATGCAAAACGCTACTCTAAGAAATAGGCCAAAACTCTAAAGCACAAACATGCAAACATACATACAAGTAGACGGGAATTTGTCTCCGTCTCACATGGTTCAATCACATAATCCGCGACAGCGGTGAGTCAGGAGGTCAAGATGTGGGACTTTATCCATATTTTAGCATATGGAGTCCAAACATCATCATAATGGGGAACATAGATCAACCAAAGTTGGGGAATGTTTTTTGGGCTGTGACTGAATCAGAATGTATTTTATTGAGTGGATCTGTGGATATTTTTCCAATACTGAATATAATTAGTCATCAATTCACCTTTAACTGAAACTGTGAGAAATCCACAGTTTTAGCCCAATTACACCACACTCTAACACAACATTCAGAGCAGCTGCAACAGCCTACATGAATTTCTTCGCCAAATTTCCCATCATCCTTCTCTGTCTTTTTCCATTTCCATTCCACAGTTGCATATAGCTAGTTTTGAGACAAGAACAGACTTGCAAAACTTTGTCGTCTGCCCTGCCGTTATCCTGTGGAGTTCTTCAGGTTTGAATAAGGTTTCAGCATGAGGTTGAGAGCATTCAGGAACAAAGTTTCATCTGAAATCAATGCACTGCGTCTGATAATTTATCAAACTGTAATATCTTGTCCGTCTCCGCTCTGCTTGAAATGTAAATGGCATAAACAGGTTTCACAGTTTTGCGACGAAAGATATGATTGGTTATGAATGATGTGAATCTCCAGAGAGGGAGACCGGAGTGTAAGAGGAGGAAAGCAAGAGATGGAGGCACAGACGGAGAGTGGGATGAACAGCAGGGAGACAGAGAGAGGAAAAGAAAGGAGGTGAGAGAAATAGAGGGAGGTGGGTGGTAGACGGTTCCTGCGGCACCCTTGGGTGGCGTTTGCTGTCTTCGTGTGTGTGTGTGTGTGCGCGTGCGCTGCAGATGAGTAATGGCCTCTGACGTGCATGTCTCTCTTGTCTCGTCCTCCATCCGTTTCATCATTACATGCCATCAATCTCCCCATCTCTCAATCTCCCTGTCAGCTCCCTCTGTTCCCCTTCTCTTTTTCTATCCTCCCTTTTCTTTCCTCCTCTCTCTTTTTATCCTCCCCCTCCCTTTCTCCTTTAACCCAGACAGTCTTACTCTATATTGTCTGCAAAGTCCTCGGGGTGTTTAACTCCTCACCGCCGCCTCCTCTTCCTCCTCTCCTTTATGCTGAAGCACTGCTCTGTTTCTCACCTGAGCCCCAGTTTAATTTCACTGTGAGAGCGGCGCTCACGCACTCGTGCACACACACACTCAATCATTCACTCACCTAACGCGCTCGCACACACTAACGCTCAGACAAACACGAGCATACACACACACACACACTCAAAAGGAGCTGTCAAGAGTAATGGTGTTTAGTGTAATTCACTGTACTGCTGTTGTAGCCTCTGCTTCCTCAATAGGAATCATTATAGAGATTACATAATGGGGGTAATTTTTCTTCTGCCGTATGCAGCACTGTGATGGCTGTACAAAGTGTTTTGGAGGCAGGAGAAACCCTGTTAGCTGTGGTTGAGAAGTAAATGGGTCCGGTGTAGCCTGGCTAAATCAGCGCCCGTTAGCCCCCCTCCCCTCTCTACAAATCCATGCCTATTACTCTTAACAAACCAGAATGGATCTGAGGTATTGATCTGTTGGTGGGGAATGCTCTCTTTGTTGTAACACACACTGGAAAAGGAGAAGGGCTCGCACGAGGCGGCGCTTAAATTCTTGCGCTCGTGCAGGAAGTGGGAAACGTGGACACCGTTACTCCACTAGTGCAGTCCTGTGTCTTATCACCACTGAATGCAGTTTATATGATGTGATATCAGGACATAATGCTGCTTTAAAATTTTCTTGTGTAAAATGTTTTAGTGACCTAAAATTTCAACAGTAAGAAAGGAGAACTCCAAATTCTAATATGTCCACCATCAACCTTCACAACTGTCAGGACAGTGAGTCTATCTTTTCTTTGGCTTCTTAAAACATAAAATTAAATAAGTGATTCATACTTGACAGATGAGTATTTTCCAACATGGCTGTTACTGCTTTAACAATAACATGTAAGATCCACAGCCGAATGCGACAAGTTCATAATAATAGTTTTTTTTTAGGATTGAGGAAAAGACAAACAAACAAAAACATTAAACGCAACAGATCGGAGATATAATAGAAATGTCCCCTTATCGAGCGGCTTAACTTTCATTTATGGCACATTTACTGTACAATATATTGAGGTGAAGAAACATTAATGCTTTTTTTATGTCCCTGAGTTTTTCCTGGTGAAGTCCAAAACTGCTAACACGATACTAAAGTTTATTATAACCTCTATAAAACCATGATGACTGATGAAAACCTTGAAGATTTTGGGCTCATCTGCAAGAAACAGACTCGTTCAGGACTGACATCCACTCCAGAGCAACAGAAGCTGTCACTTGTTTGCTTTTTTATGAGCAGAATCTGGACGAAACTTCATCGAGTAGTCGACAACAAAAAGCTGAATACATGTGAGTGTTGCCTGCAAAACTCAGTTATTAAATAAAGTCTTTTCACAGTCAGTTGGGACTTGAAAAGTCTTCAGACGTGCTCCTGACTCAAGCAAGAATTCAATTTGCAATTTTGAAAGGGTGCAACAAAAAAGCAATTTGAGGATTATAACAAATTAATGTTACCACGGAGCACGGCAAAGTCATAATATCACTTCTGAAATGAGTAATAAATAATGTCTAATACTTCCAGGTTCTGGTATGATGGAGTAATTGACTCTCCTCTGTGGTGCTCCGAGGTCATTACCTCCCCAGTGATGATTCATGTGTTCTCTAATTGCTCTGACATCATCCATGTTGGATACACACACTGTCTCTTTAACACACACACACACTTTGCTTCCTCTCTTGGCTCAGCAGCAGATGAGGCTGCCAATATTGTATTTACATTAAATGTGTGTAATTTGATAGACCCTGAGAAGAAGTTCGCTCTGGCATCAATATGGCCGCACAGGTGTCTAACCTTGACTCTTCACCCAGCATGGCTATTCATAGGCCATTAATTAGAGCAGGATCCTGCTAATTAACACACAGGCACATTCGCTTTCTCTCTGGCACACACACACACTTGCACACACACTCTTCTTCCCCCTGCACTCCACTCTCTTCACGTTTGAGTTCCGTTTAATGCGCCCTGTTTGATTTGCCCTACTAAAGTAATGAGTTTGGAAAGCAGACAAAAATTCTGAAGTGTGTTTTGGAGGAGCCTCGGGATAATTTGAAGTCCTGGGGCTGGGAGTAGAAGTACGCTCGCTTGCTTACACCCACACTCGTACACATCCGCACGCACACAAGCGCAGAAATACACACTCGCGAGCACAACTGTGTAGTGTCGTTTGTCTAGTGTATTATGAGTATATTTTTCACAGCGGAGTGAGAGGTTTTACACATTCTAAATGTTCTTCAGAGGAGCCGAGCAAAATAAAATCAGAGAAAATAACTGTGTTTTTACTCCCAATAGTCTTTCATTCAAAAAAAAAGTAGTGGCAGTTGTGTTTTGACCTGTGTCAAACAGTTGTTACTCAATCACAGTGATTACCCTTTATCTGCTGAGAGGACGGGTTTATTTTTCTTTCATGAATCCGGACAAAGTCTTTTAGGTTCAAGTCGTGTCTCAAGTCAGTCGAGACCAGTTCAAGTCTTGTCAAAACAAGCCTTAAGGGCAAGTCTCAAGTCAGTTCAGACAAGTTCTTTTAAAGTCAAAACAAGCTTAAGTCCGTATTAAGTCACATTAGCTCATTGATAACTCATTAGCAAAGCTCCTTGTAAAGCGGCATTAATAGTGTTTTATTTTAAAAGTGTTTTCACTAGAACGGCCTCATAATTTCATATGCAAGACGTGTTCCTCCCTTTCACTTTCTTTTTATTTTTAGTTGTTCCAGGATTTTATCAGGTTAATAGTTAATAATTGAGTGTTTTTGCTTTCAAGTCTGAATTCAAGTCAAGTCTTTTCATTTATGTGACTTAAGTAAAGTCTTCATGTCTACCCGGATCCGGTTTCATAATTTGTCCAATATGTGCTTGCTTAAGTGTGACAGATTTACAAATTTAGCTCTCAGCAGATAAAGATTAAATGTTTAACTTGTAAACAATGTATTCAGAGTAGATTAACAGACAAAAACAGCTTTGCCAGAGCCGTTAAACAGGTAAAAGCAGCTTATTCAGAGCAGGTAAAAAAGATAAGGACAGCTTCTTCAGAATTAAGAGATAAAGAAGAGTGCAGTAGATTAGGCCTAATAAAACAGAACGGCATTTATCCAGCACAGCCAAATCTTGTTGTCTAAACAATAACAGCTGTGACTGTGGCGTGCACAAGAAGCACCGCAGCATTTCCACATCTTTTCCTCATGCCAAAAAAAAATTGCCAGTTACATTACAAGCACTTAGGAGCTGGATCAGCGCCGCAGCACGATTTCCTAGTGTGGTTAACATGGAAACATACGAGCTAGCATCCACTCAGGCTGCAAGATACCATCAACCCCAAACTGTCCCATCAGAGGAAAGTGCTGCCGGGCCCCGCAAATTGCAAAATTTCAAACATGGAGTGAAAAGTTAAGTGAGAACAAATGATATATTTGGCGAGGCTGGATCCAGGCCAGAGGGAGGTTGAGTTGTGAAGTGAAATAGGATGCAGATGAGCCCTCCTCCTCTTCTTCTTCTTCCTCTTCTTCTTCTTCCTCTTCAGCATTCAACCCTCATTCTGAACCAATACGGCGATGTGGTGTCTGTTAGCCTGCAGGAAGGGAGAGACAGACAAACAAGGATGAAGTGAGAAAAAGTAGATGTTGGTTGAGGGCTGAGCAGCAGGGTAAGGGCGGCTGAGAGAGCTAGAGAGACAGTGGCGGGAGGGAGAGGTACAGAGAGAGATGGTTCATTAAACATTTAGAGGGATGGAGAGCAGACAGGCCTCTCCATTTCTCTCCTCTTACTGTTCAGGAGATAGGAGATTGAATGTAGGGCTGCCTGCCTGTGCACCGAAATACACCACTGTTAGTGCACTGTGTATTCATGTGTGTGTGCTAAATGTATGTGTGTGTTTTCTGCTGCACTGAAATCCCTGCTTGTCCCCACAGGTCTAAATAATGGCTTGGAAATGTAACAGCACGACCCTAAATATAGCAGCCTCAGTCATGCTGTACACTGCGCTTAATCCCTATATCACAACACACACACATACACATGCAAAGACAAACACGCAGAATAATGCAATTCCAAGGTTAGCCAAAGGAATTATGTGTTAGTCGAGCTTACCCGCAGTGTATCTGCCTCTCCATATAAACTGGAGTGTATTTACCCTTGTACACACCTCTGTGTATTGTCCCATTTAGCATGGTTCCCACTCATGCATCCTAATGGCCCCAGAGAGCCAGGGAGTCTCTGCTGTCTGTTATTAGTGAGCAGTACAGATCAATGGGCTCTGGGACTGCAGCACTAGCCTGTTAGTGCGTCCCCATTCAGACCCACTGAGCCGTGGCTAACGCCACAGCTAAAGTGTTTGCTAGTATAAAGTCTCCGAAGTGGGGAGACGCACCTGTACCCACCCTGCTTCTACAGATGTAAAGCTGAGCTCTAAAGCCAGTGAGAAGTGAGAGGGTGACTATGGACAAGAGATGAGAAGTCATACAAAGGGGCTTTTGATAAGTCAGTGTTTGAGTCCACTGAGTGGGTTTTATAGGCCTTAAAGGGTCGGTTCGCACTATCTGCAAAAAAACTAGTGATATCCTTAGCCTTAAAAAACTTCAACAGCATCTCCTTCCAAAAAACAGTGTCCCTAATAAAGCTTTGATGTGTTGACAGAGTGTTGAAAGTACTTAGTATGAGGGGTGGAGGCAGAGAGAGATCTCAGAGATGGGTTTCTCATAACCTGGCCAATAAAATTAAAAGCTGATCTTAATGACTAGATACAAAGGTTAGTGGAAAAAATGTAGCATGGAATGAAATTACTCTGCGTGCTCATGGTACCAGATTTTTGGAGAATTATCGTCTGACTCCTCTGGTCTACATGTGTTTGCAGTTTGGCTTGTTTTGGCTTTGTAGCACAAATTTCAACATCTAGCAGCTAATGAACCAAATATTTTCCTCAGGAGTTAGCGGACACCAAACCAGAGCCAGAATGGTAGTGAGTATTGGTACTCAGCAGCTGGAGAGAAACACGGACACAAATGACAAAGTCCTTGTTAACACATTAGACTTTATAAGCTGGGAAATGGTTGTTTTGATGTTTTTTCTGCCCTCTAGTAGTCAGAAATCGATGGATGCAGCTTTACAGACTGGATATTGAGTTGTCAATGAGTCATCCATTGGATATGATGGGTATTATACAAGTTTTTTTGTTACATAACTTATGTAGAATTGATCAACACAGCGTTGGTTATGGTTGGGAAGGCAGATGAATCGATTGAATAGCTCATTTTGTTTGAATTATTCACAAATATGCACTAAAAGCATTTTATTATTATGATTAGGATCATTATTATGTGGAAAATGGTATTATTATTATTCCCTCAGTCTGACGGCCTAACTGCTGTTTCAGAGGCTTTTCAGCTCTGACAAGAATACAGTTCTGACTGACTGCTGACTTAAAACCGAAAAAAGAAAAAGGAAAAAAGAAACAGATGTAAAGATACAGCGCAAAATGTCAGTTAGATAAAATCTAAAAATATGTCACTTTTGGCCCTCTTAAAAGCCAATGATTTGACAGTGTTTGCATCCGGGATCTTACGCTGACGCTGAGCTGTATGCACACACACACACATGCATAATCAGGCGATCCCGCTCCCCACTCCCATCAGCATATGTCAGCATATGGCTCCCTCCTCAGAGAGACTGTTGAACAGACTGATCCAGGTTTGATTTTGCTCTGGAGGTCCTGACCTAGGATGGATGGCAAAGGAGAGGAAAGGAAAAGGGAAGAATAGTAGATAAGAAAGGAAAAGGGGGAAGGAAAGGATAAAGGGGGATAACGGCTTCCTCCTCAGACAGCTGTCAACCTGAACTCTCTCCTCACATTGACCGGCCTGATGCTGTCGTCTGGATTGTTACTGTCAGGCTCCTGCTCCCTTCAGCACACACACACACACACACACACACACACACACACACACACTTCAACCACTCGTGTGCATGTGTGTGCTTGTGTGACAAAACATACAACCATATTGAGCCATCTGTTCCAGCGCTAATTGGTATGCATGACAATGTTTTTCCAACCCATAAAACCTAATGAAAATGAACACCCCACCCGCCCTAATGTCCCTTAATGCTATCACCCACACTCTGCCCCACCCCCCTCCGCCCCTGTCCCTCCTCCTGTACAACATTATCGGCATAATTACACTGTAGTGGGCATTAGCAGCCCTCTTCTAGAGGCTCAGTCTGGAAGGTAGGTCCAAAGACTGGAGGTGTCCTGCTGCTCTCTGTGGAAATCTGTCAGCCTTCTGAGATCCAAAGGCCTCCCAACCCCACTATAAACCTGGCTCGGAGTGTGATTGTTATAATTTTATGGAGTGAAGGCCTTGGAAACGCAGGGCTACAATGTGCAAGTGATTTCCTCCTTAATGCTGACGGCACGCTTAAGGAATCAGGCGAGCAGAGGGAACAGGAAGAAGGGAGGAAGGGGTATAAAAGGCAAAAGAGGTGATAAATTGATGAATGATATGAAAGTGAAAAGTGTTAATTATCAATGAGTGGATAATTAATTAATTAACCCCCAATCGTTTTTGTGCTGTGAAACACAAAAGTGAGATAATGACATTATCTGAAATAGGTTTTTTTTTTTTTTAAATTATGCAGTCAATGAAATCCTGTTTTATCAAAGTAAAACATGAAATGTGTACTGCAGTTCCCCAGTGGGATTAATAAAATACTCTGAATACCTTCATCAAAAATGAATACTGAAGAACTTCTTGTGCATTATCTCACCTGTTTTGAGGCTTGACTTGACATTTGTTTTGACCAAACGTGACACTCTGCATTGATTTGTCTTGACTTCTTTAAGAAAGTGACTTTGGCAGGACAGGAGACGACTCGTCTCAGCTGAAATTTGTTTTGCTAAGATTTGATATTTGAGACTTCGACTTTTCTCAGTTGACTTAAGACAACTGACATAAAATCTATTTTGGCAGGACTTAAGGCTTGACTCGCACTTGGCCTTGTATCAACTGACTTCATTTCAATTTGTTTTGACAAGGCTTGAGATTTGACTTGAGAGTCGTATGTAGAAAGTCATTTTAACAGGACCTGAGACATGATTTGGACTTGCCTTGACACTTCCTTTGACAAGACTTGACTTGGACTTCTCTCAACTGACTTGAGATATATTTTGGCAAGAAACTTGGACTTGGTTAAGCTGACTTGAGACTTGTTTTGACAAGACTTGAGACTTAACTTTGACCTTCCTGGACTGACTTGAGGCTTGATTTGGTCTCGCCCTAAAAAAACTTAACAAGACTGTGACCGAGGTCACTTGTGTTGGATTTTTTATTTCGGAAATAAAACGATACACGTCATATTTCCATTCAATTAAAATCACTTATGGTCTGTGTGGATAGCGTAACATATTGACCGCCCCAGGACGAAAGTGAAAAAGTTAAGGGAGTTATATAAAAGGAAAAAAAAAGTTGCAAGAAAAGAAAGAAAACAAGGGGTAAGAGGAGAAACGAGAGGAGTAGATGGACTTGGCAAAGTGCGGCTTTGTTCACATGAATCACAGCAGGGAAATGCTGGGTAGCAGCCCGAGTCGCTCTGTGCAGTTTGTGTGTGTGTGTGTGTGTGTGTTGTTGAGTGTGTGACGCCACACTGAAGAATGTGTTGTACACGTGGACAAAATGCCCCAGTTGTGTTTTGTATTTAAAGGGAGCCTGAGGTCAAACACACAAACACACTCGGTCACAACCACCATGAAATGATCTACGAGGGAAATTACAGTACGAACAAGAGCTTACAGATGTGTCCTCGTAGAGAAAAGCAACTTCTCAGCGTTGAGCTTTTTTTCTTCTCTGACTACACACACACACACACACACACACAGAAAACACTGCCCTCCTATGCCATCCAATAAATAGGTTTCCCCCGGCTGTCTGTCTCCACCATGTTCAACTTCACCTCTTTGCTTTAGCTTCCAGCAACCCCTCTCCACTACCACCACAACTACTACTTCCTTCCCTCTGAGGTCGTGTGTGTGTGTGTGTGTGTGTGTGTGTGTGTGTGAGGAGCAGTAATGGTGGTTTATTAAAGTGTCAGAGGCGGTTTCTGCCTGTCCTCGCCACAGGAACACTCTGAACACTCCCTTAGAGAACAGCGAGCGGACAATTTCGGCGATGCACGTGTGCTTTCTACTTTTTATTGGCGTCATATATGAAAACAGCAGCCATGCCAAAGTCTAATAGAGGTGATATTCAGGCTTTTGTAACCTTTATGCTGCAAACAGCGTGGAGGTTTACTCACAATGGGACGTAATTGTGCTGAAGCCAGTTCGACAAATGCACTCGTGTTGTTAAATCAGTGGTGTTTTGTTGCTGGCAACTGGCCGCCTTTTCTCTCTCCTCTCTCTGTTTTCTCTTTGTCTCTCTCCGCTGCCCTGATTACGCCATTTTCTGTCTCTACCCTGTGGTTTTCTGCTCAGTTGTCCCCTTTAGAGGTGTCACGACCGATGTGCGTGAACACACCGAGGGGATTTATTGTTCAAGCAGAGCACAGCAGTGGAGGTGTTACATGTTGTACAGGTACACAAAATTGAGGATTTACTGTAAAACACACACAAAAACAAACAGTCAGAGGATGCTGTAAAGGCCCGCGTGACTTTTTTTTTGACCAGCGTCCCAAATCTGGTTTGGTGGAATTGAACCGGCACCAATCTGATACGATCCGACCCCCTCCCCTCCAACCCCTATTCGCTCTTTCTTCTGTTCGTTGGAACAGCATTGTTGGCCCATTTTGTGGAGAAGCATTAGTCAAATGGGCCATCATCCCCGTCGGCGAGTCAGATGATGACTTTTGGCAGAATGCAGCCGCAGCGCGATGCCAGACAATCAGAGCCGTTGCCATTTCATCACACGGTTGCACACGGACGTACAGGCACGCACGAAGACTCACACCACAAACAAGCTGTTTCTCATTAAGCCCGCAAACATGAGAGATTGAGTGAGAGGAACGGGAGGTGATGAAGGAGGAGAGACAAGCAGTTGAAGGCTTTTTCCAGCAAGAGAGAGTTGAAGGAGGGGAGGAAAAAAAACAGATCACACACCACAAATCTAACAAAGAGTCAAGGGTGAAAGTGTGTGTGTTCGAAGCACTGTCATCCAAAGAGACACCCACCTACCCAACACCCAGTGCCCACAGCTACCCTCACCCCATGCCCCTCCAACACTGCTGTTCCCATAGCAACAAGATACGGGAAGGAGGCAGGGGGTGAAGAAGAGAGGAAGTGTGCTAAAGATTAGGGTGGAATTTTGCTGCTGTTGCTGCCTGGATTTGACCAATCTGGTGTTGAGGCTTTAAGATGCTCTAATTCCTTTCCCCTTCCTTCCCTCTATCACGTGCACGCGCGCACACACACACACACACACACACACACACGCATATAGAAACTCCGGGTCAGGCTGACGTGAGCTAGAAAGCATAATTTTAAGGGAGATAATTCGAGGAACTGCACTGTTGAAGTAGAAGCAGTAGGAAGTGGGACATACTAAGGCAGGTTTTGAGAAATAAAGATTATTCTGGAACCAAAGTAGAAAAACATGAAAGCCACTCTTCGAAAAGAATATTCCCCATGTGGGAATGTTTTTATTTTTTTCTTCAGCAGAGGTTATGTGATCACCTCCATCTGTCCGTTTCCAAGCTACGTATCTTGAAAACTTAGTGACCAGATGTGCATGAAATTTTCCTTTGCTCATTCACACTCCCGAGTGGAAGAACAATATTGATCCTAGTGATCTCATGACCTTTCCCTGCAGTGCCGCCATTAAGCCTGGTTTTCATATGAGAAAATCTCCTCATCCCTTTGTTGTAAAAACACATCTGTTGTCCACATTCATGCTCCCAACAGATACGAATCTATTGATTTCTGGTGACCAGACCAAATTTGTACATTTATCGAAGGTGGCAGAAAAACAGTTCATATTGTTCTGGCCTGATTTAACCCATAATAAAAGTTACTTTGAAGAATAAACCCATAGGCTTGTATTTAGGATGTCACACACGTACAGTATGTGCAGAAAACTTAGTTTCCCACTTTCAGAAGTGTTTTTTCTTATGTGTTAAACTATTTACAGCCATTAATTCCCATTAATTTCCATACGGTATGGAAATATATATATATAATATGCAGATAGGGCTGCAACTACAAAATGTCAGATATCAATATTTTGTCTGACCAACTGTTAAAATCACTATCATATGAGACAGGCTATAGCAGGACTAAAGCACATATTAAAGGCTGGAAAACAGCATTTTTGGGGCGGCAGTTTCTCTTCAAACATAACAAACAATTCATCAATTATCAAAATTATTGTAGATACATTTTTTTGGCCGATCAACCAATTGATTACTAGACTTATCATGACAGCTCTAGTAGTAGACTCTTGGTGGAGTCGTTTAATCCGTCATAACGAACATCAAATCTGCATTAATTTTTGTAAAAGTTGATTTTAATATCATAAGCAAATAAGTGGAAACTAATGGCTGCTTTGAATTGCAGAAAACACATCCAGATATATGTAGATCCAGATATAGATGTATATTTATAGACTATGCAGCATGCAGTTGAAAATGTTATGAGCTAAAGTTTGCACAAACACTAGTATGGTGCTTTAATTTACTGTATTCCGAGTGTTTCTTTGGATCAAAAGGTCGTCAGTCCAAAGGGGTTTAGTTGTGCAGAGATAGCACCTCTCTCAGTTCATAGTTCATCTGTACTATCAGAGTGGATCCCCTCCTCCGCATGTGACAGCGTTCTTCACCTCGCTGTTTCTCAAGGCTCTCGGGAGCACATGAAATACAAGCCCGGTGCGTGTATGTACGTGTGTATAGGAGGAGTGTGCGCGGTTCAAGTTTCTTTTTTGCGATTTTAATAACTAACACACATGCAGACAGAGCTAAGTGTGGAGTAAGATTTGTACTTGCTCTGAAAAGACCTTATTCATCAAAAACATGCTGTTTCTTTATGAACAGTGAAGCATTTTTCAAATGTAGTTAAGGAAAACCTTCAGCTTGAATGGAAATGCAATAGAGTTTTTCAAGTAACAATTTTCAATTTCAGTGTAAGGGTCCTTCTTTTGAGTTTGTCTCCTCTGTGGAGTTATTTATATATACTGTAAGGCTCACTGCTTTTTGTTTCTAGTGTTTTTCACTGAAAAATACATGAATACAAAAGGAGCAGATGTGTTTAAGATTATTCTCACCTGGATTTAATTCCAAATGTGGCTGTATTTTTGTCTCCAAGAGGACATAATCCACTGAAGTATACAGTAAACAAGGTCCTCTTGTGATGAGGACTGCTTGGAATATACAGTGAAGTGAAGCAAGTGAAGAGGAGAATGAAGAAGAGGGGAATGCAGATGAGCTGCTGAGTATCTCTTATGTAACTGAAATTGTGAAAAGCTTAACTGAAACTTTCCTTGTGACCTTTAGGCAATGGTTGAAATGACGTTGGTCATGTTGTTTTTCGCTTGTTATTTTAACCCCTGAGCCTGCGCTGGCTAAAAATGACAAGCTTCCTGAATGTTTTGTGTATTACGCTGTGCTGAGCAAAGACTCCAGCCCTATCTGAAACTTTAGACTCTGATAAAGACGTGTTTTATGTCAAAACATTAGTTACTGCACGTCATGAGAAACTTGTTGACCTTTCCGTAGAGATATCAGTTCAGTTAAGAGAGTAAAAATCTGATTCTCACACATATTTCTGCCCTATTTACAGCCCATATACTGTACAGCTCCTTATATACCCTCATATATAATAGACTTCTTCTTCTCTTTATTTGCCACAGATCCCAACACTTCATGAACCAACACATGCAGTATCTATCTAACAAGGCATCTTTATGACTGAGGAAACATTGTGGGCTCCTCCAGTGTTTTTATATATGCAGGAAAATATGAGAAACGAGTAAAATGAGAGCCACTTCATTTGTATCTATGTGTGTCGTGCATCAGTGTGTTTTCCTCACACTGTGTGTAGGCCTATATTTATATATGTGTGTGTGTGTGTGTGTGTGTTCCTTCCAGCGTGTAGGTGCGCGTGTGTCTCCTCTCATTAGCGGGCGGCGGCGTGCGGTAGCTCGTTAGCGCAGAGCTAGCTGAGCGTCGGGGCACCGGTGCAGCTTCATTAGCTACTGTGACATTTATCTGATCGTTTCCCTGCGACGCATGTACTGCCACGTCTCCATGGCAACCACAAATTCGTACACACACACACACACACACACACACACAAAGGCAATCATACAGTCTCACATAGACCCAAGTCTTTCAGCTGGTCACAGTTATTCATAGATGCTAGCTCCATCAAAGCTGCCCTGCCTGCTTTGTACAGCAGAGAAATATCGATAATGAATATATGAAACGTGCTGTATACAGTATGTACCGGTGGCTGTTATCCTAGTCCTGTACCCAAGGTGGGCGGAATATTGCTTATTGTAAAGTTCAAGTGAATCACAAGCAATATCACACTCCCTCGTTTGGCTGGAACAGGTCCCCCGGGAGCCAGTTTACCTCAGTGTAAGTCAGTTACAGAAAACCTTAAAGCGTTCCAACTAAATCAGTGGATACAGTACGCCAGTCATTTAGTTTGAGTCACTAATCCGCCTCGCACCGCCGATGACAGAATCAGTTACACAGTGGGATTCAGAGGGGGGAAAAGAAGCACGCCTCTTATGGTGTGTTGTGGTGAAATTGTTAATCTCATTTACATTTTGATATAGAGCCAGTAAATATGCAGGCCTGTAAAATGAAAGGTGTGTGTGTGTTTCTAGATTGTGCCCCTCGTGCACGTGTGTCTGAGCACAGGTGTGACATATAAGTGTGTCTAGGTGTTTATTAGCCCCGTTTGGGACCGTCTCAGGCAGACAATTGGGGTTGTAGTTGGTATTCCTGCTTTTGGAACGTCGATGAAGTTCACAAGTTGGGATTTACGCCGAGTTCTTTCACTTCTTTTTTTTTTTTTTTTACAACAGCTGTTTTGTTTTCTGAGACTTCTTATAAAAATATTTAGCGTTTTTTTTTTTTTTTTTAAAGAGAACAATACAACATCAACATCAGTCTTTCTAGCAATAGTGGTCTCACTTAAAAACATACTTGGACAAGCTGTGTAATGAGCTGTGATAGATGGTGAAGAGAGAAATGTAGGAAAATGTGCTGCAAATTATTCCTCAAAGGAAGAAATACAATAACAAATGGTAAAACTCAGTGGTTTTTTCTGCCTGCAACCCTTAAATAGAAAGCAATATTTCCTTTGAGGCACCAATTTTACCTTCTTAGATTGTTTGATCTGAATCATTTTTAAAGGCCCGGAGAGGTAAAATGATCTAGTATTTCAAAGAAAGAAGAAAAATTGGTAAAAAGTCTGAAAAAAAATCATAATTTTATGCAGCATGATTTTTTTTCTCATTTCAAACCCCAATAATTATCTCACGACCCCTTAGATTCATCTCCAGACCCATTGTGGGGTCCCGAACCACAAGTAGGGAACCACTACATGTGTGTGCTTCTGTTTCAGCATCTTCCACATTTTGTAACATCTTTGTGTTTGTGCGAACGTTGTGTAAGAGTCTGTCAAGGTGCGTACCTGTGAGGAAATGTGACTGTCCAGGTCTGCGTGTGCGCGTGTTAACATGTCGGTACGTGTGTGTGTGTGTGTGTGTGTGTGTGTGTGTCTAGGTATCTGTGTGTGTTTAGCTGACCTTGGTCGCCCCGCTCCCTCGGGGGGGAACTGATGTTTCTCACTCTGCTTGTCAACAAGATTAGTTCCCCTGTGGGACCGTTACACACCCTGCAAACACGCTGCCAATGAGAAGAAGTGTGTGACAGCTCGGCCCTTCCTCGAACCCACTGAAGTGTGTGTGAGTGTGAGGTGTATTTTGTGACGTGTGTGTGTGTGTGTGCGCTGCGATTGAGGGGTTAAGGGAGTCAGAGAGGATGTGTGTTTTAGAGCAGAAACAGAAGGGAAAAACAGCAGGGGGATCAGCGCAGCCAGCCTGAACTGTAGCCTGTGTGTGTATGCATGTGATATGTGTGTATGCATGTGTGATATGTGTGTATGCATGTGTGATATGTGTGTATGCATGTGTGATATGTGTGTATGCATGTGTGTGCGTGTGCCTGGTTTCTGAGAGAGCCCATGCTGAGCTCTGAGATGTGCTTACTCCTGGACCTGGCTCATCTGCATCCGTCTCCGCCACACTCGCTCTCTCTCTCTCTTTTATTCCCATTCTTGACTACCTCGCTCGTCCTCTCTGTCTCTTTCCCACTGTCTGTTTGTACCACATTCTGGCTGCCTGTTGGACTCAAGCTGTGAACAAGGCAAACAGAGGGGATAGCTAGTCCAGGTAGCTCATCTCTGTCTCCGTTTGCTCTTCATCTCTAAAAGCGTTCTTTCTAGCTGTAAAACAGTTTCTTTGCATTTTTTTGTTGCGGTGAAAGTTCCTGACAGAATGATTGACGGACTAGCACACAAACAGTGTGTTTACGTGCAATTAAAGCTGCACTTTTGTGTAATGTGAAAGGTGTCGCTTGAACCACCCCGAGTAGTTCAACTCAGATTTTTAGCATCTTTCAGGTTATTGTTTTCACTCAGGAGTTGGTGGAGACCAAACCAGAGTCTAAAAGGAGAGTAAATATTCTAATACAGAGAATCTTTGGGTGGCCAGTCCAAATGTTGCTCCTTGTCTACTGGATGTGTAGATAAGCAACACTTTACTTAATATGTCAGTGGTGTGTTAACATCTTGTTCTGTTGCATTTAAAAGATGTCATTAATGCTGCTTTAAGTCACCTTCAGCTTCCTTTGCACAGTTTCTATTGAAATTCGGGATCCACAGCTAGATTTTGTAGGTTTTTCTACTTTTTTTTGTGCTGAAACTGAAAGTGATGCTAAGTAGCCACTATATGTCTAAATAACTTGGTTTGCAGGTCAGGGGTTAAGGACGTGCTACGTGTATTTTTGTAGTTAGTAGGTTGCTACAGTTCATGTAACCAGGCGGTCACTCTTCTTCATCAAGAAATAGCTCCAACGTGGAACTCCCCATTAAACCCCAAATCTTTGTTTTTTACATTTCTCTTCATGTACGGGCCAAACAAACAAGATACATCATGTAAAAAAAAGTCGGCTTTCGAGGCGTTTGAAGGCACATTTTTTCCCTTTGGACAGAGCCTTCCTCAGTGTCTCTCGTCTTCGACAGACATAAGACTGATATTGATCTTCTATTGTTCACTCTCGGAGAGAGAAAGCAAACAAGCGAATTTGCCAAAGTGTTAAACTATTCCTTTAATAGAGGGAAGGTCTGAAGAGCTGTGAATGTGAAATTAAGATGATGAATGAATAAATAAACCAGCATCATAAGGTTTTATGGTCAATATCGTGCAGCTGTAGTTTGGATGAGCAAGCCTGCTGTCTAATGTAAGTGGTAGGTGAGGGAATAACAGCTCTCAGCAGCTGCTTCAAAGACCTATCCAGATACTTTTTTGCAGTACACACACACACACACACATATATACACACACTTAGTGTAGATAAGCCCTCAGTCACGGCCCTCTGCTGCAGGGAGACTGGAGTGATGGAAGCAATAGTTAAGCCATTATGGCAAACAATTGGCTCAAATTGAGAGGGAGAGTGAGAAAAGAAAGAGGAAGAAGAGGGAAAGAGGGAGGGAGATGGAGAGGCTATGGCAGGAGTGGATCCACTCAACGACTTAATCCGAGCCCCAGGACACTCTCCTGCTGAGCTTCACACACTCGCACAAACATCTATGCACACACACCCTAAAGCTCTGTCTGCTTGCAATAACACCTTGTCAGTGTTGGCCACAGGGGCGATGGAAGAGGTGCTCATTCCTTTGTAGTGAGGAGAGTCACCTACTTCCAACCACCTCGGGAAAAGACGGAGCATGCAGTCTACACAAGACGGCTCTGTAAGCTTTCGTACGCCTTATGGCTGCAAGTGTGAAGCTATTCATTGTCTTAGCAGGCGGAGTGAATGGTGGAGGGAGTACAGGGTGGACAGTGTCCTGGAGGAGGGAGGCGCTCCTCTGACACCGGCTATTGTATCGTCTCCCCCGTGGACTCGCTCAATCCTCACAGGCCTCACATAAACAGCCAACAATGAGGGATTGTCTCCAGCTATTCTCCCTCTTTCTGCAAATTTGCTTGCACACACACACACACGTCAACTCTGAGTATGTATGTGTGTGTGTGTGTCAGAGGGCGAAGGGCTGGATGTGCTACAGTCTGAACCCAGCGACCGCAGAGGCTCGTCCATCAGCCGGGGATAGGGGCAGTAACTCCTCACCTCTGCCGCCCTTCCCTTTCTCCCTTCTTCCTCTCCTCCCACCACCCCCCTGTGTGCCGCCACCCTTGGGGCTCCCTCAGCGCCGGGGTCCCCGCGATTTGTCGGACAGCTTAGCGAGGAGCGTTTGTTGCCCCGAGGACTGTTAGCACTGGTTTGGCTCATTGACTCTTTCTTCAGCCCGGCCGTTTTATTTGACATGTCCTTTAAGTCCTTTAAAGAATTGGGCGTTTCTGCCGAGCGCCTTGGCTCTTTCTGCAAAAGATGGATGGCTCGTGTTCAAAGGTCTGGATGTTTTTTCCCTCCCTCCCAGTCTCTCTCCATATCTCTCTTTCCCCCTCCCTTCTTCTTTCTTTTTCTCTCTTGCTGAGCTTTATAGGATGGTATTAGTGTTGTCAGCTAACCAAGCTCGGGATTTGGCTTTGTTTTGTTTTTGCCTCTTAAGATAATGCTCTTTCTCTCTCCTGCCGAGAATAACAAAAGGGAAAGTAGAGCAATAAAACAGCATAGCCATTGACTTTGGTTTCATTAAATTGGTTTTCAGCCATCTTAAATAGACCACAGGCCTTGATGGCTGTGATGTGCGTGTTTGTGTGTGTGTGTTTTAGCAATGTGTGTACAATTGTCCTCAAAACACAGTCATACTTTGCCGTGTGTGTGTGTGTGTGTGTGCGCGCGCGTGCGTGCGTGTGCTCGGGTGCCGTTCTCATCTCCGTCGGGCCTCGCTGTTGAAAGCGTTTGCTTGCCTTTATTCGTCTGAAGAAAGAAAAAAAAAAAAAAGACGCCGTAGCTTGACTTAGCATTCCAAACGCGTGGACGGACGAGTGTGTTTTGTGAAGATAAGTGTTGTAGCTTGGCGGTGAAAGGGGTGAAAGCATTTCACCTCCATTTCATATGCATTCCAGATGTGGAAATATAACCAGACTGATCGGCGTGTAAGCATCTGTGTCCTGTTAGAGGGCCGGGAGGTTTACTGTACTGGTTGTGCAGCCTAATCCCTCACACACAAACTCACATTAACACGCTGCTTATCCAGCACTCATTCATGCATACAAACATGCTCAAACATTCGCACATGCAGCGCGGAGGAAGGCGAGCCCATACATTCATAAAGTGTCCCCGCTCCTCGCCACAGCTCGTACAACAGCAGATCAAAAAGTCACTCTGCAGAAGCATCAGTCTGTATGTTGTGTGTGTTGCCGTGCGGTGAAATACCAGGAATCAAATCTCTGTTCAGCTCAGTCCTTCAGTGTGGATTTACCAGCATCCTGAACAGATCTGTCACTGCATCTCCACTATAAAAAAATCCACATTTAGGGTCAGAGTGATGTGTCAGTTTGCCAGTGTGTCGGGTCAGTATATCTAAAATTGCCGGCTTTAGGGATATCAGTCTGTAAAAGCTGAATGGAGAGCTGACTCACCCTTCTGCTAAGGCAGCTGGGAGAATATTATTAGTGTGGCGCTCACAGAGTTTCAGTGTCACTGTGTTGGTCTGAAGGCTTTTTAGAGGCTTTTTCACTGTGTTTAGAGCGAAAATACTGCATTTTTTGGACTTTGTTGGGACTAGATCACATTTCAATAAGATTTAGAAGTCCAAATTTACTTTTTGTACTTTCAACTTTTTAACCTGTGCTTGATCATTTTGTTTGCCTGTATTTTTGTGAATATTGGTTTCTGTTACTTTTGAGAAGTGATGAAGAAGTTGACTTCTTGAGTTGACATTGTGGAGGTTTTCACAGAACAGCAACGCTTTAACGCAATTCATGTTACTTTCTGTGTCCTTTGTTTGATTTTACCTTGTGCAGATAAACACAGCAGGTGCTATGTGTAGCAATTCAATATCACAAAATATCATTAATTTTGAAGACACATGAAAAAATTATCAAGATTATTGTTTGGAGCCTTGTGGTGGGAAATTTGCTCAGCTGTATGTAGTTTATGTTAGTTTAAGTAGTGCCCTAATAGGTTTTAAAGGCCTATATCAATCAGCCCAATCTCTAGGAAGATAAGATAAAAGTTGCCAAAAATCGTACACACAAGGAAAATGATGTAGAGGCAATTCAAAGCAGATTGCACCAGGTGATGAAAATTAAGACAACAAGTCTAAAGCTAGTAGTGCTACTGGGATAAATATGGTAAAACTTCTAAGTTCTTAATGTTCTGTGTTCTCTCCTCTCAACAGTAACGGCACGGCCGGGAAGATGAACGGGGCGTTGGAGCACTCGGACCAGCCAGACCCGGACGCCATCAAGATGTTTGTGGGCCAGATCCCGCGCTCCTGGTCAGAGAAGGAGCTGAAGGAGCTGTTCGAGCCGTACGGAGCCGTCTACCAGATCAACATCCTCCGGGACCGCAGCCAGAACCCTCCACAGAGCAAAGGTGCTAAAACACACACACAGGACACAGTTATGCATGTACTGATTGGTTTTTCTTTCACTCCACTGCATCTCAAAGGGAAGCGTTGTTCTTTTTACTTGATTACGTTCATCTGATGGCTGTTGCAGTTACTTTGTAGGACCAGATTTTGTGTTTGCACATTAAGATTTTCCTTCCCTCTCTTATTTTCTTGTCCTTTCCTTTTCCTTCCTTCTTTTTGCTTTCATCTGTTCCTTTCATTTCCTCTTTCCTTCCTTTTTTTCCTTCCTCCTTTTCTTTTATCTCTCTTCTTTCTTTCCTCCTTTCCATTGTTCCTTTCCTGTCCTATCCTTCCTCCCTTCACTTTTCCTTCGTCATATCTTCTATTCTTCTTCCTTACTGGCTTTCTTCTTTGCATATTTCTTTCCCTCTTTCTTCTTAGTCCCCTTTTCTTTCTTTTTCTTTACGCATTTATTGATTCCTTGTTTATTTTTCCTCCATACTTCCTTTTGTTTCTTTCTTTCCATTCTTTGATCTGAAAGCACAAAAGTCTTGTATGCTATGAATGTGGGAATGTTTTTTTTAGTGGAGTATTTTGCTGCTGTGTTGTTGCTTCTTTAACTTAAAGCACACTTGAATATTTATCCACCACTGCGAATATAAAAGAACAAATCTTGACCTACAGTTGACATGAACACATTCAAAAATAAACAATTATACAAGACAGATACACCTACACAAGCTCAAGGACGTGCAGACATAAAACATGCATGAACCCAGATACACATGCAGGAAGTAAAAACATACTATATGCACACACACTGTACAGAGACACACAGCAGTGGCTGAGTGGGCCGTCCCACCCATTTAATAGCAGAACAAATAATAAATGTGAAGCATCACACAAGCAAACACACATTTTGTGCCCCATTTGAAAACAAAGACTCGCCCCGCCAGACTTACACAGTCAATTGTGCGAAACTGCATGGTTTTCAGCTATTTTCTCCCATTCCCTTTCTTTTTGATGAATTCGTCAAGTGTGAGAGCAAACAATAGAGACAGCAGCCACGAACGGGCAGACAATAGTACTGCCATATTAACAGGCATCAGCCGGAGTGGGGGCTGATGACACTCCTGATGAGACATGGAGAGTGGGAGGAAAGTAAAGAGAGAGGAAAAAGAGAGGACGACAGGAAGGGAGACGTGGCGCTTCCATCCAAGTGTAAAGCAAATTTCAAGAGAAGTTTCACTCGAAACAAAGTGTGAATCAGCGGGGATGAAGCGAACAAAGCGATTTAACATTCATCTGCCAGAAAAAATGGAATTGAATTAAGGATTGATCAAATTTGGACAACTTGATCCTCATCGTACATTTCATGAAACAAAAATAAATGCAGCCAGTGATGTTCTGAGGTAGTAGCTAAATCCACAAAGACTCCTAAACCATTGTCTCTTATAAAATAGGTTTTGGCAGAAACACGATTGCAGCCTGGTTTACTCTCAGAGAACTGCACTGAAGTCCTAGGAAGGAGTTCAATCTGTGTCTCATGTGTTGTTAGGTTTATGCTTCGAAAAAAATTGCTTAAAGGGGACATATCATGCACATTTCAGGGTCTATATTTATATTCTGGAAACAACCTGGAATATCTTTGCATGATTTAAAAAAAAACTCCTTATTTAACTTGATATCCCTGATGTTTTATGCTGTTCTGATTGGTTAGCTTAACTTCCACCAGCTCTGAAAGCTACGTAAACTAACAGAGGAAGTAGGATTTCACTTTTTTTTCCTCGTTCTTTACTCAAAATGGCAAGCAACAAAAGCTACAGAAAGGACGGCCGTTTATGGGCATGTGCAAACGATCTGATGTCATCACAAGGAGGAAGTAGAGGTAGCTTTGCAAACGAAGCGTTCAGGAACATGGAACTTTGACCATGTTTAACATAAACATCCGACATTATAACAGTATAAAAATAACAGAAAATCACAAAAAGCATGTTATGTCCCCTTTAAGGTTAGCGAAAGATATGGGTTTTAGTTAAACTTGCTACAAGGAGCAAATATTGTCGGGAAAACAAATAAAATGATATGTTACAAACAGAATGAATAAAGACAACATACTACAGCTGTGTGTATGTGTATCACTGATTGATTGATTAAAATTTGATTGATTGATTTTGGTAGTTTGATTAATTGTATTTTTTTAGGGAATTTTCACCTATAAAATACAATATCAGCAAAGGCAGATCCAACATTATTACTAATCTTGTAAAGGCTCCTTTCAGAAGAGTCAAGTTTAAAGGCCTTTAAGCGATTATTTATAAAATTTGGGGACAGTTTGTAATATTCCACCATTTCTTATTATGCTGATACAATCATAATCTAGGTAGAATTATGTTTCCCACAAAACATATTTGTTAATGCAGACTAGTCGTATATGATCGTATATGATGTTCGTACTTTTAGGAGACACGGGTGACTCATGGTGGAAAGATGCAAGATTTTCACTTTCAACTTTTCTGCTCTTTTGCAATGAATGAGCCTACTTTACTGTAATATTTGTTTGAATTTGCTTTTCTTTTCTTTATTTTAAAATTTTTGCATAATTTCCCATCAGACTAAAACTGAAATTCCTCAGATGAGTGTAAAAGCTTTTTTGGAGAGAGATGAGAGGCATATGAGGTGACAAATTATAAACTCTTAAAGGTTATCAAGATCATATTCTGAAAATGAATTTAATTTTCAGTGGATAAAAGGTGTGGCGTCCTTCACCTCTACATCTCACTGCACCTACACTCTCTTATCTCTGTCTGCTTCTGTTTTTAGTTTCTCCCTGTGTTTTTCTTTCTGGCTTCCTCTCGTTCCTACTGAGTCATATGAGCTCATGAAAGCCTGGAGACGGTGTTCTGCCAAGACCCAAATCAACTCATTTTTTTGCACACCAACACACTTGTCATGCGCTTTGTGTTTGTGTTCTTAGCCTTGAGAGGACTCCTTTTCCCACCAGTCTCCTCCCCCTCTTCTTTTTCTCTCTGCTACTTCTGAGGAGTCGGGGAAAAAAAGGCCAAAGTTACACCTCCTGTCCTTCAGCTCCATCAGATCTCCTGCTCCATCTTCACTACCCTTGAAATGAGTTGTTTTTGTGGCTGATGAGTCAAGAGTATCACTCACTGCCACTTCTACCGAGGATAAAAAACACAGCCACCTACCGTGCCTTCTAGTTTTTCTTCTCTGAATGACAATCTCTCTCTATATGCCTCATTTTTTTTCGGTCTCCCTTTCTGTGCTTTGAGGTGGAGTGTTTTAAGAGGAAATGTAGCATTTGATTGGGCTCTTACTGGTCTTGTTATTCGGAGGCTTTGAGCACTGTTGTTGTTTTCTCATTGTTAAGGGAGCTGCCTAGCCTTATCTGCACCCACTCAACTCGAGGGAGCTGCAATGGCCCCTTCGCCTGTTTTGCTGTTGCGCTGAAGCCGATGGTAATTTCACCGGTGTCAGGGAAACTGTGGCCCCTCTCCTCCCTAGGTGTGTTTATTTTAAATTAGTGACGGTATTGTTTGAAAAGGATCTCGGCCATTTGTGGCAAATGAGCCCACTCTGATGCCCCAGTGGCGACCCAGAAACGTTGTTTTTTTTTTTTTTCTTCTTCACGTTTTTGTAAAATAGCAGTTTGGATTTAAATGAGTTTGTTAGTCCCGCTGAGATGCAGAAACATTTCCGCGGCTGCAGCTACAAGCTCTTTACAACTCCAACAACTTCCTTGCTTCCTCGTTTATTTGGATCCTCATTAGCTGACACTTCAGCTACAGCTAGTCCCAAATAAAAACAGAACATCAACAACAGAAACAGCTTGACATGGTGAACATTAATTGACAGCGAAAATCTGGCAAGTACAAGATCGCTAGAAGATCTGCTAAAAGAAATGTAGAACTTATACATATATGGGGGAAATAAGGGCCTGAAAACACATTTACACAACACTCAGCCTCATTAAAGTAAGATTAGTTTGTCAAAATATGATTATCTTGTTAAAATAAGATTAGTTAGTCATCATTCAGATCTTATTTCGATTGAGTTATTGTAAAAGATGAGCCAGGCAAAAACTACATTCAAAAACTCCTACACTTCCACTATGTCAATGCAGTTACATTAAAATGCATTATTTCACACAATGCTGTGTGTCTGAATGTGTCCTAAGTCAAGCACCAAGTCTTTGTGGCTAAAGTCTGACTCATGTCCAACCTTCAAGTCAGAAGATCTGATACATGGTACATACTTGGGCGGGGCGGATTGGCTCACACATCACTTCTTCAGTCTTGAAAAAACACGATGGATCGTCTTTGAGAAAATGAGGAAGGCCCAGCAGAACAACTGTTATCTTCCTCTGTGTGGAACACTGGAAAAACAAAATAACCAGCACCAATTATTGTTTATGGAGCACCTTCTGCTTGAAGACAGTTACGAAATAACAGCTGTTTGTTTCATGATTCAATCTAAATGTAATCACAGAAATATCAACAAACAGAACTGGACTAGTAACACCTGTCTGTTAATGCAATCTGTATCACCATTCAGACAGGCTCATCTGCACTTTTTTCAAACAGGATGTGGTATCCAACCTACCCTGTCACTTATTCTAGAAAGGTTAATTTTCATTTTTCAGCTGTCTTTTTTTAAATGAGTTTATGCTGACCAAAACTAACTGGATGCCCTAAAACATAACATTAATACGAATTACTGTTAGTTACTGTGCCTTTTTCCTAAAACAGCACAGAGCATGGAAGAACAACTAACAGTTGAACACATCATCATCAAGCCATCTTGTGAGCCTGGTCAGCCCCACTATGGCACCTTTGGCTTTGTACAGCTGAAGAAACCTCACCAGCTACTGGTCAAGCACAGCAAACATACAGCCTTTCAGCTCGGCAGACATAAGGCAGCAAATTCTGCTTCAATCTGAGGGATGGGGAGAAACAAAAAACATGAGTCAGGGAATATGCTTTTAATAAGTGCTTAAAATTGACATTTTGAATCAATTTTCATGTTTATGAAAACACAACAAATGTCATCTCAAGCCTGTTTGGGAAGACAACGCACTACCCGCTGTTCAGAGAACGATGCTGCCCATCTTTGTTTGACCAGTTTGTTTCCAGTCAGCTTTTCTTTTCTTCATCTCTATGACCATGGCTGATATATCCGTGTCAAGATTACTTTGTGTTTTCTCTTCTGGAAAATCTGGCAGAAAATTTACCTCTAACTTTTCGGCCCTCTTCAGTTTTTTTTTGACCCAGTTTGAACCAGAGGAACATGAGTTTACTTTGAGCTCAGTGCATCCAGTCACTCGCTGCTTCTGTCAGAAGTTGCCCATTTTAAACATAAAACTGAACTTCCAACAGTACCATCCATTGACAGACCCCGGTTCCCTCAGACAAGGATGCTTGTTGATGAGAACTTGGGCCACTCAATCATACTCTTCATGTGTTGGGTAGGCGTTGTGGACATATATGACTTCTGCCAATTTATCCAAGATATCCGATTTCATGTCTTTTGATGTGTCAGGAAGGGTCTCATCTCTGTGGTAAACCTCATTTCCTTGCCTCAGTTTAATCTCAACATCAAAAGAAAAGGAAGGAATGACAAATGGTTGAGGCAGCTGACGAGTTTGACTACCACTGGGGATCATCAAGGGATGATGATGACAGGCTTGCCGTATCTACGGGTGAGTCTGTGTCGTATGACTCGATGTACATTTTCAGAGTTGTTTTATCTTCAGGAAGCTCTGATATGCTGCTCAAATTGCACAGTTCATTATCAAATACAGGGTCTTGATACTGAACCACAAGGTCCCCATCCAAACCCAGTTTGATCTTCAGCATCAAGTAGAAGTCATCAACAGCCTCAGGCAAGTTGTCGATAGTGACTCTTGTCATCTTTGCTCAGGATGATGCGCAGCAGCGTGATGAATCTCACTCAAAAAGAAAAATAAAGAACACAAATGTTACATAATTTCACATAAACACTAGTATTTATATTCTGATCAGGTCTTGGTGTGTGTGTCCTGGTTATTTATTTGTGCATCTAAATATCATGTCCTGGTTTCTGAAACCTGGATATGCCCGTGTCCCACTTCTGAGAAACCCGAATATGCTGTCTGAAATACTCCAATGGAACCAGAATACTAGTCTGCATACACAGCAGTGCTGTGCATCGGGTAATGTGACAAATTTAATAAACAATTAAATTAAAGTTTACATAAACAATTACATAAAAGTAATAGTGCAAATAAAAGAGGAGTTGTCACCAATGAGCAGTAACTCAAGCTCACAAGCCAATCTAGCTAATTAGCTGACTAGGTAGGAAGTATATGCAGCCTTGTTAATCTAAATAAGAGGTTAGTTATTGTGTCTCTGCTCTGTATTTATTTGCAGCAGCAGCAGCAGCAGCTAGCAGGTTGATTCAGAATAACTTTGGCAGAAGCTAGCTGGCTAAATTTGGTAGCAGTTGTTGAGCTCGGTAAGAGAGGCTGAGGCAAGTGACGAGTCCACTGACATGAAAAGTGACATTGTGAAATTAAAATGTGATTGAGAAAAATGGCGTTTAATAAAAACAGACTTGGAAAGGGGCATTTTGAAATATAAAAAATTCTATAATGAAATTATAATGAAATTTAAATAACATTTCATTATATATACATATTTATTAAAATATGTAATTTATTGGCTAATATACTTTTTTTCACTCTATACATGTGATTATTTATTTCATAATGTATTATTTATTTAATTAAATACTTTGGGGCTCCATAGAAATGGGTTAGAGATTTTTTTTAAATCTAACTTTTAACAATACTTGCAAAAATGTATTAAAAACAAACAGCACTGGGGATGTCAAATCTGTCAAGGCCATTTAATGAACATTTTATTATTACTGAACAATAAAGAATTCCTATAATTTACCTTTATTAAGAAAGACAAGACAGCAATTGTGTAGCTTCTTTGAGTTTCACGGTGTCTGCATGTGTGGCCATGTGATGCTCCAAACACAACAAAAACTGAATAAAAAAATACACGTTTATTATGTAGGTGCAGCCGCACAACACTAAACCTATGAAGGCATTTTTACTACCATCTTAACTTTCTGGAGGGAAAATATGAAAAAATTATTTTTCTTATATATTTATTCATAAGAAACCTTTTTATATATTTCTTGAGGTTTCTAAAGGGTTACAGACCTCAAAAATAATCAATATAGAGAGTAAAAGAAATGCATTGATCTTTCCCAGACAGAAGTGGGTTCTCCTTGAAATATGATCTGTCAAACGAGGTCTTGTAATGGCCAGATTTCGATCCTGCCTTTGCTTTTCTAAAATTTTGTCAAAATTATATCACCCTTATTTAACAATCCTTGCAGAGATTTTAGAACTGGGACATAAACAAATGTTTTCTTTGATGGCGAATCTAAAACATATTCAATTTGGTCTATGCCACCAAATTTCTCTTTGAAATAGGACAACCTTTTTTGTTCTGATCCCAGACACCCACTCTCTGAAAGGCAGTAAAGTGAACTGAAGCCATGTAAGGCGTCTGTTACTAAAGTTATTGAGTTTTCATCAATGTTACAACAGTGCTACCTTTTTCTCTATTTCTCTTTGAAATAGGACAACCTTTTTTGTTCTGATCCCAGACACCCACTCTCTGAAAGGCAGTAAAGTGAACTGAGGCTGTGTAAGGCGTCTGTTACTAAAGTTACTGAGTTTTCATCAATGTTACAACAGTTCTACCTTTTTTACTGTACACTTGTTTAGGTCACCAATCAAAACACCAATTCCCTAAAATTCACTGACTATTTCCTGAGTGGCTAATTTGGAAACAAGCAAGACTGCTCGCATTCGCAGAAGTAAAGATGCAAGCTTTTCCTCAATTTTTTTTCAGTTGTATCATGGAGCTCTGTTTCATTGCCAGAATTATCCGCAAGTGGCACACAAAGATTACTGTCAGTAACATCTGATTGCAATTGAACAGCTGTTTCACATTCTGTCAAGTCCTCAGTTTCACTTTCTTGTACAATAAGTTCTGTCTTAAAGACTTTTAAAGTAGAATGTGGGTGGCAATGACATTTATGTGAAGTAAAACTAGAGAATATGTTTGATTTGAAAGGACACTAACAGGTAATAGTTTCCCTGTTCCTTAGACGTTTACCGAGATGAGTATTATATTGCTTTAGGCCAACTGCCTCATTAAAGTCACATAATGAGCATTTTAGTTTAAAGCCAACAAGTCCAGTAGAATCCCCTTCTATGACCCCCCTGATCTCATAAATGGACCTGCAGGGATCTTTTAGATCTGAAATATTGTGCACAGTCTGTGTAAATGCAGGGTAGCGGACAGTGTATTCCATAATGTGCATTGCATGTGCAGTCTCAAGAGCTCTATATTATTACTTAAGATTTACCTCCACACTACAGCCTTTATATCAATGATTATCCTACAGGACAGTTGTAATAATGACAAATTAAGCAATGTGAGAAATACACAAAAAGGTAACTTCTCAGTTCACTCCGTTCAAAAAATAAAAGCTATTTTGGCTAAAACAATATAATTATCAGTTATAATTATATTGTATAGTTATTTTTGCACATAGTTTCTCTCTTAAATATTAATAATGTATTTCAACAAGATGTTATTTTGATTACAGCAGGGGCATGCAGTTAGCTAAGTTATCATATCAGTGGGAATACTCCAGGGGCTGCTGCAATATCCCCATGCCAGCATCAGTATCTGTAAAGCATAATTCCACTATCACAACAGCTGATTTATTATGGAAACCCTCACATCTAATTAAAAGTTCATCATGTTGACTGCACAAAGTCAGAATGGAGCTGAAGAGAAATTTAATTCCACAATAACATTACTGTGAGAAAGCATTATACAGCCACACATTGGCGTGCGTGTTGTAAAGATGACCATGTCCGCTAACCTAACCTCCTCACCCACTCACACCTCACTGTGTTCACAAGCTCGACAGCCAATAGCTAAACTTACCACTAACTGATGCTACATGGCTACTTAGCCAGTTAGAAGGTAACTAGCTAACACTAGCTTTAACTCAAGCAGCAATAAAACGTTTATTAGCTAGGTTAGCTTGACAGCAACCGAGGCTGGGTGTGTAACTGACCTAATGCTGGTGGGATATTACAACTCTTAATATACTTTTTGCTGGTCTGTGTGACATGAAGTCCACACAGTTATCACGGAGGGATATGTCAGCTCATTGGCTAACATTTGGGCATAGCACACAAAGCAGGAGCTCTCCCGCTAAACGCTACTTTAGCTAAAGCCAAAAGTTTGTTTTGGCGAACGTTAGACTCCAGAAAAAACACAGTCTTGCATCTAAATTTTAAAAACATGTTCATGCTTTTGCAGCTGCACTCACAGGGTTGAGGCAACGACGATGACAACTTAATGTCTAAAGGGTGGAAGCTTGTCTTTGACCGCCAATTCTTCATAATGCATATCGATATCAGTCACAGACACGTGATGACAGAGGCGGTTTTAATCCCCGCACCCACCAAACAGCCTTCATGGTCAAGTTGACATGCATTACTGATTTAGTTGAACATAGATTAAGTTAAGATGTATTTTGTAGTTGGGACGATGTTAACTAGTAATTTCATGTTATTACAACAACTTCAGTAATCTTTTGCTACTTGCATGGAATAATATGCTAGAATAACAAACAGGCAAAACAGTGCAAGACTTGATGCTTTGCTTAGAGCTCTGGCTGTAATACAGTTTTGCACATCACACCAGAAAGTGGATATCTGTGGATCAGTGTAATCCTCCTGTTTTATTATTGTCATCAACTGGCGTCACATGACGGTCAGAGCTGTTTTAGAGGCTGCTTCAGCCTGACAAGAATAAAATTCGAGCAAACACAATTCGTTTTCCAAATGATTTTGGCATGAAAGAATATTATCAATCCAAGTATCATACCAGCTTCCAAATAACCATATTGCAAATACTTTAAATTATCTCTTCAAGCCTGTTTAGGTTAGTTAGGAGCCAAAACGTGATCAATCATAGAAAATAATTTGAGCTTGGTTTCCTTTAATAAGTTCCCAGATGTTCCCAGTTGTTTTCAGCCCTAAAGCAGCAAATGCTGCCGCTGTAGTATGCCATGCAGGATCCATTTGACCCAGGTGTGTGCATTTAGGGTGTTTGTGTGTGTGTGTTTATGCTGACTGGGGCAGTCTGGGGAATATTGTGGCACCACTGTTGGTTTAATGTGTTTGGAGTTAATAACCAGATGAGTGGATGAGCAGGGGAGGAGGGGAGCGAGTGAGAAATGGAGCAATTTGGCATTTTGTGCTGAAAGAGAGATAGAGATGGAGGGAGAGATAAAGAGAGAATGAGACAAAGAGAGCCAGAGGGGTAAACAGAAAATGGTCCTTTTGCTAAAACACAACCTTAAGCGCCATGACGGGTCTGTTTCAGTGTGTGTGTCTGTGTGTCTGTGTTTTGGCAGGGGACGCGCTGTGTCATTTATCTTAATATACGGCCTGCCCACATGAGCTGCTGAGACACACTTAAATTCACACACACATGCACAGAATAAGTTTAATGTCTTCATTAACAGGCTGTATCCTGCATGAGTGTCTCTGTGCGTAACATGGCCTAGAAATCAGTCAAAATAAAAACAGAAAACAAAGGAGAATTGAACTTTGTGTAACTGAATGGAAATGAGTCATTAACAACATTAAATACATTTTTTAACGTATGATGCGGATGTATCATGCACATTTCCATGTCTATATTTTTGTTCTACTGGAATATCTGCACGATTTAAAGTTCAATTCTGTCAGAAACAGGCCGTTTTAGCTCCTGTCTCTTTGAGATTACCATTTGTTAAAGTGACGTGCAACATGCAACTAACACAAAGCCAGGCGTCACTTGGCCAATGATGGTTTTGTAGAAGAACATTCACCACTCTGTATAATCTTGATGTGATGGAGTAGGATGTGTCTTTTTGCTGTTTTGCTAGGTCATAGCCTCACAGTCAGCAGCTAGCAGGTAGCTCGGCAGTTGTTGAGTGTTGACAGCTGGCTAACAGAGTTCATCATATCATTGTTTTAAGCCTTTCGCTGCAAAAGCTCTGAATCTTGACCTTCAGAGTTCACAGCTGTGATAATATAAGTGCAGAGCTGTCAACTGTACTATTATTACTGAATAATGCATATTATTGAGTATTGTCAAAAATGTATTTCTATAAAAAACTTAACTCTGACTGCTTTGAAGCCTGAGAGCACTGAAAAACAACAGGCTGTATTCTTTTATCTGATTCTGTTCATGTAGAAACAAAAAATATTTGTACAGACTTGTAGAAAAATCACAAATATTTTCAATTCAATGTCGTTCAGCTCTAGCCAACAAAAACAATAATCTGTGACACATTTGTATAAATAAATGCCAATTTTGCTTCTCTGTCACTGATTAAAGCAGCACAAAAGTGATTCAACCTACAGCCAAACCGTCGTGGCTGAAAAGACGATGACAAAAGGGCCACCTGTAGAAAAATCAAACCTTCAAATCTGAGAAAAGAGGCGACACGCTGCCACCCACACGGCTTGATTGACAGCTGGTCTCTGGGGAAGAGCAGGAGCCACAGCACAGCCACAAGTGTTTAGCACCAAAGATAGACACAAAGGATGCTGCAGATTTCCTCTTTAAGTGCAACCATAAATGTTCCTCGCTTTGCTACAGTTTACTCGGTTATATAAACCACCTTGAAAACAAAAAGTACAATCAATACCAGCCCCTGAGAGGTGATTTTTTTTCTTGGTAAGTGTTTGACCTGAAGACCTGGAATAGATTTTGAATCAACCACCATTTTTTTTTTATCTCCTCTAACCTGAAATGTCATCTTGATGGCTACAAAAAAACACAAAAATCCAATGAAGATTTGGGAATAATTTCAAGCTTGGAGATAAACACATGCAGGCAGATTACAGCGTCTGATTTTCGATCACTGCTCAGATGAAAATCTCCCCGCCCCTGGGTTGCTCTGATGCCGCGTCCAGGGACCCACAGCCGTCCAATGGCAGACATCGGCTTTGAAACTGCAAGCCAACTGTATCCTCTCGCTCAGCTGTGGCAACGCCGAGCAAACGCTTTGCTGTCCAAGACAATTATCTGCTCTAATGGATTCAGTTGAGACGGGGCCGACCTGAGACGGAGGACTGATTTATTTCATTCTTTCCTAAAGCAGAGCGGCCAATTATATCGCTTTAACTAGACGTTAGCTTTTTTAGGCTACCCAGCCCAATTAGAGAGCAGCTGCAGGTGGAATTTAATGGGGGATTGTGTGTGTGGATTCTCATCTCGTCTGTGTGTGTCATTTTTTTTTTCTCCCCCCTATGTTTATACTTTTGCATGCCTCAGCGACAGTGAGAGTTGCCGGGTTATAAGTGAAGTTGCAGAGCTGGAATTTCTTTTCCTCTCCGAGCACTTCGGGGTCGGCCAGAAAGAGGCTTTGATTTCCGGAAAGTGCTCTTGTTGTTTTCGCAGTGAGGGAGGGAGGCAGGGAGGATTTGGAGGGGGTGACATTGGTGCTTTTCCACCAAAGTAACCAGTGGATTGTATATATTTGTGAAGTGCTGCGAGCTGGACCGATTCCTACGTTAACAGGATTAGAACATCAGCCAAATGCCCGTCAGAGATGCAGCATTGTTTGAAGCCATCCACACATCCTCTCCCTTTTTTTTCCATGTGACAATCTGTTCTTTATTGCGCTGTCAAATTCAGAATGTGTTCTCTGTCATTTTTTTCCTCATCCCTGCTGTCACTCAAGCAACTCTTTGACACACATAAATTATACACATTAAGGGGCATTTTTACAGCTGCACAGAGAGCAAAGAGGGAACTGTAAGGGGAGGGGTTGCAAGAAATAGAGAGTGGTGGAGTATGTATCCCATGCCACCCAGAGGCCTGTGAGCAGTAGCTGCAGTAGAGTGTAGTTAATGCGGGTCAGCCAGAGTTTCCCACAGGATTTTGTGAAACTGTGGTGGGTGGACCTCGGACCCTTTAGGGGGGGCCAGGGGCGTGCTCCCCCGGAAGAAAATGATGTACATTTTAAAGTTAAATGCATCAATCTGGCGCACTTTGAGAGTTAGGAGGCTAAATCTATGGAGAATTTTGTGCTCTTGTAAGCAATTTTGTGCTCTAGTAAACAAATTAATCATAAACACATTGGTTGTATTATATTTTCTGACATTGTTTTGTGTTCACTACTTATTTCTGCTGAAAACAGGAGGAGACAAAATTAGAGCTGCAATGATCCATCGATTAGTCAATTGACAGAAAATCAATCGGCAACTATTTTGATAAACAAATAATTTTTTAAGGAAAAATGCCAAATATTTATTATAACCAACTATAACTAGTTTCTGACATTGCGTTGTGTTCATTACTTGTTTCTGTTTGTTTCACAGGAGGACAAAACATAAGTTAATGCAGGTTTAACGTTTTGTGCCACTGTGCTCAGAGATATCAGTTGAGCTAAAATTAAAAAAGAACCGTTTAATTGCGGTTACTTCCAGGCTGTCACTGAACATGCTGTCAGCTCAGAGGCAGAATAAAATACACTTGTAACGCCAGCACTGAGATAAACTTGTTGCTCTATCTTTCAGTAATTCCTCTCCTTATCGGCGAAATATGACATACTGAAGTTGCAGCTTTGTGTTAACTTGGAGTCGTGATGGTTAGCTTAGCATGCCTATAGGTAGCAGCTGCTAGTAGCTAAAGCTACCTGTATTCAACCTGCATGCTTCTGGTGTTGGCAGCTGAGTGAAAACACACCTGAATCATATCACATAAACAGCACCACAAGCTTCAACATCGCTGAGGCAACGGTGCAAAACACAACGTTAGAGATCGTTTATGTTATTATGAGAAGTGTAAAAATATTTCGGTTCATTATGAAACAGGCTGCCACAGTCGAGGTAATTAATGGGAGACACTGGGTCAGCGGTTGAGTGGAATCCCAGGGGTCAAAAGGAGTGATGGGGGGGGGAGAAGGAGAGAGTCACCGTGAGAGCTGCAGTCCAGCCTCAGGTGTTAACGGCTCGGGGTGAAGCTCCGTGATACACCCCCCAGCAGCACCCACCCACCCCCCTTCATCCTCTGTCTGTGTGCTGGTTTAACCGCAGACATTTTGGCTTTGAATAGAGCAACCTGGATGTCACAATCCCCTCAAGATATATCTCAGGGGCTTGAGATGATTAACAGGATAGGAAAAGAAAAAAGTGGTTAAACAGCACTAAATTATGTTAATTTTTTTCTCATTTTACTTCATCTTTTTTTTTTTTTTTGGAAATTACTGGATAATTTTGCCTCCTCGGGCCTTTAAGAATTAGTCTAATAACTCAGTTTGGAAGATGCAAGAAGAATTTAGATATATGTTTTACAGACCGGCAAAGGAAGGATAAAGGGAGCAGAAGCAAAGGGGGTTTAATATTGTTTAAAGTTAAATATTCAAGTACTTGGTTTTCGCAATCAAACGTAATAAAATATTGTTACAAAACTGTCCATAAACAATTTAAATAAACATTTATAAATAAACAGTTGGATTTTCCTGACAAATCCTCAAAAATAGGACCAGATGTCTTCTTATTTTTCTTCAGTAGCCACAGTACATTGCATAGATCTTCTTTTAATCCTACAGTCTTCATTGAAGCTGTTTTTTTGTGTTCTGATGGTGTCACAGCATTGCAACCATTGCAGCTCTTCTTGTGCACTTAATGATGGTGATGGGGGGGTTGTATTATGCGAAAAAGTGACATCACACTCACACCTTGGGTGGAAAGATGCTAAACGCTGACATGACTTCTGTTCTCGTCAACAGCTTCTACCTGCGTCATTTCAGGAAACCAGAATTTAAGTTTCTGATGTCAAAACAGTCAAAACTGTCAATAGAAGTTTTTTACTCTGCTGTGATATTTTCATGTCAAAATCGGTTGCTCGTTTAGGTTGATGCTGAGCTTGCACTTTCAGATGTCAGTGCTCGTACTGTCATATTAAACCACTTTTAGGCTAAAATAAAATAAGAGGAACAAGAAGAATAGTGTCTCCTTTGAGAAGAGAGAACCTCTGAAACACTAACATGGGACACTGTGCACTGAAACCCAGACTAATGAAAGTCTTCTAAGAAGATTAGTTGCTGCTTAAGCCAGGATGACCCACCCACCTATTCTGTGGCAGGGCAGATTTTAAATGAAGAGTTACAAAGAAATTTAATCATTATTATTGTTATTAACTGTACAAAGGAAGTAAAATTTCATGGCAGATTGTGCAGAGTGCCACCTCTGAAGGTTCTTGTACACCAGACTGGTCTGATTTCCACTATCAGACCCCAACATCCCAGCCTGATTTTAAATAAAAGGGCAATATCGACTCAAAATACCATTACATGAGCCTGAAGTCACCTCCTAAACACGCCTGTTCAGCCCCCGTCGGCTCCTCTGCAGCCCTCCCGTCTTGAGTCAGGGTCGACCTGTTGTTGGAGGGGGTTGATGTGTTGACAGAGGCGGGGGGCCGCGGGTCTACACTCAGTCAAAGGCCTCCTTCAGCAGCCATGAAGCATTTATGAACAGGCATCTCCCACCTCTACTCTCTATTCCACTCACAGCTGCTCTTCTCCTTTTTTTTTTTTTTTTTTTTGTCTTGCAAACACTCCACTCTTCTTTCCCACGTCGTCCTCTCCGTCTGTCTCACTCGTGCACTCTTTTCATTACACACACACACACATCAGCATCTAATAGATTTCTTCCCTGCACTCCGAGGTTTGTGCATGCACGTCTCTGGTGTGTGTTTTTGAGTGTCCCTCTTCAACAGCACAAGCAGAGTGTATCTCCCCGCTCTGAGCCCTCTCGGCCTTCAGGTAAATGTTTGTGCTGCAAGAAAAAGACACACACACATACACACACATGTGCGGAAAGAGCTTATTCGCGCTAGCGTGCGGCACGTTTTTCACTTGCTCAAGGTTGTTACCAGTATGTGTATGTTTCTCTGTAAATAAAAAGCACACATGCAGGTATACACTTAAAAGATTACAGAACGTGCGCTCTCATTGGCTTTCTGCAGCTTTGTGTGTGTGAGTGGCGAGTGTGCTGACTCTTAAACAGGTGGAACTGGAACACTGCAGGGAAAATGTGTATGCGTGTGTGTGCGTGTGTGAGGTCCACTCCTCTGCTCTTTGATCCTCGTCTTGACAGCCCACCACCTGGGACGATCCGCCACACGCTGCATGGCTCCTAGGCCCCAGCTACACCATGGGAATCACAACACACAGCGGCTAACGCAGCGCTAACAGCCAACCCTCCCCTGCACATTAGCCTATGCCATCAGAATCGCTAATGCTAACACCAAAAGCTAACCCTCCCATATACAGATATGCAATAAATGCCACCGGAATCATAATTCACACCACGCTGCTCTCAGCTAACCCTCATACAGTGCTATTGGAATTGCTAATCGCACACAAGGGGCCAAAGCTTGAACACAGGTGCAATTGGAATTATAATGTACAATACTGAGGCAATGCTGAAAAGCTCCCCCTTGTACACACATAGCATTCAGAAGTATAATGAACACAGTTAAAAGTTAACGTGCCTGACATGGAAATCATGATGTCAGCTATGCTACGCTAACCTGCTTTATACAGGTGGAGTCAGGTCAGCAGGGTTACATTTGCTGAAATAATGTCACCAAAGGGCTGATTAGTAATTTTTTTGACCACATATATTTTATGTGCTTAAAAACTTAAGGCCAAAGATGGACAATAAGCATTTTAGGTGTTTAACAGATCATGAATGAACTTATTGGCCTGTTTTACTCTTTACAGTGTGAGCATGTATAGACTATCCTTTATTGGCATCTCCCTCACTCTCTTGTCATTTCCGTTGTACATGTTGTAGCAAGCTAACTTAACTCTTTATGGTTCTCATTGGCTGCGCTCCATGTGGCTATGCCAGCGTGCTATTGTTTCATAGCGGTAAAGGGGGGTAACCAGATTAATTGGAGTGTAACTAGCATATGCAGCGATTTAATCCTGTCATAAGGCCCTGGGCTTGGTTAGGCCCGTCAGCCTTCTGCTCACCGCAGCTACGTATCCACCACCCAACGAAGCGATTTACCTCTGCACATAGTGATACTGCTAAGCCACGCCTCACCACCACAAACATACCGTACATGAATTCACTTAATTTCTACTTCATCACATCTTTTCCAATAGTACAAACATCTCTCTCCAACAGTATGACACGTCACACTTCAAAATTTCAGCGCAACTACAAACACTATCAGCAACACAACAGACCACAGCAGATGCATTGCAAGCTGCATAAACAGTCAGCAGTCATAGAGCATACTCACTCCATAATAACAAGCATTAAAATTAAACACTGACTTACCCTTTCATGTGTCTACGCCTGGTTTTCTTGGCAGCAAGATTCCCGATTAACTCCTTGAAGTCCAGTGCCCGAAGAATGTCACTGTCAGTGGACATTAGCGTCAGATGGCTCTCCTCATGCATGGTTGAGCGCAATCTAGTCCTCACCAATCCAAACAATCTAAACAAAAGTTTCCTCCAAGTCTGTGGAATATTTCTTCTGCAGCCTCAGTGCAGATCTCTTTAGCAGAGGTAGAGGTGAACATCTTGATATGAGCTGTATCTTCTGTCCAGCTCCGCCAGCGGTCTGTCAATTATAGTTGTGAACACCGATGCAGAAAACTTGGCCCGGCCTGACAGTTCACACTCTGGTTCTGTGGATCCAGACAGCCGTTTTCGTCTTCTCGCTAGTTGTGTGTCTGCTTTATAGAGCTGACGAACTGTCGGAGACATGTTCTTTGCGGCTTCATCAAAAGTGTCAAAACCTGACACATAATCTCTCAGTGACCGGACGAGGTCTACAGCATTACACAGGTCAGCTTCAGTTTCTTGTAGTGCAGGATTCACTTTGTGAAATCTTGATACAGTTGTATTCCACACGTTACACAGAAAACGCTGTTTCAAGCTTTCACATTTTCTTGTGTAGAGCCTGTGCTTCGTTTCTTGTAGTCGCGGTTTGATTATCATTCATTGACAACAAACTGGCCAAAAAGTACACAGGATTTATGACATTAACCCCCCCCCTAAAAGTTATTATTATTATTTTATTATAATATTTTTATACTGTTAATAGACATTCAGAGGCTCTTTGAAATTCAAGGCCCCTGAGCTTAAGCCTGGGTATGATGTGTTATCTCGGCTGATAATGTCACCTGATCAGCTAACATGTCGTAGAGATTCATGTTGTAAACAGTTCAGTACATTTTACAGTTGAATTCAGCTCCTGCCACCTCTGTGAAATATATGTCTATATTGTTCATGATGCGGATGATTAACCAGATTAAGTGGAAACATCTGTGTGGGTGTTCACGTCTTTAAGTTGAGTTTTGAAGTACTAGTACTTCAGTTATTATACTTGATTATTTCTATCTTTGATTTTTTACATTTTCACTTTTTATACATTTACTCCACAGCACTATTGTGCTTTTTATTCCACTGACTCAGACAGCTGGAGTCACCAGTTAATCTGCAGATCAAGATTTTATAATTACCTTTAAATTATCATTATCTCACTGATGTCAAGTAAAAAGATTTGACTCCAAACAGCCTTCTTGCATTTTTTAGACTTTTAGAAATAGAAAGAAGCTGGAGAATGTTCCCGTAGAGATCAGAGAAATTATGAAATATGATACAAAATTAGGGATTTTCATATAAAAGAGGATTTGTAATTTTGAGGATTTTTATCTTTAATCCATTTTAGGGTGTTTAACTATTTAATTATTTCAAATTATGTGGAATTTCATTTTCCTAGCACTCTGAAATGAACCGTTCTTCACAATGAGTGCTTTTACTTTTGATTTTTAAATACACTTACCTGCCAATATTTGTTTAGTTTTACTTTCACTTGTAATGGAGAATTTTTCCTGAGTGGTGTTACTACTTCTTGAAGGATTCAAGTACCTCTTTCTCAACCCTATCCTCACTGAGTGCAGTTTTTATTTTTTTTTATAATGGAGCCCAAAGATGAAACAGAGCTGCCAGAGATCTACGGTATCTTGAAGCCACCAATTTACCACTAAGTGTGTGTGGCTATCAGTTTGCTGACCTACATGGAATAAATTGTAGATTTTTTTTTACCCAGTGATAGTCAGTCAGTCATGACTAATTTCCTCCCTTATCTCAAAGCCTTTAACTGCTAGAAGCTGGTGTGAAACCTTTGGTGGTAAAATGATACTGATTGTAGAAGCAGGTGGCTTTAGGTTTAGTGAAGTGACACCCCAAGCCGCCTCTCACACCGGGGTCGTAGAAGAAAACACTAAGCTGAGCGCTATCCCTGCTAAAACACAGCCACTGCACCATCTGAATCACAACACCAATCACGTTGCTGACGCTAGGCTAAGGGCCAACTATTCAATAGCCCCGGCACCCAGAGGACACCACAGAAATTCAGATCCATTACGCTCCCAGCCTCATCAAAGGGACTCTGGGATTCGGATGCTAAACCTGCTCCAGATGCTCACTGTTGGATTTCACTAAGATGCACTGCAGGGCAAGTGTCATAGGGGCTGATGTCTGCGATATGGGCAACAAAACCACAACCAGCCCGCCTAATTCACGCTGAGTTGATTTGTGTCATAAACACAATGGGGAGGACAACAAAGCAGATGTAAACAATGGCACACTCAGCTCATCTCTGGACAAATAAATACACACCAAAATTAACAGATGAGCAAAGATGGAGGCAGAAGGTCCAAACATATGAGCCTGCAGCAACTGAAAGGAAGACGTTGAAGCTAAAACCTGCTCACACTTGTGGCTCACCTGTGGTTGGCGTACTGTATGCTCAGGTGTATTAACCTCGTTAACCAAGTCAGCTAGGTCTGATTGTGTGAGGCAAATGCAAGATGTGCCTGATTGTTTTTCAGCATTTAAACAGTCAAAGCCAAAGTGGTCTGTTTACACCATGGCCACAGAAAATACTGGTTTCTGATTAGCTGGCAGGTGTCCATTAAAATCCTATTACAGGACACCTCAAACATAGTTATAGTCGACAGTTTAACCACCATTCCAGATCTGTAAAGTTTATTAAATTGCAAGCAAGTTCTTGCTACAAGCAGGTAGGTATTAGTGTATATGTTGGCCTATAAGTAAAGAGAAACTGTGATGCAGAAATGTCAGAGATGTGTTTGAGGTAGAGACTGAAAGTTTATTCTTAGAAATCTTGGAAACAGCAGTTGGCAAAGTTTCAATCATATCACATCATTCCTTAGCGGATGAAGGTGGCCCAGATGTAATGGAGATGTTCATATGTTTTTCTAAGCATTTGAAGGACTTCTCATTCATGTTGGCTTAAAAGCTTAGTCACAGTTCTTTAATAACCACATTTAAGTGACCTTTATCTTTTTTTTCAATTTCAAAAGGTAAAATAAAGCAAAATCTTTTTTTTTAGATTTAGGTTGAAATACAAATATTGCTGTTGGTATTGGCCTAAAATATCCGCTATCTGTAAGACTCTTTCACACAAGTGTACATCCTTTTGCTTCTGCAGAACGGAGGAAGAAAACAATCACTTATATCACAGGTTAGTTTCTGATGATGCCTCATGAATTTCAGGGCTTCCGATTTGTTCTTCCAGCTGACTAACTCACCATCCACTGCATCCTCCTTATTTTATGGCCGGCTCTCTGTGTGTCTTTATCCGTTCTTCCTCTTCAGCCTTGTTTTTAAGGTTCCCCGTGGCTGTTAGATAATACTGTCAAAAGTGTCAAGAGGACGTAAACATGGACAGGAATCTTTATTGAGAAAGGCCCAATGTTTGACATAAATCAAATACCAGCTGCTGTTTATGTAAGGAAAGCAGAGGAGTCACACCTCTGTGTCTGGCCTAAATGTCCTCCTGCTGGTTTTTGCCTGACTGTGCAGGTTTGTGTGCTGACAGAGAATGGCCCTCAACTGCAGAGTTTCAGCCTCACTCTGCAGGGATTACACACAGATTAATGAAGAGGCAAAATCCCCCCCCCCCCCCCCTCTACTTTCTTCACCGTGTTTGTGTACGCACACGTGTTTGGGTGAGTGATTGAGTGAGTGAGCAACTTCTGACTTGATGATTTGCAGGTCGAAAGACGCTGGGATGTCAAGTTTAAACCCGGGCTAAATTAGATAAAATGAGTTTTTTTAGTAACTTGATAATGACATAGAGTTTCCATGTGAGTTTCCCCTCATTATTCAGTCTGACATTGGGCCTCATGCAAGAACCACTCGTAGGAACAGATTCATTCTTAAGAGCCACGTACGAGTAATTTAAGAAAATTTGTGGCTTTACTTACAGCACTATATACAATACAATTTCCTCTGAGGTATGAACGGAACGGAATATGAAACCAAAATCAACTATAATAAAATATATGGCTGCCAATTTACTGAGAGGGTTTTATCTTTGTGACTGTCTCATCCTTTGACGGAGCGTTTTCCTTTAGAAAGACGATTTTTGTCATCTAACTTCACATCAAAGCATTCCCTCTTTATTTCTGTCACAGGACAATGCTGCTCTACGTTGTTGTGTTAATATTTTCTAATTGTTTCAGGTCCCCTACTCCTCACACTCCTAAACTGTTGATTTCTGAAAATGGGACTTGAAGATCCGTAGTGTGAAATTCTCGCTTCACTGTCTCACAAACGCGCACCTGCTCATGAACAGGTGACATTCATCAGGCTGAAACAGGTGATTTACGGCAAATTCAGGCAGCTGAGAGAGTTTGTTGTATCCAACTTGGAACACTCGTACAAGCAATCACAGAAAAAAAGTGAGAGTTTGAGGAGAAGAACACGAAAATATTCTTGCATGAGGCTCAATGTGTTTATGTTAGGGTTTTCTGTCGGGGAAGCAGGATTCTTTTCCTCTAATCAATCAGGATAATGGCCATGAATGAGAAAAACACCAGACCTACTTGAATCTCTGAAAACATCTGAAATGTGGGCGGCGATTCAGAGTTCTGGAAGCAGGCTAGTTTTTATATATACAACCGTTTTTTCAACAGCATTTAATCTACTATTTCAATGTGGAGCAAGTACTAACTACACACTGAAATATAATCAACATTTATATGTAACCAAGTTTCACTTTGCAACCAAATTTTGTCTGATTTTATCCAAGATGATTTTTTTTATTTCTGCAAATCACAGAATGGTTTCTTATGGGAAGCAAGCTTGTGAAATAGTGAAGGAATGAATGATCTCATGTGGAAGTGAGCAAGTGTATGGATGAATGAGTGAGCATGAGCAATAAATAAATTAGTAAATACTTTCTTTAGTGAGCGAGCGAGTAAGCAACTGTTCACAGATTACTCAAGGATTAATGACGAAGCATCCCCATTCTCCACCATCTCCCCTTTCTCTTTCTTTCTGTCTTTGTATTGTTTGTGTGTGTGTGTGTGTGTGTGCGTGCGTCATTGCGTGCGCACGCTTCCTCGAGGCTGAAGTCATCAGCGTTGAAACGAATCCAAAAGCGTTCTCTTCCCCTCCGCTAGGATGTTTCGTCCTTAACATTCACTCAGCGTCTGCCAGTGTCGACAGGTGATGCCAAGCAGATGAATAGAGAAAGTGCTCTTTGTTGCTCCTTATGCTCATCCCTCCTCTCTGTCTCTCTCTCCCCAGGCTGCTGTTTTGTCACGTTTTACACAAGGAAAGCTGCCCTTGAAGCCCAGAATGCACTGCATAACATAAAGACCTTAACAGGGGTGAGTGTGTGTCTTCGATTCTCCTCTGCCTACTTTCTCCTCTAATCACACACTTACAGCAGCACCCTGAGGCGGCTCCTCCCCAACCTGTGTGTGTGTGTGTGTGTGTCTATGTGTGTGTGTGTGTGTGTGAGACTGAAAGTGTGAGCAGGTGAGCAACAGACTGTCAGTGTTAGTTTGTTTGGAGTTTTCTTCTTAAAAATTTCTTTACATCAAATATATCGTGGGTATAATTAAAGGTATCAAACACGGATGCATGTTCTTATTTTCTAACTTAAAACATCTCTGTCCTCCTTGCTACCTTCCTGCTGCCTTTTAATACCATCTGACAGACATGACGGACTTAGAGGCAGTTTTATTTTTATTAAGTTTTATTCACAGCAGGTAATTTGATATGGAGGCCTAGCTAGTAGCAGAGAAAGAAAATGTTAAAAGTAGAAGCTAAAGTAGCTTTTTCAGCATAACAGGCACCATGATGATATGATTATATGGTGTTTGTTTTGTAAAATCTCTTGTCAAGTAAGTCATTGAAAACTAACACATACTATCTGTGCAGATTAAGCTCAAATTTTGTTCATTGCCCAATAAAGTAGCGACAAATCTTTTGAATGCAAATTAATCTTTTTTTATTCTCTGATCTCGTTCTGTTGTCACCGCCGCACATTCGCTTTGCCACCTTCTGCAATCTGAAATGTGTATCACAAAACCATTGTGCTTGTGGCGCGCATGTGCGGTCCTCCTGCCTGTACCGGTGGAGCACAATATTCGGAGTATTGCTCTACAGCGCAACAAGCGGTCAGAACACTTGAAAAAACTGTGTTTGAGTGTCATGTATAACGCTGACTATAAAAGACTGTGCCGATGCTGTGGCATCGCCTTTCTTTCACGCTATCTGCTCCATTCTCAACTATTGTTTCCTCTTGTAGCCCAGGAGAGCGATAGAGGAAGTGGGCCGGAGCTTGCTCACACTCCCGCTCTTTTAGCCCTGGGTGGATATTTAGAGGCCCCCAGATCCCTTCTGCTCGGGCTGTTGGCTGCTTCCCCGACTCTCTCCTTGGCTGCACCGGCTAACTGGAATCTCATCAGTTGAGCGCCTGTACTCGCTTGCTTCTGTCAGTTGGATCAGCGAATAGCCCTCCTGGGCAGGACAGGGTGGATACTGCGAATCCCACAAGAGCCATACGCAGGATTTGTGCTCGGGCTTCCGATTCGGAGTCAAGCTTGTTGTTTTGCACAGAGTCACTGTGTTAACTGCTCATGGAATAAGTATGTTAAATTGGTCTGTTTTCCTGCACTGTGAGAGTTAGTCACTTATCCCTTGTTGGAGGTGTGAAACAGCCCTGGGGAGGACACAAACTGCAGCAGTTTCAGGATTATAGGAACATGAAATCGCCTTCTTCTACACCATAACTCCCACCCTCCCTGTCGTCTGTCTGGACATCCCTCCTCCTCGCTAGCTTTCTCTCTCCTGCAGCATCTCTGGTTGTTATGGTTTCGGCTTTTTGAAGTCAGGTAGCAGTAAATTTGAATTGTAGTTGCTGGAAAGGGCATCAGAGTCAGACAGTCAGAGTTTCCTCAACCATCAACCAGAAACAAGAAAAAACTAAACTTGTATAGATGCTATTTTCTCCATTTATAAACATGCATATCAAGCTAATCCTGCATTAGGATGAAACTGGTTATCATGCATTTTATAATGGATGTCTAATATAAAAAAAGGTAGAAAAATTCCTGTACCTGAACACTACACTACTTAAAATCACTTAATTAATGAATGAATCACATACTTAATGATACTTAAAAGTGCCCTCTGCATTGTGTACATCCACGTTAGCCAGCTAGTTCTCTTCTTCTTCTTCCTGCTTTTTGCTGCCGTGTTACTGTATTTATTGGCGCGTTAGTTGAATAGCATGAAACCGTTGACAGGAATGTGTACTGTGTCACCACGCACATGCCCATGACACAAAGAAAATAGGACCCGCTAATAAAAACATTGCTCCATAGCGCCAGTCAAAAACTCCACAGGATACTTTTAATGTTTTATTTGCATCATTGCATCAAAGATCACTGTCTTTACTGCTTTATTTGTGTTTCTAAGCTTCTTCTTCAAGAGGGTTAAAAACACAAATTGTCAACTGTAGATCCAAATAAAGATTAGATGAAGAGTTTGAAGTAGTTTTTCACTTTTTCCGAGTAGTGTCTTCAGATTTTCCTCTCAGGCAGGCGCTGACATGCTCCACCAATCACAGGCTTAGGGCAGTCTGTTTGCAGCCTGAAAATGATGAAACTACGGCAGATTCCAGCTGTGAGACTAATGTTTTACTGGGAGTTTTAAGTCTCCACTAAACTCAAATTTGTTCTTGGCGGTGCCAAAAAGCTTCTGAGAGCAGTGAAAATTAAAACTGTCCATTGAAACCCAGACGACATTGATCAAAAGAACAATATGTATGTAATTAAACCTGCATCATATTCATCATGTCAGAGTTGGACAACACTGACTGGCTGACATCCGATTTTTTAATAAAAGTCCAGTATTGACAGATGGATATGGTCTAAACCTAATATACAGGACCAATAAATACAGTACACACTCAAAACACTGAATCAATAGTGGTGTAATGACAGATCATTAAATGGTGTGTGCAGGTTTTGTTTGTAATTTTTAAACAGGGTTTTTAAACTGCCTCTACCTCAGTTTGAAATAAAAAAAGGGCATAAAAAGGTGAGGAGAAGGAGTCAGCTAGAGACGGAAAAAAAACACATGATGAGGACGGTGAATTAATTGCTGAACGAGGCGAGTCAAGACAAAAAAGGAGAGCAGAGAGAGGGAGGAATTGAGAGGGAGGTTAGCAGAGGTGATGGGCAGATGGACAGAAAAAAGGTGGAGTGGAGCACTCCAGCACGCTCGAGGGCAAAGCAATAAGCGGGCCGCAGTTAAAAAACCAATACCTGCTTATTAACTTCCCCACTCTCATGGCTTGTAAAAGCCAGCGGAACAATGTTTGTATTGGCACTCTTCCCCTCCCTCGCTCTATCTCTCCTTCCAAACCCAAGGCCCTAACAGGGATAGATGCAATCAGAGTGGAAAGCTGGATTGGGGCCAAATTGTAGAAAAGGGCACCGGTTTTGGCAGCGCCGGCCGGCAGCCATGTTGGTTTAGGGCAGAAACGGCTGAACAGCTGCCATTTTTTTAGGAGGGAATTAAGCGAAGGGGTCTTTGGTTTATGTGATGAATCTCTCCCCGCACGGCTCTCAGAGAGGCGTCGGCGGTGTCGAGAGCGAAGGATTGAGGCTCGGGCTTTTCACGCGGGGTGAAAAACAACAACAACAAAAGGCAGCACTGCTTGTTGCTCCTCTGTCAGCTCCCTGCCTCTCCACATCTCTTCCATCACTTTCCTTCACTTCACCTATCTCTCCTAAAGAGTTGTCAGCGATCTGACAGCACATGTATACCAAATGTATGCATATGTGATGTTATGCATGCAGAAAGTGTATCTTTATGTCAGCTCCAAACCTGTCTGTCATACGTCAGTGATGAAGTAATGTTCACAGCCTGCACAGGTCAGAGCAGAAACTGGTTGTTGTATTACTAAGGCTTGCTGTTTTTAGTTGTTTTTTTTTCTGTGAAAGATTGGTTTCCAAACACCCATAAGTTGTTGTTCTTCCTTTCCATTGATAACACACTGATCACCGTAGTTTTGCAAAAAATGTCCAGGACATACTGCAGAACCTACATGTTAATGCATGCTACACGTCAAAATATAGTCACTGTGGGTGGGGATCAGAGATGAACTCACGAAACTATCATGATATTCTTCCCATGATAACGATGTCACAACAAAGGCGATGCTGCGATACACGATATATCACAAAAAAATAATATCTGTAACTGAAGAAGAAAGAAAAAACATATTTCAAAGAGCAGGAAATGGTCAGATAATGTAGAGTGTTTATCAACTATTTGTGTTGTCCTGTTGTAATTTCCATTATTTAAAAGGGAAATATTCTGCACATTTCCAGGTCTATATTCATATTCTGGGGCTCTACTGGAATATCTTGGCATGATTTACAGTTCAAAAAGTAGTTATTCATCTTATACTGGCTCTTTATGCAGCCCCTCAGTTCAGCCTCTGTCTGAAACAGGCCGTTAGCTCCTGTCTCTTTAAGGCCCGCTTCCCGATGAGCCCGCTCTGTTCTGATTGGTCAGCCTCCAGGAAACTGCCTCCCACCAGACTCATTCTAGCTCCAGAGGCTGCATAAACAAACAATAGGATTTCACTTATTTCTCTCATTCTTTACTCAAAATCAAAACTTCAAACACATCCAGTTTGACTGTGCCACTGCAGTAATGGGTAGTGCAACACATAAATCAATTATGAAAAACAAATAATGAGTCCTATGTTTGACATTGACATACAGACAGGCACACACACCGTGTTACTTTTCTGAACAATTTCACTGAAGATGGGTAAGCAAGAGTGTTTCTCAAAGAACAGCAGCTCTCACTGAAGTTGTTTCTAATGACCCGCTAATGAAGCTCTGGGGGGGTGGAGACAAAGTGTGTGTGTGTGTGTCTGCGTGTGCATGTGTTGCCTGGAGAGCCGTGTGTTCTCTCCAGCTCTTAATAGCACTACACACACACACATAACACGCGAAACCCCTGCTATAACCCATCTATCGTCAGAAAACATGCCCTGTACCCCTGGAGCGTTTTAAAGCCATAAGTCCGGACCCCCGCTGCATGGACTGATCCACGCCCCTGCATGACTCTTCAACACACACACTTAAAAACACACAAGTGCACACATAAGCAAATGCCTGGAGTTTATTAGATTAAATTTTTTCTCTTTCACCTTTTTTTTTTTTTTTTTTTTTTAAAGTTCCCCCTCCTGATCCACTCGGAGTGCCGCCCACCCTCCACGCTAACACAACACACACGCTGAGACACACACCCCACAACAACAACGCAGCGAGTGAAAGCCTGTCAGCCCGCCTGTCAGACAAGGTTGTTTGAGATTTTCCACTAAATTGAACTCTTTCATTAGTGGCTGACAGATGTCTAAATGCCCGGTGTCTCCCCCCGTTCCCCTGCTCACCGCCCTCGACGCCCGCCGAGAGGGCCCCGGGGCCGCTGTTCCCTGTCTGAAGCTGGGTGGAGGAATGGAGGGGATGGAGAGATGGAAAGGATGAAGGGAGGGGTGGGAGCTAATCTAGGACATGTCCTCTGGAGTGCCCTCCAGCTTCGAGAAGTTCAGTCCTTTATCCTCGTTTTCATTCTTTTCTCACTCTCTCTACCTTTTGCCCTCTCTCCAACCGCCCCCCCGCCCCGTTTCTCCTGTCCTGTTGAATCTCTCTTTCCATCTTTCTCCCCTCTCTATCTCTCTTTCTCTTTGTGAAAGACGATGAAAAGCTCTTTGATTCACGGTTTCTCTCAAGGATATTTCATTCTGAAAGTAAGGCGGAGGGGAGGGGAGGAAAGAGAGAGAGAGAGAGGCAAAGGGAAGGGTGTTGGGTGGGGTTTGCGGAGGGCGTGGGGGAGGCGGGTGGTGTGGTCGCGAGCGGGGGGGAGGGGCTTCAGACGCGATCAGTCGAGCCCCGTCCTCCATGTGGGCAGATCAGAGCGTTTGTCAAGCGCCAAGCTCGATAAGAAGCGCGTGGCTCATTAAAAGCTACCGTCGCACTGAGACCACACACACATACACACAGGTCCCCACCTCCCTTACCTTTCTGCTGGCAAGATAATTAGTGATGCTCCGCTGCCAGAATACAGGCACAAGGTTGTGTGTGTTCGTGCAACCAAAGGCACATCAAAGGCCCTCATCAAAGTAAGTGTGATCTCAAGCAAGGTTAAGGTTTAAAAGCTGCAATTTATAATCCAAAGACATAAGTCATTTAATCGGCCATTTATTATTTCAAGTTGGTGGACAGAGCTGCGGATTGAAGCACAGACTGTAAGTGATAATGTGTATTATCATTTTCAATGATGTGAGAAATCATATTCTTTCATGCAAAAAGCCCCTGTGGTCTCAAGACTCCGACTGCTCCAGCTTTTGAAGGGAACTCGTGTGTGTGTGTGTGTGTGTGTGTGTGTGTGTGTGTGTGTGTGTTGTGCTCGCTTGAGAGATGATGGCCTGTGGAGACTGTGGCCACTTTTCGCGCCGCAGTTCTCAACTCTGGTCTGATGCTGACGTTCATAGTTGACTGTAAATCATATGTGAAAACTGATCACTGCTTCTGATCACACTGATCAACACTTAAAATGTTTTTTTACAGTCTTGGATATTATTTATTCTTATTTAGTAGAATTTTCTAACAATGGACAAATTATACAGCGTTTAATTGTTTTATTAACAGCTGTATACGTGGTTAAATTTATTTTAATTACTAATTTATCACTGCTTTATATAATGATAATATGCTAGGGGGGATATAGAACAACTAAAGGGATTTCTCACAACCTGGCCAACCAAAAGTACCTTTTATTAATGGTTTAATACTGATCCATAAAGCATTCATAAAGGATTTATAAAGCATTGAATAAATGCTTGAGAGTGGAAGTTCATTTCTGCCCTTCAGAACAGTGTTTGACAAAATAATCTCCACTCAAATGTCCACTTAGCTTTGATAAAGCTAGTAAACGGACATTTAGGTTGAGATAATTCTGTCACTTATTAAATCAATGAATTATAAACTATTTATGAGGCCATCAGGTGCAACTAATAAACCATGTGACATATTGCTTATTAGAAAGTGGTATACAACAAAAACAGACCCAGCTTGTTACAAAACATGTTTGTTTTTTTTACATTTTTTCCACTTCTATGTTGATATTTTTTTAATCCAATTTGTCCAGTTCAGTGAGATTTTGCAGTTTTTCTGAGCTGTGAGAAACTATAACCAACATTTCCGGTTTCAAGTTCAAGTAAGAATTTAAGATAATCTGGTTTGCACAGGGTGCTTGTCTGATCATCTGACCACTACTGTTCTTTTCCTTGTGGAACTCTATTGTATGTTTTTAGGTCATCTCAAACCATAGAAATAATTTCTACAACAATCCGACAACTCAGACTGTAAAAGAGCTGAATTTTCCCCCTGAAGCTGAACTGTGAATGCACCCTTTGCAACCATCTGCAGGCTGTTTGTAACACGCAGTGCTCATGATAGGCAAGATGCTGGTTTTGTTACAGCGCTCAGTAGTGCCACAAAAATCCCAAATTCCCTCCCTGCTTAATGTTTATATTTCACTGTAAACTTGGTTGAGTTGCACCGTGTGATGTTTTGTGAGGATAATCTTTTCTATCTTTTGGCCATTTTCATTCCAAACATTATACTCTTGTTAGGAAAAGCGTCACTAGCAGCATTTAGACCGTGAGACGCTGACGCTCCCAGCTGATACCTGAGATGGAGTGGAATAAAAAAGCCATTGATCAGTTGGGTAATAAGTACAATATATAATCAAAACAAATCCATCATAGCTGAAGCCAGCAAGACATTTTTTAAGAGTCGACATATATCAGCTAACTGATACCTGGGCATACCCTCAAGTTTGTGTTTCCAACAAAATACTTGATGGTAAGTGCAGCGAGGGGAGGAATGCTCCACGTCCACAGCCTGTCAGTTGATGTGTGTTGTTTGTTCAGGTGCAAGCCTATTACACATATCGCTGCTCTATCACAATAGCTCTCCACGCAGCACTTAAGAAGCAGACGAGCTGACTGGCAGGAAAAAGAGATGAGGTAACTCCCTCTGACTGATGTGGTATAATTTCTAAGACCTGTGATGTGCTGATAGACCGGCTGATTTACTCTTCAGCCCCTTCAAGTTCTTCGGGCAGCTTGCCGCTCCACAGAAGAGCCTCTGTGTGAAACCTGACTGCCGTAACCACCCAAGAACCTGGGAACTAGTTGTAGGTGCTGCTCAGCCTGAAAACAGCGGAAATATGGGAGCGTAGGATATTAAATTTATCATGTACTAAGCCGTCTGTCATCAAACATTCATGTGTTATAGCCTGGAGGATATTATGGAACAAGCTGAAAGGTTAGACCTCGGACAAGTGGTTTATAAAAAGGCTGAACGGAGACGGCTGACCGGTAGACGACTATTAGAGCAACATGCATCAGTGTTTTAAATGTGTGTGAGTGTGTGTGTGTGTGTGTGTGTGTGTGTGTGTGTGTGTGTGTGTGTGTGTGTGTGTGTGTCCTCATCTTTAAATCCTGCTCGGCTCCTCACAGATCATTTAAGTCCAGAAAAACAACAGTAGCTCATTCATTGCAAACACCACACACACACACACATATACACACAACCATTCCCACAGCGGTGTCATTACAGAGGCTCATTATCGAAATCAATTCAATTAAAGGCTGTAATTGCTGTAGTGAAACCCAAATGCTATCGCAAACAGGGCTGAAGGAAGGCAAACCTCATCGATGCGCCGACCCTCTGAGTGTGTGTACATTTGTGTGTGTGTGTGTGTGTGTGTGCTCTTATTTAACGAAAGAAATATTAATCGCTTGTTTCAAATTAACTTCCCTAACCTCTCTTTTCTCTCCGAGTCGGTGGCAGCGTTTAAGCATATTGATTCGTCGGGGGGAGGGAGGGAGGGAGGGGAAAGAAAGGGGGGGAGGGTGGCTGTAAATGCAGGCTAACTATGTTAAACACTTAGAGTAGTTAGTGTGGAGACGCGACGCAGCATAGCTAATGCCAAATCCCTCAATCATTCTGCTCACACACGCGCGCTGGGTTAATTGTTTACCGAGTTAAATGAAGTGGGGATAATGTAGGCTAACTGTGCGCTAAGCACTGCTAAGACGAGGGATATTGTAAAGGACAATTTGATTTATAGTCGTTTGTTTGCTGGGAAGCAGAGTGAGAATTAAAGTCACACTTTATCTGTATCAAGGTGTTTGTCAGAGTGATGTGAGGAAGCAGAGGGTGTATTTGTCACGTGTCATGTGTGTGTGTACAGTCTGCTTTGCTGCAATGAGCAGGAATGTTGCAGAGGGAGCTGAAGTTTCATACCGTATGTATCTTTGTGACATAAATTCAGACTGTAAATCATGTAGGGAAGCAAGAATCCAGCCGATATTAACGTCGTGAAAGAGGAAAGGTTACTGTGCGACGTCGGTGTGTTGGGAACAGCAGCTAACGTGCAACAGATGTGCCAGCAGGTTGCATAATTTAGGCCGGTGATGTCACAGGCATCATGCTGTAGGAAGCAGAATAAAACTGATGAAAGCCGTTGGAGGATATGTTTGTACATTGCCTGTTGATCCATGATATTGGAAAAAAGCATTTACTGTTTATTTTTAAAGGAGGTGTCAAGGCTACACTTTGGAGCATCTTTTCATTTAAAGCTCCCACACCAAGCAGATCTGGTTTGACATGCATATCTGGATCACTCTGACATTCTGCAGATATAATAGCAGATAGTAGATATAATTAACCTTATTTAATCAGAATCAGAAAACCAGGTTATCCATCATAAGGGAATGGAAATTTGCCTTTTGACATTTTGAGTTTTAACAATATTAAAGGAATGTGTGTAAAAGATGCACAGAATTGATCAGTGACACATTTCAGGATCATTACGTCTGCTTTCTTTTTCCAATTTTACTTGTGTATTTTCAAACCTTGTCAATCACTGTGTCTCCCAATCTTATTATATTAGTAGAAAATTGTCCTTTTTTTGAGACTTGCAAAAAGAAAATACATCCCCAAACCAAAACTACAACTACATCCCCGAACACTGTTTGTTTTAACCTGTTTTTAAGTGTGGAAATGTCTTTTGGGCGATGTCTGTTTTTAATGGGACCAAAGTATTAATGAATATTTTATGAAATTCAATCAATCAATCAAACTTTATTTATATAGCACCTTTCATACAAGTGGAATACAAGTCAAAGTGCTTTACAAGTGATTGACAAACACACAGGATGGACAAAGTGGATTGGGAGAGTAATGCACACCAAGATACAAGTAAAACACCAAAATTAAAGCAAGGTGACTTTTAAAATGTATATAAAATAACTAAATCAGTTATAAAAGATGTTAATAGATTAGAAAGAAAAAAGATTTAATAATGTAATCCAGTGAAAATGTGGGCGAGGTTATCAGTGATGATTACCGTCTGGCGGTCTTGTGTGTGCCATGGTGCTTTTGTAGGTGTGTGTGGATGTTGCTCACTTGCAGGTATGTGTGTGTGCGTGTGTGCGTGTGTGTGTGTGTGTGTGTGTGTGTGTGTGTGAGTGTGTGTGTGTGTGTGTGTGGCCGGTCATACGGTCTCGGTCACCGATATTGAATCCCGACTGTGAGGGCCATCTGTCTGACTTTGACCCAGCAGCTCACCGTCACACCTTCAGACAGGAGGGAGGAGAGCGTGCGGTCGCAGTGTGTGTGTGCGTGCGTGTGTGCGCGTGTTCGTTTGTGAGTGAGACAGTGTGATGTTGGGTACCGTACAGTATGTGCACTCCCCAGTTTTTGGCACACACACTCTGGTCATGTGAACTTGGCTGTTGCTTTGAAGGTGCTGGCAAAGGGCACACACATATAGCACCACACTCCTCACACACTCACACACACTCATCCTATTCCAGCATGAGCCTCAAGTTAGTCTCCGGGACAAGTCGACCTCTGACCTTTTAAGCACCAGAGCATTCCTGGAAGGAGTCGGCGGGCGACAGTAGGCAGCAGGGGATAACGTTAACCCAGGAGCAGCAGTTAACATTTAGGAAGTGTAGGGTTTCCTGGACAAGATGCACTAGGAGGGACTGTTGAACAGCCAGCCAGGAGGGGTTTAGCACATAGGTCGCCTGAATGCAGGCCAGGTTGCTGTGAGTCTCTGTACATGATGAGGATATAAAGATAAAGAAGCTAAAAGGAAAAGAGGGGGCTTTGTGGGTGACATTTCATCAGCTAGTCCAACAGATAGACACCTTCGCCTCAGCCAGGAAGGAGAGGGTGATTAAAGCGACTGTCCCATAACTGGAAGGTCGTAAAATCCATCCTGGCCGCCTCCTGCACCCTGATCCCTCTGGTGTAATGTGGACCTTATGGTTTCACTCATCCAGGTTTTTACTGACAGAAATATCCAGTGGTGATTGTGTTACATGGCGGGCGAGCTAATCTCACATGTAGCAACAACCAGGCCTAGCACAGACAAGTTAAATCCCCACTAATCAATATTTTTTTAATAACCATGAATCAAATGACAGCGTGAAATGTAGTGACAAACCCGCAGAGAATTATCAGCCGCCTCGGCAAGTCTACAGAGCTTTTTTTAGCCTTGTTTAGTTCATGTTTTTGGTTTTATGGCACAACTGGCTGCGTGGTTCAGTGTCTTATCAACCTCGTTTTTGTCCATTAGGAGTTTTCAAGGATTTATTACATTGTTGAGCTGCTGCACTACCTAGAGTTTTTATTTTTATTTTAAGGAGGGTAAGGAGACACCATGTTTTTAAGGTTTCTGTATACAATGCAGGATTGCACAATGAAATTTGTGAAAGTTAGTTGTAGCCCCCTCCGTGCTACACACATCGACAATATATTTACAAATATTAATATATGTTTAAATTAGAATAGAATGGCACTTATCAATTAGACAATAAAATAGAGCAAAGTATACAAAATTAGCACTAAAGATGAAATTAAAAAGCTTAAAAAACTTTATTATATATACAGGGAATATACAGTTACCTATATACATACAAGTTTTTACAATATGTGCAAAATAAATGCAATATGCAAGTTATAGTGCAACAAAAAAAAAACTTGCAGGTAGTGCAAATGATTTTGTAATTGATTAACAAAGGAAGCTGTACCTGGATTATTTTTACGACAATTACCACAGAAAAAAAAAGTAAGTAAGTGAGTAACTATCTAATGAAGGAGACGTGACGAATCAGGACGCGGAAATCCGCTCCAGCTGGCTCCCGCCCGGTTTACCACCTGGATGCTTCCAGTCACGGGGTCGGACTGAAAATCCTTGTAAAACTTGAACCCCTGAGAGCTTTAACAGATGACAATAAACTGAGCTGAATTGTTGATGGAGAAACAAGAATTTCCCTCTTGTAAGATGAATGAAATCATTGGGCCTCATGCAAGAAGCACTCGTACGAACAGATTTGTTCTTAAAACGCACCGACGAGTGATTTAAGAACATTTGCGGCATTTATCAGTTTTCTCTTAGATACGAACAAAACTGTCGTACGAGTCATGAACAGATCATCTCTGCCTTTCTTCACTGGGGAGAAATTTAAAATTATAATGTCCTAATTACAAAGTAAAACAAGCTTAATGCAAAATCTATATCCTGTTTACCATATTTTCATCATCATGGCTGCCGATTTATTTAAAAGGTTTTTCAGATTTTATGGTTTTTATGGCCATATGTTGGTGCAGCAACTTCTACATTTCAGCAGTTGTTGGAAACTTCTCTCACTCCCACAGCTGCCTCTGTGTGCATGTGTGCAGGTCTCAGTCCAGTATCATCTTCTGTTGCAGCTGACAGCCTAACATCACCTGTAGACTATAATATTCTCTCCTCTAATATCACTGCGACTGTCACATCCTTGACCGCCTCCCATCACGGAGCGCTTTGCTTCAGAAAGACGTTATTTAGCATCTGACTTCACGTCAGATGTCACTGTCACAGTGCAGAGCTGCTCTGATGACACGTTAGCTGGATTCGTATTTTCTAATTGTTTTCGCTCCTAAGTGTGTTATGTGTTCTGATTTCTGAAAGCAGGACTTGAAGTTACGCAGCGTTTTTTAAGCCTTTTGTGAATGAAACTCACCCACAAACGGAGCAGAACTATAAATCCAGATAAATGAAAGTGTCTTATGGAAGGCTAATAAATATAACACAGTGCTCTGCAGTTATTGCAGAGCAGCTAAAGGGAGTTGTTAGTTCTTAAACAGCAACAACACAGTGGCTTGGCAACTCATTATTAGAGGTGTGAGTGGTGACTTTCAGTTGGCACATTAATATGTAAATTAAATGTTAATCGATTTTCAAAGGTGTGCATTTATCATGTATTTTACAGCGCGCACAGTGTGACTCAGTCAATCAGAACTGAACTATGCAGTTTGTAATAAGGCAATTCAAGTGCTCTAAAAATGATTAAAAACAAATGCTGACACTTTACTTCAAGTGCACTGCGGAGGTATTAAAAGCAGATAATAAGCCCCTTAAAGCGCAGACAAACTTTTACGACACACTAATCAAACATCAGGAAATTGCATTCAGTTCAACTTTGTGTCATTAGCTGTACAGCTGCCCTGTAAAGAATTCGGCTCATTTGTGAAAAATATTTTGTTAATCTTGTTCTGATTATTTATCATGCAGTTGCTTTAAGTGGCTTATGAGAACCACTTCAAGATTCACCAAAGAAAATAGACCCAGTTCTTGGCAGAGCAAAGAAGAAGACACTAGAAAAAGAGGTCTTTGGGACAGAAGGGAGAATCAGCTCTCATGTAGTAAAAACCAGGTAAACAGGAAGTTGTTTTAGCCGCCCGCTCAATAGATGGATACATTTGTAAAGCTAAATGCCAGCGCAGCATCATGCCGGCTGCACACATGGCTTTACGTAGTGAAGTTTTTGGTTCTCTCTGCTTTTTATGAGCCCGAGCGCGGCGAGGACTTAGTAGTTTTACCGGGCTCCTGCTGAGTGCATAATGAATGGCAGACTGCGGCTGTGGGCCTGCCAGGCAAGAAGAAACAGCGCTGTGGAATTGTAGGATAGCAGAGGAGAGTCTTGCTTTGTGGGTCTCGGCGGGAGCTCGCCGAGATCAAACATGTCGACAGTGCCTCCACCCGCCAGGCATTCTGGGTAGACAGACCTGAGGAGGGGATGCCTGAAAACCAGACAAGAGTTTTTGTACCTGTGTGTGTGTGTGTGTGTGTGTGTGTGTGTGTGTGTGCTGTTTGTGTACGTGTGTGTGTGTGTGTATGGGGTCCAGGTATTCCTCATGTTCTGGGGACGTATATCTGTTTACACGGTCCCCTTAACGTAAATCGTTAGTTAGTTTGGGGTTATGTTAAGGTTAGGGTTAGGCATGTGGTGGTTATGGTTAAGGTTAGGATAAGTCTGCAGGAAATGAATGTAAGTCAATGTAATGTCCTCTGAAGTGATGGAAACATGACTGTGCGTGTGTGTGTGTGTGTGTGTGTGCACGTGGCAGCTTTTGGCAGTGTTTTTCAGGAGTGAATGACGGCGGCACAGCAGATGCTGTCACGGCTTTTGTTTTCTTTTTTGCTTTTGTTTTTTTGCCGTTAGAGAACAGACTTTGAAATGGATTAACGAGAACTGACGTGATGTGACTCCCAGGTTTGCTTTGACATGACTTTTCTTCTTTTGATGTGGTTTCAAACCACACACACACACACACACACACACACACACACACACACACACACACACACCTCGTCCATGTCCCTGCATCTGTCCTTGTGTTAGTGATACTGCACTGAGACGGCAGCCTGAAGCCTTAGCGACTATTCCTGTCTGTCCAATTGTCTATGACCCTCTTCCCTCCTTCTGTCTCTCTTCATCTCTCGGCCTATTTTTCCTCCTTCTGATTCATTTTATTTTTTCTCTGTTGATGTTTGAGTCACACTCTTTCTCATCTCTGTCACTGCCTTTTCTGTGTCTCTTTCTTTGCCCTTTTTTGTTTTTAGTTAGATTTTCTACCCATCTTTTGTGCTGCCTTGTCTTTATCTCTTTATCCATATTTTTCCTTCATTCTTTTTTCTTTCTTTGTCTTTCTTTCTTTCATTCTTTCTTTCCTTCTTTCTTTGTCTTTCTTTCTTTCTTTCTTTCTTTGTCTTTCTTTCATTCTTTCTTTTACATTTTCGGCTGATAAACTCTGCTAACTGCCAGTCAAAGCAGTCAACTGTCACTGAATTTCAATTAGATTTTGTTGTTTCTTTCCTTTTTTCTTCCTTTTTCTGTGATTTCCTATCTGTCTTTCTTGCTTTTATGTCTTTACAATATTAATTCCTCTTTTCTTTTTCTTTATGTCTTTCTTTTAATTTCCATTAAATTTTGATGTTTCTTTTCTTCTTTATTCCTTTTTTTGTTTGGATTTCTTTTTTGTAGTTTTTTTCTTCGTTTGTTTGCAGCCATGTTACATCTCTACCATGAATTTACTTTTTGAACTTCTTTAGGAAATCAGAAATGTTTGACACTTTGACCTGCAGTCTGCAGTGAACCTGGCAGGTGCAGCTGTGCAGTGTACAGTGTCTCTGTATGCCTTTAATTTGCCAGTCTGTCTGTCTTTGTTTCCTCCTCCTCCACCGTTTACTGCCCCCATCAGGCAGGTTTGGGAACTAATCAACAGACTGGGTGTGTGTGTGTGTGTGTGTGTGTGTGTGTGTGTGTGTTTGTGGGACAGATCTTGTAGAAGAAAAAAAAAAGCTGAAAGTGAGGATGATAAGGAAGAGAGCAAGAGGGAGAGAGTTGGGATAAAGGTGTGTGATAGAATTGGAAGATCAAAGCCTTCTGTCACAGCGTGACTGAGCCCAGGGGCGTTATGGGTAAGACAGGGCACATACACACTCATACGGACACACACACACACACTTATGCACACTCTCGCAGGCACACACACAGACACTCACGGCTGGTATTTGACTCTGAGTGTGATTGATACAGGGCTAGATTTGGAGAATCACTGTCATTCGTCTCTCCGCAGATCAAACAGCCACATAATTTCCCATAAAGGAAAGAGAGATGGAGGGAATAAAAAAGGGACAGAGGGGGAGAGACTGAAGGAGGGTGAGAGAGAGAGGGGGTGACAAAGCCTTCTCATCTGTGAAGTGTTTGCTTGTTTTCCATTAAAGAAGACCCACCACCCTTAAAAACACATCCATCAGCCGCCTCAATTAAACGGCTTCTCGGGAACATCAGAGAGATTTCAAATATTGAAAAAGCAAAGTGAAAATGCAAGCATTAGACCCCATTTACGCCTGGTAGAAACATGCAATCTGTATCTGGATATCTTATATAAATGCAAGGTGTAAATGCATCCAGAACACGTTGCAATCAGAGCGCAATCAGACCACATCTGTAGGTGGTCTGGCTTACGTTGTCATTAAATCTCAGCCAGGTGTAAATGACACCTTTACAGTGTGGCCACATTCAAAAACACTTTGAAATGTCACGTAATTCCTCCTTTTGCTGCTATCTCAAGTAAGCTTTCCAAAAAAAAGGCACAGACCAGGCAAAGGAAAAAGAGGTAGAGCCCCATACAGCAGGATGGCCTCCCTTGACCCGGGATGTTTCCGACAAGTTATGATCCAATCATGATGTAAATGCTTGAGATCAGATGTCGTTACTTTGATAACATATCCAGATTAATAACAGGTGTTAATTAAAGACTTAGAGACGGATTGATGATTGCTCAAACAACCTTGAGAGGGGATTGTAGCGGTAAAGTTCCCGTCCACCAATGCAGTGACGCGAGGTTTGATTTGCGGTTGTGTTTGCAGGCGGGAGGTGATTTGAGATGCATTTCTAGCCAAAAAAAAAAAAAAAAAGGGTATAAATGTTGGTCTCAGGGAAATGAGGAGTAACATAAACCCAACTGGAGAATATGAGGAGGCAGATTATCAGGTACTGAATATTTCATGGCACAATAAGTAGGAAGCTTAAGCTCGACTTCAGTGAGAGCCCAGAACAAAGTAACACCAATTAAATCTGACCTAAAGCTAAATAAACTACCCCAAAATGAAAGGTTACAATGATAAGTCAAACAAAATGGCCAGGCGTGCCTGCATGAGTCAGCAGTTTGTGGAGGTGAATGTTTTGTGTGTCTGACAGCTGAAATGATCTCTGTACTCTCTAATGCATTAGGCAGTGTAATCCCTGCAGTTTTGACTCATGCCAACAATCAGGTGACACAAAGTGTTGTTGTACGTGACGTTATTTCAACCCTTATCTTTGCAACCACTGAATATAAATGTGTTTGTGCTGGAGAAGGCAGTGAGTGAGTTCCCATACGGCAAGCAACACACATGTTATACCTGCTGTCCTCCATGTATTTGTGTGGTAAGTTGTTAGCCAGCTGTTTTTAGCACAAGATGTTTAGAAATGTTTGGCTGCTACTGATTGTTGTTCTACTTTTTCTTCTTCTTTTTCTCTTTCATCTTCTCAGTTTTGTTCTTGTTCTTGAAATTGTGTTTTATTTCTTGGTCTCTAACATGCTTCCTTGTTCTTGTTTTTGTTCTTGTTCTGGTATTTTTAGCGACATGGCAAACCCCTCTAGGCGCACTACCACCCTCTGGCCTGAAGTTGTTTAGGGTGTCGCCAGATTTGCATCTAGCATGGAAAAGCAAAAGCAGATGCAATTGTCTGTCTGGCTAAAAAACGTGTATACATGTGTTAATTAATGCATATTAAATAATATATGATGTCATGAAAAGTGTAATTGAAACAAAAGTCTGATTGCATTACGCATTTCTGAGTATAGAATTTAATATATTTTGTTCTTCTCTTCTATCTCCTACAGATGCACCACCCTATTCAGATGAAACCTGCAGACAGTGAGAAATCTAACGGTAAGAGGGCACACACACACACACACACACACACAGCCGCATCAATAGCCTATCACACACTCATGAATCAATAGCCTTTTTGAATTTGCTTGGCAATAGCTATCTCAGCCATGTGTTTTCTCGCTGCTTGACAGGCAGACAGGACGAGAGACTGGGGGAGAAGAGATTGAGCGAGACACATAGAGAGTAACAGAGAAAGAGAGAGATGGGGGGGGGGGGATGCTGATGTATATAAATATATTTTTATATGTGTGATGAATTATTAAGGTACTTTGGAAGGAGGTCGGTGAAAGTTGAATCGTTTTGGCCTCATGGTGAACCAGCCTCTCTCCCCTGTGTCTGCTCGCTCGTACAAACATGCACTGCTGCGCACACACTCGCCTTAATGCATCTATCTCACACACACACACACACACACACACACACACACACGAGCACTGTCACACACTCCGTCCTCAGATCACCCCATTTCCAAACTACATATTGCAGATCCAGTTCTGAATTGATTTCCTATATCGGGCCTCGGCCTCCATTCCTCTTCATTCCAACGAGGAAGCTGTTGGACGCTATATACGAGAGGAGGTATCTTTAAAGATGAGGCAGCTGTTCTGTATTTTTCTTACTGTCCACAAATCCCGTGAGTAGGCGACACCAACAATGTGTTAGTCCACCTCTAAATACTTTATGACTTTTCCTGCCTTGTCTGTGGCTCTCAGGCCCAAGCCCACTGGTTCCTACTGGAGACGTAAATCTTTAAAAATGGGTCACGAATGTATAGTTTCACTTTTTTAAAAAAAAGGCTCATTCATTTCTTAAAAAGGTTAATTAGATCAGGAGAGGGAGAAATGCATACATTGCAGCCACTTAGACAGCCACCTATACTGCAACCGACAAGCTAGAAACCTCAAGTGCAGTTTGATATGATGGGCTTCCTATTTTATTGGATATTTACTTTATATGCACGATGAGTCATCAAAAATAGTTATTATTTAGCAGGAAGTGAAAAGAGGTGTTTTGATGTATAAATACTCAAAAGATAAATGTGTTTTTTGACATATACACCAAGAAACAACAGAACAGTCAAAGCAGAGACAGAGGATAACTCAGAGAAAGTGTTTTTAAAGACAGCTTTACAAGGTCTGAATTTTGTTGCTCTATTCTGCCAATCTGTTTTTAATTGGTTTAATTCTGATGCAGCAATAACATTCGGTGTAATTTGTCAGGTTCATTACATTCAGTGATATTTAGTCGAGGTAGATTTGGAAACTAAAAGACAATGTCATTAACGTGGTTTAGAGGGATAGGAACACAAATGTTTTTAACATGGTGTCCATAATCACCCAAATCGTAGAAATGGATATTTAAAAATCTTTATTTATTTCTTTATTATATTATACTTTTATCTGAGGCTGAAGCATGGTTGTATTATATGCACACGGATGCTCAGCTCAAGGTCCTCCTGACCTCTTGGGTGCATTTTGGTAATTCATCCATTAGGTGATATTTCAAGATGTTTGCTGCTGAGCCTTCAGCTACCACACAAATATAAAGGAGATAAATGGATTTTTCTTTTTTTTTGTGTGATGCCCAAAAAAGATTTTTAAAAACTACATTTGAAAAACTCGAACAGCAAAAATTCTGGTTACTCTGGATAATCCAGAGACCTCAATGTGGAAAGTTTTTGCCTTTGGTGGAATATATTTCCCAATGGAAATCGTGACGTGTGTGGATTATTCAGGGTGGCAGAGCTGCAGAAAGCTCAGCAGCAAATATCTATTTGAAACTATTTGCATGACTAGAATACCACCAAGTGAGAAAATATGTGTTTTTGCAATTTGGGTGAACTGACCCTTAAAGCTGAGTAATTGAGCAGCATATGAAAATGGATAAACCATGATTGGATGAAGTGACCCTTTAAACCCAGTTTCAGGTACATTTGAAATGTGTTTTACAAAGTTTTAAAGGTGTTTTCCTGACACCTGCAGCTACCCTGTGTGCGTGTACATATTAAAAGCAGAGAATCTGCTTTTAATATGAACTTATGTTTGACACACAGGCGATGACGTAGCATCATAAGCCGCCTGCTATATCACTGTCCACTGCAGGGGAATACAATAAAACGACAGCATCCAGCAAAGCAGGGGAGAAATCCTTATAAAAGCCATCATCCGCTCCACTGAAATATGGCAAAATACGACTTTATAAGACATAACTGTCGGGGTAACGATGGTGGAACTTAATAAAGCAGCCGCTACTCTCAGCCAGAATGGTAAAATATAGAGCAGGCCATACGTAACATATCCATCCACTTAATGGTAATGACCTTTAATAAACTCAGCATTAGAGTCGCTGTAACAGTGACGAATTGCTGCTCAGAGGTTCATTAGTTTAGTCAGCGGAGGAGATGGAAGAAGAGAAAGTGACGGAGAGATGTACAGTATAACAGCCAGATTACATTATTGGTAAATCTTGTGCAGTTTTGTTTTTCTCTTTGCACTAAACCTTTCTTCTTTTTTTTTTTTGTCTGCTCTTAATGTGTTGAGGCTCAGCATGAAGCCAATTCTGCTCCAATTTAAGCCAGAATGCAAAGCTGACTCCAGATCATCCCAGAGCCGGCTTTACGAGTCTTATCACCCGCCCGCCCGCCTGTGCGCCTCGTCCGAAAAAACAGAAACAGTCAATTGTAACGATATCTCCTCTCTTTCTTTTCTATCGACACAGAGTAAATTAATTACATTGCTGTTAGACTTGTGGTAATCTTCCTCTGGAGTGATGCGCACACACACACTCACACACACACACACACACACACACACACACGCTGTGTACAAAGGAGTTAAAGCTTTTTGAAACAACACTTATCTTGGCAGCCTATCCCGACGGTTTGTTTTTTAAACACACAAACAATTCAAACAGCAAAATAAACAAGTGCGCTATTGATTTCCCAGAGTGCAACAGACCGCTTATCTCTTTCGCCTCGCGGTAAGAGCTGACAGTTTCCTCATTAAAAATGAATTGGATTAGCATTACATTGAATGGTGGTGGGAACACATAAATACACACACACATATTGTTTCTGCGAGCGATGAGGATTTCGCTCTCAGCCTGATTCACACTTAACCTCCCTCGTACGCGCTGAAACGCCGCCGAAAAGTTTCTCACCGTTACCTGCAGCTGGCTCACATTCCTCGAGATTGCACCAGAGAAGGAGGGATTGTGTCAGCGAAGGAGAAAGACAGGAATCCATGAGGGAGAGAGAGGGAGGATAGAGAAGGAAGAGGAGGAGAGGTGGAGGGAGGAAGAGGGTGAGAGAGGACAAGCTGGAGAGTCTCAGCAAGCAGTCGGTGTTGAAGTGATAATGAGACATTGATCAGAGCGTCGCAGATGGCATGATGAAATACATGAACTCTGTCTGTCTTCATTTCTCTCCCACTGTCTCTTTTCTTTCTTTCCTTCTTTCTTTGACTGATTCTTTTGATTGCTGGTTTGTTTTGTCTCGTTCCATTTCTCCACATTTCTGTATTTTTCTGTTTTTCTTCTGTCTCTTATTTTCCTTTTGTCTTTTCGTTTTGCTTCAGTCTTTGTTTTTTTCTTTGTTCTTTCTTTCACTTCTCCATCAAGTGTATCATGTTAAATGTCACTAGAAGCATTAGTCGATTAATCAATTAGTTGCCAACTATTAAATTAATTGCCGACTATTTTGATAATCAATTCATTGTTTTGAGTTTTTTAACCTCTTCCACTCCCCCCCTCCGTACCACAGACCCATTTTTGTCTTTTTCTGGGGGATCTTTAAGGGGAGGTAGCAGGTCAACATAAAAGTGGTATACATCACCTGAAAGCTGGGGACCTGAAGATCCAGCTCATCACTGTGTGTCAAGTTTTCTAGTCATAAATAATAATTTAATAAACATTGTGTTTTGGTGAGGCACCTATTCAAATTTTGAAAGTTTAGAGTGTATAAGGGCTTAAGTTGTTGCAGCATTTTTTGGGTTGATTTGGTGCAAGATGTAACCATTTTTGACCACTCGAGAATTGATAAAAATGGTCAAAATCCCTCCAAAATACCAAATGAAGACACCAAGACCTAATGCTGTGATTTGGTATCAAAAAACATTTGACATTTGGAGATTTCTGTAAGAGTTGCCTTTTTCGGCGATGTGATGGCGAGCGCTTCTGTTCTGGAAATTGCTCAGAAACCCCCTTATTGTCAATATACCAAGGAAAGCCATACATCCTCTGAATGCCCTCGGTCTGTAGTTTGTGCTTGAAAGGTTTCATGAGGCTGTGATTATCCTAGAGGTCACAATAGGTCATTTTATACAGTGAGGTCTCAAAGAAGTTTCAAAGAATGGTCTCTACAATAAAATGGCTACTATGGGGACTAACATCATCACACATGAATTCAATGGGGCTCATTGAATCCACAAGAGTCTCAGTTTTCCAGTCATACCAAATTTATGCAATTCCAAGACTGTTAAGGGACCCCAGTATGCAGAAATATTCAAATACACGACAATAACACATTTATACTGCATACGAAAAACTGCAAGGGATTAGCATGTCTGTAGAGGGGAGACTCATGGGTACCCAAAGAGCCCACTATCATTTAGATATCTTGAGGTGAGAGGTCAAGGGACCCATTTGAAAGCCAGTTTTTCCCTCACCAAAATTTAGCCTGACTTTGGAGCGTTATTTACCCCCCTTACTGACAAGTTAGCATGACATGGTTGGTACCAATGCTTTAGGTCATCTAGTTTCATTTGATACCAGAAAATTCACTCTAGCTCTAAAATTGAGCCCGCTACAGCTTTTGAAATACAGTAATGTCAGCCAAGGACGCTGAGGAGTTTAAGAGGTTCAGAAAAAAAATCCAAATTCTGATTCCAGCTTCTCAAATGTGAATATTTTCTGGTTTCTTTAGTCTTCTATGAATAGTAAACTGAATGTCTTTGACGTCTTTGTGGACTGTCGGCCGGAATAAAACAAAACATTTGAGGACGTCATCTTGAGCTTTGGGAAGCAGTGAGCGACATTTTTCACCATTTTCTGACATTTTATAGACCAAACAACTAATCGACTAATTTGATAATGAAAATAATTGCATTCTAGTGCATTCCAATGCAATGAAAATGCTCAATCTCAATTAAAAAATGAGAAATTCAATAGATATACACCTAAGAGGATATCCTGGACATAAAATGTGGTATTAATAAATAAAAGTTCAACAATAGCTCTATAGATGATTCAATAGAAGTGCTGTAAAGCTGTAAAAGTTTTGTAAAATCCTCCATTCATATTCTCTTTCTTCTTCTTCTTCTTCTTCTTCCTTGGCCCCGCAGCTGTTGAAGACAGGAAGTTGTTCATCGGCATGGTGTCAAAGAAGTGCAACGAGAACGACATCCGGGTCATGTTCTCTGCGTTCGGACAGATCGAGGAGTGCCGGATCCTCCGAGGGCCTGACGGACTCAGCAGAGGTGTGTGTCGCTCCGGCTCACTTCCATCCACACTTAACTCTCCTCATGTGATTATTATTACCAGGACGGCCTCCAGAAGCTGCCGCAGTTCATTGTATCGACTTGTTTCATGACTCAAAGTCGTGAAGAAAGTATTTATCTCACCTGTGTGACAAGAGGTGGCTGGTTGAAGATGGCTTCTGAGTATAAACAACTTTTTACATAAAATTAACTGGTGAGAAGTAGAATGGGCTCATTATTGTATTAATGTATCCACAATACTTCAAAATGTGCATAAAAGTACATTGATGGAAACACAGCGTGAACATATACATATCACCAAATCCTCAATGCTAAATCCTCAAATAGTCAATGCTAAGTCAGTGCTTCCCAATCATTTTTGACTTGTGTGCCCTTAAAACAAAGCAATATCTACTTGTGACACCTTGTCACAGGTTTAATTTGGTAACGATTTCCCCCTTTTCAGATTGTTAAATGTTGAATAATCTGAAAATATCAGTCATTATTTTTAAAAGCCTAAAAAAATAAACAGATTTTTGTGTAGAAAACATATTTTTCATCGTATCCTATCTGTTAATCATCTGCTGACCCTTCAGATTGATTGGTCCCCATTGGAAACCAATTGATGTCTTGCAATGTTTACTATTTGTTTGAGGTGTCTCTCCCAAAACATGATTGAGTCCTCTGTCCAGATTACATAAATTCATCAAGGCAAGTTTCAGGCCATAACCCAACACTGAACCAAACAAAACCTAAAATACCAACTAAAACCAACTAATTACCAAACTGCTGCTGTTGCCTCATGTATTAAAATTAGTATTTTTTGTCAGTGAATTGGAAATCCATCAGAAATAGTGACTTTTTTCTTAGACATTCTTGGTTGATATTGAAAAATAACATGAGCTTTTATGTTTTATATCTATGTGTAATGGGGGCATTGTCAGAAACTATTTTCAACCATCTGCTTCTTGAAATATGGTCAAGTCTTTTTTCAAGGTTTTGAAATGAAAGAGCCATGTTAAAATGTAAATACCAGTGAATTAGAGCAACATCTTGAGGCTGTTGTGGCCAATGTGAATACATGTTTCTCCTTTTCGCTCTATATATCTCCTTCCCCTCTCTCTCTCTCTCTCTTTTTTCTCCCCCTCTTGCTCTCTCAGCCTCAGCCCCCGATCGCCGCCCCCTCCTCCCTCCTCTGACCTCCTAACCTCCATTCATATCCTTCACTTTCCCTGCCGTTCCAGTTTAGCCTCACTGTAAGCCAGTCCTAAGCTCTTTGATACTTCCAAAGAAGTAAAACCTGCAGTCCAAATCAAGAGTCAAATCGCTGCTTTGCTGCATTTATGTGTTAGGATGTTGATGTTATACATAGCAGAAATTCAATTTCAAAGCCAAGTTATAGCAGCCATGTACCTTTCCTTCATTGATCAAGAAAAGAGTAAACAAACAATAAGGGATCAGTGTCATTTTTCAGTCTGCGTTTCGTTCTTCAGGTCAGTAAAGTAAGCCAGCTACCATACTTATATAGGACATCTAAAATGAGTAGTTACAAAGGGCTTTGCAGAAAGAAAGAAGAGAAAATAGATGAGAAAGTGGATGTAACTACAAAGTACAAAATATAAAATTATTACATTTGGAAAACGCCAAAGAAAGCAGTAGGGCTAAGTATGAGCTTACTTTTTTTTTCTAATGTTGAAACAATACCAAACTTGCAGATCCAATACCAAACTACTTTGAGGAATATAAACATGTTTTTCCTACAAAACCCTTTGTAGAAGTCGTCCTTCAGTGCAAAAATGTATTAAAAGTTTATCTGAAGCTAATATGAAGATTCAGCAATCCACATTTGTTAAATGAAGTGGATATCTTTCAGTGTTAGTCTTTTTTGTGCTACATTCCCAGTTTTTGTTACTCTCTGTCCACTGAAACACAAAGAGAGAAATGTATACTAAAAAGAAAGGAAGATATCCACTTGACTTGACTAACTCGGACTACTGAAGCATCATATTAGCTTTAGATAAACTTTTAAGTACATTTTTGAACAAAACGAGGACTGTGGATTTTGTCCAACATCACTTACATTTGAAAGGGATCTTTTAATGGTCAGTATGAACAGGAGGAATGATTACGATGAGAAAAACCCCTTTTAATGTTAGTTTGGGCACCGACTATTGTTTTAAGACAGACTTTTGTCTGAATTGTGAACCCTTTAATCCTTTCATTTATATCTACATTAGAAAGTGTCAGATCAAACAACAAGTTAAGATATATTCAATACTAAATGCTACAGACACATTTCAGTTGGTACCAAAAAACATATTGAGGTCTAAATCCACGTTCAGACCAAATCTGACAATGCGTGAAAAACAGCAGCCCTCCCGTTCGTTCAGTAGCAGCGTGATAACTTTCCAGACTCCTATTAGTATTACAAACCACTGTGCGGTGTTTTGGCTTCTGATAAATCCTTAAATGCATTAATCTGTAACTCCAAATCGACTTCCTGGATCGCATTTCATTGTCTCTCCGATAGCTCAAACTACACGCCCCCACCACCGAAGTCCCCTGCGTCATAGTGCCAGATTGTAGGATTTGGTCTGAATGCAGCCTAAAGCCCAGCTCCAGAAATCAGAATTTCAGGCAAACCATAAAGATAACTGAAAAGCCACATGAAGTCCTTGTAATGCAGCCATTCTTATTTTCATTACATAATTGGTGAAGAAAAAGTAACCCACTCTGAAACTTGGCGGGAGGCTGTTGCAAAGTCACAGAGCAACAACGGCAAATAATCCATGATCACAGGAGCAAATTTGATCATGACTCCAAATGTGGCAACATCTCAAAAACTAAAAGTTGCTTCACTTGATTTGGAGAAAGGTTTGAGCTGCCAGCACACACAGGAGGAAGCAAACAGTTCAGCCCATGTATTCATAGCATGTTTGCTTCATGTGATTGGTGTACTTTATGGCTAGATTACATTACTGCAAAGAGCTCCCAGGCTGGTTTAAAACCAGAAACAGGCCTGTTAACGAGGTGTCAAACCGACTGATTTGGGTGACACCTGACTGATGTGCTCTGAGTTGAGAATAACTGCTTTAAACAAGTCACCATTTCAGTGGATAATGAAGCATATGATCAGGTTTGGCGAGTACTTGACCATAAATCAATCATCTCATTGATCAATCCAATCTCGACTATTATACCTGTATAAATAGCCTTCATAGTAACATAGAGACCCTTTCCATCATCAACCTTTCCTCACCTCAAACACCCACCCACCATCCCCCCAGTACTCCCTACCTGCCCCACACTCCCCCCCCTCTCCCCTTTGTGGTTTCTATGTGCTGAGGAGATGGAGGTGCTTTTGAAACCCATACTCTCTGTCCTCCTATTCCTCCTCCTCCTGTCACTCGAGCTGTCGCTGTCATCGTCATACAGGTTCATGTGGAACTGTCGGTCATGTATATTTTTTTTCTGTGGTTGTCAGACGTTATGGATGTTTTATCGTTGACTTGAGTCTTATTTTCTCAATGTACCTATCTTCTCTCTTGTTCCTCAAGGTTGTCTCTATCTAGAACCGGTCTTTGCTTCAAACAACTCAAACTCCCATGTTCCTTTGCTTCTTCAAACAGCACCGCCCTCCCAAGTATCTATCTATTCACCCTGGCTGTCCTAGAATCCTCTCTTGCATCAATTTGTCCTCTTTTTCCCAGACATCCCACACCGGCCTCCTTCCCTCCCTTCCCCGTTTCCTTCTTCCATCCCTTTTCAGCTCCTCTCTTTTGTCCTCATGAATATTTCAGATGCGATGGCCAAATCCTCGTTCCTGTTGAACTAATATAAACCACTTAACGGCTAATGCAAGCCAAAGAGGAAATGCTGGTAGTCCAGTTTGGTCCTGGCTAGTAAATAAACAGCCCTAACCAGGTTGGAAATAAATAGGTCTTTAAGGATTTCTACATGCCTGCAAGTCCCAGAGGCCCTCAGTCCCACCTAGCTACGCTGCTGAGCTCCTATTAAACCGCAGTATCAATCAGAAGAGCGCTCTGCCATCCCGCTATTAATAAAATATGGATCACACCACTAGTGGATGGCTGGGCCTGGGGAGCTACCCTACTTTCATTAAAGGACTGTTTGGTTCTCCACTGATGACAGAATGCGGCCCGTGAGGTATTTTTAGTGCGTAAGCCACGTCCCATCTCCCCGCCGTGAAGAAGACACGCAACAACCAGCCAGAAGGCATTTTTTCATTATTATTATCAGCTTTAATGAATCAATGGCCAGGCACTGAGTAATTCTATATTTAGAAGCATCAGCAGGATCAACCTGCAGAAACAGGCTAAAAATAGAGAAATTAAAAACTGTCTTCTAATTGCAGAGAGACCCAGGAGTTTCCATCGGATGACAACCAATGACGTTGCAGCTGACCAGTTTATAAATAGCTCAAGACCAGTCTGGAGGGCTAACCCAAATGGAAGCCCCCTCCAGAACTGATGCATTTCTGGGGCAGCAGAGGATGGGGCAACCTCCTTGAAAATAAGCAGTTTAATGACAGATTGTGGCCCGTCTAAAATAGACAGTCCCCTGAATCAGTTGAAAAAATGACCCCTTTTCAAATGTCCTATCTACAGTAACACCAGCTAGCACAGCAGCCTGGCACTGTAAAGGACACATAAAAATGTTTACTAGGTCAGCACCAGAGAATCTGATAACCTTCAGTCTCTTTATATTACTTTCTTACCTCTAATGTTAAGTCAGTAAGGCAGTTTTATATAAAAGGTGAGTAAATTATGACTTACAGTTGCCAAGGACATTAAAATGGGAAAAGAAGGAGATCAACAGCAGGTCCCTACAGCTAAAAGGAACAATCATTTTGACTTTGAATACTCTAGATATCAGTTTGACAGCCTGAGCTTAGTTTAGATTGATTAACTTATCTATACATTACCTCCTATGCCTGCTTGATGGAGTTGATTTAAAAGATGTTAAAGATTTAGCAGCCAAAACTTCTAAAGCCTGTCATTTTTAAGTGTTGGCCTGCACTTTATTTTCCAGTTTTTGCTCTTTGTTCATTGCCTTACAAAATGACCCATATGAATGCTTTCTGATCTGGCATCTTTTGGCATCATTCTTCAAAACTATCCCTGTTGTCTGAAACAGTTCATGTGGGCATTTCTGGGCTGGTGACCCCATGGCTAATCTTTCGTTAAATTTAAGCAACTAAAACTATATTTTTAAGGTTACAGAAAGATCATGGTCATGGTTAAAATAGACAAACATTGACCTTTGGTAAGAGAGAGGTTGGCAAACAAAAGTCAGATGCCTTGTGCACCCAACCATTCCAACCTCCTCCCTAGGAGGGTTTGCGCCATTCAAACAATGTCATGTTACTTCTGCTTTTGCCTTGGAGAGAGGACAGTCTTTACTCACACAGGCACAAGAGGTCGGCTGTCAAGAAAACTACAGCAAAACATAGGTCATGTCAAGTGTATGAAGGAAAAAACAATGCTTTTCTTTTTAAGACTTTTAGATGTTGAACTATTGCAAAAAACCCACTTCACTATGGCAAAGCACACTTGCATCCTTACTTGCATCAGGCATGTTTTGCTAAAAAACATAATGCGGGCTGAATTTTTTCTTAACATAATGAGAAAATCATAATTAAACATATTTGGCAAGTTGCAAAAATGTTGATTTTGAACATATGAGTGAAATGTTCAGTGATAACGTAGAGCTGCCTTTACTTTTATTTGCGAGGTTTAGACCATCTACAGGTCTTCCTCAGGCAAAACAAGATCTGTAGTTGGTCAAAACATCGCAAATGAAAGTGAAGGCAGCTCTGATTCAGCCTGCGGGTACTCCTTGTATCTAGTTCAATGCCTAAATCTAACCACTCTCAGGATGTGAACTGTCATCCTCCCTCTTCAGAGCGATATATAAATGTGGCGCTTCAATCATTCGAAAAGATGTTACCTGTGAGCATAATCCAGGGAGCCATCCATTACGCTTGCCTATGCAACATAATTGGGAAAACAATTTAGTAGTAAATAAACGTAATTTCTAGGAGACAGGGTTGGATGTACACAATGAGAAATATATGTTCTTCCTGCTACAAATGTGGTCAAACAAGAAAACTAAAATTGGCAAAAGAGAATCCGTGATTGTACCTCACAAAGGACGTGCTTGTGAGATCTCAGGGAAAACCCTCTGCACGATAGTGGGTTTAAACAGGAGAGAAACTGACCATCCGTCACTCTCAGCCTCATTCTATCACAGCAACAGTCGGCTTCTGATAGAGGCGGGAGAGGACAATGATCGCATCTATTCCTCAACATGTCTCTCCTTCATTTTCACAATCTCTTTGCTCTCTGTTGCATTATCCTCCCATCCGTCCTTCCTCACGCCTATCTTTTCCCTTTTCTACTCTCATCCCATCCTCACAGCCAGGGAGAGTCTATCTGATGACCTCAGCTATTGGTTTTTTCCTCTGCAGCCAAGCCACGAGTCAGCCAGCCGAACCTGAACGTGTGTGTGTGTGTGTGTGTGTGTTTGTGTGTGTGAGCATGTGTGTAATCAGTTCAGGCCTGGCTGCGCTAACATGGCTTGGTGAGTTTGTTAGCATATTATTAGCCTGGGGGGTTGTTGAAGCACTTCTCACATTATCTCCTCTAATCACTCCCTAACCAGCCAGACAAACACAACCTTGCATCATCCAAACCCACAAACAACCAATAACAAACTCCCCTAAAACGGCCTCTGGCTGCGTCCAATCTTGATTGGCTAAAATCAGCGTCAGTCACGCAGGATGTCAACCACACCTCCCTCCATCTCTTCCTCTCTCTTCTTCGTTTCTCTGTGGACTGAATTAATATGATTTTATATCTGGTTCCCGTCTTCCTGAGCCCCTGCAGATATTTTGTTGCGGCTCACCCCCGCCCCACCACCGCCACATCACTTTCCTGTCTGACAAAGGGAGAAAGAGGGCACCCAATAAGGCGCACAATACAGGCCCAAATGAATTCAAAACGCTTTCATGCAAATTTGGGCTGATTAACATTGTTGAATTGTTGAAAGAGAGAGCAGTTGAATTCAGGTATGACTAATTCGGTCAGTGTGTAGGAGCGAGAGGAAAAAAAAAAAATCAAAGATGGTGACAGAAAGAGATGAGGAGGAGGAGGGAGGCGGGGAAGACATCAACAGCCAAACCAAAAGCCTTGATGGTGGTTGTCGCAGATGTCCTGTGGTGGCTGTGGACGGGGCGAGGAGGTGGGACGGAGTCGGGGAGGGTTTGTGGTTGTCATGACACTGTGCTCGTTTTTTTTTTTTTTTTTTTTTGGCTGTTGTTTTCCACAGCGACTGAGAACACTGTTGTCTGCCTGTGAGCTGTTCTCTGTATCAATCTCTGTTCTGGGTCTGTTTTGGGTTTTTTTATAACAACGACGTGTCCAACCCTTTTGTCTTGTTTTTGTTCTTTCTTGTCTTCCCTCTTCCTTCTCCTCCTCCTTCTCCTCCTCCTCCTGCCCTTCTGCCCTCCCCCCCTCCACTGTCCCTCCATCCCTCCCTTCCCCTCCCTCCCTACAGGATGTGCGTTTGTCACGTTTTCAACCAGAGCTATGGCACAGAATGCAATCAAAGCCATGCACCAGTCTCAGACTATGGAGGTACTGTACTCTTGCCCTTTCTTCAACTCTCTCTTTCTCTCTCTGCCTCTCTAGCTCCGTTTTATACATCCACTACACTCTGTAAATGTGCTGGTAATTGAATATGTCTCATGTTTGAATAAGCTCCTGAGTCACATTTCCATAAAAGTCCATAAAAGTCAAGACTTACCACTTACTACTGTAGGTAGGACCTAGTAATATTTCTGTAACACTTCCATCACCTCTTAAGTCTGAATTGAATGTCATCACATAAACATAAAGGCTACAGCATCACAAGGTTAGTATGCAGAGAGATATTAAAAGAGCATCTTATTTTACAGTGAATTTATCACAATTATTATAGTTTTCAGTTTTATCTCTTTTTTATCACTGAAAGTACGAAATACAGATTAAATCATAAACAAAAGTGCACTTATTTACCTTTCAGTCATGCCAACTTCTGCCAACAAAGTAGTTTGTCATGGAATATGTGAACAAATACAAATCAAACCACACATCTTGTCATTTTTTGCTATGCTTTGGCTCTGTTGGACTGTATAAAATAGACTCTATAATCTAATACAGATTCTATAATCTGTGGAATTCATGATGCAATTTATTTATTATTGATTTATTATTATTTATTTCAGCCAAGTCAGTTGTATTTATTTTGCCTGAAATGACAAATTTGTCTCAATGGGGTTCAAAGTCTGAACAATATACGAAACCATCTACTGTTAGAACCTTTATTTGGAAAAAGAAACACTGACACAAAGAATCTATTCACTACTCTGCTGTGTACAGAGTAGCAGGATTATAATTATTTATTATAGAAGTAGATTAATGCATAAAATATTATACAAACTATCTATAAAGTGTCTAGTGTCTAAATTATTCAGAAATGTGTCTCTGTTTGTCTCTGATTGTGTCAGTACTCTGTGTCCATACATGTCATGTGTTGCAGTGAGAAGAGAGTTTAGCCAATGAGTTGCAGGAGCCTGATAAGCTCACTATCAGATCAGTAATTTATGAAAATAAATGAACGTGACTAGATCCTCGGATATCAGATCGGGTTCAGATCTCAAATTTGGCAGCACCAGTTGGGTTCAGCAGGGTCAGGTCTTAAACATGTGATACAGATTTCCAAAGTTTTGGCAATGTGTCTAAACTGTGACAAACAAAAAAAAAAAAAAAAAGCAGCACCTTTGACACAACAGCCATAATGGGCAGGTGGTGTTACAGACCTCATCAGCTGCACAGCGACCCTGGCAACACCATAATGGGGACCCAGCAGTAGCTCCTTTGTGTTCCTCAGGTTTTGGGGCACCCTTGTCAACATTGTCAGGCCGGTGACAGGGCAGGATGACAGGACTGTGATTGGAAGAGAATTACATGGTGTGTGTACTTGTGTGAGTCAGAGAAAGCGACAAAAAGTGGTAATAACAGGCTGTGTTAAAGAAAAAAAAAACGAGTGGCGTTCGCCCCCATAGCCCCCTCATTAGAGCTGATCATGATAATCATGGCTGCTATTGATGTGCTCTGACCCTGACGTGGGGGAAAATGGATGCTCAATCCCTCCCTCTGTCTGCGTGTGTGTGAGTAGGGATTTTCTGTTTATGTTGTCACTGTGAATATCAGTGAAGTGTCTGTGTTGATTTATATGGCCGAGCAGCAGCAGCAGCAGCATGTCTGTCTTTCTGAGAAGAAGTAGTGACACTCTCCTCCGACAGCGTTAGTATTAAGCTAGAATTATCCTCGCTCTGAGCAGTCGTCTGCCACAATGGGCCTGCCAGTGTCCCTCGCTTTTATCAGGCACACAGAAAAAAGCCTTAAACCATAACACAACGATATTGCAGTGGACAATGGCAAAATACCTTAATTTCCATTTGAAAACAAGCTGTCTAGCCCAAGGCGGGCCTAAATTGCCGCATCCGTTTGTTAATGTTCCTCAGTTTTGCAATTTAAAAGTAATTACTTCGGGTCCGAATGAGGGAATGAGGTCTGGTAAATAGAGTTTGGTTATTGTCTTGGCTCAATTGCACCCCACTGTCTTAGATAGAGCAAGATTATGTGTGTGTATATGCTTGTGTGTGTGTGCGTGTGTGTGTGTGTGTGTATTTTCCGGCACGTACACGCCACATGTCACAAGGAGAAAGGGAGGCAGCCCGGGCGCTGCATCCGTTGATGGCCCTGTCACTGTCATATCCATTCTCATTACGCTGTGACATTCAGGTACACACTGGCTCGCACGCGCGCGCGCACACACACACACACGTCACGCAAACACACATGCTCGCTGAATGTCAGGCCATAATGAAAGGTGATATGAGCGAGACAGGTAATTCACTGTCAAACCACTAAAGACACACAGGCTGGGTTGGTGTCATTGTGTTGTGTTTGTGTTGATTTGTACTTTACATTATTCACTCATAAAAACACACACTTATAAAAACTCATTTAGCTCTCGGCTCCCCCTGCACCGCATCCCATCAACACTTATTTCTGTTTCCGCCTCCTTTTCTTTTTTTTTTTTTCCACATAACACTGGAGGCCCACGTGCACATTATCCTGCCCTCGCTGCACGCACACACACACACACACACACACACACACAAACAAACCCCGGACCATAAATGCACAATCGTTCAAGCGCATTTAGACGAGAGCTTAAGTAGAGCATGAGAAAAAAAACAGAGTGCCTGTTTAAATAGCGAACAAACACATCTGTCAGCTTTAGTGAAGAGAGGACACAGATACAGAAAGACTGATAGTGGAAAGAAAATATTAGATTAGGTTAATCAGAAGCTGATGTTGTGTGAGAAACCATATAAAGGCTGGATGATCCCATATGTTTTTAAATGGGCTGCATTTATGAAGCGCTTTTCTAGTCCACATTCACACATACATTCACACGCTGAATGCAACCGCTGACCCTTCTGATTTGTGGACGACCCGCTCTACCTCCTGAGCCACGGCCACATAAACAGAGGGAGTCATAGTCCAGTATTAGATAACACCAAGCATAATGCAGTCTAATATAACAGCCCTGCATTAAATCCACATTTTTGCTAAAGCTGAGAGGTGTTGGTTCAACTTTATGGTCATTTTGGAGGCTGAAGATTGTTGAATTCTGTTACTTTATTACTGTCTTACAGTCTTACTGCCAATAAACTGCCAACTGAGTGTGTGTCTGCATAGATACTGCACATCGTCAGTGATATTTATTGTCATGGTAACTGGGCATGACATAATGTTAATATAACTGTTTTGATTGTTTTTGTTGCTAGTAAGGACTGCACTTTATATATGGATTATGAAATCAGTAATGGTATGATCAAATATTTATTTAAAAGCAATTAAAAAATAATGATGAAGGCCTATCATTGTAAGTAACAACAAATTTAAAAGATTAAAATGAGATCATTAAGCTGTAAATGGGCGTTCCTCTGTTGACTCAGTAGACTCAGCATGCGAGGCTTTTGTACGCAACGTGTTTCACGGATGACAGACTTTTAAAACACTGTACCAACAACTTGGACTTGGCGTGCAGACTCCTTCAGTTAACAGAGCCTTGTGTTTCCCTATTAGTAGTGGAATATCACATGCTATGACATTTAAAGGCTATGTGAGTGATAAATAAATGAGAGACGGTTCAGGGCACATAAACTCTCTTGAAATCTATGGGAGATTGATTTTCAAGGTAAACGGACCGGAGCTTATACGTTCAGTTTGCGTGTGTGCGTCTGAGCTTTTTGGGAAAGATGGGAAGTGATGTGTAATGTTCTCTTCACGCTTGTCTCGGAGAGTCGGCTTCAGGGAGCAAAGTCAGGGTTATTAACTGATTGAACTCGCGGTTAAGTCGATCACAACTCTGTAACTTCTGTCTCAGACAAAAAGTTTGGCTTTTTTTTTTGTGCGTGGACAGTGAAGCCTAAAGCAGGTGCTCAGGTGTTTTTTTTATAGCATGACGAATGTTCCATATAGTGCAATTACACAATTATAAATTTAGATACCATAATTATGCCAGGTGCTTATTTTTTCTGTCTGCAGTATCATTTTCAGACTGTAGGTTGTCAGTCAGGTCGTCAGCCTACACAGACCCTATCTGTCAGTCACAGGTGCAGGGGGATGTCAGGATATCATCAAACATGTCTCATCACACAATTTGTCAAATAATACAGTAGACATACAACATAGATGAAATATGTGTTTGCACTACAGGGAAGAAGGTTTTAAGAGGGACAATTTACCTGCTAACTGAAACCAAAATCAACATGTCATGTCAGTCTTTGATGATCCAAACTTGATCGTATGTGCTGTAAATAAATGTATAAAGGTGTGGCATTTTTGTGTCGGAGATTTGTCTGAAAATTTTGTACGAAACAGGCAAAAATAACATTTCAGAAAGGAGCGTTTCCCCTGTAGAAACGTCTCCTGGTGAGAAAGGTTCCTGTGAGACTCCAAGCGCTTTTTTTTCTTAAGATGTGAAAGTTGGGAGACTGTCTGCAGCTAAAAATCTCTCCTGAATTACTTTCAAAAATACATCAATGCTGCACCACCAACACTGAGTTAAAGACATGTTATTGCCACAATATAAAATGTTCGTGTTCAAACGTTTGACACAACATGAGGTGTAATTGCACCCAGCCCCATTACTCCTTGCAGTAAAGCTGATCCACTGACAAAAAAATGCAGAAGATTTGTAGTTGTCTTGTTGCATTTTTGAGGAGCGATCTCTATCAGTGCTGACCTCAGTGAGAAATACACAGTGTTTCCTGTGGCTGCTTCACAGTAAAATCCACCCTGTGTTTTGCCAGTTGAATGCTTTTAGTGTGAAGCAGCAGCAGCAGCAGGAAGTGTTCGGTTCGATTAGCAGCAACTTAATACAGCTCCGATGGCGGCATGAAAGTGAGCAGTAAATACTGAGGCTAATATATTTATAAGAAATAAATAAACTGTAACCGTGGGGCTCGTTTCACAAAAGCAATTTGCGAGCGCTGCTTACATGCCGATCGCAAAGGGTGCCAGTGTCGCTTTTCACAAATGATTGTCACTCGCAAATTGCTTGTAAATTTGTGTGTCCTACAGTCCTCACACATGATCGTGCATGCAAGTGTTTCTTTTGATTAGTTAAACCTGTTAAAAATTAACATGAGAGGACCCGCTCCCTATGTAGATATAACGGGCTCATTCTCAGGTAAACACACAGTGATTCTTATTTTCATGGGATTTTACACTAAATAAAACATACTTATGAATATTATATTCTATTTCTGCCAAGTCCATTCGGCTAGATGCCACTAAATTCTATGCACAGGACCTTTAATTACTATTGCTGAAAAAATGCAGACCATATATACTGTAAAAAATGGGGTTTTATTTCATTAAATGTCATTAAAAGTAAGATATGCAAAAAATCACAATGTAGAAATGCATGGTTTTCCCTGGACAGTGATGTTCTTTTGTTTCATCTCACTCATTGGCTCATTAGCACTACAGTCAGTCAGTGTTTGATATATGAAAGTTCAAGCTATTACTAATCTATGATGAATTATTAAAAATCCCCCTGAAGTAAAATCAATGGTGATTTGTTTCTTTGAGCGAGAGCAACAGATGGCAGAAGCTGCCACTTTCCTGCCACATGTTCTCATCATTTAAGGGCAAAGTTGACCAGCGGGCCAGTCGCATGAAAAACTCAGTTTGTTGCTTTAAAACGCAGCCAGTTTTCAGGGAGAACCACCAGCGGCAGGCGTAGAGGCCCCTGGCCCTCGGCCCCTCTCCCAGGGCAGGACTCTCATTCTGGGCTGCGTTTCCCCCCGCTCACTGGGTGTCAGCTGGAGTAATGAGATATTTAGCAGAGAGAGATAGGGAGCTCCTGTCTCAAGGGGAATCGACTGCAGTGGCGAGGCCCTAGACTGACACTCTCCCTCCGAATGCAATTCTCCCGTCGTCTCCTCTCTTTTATCTGTCTGCGGTCGGAATAAAGAGGGAAAATGACTGGTGGAGAGACGGAGTAAATATGGCCGAGCCGCCGTCAGACAGCAGACATGCTCATTCAGCTGACAAAGTCGATCCCTGGCCCACAGAGGAGTAGTCGTCTGGTCACACACACAGAAACACACACATACAGGTACACTGTAAAAACATGAACTTGTTTAAATTTTTAAAAAATAATGGCCAGGCTGTTCTCATTCCCTTTATTTACAGGCTTTTGGCATCGTCACCATATCTTAGCTAGGAAGCCAATATTCTAATTTCCATGATAATTAAGGCTACACAGAAATACCATTATTTGGCATGTTAGTTGTAGTATACTGTACATGTACTACATCTTTCATGAGAAAAAATGGTTTTACACAATATGAAATTATTTTCGTTTTTCCAGTATGTCAAAACATAGCAAATATACATTAGTAACCTACTATCAAAAAACATACCAATAGCATAAAGTGTAAAGCTTTAATTTTCATGGACTTTGACACTGAAAAATTCCCGTTAACATTAATATATTTTGAGTTGTAGCTATTTTGGCACATAATGCTTCAATCTGGCACTTGGGTTAACCATAGGCTGTAACAAATAATGGACGTAGCCACCATGACGAGAGGGTGGAGCTGACCCTAACGCTAGCAGCTAGCTTGGTTAGCACGGTGCATTTACAGTCGATGGTTAACTGTGATAGTGCTAAAGCTAATGCTAATTTTTCGCTAGCAGAAAACAGGCTTAAATCCATTAAAATAAATGTACTTGTATAAATGTACTGGAAAAAACTGACTCCTTAGAGGGTCTTTAAGTACAACCAAATGCTGAAGACTTTTTTAGGCTTCAGGCTTCTGACAGGTGAGGATTTGCCACTTTTCTTTGTTTTATATCTTGGGCTCACCCTGGGCTCTGGGAACTTTTAGCAGGCATTTTTCTTACTGCTTTTGACATTTTACAAGTGAAACTATTAATCAATCAAAAAAGTAATCAATAGATTAACTTATCATAAAAATAATAATAAGTTGCAACACTACTAAGATACGCTCATAAGACACATAACAAGTCTTCATCATGAAACTTGAAGACTGAATGCTAAAAGTTAAAGTTGATTTCAGTGAACTAATCGTGAGATTTTACAGTGTTTGTACTGATCTCTCACATCCAACACTTTCACACCTCATTCATGCACCTGTACAGACACATTTTCACACTTACATTCACCCGCAGTCACACACTCTTGACATACAGCACAGCTCTGACTCTGTGTCGCGCTAGCTGCAAAGTAGCCAAATCCCTTTTCCCTCCCCTGCCGAGCGCCGATCGTGCCTCAAACTAAATGTTTCAATCAAAAGGTTTTTATTCTCCTCTGGCAGATTGCCTTTCTTTCGAACGGATTTGCCCCTAGTTAAGCTTTGATTGCAGTGTGTGAGTTACGGTGTGGTGTGATAGATTATGAATTGTTTCTGCTTTGCTGTGTTTCAGCCGTTGTTGCAACTTTCATCAGCAGATTTCTGGGTTGTTTTTTTTTTTTCCTCTTTCATGTTGTAGTTGTTAGTCCTGGATGTCCAATATGTTACCCACCTTGACTCAGTTCATTCATGTCACACACACACACACACACACACACACACACACACTGCAGCTCTGTGGAATAGAAATTTAGTCAATTAGACACACCTCTTATGATCGTCCAAATCTCTAAATCTTCCTCTTGCCCTCTCAATCTCTCTCTTTTTGGTCATCCCAATCTCTCTCTTGTCTTTCTTTTCTGCGTTTCTCTCTTTTTCTCTCTTACACACACACACACACACACTAACACTAACACACACACACATCAAGTCTCTCTTCATATGAGATGATGAAATAGTTGGAGAACTCGGGAAATCTGTTTCTGGTGAAACCGTTCTGGACTCGGAGATAACTGAGCCCTTTTGGGGGAAAGAAGAAAGCCCACTGGCTTTAGAGTCAAGTTTCCTGTGTGACTCTGTGTGTGTGTGTGTGTCCCGTGTCACTGTGTGTGTGTGTTTCTGTCTAAGTGTGTATGTGAGAGGGAACTTTATAAGGCAGTTTTAATTGAGAATAGATTTTAGTCTTTGCTTTCTTTGCTGAAGAAAAAGTTAGTTAATACAAAAATGTGCCTTTGTGGATGTACTTTATTACACACATGAAGTTCTTTTTTATCCTTTTTATGTTTATGTGTGTTTTCTACCTGCTATCATCATAAACAGAAATTATTTTAAGTTTTAAGAGTGTGTGTTTGCGTGTAGATTCAGTGAGTAAGCAAAAACCAGATTCCTAACTCTCCTTTTCTCTTGTCCTCTTTTCTCTTTCCTTTTTCTTTACCTTTCTGTTGCCTCTCTTTATCTTCTACTCTCCTTTTGTTTTACTCTCTTCTTGTTCTTCTTCTTATTTTCGTCTCCATTTCTCCCTATTCTTTCCTTATTCATCTCTTCTCCTCTCCCCTCCTCTCCTCCTCTTCCTCCCCTGCAGGGCTGCTCGTCTCCCATCGTGGTGAAGTTCGCCGACACGCAGAAGGACAAGGAGCAGCGACGTCTGCAGCAGCAGCTGGCGCAGCAGATGCAGCAGCTCAACAGTGCGACCACCTGGGGGAGCCTGACGGGCCTGGGCGGCCTCACTCCGCAGTATCTGGCTGTAAGGAGAGCCGCCGCGTCGCCCACCTCCACCATCACCTCCTCCTCCACCCCTTACTACAGCCCCATGGCCAACGCCGCCGCAGTCAGTGCCCCCACCAAAAACATCCAACCTGAAAAAAAATCCCCAAATACTCTCATAGGCCTCTTGTCTCTTCCTCCATCCTTTCATTTTGTTCTGTAATTCCTCCTTTAGCACTGCTGTTGTTCCTCTCCCTCATCTTCCTCTCAGGATTGTGGCATTAAGAGAAAATGAGGTCTCTGAACTGGGGTGTGAGGTTGCCGGAAGATATTAGTTTATGTTCAATATCTCAAAAAATGCAAGAAAAAATGCAAGGATACAGTGTTGGAAGTCTAAAAATTTGCATGCAAAATAATACTGATAAAGCTGCCAATGCAAGGATGAATTAAGGAGATTAAATTTATTTATTTATTTTATTTAGTATTGAATTTTAGGACATGTCTATTCTACAGAAAGCCAGAGACAACAAATTGTAATCTACAGTAATTACAGAATCTCTCTGATCAGACAAATATCATAAAACTGGGGGAAAAAAGCCAAAACACAACTTTAAAAAAACGTATGTTTTTCAGCTTGTTATATCACAAAAAACTATCTTGACATCTTTACCCAAACACTGTCTCCTAGAAATTATGTTCATATTCTACTAATTTGCAGCAAATACAATTTGGTACTACAAAGAGAGTTTGATGGGCAGGTGCGTCAGATCATAATCTCTGACTGTGAGAGGACCAAGAAATCCTGCACGCTTTTTATAAATATTACACAATGTTATTTAGGTTTAATGAGGAAATTATGTTAATGAACGTGGTTGCAAAGACTCAAAATGTTACGTATCAGCAAAATGTTCTCTGACATATTTTAATTGCTTTTTTTCTACAATATGTAGCAACTAAACCATTATTAATGTTTTTCTGGTTATTTTTAGGCACTGGGTGATGATGGGTAATACTGTAGTTAAATGTTGAAAAAGTCAAAAATGACACAGGAAAAAAAATAGATGAGAAAGGATGTGTTTACTTCTTTAGTATTAAACCAAAACCACAGTCTCTCCCTAACCTTAAAGTGTTGCAGTAGTATTTGCAGTCCTGTTCTACCTCCATGACTTCTTTGCAGTGCGAGAACGTAGCTCACATTGTGGACTGAAAAAAAAAAACTGCCAATGCACATAATCCAGACGTCAATTACTTTTCCTCCAAGGGAGAACTATTATATAAACGTAATTTGTAGGAGACAGGGTTGCTTTACTCTCATTGGGCTTCCATATTATTCTGCATATTTGGAGACAATAATTATGAGTGAATACTTCCAATATATTCACTAATTGTGAAAACTTCCCAGGTCTTTCCGTGGTATTAAACAAAAAAGTTATTTGGTTTGGGACAGTATGGAGCCCCTGGGAGTTTACTGATCTCCAATTTGAAAAACCCTGCAGTAGAGGCTCGACTGCACAGCATCTGAGACGCTCATTAGTTCATTTGTTTGATTTCTTTCTTTTTTTTTTAAACTAGGTTCAGAAACCTCATTCTCTCTCCGTCTCTCCTGGAGGTTCCTCGCCACTCTCAGGACTCCTCCCTCTAAAAGTTTAGGCGCTAACCCCTTTGACTCATTGCTCTTCAGTGTCTAAATTAACAACTCCCCTTAAAATACACATCTTAAAAGTCTGGGATTCGAATCGCAATTTGTTTGATCGTAAGTGCAATTTGCACCTGTCTTTTCAATGAGGGAGAACAGAGCTCAGACAAACATCCCTCCTTTACTGGATATTGATTTATTTTTGGAGGGAAAAAATGGAGATAAAAAGTGTTTTGTGAATTGGGCTCCCATATTTTTCTGCTCTTTCAATCCTCTTTCTCACTGTTTTGAAAAGATTAAGCTCTATTCTGGGAGGGGGGGAAATCACAAACACAATAGAAACAAGATGTTAATTTGCTGTTAATTCAAGTCTTTGAAGGATGAGTTTTTGACAGCATCAGTATTCCACTTTTGTTTTGGAATCTAATTAGTCAGCTAGATTAGAGCTTTCATGCTCAACTTGTCTGGGAGAATTATGGTGGAATACAAACAGTGCTTGCTTAGAGGAGAGATCAAACTATATTAACAGCTCATTTACTCATCGAGCACTGATGCAAAGACCACATTGCTAAATCACTCATTACGAGTTTAGCTTCTCGGTGTAGCATTTTATAGACATGTATTAAGCTTTCGTTATCCACCCAGCTCACATTGTTTCTCCCTCTCCTTCTTTTTTTTTTCGTCTCTCCTCTCTCTTTCTTTCTTCCTTTCTTTCTTTCTTGCCATCAGTTGCTTCAGCAGGCAACCTCCTCCAGTAACCTAGGAGCCTTCAGCGGGATCCAGCAGATGGCCGGTGAGTCAAAATCAGTCGATAAACCCCTCTGAAACTACGATCTACCACAGCAATGGACTCTTTGTTGCGCCTCTCTGTTATTTTTTTTTCACAGACTTCTAAAAGAGGACCAAAGAGCATAACAGATGAACTCGCATGGTGGAGTAAAGAGAGATCTTTGCCCTGAAGATTTATTAACTGTTGCTAAGATTTGTCTTGATCTTTTAATGAGGCCAGACAAGAGTTGTGCCCTGGGCGTGTAACAGTAGCACCAAGGCTTTGTCAGGGATGGATGAATCACAGGAAGGAGGGAAGAAAAAGAAAAGGGAGTGGAGAAAATGGTTAAAAGTCGGCTCCTTTGGTGAATATCTTGCACTGCAGGCTGGCGCCATCTACTGCTCTCCTACTGTGGAGGGTCTGTCATCTGTCATCTGTACCTCCTTTTTTTCCTTTCAAGAGTATCTGCAAGTCAAAGGAAATTTGAAGCCTTTTTATGATGAATTTAATGCCACAAGAATTGAGTGTAAAGCCAATTTAAAGAGGAAAAGAAAGATAGGAAGCTGATAAAATAAACCTACTTCTGAATGAATGAAAAAGGACACAAGGAAATAAGAAATACAGTCCAATTCTCCTAAGTGAAGCTGATGCAATAAAAAATGTATATAGTATTAACCTAGTTCTGTATTAATCTCAGCCTTGAGCACGCCAAGAAGCCTCCTATTAAATGTTGAACAAGATAAAATCTCTGTATTTAAGAAATATAATTTTGAAGGCTTTAAATTTAGGTTAAGACTTCCAGAGACACGTGGATACTCGCTCTCGTCATCCCTGACTTTTCTCTTTCCGTTTAACTCTTCCTCGCCACCTCCTCTCCTCTCTTTTCTATTTATTTTAAGCTTCTTTTTGCAGATACTCTTGCACCTCCCACCCTCTCCAAACACACATTTTCTTCATCTCACCTTTACGTCTCCCTCCAGCCTTCGCACTCCGTTCTACCTTCCCGTCTCTCTTCTTCTTATTCTATCCCTCAGCGAGTTAAGGTGTCAGCTCTCAATTGTACGCTGTTTAGTCTGTTGACACAGAGAAAACAGAATAAAGAAACTGCCAGGAAACAGATCTGGAGTGTGATGGGAGTTTTTAGCCTCTTCTTGTACTCACCAGTTCTGTGTCGTGTTCCCTGGAGTTACAATGCCCTGCAATTTCCCTACTGCTGATTTTAAATTTTTGCCCACTCTGCTGTACAGCGAAAACACACACACACACACATTCACACCGAAAAATAGGCTCTGGGATTTGGAAGCAGGGGTGAGTAACGGTGTCTGAATCTGGAGATATGTTGGTTCTCCATCTGCGCGCGCGAGCGTGAGCGAGAGCGAGTGAGCATTAGTGATTGGCAGGAGATGTGAGACAGCTGAATGACATCTGGTCCCAGTCTTTAACACGAGGAGCTGCAGAGCTGAGAGGCTTCAATTACACCAATGAGCATTCAATTAAACGCAGCTAACGCCAGCCTGGTGCAGCCCAGCTCTGCCATACAGACTGCACAGAGCGCAAATACACACTCATGCATCCTTGCACACATATGTACTCACAGTAGCTCACACACTCACGTACCATCTGCACAGCCCGGATACTCTGACTCTGATGTGGGAAGTAGATTGTATTTGTCTCTCACTGTCTTTCTTTCTTTGCCTTCTTTCTCTCCGTACGGCGTCATCACTACTTTATTCCCTTCTAACCCAGTTATTTTTATCTCCTGCCTGCTCCCTTTCTCCGTATAACTGTCTTGAAAATGTATGTTCAATGAGGGAGATAGCCTTTGACAAATGCAAGTAAGAATTGGTGTAGAGCTGCTTTGAGAAAAGGGAAAAAAGAGGTTGCATGGAGAGAGAGAGAGAGAGATGCTGTAGAGTCGTCTTTGTCATCAGCCGAGGAAAAGGAATGGAAAGAGGAAGAAAAAGGCAGAGAAGAAAAACAGGATTGTAGGAAGGGAGGAAAGAAAAGGGGGAACACAGAAAAGGTAGGAAAGGAAATGGACAAAGAGGAGAAAAATGGCTAAATTGGAAGGGAAGAAAGGCAGAAAAGCAAAAAGAAGAAGAAAGGTATTGAAATGAAAGAAACGGGTAAAAGAGAAGGATATAGGAGGAAGAAAGGTGTGAAAAATGGGAATAAAAAGGGGTGAAGGAAAGGAAATGGAAAAAGAGGAGAGAAAATAATAATAAGGCAGGTGAGAAATGGAATCAGAAGGGAGGAAAGAGGGAAAGAAAAGATGGAAAAGAGAAGAAGAAGAAAAAAGGAAATGGAGGGCAAAGGGGGAAAAGGAGGGATAAGGCAGGAAAGAAATGGGGAATTGGAGGGAAGAAGACAAAGAAGGGACATGAAAAGGAAAGGAAACAGTAAACGAGAAGGAAAGGAGGAAAGAAAGATAAAATTGTAGAAAAGAAAAGGAGACAAGAAGAGGAAAAAGGCAGGAAAGGAAAGCAGGGCAAGAGAATAGAGACAGCAGAAAGGGCTGGGCAGGGAATGAAAGGAAAGGAAACAGAAGTGAATAAAGGTAGGAAGAAATTGGGGAATTAGATGCAAAAAAGGAGTGGGGAAGGGAGAGGGAGAGGAAAGGAAACAAAAGGAGCAAAAGCAAAATGAAATTCAAAAGGAAAGAAAACAGGAAAAGCGCAGAGAAACGACAGAAAGCAACATAAGAATAGGAAGTGCAGAAAAGAGCAGATAAAGAAAGAGCTAAATGTAAGAAAAGGAAAGGAAAAGAGGAAAACACAGTCACGGAAAGTAAAGGAAGTGACTACAGCACAATGCAACTTTAATGCTCTACAATGACTATTTGTTTACATTGTGTACACATACTGAAGTAGTATTATCCCTAAAATGCGTATATGGATGTATCTGAGCCTCGGTGGTCAAACCCGTTCTTTCAGCCACCTTCCAAATCCACCGAGTGGGGGGAAAGGCCACTCTGACGAGGCAGCAAAATAAAAATCTCCTTTATATTATAATAAAGAGCCATGAAGGACAGCTCTCATAAACAGCCTTTTTCTCTGTGCAACCGAGGATGAGTCCGCATAAACCAGCAGCACTGAAACTGCCTCTCGTCTTGCTTGTGTGGTGTATTGTGTGTCTCATAAAAAAAAAACAACAGCACACAAACACTGTCTGAATTAGTGTGAGATTTGAGCATGTGTTCACAGAATGTGATGGAAAGAATGACGGCTGTTTTATTCCCACCTTGCGTAGAAATAGAAATCCATTTTAGCTTTTGATGTATCACAGAAAATTGGAGAGTATCGCTTTGAAAACAAGATTGGTTTTGGCTTCGGTGCGGTCGTAAGTAAGCACAGATGAGTTAAAAAGTCACAAATGTACATTTTCTCCCCCCCGCCCCACCCACCCTCCCACTCTCACACACTTCCTGCTGCAGCAGATTGTCACAACAACCTAGAAACAGAACATTTAGAAACTGGCAGTTGGCTTTTTTTTTTTTTTTTTTTTACATTTAATTAACCAATCAGAACTGTGAATCCCAGTGATGAATCCAGCCATCTGTTGTCATTGGCTGTGTTCAGTTTGCTTGTCTGGGTGAAGGATATCTTTGGTTTGGATGTTACAACCTCCGATCATTCACCACGGTGTCAAACAAGATGGATCTTCTTCATGGTGTCTTGTTTGTGTGTGTGTCTATTTTTCTCTGTGTGTGCGTGTGTGTGTGTGCGTGTGCGTACGTGTGTGTGTGAGTGCGTGTGTATTCCCATGGTACTGTATATACATCCAGACTGTATATACGACACATACACCTCACATTGACAGTGTCCACCCTTTAACTTGTACTCTAACAAGCTCATGAGTCAGAGGAGGCTTCTTCTGCGGTAAGACCAACTTCTGCTCTGATGACTGATTCTGTTTTCACGAGGTTTTATACTGACGCCTCATAATACAAACACACTGGCATTAACACACACACGCACACACGTTTCGTGAAGTGAGGTGAAAGGTTGGGTTGTACTCACAGAAGGCGTTTTACAGCCTTTGCTTCGCCATCATTTAAGCGTTGGCATGTAGTCATTAATTACACTTAAGTACAGGCCCGTATGCTAATGCCAGCAAGCAAACAATGAAGAGAGCTGGATGGGATAAACTTTAATATTTAGTCTAAAGCTTAAAAATCTCAATCATATGCCATTGTTAGTAGAGCCACAGCAGATATATCTGCACTGATGTTTTTCTGTTGTTGCTGTATTCTTGTATTTAGTATCAGATTTTAACATTTTAACACCAAATTGTTACACAAATTTTAAGAAAAAATGTAAAAATTTTTAATATTTTTTATTAGTGTTTACTCATCTCGTCATCTTGTATTTACTGTCTTTTTTTTTTGATAGAAGTCGATTGTTAAAACTGTAAAATGACCTGTACAGTATATATATCTTTGTCACAGCCTCTCAATAACAACATTTGAGGGATTTAAAAGCTAAAAATGTTTTTGTAAACAAGGAATATCATCTGATACATTTTTATTATATTTTTTTCTCAAATATCCATATTAATGACAGCCTCAGGATTCCATATCTTAAAAAATAGTATACATTTTTACCACATAAACACTTAAAATTGTTTAAAAAGAAAAAAAGTCTATATCTTACAGGCTCTAATCATGGTCCAATACAGTAGATATGAAGATTTTTGAGCATTTAGATGTTTGTTCATAGAGCCACGAGTTAGCTGAGCAATGATGGAGCTGTGATTTACAATGATATAAATGGCCCAAAAAAAACATGAAACAAACAAAAAAAACTGTTAAAAAAGAAAAAAAAAACAGCCGTCTCCTCTGAGCTTTACTCAAGTGCTGCTGAGGCAGAAAAATATAAGTTTAACTAAATCACTGAGATTTCTTCTGCCTCCAGAGCAGCTCTGCCTCAGAGAATTGCACCAAACCTAAACACTACAACAGCTGCTTTTACTGATTTACACACATTTGGGACTTATTAGCAAAATCAGCTTCTGTAGTGTTTGTCTTCACACATTACAGACTCTTCACAGAAAGATTTTCTGAAGTTATCTTAAGATAGAGAAGGAGACATTTCCAGGCACATAAGTACAGTATTTCCACGCACTCCACTGTTACTCTTGCTCACCATCGGACACCAGACAGCACACTCGTGGTCAGTACTGTCATCTGGTACACTGTCCCGGTCCGGCCAGGCGACCCAGCCACGCCTCAGCCTCGCTCCCCAGGTTTGACACCACCCTCTCTGGCTCCTCTCTCCAGGTATGAGTGCTCTGCAGTTGCAGAACCTGGCCACTTTAGCGGCGGCAGCGGCGGCGGCCCAAAACTCAGCCAGCCCCTCCACCGCAAACCCCCTGTCCTCCAACGCCGCCTCCCTGGGAGCGTTGGCCAGCCCAGGTAACGCCGCAGCCACTCAGGTTGGGGGGTCCGACGCCGGGGGGGGGGGGGCCAACGCCTGCCTACGTCCTCCGCTCTCCATCGTTACCATTACCAGTGTTGTCGCCCATGATCCCGGCACATCACCGCCATCACTGAAACCACCATCGTTGCAGAAACATGACCATCGTCATCTTCATTGTTCAGACCTTCGTCAGTGTTGTTGACCTTCTCTCTGGCACATTCCCATGGTGTGTGTATCCACCGTCTCCGCTTCTCAGTCCTTCATCTTACTAGAGAAACCATGCTGTGTTGTTGATGCGCCGCCTCCCTGCGTCCTCCTGTCTTTGAACACCTCACTTCCTCACCATGTGGCCCAACAACCATGCCATCCCGTGATACACGCACTGTATATGTGTGCGCGTGTGCATGTACTGTATGTGTGTTTTGTGCTTTTTCCGTCAGATTCAGACCTGTGTGTTTTTGTGTTTTTATTTTGTGTGATTTCTGTGTTTGCGCCTCACTTCACCAGCTCTACAGACCCATGTAGGAACTTAAGGACAGTAGATTTGTTGTTTCCCGGTGGACGGGTTTGTTTGCACCTCTGTGTGTGTGTTAGTGTTGTGTCACTGTTCCTGGCTGGGGGGGTTTTAAAACTACTGGGTTGATGTCTGAACTCGGCTCAGGTTAAATACTGCCACCTTCAGACTCTCTCCTCCCTTTTCTTTCCCCAAACCGCTCCATTCCCCCCCCCCCCCCCCCCTCCTCCTCCTCCCCTCTCCTTGTGTTCCTTCTCGTTGCCCTCGTCTTTTGCTGCTGCCCTCCTTTTGACAAGCTCCCTGTTTCTGCTCCATCATTCTCCCCTTTCATGTCGGCTCGGCCTCGCTCCAGCAGCCGTGGTTTTGCTCTCTCTTTTGGAGCACGCTCCCAACAGAGCATGAATATGAAAAGCTAAACCCTCCCCCTCCCCACACCCACCCACAACCCCCTTCTTCTTCCTTCCTCCACGTTAACGCTTGCGCCGCTTCCATCCCACTTCCTGCTTCCACCGAGCCGGTTTCGCAACTCGCGTGAATGCCCGTTCTTGTCTCGTCTCTCTTCCTTTCCCTGCTCATTCTCTCCATACTTTTTCACCTTCTCTCTTTTATTCCAGCCTCTCTCTCTCCCTCTCTCTCTCTCTCTCTCTCTCTTACTCTGAATGTCAGTCCAACCTTGAATAGTACACACTCAGGTTGAGCTACTCAGTGTGAATGAGTGGCGCTATACTGCATGAAACTGACAACGTCACACCAGTTTGATAAATATAGACAGTTCTGCATGGAGACAGGCCAGCGTTTTTTTTTTGTTTTGCACCATGTGCTGACATAATGCTCCCTTTATCACACCATTTCTTAATATATTCAGCGGCAATCCTGCTTTGTTGGCATCGCTTTGATGAGATCAAGGGTAAATGAATAGATTCAATCCTCTTTTTTTTTTCTTTCTCTCTCTAAAAACAGAACAAGGATGCAAGCTTTGCGCACCATATTTCCCGCCATCTCACCCACCACTGACATAGCAGCTCATGTATGGCACACATTTCACATTGGTGTGTGTTCAGGTGTATGTGTGTGAGTTTGTGTCCGCTGTGTTTGAATTCACTCGTCGTCAGTTCTGTGTTTTGTGTCTTTTGGTGTCAGTGACAACACGATTAACTGATTTGATACCAACTGTGCTCGAGGAAAAGTAGTTTAAATATAAATAAGGTGGAATTCAGAAAGTTTCATAATTATAAGCATTTTCCGAAAGGTTACTTGCACGTATAAAAAGTCTTTGATTGTGCTCTTGCCTCTTTGTACATACAGTATGTCTGCTTTTTTTTTAATAGTCCTTGTGTTTTTAATGCTATTATAGCATCACCTTGAATGCAGAAAATCCTCCAGTTTACCTTCTTTTGTGAATATCTCCTCTTTTGGTACCATAGATGTATTTTCATCAGGTATTTTGTACATGAAGTTTTTATACTATATTTAGGGTCAAGGTGTGGTTTTAGATTAATTAAAGGTGCTACTTGCAATATTTTTCAACATCAGCAGTCCATCAAATCAACTGAGACACGCTGCTACAGACCCATGAAAGAATGAGACCACTGTGGAGATAATCTGTTGCTTCAAGATCACATTTCCCTTGAACCCCTTTGCTTCTTGTCAGGAACACGCTTTCAGTTTTTCTCCATTCACACTGGCTCTACTTAAATGATGATATATTGTGAAGCGCTTTCTCCATTGGCCTCCCAGCATTCATCTTTACCAGACGCTGAAAAAGCTTGAACACTAAGCTTTGCACTGGAAGTACAGTGCCGTCTTCCTGCAAATCTCTTAACAAATCTGACAAGACAAATCTTGCAAAATGTTTAGAGAGTACATGACCTCTGCCGAAGCTAATTAGATCTCTAATTAGTTATTTTGAGCCTAGAAAATGGAGGTTTATAATCTGATGTGCACCAAAATACAGTCAGATGTGGTGAAAATGTGTGCACAGAGTTGGTATGTGTATTTTTAACCTTGGCTGCAGTACTATGGCTATGCTTCCAAGAATTTGGAAACTAATTAAACTACCAATTTTACCAAATTTAGTCAGGATTTAAATTGTTGAATTTGGAAGAGAAGTGCTGAAAAAAGTAGTTTTGCCAAAAATCAGTTTAGGCAGAAATAGCCATGGCCTGTACTGATAGATTCATCATCAACTAAATGAAGTACCTTAAAAGTGTCTACAGCAAATCTTAAACTAATCAAATTTCAACTTTCATGGAAGTCTGTAGAGTAGGACATGAGATATACTGCTAACTAATGCAAACCCAAACATACAGGACTGAAAATAAAACCTCTGTAGAGGAAAGCAGCCCATCTTCCCAGCAGCTGTTTTTAATTGTTTACAGTTGTGACAATTTACTGATGTTAAAATTGTACATGTTGCACCTTCTGTACAAGCTTTATTAAGGTCAAGATGTTTTGAGTTTTAATATGTGTTCAATAAGGAAACCTTCACCTTGTTACCTCTCGAGGAACCTTGTTGCGGTTTGTTAAATGCTTGTATAACACTTGTGCTTCTTTGTCTCCTACTCTCCCTCTTCACCTCCGTCCTTATCCTTCCTGTCTCTTTTCACTCTCCTCCTCTTCCTCCTCTCCTCTCTCTCTCTCCCTCCTTCCCCTCCCTCCCTCTTCTCTTTCCCCAGCAGCGGGCACCACAGCCAGCTCCAACGCCGGTGCCATGAACTCTCTGACCTCTTTGGGCACCCTGCAGGGCCTGGCAGGTGCAACTGTGGGCCTGAACAACATTAATGCACTAGCAGGTAGCGTCAACAGTGAGTATTCACCCTGCCATCAGCCACACCACCTCCACCTCCACCTCCACCTCCGATCACGCACACTTCACTACCACAACCTTTGAGTCGATGCAGAGAGACGAAGTGTTGCAGCACAGCTACCCGACCAGGCAATCAATAATTTATACCTTAAATACATAAATTTGATATAACTGGACAATCATCTGTTCATTTTTGGAGATTTAAATCAATCATTAAGACAAATACACAACAGACACAAAACTACAAACCAAACTGAACTGAGTTTGGATCCTTCTGTCGTCTCTCTGTGTCCCAGTTTCACTTGACAATAAATTGTTCTCAGTCTCTCTATGACGGCTATTTCATCCACTCATCTGGGCTTGGATTTATTCATCCATTTATCCATCCATTCCTCCATCTCTCCATCCGCTTCCTGGTTGTGTCCTGGGTTATGCTTGCTGTGCGAGTGCTGGTGTGTCGTCCTGGCAGAGTTGGCGTGCTGCTGTCACCTCACACGACTGTCTCTGTGTGGGATCATGGTTTAGTGTTTGTGTCCCATCGTGTTGGTTTTGTTGTGTTTTCTGTCAGCTTTACAAGCTCAAACGGTATTATTCAAACATTTTACATTTTTGTGGCAAAGCTTTTGTGAGGATGTTCAGTGTTGCGGTGTAAATGTGATCATTTTGATGTCTCACAAAATACAAAAATTGATCTTTTTTTCCTGTCAAAAAATACTATATTTCGCTAAAATGTAACCATAATATGTCAAAAGTATAGTTTTTGAGAATTTACAACAGTTGAAAACATTTGCCTAAAACTGACAATAGGTGATTACTTTCATGTTGCACAATACAAAATGTGTCTGTCTTTGTGCCAAAAAATGCAAAGTTTGGCAGTTTTTCTTCCCCCAAAATAACAAATAAAATAATTTTCATTCATTTGACAAATTTCCTCCATTAAAAATGTTTTTCATGTCCAAAAAAAATGCAGAATTTGGCCATTTGCATGCCAGAAAATACACAAGCAACATCTTTTCCTGCCAAAAAATACAATAGGTGGACATCTCTATGTCAAAAAAAAACAAAATTTGAACATTTTACACAACATCAAAAGCCTATTTTGGCAAACTATTGTTATTTTTATTAAAACGCATTAGAAGGACAGCTGGTTCTGTATCAAGTGAATTCATTTTTTAAAGTCTTAGTAAGCTGCATGTTGTCAGGATCAGATCAGAAGCAGATCCACATGTGAATTGTATTGAGTACACGGCGTGTGTGGTCTACCAGTAACTGCCGAGCTGTGCGGTGTGTGTCCTGCCTTTGACCTCTGGGGAGACGGGGCTGGGATCTTAATCAGCGCTGTTATGACAGCCGAGATCCTGTACTACCGGCCTCTTCCACCACATTATTCTCCTCTGACCTTTAACGCTCCTCAGCTGGAGTAGCTGTATCCACTGTGTAAATCATATATGCGTCTACTCGAGCGCACACAGGTACAGACACACAGGACATGCACGCGTACACACATCTTTTCAAACGGACCGGGTCATTTTGCATCCCATTTTGTCCCAGCTAACCCCTCTCTCCTCAACGCGCCCCCACTGCATCCCTTCACACCCCCCCCCTCCACCACCAACCACCCTCATTTAAACACATCTAGGCCTTAATTGAATTGCAAAGGTCACCAGTGCAATTATTCCTGAATAAATGAGTGACCTATAATCCAGAGCTCTGCGGTGATAATTTATTTCACTGTGTCTGACGGTGAGGCGACAGGACGCCGAGCCAATGTCAGACCCCCTCAGACAAGTTGCCCTCCGCCGTGATATTAAGCCATTACAAGCAGCTAATGAGTGTTACTGCTGCGTTCCCTCACTTTCAAACCCGACCCCCCCCCCCACCACCAACCCCCACCCTCCACGCGCCTGTCTTCACCCCCAAAGTGAGACGTCACATGTTGGAAAAGCACAGATAATAAGACCTCTCTGCTGATATTTGATGTAGCCTCTCTGAGTATTTGGAGAAATAATTCTACACATTTAGAGGAGCTGGAATGATTCTGTGATACAAAAAAAATGGAAGATCACAAAGATAGACCTTTATGGGATTTCACATATCAATACAGAGAGAAATGATCTAGAACTTAATTTTCTATCTAACCAGCTGCTTTCATGTTTGAGTTCATTGGTCAGTAAATATCAATTTGTCTGTGAAATAAAAAACAAGGCAACTTTGTTTGTAAAGCACATTTCATACACAAGGCAATTGAAAGCGCTTTACAGAAGGCTTAACACTAAAAAAAGCATAATTAATGACATGAAAAATTAGTGAAATGGCATTCTAAAAGAAAAACAAAGTCAAGAGAACTTGACACAGAATAACTAGAGATATCTTTTAGTTCATTTTAAATTGTTTTCTTGCACAGCAAAAACTCCAACTCGGCTATTTTAATGACTAAATGGACATGTGCTCCTTTGGGTTTCCCAGAATTCCTACCAAGGCCCCCGCTAGTGGGTTTCAAAGTGTGTTTTCACGTGATCATTCTGGTGTGTTTCATTGTAGACACTGCTGTCGCTGTCTCAGAGTGTCTTAGTGCGTTTTTGCGTGCGTGCATGCATCGCTGCATGCTTTGTATTTGCCGCACACCTGTGTGCAGCTCTGGCTGTCATCAGCTACACTCATACTGTACTTTATTGTGTTTATACTAATACTTTGTGAGTCCTGTGCTCTGATGTTAGCTGTTGTATTTTGTGCGTAGACAGTGTGTTTATGTGTCTTTATGTGATGATTAACTAAAGTCTGTCCATGTAAATGTGTGTGTGTGTGTGTGTGTGTGTGTGTGCGTGACGTCTGGTAACAGTTGTAGATGTTTTTTTGTGTTTGTGTGTGTATGTGTGGTTAAAAACACAACCTTCAGTGGGAGCGCTAATGAGTAAGTGCACTCTTCTTTCTTTATTGTTGGGTTTTATGTAAAGTTGCTCAAATGCTCTCAGGTATGGCGGCTCTAAACGGAGGCCTGGGCGGCGCAGGGCTTACCAACGGGACGGCAGGCACCATGGACGCGCTGACGCAGGCTTACTCAGGGATCCAGCAGTATGCCGCCGCAGCGCTGCCCACCCTCTACAGCCAGTCCCTGCTGCAGCAGCAGGGGGCCGCCGGCAGCCAGAAAGAGGGTCAGTAGCTTGGGGCTGCCTGTCTGCACATCTCTGCTGCTCAATGGGAGATAGATTTCAGAGTGTTTACAAGTCTTTTGCTGAACGTTATGCAATATTTCCTCCAGAATTTACTCTGTGGAGCAGCACATAAAACTCTCCTCTGAAACCTTGGATAACTATGATCATAATAAAACTGTTCATGCCTAATTGTGTAATATCTAAAGCTGTTGTATGAATCCAAAAGGCACCCCGTAGTAATTATCTGTACAAAAAACAAATCAGATTCTCACCTGTTTAAGTCTCTATGCAGCCAAAAGTTGTGTTTCCTGCTGCTAAAGGACATTTTATTGAAAACTGGTACCAGTAATAAAAACTGATAAGAAAAGAAATTCAAATGAGCTGCTTATCAAGTAAAAAATAAATTATTGTTGGACACACAGAGTGCTTTTGTTGAAAATTGGGTATTCTTCTATCTAAATTTTCATCAATTGTTTTTTTAATATTCCAAATAAGCATAAATTCACAATTAAGTCCCACACAGCACATCCTTTATTGATTTTTATGACAAATCAGCCCATCCTCAGTTTTTTAATATGCAGCATAGATGTAAAAGCAACAAGTCTTATTTTAGGGAGCTTTGCATTGCTTTTGTGGGATAAATTGTGCATATTTATCACATATAGTAAATATTTTATAGTAAATATGAAGATATTTGTGTTTAACCAGACCTCTCTGGGCATATTGTCAATATTTTTGTTTATGATTGTTGATCATTTGATTTTACTATATCATAGAGGAGCTGTAAACCTGATAAATTTCTGCCTGCTGGTGCTGCTGCAAAGTGCCACCTTTATACCGAACCTCATAATGGAAGTTAAATTTCCCCCAAAAGCTTTAGCCGACAGTGCTGAATACAAACTAGATGATGAAATGTCTCGCAAAACAAATACAGCCACGTACTGTTTGTTTCTGCGCTTCTCATCTGTGCCTCCAACAAAAATAAATTTGTAAAGATTCTTTCTTTCTTCTCACAGTCCGCGCCGTAGTTCAAAACCCTCCAGGCAGACAAAGATGTGACAATGATTCAGCTTCGTTTAGCAGTGGAGAGTGTATTTAATGATTCTGAGGGATCTGACCTATTACAGTTATTAGGATGTGTGATGGAAGGGGGGGACCTATGACCCCTCTTAAGGGAGACAACATGCAGCTGAAAGAATGAATAAATCAAAAGCAAGAGAACAAGGAACTTCTTTTGTTAGTAGAGGGCCAAAATATAATGATTAAATGAAAACCAAAAGCTTTCATGCTTGTTTAATGTTCAATACAATTGCAGAATGTTGTTTAAAAGCAATAATAAATTCAAGGTCATGCGATATTGTGCTAAGCAGTGTGCTTCGGCTCCGTTCCTATGACGACAGCACAGCATTGCCTGTCGCCACAATGCAGCTTTCCCTCTCCTGCAGTCTATCTGCGCCGAAAACCGCCCTGACCTTATACCAGCTCTGCATTTCGTCCCGCCAGGTCCCGAAGGTGCCAACCTCTTCATCTACCACCTGCCCCAGGAGTTCGGAGACCAGGACATACTGCAGATGTTCATGCCTTTCGGAAACGTGGTCTCTGCCAAAGTCTTCATCGACAAACAGACAAACCTTAGCAAGTGCTTCGGTACGGCAGCAGCACAGGTGTCAGTGTGTGCTTCCAAAAAGGGAAACGCACACAAAATACCTGCAGTTATCTGTCCCTTTTCTACACGTGTGTCCCAGTTCAGTGGCTGGATTCTTGGATGCAGGATGCAGCCCATGAAGTTGGGTCCTAAGCTGAAACTGAGCCTCCTCCTCAGTGCAGCCAAAAATAACGGTGCATTCAGGCACTCCTCATCACCTGTTTAGTACAAAATGTTTACCACTGTAGGGGTTGTCCTCAAACAGCCCCTAAAGTGTAAATACCAAAAACATCCAGGCTGTTAACGAGAAAAGTGGATTCACTGTATTATTTATGTCCTGCTGGCTTTTTCATTTATACAAAAATCTGTAAGACTTTATATTACAGGTCTCATAGTTCTGAGGGAGATTCCTTTAAGGTAAGAGAGGAAACTTTGTGTATCCCACCCAAGGAAACTGAAGTGCAACATGTATGTAATTTACTATTTATTGTAGGGAAAAATGTAGATGTTCAGCTGAATCCTTCCAATTGATTGCCAGCCTTAGCAGGTTAGCTGAACGTGCAAAAATGTAAAATTTGTCTACAGGCAAGAATACAATTCAATAATTAAATTTAGTTCCCAATAATAAATGAATATTTCCTTATTTTTAAGTAGATCTGTATGTTTTTCCAGTCATTTTTGCAATTTTTTCAAGGAAATTGTTAAATTCATCATAACTAACTTCTTGTAATTGGTACTAAATTTCATAGCTCTTAACAGGAAGCTGTTAGGACCTAGACAGTAAAGAGTGACCTAAAATGAATGTTATATACAATATTTACTTGTCACTAATGACCACCTGAAACCAAATACCTGATAAATACAGAGTCATGTTGTACTTACAGACTTAACGAGTCGATGAGGATCACCTGAACGCTCCTGACAAAAAAAACCTCATGAGATATCGAAGGCTGCAAAGGAAACACTGGTTGTGGGAAAGAGGTTGCATTTCACTGCCACATTTATAGGAGCCATTGAAGTGGGACAAGCTTTTTTGGCCTGTTATTACATAGTTGATCTAAAAATATAAAAATATGCACTTAAAGAGATCCACCCTGAACTGGGACGACAAGTAATTCCTTTCCACCTGTTATTAACAAGCTTCTTGATTGACCTGTAAAGAAGAGAACAGAAAGCTTCAAATTTAGAGAAAAATGCATTCAAGTGTTTGCATTTGCATCACTTTTGCTCATGCTGACAACAAAACCTGAACCTAATTAATCTCCAATCCAGATGTAGTAACTAAGGAAACAGAAATAAATCAAGCATGGACACAGCACACAAACAGGCAGCTGTGCTGCTTGTCAGAAAATGGATTGAGGATGAATGTGAGACAAGCGAGAAAAGGAGTTTACTGACAGTTTTAGAGGTTGCAAGTATTCAGAGAGGAGCTGAAGTGCGCACAAAGATGACTTTGTGCGAGGCAGAGGAAAAATAAAACACAATATAAGCTCACTCTCTGCTCCTAAACCTTTATTCTGGCAATAGCCTTTGTCAAGTTGAGCAGAAAATGAGATTTTATTGTAAATTTTACTGCCCTTATTTTGCAGACTCATGCTTTACATTGGAAGTGTCACTTTTAATGCCTCCCATTTGTTTCACTATTATGTATATTCCATTATACTTTGCTTTATTCCTTCATTATTTTGTTTATGCAACAACCCGGTTTCCCCGCGGGAGTCATTAAAGTTTAATCTTTTCTTAATGTGTACCAGGGGTGTATTTCAATGTAGATGTAAATGTAATACAGATAAATCAGATCTCAAGACACATAAACATGGCATGGATGCCTCGTGTAGCATTTTAACATCAGTTTATTATTACAGCCTTATTTTTAAGACAGTATAATTGCTGTAAATAGACAAGACCATCATGTAAATGATGCAGCAATCTGCTGCACTGCTTTATGGCACAGAACAAAGAGAAAACACTTGATTGTAGAACTAAAGGAATATATGTTTAACAGTGAGGATTATAGCATCCTCATAGAAAAACCAAGATCAGGAGAAACAACCGAGATCAGATCCTCTGTTGGTGGTACTAAGGTTGGTGACGTTATCAAGTTATGCCATGACTTTTTAACATATTGTTAGCTATGGTTAACAGTCTAATTATATAACTAACTGCCTGTCACCATAGAATAAATGTAATATAAGCTAACAGAGGTGAGCTAACATTCAGTATTAGCAGACGCAGTCTAACGAAGACAGCCTGGCTATACTCCTTCGCTAACACTTGCTAGCTACATTAGCTAACATGTTAGGCACAGCTAGCTGTGACTCAGTTACATGTTAAACACGTGTTCATTAAATAAAACACTAGAAAAATTAGGAAAAACAGCGGACTCTGGGTGAGGACGTGACTAATGCTCAATTCACACCATGTCAGCAGAAGGGGAAGACCCAAGAAATAATGCTGCTGATGCAACTTTTGCACATTCATGCATTATTCTAAGACAGTTACACCCATCCCTTGCACCATAATTGCACTAGATATATGGAAATAGAGCTAAAATTAGCTTTTTGTACAAGTGAAGCCAGCTACAAACAACCTGTATACTGTAGTTCCTTTTTAATGAGATAAAATGATGGTATTAGTGTTAGTAGGCCCATAGACTTTACATGCAATACCACGAGTGACCACTAGGAAAAATCGGCAGTAAGGCTGAGCGGCGGCGCTGTATCCAGCTCTCTTAATACATCCATGGTAACGACCCAGCAGCCCAACAATAGCTAACGTAGGCAGCTAGCTTTCAAACGTTTGTCAGCTGGCCTGTTACACCCAGTCTGCTAGAAGAATAATATACTAGCTATCTAGCTGACACTCCTGCTAACCTTCACTCATGTAATTCAAAAATTATACCAACCAATCTCTATTAATTTGACAATAATTAATTGACAAAAGTAAAACGCTTTCTGTTGAGAGTTTAATGGCAAGTGGAAAGAGGACCAGTATGTCACGTTGTCACACTCCTCTCGGTCAATCGTCTTCTCATTTTTCCACCAACGATCCACTTTTCCTTGCTGTCCCCGCAGGCTTCGTCAGCTACGACAATCCAGTGTCGGCACAGGCAGCCATCCAGGCCATGAACGGCTTCCAGATCGGCATGAAGCGGCTGAAGGTGCAGCTGAAGCGCTCCAAGAACGACAGCAAACCATACTGATCTTAGCACTAGGGTCTATCTGCTCCCCATGTTAGCACTGCTAGGGTAAGTCCCCCCACAAAAGAATGAAAATGAAAAAAAACAACAAAAAAAACAGCAAACCGAGCCACGACCTCTCTACACAGGGACTGGGGGGGTGGGGTGGGGGGGGGGTTGAAGGGAGGGAAGGGAGGGATGTGGGAGGGAGGGGGAGACGACCTACAACCACCCTGAGGGAGACACACACGCCTTGTTTTTTTTTTCTTGTTTTTCTTGCTTTTTTGAAGATTTTTATGTTAGCTTTCAAGTATTATTTATTACAATTTGTTTTTTTTTTACACACATGAACGCTTCCATTACCGCCATTACTTTGTGCAATTTTTTTTTTCTTTTTTTACAATGGAAGAAAGTAGCTATCTTGGGTAGCTTTTTAAAAAAAAGTTTGTTTAAAACTTATTTAATTTTTTCTTTCTGAGTGATTATTTATACATTTTTAAGGACTAGTTACAGTCAGAACCGAGGTAAAGACAAAGGAGCCATGATGATTTTTTTATTTTTCCTCTCTCTCTCTCTCGTTGTGAACCTAAGGCCTGGCGAAGGGTTCATTTTTTTTGACGCGCACGCCGATATGCACATTTGACCTTTGACCTCCGCGGTGTTGGTTGCAGGCCGCCGCTGCTTCTCCGAAACCCCTCTATGCCTGCTGGCAACCCGGGAGCAAAGGCTGCAAAACGTTAGTGGCCTCTTTACAGTATAGTCAGCCTGCCGTACAGTTACACTCCACCACCACAGGAAGAAAAAAACCACACACACACTCCAGCTACGTCTTATTATTTATGTGAAAATGAAAAAACAGTTTTTTATTTCTCAGAAGATGAAAAAAATAATTAGTTACTACTTTTCTGGGTCAGATCACATTGGTCTTTGTTGTGAAAGGGATATTACAGCATGTAGAACATTTTCAAAATAACATCCAGAATTTGACGAAGTCTATAATAATAATACTAATAATAAAAAGAGTTTATGGGTTAAGGGGGTAACTGAAAATACTTGATGTTTGTTGAAAGATTTAAAAAATAATTCAAAGTACAGAAAGCCACAGGCCTGTAAATTTTATTTGTAAAAAAAGCAGTTCTATTTTTATACATTTTTACTGCCTCAGATGAAAAAAAAAGGATTTTATTTATTGCCTATCGTTAAGTTATTGGACTCCTATAAAGTATACAGCATCATTAAAGTAGACCCTTGTGGAGAAGTCTCGTGGAATTGGGTTCTCCGGTGTTTTTCATGTTTTTTCAGTGCAGAAACCACAATCACAACACACTCCGCTGCCATTCGAACCGCACCCGCTCCCCCACCCCCCCCCCCGAACCCCTCCCTGTGTCATTTATTCATTCATCTGCACACACACTTCTCTGTGCTGTTCATCCATCCATCCATCCATCCATCCATCTCTCTCTCTTTACCACTCTCTCCCTCTCTCCATGCGTAGTGGGACTACTTCTTCACTTGTCAAATATCTACCTTTTTCCTCGCGTTTTTACTTATTTGATTTAATTTTCTTGTTTTGAGTGTTTCCGTTTTTTTTGTTTGTTCGTAGCCCCCCTGCCCCCAACCCTTCCAAAGATTTCAAAATTTGTTAAAAAAGAAAAAGAAAAAAAAAATGAAGTGAAAAGACCCCCCACCCTCCCAAAAAATATGAATATTTTCTCCCAAATGACAACATCCATCTGGGATCTGATGGATAAAGCTTTGGGTGCTCTCTGTTTTTTGTGTATGTGTGTGTGTGAATGAGTGAGTGTATGCGTGTGTGTGTGTGTGTGTGTGTGTGTGTGTGTTGTTGCCTGTTAGTATAGACCTACTACATTAATATCATTTTATATTACAAAAAAAAGGACAAAATTCAAGCTAAAAAATTGCCAATGAAATCAGTGAGTGGTGTTGCTGTTCTGACGGTTTGCATTGTTGTTGTTTGTTTGTTGTTGTTGTTGTTGTTTGTTGTTGTTTCTCTTGATTTTTAAAAAAACAAATGCTGTAGTGGTGTGGTGCTCTGGCTCTCTGTGTGTAACTCTCTCCTCTCCCCTGTTTTTTCTTTCCCCCTTTTAGAACAACCCATCTCCATGCCTGTTAGCTCATCGTTTGCCTAGCATGTCTCCGTGGCGTCCAAAAAAAAAAAACTTTAAAAACAAAAACAAAATATCCCCCACCAAAAAAAAAAAAAGTGTCATCGTCCTCCTCCCCCGTCATTGTTTTTCTGATGTCTTTTCCGAGCTCACCTGATCATAACCTGGTTCTCCTCCTCCTCCTCCGCCGCCGCCTACTGACCTTTTGAACTTTGAACTTTTAGCTTTTTTGGACTTTGATTTTTATGATTTTTTTTTTCTTTTTATGTTTTTTTTTCTTTTTTTTTTGCATGTGACCTCATTTGGATCTGTTTTGCGGGAGGGTTTCAGGGAGGGTGAGAGGCGATAAGGAAGGGGTAGGTAAGAAAATGAATCAATGTGAAAAAGATATAAAGCTGCATTCATATGAAAAACAAAAAAGACTGAGATTTTTATCAAAAAACAAATTTTTTTGTTTTTTTTTGTTTCTTTTTGGAAAAAAAAAACAACAACCTGTGGCAAAGTGATTTCCATTCAGTATGTTTTCTTGCATTTTTTTTGTTTCTTCTTCTTCTTTATGTCAGTTTTTTTTTTCCTTTTCTTCTTCATTTAAAGTAAACTTGAAAGTTCACTACAGGAATTGGCGCGTCATCTTGCTTCTGGCACCGATGAAAAACAGAGCGCGGGCCAGAAGCAGTCCGCGCCAGTTTCTCTGAGAAATAAGACTACTTCCAAACAGTTTTGAATAAAAACTGTCTGATCAATATTAGACTCTCTCAGAGCTCTCTAATGGTTTTTACATTTTTCAGGCAGTGTAAAGTTTTTTGATAAGGCCATTTTAAGTGGCTCTGTTTCTCATTCAAAGTCTATATATAGAACCACTTTTTTCTAGAGTAGTTTAAAGGTAAAAAATAAAAAAAGACATTTGCCCTGTTTGGGGGGGAGAAATGCTACCTACTTGTGTCACCTTTTGCTGAACTGACTCACAGATAGACAATCCGTGGTTTAAATGCACATGATGAAATGACCTATATTTTCTACTGTTTAAATGTATAGAGGAAAAAAATACTAAGATACCTGTAACCTGCGTTAACGTCGGTGCTTCTCGTGAGTTTAGTTGTGGTTTCATCACAAGTCTAACGGTCTTAAATGTCTCATGTTTTTCAAGAGAAGACTAAAAAATCAGTTTACTTGAACAATAGACAAAGCCTTTCATATTACTATAATAGTTACTTTGCTTTTTTCTCTTTTTTTCCTCTTCTTTTTTAAGGAGTCCCTATTTGCTAAATTTCTTGTTGGTTAATTAGCTATATAAAATTCCTAAAAATATATATAAATATAAATATATCTATATATATATAATGTCAGCTTGTGAAGCATCAATGTCATTATTATTTTATTTCTCTCGTGGGAAACAATATTTAGATGTGTTTTGTTGTTCAGCAAAATGTCTTATAAAGAAAAAAAGACAAGATCAGTGGAGTTTAGTGCCAAATTCTGAAGGTACTTCCTGCCTAGCGCGTCAGTGTATTTCTTGTGAAATTATTTGATAACATGGGTATTTTATTAAGTGTTTTGTATGGATCCCTCATATTTAAAATATAGATTTAAAAAAGAGTTTGTTAACTTGCTATTCTGTGGTCTTGTTGCCTGAAAATGTCATGTTTGCTTTTTTTCTTTGTAAAGATGTAAAAAAAAGTGCCCATGTGTCATATATATATCTATATACACGCACACACGGACACACACACACACTCTCGTGCAGACCTCACAGTTTACTTTATTGTTGTGCATGAGAGCCCCTGAGTGTGAAAGCCTCTACAGCGACCGCTACCACCCGCCAGCGTGCACACACACACTTTAAAACACACACAAGAATTGCGCACTGATATTTTTAGCCATTGTACAGCCGTTTTATTCATCAAAGCCTTACCACAAATCTTTGCACTCCTGTTCTCTCTCTCTATTAGTATCTCGCGCACACAGACACAAAACACATACATCAGGCTTCAGCATGTATTGTTTTGATTGTTTTCTCGCACACTATCCCGCTCCTCAGCCGAAAAAATTGAAGTGAGAGTCATACGCGAAGCCTTATTTCTCCAAAATCCTCTTATCCCTTTTGTTGGGTTCAAAACATTTCTGAGTTGTAGCTGGCGCCGTTTGTCTCAGACGGCGGGGATCATTACTTTTGTGTATCACCTCAGACGAGCACACTTGCTTTCATGATGTAAGCACAGGGCAAGACTCGCTCATTCACAAACGAGCCTCGATCTTTTGAGGAAAAGCACACGCCGCCGTCGGATCGTCAAAAGAGAGAGGCAGGACGGTCCGGAGCAAGTTTTGCCTCATTTGATTTCACCTCTGAACTTATCCTTTGACGTTTTTGTACTTTGAAGTGGTTGTAAGACTCCTCCATATTGTGGTGTAATGGGCCAAAATTGTGTTTAGATGCCAAAGTGTGTTATTGACATTCTCATAGTCAAGCCGTTTACATGGCACGATGTTGTCAGTCTATTCAACTGCCCCCGTTTCCCCTCCCTGAAAGCCTAGTTTACGGTCTGCAAAAAAAAAAAAAAAAAGACAGCATTATTTTCTACAGAAGCTCACCAGTCGCCTTAACCAGGGAGCGTTGTACCAGTATTATAAGAGTAGAAGATGTTGTCAGTCAGTCAGTGATGTGTGCCAAGTCTAGGTTCACTTTTGTGTACAGTTAACCTCCCACTTGTCAAAGTCTGGGTTTCGCTCTTCTGCCATTTTGTCCGATCGGCCCGGCGCAGAGAGGCTGAAATGGTCGCTTGTCCTCGCAGCGGTGAGGACGGAGATAAAAACGAGGTGTCTGTCTGCTTTGAAGGATGCCGCTCTCCATCTGATTGTTGTCTCCCAGGCTAACCAAGGTTATTAGAAACAGGGCTATGTGGAGAGACGTCTTATTGGAATAGCGACAGGGGAAATAAAGCGCTTGTTGGTTGGAGAGGAAGGGTCACGTCCGCAGGTCCACACAGGCAAAACAACAGCCGAGATGAAGGCAATACAGCTTTCATTATCCTCTCAAAGACCAAACCCAATACCAAACTTTATCTGATCTCATGGAGGGAGGCGAGCAGACTTTTCCTAAATGCAGTACACACACACACACACACACACGCACACACACACACGAGCAGTGCCACAAACAGCCATAACTACCTGTATGAAAGCTGGACAGGAAGAGTCCCGTCAGTGTTAATGGACCCTTTTTCCGACCAGCGTGTGCAGGTTTTCACGTCGTAACCGCTGCAGTGTTAAAAACTTTGCATCCGAGAACCACGATTGCACATTTCACATCGTCACCTCACTCTCGCACAATTCACATCACTTTTAAGTGTGGAGGCTACAGATTCTGCGCTGTTCAAGTCGGCTCGCAGCACGCCACTTTACACGGCTGTCTGTGTTATTTAAGACATTTTAACTGTCCCAAAAAAACTATGTTGTAAATTGCCAAATCTCACCGAGTTGCACACAGCCTGACGTTGCACAGTCTCGTGTGAAGCATCTGTCTTTGTTTCAATGTCGAAGCACAAGAGGGTCGTAGAAACAGAGTTTCTGTCGAGCGGCTCACCTCAGGGGCTGTCATCGCCGATGCTCGTTGTAATCTTTCTATCTTGTCACTGTTCACTTCTCTGTTCTCCTTCTTTCTTAATTATCTTAAGTGCTATTTATCAAACAATGAAATCTGAAAGGAAAAAAAAATGAACTTGTCGTTTCTTTGCATTATGGCTTATGTCAAGTTTTTTGAGGAAAAATGTTTTGTGTGTTCTCTCTTTCCGTGCCGTAAAAAAGAGCTTGTTGTCTGTAGAAATTATCCAATTTTTTTTTCTTCTGTTTTTGTTTTCTTTTGATTCTCAAAAAGGTTTTCAGTAGTTTCAAAGTTATTGTCTTGAGAGAAGCCAAAGTCAATGCATTTCAAGTGGATCCTGTAAGCGTGATGTATGTTTGTTTGACAAACTTCGAAATCTGTCACTGGATGGGATTTAAAAAGTACAAAAAATGCAGGCTTTCCTATTTCTACAACTGATTGTACTTATGCATTTTGTACCAGTGGAATTTTTTATACTGGAGATTAAAGGATACAACAAAAAAAATCTTAGAAAAAAAGCTGTCTGGCCTGGTGGTGTGGCCTGACCCTGACTGGTCCCCGAGTATGATTTCTAGCTGGCATCGAGAAAGTTGGCTTTTGATATAAGATTTTCTAGGAGATCTTTGGCTTTATTTCTTTCACTTCTTTTTCCTCACTTGAGTGTTGTTCTTTCTTTTCTACCTTTCTTTCTTACTTTCGTTCTTTCTTTTTTTTTTTATTTTACGAAAAACAGAGGGTAGGTGAGTGTCAGATCTTTCATTTTTGCTTTATAAATAGTTCTAGCAAGTTTGTCTATACAACAGCGGTAAGTTTCATTTGACTTCTGTATTGTGCCGTCTACACGATAAGACAATTATAGAAAAAGAAGGAATAGAAATATTTAGTCACCTTCAGTGGATTAATGTATTAGTTTAATAAAGAGATCAACTAATTAGAAATTTTTTGCTTTTAGCTGTTTAGATTTTTCCGGTTTCTCTGTCCTTCTCTGTGAACTAACTGTGTAGCTGAAGCAGTCAGAATTATTTTTGTAAACGTATGTTCTTGTGTGATGCAGTTTTTTGCTTCTGTCTCCTATATTAAACCATTTTTCCTAATACTTGTCTCTCTCTGTGTTGTTATGTTCCAGTGGCTGTCTGATGTTGTACTGTTTCACAACCTCCCCCCCCCCCCCACCATTCTCTCGTTTTCTCTCTTTCTTTCATAGTCTCCCTCTCATTCTATCTTTGCTCCTTGTGTTCGTTCTTTTCGTTGTCGTTTTTATCACATAGTAAAGTTGACTCCATCCCCAGTGACAACTCACTATGCTGTTCTCACTAAACATAGTAAATATACATCGAGGTGTTTGTATGTATATTACTGTGTAGCCCAAGTCGCCGCGTGACAGTCGACAAATAACAGTCATCAGACGGGTTACTGGGAACCCGCATGACTCCATATTCAATCTTAACCCAAATTCAGTAAGTACGAAGTAAAAAGCAAATTAGCTGGGTGTAGAATAGCAGAATGCATTATTTTCTTAGCTTAAAGGAATAGTTCAACATTTTGGGAAATACACTTGTTCGTGTTCTTGCCAAGAGTTAAGGCCTGGTCACGCTAGAAAGTGTCAAATCATCTGCACGGCTTCACAAAACGTTTGGTTCTAGAAACTCGATGTAGCGAGAACTCATAGCGCTAGTTAGTGAATTGTTGTAGCTGGAGAGCTAACTGCTAACATGCGAGCCAGCTTGGCTAGCACTAGTCAGACTTTCTATTTCCTCTGTCCTGTGCTGGTTACTCCTCTCTGGCATTTTGTTCTCAGGACTGCACATAATTTAATTCAATAAAGTCTTATTGAGGAATGAACTGATGCTAATTATCAGTTACTACCCAAATTATAAGTTCACACAGTCACAAGATTTATTTGCATCATTGACTCTCATAACTGTCTGCAAACCATTCCTATATAGTCTGACAGAGGAGGTTAAATAAAAGTGCAACACAGCTCTGTGTTACGATAGCTTCTCCATTTTGGACTCTTCCCTCAAAGGTCAGCAAGACAGCTTGCTATTGGTCAACTGCACATATTCGTGAATCAAAATTCACCAACGTTGAAGTCGACACAAAAGATGTGTGTAGATTTACTTTGCCCCCATTATCAAATTGATTAATAGCTGTTTTAAATATTGCTTGACCAGGCCTTTAGATGAAGAGAGTCTTCACTGTGAGGTTGTCAGGCAACCAGCCAGGAAATAGTCCACCCACAAAAAAGCAGAACTCGTTGTTTTTACACTTCAGTTTTTGTACAGACTAAACAAATATGATACAACTAGTGCTAATTTGTGAGCTTGAGAGGTGCTGGTAAACACATTTTGTTACCGTTGGACAGAGCCAGACAAGCTGTTTCCTCCTATTTCCAGTCTTTATGCTAAGCTAAGCTAACCAGCTTTTGGCTGTAGCTCCCATTCAGAGTGGTATCGATCTACCAATCTAACTCTCAGCAAGAAAGCCAATGAGTGTACTTCCCAAAATGTCGAACTGTTCCTTAAAGCGCTGCATTTCTTTCATTCTGATGAGATTTTTTTCTCTTTGCTTGCTTCAAACCAACATTTTTATTTTTTCAGACTTTTCCCAAGCTCCCACATTTGCTTGCCCAGCTGTTGTGATAAAAGCTTTAATTGGCTTTTCAGTAAGAGGGCAGACTCTAATCGGGGAATGGCTCACTGTTTATTGGCCGCTGCAAATATGTTCCCTCATCAGGGATTGGCCCACACTGACCTCCTCCTGTGCTGTCCGCTGTCCTGGGCGAGACCTGTCCACTGTATGTCCACTCTGTGTCCGATCCACTCCCGTACTGTGTCACCGTCACAACTGCATCCCCAGTAGAGAGAGAGGAAAGAGAAGTCAAAGGTCAAAGTTTTCACTTTACACTCACAGATATCAAGCGGGGTTTGACATGTGTTCCAAAAAAAGGTGGTACTTTTGCTCCACTTAGAGAAGGCTAACTGAACAATTTCTGCGTCTGGAGCTATGTTTCTACTTCTAAAACTGAAGTGTTAAAGAATGAGAAGGTCTAGACAATATTGGTCTAATAAATCAGACAAGCTGCAGATTCCCTCACTTCAAACCAGCTCTTTAAACCAAAGCTGCAACCTACAAAGCTCTGTATTTTTTTTTTTTTTATCTTATCTATAACTTCACACTACAAATATCCACATGGCTGTACAATGTGTGCTTTCTGGCACATTATGGCATATTTTCCTTTCATCACTGCACGAGTCCACCAAGTCTGTTATTAAATATTGATTGTGAGGTTCAGGCGAGGCATACAATAAACTCCCTTCAGTCTGTGGATCCTACCCATGGATAGATAATATTACACCTCTATTATTGTCAACATGTGGCCTGTAATTCAAGAAAATGTCTGCTCTTGAGGATTTTATTTTCCTACATGTTTTTCTCATTAGTTTTTGCTCTTTAGGTTTTATTCCCTCTTATATAGTCGCTTTTAAAATGTGAAAGCAGCCAGGAAGGGAAGGTTTTAGGTGACATGTTTTTGTGTATTTTAAGTTTAAATGGTGGTTGCACACACACACGCACACATACACATTCAGTAGTCTTAAAAGATTGTGGTCCTTCTATAGAAAAGGTAAGTGTCTGAAGATGACCACTACAGCAGCTGTCGCCCAGGATGCTCCGAGATTCAAGGTAAGGTCTGCACAGTCCAACACAACATCCAAATAAACTAAGATTGGACACGTGTGTATGTTTGAAGGCCAACTCTGCCACTGGCGGCACTCATTTTCTTCCACTATGACCATTTTATGACCAGATGATTTCAAGGATTCCTGTAAAGTTTTTTTCTTCTGAAAGTTGAAAAGCCTTTGAAATAGCATTTAGGCCATGCAACAGCACAACTTTGCTTTCTAAAAGATTTGATGAACATAAAAACTCCAAGACCCAAAGAGAATATTCTAAGAAAATATGAATATTTTCAGTCATAATGGACACTATTACCTGAGTCATAACCAGCTTTTTCAAGTAATTGCACAATATAAAGTGAATGCATCCAGATAACCTTGCAGAACACCACAAAACTGTTCTTTTCTTTTTTTGTTACCACTGGAGAGTCTTAAAAACGCTCATCATAAAGCCTCTCAGCAGCTCAGAATGAATAACACATGAATAAATCCAACAATCAATAGTAGACTATTTATAGTGAGTAGACAGCAGTGATACTGGATCAATAGACCAAACACAAAGACATTATTTGCAGATGAATACAGAGGAGTCACATTCAATGAAATATCAGAGCAATGCTGATGTTTTTGGGAGTGTGTATAGAGTACTGTAAATAATTCAGGTCATATTTTGGATGCAGGTGAAATAAAGTAGATAAATGTATTACGCCGTGGATCAGCAGGCTACTTGTTACCACCTTGCAGATTTTATTGAAGATACAAGAGGCTCTTAACCACCAAACCACACAGCTAGTCTATTATTCACAGCTTCACAAGAGGTAGAAACAAGACATGCTGCAGGGGCTGAGAACACACTCAGTCTTCAATCCGTCACATTCCCGATGGAAACGTGGAAGCTTCCTTCCTGTGAGGAACCAGACAGGATGCTCTGCGCTCACCGATGCCACAGAGAAGCCGATTTGAGTGGGCTGGTGAACAGGAAATTGGTCAGATCATAGAGAGAGGATGAGAGGAAGAGAACTGTTTGATTTGAGCTAATGAAGATTAACTGCCTGCAGAAGCTGATGCTCTGCCAGAGCGCCGAGCAGGAAGCCAGATCACCCTCTGATGGAGTTATTTTAGAAGAAGAAGACTCAGGGTTCAGGTGAGTTTTAGAACAGAAAATGCGTATTTGAGTTTAAAAATATCATTTTTCTGGATTTTACCCAGGATAATGTAGCTTAGAGGGGAGAGAAACTAGTGTAGGAAAATTAGTGTTTTAGCAATTTCTCCTGGTCACAACAGTATCACAAAGAATCAGGGCCATGCCGACCACTGACAACACCAAGGTCGTGTATTTTTTCCGGTCCAATTCCACTTTTCACACAAGGACACAATTCATTCAAGAAGGGAAACTCGCTATATTCTTACATTTTCTACCCAATCTAGAGACATATACAGTCCAGACAAAGTGGACAGTTACACGTTTTGTTCTTCTGGCTTCGTGCTTCAGCATATTAAATTTTTAATAAAGTAATGGATACTATATTAAAGTGCCAAGTCTCAGCATTCATTTGAGTAGGTTTACGTCAATATAGAGAGAACTGTGTGGGAGATATAGCCCTATTTAACACATACGCAGCAGCCCTCAAGTCTCTTGACCTCAGTAAATTAATTGTTCAGAACGTATGATTTCAAAAGCTACTTATGAGGTGTTTGGTTAAATTAAGGAGATGAATATTTAAGCTGGTAAACAGAAAGATGATAAAGCACGTAAATTAAATGAATTTGTTGAAAAATGTGTGTTTATTTTTGATAATTTCATACAATGTTTATGGCGGAAAAGTAAGAGAAAATTATGACATTATTATTGTTATGAAATAATGAGAAGTAGGATCAGCAAAGTATGCTACATTTGCAAATCTAATACAGAAAAAGAAAAATGTATTTCAGTTTATCTCAAATGGAAATAATTTTAATTAGAGAAAGTACAATGAGGTCGTTACATTTCTCAATTTTTTTGCAGAAAAACATGTTTGCATCTTACAAAATATAATTTGCACCATTTTAAATCAACGATTGAAGAACTGAAGTGCCACTTTGAGTATATTTACTGCTGTAAATCAGTTTTGTTCTTTGTGTTTATGTTTTGTACAGTGCTGCTTAGATTATCATTTTAATCAACTATCAGGGACCGAGAGAAAACTTTTTTTCTCAACTTTTGAACCCCGTCTTTGAATTCCCTGTGCCATGCAGGGAGAAAATAAATAATAGAGACTGAAATTCCAAATAGAGGCTCTCTTTGGTATGCAGGTAATTAAATTATAGCGTTGATCAAAGGAAGGCATGGGAGAGTGGGGGGTTTTTTCTTTCTTTTTTTGTCTTTTTTACATTTTCCCACCATTTCTTATGCTTTCCTTTGAAGAACTGAAGTGACTCATTCCCCTTTGTTAGACAAAATATTCACTGAATTGTTATGCTTATGCAACGCTTTAAGCTTGTTGGCAGCACACGGAAGAAACCGGAATGATATATAAAACACAGTTACTAAAGGACTTTTTGCATGTCGCTTGGTGTTTCCAGATTTAGATGATGCAATGCTGCCATCTTGTGCCGACAGAGGAAAGTAAATCCTGATGCAGTGACTTCAGAAACCAAACGTCCTGCTCATTAAAGCCAAGAATTTCCTACCAAAACATTCACCAAGGTGCTGCTGTGCTGATTTTACGTGAAGGAGGATGTCACCTATCAGAGGATAACACTTGTGTGTGTACTCACATTGCAAACCCTTTGACGGGATTAGCGCGGCCTTCATTAGGACTGTTATTCCTCATTGATGTTTGGGTGTGCCGGATCTCAAATCAGTCTTGCGATCTTTGATCTGTGCCAGAGACTTGTGTGTGTTTGTTTCAGCGCAACTGTACATCCGACAACGCCCATCACACCTTTGAAGTGTCAACATTTTATTCCACTTCAGTCGCTACCTGTGAACATGCAACGTAATGTTGTAAAGCTGGAAAAGGGGGGAAATAATCATTGATATTGGGATGTTAAACTACAGGAGCACCTGCACCAAGATAATGCAGCTGTCAAGATTATTATCTGTTTCATCAGGATTTTAGGTGACTATGACAACTCAGCTGACTTTGAGGGTTGCTCTCTTGCCAATATGCCCAGTTTTAACTGGCAGAAGTGCTATAAGTTACTTTATGTCTAAAATCTATATCACAATACACACATGCACATACATATCACATAAAATTAAACTCGCAAATGATGAAACTCGTCATCATGACTCGTCCAAAATATACAAATAGAGTCCTGCGCTGAAGTCGCAGGTATCAGCTTTAATTGGAGAAGGTTTGTGTCAATATAGAAAGAACTGTGTGTGTGTGTGTGTGTGTGTGTGTGTGTGTGTGTGAGATACAGCCCTAATTAAATAACAAAAATAAACCAACACTGGCTAATAACCCAAAGCCTCAAGTCTCTTGACCTCAGTAAATTAATCATTCAGAATATATGATTTCAAAAACTACCAGTGAGGGGTTTGGTTCGGTTAAGGAGATGAACATTTAAGCAGGTAAACAGGAAGAAATATTTATGCTGATGAACAAATGACTAGCACTTTAAATTATTGGCATACACACTAACATCCTCGTGGCATCATCACAGGCAGCTGTAAACCTATTAAATGCTGTTGATGTGTCTTTATCAGCTATTAAATTATCTGTATTATCTGACCTCATGGCTTACTTTAGGGGAATCTCTCTTATTATGGAGAACTCAGAAAAATAACACATTTTTTTCATCACATTCCTGCTTGTGTGTTTGTCTAAGCGTCACCGCTGTGCACAGTTGTGTTGAGCTCTCGCAGGTGGTACTGATGTAGACTTTGTTGCAGACAGCAGCGCCACAATCACCAGCTTAATAGGCCATGAAATCAACACTCGCAGCAGGACGAAGCCGGAAACGTGTCCCTCTCATTGCCCCTTAACATGGTCACATGACACATTAGGATAACAAATAGGCCGTAACGCCTGCCACTAAGTGGTACAGGTCTGCAGCGCTGTCACATATTGGGCTATAAAGCATATTACATCGCAGACCTGATTAACTGCTGGCTGTGATGCAGCTTCCTGCCACTGAGCTGTGAACCCACAGCAGACTGAGGCTCATTGATTGATCAGACCACAGCTACGTTGAAATTGGTTGCTTGTTTGTGTGTTCCACTGTTTGCTCTGCGTCGGATTTACCTTGTGATTCCCCCGGAACGCGCGTCCTTGACAACTGATGGACGTGTCCAATAAATGAACACAACATGCAGCAAATGAATAAATCGATGGCTGACTTGGGTTGGGTCTGACATTGGGGGAAAGTCAATATTCAGCTGTAGAATACCTCAGGTAGACTAATATTGTTAAACCAAGTTTATCTGTGTACAAGCCTTTTTAGATGTAGGATAGTCAATTCTGTTGTCTTATACATCTAGAGAGTTTTTTATGGTTTTTAGGGGCAAAAACACACTTTTTCCTACACCAGTCAACTCAAACGTGTGTGTAGTGGAGTGTAAACCAGACTACAATATATCCACCTATTTAATCTCATGTGAATCTTAATAAGGTCACTTTACTGTCTCCTTAAGGAAAACATGCCTTATAAAAATCATTAAAAAATACAACAGAAGACATGCATATGAATACGTAATGTATACAAAAAAACATAAACTATAAAAACAATAAACAATCCCAAAACATGAAAAAACATTTGCAAATGTACAAATGTAATAATTCAAGGTGCAAAGAAGAAGAAGAATTATTTTAGGCATTTTAAATTTATGGTATAAAACTAATCTAATAAACCCACCAGACTGTAGCTATGACTGAGATCATGTCCTTTGTATTTTTTCTTTTCCTTTACTAACTGTAGAGCAGTGGTTCCCAAATTTATCTAAAGATCCACTCCAGACATGTATTAAGACATGTAAAAATACTCTGCTTGGAACAATAATGTGTGTCTGATATGTTTTTTTCTACAAAAAAGTATTCCTGAATCTATGAATAAATAAATATATTTATTTTCAGAAGTGTTCCTGCTGGACTCAAAATGTCTTCACTAAAGTCCATTCTCAGTGTTTCCACATCACACTTGTATAAGCTGCATACTGGACCACGATTGGCTCCAAACTAGTTGTGATGTCACAAATCATGCTCATAGGCCCGCCCCTTAAAATATCTGATATCATATCTGAAATACAGAATAACATACAGAATACTTTTAACATGACAGATGCTAAGTGAAGTAATACATCTAATTCTATTCTCAATCATTTAGAATAAAACTGTTGTTGAGTCTACGATTTAAAAAATTCACAACATGTTGATATTTGATAGACAGATTCCACATTTTTAGACTAAATGTTTTTAGATTTGACAACTTTTAGGCCAAAAGCAGAACTTCTAAATAAGAAATAAAGAAGACATCTGTATTCCTTTCTATGTGGAAAAGGCTTTAAAGCAACATTTAGACTTTAATGTTGGGAAATAAAACCTACAGAAAATGAATGAAATGAATGAATTATGAAAAATCCAAATATTAATCAACTGTTGGTGAGGGAGGGGGGCACTAAAGAGACTTGACCTCAGTATTTCTAAAATCCTGGCTACGGTCCTGTCAACCTAACAAGAGCTGGGTGACAAATTATAGGTGCACGTTTTAGATGAAAATAATATATATATTTGGTTTCCTCTGCGGTTTCCTCTGCGTCCCTTGTATTTACCACCACATGTTGCATTGGATCTCATCAGGTGTAGTCCCAGTCACCAGTCAGCGTTCTGCAGTCAATAATATGGTCTGCCAGGGGGGTTCAACAGTTCCTCTCTATAAACAGTATGCTCTCTAAAAGTAAATAGTGCAGCCCTACACCCAGCCCTCATTATACACTCTGGGTGTGTGTTTAAGGCTCCTCCTGGGCCTCCACGCCTGCTGTAACCACAAGTGAAACACAAAACAGCAGAGTGAGCCCGGCTGATCTAAGCTGCTCTGCGCCGAGCGCGTTCAACACGCTGCTCTGCAGCTTTGTGTTGGAGAGGAAAGCCGGGGAATCTGCAGGATGTACGGAGACAGATTTAAGACTTTTAAAGACCTTTTTAAACACAAATCTGCCAGTGACAGTCCTGCCGTGATCGCCTCGCCTTTCCTTACCTCCCCTCTCCTTTCTTATGTCCACATTGAAAAAAATTCACAAGGCTTTTTGAGAGCCACGTTTAAGACTTTTTAAACAGAAATCTGCCAATAAACGTCTTATTGTGATGATCCCGTCTTTCCTTTCCTGTGCTTTTATTTCATGTCTAAGTTGTAGAAAGCCAAATTTAAGACTTTTGATTTCCTTTTAGACCAAAATATGCCAACAGCAGTTTCTCTCCATTCCTTTCTCTTCCCAACATGTCCGACTGGCATGAAATGTGACTTTTTATTAATTTTAGACTTTCTTAAAGACTTCTTTAAGACTTAAAAACATTATAAAAAAAACACTACAACTTTCCTTTCCATCATGTCCAACTTACAAGGCATCTGCAGGCTGACAGATTCAAGAGTTTTAAATCCTTTTTTAAACAAAATCTGCCAGTAAAAGCCCTGTTGTGATAGTCCTGCCTTTCCTTCCCTTTTCTTTCATGTCTAAGTTGCATTAAATCTACAGGCTGTAGAAAGCAAAATTTAAGAGCTTTGATTTTCTTTTAGATTGAAATATGACAGGAACAGCAGTTTTGTGATCACAACAACTCTTTCTCTCCTCTCCAAAATAGCGTGAAATATGGTTTTAGACTTAAAGACTTTAAAAACATAACAACACTATAATCTGTCTTTTCCATCATGCAGGCTGAGAGCTACATTTAGGAGTTTTTAAACCATGTTGTGATAGTCCTGCCTTTCTGTTCATTTCCTGTCATGTTGAATTTGCATGAAATCTGTAAAGGTTGCAAAAAGCTCATTTTCAGACTTTTTTGTGCAGAAATCTGCTGGTAAAAGCCCTGTTGTGATTACCCTACAACTTGTTCCCTGTCATTTATTTTCTTTTCCAATTATGCCCAACTTGCATGAAAACCACAAATTCTTCACCATCTTTTAAAGAGATAGCTGTCAGAAACAGCCCTTCGTTCCTCTCCTTTTTCTCCCCTTCCTGTCCACTCCCATTGTTGCTCTTGCAGCCTGTGGCTCAGCAGTCAGCGCTCCTACTCACATTTCCTGCCTACAGAGGTCAGTATGAACTTAAAGAATCAGGTTTAGAGGCAAAGGAAAACTGTAGTCAAATGACAGTGTAGAATAATTGTTTATGATAGTGGAGAGCAGATATATTTAAAGGAAACTGAATGCCATATTGCTATGTAATCTGTTTCTATCATTATTTATCAAATAACTTTGTGTTGTTGTCATGTAAACAGCACTCATGATGGATTCCTCTGTGACGTGAAACATGAGACAGAAGTTGCCGAACTCACCGTGTGAAGTGTGTGTGTGGACGCACTTCTCGTCAACAAAGAAATCTCTGTTTGTGAAGATGCTGAGATAAGAATGCAAATGAAACTTGAAGCCACAAATGTCCGTAGGGCTAAAGCCATCACTCAAACCTGCACAAGACTATCTGAAGATAAAGTTGTGATTGAATTCAGATTATGGGCTAGTCAAGCTTGAGCCTGTACGTCAGGCCAGTTAATGTTAGCTTCTTTTTAAAATCCTCAAAATATATTACACAGATGAATGTGAAAACAGCCTTCTAGTGTCAAACTCTGCACATACATCATTCTGCACAGTGAAGCTCAAACATCCGACTGAAGGGACAAGAAGGAAAACACATTTTTGAGTGGAGGGGGACTTTAACATACATATCTGGGCCCCTTTTGGCCCTGTTTCTGACACTATTCTAGTTTTCTGGAGACCTTGTAATCTCAATGAGACTTTCTCCTGGTTAAATAAAGGATATATGTAAGTTACATTACTTTAATAAAATAATTAAAAAATGAATTATAGTGAAAATAAATTATTCCCCTTTTTGCTGGGGGGCCCTGGGGGTCACCAGACCCCACTTTGAGAACCACTGACATAAGGAACACACAAAGAGCCTGTCCTAAAAAACGTAGGTCTATTTGTTTACATATGTTGTCTAATAAGTGGGATCATTTATGTTTTTCATGTAGCATAAAGTGTTTTTTTCCCGCTAATGTTCCGGACAGTAACATAGCAGTAAATTATGAAGCTGACCCGGGTAACTGTGGGTCATTTTATGTGTGTGGGGGACGTCGCAGCAGCAGCAGCAGCAGCAGCAGCATCCAGCCGGTGAGATCAGATCAGCCCTGCGGGCGGCGCATTGCTACCTGGCTGGGATCCTGCACGGCTTTCCACACGGAGTTTGAGAAGTGCTCTGGACTTCCTGGTACGGGACCATGGACATTTTCTGCTCCAGTTTGTCCGGGGAAATAACTCCCGCAGCGGTGTGATGATAACGCAGGAGCCGTCGAGTTGAGAGCAAGGTGAGCCTCCGTGAGTTTGTGTCAGCCCCGGCGTACTGAGCTAACGTTGGAGCCGGTGGGAACTTGAAACGATCTGTCAGTGGAAACGGTGGCGTTATGACGGCGGTCCGTTAACGGCAGCTTTCCAAAGTGAAGTGCAACATGGCGTCGCGGCTTTTTGGGACTTTATTGCTCGTCTGTGTGAATTTATTTCGGTTGCTTCACGTTTACGAAAGAGGGTGAATAGTGTTTCATTATTGTAAACTTTGTGCTTATTTGTATTCACCGAGGCCTACCTAGCCAAACCCACCAACGTTTAGCTAGCAGATTAGAGCACGGAGGCTTCCGGTATCACTCCACAAAATAAAAGTCTGACGTACAGGCATAATTTAGCATAGAGCAGTGGTTCTCAAAGTGTGGTCCGGGGACCCCCAGGGGTCCTTGAGGGGGTTCCAAGGGCCCCCAGCAAAAAGGGGAATAATTTATTTTCACTATAATTCCATCCACAAGTAACACAATGACAGAGTTTATGACTATTATACACTTTCTGTTTTAAAACATCTAAAAGCAAAAATCTTATCAAACGGGGGTCCGCGGTCTAATTTGTGTCAGTTTAAGGGGTCCTTGATGTTAAAAAGTTTGAGCACCGCTGGCTTAGAGCAATGTGCATTGATTTGATTGGCAGACGAGAGGCGGTGCATATTCAAACACGAGAACCAAAACGATCAAAATTTAAGCGCTTACTGCCAAATAAATGGAGCCTGTCTAGACGTGGAGACAGTAGCTTCTTGTAAGCCATCCTATGCTTGATGGTGTTGCACTCAAATTTGTCCCCACAGCTTATAAATATTACAAAACAAGGCGAAAAGATGCAAAGCAACAGAATAAATGTTATACTCTCTATATAAGCCTTTTTACCAAAAAGAATATATTGGGATGTAATCCCTTTGTCATCACCAACTATTTTATTAATAACTGTAACTAGTTACTCCCCAACACTGGTGATTTAATATAAATAACATATAATATACTGTATGTGTATATGTGCAGCAAATGCAGCTTTATTTATCATTGACCATACGCTCCTTTAATGGCTCATACTTTTTCTGTTCCTTATTACTATCATACCATACCATATAATAGCAACAGGTATTAGTATTATAGCAAGTTTAGTGAATTTAAAAGCATATTAATGACAAAAAAAGCACAAAGTAGAAAAGAAAAACAAATGACACTTCAGCTCTCTTTCAGAAATTTACCTCAAGGAATATTTTTAATTGATAAACGTGTATAATTATGATTTTGTAGCCTTTATTTTTCTTTACTTTTCCAGTGTGTGAATGTAGGATCTTCAATTATTAGTCAGTTTTTTATTTTCAATATCAAATCGCTTTAATTCCGGTCGCACATCAGCTGCTTGACGTGCCGAAACTCCCCCAGACAGCCTCCCGCAACGGAATCAATGCGACCGGAGCACCAATCAGGGCCTCCCATTGGCTGTAGCCGTGAGCTCCGAGCCTCCTGATTGGCTGTGACGGCCCGTCACTCACTGTGAAGAGCTCGGCGCTGCTGCTGCGTTTGCAGCGTTGAAATGAATCGAGGAGCTCAGTTGTTTACATGGTTAAATAAGAACATATGTGGATATAAACGTGGGCGCGTGGATGCGGGTGTTTCTTTGTAGTGCACGTGCTTTATAAAGTTTACCGCTGTATGTGGTTTCCTGCCTCACGAGGGAAGGGATACGGTTACCTTTTGGAGCAAGGTGCGTCAAGTTACACAGAATCAGACTATTAACCGGATGTCAGGCGAATGCGCTTTCACAATGAAAGCGTGAAACGTGTCACACTTGGGGATAAACGTGCATCACTAACAGAATTCATGCAACAACCCAGTTATTTTATCAGTAAACATAGTGAGTAATTATATTTAACACAACAAAGCAACACCTTGTATAGATATATATAAAAACACAAATATTAATAACAAATATTGCATAAATAATGGAACTTCCTGTCCCTGATGAGAGGCTTGAAAACAGTGTATAACTGAAAACTCCTTAAGTACTCTTTCATCAACTGACTGCTATGCATATTATATACAAGTACATATCAAATCATAGTAAAGGTTGAAGTCTTCCTAAGTAAAAGGTGGTTTTATTTTGGAAGTTTTAATAGGAAACTGTGTATTTCATTGTTGTTAGCTTGACAATGGTGTGTCTTTCAATCCTTCCTATCCCACTTCAGGATAAAGCGGCTTAAGGCAGTCAGAGGCTTTACAGTTTGAAAACACAAGGCATCTGTAGTAATGTGTACCGCCGTGACTGAACGCTGGTTTTGAGACTCAAAACCTTGTAATATGCAGTCGAGCTGCAGGACTGCAGTGTTAAATAAAGATGAGGGTAAACTTTGACCTCCAGTATTAAGCAAACAACCACAAACCGACTCAAAAAATCAGCCACAATATCAGAAAAACATGTTTTTCTTCCGCAGGGCCCTTATTCTCATATCATTCTTGTCATAAATAGATGTCTGAAACTCTGAGTTGACGCTGGTATTCTTCATCTCTGGTTGTCGGTGTCAGGCTGCGATGAAATGAGCAGCATGTCAGGATGTGTCAGGGTCAGACTATTTGCTTTATCAGCTTTTAAGAGCCATTGTGTCACTGCTGTGCTGCTGAGTTGCCTTTCTGGGATCAGCCCTTTCCCAGCTTTGATGCAAAATAGAGATAAAACTCTTTAAGTAGAAGCAACATTCCTGGAAAAGGCACATTGCACTACTGCTGCTGCTGCTACCACTAGTATTACTCATTCAGCCTTTCTTTTTGTTTTATTTTTAAAATTACACAAATTGCACAGAAAGAGGCAGACTGAGCAGTGTTTGTGGGCCTTGACTCAATCCAGCATGTAAACTTCCAGCTATCCACCTTCAGCTCCAGAAGGAATATACACAATCCACCTGTGTTTATATCTACTCACATGCATATCTGTACTTACCCACCTACCCACACATATACAGCATGTACATATACAGCACCAGTCAAAAGTTTGGACATTTTGAGAATAGGAAGGTCTGTCTAAACTTTTGACTGGCACTGTAGGTGCACTGCTACTTTACTCCGTCACCAATTTTCCAGTTTAACTTTCTTACATATGCTCATTCCACCATTCCACACAGAATAAAGCCGGACAAATTGCCATTTTAACTGTTAATTTGTCTTGACGAACAAATGTGATGTGGGGCGCTCTGCAAACTTTATGTTGGACGATCAAATTCTGAACATTGAAATGTGCCTCCTCTGCTCTGTGTGTTTCTTCCACAATAACCATGTTGGTGCACGGCTGCCAAATGAGATTTTGCCTCAGCCATCATCAAAGATGATGTTATGTAATCAAATGTTTATTGTTTTAGGATCAGTTGCATTGCAGCACTTGTATCTTTTGCATTCATTAAAAAACAATGGAAACACAGTCATTTTGGAAATGAAAAGTACCTGATTCTGCAGCCAATAATAGGCTTAGTATTTATTTTTTAGGCCTTTCACTGCAGGTTTGTGATCAGAACTGACCTGCTGGTGTCATTTTTGTTCAGCTGTGATGGAGATTTGAAATCCACCAAATTCAAGATGTTGGACTGATGTTTGAGATACAGATCAGGTTAAAACATGTCACGGATTGAACACACAGGATGAAATTGATATCAATCTTTTAATCGAGTCAGTAAGTAAGGCAGTAAACAAGCACATGTTGGAATATTCCTCTAACAGGACAGTTTTAAGCTTTACAGGAGTCATTTTACTAACCGTCATAGAGGATGGAAGTCAGACACAGATCATCACCTACACAGCTGGTTTGGAGTTCAGTGTCTTTCTCCTGGACGCTTCAGTGTGGTAGAAGTTCACAGCATTTAGAGGGTAAAAGTCAGATTAGTCTTCATGCCACCCTGCTGCCAGTACACCATTGTCAACACTTGACCTTTTTACACACAGCCTCCTGCTGACTTTTAGACATAATCACTGCACTGTGTGACATTTTAGAGACCTGCTGAATAGAGGCACATTTGCACCCTGCTAATAATAGATAACTACAGCGACGGTGTTTCCCCCAGCATTTTCTATTTCTCAGTCAAAACCCTGTAATGCAACATTTAAACCACCACAAGATGCTTTTACTCACATTAATAAAACATAGTTGCGACAAGAGCTGCAAAAAAACAGCCAAACAAAAACAGAAAAGCAGCAAATCCTCACACTTTACAAGCTAAAACCAGCAAATGTTTGGCAGATTTGCTTGATAAATGATTGACAAATTGACTAATGCATGAACTGGTTCAGCTTTATTTCTGTCAAACTGCCAAGAAGCAGTTCAGGTTATTTTAAAAGCGTACCTTTACTGACTCTGCTATCCTACCTGCCCTACAGTAAATATACCATTTCTGTGAACCTTTTCTGTGTTAATATATTAATCTAAGCTTGTTATATGTTGGATAAGGAACATAAAATGTATGACTGAAAGTTATTTCAGGGCTGAGTTGGAGGCTGTTGCTGAATCTGTGGCTCAGTGACAGAAAGGAAATGGAAAAGCCTCGCAGTCGTCAGGGTCAGCAACCACAAACTAGTTCATCTCCTTCGTCTGTTCGCTTTCTATCTCTGTTACAGTGTCTGCAGAGCCTCTCCAGAAACAACTGAATGGGCCAGTGTGTGTGTGTGTGTGTGTGTGTGTGTGTTTTCTTGTTTGAAAGAGCAGTTTATTTGCCAGGCTGCGTGGTGTCGGGTGGCCGGCAGGTTTTGTCCGTCTGTAACATAGCAACAGAGGATTTACTGGGTGTCTGTTACTCTCGGCTACAGTACGACTCCGTCAGTTGTGTTTACAATACGTGACCCTAAATGTATTTCCTTTCTGTGTGGGTGTGATCAAGCTACAGTACCTTGCAAGAATGTCAGAAAAAGTTTTAAATTACCCCTACTTGGGCTACTACTAACTTTCATTATCATTTAAACTGCTGTTTATTTTCTTGATTTCGCATAATCGTTTGGTCTAGAAAACATCAGAAAATAGTGAAACTCTCCTGGAAGTGTAAGCTCACGTATTCAGCATTTTTTTGTCCGACCAACAGTCTAAAACCCAAAGATATTCAGTTTACTCTACTAGAAAACAAAGAAAAGCTGCAAATCTTCACATTTGAGAAGCTGGAAACACAAAATTGTTGAATTTTTTTGCTTGAAAACTGACTTCAACGACTATTTGATTATCAAAATCTTTTTTCTGTCAATGAACTAATTGATTAATCCACTAATTGTTACAGCTCATGTAAAAAAAACACAAAAACAATTTTAAATTGGTCTTAAATGCATTTCCAGCGTTAAAGGAATAGTTCAACATTTTGCAAAATCGGCTCATTTGCTTTCATGCTGAGAGTTAGCCGCTTAGCTTAGCTTAGCATAAAGACTGGAAACAGGGGGAAACAGCTAGCCTGACTCTGTCCCAACAGGACTATCCCTTTTAAAAGGCAAGAAAAGTCTAACATTTTGCTTTGTGTGACTTTTAGGTTCCCAGAATGTGCAGGTCAGCTGGTATCTGATAAGGATTTTGATACAGTGCAGCAGAATTTGACAATTTGACTTCACAAGGCAGGCAGCCCACCCACATACCAGATGTAGTCTACACACACACACACACACACACACACACACACACACACACACGGTTTCTGCATTCCCCCACTGCTGTTCAGGCCTTGGCACCGAGTTGCTGCTGCCCGTCTTTATTGGCCGCTGATCCCCGCTGGCTCGGCGCACCGCTGTCTCTTTTAATGCCCGGCTTCTGAGCAGCAACACACAACACACCAGATGCTGAGCCGCCCTCTGCCGTCTGTGTGTGTGTGTGTGTGTGTGTGTGTGTGTGTGTGTGTGTGAGATCTGCATTGGCTCCTGACCCTGCATTAGATGTAACTAACCTAATGTCCAACATACACACCAGTGTTTGGCCAGTATGGGTTTATGAGAGCTGATGAAGATCAATTTGGATTCATTCTGCCACCAGCTGCCTGTTTTTCTGTTGTGACACTCAGACTTCAGCGTGGGCAGTGTTTGTGTCAGCGGATAGTTAATACTCTTCAGAGAGGTCTAACCAGTCTGAGGTTACATGGTTACTCTTTGACACACCATAACAGCAGTTACACGTCCCTCACAGCTGCTTGTCTGAACACCAGAACAAAAGAGGTGTTGTTTAGTGTGTAGCACAGTGGTTTGACTCATATGGGTTTTTTAAATAGATTTTGCACTGGTGCTGCCATCAGTTTGACTGTTTTTCTGTATCTTACGAACTGACCACATCTGAGAATCATAATATTTGTAATAAAACTTTTTGGTGCAGGTAATGACTATTTTTTTTAATGATCTTTTTATTCTTTCTTTTGGTTAATCGGTTAATTGTTTAGTCTATAAAACAGACAAAAATAGCAGGAAATCGATCACAAGTTTGATGTCTTCAAATACCTTTTTGTTCAGCCAACAGTCCAAAACTCAAAGATATTCAGTTTACAGTGTTATGTTAAATGATCTAAATGATTTTTCGACTAACTAATCAATGAATTGACTTATTGTTTCAGCTGTAAAACATCACAGTTCATCCATCCAAACCCTCACAATGTCCCAGAGGCCCAGAGTGACGCGTTCACATTGCTTGTTTTGTCTGACAAACAGTCCGAAACCCAAAGATATCAAAATAATTGTTGATGAATCTTCTGTCAGCAGACTAATCGATTGAAGGACTGTTTCAGGTATAATAATGACACAATGCTGGAAACAGCAGGTCTGATAAACAAAATGTGAAATCTGTCCACCAGATTTCATAGATCTGTTCTGACAATAATAATTATGTCAATGTAAATATAATCAAATAGTAACTAACAGAGAACATGAGTATCTTCTCTATATGTCTGTTACTGGAAAACACACATCGTCCCCTGATTCAAACCCGACGTTGTGACCCCACGATTCAGTTCAGTGGGTTGATTGGCTGCGTGGAGTACAGCCCTGCTAGTTTCCTTCTTGATAACTGGCTGGTGTCCCAGCTCGGGGCAGAGGTGGACATATGGTGGATTTAATCTCAGGTCACAGCCTCGAAGTTTAGACTGTCCGCTTGAAACGCTCAGAGATGTCACTTCCTGCCGCTTACTGTGCAGTACATGTCGGCTACAGGAGGAGTATCAGGGAGTTTAACATTAGCCCGACACAAGACACATTTTATACAAATACACTTGTTGAGGCGGCTAAAGAGGAAGAAATACAAACACTTTCCTCAAATTCACAACTTATTTTTCCCAAACATTAGTTAGTTAATTCTTTCACTATTTTCTACTTTTACATTTTTATACACTAAACAATGAATTAATCAAACGAAAAGATAATTAAGAGATCATTTGATGATGTAAAATAATAATTTCTTGCAGCTTTATTACTGCAGTATCTGAGTTTGGCAGAATCAGATGCTGGTCTGTGTTGATGCTTCAGCTTTTATATCAAAATATCGCTTTTGTCGGCATTAAAAACTGCCTCCACAATTGAGCCGCTGCTGCACTTAACTCAGCTAAATTGTGTAAATTCGATGTCCGTGATAATGATCGAGATAACGATGCCCAGAAGACATCAGCTCTCTGTCCGTCTTTAGTATGAATGTCTCCGTGCACAGTTTGCTGCTCGGCTGCTTATTTGTCACTCCTGCTGCCGCTGAAGCATTCTGCTGACCTGTGCTGGTTTTGTTCGCAGCCCCGGAGGATATTGGATCCTTCAGCATCTGCAGTTGTTGTGCTCATAGCAACATGGAGGGGAACTTAATTTCTACATCACCAGCATCATTTCCCCCTCCGCCTTCCTGCCCAACCCGCCCGTCTCCTCGTGCAGGCATCTGCAGAGTGATCAGATTACCAATTATTACTGCATACTATGATTATGATAAGCAAACACACACAATACACACACACTATTTGGGAAAAATGTCCTTAATTTCTGATCAATGTTTCTGGATTAATGATTACAATCCTGTTTCAGGAAGGAAACTTTTGTGTGGTTGATGATGTAAACTAATTATAAACCGATTTATCTTTAGATTTTGGACTATTGGTCAGATAAAACATGACAATTTGAAACGTAAACATGTCCTCTGGGAACTTGTGAGGGACATTTTTCACAGTTTGCCGACATTTTACTGACGACGCAAATAATCGATTAATCGGGAAAATAATCATTAGTTGCAGCCCTGGATTAAAGTCTGTAAAATGTCAGAAACCTGTCAAAAGTGTCTTATCAGAATTTCCCAGAACTCAGAGGGTGTAAAAAAATCTGTTCTGTCCGACCAACAAACACACAAAATCAGACAATCCTCAAACTTGAGAAGCTGGAACCAGCGAATGTTAAATTATTTAAACAATTATTTGGTAATTGAAAACATGATGTTTTGCAAGCACACATCTTTAATTGGCTTACAGCCTGAATAATAATTACAGTTTATCCAATTTTCAGCTCCAGCAATTCTTTTGTCAAAGGAAAGAGTCGTTTTTACCAGCAGCTTATTTCTCAGTTAGGAAACATCCTGATGCAGTTCTTCTTCAGTGGATTTGAGGAATGCAGAAATGATCTCATGCTTTTGTTTTTGGTTTCCTTCTCAGGTCATGAGTGCCTCTAGGAAAGACCCAGTGGAGAATAACCTCACCTGTCCAAAGCCCCGCCCGAGCTGGGCCTCAACCTGCCCTCCACCCGTGGCCTCCCACCATGAGTAAGTTCCAAATATTCTTTTTTTCTATATATTTAACCACACAGTGGCTCTTTGTGTGCGTCTTTCTTCCACTCTGTTGTGATGCATGTTGCAGGAAACAGGTTTTTGTGTATCATGTGTCATTGAAGTTTTTTCATTCTCCAGCCAGTGACTTTCAGTGCCTGTTATATTTATACAGTACTGAGAAGTAAGAAGTACTATGACAACACAGACGTAGTATTTGTTTTGCCGCCTAGAGGTTTCTGAAGGAAAGTTTGGATTTTTTAGAAACTAAGGTGCCCAGAGATCAATGAGCCTTTTGGCTGAATCTGGCACATTTACATTATAATAATGTTGGTTATGTGATTTGAAGTATTTGAAGAGACCATTTGGGGTTTTCCAGGTCAATTCTTTACAGTTAGAGTTGGTTTTTAAACATCTAGATACCATCAAAGGAAGTGCAATACACTGTAAGACATGTCTGCCTCAGTAATGAGTGGTGGTGGTTTCTGTTTAGTGAAATCAACAGTAGTTTTTGGATTTTTAATGCTGGATTGGTTACTGGGGTTGCACGTGTTTGCATGGATTCAAATATAGTTGGTCATTAGCTTTTAGAAGACAGAGGGCTCACACTGTGTGTTTTTTTTCACTTTTTTGTGCAATATTTTGTGGAATAGCTTTGATAAATCACCTGTGGATGCAGAGGATCTACAAGCTTGTGTTAGGAAGATATATTAGATTCCTCAAATCTTGCACTTAAGGTGTTTAAGATGTTGAGTACACTCTTGATCTTCCTTCTTTTGCACCTTCAACCTTTTCCTCCCTCCTCCCCCCTTGATGGCAGAAACATATGGCGCAGAGGAGCAAGTGCTGCAAACCTCACCACCTCATCACTCATCAATCACACCGCAAAGCATGATGGGAGGGCAAATGTAGCGGGATATGCACTCCATCAGCTCCATCTACAGTATATGTGCGTGCTGCTATCTGCTCGTCTCCTGCACCGCTGTTTGTCAGCGTGACTGTAATGGCTCGGCCTCACATGTTGGCTCAGTGTGAGTCATCCAGCGAGGCCAGACTGCAGTATATTCTCTTAATGTTTCATACGGTCATACATGTGTGTAACGTCACACACACACACACACACACACACACACACACACACACACACACACACACTGCACCAGAAGAGCTGATCATTTTCACCACAGGGGGGTGTGTCCTGTGCTCTGCTGAACATTAGCCAGGATGAAATCAATAGATATTTTTCTGATATCAATATATGTCATGATATGGTGAATGTAAGCAAAATCACATAATAATAATAATAATAATATTAATAATAAATAATCAAAAAGTAATGTTGTATATAATGAACTGCATTCCACTGTCATGCATTATATCACACATGTAAAGCTAAAACTTTAATGACTAATTTTGTCCGTTCTTAATTAAAAAAATTAGGAGACATTTACATTAGATACAAACATCAAAACAGCTTTATTATTTTTAACAAAAACAAAAGAAATACATCATTTTTATTTTCAGTTGAATATTGATTCTGCTGACTTATTTTATTCCTGAGAGATTAAAAACAGACCTTTTATTAAACAATATATCACATATTTTTTATTTAGTTTATTTTATTAGCTTTTTAAACTATGTTGTCCATTTTTAGCTGTAAAGCTGTAAAGGTGGGGATGGATTTGCCACATTTCATACACCATATAATATTAGGATCACTATTGGTGCTTTAACTTGTTGTTGTTGTTGTTATTGTTTTGTCTTGGATATATTACTATTAGAGCTTTAGCAAACACTTTCAAAGTCATTTGTAATGTGAATATGACGACCAAACACTGTATATTTACCATAATTGAGGTAAACTGTAATACAGCCTTAAAGATCTTTTAAGATGTATGTCAGGTGATTTTGAATCTTATATTGGTTTATTGCCCAGTTCTAAGCTGAACATGAGGAAAATAGTAAGTTTATTTTTTATATCCTCCAGATTTATTTGCTCTGTGATATCAGGGCTCCACATTTTGCAGCTCCACCCTCTCAGACGTTTCTTGTTTCTTTGCCGTTTTGCTCACTTCACAGAAAATGATGGAATGGGAGACAACATTTCCTCCTGCCAGCGGCGTTAACTCATTCCGCGCCGTTCGCCTCTGCAGTGTTTGTCTGTGCAGAGCCGCGAGGTTGTAGATCTGCAATGTATACCACGGGGCTGGGACTGGGTAACCGGGGCAACCCGGCGTGTGAGGCGTTTACTGGAAGGCGATTGGATTAAACAGATGCCACTGAAGGGGAGTGCTGAGAGGTTTAACCCGATTACTGCCTTTTCTTTTGCGCACTCCGCCACACAAACAGGTGTGTGTGCGCGTGTGTGTGTGTGTGTGAGTGTGTCAAGGGAGGTTAGGTAGTTGATCTGATTGATTGTTAGTGATGAAAATGGAGGAAAGCGTGATTGATGAGCTGAGGGGTGTAACAGCGGGAAAAGCCCCCCAGCAGCTTGGTGGTTTATGTGCTAGCTGCTGTTGTCCCTTTCAATGTGTGTGTGTGTGTGTGTGTGTGTGTGTGTGTGTCACCCAAAGGTCCTGGTGCATCAATACATAAAATCAAAAATCAAAATAAAATAAGAAGTAAAACGATATGAAAGGGAGGTTAAAACAATTAAGAAAACTCATTAAAAGTGTCTGCCAGCCTGATCTCCCCATAAACAACTCCCATTCAGCAAAATGGCCTCAAAATACACAAACAGAGAAAACACCAGAGTATCGTTATTTTTGTCTTAATGTGACCTGAATGTGCTTTGTAAGCAGCCGGCGATCTGGGAGAAAGGCTTTTATGTGTTTCATTATTTATCTCAACCTTTGATAAACTCACCCGCTCGCCTGGAGATGGTTGACGATGTTGATATCCTGAGCTAATTACATTAATTACCCCCACCTCCCCCCTTTACAACACACACAAGTTCACACACACACACAGCCGCAGGACACGGGGCAGGGCGGGGTTAGTTTCCTCTAACGAGTCTCTTAACGAGGATGGATGACTCATTCCTGATGGTCTGAATTTTAGTGGGAGAAGAGAAGAGAAAGAGGGACAAAGGGAAGAATCAGGCTCATCTTTGTGCAGCTGGAAATTGACTGTTTTTCTTAACGTAGCTTCAGTGCAGGTGGACTGACTGTTTCTGCAGTTCCAACAACTCCAACAGAGTGATACGTCTTCTCTCGAGTGGATCACATCATGTCTTAATAGTTTTGAACCAGGACCTTCTGTATTTGGACTAAATAGCTCGTGAAATGTGTGCGCCAAAGTCAGAAAGTGCCAGATACATATTAAATCAACATTGCATATCTTCTGCTGCTGTGTAAATATAAGTATTGGATCAGACTCAGTATCAGTAGATACTGTTGAGGAAAGAGAGGATCTCTGCCTGGTATTATTACAGTACTAGTGTAGTAGAGTGACCCTCATAACAAAAGCCTGCTCACTAAGAACCAGCAGAGGCTCCTCAGCTTCTAAAAAAGATCAATATATTTCATATTTATAAAGTGACAGTGTGAGAAAATGTGAAACAAAGAGCAGAGCAAACAGTATTCGCCTCTCAAGAGGAAGGTAGCAGGTCGGAGGTAGAAGATCTTTTCCATGAACTCATAAACCTGTTCAGTGTCATCAGAAAGAGTACAGTACAAGAAAGTATATTAATATATTAATGTACATGTGCATAAACACACATTTGCAGCCATATATGTAAATATAAATCTGCATATATGCACAAACATCGATGGGCTGGCTTTTGTGAATGTGGCTCACATAATGAAAAATTGCATAAAAGTGGCCAAAGTCATCATACAAGTAAATAAATATTGTGATCACAGGTTTTACTTTCATTACATGGTTACTTCTGTACATTGTTACACAAATTAGTACTGCGAAAAATAAAAACATAAATCTTTCCACTCAGAGGTCGCAGGGACAAAACTTGATGAGATGAGCGTGATCTTCTGCTCCGTCCAATTAGATCATGCGGATGTCCTTTCAGGCGGGATGTGACAGATGATATTCTCTGTGAATGGAAGAAGCTGTTTGCCCAAACAGAACAGAGTCATTATATCTGGTAATAATACAAGATATTATTATTGGTCTTTTCCCCCACTGAGCAGAGCGATAACAGCAGAAGGAGAGAAGATTGATGACAGATGAGGAAGAGACACACGAGCTTTATTGATGTTGTATAAACAGTTTCTGTCAGCTGCAGCAGTTCGGTGTGTCATCCATATAAATAAAGGGAGAGAAAGAATGAGAGAAAAGGGGAAGAAGCTCTAATGAGTTCCTATTTATTATCTGTATCTGTATCTCTCATGACTTTTCCTGCATAACAACAAATCAGTCGTAAAGCGTTACCCATGCATCACCTGTCGTCAGGCAGAGAGCCGCCAATGATTGATTATTTTGATGGAGTAACCACTGGCATCCATGTATTAAACTTTTCAGATGTTACAATGCTTACTGCACGCAGCAGTAGGGCTGCCCCCCCCACCAAAGATTTTCCTACTCAACTAATAGTCGTTAGCTCAAGCCATTAGTCGACTAGTCATCGCACATTTATGATATTAATTTAATTATTACATTTTTTTTTTTTGGGGGGCATCAGAAAATGGTTGAGAAGGGCTGAGAAAGAATGTTATAAGGAACATTGTTAACACTGTGCTACATTACAGAGAAATACTGTCAAAATGAGCCTATAAGCTATAAGCAGACTGAGTTACCTTTTTCAGTCCTGTGGGTCAGTTAGTTTCTCTCTTTTTAGGCGGTTTTCCCGGCAGGAAAGTGCAGAAGCTGACAGATATTTCCAGAGGAATCGGTGCTCCTGTTATCACAGCGGCCCGGGTCACTGACTGAGTAAAGGAAGGCCGACCAATGGTGTAACCTCATTGGTCGCCTCGGCCAGGTGTCACCACGTGCCTCCCAGCCGAGGTTGGTTTTGGTTTTGACCTAATTTTGGCAAGTCGCAGCTCCTGAATGGAGTTTGACGGGTTTTTTCCTTTTCCTGCGACTGACCGACCAATGAAAACTTGGTCGACTAAGACTCTTCTCTTTGACTAACAGTCGGTCGATTATAAGGAGGCGGCCCTACACAGCAGCCAATGAAAAGTAGTTACGCAATCATGATACTTTTTTTTCTTGCATAAAACTGATCATTTGTGGTATTTTCAAAGCTATAAAGCTATTTCTGTCACTTTGATGCTGCCTTTAGGTTAATCTCTCCATTACTTGGAGACTATGTCAAACAGCCTCTATGTAACAGCCTCGTCCACCTTCTCTTCTTCTTTCATGGTCACTACCTAAATTAAACACAGGAGAACAGCCCAACAAAGTGGTTAATGTAGTTTGGAAAGTTAAAATTTTCCTTTTATCCAATTTGCTGAGATTTATTTTGGGAAGAAAAGAAAGCATAGAAGTCTTTTCAACTCTGAATACTACATGTTATAATTATTTCTTACTGCCTGGCCTCTATATTTGAGTAATTATAATCATTCTGTGTTTGTATTTTAAAGTTTTCTAACTTTAGATCAACACAAATATGCTACATGTGACTGATAAATCAAATTTCAAGTGTATTTTCTCTTCTTCACTACCGCAGAGTTTCTAAAATAAGACAACAGCCACCCTGAAATTACCTTTTTACAGGGTCCATGTTGTTATTAGCCCCAAGGAAACCTTCAAATGCTCTGCAGATCCGACTTTACGACTTCTGAACTCACGAGTAGGAGGTTTTGAGGAGCACATAAGGCCAGCATGAGTGTGCAGGCATGGACGGTTGACTCCAATCTGTTCACCTGCCCTTCACCTATTCCAACACACACACACACACACACACATACCTTCATCTCTCCCTGTCAGAGGAAGACTGATGTCATTGGGTGGCGTGCTGGGCACACAGTGTGTCTGGGTGTGGTGCAGGGTAATTATCTCCTCTTCAAAGCCTCATCTGGCCTCCATCTGCTGGACTCTAGCACGGTTAGCTCAGCCGCAGAGCACACAGCAAAGACCTTTACACTTACCTTCCTGTAAGACCTGCAGTATATATTAAAGGTCAGCTGAGCATGCATGTTCTTTTTCCAGCAACAACCTGCTTTATTTTCATACAGTCGCATCACATTCACACCTGAAAGCTGCTCAACGTAAGCACAGACTTTCTAAAGTTAGCCACTGAGAAGTTCTGCTGGAAACATTTATGTTTAAACACCCAGAACACCACATCTGTAGCTCTTTAGGGAAGAGAGAGTGTTATCACCCTGACCACATTTTCCAAGCCAGGGTTTCTTTATGAACATGGCCTTTAAGCTACCATAATCACACAGGGTAGATGACAGCTAATGGTGCTAATGTCTCTCTGCAGTGCATGTCATTCATTCTCCACACAGGACGTTCCACTTCCAAATCGCTCTTAGCTGGTGTCCCAATCAAAAATAGCTCTGTGTTTAAGCGCTGCTTTGGTGAGGACGTGTTGCTTTTGGTACCACAAGGTACCACCCAGTGCGTGAGGGGTTGATGTGCAAGTGCACTACAAATGAAACCCACAGTATTCTCAGTTTACAGCAGTTTTATCCTGCACATTCCCAGCTCTATATTTATATTCTGGGGCTCTACTGGAATATCTTTGCATGATTTACAGTTTAAAAAAACTCCTTATTTATCTTATACTGGCCCTTTATGCAGCCCCTCTGTTCAGCCTCTGTCTGAAACAGGCCGTTGTAGCTCCTGTCTCTTTAAGGCCCCCCTCCTGATGAGCCCGCTATGTTCTGATTGGTAATCTCTGGGAAGCTGCTTCTTGGCAGACTTTAAGTTATTGATCTTTGACTTTGTTTAACATCCGACATTATAAACTTTAAGAGGTACTATAGCACACGGCTACTGTATTTCATGAACAGACTTGCTATTATATATAAATATTAATTATGATTGACATGCCAACAAAAACAAAGAAAACACTGCAGCAATGCCTCAGATGAAATGTATATATCCAGCGTCTATCTGAAGCTAATTTAAAAACAACAGACTGTGCGTGTGTATATAAATGACATCTGTGTATTTATTGTACATGACAGTGTATGCATATATGACATATGGGTGCGAGATTGTGTGTGTATGAGTGTAATTGTATGGATTCAGTATATAGAGTATGTGTACATGTATGTGAGCAGTGGATCCATTCAGAATGTATTCAGTGTTGTTATTTGTACAGGTATTTGGGTGGTGGCCTGGAAGGCTCAGTGTAGTCTTGGTCTAAACACAGCTTTAGTGAAGTCTAGTTAAGGGTTTTGTTGCATTCAAGTGCTTATAATCTCTGTCTCAACTTATAATTACATACATTAACATGTACTTAGAAACAATAATTAGTACAATAATAAAAGTAGAAATTAAGGCAGCACAGTTGTTTACATTGGTTCCCTTCCAACATCCCGGGAGTCTCTGAGATTTCAGATTTGCTTCGTCCTCTTAGCCGCTATTTTTGCTTCGTTTCTGTTTGCTCAGTTGTTAACGCCACATTTCTGACAGCGCTTGAAGGCAGCATTTGTTCTTGTTTGTTTTGTTTTGGGTTTTTTTTTTTTCCATTAAGCCCTGAAGTGATGATGACACGTCTCCTGGTGTGAAAATGTGTCTTCTTCACACAGGCTTCAGATAGTTAGAGCCTCTCTGCCCACAGAATGACTCGAGGCTAATTACTGGAGAGATTGGTATTTGTTTGTTGGGAAAGCACATGAGGAAAGAAGACTGTTTCGGGTTGTTGTTGTTGCACAGGTTGGGCGGGTTTATTAGCCTGCCGTGCTTCCTCCACTTCAAGGACTTGTCACCCCAAGCATGCTGTGAATTTCAACTTGGGTAGAGATTCGGGATTAAGATTTGTCCAGGTTTTATAACGGATGACAAGCTGTTTTAATTAACGCTACTGTGTCAGATCCACATCTAAGGTCTCCCGCAGAAAGGAAATGAGGCAGTGGCTTGTGGCAGAGGAGGCTGTCTCTGGTGTGAGACTTTATAAACACTGTATTGTCACTGCAGCAAACTGGTCATCAAGTCTGTGAGGTTTACTCCCAGAACGCTACTTAGAGCGGGTGTTACTCTGGCTTCTTTCTCCTTCTTTTTTTTTTTTTAATCCACAATTCATTTTGTTTCATTGGCTGCTTTATCGGCATGGCACAGAGATTTCATATACCACCAAAGCAGAAGCTGGCAAAATGAAACACATTCACTACAGAGCAGAAACAAAGAGAACACGATAAGCTCTCTTCACAGTATTGCTTCACAGCTTTGTATGAAGGCAGCTGCAAATGGTAACAAATATGAACTTTAAAGGACTTTACAAGTGATTTTATATGTTCACCCAATTTACTATAAACCATGACTATTGCTTTTTACCATTTTGTAGTGTTTCTAGTGTTGTTTTCTTACCGTTATGGAAATGAATGGAAATCATTCTGCTTGAAAAATAAGAAAGATATAAGAGAAATAATCTCACCATGAGCTTTCAGTGGTATTATACAGTCTTCCTCAGCAGATAAGGTTTTCAATTGTGGTTCAAATTTTAATTTTTCTGTGCACTTTATGGACTTTATGGATATGTTGGCTTTTAACTCGAGAGTGGAAAGTTCACTGGAAACACCACAAGGTCCATTTAGCAGTATTTTTGTCAGAGATGAGGAAGATTGTGTGATTGTGAAGGTACTAAGTGACCTAGTGGTATAAATTTTGTCAACTACTGTTTCCAAGGTCAAGAGTGATCCTTCAATCTACAGCCAACCATAGAGTCTAAACCTGCAAAGTCGCTGGTCCTTTAATAGCGCTCTATCTTGCGAGGTGATGTGAATTAACTCCTCGCAGCATGTTCACCACCTCTGGAGTGAATAACGAGGGTTACCAAAGGCAGAAAGGTGTGATGATGTGATAGGTCAAGGTTTCTGTGGACAGAACGCTTGCTTATTGCAATTTAAGAGTCTCAAGCTGTGTCCCATTTTAGGGGCTGCCTCCTTTGAGGACCACATGTCAAGACTAAATACAACATAACAGGTCACTGTCCTGTTTCATCTGTGGCTAAGAAATACATACAGTCCTTATTTGTGTATCACTGCGTATGTATCTCTTGTCTTGTTATGCCAAAGCAGTTAGTTTGCAATGATTTGTTTTGAATCGGGCAAATAAAGAGTCTACTTCATCTCCCTTCCTCTGGATAGGAGGCTGCTCTCTATTGCATTCGTAAGTGCATTTTCTGAAAAAGAAAACTCTTGTGCATATTTAATCAACATTTATGCAACTAACATCATCACACACTGCCACATTTTGAAGGAAAGTGTTTTTGCAAACTGGGAAGAGGACCAAACTCAGAATTTCAATGCTTTCAATGCCTTTAGAAGTTGGGTTTTGTCCTCTGTCTCTTTCACTTCCCTCCTGTTTTTTTTATGTCTACTCTGTCCTCCTCTCTCTCTCTCTTTCCCCCAGGTTCCACCTCCCTTTTTTAAATTTCAATTCTAGCCAGTGTATGATCCGTGACGATTGAAGGATGGAGTTGTGTGTGAAATGTGTGACGTGATGCCAGTTGTGTGGTGGGATTGCGGTTCTTCCACCCTCCTTCCCTCTCTGCATTTCCTGTGCTTTCCCGCAGTAGTGAACGATGCTCGAATGTCATGTTTGTGGTGACAGGGGTGTGTGTGTGTGTGTGTGTGTGTTGAGTTATAGGAGCGGGAGGAGTGGCGGGGGTTACAGGAAGGAAGCCCTGCTGGAATATGATTACATCTCCCAGTAAACAGGGCAGCAGGAGGAAATGGATCCTCAGACCCTGTCCTCAGGGCATTAAACTGTACATAGTGAAGCCACCAGAGAGATATTTAATGTGTAAAATAGTGTTATTGAAACGTAAACACACAAATCCTGGTACATCACACACCTGAACACATCCTCACCTTCACTTAACATACTGATGTGTCAGGTTTTCCATAGATGAGACCTTATATTAAAAACCACATCCGATCCAGTCAGTGTTGTCCTCTTCTGGTTCGATGACCTTAAGGCAAGACAAGGTAATTCAAAGTGCTTTACATAAGACATAAAAGGCGTTAAGTCAAACGGATTATAATGAGATGTTTCACAGTGTTTGCAAAAGGGAATCTATACACAAATTTCAGTTTTCGTATATTTAAGAGATAAATGTGCCTTTTAAAGTTGCTGCCGGCCATTAGATGCTTCCTATTTGTTCAAGAGACCATGAAATGAGATTCTTTCCTATCCTGGAAAAGTGTCACTTCCTGAGAAACGGTGAATCTTTAATGTTGACCTCATCCTGCTCTAAAAAGTATGAACTTAAAGGCCTTTTCCACTACAGGAACTAGGGGTGCAACAGATCACAAAATTCATGGTTCGGATCGTATCACAGAGTCACATATCGGATCATTTTTCAGATCAGCAACAAACAAAAAAAGAGGGAAACAAATATAACTTTGCTTTCCATTTATTTTGTAAAACTCAAAACACGGGGCGAACCGTACAGATCATTAATCAACGACTACACAAATATAAATGAGTTTCTGGACATCTTTGGTTGTCTAAAAAACATCTCCATTGTTTCTTTGCTGCGATGTGATGACACATCTGCTTGCCAGCAAACTCTTGAAAGTACATGGAATTTGCATTTAGCATCCCTTGCTGAGCAGTGCCCAAATTTAGATCCAAGAACCCATCTCTGAAGTGGAAACAGCAATGACAGTGGCTACACTTTAGATTTTGTTAAGTTTCTGCAGTGGAAAAGGTCTAATAAACTCTTTTTAAGTAATCCTGCTCATCAGCCGTTTCCGATCAACAGTCTTTCTTTCCATAACTGATATTTCATTGATTTACAGATTACAATGAATAAATCTGATAATTAGTATACATGTGTGCTCCACCCCAAATCCTGATTTAACAGGAATTACATCTTAGCAAAGAAGTAAAGAGGACATTTCATGGTGTCTTTAACAGTAAAAATTGAATTTTGATAAACCAAGAGCTATCCTTTAATACCGACCAGTGAGTGGTTGCAGGGCTTCAGTAATTGATTTTGGATTGACTGGATGGATTTCTGTTGATAGGCGGAGAATGAAAGAAGCGTTTTGTATTTGTTGCTGGTGCTGCAGCTGGAAAAGGGTTAACAGGGTAACAAAGGGTAACTGTGTCCTCAAGCAAGTCCATGCTATCTCTGAATGGTCAGATTAGCATTGCCACCTGGTTATTTTAGTGCTGCTGGGCATCTTTTCCATACTGCCACACTTTTATTAGGTTTTCCGGCTCTATTATACAGCTCTTGGGATTTCTACGTGTTTGGTGTGGTGCATATGTGCCCTTTTATTTCCAATATTCTGGTTTGTTTTCTTTGAAGAGCAGAGGTGTGACTTGAATCCTTGCTGCGCTGACAACACTGGCAGAGATGACGGACTTTCATATCAGGATTATAGGATACAGAAAGCTGTGATTCCCTCCGGCTTTGGTCAAATTCTGTTTAAAATCGCTGCAGCCGTGTCATAAATATTCAGCCTGTTGAACTGATTCAGGTGAATCCCACAAATACAGTTAAACCTACTGAACGCTGAGACTTTTACAGAGGATATATGAGTGTAAATATAAAGATTTTATAAGGAATAAACGCTGCTCTGTGCTGAATAAAGACTCCAGTTTGCAAATATATGGAGAAGAAAGAAGAACTTTTTGGATAAATAGTATATATATATATTTTCACTAGGATATTTATGTCTCTCTCTCTCTTTGGCTTTCTCCCTCACACACACACACACACAATTATGACGTTGCCTCATCACAAGCTTTTCATGGCCTCCCAGTACTTAGTTGCCATGGTGAGCCGAGCAGGGCTGTTGCTTTCGGCGGCGGCCCTCCCGCTCAGAAAGTTTAGTCCATCGATACTTAATGTCTGGACTTCAGACAGATGAGATCTTGTACAGTGAAGAAAGCTCTGCTGTGGTTGTAAGTGTGGCTTTTGTGCCTTTTTAATGTATGTTGCTGCTAATGAGAATTCATCCAGATTAAATGTTGTGTGACATCCGGTTGGATTTGATATTAAGTGTTTTCGCTCCTGTTATTGAAAAGACCACACAGCTCAAGCTATTTTTGTACTCGGCAAGTTTAACATTATGCAAAATTCAATATACTACTACACTAATAATTATCATTATCAATTAATTTGACGATTATTAGTTATTCAGTTTACATGTATGACACAGAAAAGCCTCAAATTCTCACATTTGAGAAGTTTAATACATGACTGAAATGATTATGTGATCATCAAAATAGTTGCTGATTAATTCCCTGCCAATCGATTAATTGACTAATCGTTACAGCTCTAGTTTCAGGGTCATGTTATTAACAGAGAAAATGTTCTGTATATTTATTTAAAAAATGTTAACACTAAACAGTGATACATTTCCATTCATTGATTAGATGTTTGGTCTTTAAAAATGCTGAAAAATGTTGGATCACTGTTTCTTAAAGCTCCCAAAGATACAACCTAAATATGTAATGTCTTGTTTTCTCCAGACCAACCATCAAAAACCCAAAGATATTCAGTTTACTGTATTTAAACAATACCTTGTCTCCTCCTCCCCCTCCCCCCTCTGTGACAGTCGGCTAGAGGGCGACGCATGTACTCATAAAACTGGAGTTACATCCAGGTAACTACTAATTATGTTTAACTGCACATTATATTATATAACAGGCACCAGGAGCTTATCCACCCTTGTTTTTTCCCCGGCCTGTTTTTGTGGCCGGCTTTTATTTGTTTGTGTCATGACATGAACTATAGTTAGAAACTGTTTGGTTCATAGGGCGCACCAATCTGAAACAAGCACAGTTCAGGATGAATAGCTGTACCCTTTAGGGCTGCAACTAACATTTATATTCATTATCGGTTAATCTGTCGATTATTTTCTCAATGAATCAATTAGTTGTTTGGTCCGTAAGATGTCAGAAAATGGTGAAACATCGATCACTGTTTCCCAAAACCCGAGGTGACGTCCTCCACCCAAAGATATTCAGTTTACTGTCATAGAAAACTAAAGAAACCAGAAAATATTCACATTTGACAAGCTGGAATCAGAGAACTGGAAATAAAATAACTCAAAACGATTAATTGATTATCAAAGTAGTTGGTGATTGATTTAATAGTTGGCAACTAATCAATTAATCAGCTCTGGTACAATTACACCCAAACAACAGAAATTGATTGATTAGAAACACACACACACACTACAGTAATTAGAAGTCAGTTCAGAAAGAGACAGCAGCACAGGTTTGTCTCATAAAACACACAAACCTGTCTCAACATGATGCATGATGTCATTGCAGCTTCTGCAAAACACGTATTAATGACTAACAGATTATCTTATCAGCACCATGACCCGTCTTCTTTCAGGAAACCGGTGGGTAGGGAGAAACCACACACACACACACACACACACTCACACACGCCGGCCAGATCCCTACACTCAGTGACAAACATCCCACCGCCCGTCACCCCCCCGTGACAAACGACACACACCCTATCGACCAATGTCAAGCGGGATACACCTGATCGACTGTGTGATGTATGAATGTGTTTGTGTGTATGCGCGAGAGAGAGCGAGAGAGAGACAGAGAGGGGTGATCATGGAGCATTGTGGGTAATATTCGTAGACTCCCACGCTGGTGCCACAGTCACAGAGGCCGCGTCGTCATAGATCTTCATCAACATTAAGCCCCCCGCTACTTCAGCTGGGCCCCGGCCCTCTGCTGCTTTACCAGCTGTTGATTTTTACTGTCGCCTTGTAAACAACACTGCACGCACACATTCAAGCATTCAAACACCTCTGTTTGCTGTGGCCATCTCTATGGCAGCTATTGAATCTCCCACACTTGTTGGAAACATCATGGGTGTTGACTGTCTGGAGGTCCCGGGAGGTTGGGTCATGCAGGCCTGGGAGAGGTTAGCTGTGAGGGAGGCCTGGCTCTTAATATGGAGTCACTATCAGATTCAGGCTGATTTATTGGTTTTTTGTTAGCATTTGGTTTGGACTATTAATACTATGTTAGGAGCATTGAACCTTTAGAGCATTTCCTCCTTCATCTTTACTTAATAGTGTAAATTTGCTTCTCCGTATTGTTATTCAGTTGCTCTTCTTAAGGTTTCCTTAAAGATTTTTTTCTTATTCAAGTTGTCAGATGACAAATTCCTCTGTGACAAATTTGTGATTTTTGCGTTTTGACCTTAAACAAGATGGATAAAATATGATTCTCTGTCCTGTTTAAGAGGAATCAAGGTTTTACGGGTATATTTTAAGCCAGATGTTGACATTAGATTGGCATCAGTTATGCTTAGGATATACGCCATCATGAAAGAAGTTTAAGGGAAATTGCAGTTTGAATTGATGCCTTAATTAATGTAAAAACAACTGAGACTTAACCAAGACAAGAAATATCGTCAGTTTTTTTTTGTTTGTTTGGTTTTTTTGACACGCAAAAAGGTCCCCGGGCAGACTTTTAAACCCTTAGACCACCATGGTGCTCTGAGCCCAGTCAGTTTTACTTATACAGCCCTAACTGAACTTTGTTGTTTCTGAGAAATATAATCAAAAAATCCTTGATTCAGATAAGAAAAAACTCCACTAAATGGACAAAAAAGGGGAGAAACTTCAGGAAGGAGGAGGGATCCCTCTTGCAGACAGACTTGTTGTGTGTAAGGAGAAAAAAGTAGAGGAGAAAAGTGCATTATTAGATAAATGCTACTGTATGAACAAGAGCTTAAACAGTTTCATTGTGCCTGAGGGACTGCAATTGGATTCTTCTCTAACCTCATGAGATTACCACTTATGAGTCATCCAACTTTTGTTTACACATCCTGGTTTGAATTTATGGGGCAGTGCAAAACCAAACAAACCACATACAAAATGCAGCAAATTAAACCCAACCATTGTGGTTCTGACCAGATGAAACACACAATAGTCAGCCAAACTCTTTGTGAACTTAAGAAAATATCTTCCAGCTGGTCACTTTCTGATATCTATCATCCTGTCAGAGGTTGGGGAATTCAGAAACCACTTGTTGGTGCACTTATGTACAGTTTGTGCACTAAATTACACCTTGATAAGAATAGTGTTACATAACACCTGCATACTTTTTAAATGCTTATTAAAGAGGTACTGCACACTAAACTTTTTGAGCTGTAAACTAAGTTATATGACTGTACTGTGATGAAACACATCAGTGCTGGTGTTAAAATTGACATTGACACCAAATTTATAAAAATCGGCATTTAATGGGTTGAAAATGGTTCAACCTGTCATCTGTTTAAAAATCAGACAGTTTTAGCTTCAGGAGCTAATGGCAGCTAACAGCGGTGCTGGCCTGCTGGAGGGGGTCTCTCCGTCTGTGACTGTCCGCAGGAGGAAGAACTGCTGGCAGCCACAGAAACAACAGAAGTCCTCCTCACGTCTCGCCCTGCAGCTCTTCCACTCCCCAGCTGTCAGCTCCTGCGGTTATCAGCCGGTAAAATCTTGTTTTAAAACGTTAAATCGCGGTGTAACCGGAGCTCCGCCGAAAACTGTCCGTCCTGTCTGTCAGCTGAACCTGTCCGTTGCGGAGCAGAGCTGCGGTCGGACAGGTTCAGTAACAACTCCGGTTACGCCACAGTTTAATGTTTTAAAACAAGATTTTACCAGCTGATAACTGCAGGAACAGACAGCTGGAGAGTTGAAGAGCTGCAGGGCGAGACGTGAGGAGGACTTCTGTTGTTTTTGTGGCTGCCAACTCTGACTTCTGGCTCATTTAAATGTTATTGCACTTGTGTCTTCCTCTCATCATCATTATTATTATTATTGTTATTGTTATTTTTATTGTTATAATATGGCACTGAGCAACTCCTGCCGCCCTCCTCCCTCACACAGCCACACTCCCCCCCTCCTCTCCTCTCCTCAGCCCCTCCTGCCCCCCTCTCAGGCCCTTGCCCACTTTTTTAGCATTTTTCTAAATTATGCAGTGGGTGGAGCACGGCTCAGACCTGGGGGTGCAGTTACACTTTGAAAAGAAAATGTAGCTTAGCATGGAAATCAAAGCAGGGATATTGATTATGGGCACAAATATCAGGGTTTGCCTTTAAAAACGCGTTAAGTATTTAATTCTTGTCCCATAAAGAGACATCTTGCTTCATTGAGGTTTTAATTAGAACATTTGGTGTGAAGTTTTAAATGAGCTTATATAGGAAATTACGCAGCAGGATAGATGCTAATGGAAAGTTTCATAGTCTGTAACTACCTATGAAGGACACTGGAACTGAGCTGAAGTCTGATTGGTCAAAAAAGTTGCACACTTCAGGCAGGAAATGACAGGGGGGGGGCAGGAAGTGCGAGGCAGAGCAGTGATGTTGTTCCAGTGTGTTTTTCTTTCTCGTTCGTTCCCATTCCCTCGCTCACTGTAGCTCGACGCCAGGCTGGGAGAGGAAGGGGAGAGGAAGAGAAAGAGAAGAGGACCCCCCCCCCACATCTCTCCGGTGGCTCCATCCAGACATTAAACTGTTAAGAACTGCTCTCACCCTTTCAAAATGCTGACTCAAAACTATGTGTTTCACTGTCTCCAAGGAGTGTTGGACTGTCGTGATGTGCAGGAGGACTTTAGTTTTTTTTGACGCTGACAGTTGACAGACAGTTGATGCTCTAGTGTTTTATTCTTGAGATTTTAGAATAGTATGTGACACTTTGGCTCTCTGCTATTGGACTACTTTTATCGGGTGGAAAGAATCATGACTCCAGTGGGATAATAATGTTGCTGCATGTCTATTGGAAGTGTAAGTAAGCAATTCTTTGCTAATAAGTCAGCCATAACAACTTCATAAGGTGATAAATTGCCTGGACTTTGAGTCTGACAGCTTGTTTTGTGGACAGTCTTCTCCCTAGTGACCAAACATGGCATTAATGCAGCTCACATTGCTTTATCAAAAGCTTTATCAAAACCCTTTGCTAAAGATTTTATTCTTGACAAACCCTCATTAACGAAACTTAAAGTGGCTATAATCAATATTTTTGTATTAACATTGAATCACATGACAGTGGCAAACCGACAGAGAATCATCACCTAACTCTACAGTTCACCTCAGCTCTTTAAAGCCCTTCAGCGTCTTTCAGCTGATTGTTTTTGTTCTCGTCACCTTTATCTCCTGTCAAACAAAGTGTTGAAACATAGTCACGTAAATATTTCTTCCTTGACATTTGTTCATCAGCTTTAGATGTATCCTATCATAAGATGAAGTTTAAGTGTGGACCATGAATGTCTGAACAGACTTCATCTCAGGAGCTATGCTGCTAGCTTGAAGTATCAGTATTGGCCTAATAACTGGCTGTTGGTATATGAAAGCCCGCACAGAGATAAGTGTAAGTGTGAGCCAAATTACAAGCTGACATGCATCTGCTGTAATGTGGTGAGGCGATCATGCTCATATTGTTCCCGTGCATGGTGTCTCATTGGCATTCAGCGGCAGGACTCTGGGTGCCACGGCGCACTGAAGCACGGCAGGCAGCATTAATCAATGTGCCGAGCAATCAGCACCCAGCCTAATTCAATCACCCCTCCAACAGAATGCTGCCATTAGGGCAACAGAGGAGTGTGTGTTCACATCGCCATTATGTCTGTGTGATTTGTTTGTGTGTGAGTCCCTCTGCCAGCCGCCGCCGACCCAAAACAAACCCCTTTAGAGAGACGGAGTGGGAAGAGGAAGCAGATAGAGAGCATTATGGAGAGGAGTGCTGTGCAGAATTGGGGTTTGCCCTTTTTTTGCCGTGTACAAGGGAGACAGAAGATCAGACATGAGGCCAGGAAGATGACAGTGTAGTTGTTATTGTCACTTTCTATGGGAGGGAGTTGAAGAGGAGACAAAGCGGCATTGTGTTGAAAAAAGTTTCTCACTGTCTTCCCTGACAGGCAGCAAAGATGTTCATTCATTCACGTTGTGATAACTGGAGGCAATTCTTGACTATAAACGGAGACAATAAAGTCTTGAAAGCGTCTGTATTTTCTATTGGAGTCTCTTTTTTTAACGCTTTTTGTATCCCTTTCACAGCCTTCTTTTCTGTTCTTTGGGTAATATTTCACGTTCTTCCATGTAATCTGCCAAAACTCTGACTCCTTCACTGCCAATCACACTCTTTCTAAATTCTTTACCCATTATTATTCTGCTAAAGGTGTTCCTTAAACCAAAGAGGATATTCAAGGCAGAGCCTAAACTACTAAAGCTCACCTGGGATCACAAGTATCTCCCATAAAGTCATTTTATTCTAGCCAGTGTGGGGAAAAAGATATCGAAACAATATTGATACAAATACTCCGAAAAATGGCCGTTATAATTTTCCACAGTCAAAGGTGATGTCCTCAAATGTCTTTTTTTTTCTGATCAATAATTGAAAAACCCAAACATTTTATGTTTACTGTCATGTTTGACAAAAAAAGCATTAAATCATCACATTTTTGACATTTTTGCTTTAAAAAATTATGAAACCGATTAATCGATTAGTTGCCGATTAATTTTCTGTCGATCGGCTAATCGTTGCAGCTCTAATATAAAATATTGTGAAATAGAACATTTTCTGTGTTATGAACTGAGAAACCATTCATGGATGAAATAAACAGACAAGATTTGGACATTAAATAACAAGAAATCCAATGAAAATCCAGTTTTTTTTGTCAAAAATCACTTCTTCTTTTATTTGAAACATTGCCTACGATGGTTTAATACACACAGAGATATTAAGGAGACGTACCAAGATACAAACAATATGGCAAAATCTCTGATGGTTGATAAATTTATATAGTCTCTTATTGTATTATTATCTAATCTTATTGTATTGTATTATACTGTGAGGTGATTGTAATACAGCAGATCACTCCAAATACTCCAAAAATAGAAAATCAATATGTTGTGGGTAATGATGATATTGTGGCGGGCCACCACAAATAAATGAATGTATGGGAAACCCTGTAATGATCTCCACACGAAAGCCACTTTGTTCCGGCTCTTATAGTGTCATAACTGTTTAAATCGGTTAATTAGGCTTTTCCAAGCTGCAAGCACAGCTCGACAAAAATATCTGTATCGCCTTCAGCTCGAGACCTGTTTCAAATCATCGCCTCTCTCCACAGTTGTGTTTTGTCGGCCTGTGTGCAGTGTCGCCCTCCCCAGCATCCCAGACTGAAGACACAGTCGCGGCATTGACGATGTCTCGGTTGCCTTTTTGAGTGAAGAAAACTGCCAGAGCTCTTATCCCGCCTGTAGATTAAAGAGGCGATGTAGGAGCGACTCGGCCAGACTTACAGTATCTGTCTATTCTCAATCAAGTGGGTGTTAAGGAGAACTCGTGGAGGGCCTATTGATCTGGTGTTTGTGAGACGGACCCTGTATGACTCGACCTATGGTTGCTGTCTAGAGGAGACTGAGGGCTCCATCAATATGTTGCTGCTTTCTCCCCAACTCAGCTACAGTGATAGCAGGTCAATCCATATCTCTGCAGGTGCTCCCACCTCATTCCTATCCCCTCCCTTATTCTTTTCCTCACATGTGAGAGTCCTTTGATAATCCTCTTCAAAAGCAGAATGTGAAGCAACTCAAGAATTTTCTAAGATTACATGTCGATCTCTGAGAAAGCTCTTTCTTATGAAAGGTGTCTTAACTGGCCACACAGTGCAGCAACATTTTTACTACTTACACGTCTTAAAAGACAAATATAATTAATTTTGCTATTCCATTTTATAATTCATTTATTAGCAAATGTAATGATCATTTTTTATTTTTTAATGCATCATATAAATGCAAATCATATGTTTCTTTTAAAAGATGAATGTATTAAAAGATAATTCCTATTTGTTATAACGTTGGTCTTGTTTTTTAAGTTTTGGCCATGATTACTTTTTTTAATTACTATTTACTTTAATTTACTATTGTACTCATTAAATTAATGCTTACAATTTGGCAACGAGGCAAAAAATGTGACAGGAATGATTGAAACCCTAGTTGTACTAAACTGGAATTATCTTTTAATTGATTGTAATTAAACACTAAAAAGGCTGAAACAACTAATTAGTCAATCGACAGAAAATTAATCGACATTGATTAATCATTTGTCATTTTTTTAAAGCAAAAATGCCAAAGATTAATCGTTTCTAGCTTCCTTATGATAAAGATTTGCTGCTTTTCTTTGTCATACATGACAATAAATTGAACATCTTTGGGTTTTAGACGGTTGGTTGGACAAAACAAGCAGCATGAAGACATTTAATAAACCAATCAATGACAAAATAATCAACAGAAATAAATCAGTTAGTTGCAGCCAGAATAATAAGCGTTGCTGTTATGACAGACCTGTGCATAGTGCTCCACAAGTGCGTTTTGGACTGGAAGTGTTTCTCCTGTAGTGGTGAGGCTAATTCATCAGAGCTACGTGTTATAAAATGACTGTAGTTACTGAAAGGTGCTCACGATTATGTTTGTAAAAGGCCACACTTTCACCTCATGTAGTGGGGTCACAGCCTAGCAACAGTGGGTCTGAGGCATAGCAACAGCATCTGCAGAGTCAATCCAGCAATGCAGTAATTGGACCTTCTGTCTGAGTGCCAGAGGATCGACATGCTAACAAATAAAGACGCACTTCATAACAAGGACGTGAGCATACAGCTGTGTGTGACAGTGTGTGTGTGTGTGTGTGTGTGTGAGAGAGAGAACATGTGGGTCATTAGAGCAAAGGGATAGAATACGTGCATGTGTGTGTTTATTTAAACAATGTGTGTGTGTTTTATAGCGTCTCCATTAGTATAAAGAATGAACCTGGCTGCTGGTATTACTACACAGCTGCTGCTCCTCTCTGCATGCTGCACTGTCCTTGAGTAGGTGCAGTGTGTGTGTGTGTGTGTGTGTGTGTGTGTGTGTGTGTGTGAGATCTTATTGTAGGTGTGTGTATGTCTTCGCATTCGACATGGCAGTGAGCACTAATGGCATGGTGTGTTCATGTACCTTGAAGGTACTTCAAGGCACCTCAAGGTCACCGCGGGGTCAGCCCATCTTCTGACCGGCTCGAGTACAGAGAGGGGAGAACATTACTCACCGCCGGGGCTGCTGGGAAATCCAGTTTGTATTTGGAACCTGAGAAGAAAGGGAGGAGGAGGAGGGAGATAGGGACGAGGTTTCTTCTGGCTGTTGGCCGACAAAAAGTTAATTTTGTTTGTTTATTTTATTATTTATTATAATTTGGCTCAAAACCTAGAAGCATTAATCATTTATTCCAGAATATTGTTCTAGATTGGATTATATTAGATTCTATATTAGATTATATTATTATTGCAAACAGTATCAGTACAACAAAATGTAGTTTAGCACCTAACCAGACCAACCCAAACTCTTGTCTGTACTTATCTGAAAAGCTTCTGAATTAGCATTTAGATCACAGAACACTAAAAGTCTGCTTTACTCTTATATTCACGCTTAGCTGTGTGAGGGTTTCCCATTGGCAGCCACTGAAATACTGATGAATTTTGCATTAAATAGTCAGTGTAACCCGTCTGCAAATAAAGAAATGACAGCTTGAGGGGAGGGATGCGTCACCAGTTGGAGGTATAAATGGATTGATTACAGCAAGCTGCTGCCGTTAGAGAGAGGAACAGGGAGGAGATGCAGTTTGTGGACTGATTAGAGATGAAATAATGGATGGGTGCAGAGAGGACATGAGGATAAGAAATGGAGAGGAGAGAGAGAAGGAAAGACAAACTTCCAGCTAACAAGAGAGGTAGACAGTTACTGAACAAACATCTTATTATGATGTCGGTACTGTATTAAGACATCTCAGATATAATGAAGTATAAACTAATGAGAGGAGTCTGAGATGCGCAGATTTTGCATGATGTACATCATCAATTTTGCTTTCTTTCACACATCTGGTCAGAAATGAAGTCTCCTAACTCTTTTTCTTTGTTGTATATGAGAAAAAAGAACAGTGGTGACTCGGTTTAATTCACAAAATAGCTGTTGCCTCACCGTCAATCTCGTAACCACACAGATTTTGATGGTCAAACGTTTCTGGCTGCAAAATTTTGGATGAAACAACACTACTCAGATTTTTTTCTGCATACATTAAGGTTAATTACCTGCTTGGTTTTGTATGAATATCTTGCACTTAAATTCAGACGTTAAAACATTTTAAAAAATGACTCTTGATTCTGTAAAGATCTTGAATGAACTTTTCTGCACTGGCACTTGTTTTAAGAAAGAATGTTTTTGGACTCAATAATGGATACGATGGTGATTTTGGCCGTATGAATAGTTTGTGGAATATCCTCAAACATCATGTGATGTAACAGCCTAAATTTCATTTGTAATTTTCTTTTTTCTATCTTGAAAAGCAATTAGATAAATCTTTATCGCAGTAGAAGAGATGCCGAGGGAGTGAATATTAACAAAGACATACAAAGACGTAGAAATCATCACTGGGGGGCACATACATACTCATAATACACACATCTCTTGCCTTGCATTCACTCCTTAACATTCGGCTCATGTTCTCAGCTTCACAGTAAAACGTACATGAGAAAAAGGGGGCGGGTGACCGAGACAGAAAGCGACACAATGAGAAGGGGAGAGAGGGAGGGAGGGAGGGAGGGAGGAGTGCAGGAAAGCAGAGAGAGAGAGAGGAAGGGAGGGAAGGAGATGCTGTGGGTGAGTGAGTGGAAGCGCTCATTAATTTGAATTTAAAGGATGTGAAGAGAGGACAGCGAGCGAAGCGGCCAGCGTTTGGACTGACTGAGGGAGGAGAGGGAGCGATAGGAAAGAAAGAGATGGAGCAGAGGAAAAAGAGATGAGAGAGTTGAGAGAGACAGTTGAGAAGCATTATCAGTGATCAACTGTGCATGTATTGATCCACAACTACCAGGTGGTTTGCCTGTACGAGCCACAGAAGAAGAAGAAGAAGAAGAAGAGGAGGGGAAAAAAAGAGGGCTGCTCTGTTCTGCCTCTCCGCTGCCGACCGCCAAATGAAGTGTGTGAGAGCACTCCAGCTGAGCAACACAACACACACATCACACGCGAGATGAACACATTCAGTTTGCAGAGAGTCGGCGCTGCCAGCAAACATCCTCCGCTACTTTCAGCAGCTGCCAGTAGTTGAGTTGAGATTTATAGGCTGTTTCATGTGGACCAGAGGCACCATTTGAAGCAGGTGAAGCGTTTATCAGATGGTGACTGTGTGTGTGTGTGTGTGTGTGTGTGTTTGCTGTTCTGCTGTGCATTTTTGTTTGAAAGCCGGTGCTGTTTTTATAGAGGCAGCGAAGAGTACCTGAGAACATTTGAATGCTGGAGAGTTTGGAGAGAATCTGGAGAAAAAAAACATCAAGAATATATAGAAGAAGATTGAAAGAAAAGACAGTTTTTGAACCTGGAAAAGCAGTCAGCTCTCATACGGCAAACACCCAGGATTGAGAAGCAGATCTCTTTGCCTCCTTTTCGGGATGCTGAAGCCAAGATCCTCAAGAGCTGGGAGTCATGGTGTGGATTAAGGGATGAGTCCTGAGGAGGAACCAGGGAGGGATGAGGTTGTGGAGGGTGAGAGGGCAAGAATGGATGGCCTCTGCCCTGTGGCACCTCTGGCTGCCTCCACCGCTGCCTCCCTGTGAGCATGCAGGTCCTACAGATCGTCAAGGAGCTGGTGTCGCCGTCCAGACGCAGGGCAGCGGCCAGATTTGGAGGTGTGTGCACGTACAGTAATTTAATGACTACTATGATAACTAAGCAAAATTGAACAGATTTGCTACATAGATTTGATTTAAAAATATCACAAGAAATGTCAGACATCAGTCAGTGTTCTCCACCTCCTATATCACAGACATCAACCTGCAAATCAAACAACATTTTGGGGAATGGCTGAATGTCAGGGGAGGGCAGCGGTCCAGAGGATTTATGAGTCTTGTGAATGAATGTTTGCAGTAGGGTTTAACCTGTATATGGAGGATACAGGCGCTTTATTAAAACTGGTTATTGGCCCGTTATGTATCTAATCCTCCACTGATATGATGAAGGTCTGTGTTTTTACTCTTTAGTGGAAATGAAAGCTGCCTCACCTCATCGTCAGGAACTCACCTGAATCATCTTCATTTGTACACTTTAGGTTTAAGTGGAAGGTATTGGTGAGTCCATGAGGGTCCAAACACTTCATTAGAGTGGCCACTTCCAAGATCTCTATTTTCATAATCGATAGAATCCGTTTTTTCTGTTGTTAAAGGGTTCAGTTAACCTGATACAAACTAGAGTGTTGTCCAATCACATTTTAACGCAGTAGTGTTAATAATTGTTCAAAATGGCATCACTCTTTGGGGGGCAAAAAGGTTGTCAAGAGGTATGAGATGCAGTGAATCCTACAAATGGGGATAACGGCACACTTTTGGACAGTCTCTCCTCAAAGGCATCATGGCTTTGTACTTGGCTGTACCCTCAAAAACTGCCTGTAGTCGATGTATAAAGAATGAAAAAAGTTCAAACCCTGCATACTTTCTCACATCTGCACATCTGGCCAATTGCTGGATGAAGTGGACGACACTGTTAGACAGCCAGACAAGCACTTTGTTTACAGCATATTGAGGCCTTAAGATGTGTTCAGACTGAATGCAAACACATTTTAGAGGCTGCATATTTGCATACTGTACAAAGTCAAGGTTAAGATGACAGTGGACACCAACAGATGCATATTTACTCTGGGTGGCACAAATGCAAAAGAAATCCTGGTAACGAGGAGAAAAACAATAAAACTGAAGCTCCTGTAAGAGATCAGTCTGAATCAGTGCTATCTCACACACACACACACACACACACACACACACACACACACACACAGCACAGCCACTCTCCACATGCACATGGCCATGGCAAACCTTTGCTAGCTCGGTACAGCTTTGTATCTTCTTTGTATCTTTGTTCAACTGGTACAGCGGTTGTTTATTGCAAATAAGCACAGACTGCAAAAACGTTGCAGCAGCCACACTCTTGCATACAAAGCAAGGTGGGAAAATTCGCTTTGCATTCAGCCTGAACGCAACATAAAAGTCCGTCTTCTATCAAGCTACCTCTGTTACCTCTGTCAGCTGACTGCTGAAAGAGTCTCTGCACTGAAAGTTCATTCTCGACTTTGGAAACGATAGTTGACAAAACGGTCTCGCCGCAAGGTCCATTTAGTAGCCTTGAGGAGCTTTCAGTCGTGTTACACAATCTTCTGCAGCAAATGGAAGTGTAAATGTTCACATTTCAACTTTTCTGACCGCTGTCAGGACTTCTTGTCCATGTTGGCTTCAAGATTGAGGTTAATGTTTTGCTCACAATATTGTGTCATTCCCAACTTTGGTTCCTTCTTCCATCCTTGTAACTAAAATCTTCACAAGGCAAAAGTGTTCTTTTGCCTTGCAGGCATCTTGTATTTTTTTTTTTTTTTAATTGAAAATGGGTCATAATTTACAAAGAATTCACAACATAGTAGTAAAACACTAGACAGCGTAGAGATTTAGACAGATTTAGAGTATGTCATCTGGAAACACTGAATACCTGCAAGTTTGGGATTCTTTGGTATGAAAGTAGTCAAATGTAGAGACAGATTATTCTGCAGAAGTGTTGTAGTGAATGTCATTGCAGATAGGGTTAAACTTCTGCTGTGCCTGTGTGGCGTTTGTCTGAATGGGATGGACTTTCCCCTGGAGTCACCACTGTAATAGCTCTGTTGCTTTGGGAGAAATGTATGTATGTGTGTGTGTGTGTCCTACAGCTGCATTTCTCTGGTGTGCAATGAATAATGAAGCATGGTGCCCCGGGGTAATGGAACACTCTGTGACCCCTGACCTCTTATTCTGTCTCCTGATTGGACCAGCCTGTATGCGATAGCCTCGATCTGTTGTCTACTATTGCAAAACAAGCGCTGTTTTTATTGTCGCAGCCACAAGTTTATCTGAGCTTTTTGCTCCTGCAGAAGGAAGAAAGCTGCAGCAAATAAAAAAAGAGCCTCTGTACGTCCACAGGGGTGATTTGCATAAATTTAACGAGGGGTTGACGGGCAGGTAAATTGGTGCTTCTTCCTGATTTCTCCTGAAATATGTTATAATAAGGAGGGTGATGATAATTTATGATAATTTTTCCCTAAATACATTCACTCTCAGTCATATTACCATGTCTGTGTGTACCTAAATTTGCGTAGGAGGTTTCTGGCTGTGCACTTTTGGTTGAAATTGTTTTTTCATGTGCTCTATTTCACCTGAATCAGCTTTAGTGGACATGAAAAATAGTTCAAAGTAATATTTTTCATCAGCCTCTCGGTGTCTCAAATTTCTTTCAGTGCCAGAAAATGTTAGCTTTAGCTCTGTTTGTGCCATAAAGCAATTCCAGTGATGCCATAAAACCGTCCATTACATCTGCTACCAAAAGCACAGCCAAGTCTCAGCCCTCTGAAGTCTTTAATATATGCAGCTGAAGCCTGTGTAAAAAGCTGAATACTGTATACCTGCTCTAAAAGCTGAGCAGAATTCACTTTTAAAGGTTTTTATTCAGTTAGAAAATGCGCCTTGTCTCCTGCCAGCTGGCTTTGGTAACAGCTTTAATTTATCAACTAACCCCACTAGTGCACTCATGGAGGGCCATTTAAACCTCGCAAGCAAGCACTGCAGCTCGGGTTCCATTGGGAAGTCAATATTTTAGCTAGAAATCACTTTTGTCCTGAATCATTGCTGGTAAATGATAGATGGAGGCAGATGTTACATTCAGGAGTTTTATTTTTGGGTGGCAGTGAACAAAGTTGAATTGTCTCGGTGATCAAAGTAGTTTAATGTCACAGCTAAATAACAACTTAACCTCTTGAACGATGCGCAGCGACCCAGAATAAAACGTTGGCATTGTACGTTTCTGCAAACCACGGTTAAATCTCTACGTTTCAATCTCTCTGTTTCAATGTTGATCGCATTTTAAGCTTTTCAGGTGTCATTTAACGCTGCATTAATTGGCCGTTATCAGTTAATTAATTATGCTTTAAGGTCTGGTTAGGTTTAGGCACAAAAACCACTTGGTTAGGGTTAGAAAAAGATCATAGTTTGGGTTAAAATAACCGGTTTTGTTGTCAAATGTACCTCTTTCGGATGTTGCTAGTTGAACTCAGTTAATACTGTGGACTGTAGCTCTGTGTTGTAGGACAAAAACTCATTTTGCAAACATGGAGTCAGCTAAAAATAAAGTTTTTAAGTTCTCTGATAAAACATTGAAAAACCTGCAAGCACAGAGTGCACGACCAGAGTGTACTTAGCCTTCAGCTGCAGCTGCAGCTACTGACGGCGCTGTCAGACATGAGTGTGAAAGTTCTTGCGAGGTAGGTAAGTGTGTGTAATCAGCTTTAAAGGCACAGACACTTAAACAGAAAGAGTATTGCAGAGATTTCAGATGCTTTATCGACTGCCTGGAAATGATTCGCACTCTCCAGTTGGCTGCCATCTTTATCTCCGTCCATCAGCCCTGCAGAGGAATTCACCTTGCTTCTTCTCTCGGCTTGGATCAATGCAGACAGATTTAGAGATGGCCTCCAACAGATACAGGACACACAGACACACACACTTCTACATAAATTCACACACTCGCTGCAGTGCTGTGCAGACTGGAAGGTGCTGCGCTGAGGTGTGATGACTACGTGTAAGGTGCGAGCAGATGTTGTTATCCCGTGATGAGGGTGGAGCTCTGAGACTGAGTGAGTAATGTGATGACGTGCATTTCAGCCACTTCACTCTCAGCTCAGCACTGTGGAAAGCACGGAGACCTGTGAGTGAAGCAGCTGGATATGTTTGTGTTTGTGGGTGTTTTATTTGAATGGTTACGCTTTATTCCTCCTTGACATAGACAATAATAGAGACAATAAAGAGCCACACCTTTGCACTGACATATTCCATTACGCCGGACGTGGCCACTGTGTATTCCTCTCTGCTCGTCAAACGTAAACACAAACCACCTTCCTGAGCGTGCTCAGTGAGACATCTGACATTGTCTCACAGTTTTATATAATTGCAAATCAAATGTTTTGTAGTTTTAGACTGTTGGTTGGACAAAATAAGCAATTTGAAGACAAATGAAAAATGTGCTTCTCAAAAGTGATTAAATGCTTTTCTTTGTCAAACACGATGATAATCTGATTTTCTTTGGGTTTTGGACTGTTGGTCAAACAAAACAAGACATATGAAGACGTCGCCTTTTCTCATTTTGAGAAATTATAACGGGCAAAATAATCAGCAGATTAATTGATAATGAAAATAATTGTTAGTTGCAGCCCTACACTGAACACTCAGCTGCTACTCCAGAGAAGCGCTCAGTTTCGTTGAGTAAGCTATGACGTCACTGGAGGTGCTCAGTGGCCACCAGTAAAGCAGGGCTTCACTGGAAGATAAGATGCATCATGTTTTTCCCAGTTAAAAGAAAAACTTGTCAGTATATTGACTTGCAGCTCAGCTACAGTAGCCTGGAGGAGCCCCAAGGCCTCAACCTCAGCCCTCCTTTAATGTCCAGTTCACACTAGAATAGAATTACCGGAGGACCTCATTATAGTTTCAGAATTCACTCGTCCTGTCTGTGTTTTGTGTTTTGTTTTTTTTTGTTTTTTTCCATACAAGACAAAATCTGTGTTTCAGTTAGATTTATTGACCAAATTCCAGGGATTATCTCTGGACACGATTCAAACGTAGAGGGCTGGGAAGCCTCCTGAGCTTCAATCCAAAATAATATTAAAGCACTCTTTAATGATTTCTGCTGCAGCCTCTATAAATCTCAGCCTGGGAGAGGAGGCAAACAGCACCAAAAAAACACTAAGAAATCCTTGTGGAAAGAAAAAAAAAGTCAAACCCCAAACCAGTGAGATGCTTACTGAGCTGCAGTGTGCACTCAGGAAGGTCTTCTCTAGGGGTCACTGCTCAAACCAAAGTGTACATAAACAAAGCTGATCACCTGTTAATTATATTAGTGAGTAAGTAAGAAAGAAAATTACAATATCATATGAATAAAAAGAAGGATAAATACAAGAAAGTGAAAACCTTTGTTTCACTGGGGCTTAACTGTGCAAATGGCAAATATTTTATCAGTTTAGTTGGAAGTCGACTTCACAGAAGTTTACTTGTAACTAGAAAACTTCACTGTAGAGCTCATATTTAGTGAGATATTAATGTAAGATTACTAAAATTACTTCATAATAATTCTCATAAATAATAACTCATGTTAAATGTAATGTGTTATTCTGCCGCTAAGGAAATAAATTCATGACGAGTGAAAGCGAGTCCAAATCGTCTCCTGTAACCACAGTCACAGAAGCTCAAAGAGACAAATGCTAACTGCTGGAGAAAATAACTTTGACTGCTTCCAAGAGCCTGACAGGATGTTAATATACGATAATACTGTGATGGAAAGGGGGGGTCGTGGTAGTATCAGCCTCAAAAGTCCAGTAACAGTCTGGCTTTAATGTACACACTCGATGGGACATTTTAAGTTATAATAGCGTGCTCGGGGCTGCGTTTGGTGAAATGTGGCAGTTCCCCTTTGCACAGTCATGATCTCTCCGGTTATTACAAATCACAGGAGGACCTGCAGGTAATAAAGGTCCTGTGGAGACGGGGCTTTTCTCTGCAGCAGCATTTATCCGGCGCCTGTAGAGAGGGGAGAAGGAGCAGAGCAGTTTGGATTTATAACAGGTCTGAAGCGAGACTCTGCGGCTGCCAAACTGCAGGCTTCTCCTGGTCAGCACCATCGGCAGCTCAGTATCTCACTGCATTATTCAGCAGCCCTGATAAGTCTCTCTCTCTCTCTCTCTCTCTCTCTTCATCTCTCGTTCTTTCTCTCTCCTGTGGCATCTTAACACTTGACTAGAGGAAAAAAGGTTCACTTACATATTCAATTACTGCGCCAGAAGCTTCAAACAAGGACATGTTTGGTGTTTTGCATACCAACTTGTGAATCATCTGTAGGCATTATGTGGGTGTGTGTGTGTTTTTAAATGTCTATGTGGACTGGAGCTTCAAGAGAAAAGCACATGCTGGTTTGCTGTGGAGGTACCGGCAGACAGTCCAGGCCCAGCAGGTGTTGGGCTGAAGCCGCCTGCTGACATCCACGCGGTAGCAGACGGGCTAATTGCCTGCCTGTCCTCCCTAAAGGGCAAAGCTGCAGTACACTTCATAGTGCTGCTGTCGGCATTCACAGCAGAACAAAGTGTAATCTCAAAATGCTGTTTTTTCCTCCAGTGGCCTCAGCTTTTATTTCAACATCCGGGGTTGTTCTATATTTTTCACTGCTCATGTCAGATTTAGCAGAATGTATTGATCCCTGCTTGCTGCTCCACACCTAGTATTATTAAATTATGTATCAAATGACTCGCCGCAGCCCATAAAACATCATTACTGAGTTTAGGCTGACGTGTTAAATGTGTGCTGTGCTGTGCTGCGATGGATGCTCCTCACTCACAGCGGCTACATAAAGACTTTCTGCAAAGGCTGCAAAGAAGTGATATTTTTCTTATTACTACAAAGGATAACACCGGCAATACTCTTATTTTCTTACTGTCCAAAAATTACATGTAAAAAGACCAAAACCAAATTGAATTGATCCTATGAACAAGTATTTTCTGTGTATCAAAAGACTGATAAGTATGCTGCCAGAGAGACTCACTAGAGCACAAAATGTCTGCTGCTGAAAATAGTGCCCAACAAATACACTATTTACTCCTACTTCAGTAACATTTGCTAAAAACTGAAGTGCCCAGCTGTTTTAGTAAATTACTGAGCCTTTTTTTGGAGAGCCACAGACAGGATTGGGAAGTCAGAAAGTTTGAGAGATGAATGTGTGGTTGGTTTTGTTACTAACACATGAATAAAGTTGATAACTTTATCCTTTTAATTATCTGAAATGTTGCATTTTTTAATAATAAATAGTCTCTCTGTCCTGGACGAGATGTTTGAAATATACAGTATGGTGCAAAAGTTTTAGGCACTAAAAGTAAAGTGAGGATGCTTTCAAAAATAATGAATACTTTTTATGTATCAATTAACTTCATACAAAGTGCAGTAGATGGAAGAAAGACATAAATGAAATCAATATTTGGTGTGACAACACTTTTCTCCTTGCTACACTTTTTCAGGGTACTTGGCAGGTCGGTTGTTCTGCATCAGTTCTTCTGTGGATTTCAGCGTCTCAGCTGCTTCTGTCTCTTCATGTAATCCCAGACTGACTCCATGATGTTGAGATCAGAGCTCTGTGGGGAACATACCATCTGTTGCAGGACTCCTTCTTCTTTTTTTGTCACTGAAGATAGATCTTTATGACCCTGGCTGTATGTTTGGGGTCGCTGTCATGCTGCAGAATACATTTGATCGATCAGACGCCTCCCTGATTGTGTTGAATTGTGACATCAGACAACAGTTTGAACACATGTAAGATAGATAGATCAATAAAAAGCTATAATCATATCACCATATGCGATCCCACTGAATAGCCTGTTGATAGCCAATAACATTTGTTTACCATCCAGCCACATTACCTCCGGACACAAAGGCTGTCAACCCTGGTTTTCAATAAAGAGGTTTTATTTATTTATATTTTTAAAAAAAAGGGTTGAAATACTGAATCCTGACTTTTGAGTATTATAATAAAGTCTTGGGTCTTTACTTTTTATTTGGAACTCCACTCCCTTCTACAAAGTGGTTACTAGTCTCCCTGGGGCCCTAATAAAATATTAATAATTTAGAAAAAACTGCAATTCAGCTATAAGTACAAACCAGTCAGACAACAGAAAATATCTTACATGACTTTGCAAATGAAGAGGTAGCGTGCCATAAACCATAAAGTGCACATCCAAAACAAAATAACATTAAAAAAAGGTCAAAAAGTATCAGTAACGGCTTTCAAACACCGCCATCATGTCGAGCTCTCTTCTCGTTCTGCCCATGAGCTGAAACAAGAAGAATCTCTGGCTGTGCAGTGAAAGCTGCTAATGTGCACAGTTGTTTTCTGTTGCCACCCGCCCCGACTTGTCCTGTCTTGTTAATGACAAACTGGTGACGGTCATGATGTTGGCACCGGTTTCTGTGGGATGTGGTGATGAATGCCTCTGCGGAGCGCCGTCACAGGTTTTAAAGACGGACGAGTTGCTTTTGATCAAAACTCTGGACTGAATTCTCTGTCGTCGCTTCATCCGATGAGTCGCAGGTTTTAAAGCTGCGTACAGTAGTTTTGTCTGTACATGTGTGTTAGTTACTAGTTCTAGTCTGGTTATACTGTAAAGAAATACGTCACTCATTGCAGATCTCTTTGACAGCCTTAAAATTTGAATCCTCGCTTTGTACAACCACAGTCATGATTGGCTTTCACTTCCTCTTTCCTGTGAATGATCAGGGAACCACACGGCTTTGATGTCCAGAGTTGCTCTCTGAAATAAAGGCAGTATGAATCTTTTCTACCATTTGTCACGCTCCGTGTGAGACGATGGCGGCTAATTAAGTCAACTTGGTGGGATTCCTCGAGCTGAAACGGTGAAAGTATTCCAGCTTCAAACAGTACAGAAGTGAATCTGGCATTAATAACAATGTAATGTCATTAAAATTGAGTCTTTGTGCTGTTTGCATGCCAGAAAAACAAGGAAATGACTTCAGACTCTAACCTTAACCAGTGAGGCACAGTGACTTTATTCATTTTCTTTGAACTTTTCCTTTATACTTTTCATACAGGAAATGCAGCTGTCAAGCAGTTAAAAGCAATAACAGATCATTTAAACAGCCGTCACAATTTTAAAATGCGTCTACAAAGAGGAGGAGGAGGCAATGATGATTTGATGTTCATATCTCTCCTGGGACGAATTGTACCTGTGTTCAGCTCTGCCTCTCATCTGTCGCCAAATTTAGTCTCTTTGAGCGATATTACTGCATCTAATTATCTTCCATGCTGCTGTTTTGCCCACTGACAGACACTGTGATATTGATTATTACAGTATTTGCCTTGTGGGAATGCGTATTGGTGCTGTAGTTCATTACATTATGTTGAGTGATAGGAGGTCACTGCTGAAGATAGCAGGACTGAGATTTTATCAATAAAAAAAATCTCGTCAGTTTATTTTATATGGTCTTTAAATTCATAAATGGAACAAACAAATTATAGTCAAATGGTCATTCTGTTTTATCATGTAAGATACAGTAGAAACAGCATTAACCAGTCAGTGCAGCTGTTTCCCAGAGTTCAGCTTAATAAAAGCTCCGATAAGTCTTTTCTTTTGCAAAACATTAAAGCGGATTTAACCTGCTTTTTGTGATTTTTCTCTTTCTTTTATACTGTTATAATGTCGGATGTTAAACACGGTCAAAGGTCCAAAACTTGAGGTGAACTTATGTAAAAATGTTCCCTGCAAGTCAAAACCCAGGGCTTCAGCCTGCTGTGGACGCTTTGTTTGCAAAGTTACCTCCACTTCCTCCTGGTGATGACGTCAGATTGTTCGCACGTGCCCACAAACGTCCGTCCGTTCTGTAGTCTTCGTTGCTGAGATCGTTCCATGTGTTGTTTCTCATTTATCTCATATTTGGACCAATGTTACTAATCAATCCTCCAGTCTTATTTTCCTCTTAAACAAGTGGAAAACTGCTACTGGGGAGATGATGTGACTTGATGTGTCATAAATATATTGTTAGTCAATGACAATGTGTTGTATTGAAGCTACAGAATTGAAGCTGGACTTATTTTTCAGTGTTATTACACATGTCAAAGCAGGTTTTGAATCTTCTCAGTTATTTCATAAGACCTGTTGCCTGTTCTGAGTATTCTGCCTTATGCTTCTTGGTTTTTGTTGTTATTTTATTCAAAACATTTAGGTCAGAGGTGTGTTTTTTCGTGCCAGGACATCCACCCACTCATGATACTCATGCCTGATTGCATCTCAGAGACAGAACTGAAGGCTGGAAACAAATAGAGGAGTTAAGTTGTAAAAGTGCCAGAAAATAAAAGAGAGGAAAAAGAGAATGAGACTCTGGAAGAGACAGGCTGCATTTAAAGAACGTTATAATCACAATTTATTGTCTTTGCTCTCGAAACATTAGTTTAGCAAAATACTGTAATATTTTATCTTATTAATATTAGTGGTCATAAACTTCTGATGTAGCTGTGATTGAAGTCAAACTGAAACTTAAATTATTCTCTTTATGTAAGAAAATATAACCTACAATGATACAGCAGCTTTATTTTTAAACTGTTGGACATATTTTGGTCACCAGTGTGGAAATAGCTTCAGGCCTAAAGGGAAACGATTCAGTGACATACTAGGAGATACAGTGACCATGTTCGTTGTGCACTACTGACTCGAGCATGTCATAGTTTTGTATAGCCAAAGAAGAAGTTGATAAAAGGCGATTTCCTGTTTTTTTTAGCACTCACACACAGCGTTTGTTGCTATTAAGTTTGTATTCTACTCAGAAAGTAGAAGCTAGAAAGCCAGTTAACTTAGCTTGCTAACATATTAGCAGTGATTCCCCCTTGACGTTACTTTTCTTGCATGTAATTTCAACACCTGCTGGATCATTTGTAGCTTCGGCACCCTCAGTGTTGTGTTCATCCTCCATTGTACGAAGGAGTCGGTCTAACTTCTGCCTTTCATTCATGGGTCCAGTTGTGGTGACGACAAATGACCAGACTTGACAAAACTCACGGCAACATGTAGTCCTGTGACCTCAGCACTCTGTACACACAACCTCGAACAGAAAAGTGCTTAAATCACAATGCTGCAGAGCAACGGCTAACAGTAGACCGTTTTCACAGAGTGGTCACAGTAGGAAAAGCTCAGGGTCCTGGAGACCCTTGAACAGAACAGACCTGTTGTTAATGCGATTAGTGACACCTGTGCTTGTTCCTACTGTTACAAGTCAAAATGTCTGCTGTGAAAAAGGTCTGTGTCAGCTTCTTTCGACTAGTTAACGGAATTAAAACGATATTACAAACTAATTAAAACTAACACACAGATATTGACCCAAACACATGACGGTGCTGACATTGTCAGTTGGAGCCAAATATCCATGACAAGCACTAACGTAGTGGTCGCTATCAATGCAAAATGAAAAGACCAAATAAGTACACGAATCAAAACCATGGAGATACTTTCAGTTTGACATTTACTGTAGGTCCTTAAATGTGACATTTTGTCTGATTGATTTGGTTAATGGTTTTTCTGGTTTCAATATCTAATTATCTGATTTTCTTACTGACGTGCATGAAATTGGTCAATAAAGTTAGTGAAGTATAAATTATTTGCTCTACTGGCCATCCAAAATCCATCCATATCAGCCGTGAAAAAAAGCCTTCAAATAGAGATTAAGTGGACTTCCAGAAAATGGAGTTGACGCCTGAAAGCAGTAAAACCGCCGCCCTGTCCTCTCGCTCTGACCGTGGAGCTTCAGAAGTGATAACAGCACTTCAGTCCCATCCGCCGACTCTCCCCTCACTAACGCAGATATTTCCTGTAGCGATGCAGCAAGGAGATAGAGCCAAGATGACAGAGAGAGCTCCTTTTGTCTTCCTTTTCCTCAGCCTGTTGCTCATTTCAGCCCCACCCTCCTTCTCGTCTCCGATACGCCACATCACAAGACCCTTCATGGTACATCACGTCCATTTTATAATGAAGTTTTAATGGAAACTCTTTATCATCAAGCTGTCATCATCTGCCTGTTTCAGTTTCCCTCTCTTTCCACTCTTAGTTGCTTCACTTGAAAAAAGAAAAGGACTTTTCAAAGAACATTTGGAAATGATATAATCACTTAATTTTTTACATAAATAATCACATTGGCTTGGCATGATCAGCTCAATGAATGATCCACTCTGTTTCTAAAGATTGACCAAGTGTAGTTTTTTGGTTTTTGGATGAAACAAATAGGAAAGACAGAGAGATCTTGACCTGTAACTCATCAGATAAGTCACATTTTCTTTTTGTGACATTTCCAAAAACGTCTCGTCAGTTGGCTGGAAACAGCGATTCCCTCTGTCCTTTCTCTCTCCCTCTCTCCGATGTATTGAATAGGGCTTGTTGTTGTGTTGTTGTGTTTGGGTGGGGAATGTTGTGAGTGGGACTGACTTTCTCCTGAAGTCAGATTTCCTTCTGTCTCAGTCCGTCTCTCCTCTCTGTACTCCAGCCACAGAAACAAACGGTAGCATTGTGACAGCAGCGAACTCAGCGTCTCTGATCTCACTTCTCTTTGCCTCTCGCTCATATTTCCTCTCTCTCTCTGTCGGCGCGCAGCAGTGGGTAGTTGACAGTGATGGGATGAGCTAGTTCAGGCTGTCTCTCGGTGTGTTGGACCCAGCTGAACTGTGACCGATGCGGACTAAGGCGCTGACACGCTTGGAGGATCCACTGGATGGCTTGAAAAGAGGTAAAAGATGAAAAGATGACAGTCTGCTCTCTCCGAGTTGGGAGACATTTTGCTGAAGTTTCCCAGGATGCTTGTTTTCTGTTGAAAAGTGGAAATTGTCCTTTCACTGGTGACCAATTCTGATCCAGTGAAACAGTTTGTTTACATATTTAATGGGAAGCTTTTAACAGAACTGATTCTGGTTCAAGATTTCAGTAGGATTAGTAGCATGAGTTTGTTTTTTTGTTTGTAATGAACATTTTTGTTTCACTCGGAAATGACTCGTTTACCTAATCGGGTTTAACTGGATTTGTTTATGTCTAAAACCAGTGGGATCGCTTGTCTTGCTGGTGAGGAAAATATAATGACAGTAATGATGGTCAAACCTGCAAAAATAAGATCCAGGTTTAATATTTTTATGTCTTTTAACTCATTTATGAATTAAAGAATATTAAATATCAGCACAAAAAAATAAAGTCATGATGTGTATTAACCCTAGAGCTGCAATGATTAATCAATTAGTTGCCAACTCTTAAATTAATTGGCAGCTATTTTCATAATCGATTGATCTTTGAAGTCACTTTTTTAAAGAAAATTCTCTGATTTCAGCTTCTCAGCTCTGAATATTTTCTGGTTGATAGATTAATTGATTATGAAAATAATTGTTAGCTGCAGCCCTAATTGGCCCTCAGAAACTGTGTCTTTATAAACCCTATTTATCCATCTAGCGCCACCAACAGGCCAAAATTACCTGTAAAACTAATGATTTGAGTTTTTTCCCTCATGCTAACATGCTAAACGAGTTGTTATGTTAACACACTTACATTAAGATGCTAATGTACTGATGTCGTGGCTGTATTGACGGTCAGCCAACAACAAATGAGTAACTGCAGATATTTTAACAGCAAAGCATCATGTACTGCACTGTGCTTCCAAATATTATATGCTAACATTAGCATGCAGATAATGGTGCACTGTGAAGTGTCTGCAGTTGTTGTCTCATCAGTTGTTTATTGTTACATGGGTGACATCATTTGCTCTGTTTGTGCGTGTAGTGAATTGCACAGGCCTGCCAACACAACAGCACAGTCAATTCTTATACTCCATGCTAGCATGCTAAAAGTAGCATCCAGCTTAAATACAAAAGTTTAGACTAGCTTTTTAACATTAAAACAAGATTCATCAATAATACAGTTTGGCTGTAGGATGAATGAAAACGTATTGCAGACTTCAGACAATGTGGAAGTTAATTATTTGTCTGTAAACCACACTCGGGATGAGGATGGCTGCAGTCTTTGATTACTGGTTGTCTTCCAGAGGTCACGTCACGTTTATGTGGTCGGGTTCAGGTGTGAAATACAGACGGGGAGAGGCAGATGATTGTTTTGGAGGCGCAGTAATACCACATAATAGTGCGCTGTGAAGTCTGCAGTTGCCTCATCAGTTGTTTGTTGTCAAGTGTGTGACATCATTTGGTCTGTGTGTGTGCAGAGTTGCATTGTTGTGTCAACATCTCAGCCACGTCCAATTTAAAGGTGCTACATGCTGCAGTTCATCATCAAGTAGCATTATTGTCTGTGCATTATTTAAAATGATACACAATGCTATCACAACATGTTGAAGACAATGGTGCGTTTCAGTGGTGTCTTCATACAGGTGATGATGCAAAATATTGTAAAAAAAAAAAAAAAATATATATATATATATATGTACAGTGTATTGCAATATCTGTACAACTAAGAGGAAAACACAGTACAGCGCTACCAAATTTCAAGTTTCAAGCAAAGTGAGAAAACACAACCAAATATACAGAAACCAGCTACAAAAAACAGAAAACACAACCAAATATACAGAAACCAGCTACAAAAAAACAGAAAACACAACCAAATATACAGAAACCAGCTACAAAAAAACAGAAAACACAACCAAATATACAGAAACCACCTACAAAAAAACAGAAAACACAACCAAATATGGAAACGGACATCAGACAGAAGTTTCCAGGGTGCACTAAAAAGTGATAAACATGCTCTGACTAAACTTTTATGTTCAATGCGACTTGCAGCATTTCTGTATTTGGTTGTGTTTTCTGTGGTTGGTTATGTTGTGTGATTTTTTTGCAGCTCGTTTCTGTATTTGCGTTTTCTTGATGTTCCATCTGAATGTGTCTTTTGCATGTTTAGTGAGCACAAAGTGAGTCACTGGGACGCTCTCGATGTTTGAATGAAGGTCGTGTGTGGGCTCTACTGAAGGGCCCTGGCGTCAGCTGAAGGAACACAACAGCTGAGCCAAGTGAAGCGTAAGTGCAAGAACAAAAGACGGGAAATTAGCTCTTGTCCAATCAACCTCTCCACTATTATTACTGTTTGTATTATTATTATTACTCTTTCTGTGCAGATAGCATTTATGAGAGAGCCACAAATGCACAAAAAACGGTTGGAGGGGAGCAAAGAGCTGCAACAAGTGACGACTCCTTAACATAAAGAACAAAGAGGGCTAATTACAGCAGCCAAGAGAGAGCTTTGGGAGAGCAGAGGAAACGAGAAAGGTTGTGATTATGCTTGTTGCTCGTTGTCAGTTGTATCCTTTGTAGCCAATGATAATGAGGAACAAACACAAATAAACCCCAAGATGCTTCCTGTCACATGGCGTGTACTGTAATGATCGCCAGCTGAATTAGAAATGTCTCATCTGGAGTGTTGAGCTGCACGTTTCCTCTAGATTTTTGCAATTTTTGTTACATTTTACTTGCAAAGTTCAACTAAAAATCCAGAGATTGCTTTTTATTCAGTCTGTGTGAGACAGTGCTCAGAACTAGGCGTCTAATAGATCATATCTTGCATAATTGCCATCATTCACGGTACTGTATGTGTATCTCAGCTGGTGTTTGATTGCCTTTTGCATTGTAATAAAGAGTAAAAACCAAGAAATTACAAGACTTTATGTTTCTCTGGAAATACAACTAATGCATATTTTCATTATCAGAAATTCTGATGATTATTTTCTTGATTAAATTAATCATTCATTCAATAACTTCAGAATTCACCCCAACTCTTGCCATGTCTTGTACCACTTATATTAACTGCCAGCAGACAGCTGTTTTCCTCAGTGTTCAGTATCTGGCAATGAGAAAAAGCCTTTGAGCTCATACTAATGATGTTCTGTCAGGATGGGTAACGGCACCTGAAGGAAGCATTAAGAAGTCTGTCTCTTCACACAGACTGGCGGTGTTAAAGCTGTAATATCCTCCCTCACCACAGTGGAATAACTCTTCCAGTCAGACATAAGAGAAGGATAAAAGATGAAAAAAGAGATATCAGACTGATATTTCTGACCCCGCTTTCTACTCTGTTCTCTTTTTTATGTATTTGTCAACATTTTTTCATTACCACACCTTCAAATGTCAATTCGCTGTTAACAAGTGAGACAGATGAAAACATTGATATCACAATTGTCTTTAAGGCGGCAAGAAAAAGAAAAAAAACTGAGCTCCCTACTTGAAAAACAGTGTTCATGTCACCTATTAGGTGGTAAATTCACCTGGGGAAGTTCCACCTAACTTCCTGAATTCTTGATGTGTCGTGATGGTTTCAGATGAGCTGTCATGCACGAACACTTCTGGCTCTTTTAGTGCTGACAGTAATTCCCACGTGACCTGAATGTAGCATGAAGAGCAGGAGTGAAGGGCAGAGCGGGGGACAGGGCAGTGTCCAGCTGGCCGGGGCGGGTGACGTACAGTACGGGGACATTTTCATCACAGCAGGACAGGGAGAGTCAGCCAGAGCTGACATTGGCCTCACCGCTGGGGACTGACTGGCAGCTGAGAGCGGAGGAGGTGAAAGGTCAGCTTGATGGAAAAGGGGAGGGGAGGGCGGGGGCGGGGGGGGGGGGTTTCTGGCCTTGAAGTGAAGGATCAGCAGGGTGACAAGGAAGACAAGTTGTCCTTTAAAGGAATAATAATGATTCACATCAGTGCAAAAAGGCAGAAATTAAACGGCAACTACAAGCAACTTTTCCAGCTAAAAATGACACCATGGACGAATTTATTTTACTGGATGTATAAAATAACTAACACTGATGTAAAATGTATGATTTAATCTCAATATTTAGTAAAATACGGCGGCCTATTCTCAATTTATTTGCAGATAAGGCAAAAATGATGTATGCCATTGGTTAAATGTTTTTCTTTCCTTTCGTGTTAATATTGCGTCATTCTGTATGTGGTAAAACATAATTAAAAATGGAAATTAAACAAATGGAAATGATTAAATACACCTGAGGGTGATGATGCACATCCTTTGGGAACCACTGGACTTCCACAAGCAACTGCAAAAGAAATGTGCTTCAATAAAAAAGTCAAAATGTAGATTTAAAGAATAATCTCATCAAAGAATAAGTAAAAACTATGTAATCTTTGCCACAAACCTTTGTCACTTGCTTTACAGTAAATACATCTTCATCTTTATCTGCTTAAACGTAGTGACACAAGTAGACAAGTCAGCAAACTTGCTCATTAATGTCCGTTTTTAAAGTTTAGCTGCCATCAGCTACCGGATATTACTGCCTTTAAGCTAAAACATCCTGTAAACTTTAAGTCTTCTACAATTGTCCATAAACCCCGGGACCCACGACAAGTCCAACCAGAGCTCCCTGTCCACAAATAAAAACATACACACACACACACACACACAATCTCCGTCACGGCTGCTAAAGTGCTCCTTGAAGCATGAAAAGGGGTTTAATTGCATTTAGCTTAAGTCAGGCCACTGTGGAATACTAATATGGCTGTAAGGGGTTCAGATTTGAGGCTAAGCTTCAGTGCAAAGAAAAGGCTGAATCCCATTTCCTCCCCAGTTCGTCTCCCTCTCACTATGGGAACCACAGGTCCTCCTGGGGTGGAATTCCCAGCAGAAAAAGGCTTTACTGTATTTGTTTATTTGCCCCAGACAGCTTGCCTTGTTGTGTACGGACCCCCTCCCACCCCCCAGTGTGTGTGCTCTCGGCAGCCCACAGCGACATGCCTTTCACTGACACACACCATCCTGTCATAAAAATGCCAAGTGGCTCAATAAGGAGCATGTTTGTTCGGAGCATGTTGGAATTCCAGTCAAGCCGTCCTGTCGAACCCCAGAGATCCAGAGAGGAAGTTGGAGAAGGACTGGACTCAAATACTTCCTGCAACAGGCTGAAAACTGGCAAAAAAAGGAATTATGGACATTGCATAACTGCTTGGATGTCTCATTCATGAATAACTTAAAGTCCCCCTCCGCTCAAAAATGTGTTTTTGCTTATTGTTACTTCAGTTGGATATTTGGATATATTTTGGATAGCTGGAGCTTCACTGTGCAGAATGATGTATGTGCAGAGTTTGTTTTTACATTCATCTGCTGAAGAGGGAAAGTTTTCTGTGCTCATGGACATGATTTGTGACATCACAACGAGTTTGGAGCTCAATAAACTGCAAGTGAGCAGCGATTGTTAGTGTCAAAATGTCGTCTTCTTGATCCACAGTGTGTCCACACAGTCATTTAGTGCAAAAATACATTTAAAAGTAGATGTGAAGCTTATATAAGGCTTCAGCAGTCTGAGTTAGTCATATCAAGTGGATATCTGCCACATTTACAGTCTTTTTAGCATCAAATTCCCTCATGTTTCAATGCTCATTTGGGCTCCTGACTATTTTAAGACAGACTTGAAAAATTGTGAACTTGTCCTTTAATGGTAGATTGTGAAAAAGTGCCCCTGTACAAGACAGAAACTCAAGATTATATGATTGATACTGTACTTTAAGTGTTGCTAATCTCATAACAAATTTGCAGTTAATGAAATTACCTGGGGCAGTAGCCCATTTTACCCGGATGGTAGTCCTTTTTTTATATGTTTCGTCAATTATAATGAGCACAGTATGTCAAAGATGAACCAGGAGGTCTAAATGACAGTTTGGGGAATAATTTTACCTAATTTTCTCTCCCAAAAAAGCTTTTTGTGATGTCGCTGTGTCCTCAGATCTCGGCAGTTATCTTTCTCAGTACAATGTTATCATAATCAATATAAATTATGATCAAACCTGCAAAAATAAGATCAAACTTGTAATAAATTGGAATTATCTGTATCCCATTTCATTCCATTCTACCGTTTTTGGATCTTTATCACTATGCTTTTGGCCATAAAGAGTCTTGTTCAGCCAGCTGCCTGCAGACTGTTTCTCCTCTCAGTGCGTTTAGGTATGATTCCTCACACGCCTCCATTACTACGTGCCACACACTGTATTCAACATAAACATAACATGACCCCACTTAATGGAGTGTGTGCCAGCTTTGTTAACACACATCCGATGTTTGGAGCCTCCCATGGATGGCTGAATCAGGAAGCATGTGTGTATATGTGTGTGTGTGAGCTTTGCGACAGATCTCTTCCGATTAATAAACACGAGGAGAGTGGAACCTATTGTGGGAAATGCTTATTCACAGTCGTGAGTTACATGGAAAGGTGAGAAGTGTCTTTTCAGTGTGTTTGTGTGTAATCGGTGTGTTTTGGCAACAGTCATAAACACAATTACACGCGCACAGTGTGATGCGTAGGCTCAGCAAACACAGAAAACCTTTCTGTGCCTCGGTGACGTCTCGCTGTCACAACAGCTGTCCGTTTAAAGGAGCTGCTCTCATTAGCCTGCTTCATATAGACACAGAAACACACACATTATTCTCCCAGGCTGAGGTCAGGCTGACGCTGGCTGTGCTGCAGTGAAGGGTTCCTGCTCGCCTGCTTTGAAGAGTGTGTGTTCAGAAGTGTGTGTTCTCCACGCCTGCCCTGGCACAGTGAGGGAGAGTCAGAGTAACACAAAGCAAGTCTGTGATGACAGAATAATCTGATATGTGCAGCGACGCTGAGTTTAGCAACAATTTAACACCTCATAAAACTTACAGATGGTCCTTTACAGGAGTGTTGTAAGTCTTCAGGAGAATATAATTGTTTACCATTTAGTTAAAAGGGTTTTGCAAGTTCTCATTTTCTTACATTTTAAGTACAGTTAGTGGTTGTTCCAGCTGGAGCTGCAATGATTAGTCATTATTCAAAAGACAGACAATAATCTGCAACTATTTTGATAATCAATTAATTGTTTAGAGTCATTCTTTAAGAAAAAATTGATGAAATTGTCTTGTTCGCTTCTTAAATGTGAATATTTTCTGGTGTCTGGTGTTTTGGACTGTTGATCAGGATAAAAATAGACATTTTAAGTTGTATCTTGGGCTTTGTGAAGCAATGATCAAAATGTTTGACCATTTTCTGACATTTTGTAGCGACTAATCGATTAATCGAGAAAATAATCGACAGATTAATTGATAATTAAAACTTCTTAGTTGCAGCCCATGACTGTGGTCATGTCTTCTTTATATGTGCTATCAAAATTTCAGCTTCTTGATTGAAACTAATGCATGAATTAATGTTTGTCTGACGTGTCTCAAACTTTTTGATATTCTCAAAAGGAACAAAAATACGGGTGAGATAAAAAAGAAAGTCATCGGCGTGATGTGTAGCTCACCTTTGATTTAAGCAAATAATAACTGAATACTTGTACTTTTTACTTTTAGTACGTACAGCTGCCCTTACAAAGTCCGTCCTGTTGCCTGCGGTATGCATACAATTGGGACTTACTACTTCCATCTGTCATTGTGTCTTCTGTCATCGTGCTGTCACTGGTCTGTTATTGGTCTCTTTCAGCAGCTCAGTCGATGTGACGTATCTTGTGCTGTGCAGAGCATTGTGAGTCAGAATAGCCAGAAATGCTGTTTTGCATACTGCAAAATGCGACCGGATGTAGTCGGACATTCTGGTACTTTTGGCATCCTGCATTTAACGTACTATGTATCGGGACATACTAAATCTTTTTCTGGCATATTAAATAGTATGGTAGTATCAGAATGTACATAATATATTAAACAAACCTGCTGTTGTTTTGCTGTTGTTTGCATCTGTGCTGTAAACACTGCTGGCGGATGCTCCACCGTAACCACACAGATGATGTGTTGACATCAGCTTTCAGGGATAACAAAGACAGACTTAACTTGATTTAACTTCTCTTGACTTTGTGTAAAAGCCCAGAAACATTTGCTACAAACACTGAGAGTCTTGTCGCTGCTCACTTGCAGTTTATTGAGCGCAGCTAGACCGCTGTTAAAATTTATATTCTACAGTAACTTTTTAAGACTCATTCTCATTCCCTTTTTCTCTCTCCTCTCCTTTCTCTGTTTGCTCTCCAGCGTCTGACACCGAGCAGGATGCGGCGGTGAAACTTGACCAGGAGCGGGCTGAGATAGTCGCCAAATATGACAAGGTACAGTGTGAACTCCCTCCTGCCAACTTTGAGCATACGTCATCCTGAAATCTTTTTCTTGTGGTCATGGAAGAGCCAAATTCCAGTCACTCAGTCCTGCTGAGACTCTACCAAACTTAATAACACTGTGGTAAAATCCTGCTATAAATCTCTGCCTTATTGCCCGTGAAACACAATAATAACAGCATGCGGCATGCAGAATCTGCTACTCTGTATTTTGAACGTTTTAATAAATTTATGAAGGCTGTGATTACTGTGTAAAAGCTGCATTACTGATGCCATATTCTCAGCAAAAGCTCACTGACAGCCAACGGAAATTAACAAGTAAATTAAGCGGTATGCTTTCAGCAGCCACCCTGATGATCCGGATTGTAAGCAGTGGTCTGTAAACCAGCTGTGTTAGAAAAGACAAAAAAATCTCTCCAGCCGAATTGCAGCTCTCAGAGAACAGGAAGGAAAAAGATGTGAATGGTTATTCATTAAACTAGACCGTGGGGTTAATGTGATGTCATGGGCACAGGGTGATTTTATTGGCTCAGATCCAGAGGTGGCAGTTTACTTAACACTCGGCTGTGGCAAAGTTCCTTCTTCCAATATTGTTTTCCAGCAATCATAGTTACAGGATATTGTTATCAGTGTATATTAGCAGAAATGCCGGAAGAAATTGCAGTTCATTATTGGTTTATAACCTGCATATTTATTCATATTTGAGTCATATTTTTCTTAAAGGGGCACTCTGTATAATAATGTCTTCTGCTGTTTTTGTGTAGACTATAGATTTTTGACAAACAGCCAGTGTTACACACTCTAGAAGTGGAGTTTGAAAGATCTGGGCATTTACCAGTCATGGATGGTCTAACAAAATACACTAACAAGTTGCATTATGGGAATTGTAGGAGCCTAATCCCCAACTAGGAACTAAAAATCACAGGATATCCCGAACATGCTGCATCAATTCTGACCATTCTTTTTTAAATATGTGTCTTGAAAGTCCCCCAACTTTATGAAAATATAATACTTAATTGTTGGAGTGCAGCTTTAAAGAGTGGCCTAACTTTAAGGAAGTAGTAAGTTAAACCCACACGTTTCTCTAAACAAAGTGATCATTTTAACCCAAACCATGATGTTTCCCTAAACCTAACCAGACCTTAACCACAGCGCTGTCACATCATAAAACACCGTTATTTTTTAACAGTGATGGTTTTGGAAAGCACAGAAATGATGTTGTCCTGCCGATTACTGCCGATAAGGGCGCCAGATTAGAAACGTATATGTGTGCATGTTACAGTATGTGTTTATTCAAATAACTAGTATCAGCCAGTATATTTTTCTCAAACTTTTATTTATCCTCAAATAACTGTATTTGATCAGTTTAGGGAAAATTATTTGACACACATAAGAGTTTTGTGAATTCCCCCTTTAAAGCGGACATGAAACATGCATGTTTTGCCCAAATATATTAGAAAAACGCCTCGCCCCAAAATCAGATTTTAAAAAGTTGTTAAAACTACAGATATGACAAATTCATTTTTGTAATTTCTACCTCGCTATCTAGCTAGCGAGCCGCCATTTTTGGAGTGACGTCATTGCCCACATAATGGGGTCGGTTGGTACCGTTGGACAGTGTCTGTCTAGTTTCTGTTCTGGTCTTTACTTTGACTCATAAACAGGTGATCATGAATGCTTTCACCGTCTCTACTGTTGTATCTGTGGAACTCAGCCAGTCCAACCAACCCTGTGACGTCACAGGTTATAGTACTGCAAGGTGGCGGCGCCGTCGCCACCAAAGATATAACACGGTTTCTCTTTTCTTTCTATTATATTGTTTGTTATATAATTGTTAATTAGAGTGGAAATCCTTTTAGTAAATTATGTTAACTTCATTGACTGCTTTATATCCACTTTAATGTCTGTTTTTTATTGAGTTGTATCTGGTGTGTTAATTAGGATAAAAGGAATGTCGTTAAAATGCAACTTTGACCACGAATCCTTAAACTCTGCAAGTTTTCCTCTTCTAGTATCTATAAATTAACTCCTGTATAGTGAATCTAGACAATAACTCATAGTTTCCCAGCTGTGTGTGTGTGTGTGTGTGTGTGTGTGTGTGTGTGTGTGTGTGTGTGTGTGTGTGTGTGTGTGTGTGTGCTGATGTGCTGTATGTATGGGGATGTTTCCTGAGTGACACCTCTATTTCACAGCCTGGCGGTATCAGTCCGACCAGCCCACCACGCTCGGTTTGTAAATTAGTCTTTTTAATTTAGTCCAGCAGGCTGCATAATCAAGCTGCCTCATTAAGAGTGAAGAGACCATGGAGAGAGAAGATGATGGAGGCGTGTGTGTGTGTGTGCGTGTGTGTGTGTGTTAGTGTCTTGAGTGTTTGGTCGAGCAGAATGAGGCACAATCAGAGCTAAATCAGTGTCATTGTCACTGTCGGGGATGGGAGGAGTTTAATGGAGTCGGTTATCACGCCGCCACACTCCTGCGACCACACACACACACACACACACACACACACACACACACACACACTTGCTGCTCGTCGTTTCACGTCAACCGGCGTTCATTTGTGGATATTAAAAATGATTTCTTGTCTTTCCAGAGTGGGCATCAATGAAGAGTTTAGTTTCCAAAGGACATATTCACTCAGGCTTGACTGCTGTCTGTTTTTTTTACAGCTGGCATTGATGCTGATATTTTTGGATCGAGGCCACTGATAGTAGATATTTGGAGCCAATATTGAATTTACAACATCTCTAGGCGTTGTTGGGATCAGACCAAAATGTCACATTCAAATCAGTTCATGTTCAGGTCTTCCCACTGACGCCCAATTTAAAATCTAGCAACTCTTTGCAATAATGTCTTGTTCTAATTTTTTTTAGCCATTCTAGCAGCATGACTGTGGAGATGGCAGCGTCGCTCTGTCACTTTGGTTCAGACTGAAATATCACAACTATTGGATGGATTGCCTTGTAATTTGGTTTAGATATACATGGTGCCACCGTCTGGTCAAAATTTTAATTTTAATTTGTCCGCATTAACTGATTTTCGTGGTCATCTGGGGGCAGCAGAAAAAAGTAATAACAGTGAAATACTGAACTTTTTAAGTTGATATGTTGAACTTGTTAGCAAACAGTTGCTTATTTTCACATCCAGCAGTTACGGAGCAACATTATCATTCATTAGGAGTCGTGTTTCTGTCCACCTGGTGAATGTAAGTCCAATATTCACTCTCTTTTAGCTGTTTTTACTCTCTACCAACTCCTGAGGGAAATATCTGGCTCTTTAGCTGCTAAATGCTCCACTATGTTCACCAGCTAGTCTACAGCTAACTGTGTCTGTTTGCCATTAGGTAGTGTACAGTGGCTTTTTACAGCTTTTTCTCTGAAAACAGCTGCCTGCTGCCCAAAATGACGCTATGAGAGCGATGAGAGTGAACCAAAACAGTAAAGTTGCAGCAGATAAACAATGAGCTGAAACTCACTATAAAGCTCCGTAAAGCCGAGGGGAGCCACTACGAGCCTCAGCCAACACATTACACACTGACAGCTATTATTAAAAATATTGATTATAGCCACTTTAAGGTTATGACCAAACATCTGCAAAACTAATAACTTTCCCAGCAGCCTCAGCTGTACTTTGTGTTTAGTGCTAATTATCAAATGTTAGCATGCTAACATGCCAAACTAACATGTTTAACATTGTAAACATTGCTCTTTGAAATCTTTAATAATTTTAGCAGTTTTATTGCTGTTTTATGCTAGAAAACAGTTTCTTCAATATAAGTAAAGTTGTGTTTGTCATATAAGAAGTGTAAATAGTATAAATATATAAAAATGTAAAAAGTGATATCCAGTATTGGATTTATATAACTGTCAAAACTAAAAAACATTCCAAACATACACTCTTTGAGTCACTGGTATCATAAATTTTAAATGACTTACAGTACTTAATATTTTATGATTAAACCTAGATGTTCTAGATTTTGATGTATTTCATGATGAAAAAGTTGGCAGTGACGCTTCTCCAAATGTTGAAGCAGTTTGGTTTGATATCAGCGAGCGTCTGTTTATTGATATGAGTCAGTACCTGTGTAGAAATGCTGATCAGTGGCTCTGAAAGAAAGCAGACATCACTGAATTGCGCGGTCGATCAGGATTCTGGTGACACACAGTCACAGAAGGCATGACAGAGTGAGCCGGGTTGTGTTTTAATCTTAACCTGAAATTGATTTTTAAGCAGAGAGAGAAATGATAAATGTGTCAGCTGCGATGATGGCGTGTGGATAAAACACTCAGGTCTTTTGATTTTCCCGAGACGTGTGTGTGTGTCGGAGTTATTTATTTAACTGTGTGAGTGAGCGGAGGAGGTGCTGGGTGTAGACAGAGACGGATTTAGAAATATTTCACCTCAACATCTGGTTGTCAGACTGACCTGTGAAACCACAGACGGGCCTTCTGTCTCCTTCTGTTGCTTTTATATTTATATATTAATATTTTCAAGACATTCTGGGTCGTTCATATTGGAGAGCGGCTACAATAACCTCTGCTTTTGTGGTATAAAAACTACACAACTTCAGACTTGAGTGCAAAAATGTTGGATTTGTAGATTTTTCAGTACATGAAAAATTACCCACTGATATGTAGGTCATAAATATTTTCATATATAATTCAAAACTCTTTCTGTCCACACTGAATCCGTTATAATAATAATATAATATGCACTTCTGTTACGTCATATAAACAAATCGCGTACCTATCAGCACGTACTTGAGATCAGACTGGAGACGTAACCACTCAAGTAAAAGATGGGTGAGTACTTGCTGTCCTACATTTGTACTTTTTTTTTAAACAGAAAACACACGTTTTATATTGTGATATTTAGATGTTTCTTTACTGGAAATGACAACATAGCCAACAGCAACTTAACCGGAAGCTCCCTGGCGATCTCCCTCCAGCCAGCTGCTACCTTTTTGTAGAGAAATGATGAGGTGTATCGTACAGAAAACTCCTCATTTCTTACTAAATGAATCAGCTGTTCTTCGTCCATGATGCACTTTCAACGCGGGCGACAGGAAGTAAATAGAAACAAGGCGTCCCACACAGCACTTACATACTTTTATACAGTATAGTTTGGGTTTTACCTTGACTCTGTTTCAACTTTTTGTCCTCTATTCGTCTACTCCTTCTTTGATATTCTCTCCCTGTTCTGTATAATCCTTCCTCACACACTCTACCTGTGGGTTTTCCATTTTATGGGTCCATGATGGTGAATTAACTAGAACCGGTTTTTCGGAGGCCTGGAGTCAGACGGTGACGCAGGTGGGAGTCTGGATGTTCATTTCACACCTGTTAATAGCTGCTCACACACACACACACACATACACACACACACACAATGTTTCTCAGTGTCTCATAAACACACACTCACGCCGACGCAGTTTCTCAAGGGCGCCGGAGTCGTGGCTCCCCTCGTAATCTAGCAGCCAATCAAAACATGATTCTCTGCCCCCGAAAAACGTGGGCGGCATGTAATTTGGAGCTCAATCAGAAGCCACTGTGGAGTTTATTTCAGTACAGAACCAGCGTCAGACAAACTGCAGGGCGGCAAGGGATGATTACCTTCATTGTCGATTAATCTCAGTTCTTTTTCAGATGAATCGATTCATCATTTGATCTGTAAAATATCAGAAAATTGTGAAAAATGACAGTTCCCCAAAGCTCAAGGTGACGTCTTTGAATTGTTTCTTATGTCTGACCAGCAGTCCTGAACCCAAACTCATTCCAGCCCATAAAAGTAATAAAGTTCAATCTAATTTTATTGACTTTTCTTTCCTAAACATTGTTGCTTGTGTGTTGCTGAGTGCTTCATATAATATTTCCTCATATAGACAAATACTGAGGTCCAGCTAACACCTAATCTGTCTCCTCCTTTAAAATCTTTAAAAAATAAATAAATAAATTGGAAAATTAAAGTAAGTCAGTTTTCTAAAATAATGTTCTTCATTCATCAAATTAATATAAAATTAAGATTTTTGGTATTTTCTTCAGTTTTATACCTTTTGAGGACTGTTGTATTGACTTACCTGATACAATCACACTTAAAATAGATTTTTTTAGATGGTACATTGATCCTTTTCAACTGTTGCCCTTTGGCTAGATGTTAAATTACCCATTAAAAATACCAATAAAAACAGACACCATTAAAAAAAATAAAAAATAAAAATCACAACAAGTCTTACAAAACATGGAAGCATATAAACAAAGAAATAAACGCTAAAAAACATAGTAAGTCCAGCAGCACATGTAGCAGGATGTAAACAGTGTCGGCACTGCAGAAATTTATTGAACCTCTATAAAGTTTAAGTTTAAAAACAGAACGGTGAAAACTGAAGGCCACGATATATTCTCCCTTTTAGTCTCTAATTAGGGTCAGACTCCACCACTGGATCCTACATTTCCCATCATGCAAATCCAGAGCATCTTTCATTAGAGCCTCTCTGACTGGTAAATGCTCTCATCTTTCAAACTCTAAACTGTATTCCTGTCTATTACATAACCTGTATGTAAGTCTTTGTATTCATTTACATTTAAAAAGGTTTCTATTCTTTTCATTTTAATGTTTGTATGTTGTTTTTCTTTTGTAATGTAATTTTTAATGCGTCACTTAAAGCTCTTTAAATTTCTTTTGTGTATGAAATGTACTAATATACAACAAACGTGCCTTGCCTTGCCTACAGAATGACATCATCAGACTTTATGAAGCTCCCTCCAGCCACAAAAGACATTTTTCTCATGCAATGATTATGACGCATCATGTGATCAAAGCTGATTCACTCGAGTATTACACCTGAGACCTGTGGCTATAAAACAGGACTCTACATGGATCCAATCAGGCTAAATGTAATTTGGACTCGGGTCCTGGGTCAGGTCTTTGTTTTAATTTATTTAATTTTATTTAAACTTTTCAATTTTTGTGGAAATCTCTTTTTCGAGAGACACCCAAGAACAAGAAACATTTATAATCAGACAACCAGCATACAGAAACAACACAACTATGGCCAGACAACCACAGTCAACAAATAATTCATAAAAAGTCAGAAAAAACATCAGTTTTAAAATCTTGAAGGGAAATTAAAGAATCTAGTTCGACGGCAGATTGCAGTTCATTTCATTTAAAAGGTGAATAGTACCTGAAAGCAGGTACCAGGAGTCCTCTGTTAAGGAGGCTAGAAAGTGTTGTCCATGACTTTTCTTTATTTGATGTGCACATATATTTCAGTTCTGAATGTGACTCATGATGTTTCCTTCTCTCCTCCTGGTTCCAGGGAAAAGAGGCCACCGTGGAGCCGTGGGAGGACACCAACTTCCACCTGTACAAAGTCATCGACCGCTTCGGCTTCGTCCAGTAAGGACATACACACACACACAGAAAAAACATCACAGTCTGTCATTATCCCTAATAACTAAATGAATAACCTTGAAAGTCCAGTTTGGACAGCAGAACCACTCTGAAGGAAAAAGGGGGAAAATGAGAGGCTGTAAAGACGAGTGTTGCTGAGAGATGAGTGTGTCTGTGGCTTTGGCCGGGCCGGTCGGGAGGCTGCGGGGCTCTTAAACAGCACTGTGCAGCAGCGTTATATATATAGGCTGGCACACGCAGGCAGGAAACAGCCTGGTCAGCCACAATCACAGGGCATCAGTGTTGGGATAGAGTGCTACGATCCAGACCACAGGCGCACACTGTGAGATGGAGGGAGAGATGTTGGAAGAAAGAAACCTCTGGCTTACATGATTGTTTCAGACAGGAGGGACAGACGTATCCTGAGGTGAAGGTCGCTGACTGAGCAGAGGAGGAGTACGAGGCCCAGGGATGATGCTGGAGGCTGGGCAGCAGAAAAGAGAAAAGAAGAGTCATGACTAGAGCTGGATGTTGTTTGTACTTGTGTAGATGTTATACCAAAGTTTCAGTACAGACACCAAAGAAGAACCTCTTTTACCTTAAATATGTTTTACTCCCAAACCCATTTTTTCATTGAACAAAAGAAGCCAAAGTAGAAGAAAATGGAATAAAAATGATTTTTTAAAACTATCTGATCAAAGAAACAAATATTTGTTAAGATATTTGACGTTAACTCTTGGACTTGGACACATTTCTCACCTGAATCTTTTGAGGTTTGATGCTCAGCCACCTCGTCCTGTGGAGGCTTCAGAAGCTGACAGATCACAACATGAACAGACGGACACTTAAAAGGGATCTCCACCGATTTTGCACATCAAAGTGTGTGTCCAGGTGTTGGGGAATAATGCTGCATATGTGGGGAAAAAACGGTTTGTGTCTCCAGAGGGAGCCGTGTAAAATCGGATTAATTGCCTCAAGTGATGTCACTTAAGTCGGCGTCAGTTGGGGCTGAAGAGAAGTTTGGAAATGAAAAAAATCTGATGGTGTGGAGTAAGAAAGAAGTGAGGTCACTATCCCTCTGTAGCCCACTCCTCATCTCTGCTGGAGGCTACATTAGCCGCTACTAGTGTGTACTGTACAGTCAAGGGAATCGAGTTGCATTGTGGGTAATGTAGGCGCCAGGTTTTGACAAGGAAGAAGAACGTATAGAATAAAAAAAGTTTTTGTCCATCATGAGTTTGATAGTGTTTCTGATTTTTTTAAAAGTTATTTTAACAACATTTGTTTTCTCTGGACTCAAAATCCTGAGAGTTGGGTACTTTTGGACCAGAGAACCACTTCATACAGTGGTAGCTAAATGTGACAACATGAAACATTCGTTTTTTTCTGATTGCTTAGACACTATCTTTAAAATTAAAGGCTATTTTTGCAAAACCCTACACACTAACCACAAAACCTAAAGCAGCAAAACTTTATACATCTCTTACAAAAGCAAACAATTCTCGCAAAACTCCTCAAACTATATTATAAAATTGTGTGTTTGCATCAATACAGTACAAACAAACCATCATTTGAATAAGCACATGAAGCACCAACTACGCACTACGCAGTTTGCAATAAAGTGTTGTCATACATGTAGTAAACACACATACACACAGGTATCCAAATGTGTAGTTGTGCTATAAGTGTGTTACATAAATTGCAAACTGAGTGGGAAGATTTTTATATGATGTGTCCCGCTTATAGTCTGTATAGATCTAATTATAATTAATGGATAATCGTGCAATTATTGATAAAAACCACCAAATCCTGAGCAGGACTTATTTCTGCAGGTGACTCACCTTTGTGGCATGAAAACTTGCACTAACAGATATTGGACTTGATTATAACATGCCACACCCAGGTATGACTGGGCTCCATCGTTACGTTTCTATTGTGGCATCAGGACCGAGTATGACATTAAAATAACCAGAGAACATTTTTCTACTATTCTCACTGATCTGAGATACAGTAGATGAAGCGTTGACCTGGATACGTGACACACAGTAATGACGCCGCCTCCCAAACTGACTAAAGAAATCAGGGTACGGACTCGAGTATCTGGACTAAGTGTAAAAGCATCCTGAGACTAGATGGAGAAAAGATGCACTAAAAACTATTTTAATGATGAAGAAAATCTCGTGTATCAGTGTCCCATCCCCATGAAATGATTCTCTCACTATTAAATTAATATTTCATGTATCAGTTAATGTCAGTGGAGAGAAAGTCTGCACCAGGAAGTCATAAATCTAAATTTTAGCGTGAAATATGAAACAAGCTGGACTGAACCGGCAGCAACTTCCTGTTTCATGACCCTGAGAGGAACATCTGAGAAATATACTGACGTCACAGTTTAATGCTGGAAAAAAAAAGTGTTGTTGGAAGCATTCAGAGGAGATGAAACCAGAATATTCAGTGAGTCTGTCTCAAAGGAGCTCCTCGGCAGAGTAACTTGCAGCAGGGACTTCGAATCACTGATAAGCAGAGCCAAAATTGAGGAATGTCTAATCTGTTATTTCCTGTTTGTGTGACTGCTGACATGTTTGATGTTCCCTCGTTCTGATAACAGAGAGAGTGAGACGAGCTCTGACCCGGGTCTCACTCGGTTGTTTCATTAGTCATTAGTTTTCTGGGAAGAAGCCGACTTTGAACAGTGTGTTATTGAAATATGAAAATAACAGCTGTCACAATACATGTGAAATGATGTTTTCCACGTTACACAGTACATGCAGGCAGGGTTGACTAAACTGTGATTCATCCACTGCATACATGACCGCAAGAACATGACTAAAAACATAATGGATGTATAAAAGATAAAAGATGTTTATTCCCTCTCTTTCCTCCCCTCAGTGAGAGTGAACTTCCATCCTACGACTCAGTGGAGGAGAAGGTGAGTGACAGACATCCACCCTCACCACACTTTCCTGTACAGCTCATGGCTTCATTTCATTTACACTCAGTTAGGGCTGCAATACTTCCTGCATCGATTAATCTGCTGATTATTTATTATTTGATTAATCGTTTTGTCTATAAAATGTCAGAAAATAGTGATGTGCAGTCCAAAACACAAAGATATTCAGTTCACTATCATGTATGACAAAAAAAACTTGTAAAGAGCAAATATTTGCCATTTTTGCTTAAAAAATGACTAAAATGATGATTGGCGACTACTTGTTGCGGCTCTATACTCAGTAACTAGATCAGGAACTAGAAGCCCCCTTTGGAGCATATTTGTTTGCATTTCACCTCCATCTAAAGAACCTTTTAATATTTGATCAATTGGAGGGTTACAGATTAATAAAAGATTTGTTTGGCTTTGTTTGAGATGCAGTTTTTGCACATCACGAGACAACCGCAGAGTTATTACGTAGTGACGTTTTAATTTACTGTCGCATGACTCTGATGTTTGAATGGATGTTGGAAAGGAGACGTGTGGAGGAGGAAGGAAGGATGAAAACTAGAGGCTCCAAAGAACTGATGATCTGAATAGTTCCTGGTCCCATAGAGAGTACTACTACTCCTGGAGCAGGGACGCAAATTTGGTTTCTCAGGTCCAAACATTAATAAAATACTTTAGCTCCAAAAAATGGTTCCTGGAAATGTTCCTGCAGAGCCCCCAAAGTCCTGAAAGAAGACATCTGTAGCTATGCTAGCAGTGTAGCTCCACGGCTATTAATGTATGTTGGTAGATTCACCATTTTGGTTCAAACTAAAATATCTTTACTTGATGGATTGACATGAAATTTTGTAGACATTCATGTTCCCCAGAGGATGATCCCAGTGACTTTGGTGAACCTCTGACTTTTCCTCATGTCACCAGAACGCTGACATGTTTGTCTTTTAGTGAAATGTCTCAAAAACTATCCACAGGTAAAACATTTAGTTTGTCCAATATGGCTGAATACCTGCAAATGCCTCCAAATGTTAGCATGCTAACACGCTAAACTAAGATGATGAACATGGTAAACATACCTGATAAACATCAGCATGTTAGCATAATATGTTGCGCACATAAGGTAATACTTCTTGGGAACAAGATAATAAAATAAGAAAGTACATTTTAAAATAATCTTTCTGGACTTTAGGGGTCTGTAAATTCCTCTTGTTGGAAGAAGGGCTATTAGAGAAAAGAGCTATTTAAAACAAATAACCATTATTTTCTCTATAAATAGAATTGTTTCAAAAAACTCATTTTTATTCAAGGAGAACAAACCATTAGTTTCAAGGTGTTTCAGCTGTTATGCCAAGGATCCTTTGTCATTTTAACTAAAAATAGTTTCCGCTGCTCTTCAGATCATTTGCTGTCAACTGTTTTTGGAACACTTTGGATCTTTCTTTTAGCTTTTAACTGAAAATAGAAACCGTCTTGAAGGATTCAGTTCTTTATCCGTATGTTCTAACACCTCAAAGACTGTTTTCTAAATCCAGTGTTGTCAGTTTCTTTGTTTGTGTGTTTTTCCTGTTTTTACAAGCTGTGATGTTACCTTTTGTGTAGATGTGTTGACATATCAGATGTTGCATTCAGGTCCCATGGGGAATAGGAGCTTTTACACTTGAAAACCAACCTTTACCTCCGTCTTAAACGTGCAAATACTACTTGAGACCTTCGGATTTAGGTATAAATCCTAATTCCAAAAGAAATTATTTTTAAATGTTATTGTAAATTATTTATCATAACGGTATGTAATTATATAAAGCCTGTGTGAGATAGCTATCATTTTTTATTAATGTGATATAAAATGCAGTTTACAAAATCCACAAAACAGGACACATCTCTCCGGATATGGTCGTGCAAACATGGTTTAGTTCTCTGTAAAACATGAGCTCACTCACTAAGTGCGTGTAACCAAAGTGTGAAGAAAGCTTTAATTAAAACATCTCGCCTGCTTCAAACAGCCTCAAACATACGATCACTTGCAAGTTGTTATTTTTAACTGTCAAGCTGCTCTGACAGTGATTCCCATCATGCCGCGAACGCAGCCGCAGAGAGAAACCGACAGAGAGGAAGTTATTAACGTGTCACTTCTCACTTCCACTCAGCAAAAACACACGGAGGTGGAGAGGACCACCAAATGGCTGAAGATGCTGAAGAGCTGGGACAAATACAAGAACAGTGAAAAGGTGATTTTCTATTTGCTGAATGTTTCATCCTCCCCTCACGTCATCCTCCTGTTTTTAAGTCTTTTGGAACGTGTCAAGTCGTGTAAAAGCAAGTCTGAGGTCCTGTAGGGAAACTCTTATTCATGTCTTTATAAGCACGTAATCTCACTTTAAAAATTTTAGCAGGTCAAAAAGTGAGACTCGGGACCAGTAACCTCCTGTCGTCTCTGCTGGTTGCTGGGAAACTGGTCCGGCACATTACCACCGTACAACAGTGATTTGTATTTTTCACACTCTGGTTCTTGTACAGATTAAACAAACAGGATATAATGTGTTAATTAGTGAGCCTTAGAAGTGCTGGTAGGTGCAGTTTGTTACGTTTGGACAGAGCTAAGCTAGCTGTTTCCCCCTTTTTGCTGTCTTTGTGCTGAGTTCAGTTAGCCAGCTGCTGGCAGTTAACTTCATGGTGTCAGTCTTATGCAACTCTGCTAGAAAACAAACAAAATATCAGGAACTTTTTCCTTAAGACACAACATGTCTTTAGGGAGTAAAGTGTAATGTCAGAGTCAAGTCTCAGCGTTCAAATCCATTTTTGTGACTTGAGTCCAAGTCTCAAGTCTGCAGTTCTTGCTTAACAGTTTTAATGTCTAAATGAATGATAAGTTAGCAGATCTAAAATACCCAAGAATACTAATAAAAACATACAACTTTAACTTTCCAACATGCTGTTTTACATACTTTAGTAAATATTAACGTATCAGTATGCTGTGATACGTCTCACAAATGAATATTGTCTGTAAAGTATGGTTGAAATTAATATTCTGATATAAAGTTGAATATTATTTAATGTCAATATAAAGTATGTAACAATGAGTATTTTCCATATAAGAACACCTCAAAAACTCATTTTATTAGTTTCTGTTACATTTTCCTTGGAATGAATTAATTTGACCAACATAATTCTGTTTAAAAACTTAATATGTTCAGATCATCATGGTACAATTCCACCAATAGTACATAAAGGATAATACTGGATTATCGCCCCTAGCTACCAGCCCTACCTGAATATTGTCACCGCATGTCAGTATTGGCCTTACAGAGCTAATCTCAGTCTACCTCTGCCCTCTGCTGCAGTCCTCCTGTCAGCAGCAGATGTAGAGGAGTGTCCCTGCCTCAGTCTGCCTCCCACAAGGACGATCAGAGGCAGGCAGGTATTTGTTATGGCTGCCTTCATTAGTGTCTTTTTTTTGGGGTCCAGGTTGCGTGGTGGTGTTGCCTGAGGCGCTTCACCGTGTCCTTCATTTGTATGTTTGGCTTCAGCTGGGATTTAGGGTTTTGAAATGAGAAATACACTCATCGCTGGCACTTAAAAGCACAGCCAGGCTCATTCTTTGGCATTGCCTCCCTTTTGTTTCAAAGAAATGTTCACGGCAGAGTAACAGCCAAGGACACAGAGGAGTGTTTAGCCCCTCCCTCCCTCCCTCCCTCCCTCCCTCCTCCCATCACATCACTCTCTATCTCCTCCTCCTCCCTCTTTTCACTGTTTCTTTCTTCTTTAAAGCTTCAAGGATATTTCTTTTCTCTTTGTCAGTCAGCAGCTTGGCGAGGAAACAGGTCACGCTTGATATGTCTCTTATTTTTGTTTCCTCACTTGCCAGCTGCTGAGAACATTTAGCCCACAGTAAGAAAGTATAAGAGAGCTGAGCAGATTCAACGCAGGCACAAGCTTTTCTTTTTTCCTCCTCGCACCACACGATGAAATGGGCCCGAGGTTGTTGTGTTTATCATAACAGTATTAATATTGTAGCATCTGAAGCCTGGCAGAGCTGTGACATGATGTTGTAGACGGTGGAGGATTCGGTGAGGTGACCCCTGTGAGTAAAGCTGCCCCGTAGCCCTTCCTGGATTGTATACTGACTCTGATTAGTCAGTCCTCATTTTCTCATTAATTGAGCTTTGTCAAACAAACTGTTGTATCTGTGCAGTTTCAAAATGACGTCCAGACAAAAAGGGCAAAAAAATTCACATTATAATGCTTTTTTGCGGCATGTTAGCTTTACACATCAACATTAGCTCACTGCAGCAAACTATACCAATCCAGAAAATTATATCTAACAAAGTCGGAGATCAGCGTGCAGGCTAAAGTTGGAAAGCTGGTGAGATTGATGGTGGTGAGAAAGCTCCAGGAACATCCTGGAAAACAAAAGTATCACATTGGCAGTGCAGCTCAGAAGTCACAGTGTGACTGACGTCCAGCTGCACAGGTCGGCAGTAGAGGTCCAATATTTTAAGTCGCCATCCAAAACTGACCTGTGAAAAAGCCTTTATAAAAAAAACAGAGACCTGAGGATCAAACTGCAGTCGACCTGAACAGACTGAAACAGAGACAGAGAGAACAGCAGCAGCATGATGCTCCACCAAATAACAAGCAGCCACACTCACAAATAACAGCAATACATGTCATTTTTCGCAGTTCACTCTCTGTTTGCCTCAAAAGACACATTTTTCTCCTGCAATGATCATAATACATCACGTGATCAGAGCTAATAAAGTCCACTCTGATCCATTAGACGTATTGACCCACTGGACTCTACCTGAATCGATAAGACTGAATATAATTTGGGCCCGGCCCAACTCAGGTCCCATGTTGGATACTAGGAACTAAAAGGAGGGATGTCTTCACTGTAGAGGATGTTCTTCACTGTAAACTGATTAGTTAATTAGATGATTAGTGTCTTTTTGGTGCAGGAGATAACAACTTTCAGGTATGTGAAGGCAAAAAAAAATCAGTTTTAACCAATCTGGTTAAAAATCTGGTAGTTTTTCTCTTAAAATCTGAAAAAAAAAACAATAAGCTCAGTGTATGTACACAGTAAATGCAAACAAAGACTAGACTTGCACAGCTCGGCAGAAATGTAAATGTTGACACTCGTGTTCAAGTGAACACACGAACATACACACACTCAAAGGATGATTAGTCTAACAGATGCTCTCATTGACTCGCTCATCAGAGCCTAATTACGAGGCTGTTGCACTAGAAACTAGTGAGTCCCAAGTGTGGTGGTAGGAGGTTGATGGAGTGTACGCTTTGGATATTTTCTCACACACACACACAAAACTAAATGTCATTAATTTTAAGATGACACACAAAACATGCTGACTTTTAATAGGGAGACACACCAACCGCACTCGTACATCTTCATCACACACTGAAATGCGGGGAAGGTTACAGACAAGAGCTGATTTATGACTCTTCATCAACGCCCTCGCTCATCCTCACACACGCGTTTCTGCAAACCAGGCCTCCTAAAGGGCCACTCCAGCTATTTTACACATGGAGATCAGTTTACTGGTCATAAATGAAGAGTGCTTCTCAGCTTGTGAAAACAGTCGAGAGTCTTCAGTGGCTTTGTGGGAAACTTTGTCAGACGGTGATCCAACAGATGTGGGAGTGGAAGGACTCGCGTTTAAAATGCCTCAGAAGGCGCCAACAGGGGCGGCGGTGTTTAACGTACTTCCACAGTGGCACAGTGTTTTTTTTTCAGTCCACGTCCACTGTCAGTCACCTGTACAACACACACATATACAGTCCCAACACCTCCCATAACTGCTGTAAAACTGTTCCGGTTGGTTTGGTTTTAATAGCTGTAGACGGAGAATTCACTGCGATTAGCTTTGCTGTTCCAGCAGTTTGGGTTTTAAGACTTAATCTTCCTCACCCGGAGTCCAACTGATTTTCCATCTTTTTGTAGACACTGAATTACTTTGGACTGTTCTGCATGCATAGCACTCTCTCTCCCTCTCTCTCCCTCTCTCTCCCTCCCTCTCTCCCTCTCCCTCTCTCTCCCTCCCTCTCTCTCTCTCCCTCTCCCTCCCTCTCCTGGAGCTCGTCCAGCCAGATGGTCACGCTCACCTTCCAAAGCCCTTTGCTTTTGCTCAGGCAGAGTGCAGAGTACATTCATGCATACACTGTTTGTATCTTTGACACACTCTGAGCGGCTTGGTTGATAGGTTTCTCCATTCTGAATCAGCAGAGCCAGAGGCTCCGATTGCATCTCTGTGGCCTCCAACAGATAAAATTGTGTATTTTTTGCTCTGCTGGTTTTACCATCTGAAGCATCACATTATTGTTCTTAGATATATTTTGTTTCATGCATTTTGCATATGCTTCTTCTTGGTTTTATGTCTTTGTAACTTGTTTTTGTTCTCTATTAATAGTGAAGTCTATACGTGGCGTAATCTTGGATAGGATAAAGATTAAAAAGATAGATAGATATCTGCCATACAGATGATATAAAATGTTGTGACATGACATAACAAGTAAAATGATAAAAGGTGAAACACTCAGTATCCCATCCACTCATTTCTGTAGATAAATCAGGCTAAACTGCAATAATAATGAGATCCTGATAGTAAAAACTGTGCAGAAACATAAATAAATCAAGTATGTTAAAGAACTTAATGCACTCTTCATATTTAAGTCATGATCATGACTTTTCAGTTTACAAAAACAATATTTTTAATTAGTAAGTAATCTTATGGTGGTCTGTGGCTAAGATGTTTCACTGTAGGCTTCGATTGTTACAGGGACTCGAGAGCTGTTACAGATTAGATCCCAACTGATGTTTATTTAAATTAAGACAATTTTATCCATGAATCCTTTAAACTATAAACTGTCAGAAAATAATGAAAAATTCCCCAGAACCCAAAGTGACGTCTTCATATTGTTTGTTGTGTCTGACCATCAGTCCAAAACTCAAAGATATTTAATTTGCAGTGATAAAAAATATTATGATATTAACTGATATTAAAGTGCTGTTCAGTGTCAGCCTGCTGATGTTTTGGCAGATTAAACTCTGTCCTGGAGGAAAGTGTGTTCTGTGTTCTGGTCTGAAGGTGGAGAGTGCTTCTGAGGTGAATTGAGCTGTTCGTCTTTGAAGGCCTCTCTAACAATAACCCGCCCCCCCGTTGTTTGTTTCCTTCCAGCTGGTCAGGAGGGTCTATAAGGGAATTCCCCTGCAGCTCAGAGGAGAGGTGTGGTGTCTGCTGCTCGATATTCCCAAGATCAAGGAGGAGAAGAAAGACTTCTATGAGGTATGAAAGCACGAGCAGGGATCTCACCACTGAACACACTTTCTCCCTGCCAGCAATTTACAGTCCTGCTCTGCCGCACCGCTTTATAAAACCTGTGCAGCACAAGCGTCATAAAGATTCATAAGCAAGCCGGCATGCACCTCATCTTTATTTGATTTTACAGAGCTGCAGCGTTATTGTGGGCAAGATGTGGGCTTGGAGGTTTAATTGTGTTTGTGTGAATCTGCACAGCTTGTTTCTTGCACACTGTAACGTACTTTTTTCTTTCGGTTTTGCGAGGAGACAAACTTTGGATCTCATTAGAAAGTTTGGCTGGCGGGATCAATATACCCCCCCCCCCCCCCCCCCTTTTAGGAGGAGTGTAGGAGTCTCGTAATTATAAGTTGAAAGCATGCCGTAAACGAGCAAACAAAGTGAAAGAAAAGGCAAACTGTGAAAGAGAAATTATCTTTCTGGCAAGCATCATGGAGGCTTTGTCAGTGATAATCCATTTTAATCTTTTGTGAGTGTGGAATTTGAAGATTTAATCTGGGTGGTGGCCAACGATGAGAGACTGAACATCAGAGATATGACATCCAAGCTGACAAAACTGTTGGTTTACTTCTCTCTTTAAACATTTAACTCCAACATAACATCATACAAGCATAAAGGAACATGTAAAATTCATGAAAATGTGGGCAGATATCAAAATACATTAGTTGTCCTGAAAATGTTACACTTCATTGAAACTATTCACCTGATTTTTTTTGTCTGAATACATTTAAGGCAAAAAAACATTCAAAACTGCTCCTGAATTATGTTTAATTTTAGCTCTAAACGGCTAGTTAAAGAATTTGCTCAAGTACAGGTGCAATTAGGCTGAACTTAGGTCAAACCTGAGAGTCAGTGCTGCAGTTTCCAGGCTTAATTAATTCATAGTGGATGTTTTGCAGCTGAATACTTTAGTAGAAACCGAGCTTGTGAGATTTAGACTTGCTATGTGAGGTTGAGTATGTGACGGGTGTTTATATTTCCAATCTGTCTTTGACTTTCAGACACATATTTTAATTTAATTGGAGTCTCCTCTCTTTCGCTGACTGTTGTTACTCTCGCTGTGTCGTCTTCAGAAGCTAAAGGCCAGAGCCCGAGGACTCTCCCCCGACATCCGTCAGATTGACTTGGATGTGAACCGCACCTACAGGGACCACATCATGTTCATGCATCGCTACGACGTCAAGTGGGTACCTCCAGAATACACCGTGCTGTGCTCCTCTGACACTCAGAAACATGAATCACAAATGTTAAAAAGACACAGAAACCATCTTGGCTCAGTGATTTAGACTTGTTCATAAATTTAGGCTGATAATATAAATGTTATATGTATATAGAATTTACCAACAAATGAGTTTATTGACAGTGCATTGTCCTTCTCTTGAACCACTGCTTTCTACTGTATGTTATAATTTAGTTAAGATTCAAATGTCTTTAAATAGTAAACTGATGCTCAAAAAAATGGCCAATGTATTACGATGATCTTATAATGTAAGAGCCCACTGTGAAGTATTCAGTTTACTACCTGGAGGCAGAAAACGTTTTTTTTTTTTGTTTTAAAAATGAACGTTTTTGTCTGTAAAATGTCAGAAAAGAGTGAAAATAGATATTATATTTGAGTGAAGTATTCAAATTGTTTGTTTTATCCGACCAAGAATCAAAAACCAAAAGATATTCAGTTTACTATCATAAAGAAAACCACCAAATCCTCACTTTTCAAAGGCAGGAACCAGAACATTTTTGACATTTTTTGCTTTAAAAATGACAGAATTTATTTTCATTATTTATTATTGAAGACCGTAATCACCAAATTAATCATTTCTATCTATAAAATGTCAATTTTCCCTCTGTCGCTGAAGAGGCAGAGAAAAGACCACTTCACTGACAAAACATTAAAAAAAAATAATGTAAAAAGTACTTCAAATTACTGCTCTTAACTGTTTGACTGACAGGTGAGAGCAGGAACACCACAGGGGTTTGCAGCAGAAATAGAAAGCACATGTAGAATAAAGCTTTAAATGTATTTTCATACGTCAGGAACTGTACATCTATTTAAAGTAAAGTGTCTCATTAGAGCAAGATGTATTTTGTGGTTTAATAAATTTGTTGAATCAGTCAGGTAACTCCTCCCAGGCTGATTTTAAAAATAAGAAGCCACAAACTTGGTTCCCACCGACTTTCCTGATATGGAAGTGAGACGGATCAGGTCCTTTTTTCTGTGGTCTGAGGTTTGATAACAGCTTGAATGAGTGTTTTAGCCAAAGAGAATTACTACACCGGTTTTAACATAACTGAAATATGCTTTATCACATTATATACTCGTCTGAATGTTAAAACATACGTGTGTGAAGAGGATATCACATATTACGTTTATATGTTTTACACCTGAACGTGAAACTTCTCGGCCACACGCGTGTATTTTAACAGGAAGTTAAAAGACATCTGAGCTTTAGGAACACAGAACCAAAACTGTGAATGACTCTGCTGGCACTGAACTGGGGATTGTTTGAACGTTTTTGTGGTGACTGTGGTTTGTGTTTTCAGGCAGCAGGCGCTCTTCCACGTCCTCACAGCCTACTCCATGTACAACACCGTGAGTCCTCCTGCAGGAAACTGCAAACTTTACTATTTTTTGGGGTGGTAGCATGTGTGTGTGTGTAGATCTCGACTAAAATAAGTAGGACGTTTTGTTTGTTCCTTTGTTTTTGGAGGTTTATTGATAGCTCTGATTGGGATGATGTCACTTTAGCTTTTGGATGCAGTAAGTGCAATAATTAATCACATAATACTAGCACACTAATAAGGATTAACAAGTATTTTTAATGGAGACCTGGCCAAGAATGGACATTCAGACAAACATAAAGGGTACAGATAAGATGTTTCAGAGTTTAGTTTATGGACACAGTAAGAGCTTGACCCAATGTTATTTCCCTAACTGATCAGTGTGTGTGTGTGTGTGTGTCTGTGTGTGTCTGTGTGTGTGTGTGTGTGTGTCTCTCTGTGTGTGTTTCTCTGTGTGTTTCTCTGTGTGTGTGTGTGTCTGCAGGAGGTCGGATACTGCCAGGGTATGAGTCAGATCACAGCCCTGCTGCTGATCTACATGAATGAAGAGGACGCCTTCTGGGCTCTGGTCAAACTACTGTCTGGGCAGAAGCATGCCATGCACGGTAACACTTACACTCACTTGTAGGGTAAAAATATAAAAGTTTGGTTAGACTGTGTTCTCCTTTAACCCCCAATGTCCACCGGATGCCCCGTTTGTCACAGCAGTGAAGTCTCTGAAGCATGAAATTCACTTGTGAATGTATATAAATTTACTGACAATTGAATTCATGTTTTTCTTTAGATTCATTAAGCAGTTGACAAAACTTTCTCACCACGAGGTCCATTAGTAGCTGTTCTAGCAGCATATCACATGATTCCTTCCTTCCTCAGCAGATGGAGTTTGCCCAGTTAAGATAGGAAAGTAGATGTTTAATGAAAACAATTTTAACATCTACAATACTATGATTTGATCAAGAGGTCCAGCACAGCTACTAATGAGCCTTGTGGGGAGACTGTTTTGTCTACTCATTTTTCTTGTTTATAAGCAAATACGGAGAGAGAGAGAGAGAGAGGGGGAGACAGAGAGAGAGAGAGAGAGAGAGAGAGAGAGAGAGAGAGAGAGAGAGGGGGAGACAGCGACAGTTAACCAGCTGATAATATCCAATATTTAGAAAATACAGATAAAACACAGTGTGGGGTAGCAATTAAATGGAGTAAAATACAGTCACAAAGCATCTGTTACTGTGTTAAAAATGAGATAAAAAGCTGAGTTTATTATGCTTGTTAAACACACAAAATGTTGGCAAAACAACTCCGAGCTATACTGGAAATGTGCTGAAGAAAAGAAGCTTCTGAAATGCTTCCAGTGGACATTAAAACCACAACGGAGACGTGGCGCAACCAAAACACGACGCAGCTGCATCTAGTGAGCCTTTGGGATGCAGCTTTTAATGCACCAACAGTCTTCTGGTATTTGACATTTACTCAAAACAAAACCCAGACTAAAAAGTATTAAACTGTTGTTGTTTTGCGTTGAAACAAACTTGTGAGGCGTCAGGATCTACAGTACGCCCGTTTACTCAATCACATGATAAAACTATGAAGCATCAGTAAAGAGGAATTAGCATGCGGGCATATTGCAGCAATGAGCTCATAAATCTCAACTCACACTAAAACCTCCATAAATGACAACCACTCTGGAATGCCCTATAGACTATAAACACACAGACACATACGTATACATGCAGGTTTTAACGGATTATCACTGCTTGGTGCTAAAAGCAAGAAATATATACAGCTAAGGACTGTAGAGCTTTTACAGCTGGGAAATATTAACATTATTAAAATGAAAGGTTAAATACTGTACGTAACAGCTACACTTTATCAGTAGTATTCCTCTGCATCTGACCTTCCTGTCCTCACCTTCAGGGTTTTTTGTCCCTGGCTTCCCGAAGCTGATGCGTTTCCAGGAGCACCACGACCGCATCCTGAAGAAGATGATGCCTAAACTGAAACAACACCTGGTGAGACACGCAGGACACTGCTGTAGCAGTTAATAATGTACTAACTGCACATGATGCCAGAAATTAAAACATCTATTTAAATAACTCTACATTAGATATAACTTAACATTTAATATATGGATATTGAATTAAAGCACTTCCTATAATATAAGCATTAGTTGTTAGACCCATAATAATTTCATTTTAGAGTGTACTACTGGAAAAGTAGGACACAAATAGATCTATTTTTGACTCATTTAAAACGTTACTGCATTATCTGACGGCAAAGAGACTCTGGGTGACTGGAGTTACATTTTTTTTTTAATTCTTGCCTCCCGTCCCGTCTTCCTCGCTCAGTGTACTGACCATGTTTCCTGTTGGGTCTGTTCTCTGCTGCAGGACAGCCAAGAGGTGTTCACCAGTCTCTACACCATGAAGTGGTTCTTCCAGTGCTTCCTGGACAGAGTGAGTACATCCACTGCAGGCTGTCATGTTACCAAACACACACACACACACACACACACGCACACAGGTTATGTGCAGGTATGAAATATGAATCATTGGAAAGAAATTGGCTGATATGAGCACGCCCCTGTAGCCTACAGCATTTGTTGCATGTCATACTGTAATAAAGGCTTAAAAATGCCCAAAAATATATAAAAGAAAAAAGATGTTGACTTATATGGGTTTTTCAAAGTCAAAAGCAATTTGTTTAAAGTGTTTTGTAGCCAGCAATATTTAACCATGAGGCAACACTAGATCTCCAAATTTGACCATTTTCATTCTAAACCATCAGACGTGTTCGACTGTCAATTAATTGTCAAATTTATGATTGTTTTGGTCTATAAAATGTCAGAAAATAGTGAAAAAATGCCCGTCAATGCGCACAAGTTCCCAGAGCCCAAGTTGAAGTCTTCAAATTGCTTTTTTTGGCCGATCAAGAATACAAAATACCAAGTTATATATAAAACTAAGAAAAGCACTAAATCCTCACGTTTATGGGGCTGGAAGCATCCACTGTTTGGACTTTTTGTTTGATGAATGACTTAAAATGACAGATTATACAACGATTCATCACTAAAGAAAATGTTCTTCAGCATTGTCGACACCACTATGAGACAAAAACCCACAGTGAACACGTACCGGCTAGCTACAGACGTTAAGAAACCTCCTTCATACCATCAGTGACTGATAATGATGAGAATAATATACGAAACCGTTTCTCAACAAGCAAAACTTACAGTAAAACTATCTTCTGACCTGTAGTTCTGTTTGTGTGCAGACTCCCTTCACCCTCACTCTCAGGATCTGGGACATCTACATCTTGGAGGGTGAACGACTGCTGCCCGCCATGTCCTACACTATCCTCAAACTGCACAAGAGTAAGTCCCCCCCACCCCCCAGCCCCCCCTTTGATTATCTAGAATAAGTATAAAGGCGCAAATCCATGAAGTCGGGTGATATTTTTCGGAGAGTTAGAATGCATGTCATGCTCTACTCAGTGGTGCGAGCTAACACCCTCCCCTCAAAGACATAAAAAGTCTTAGTGAGTGTGTGTGTGTGTGTGTGTGTGTGTGTGTGTGTGTGTGTGTGTGTGTGTGATGTACAGAGCACCTGCTGAAGTTGTCCATGGAGGAGCTGGTGGAGTTTCTGCAGGTGACTTTGTCCAAAGATTTCTTCTTCGAGGACGACTTTGTGGTCGAGCAGTTGCAGGCCTCCATGACAGAGCTCAGGAGGGCGAAGCTGGATCTGCCGGCACCAGGTACTGCTACAGCATGACGCACGCAGACCAACAAACACAGAATTAACCAGCTGTAATACCACAAGGGGCATTTTTCACTGTGACTTATAGTGCAGAGGTGATGAGGCTGTAACAGGTGCAACACCGGCAGAGACACTTACCATATAAACTTATATACACTATCGGCACAAAATGGCTTTCATATAAATATAATATCAAGTATTTTAGAAAATACATTTATTAAATTTCATTCAGAATTGATCAATTATAGGGCTGCAACTAATTATTATTTTCATTATCAGCTAATCTGACTATTTTTTGATGAATCATTTACTTGTTGGGTCTATAAAATGTCAGAAAATGGTGAAAAATGTTGATGATAGTTTCCCGTCATAGAAAAACTAAAGAAACCAGAAAATAATCACATTTAAGAAGCTGTCATTTTGTTAAAAATGACTCAACATGATTAATCAGTTATCAAAACAGTTGATGATTCAATTAATTGACTAATCGTTGAATAAGCTGAAGTATGTTTTTCGCAGTGAACTCAAGTTCACTTACTGACTTTCTTTCGGAACTGTCGACCAAATTCCACGGCCCTCTTCGGCAAATGGAAGCTGCTCAGGTGTCAATGTGTGACCCAAGTAGGGAACTCTGATCACATGATGACAAGTCATTGCACACAGGAAGGAGAGCCGTCCTGCTCAAGGATGTTGACAACCGAGCAGCTTCCATTTGATGAAGAAGGCTATAGGATGTGGACGAAAGCTCCAGAAAAAGCCTGTGAGAAACCTTCATTTTTAAATATTTTACTGTAGATATGTGTTCCCACAGCCAAGAATGAAGATCCATGTTCAAATCATAACAGTTTTAGTGGCTTTTCTGCCTGGTTGTTAAAATCTTGGAGGAAACATGTTTTTTTTTGTGTGTGAACATATTTAAAATGTAAGAAATTAAAATACGACGTAGAATAACAGCAATCAAAAGCTGCAATCTGCACCAAAAACAGCCAAATCCCACAAAGAAGAACCCAGAGTTAGAGTGAAAAATGTCCCTTCAGGTTTTATAGCTTTTACAAAGCAATGCATGAGTACTGTCTGAAAGGATTTCTTCAATACTGTGGAACACATGAGAAACACGTTTCCTGGTCTCTTAATGGGAATAATTGTATCCAAACAAAAACCAATCAAAATGCTTAAATGAGACACCTTTTGTAGCCTGTAAATAATCAGACTGGTACCATGCATTAGCACACTGAACACACGTGTCAACACACACGCATAACGACATACTGTAGGTCAGCTGACCTGGCTTCCTGCTGTCCGTTAGCTATTAGCTGTGTTAGCAGTAGCAGTGTTTATGTTTCTAATCTTGCTCTGTCTCCTCATTAATCTTGCTTTCTCTCCCTCTTCTTTCAAACGATGTTAGCCAACAACAACAAAAGTGTGGCCGTGAGCGGGGGCCACATTCCCTCCTACAACAGTAACCGGTGGGCTATCCTGACTGGTCTTCCCTCTCCATGTCTCTCTGTCCATCTGTCCCTCAGTCCGTCCGCTCGTCAGTCCGTCCTGTCTGTCGCCTGTCTGTCTAACAGCACTCGGGTTTCTCCTTCACAAACTAGTCTTCCAGCTACCCCCCCCCCCTCCCCCCACATAATATTTTTAACTAAGTTCAGATGCATTGCTTCAGTGCTTATTTTGGAGTCCTGCAGTGGCTGGCTCCCCTTTTGTCTTCGTATCTTTTATCTTTTTTTCCCCTTTGGCTCTGATTCCAACATGATAAAACAGCAGTGCAGAAGTTAACATCTCTGTCCAAAAAAAGGTCTTTCAGGTGAGATAATGTGCCCTCTGGTGGCCAACTAAAGGCACAGTATGATGCTGTTTTTAACTTCTGGAGCTGGTCATTTCACCAGTGATCTGATTGGTTTGTTTTCATAAGTCAGTTTGATAACTAATCATAGTTTTGTTTAGCCAATGACTGCATCACCATTTTAATCTTTTAAACTGATCTGCACAGTGGCTGTTTAAACTTGCAGCTTGTGAATTCCCCCTCTGGGGATCAATAAATTCTTATCTTATCAATAATAAACTTTTCTCGGGGTACAATTTACAGCTCGTAGTAGACTTTAAGATAGAAACTATAGTTGTAAAGACAGTTAATTATCATTTTTATTGATCATTAAATTACTGAGTCTCCACAGTCTTTTTCAGGCTTACATGCGATATCCTCCTCTTGTATTTTGTCATTAGTCAGACCTCTATTGTGGCACCAGGCTTTTTTATTATTTATTTTTTTAGATTTTAATACTGTAGTTGCAGAAAAGGAGCTGATCTGTAGCTGTCTGTTCATTTCCCAGCCTGCTGACAAGATAATGAGCCGCTTTTCCAACACTGGAAGCTTTTGTTCAACTTTTGTTTTAACAACCATCTGCTGCCACATTTGCTGGTGTGCAGGGGAGGGATTTTTTCTTTTTAATTAATTGGCTGTACTGTGAGGAATGACAGTGGTTTTGTGGTTCTGGTAGTTTTGAACTTTGCTGGGCCTCATTTGAGTTAAAGATCATCTCTCTTCCTAACCACCGTCCCCATAGCAGTATAATTTACTTTGTGCAAACACCAGCGGGCTGAATCCACAATCTAGAGCGGCTCTCTTCAGAAGTATATTAGATGAGAGCAGTGTCATCACAAACGCCAGCAAAAACGGAGATTAGGTCAATATGTGGTTTTGATTTTGAAGGCTGCAGATAGCTCATCATTTGTGCTGATGTTTAGTGGCAGTAAATGTCATCATGTAGCCCCTTTAGGACAAAAATAAGAGAAGGTCATTACAATTTTATGAGCAAACAGACAATGTTTGGAAGAAGATCTTTAGTTTGTCAGACACACTTATCCCTGAAGACTTTCATACAAGTCAAGAGCATCTTGTGTTTGTTTCATGTGTTTTTTTCACTATAAGCTTAAAACATCAGCACAGTTTTTCCCTCAGACCTTTGTTTGTCAGGGAGGAGGAAGACTGCAGCAGCATTAGGCTATCGTGGTGCAAATCCTTCAGGCAAGGTGAAGCAGGTTTCATTGCAGGTTTTACAGACTGCACCCCTCATGCTGTAAAACACTCCCTCACCACGTTGTAATCATTTCTGCTTTCCAGTCACGTGAAATAAAAACAACAATACTGATTCCTGTTAGCAGCCACCAACATGGCGGCCTTGAACAGTTCAGTCGTGAAACAGGGAAGCTGCAGGACAAAATAACAACTCTATAGAGGAACTTCACCTAAACCAGCCAGAGCACATACTGACATACCTGTGGTAGTGCCACACTGTCACTAAGGATCAGTAAAAAAATTAAACTAATCACAGATAGAAACAGTCTTAATGATAATCTAGTTGAAAAACAGAGCTAGGAAATCATTTACACACATACTGGCTGCATCTTTGTGTGAGTGATAAATATTTTACATTATGCTGCACAGCTCTTATATTCAGGTTGTAGCTGCAGGTTTTGAACGTTTATTTCCGTTTAAAAATATTTGAGTTCTACCTTTTTAGCCAATAAAAGATTAAACAGATAAATAAGATAATCTAGTTTAATAAACTGCTATGAAATAATTTCTACACAAGTTTGCTGACTCGACTTATGAAATGAACCCAAACAGTGGGTGGTTGTGTATTTAGGAAACCCTGATTTCTGATAAAGGATTAATATGTTGGTCAGAGAGCTAAATTTTGTGCTTTTTTTCCACATGAAACAATTCAATACAGATGAACACTGATGTGGAAAAACTGGATGAGGAAGGTGAGGTAGCTTAGTTTAGTTTCCTCTGTTGCTTGAGCCCACTTGAACAGGATAAACTGGTCATGGACAGACACTTTAGTTTGTGGATTCAGTGCCAACGAGTTCACTTCCTGGATCATTCCCACAGCACTTCCTCTTCTTCCAGCTGCTGCCTCCTGGCCCGGTGATCACACTTTCCCTTACAGTCCCCGACACATCCAGCGTCACCATCACTGTGTCTGCACACTGTATACAGTATGTTCTTGTCAACTGTACTTTTTTATCTCTGCTTGACGTAAAGCAGCAAGTATAAATGTCATAACTTCTAACATGTACTGGTTGTTGAATAGTATGCAAGCACAGTAGTCTTAAGTGGGAGGATATTTCTGTGGTTTTAATGCTTGTACTTACAAGTCTCAGTACATTTAACAAGGTTCATCAATCAAGAACTATTTCTGTATGACCTTTCAAGTCCAGGGCTTCTGCAACAGCTAAGTACAGTTTAATGAAATGGAGTGAAACTCATAATTTCAGAGGCCACTCAATTGAGTGTCACCTCCTAATTGAGCCCCTCCACCAAGCGGGGAATTAATATCAAACAGTATCTCTGATGTTTTTTTTCTGTCCTTTGCTCTTTGCCTGTGGAGATTATGTGTCGTCATGAATGTAATTCTCCTTTATTTTACCTCTCTATGGCAGTGGTATTGCATGAATCCATGTCCCCGTTGTGACTCCTCATCTGATGTGAATCAGCACCACACAGTGTGTTCAACCATCAACGTTCACTTTTGTTTCCTGGCGGCGTTCTAACGTGTTTCCGGTGTTTTCATCTCGCAGGTGAAGAGGAAGAGTTTCCCAAGAAGCCTCTAGGGCAGCTTCCTCCTGAGCTGGCAGCAGCAGTGGTGAACCACGTGGGCAACGGTCAGAGCCACGCCGAGCCAGCCGAGCCTCCCAGGGAACCCAGTCCTGTACCAGACCGCCAGCGGGACAGTCGCCCCCCCAGCCGGTCACGCCGGGACTCGCTGGATAAACCGTTCCGCCACCACAAGGCTGACAAAAGGGATGTTCGCTCCAGGGGATCAGGGGAGATCCCCAGTGATCAGCGAAAGCAGTCCACCTCCATTACGCCTGAGAGGGGGGCAACACCAACCTCAGCCCCCACCCCTGTACCACAGCCCACCACAGTGGATAGAGGGAAGTCTCAGAGTCACGCCACTGCCAACCACAACTCCAACGCGGCGTCCAGCTCACACAGAGACATCACTCCCCGCTGGTTCAAACCCTCTGAGACCAAGCTGGAAGCTGTCAAAGCGGCGGCAGCGCGGGAGACCCACCTGAGCCGGGGGGCGTCGCCGGCCCCCTCCAGCCCAGGCGAGACCACACTGCCTCACCACCGGCCACGCTCCAAGGGCTTCATCCCCGGCTCCAACCGTGGCTCCAACGCCTCCCAGTATGACAACGTACCAGGAATGCCAGAGCAGGATTTCGAGATCCTGGAGCTTGAGAGACCTCCGTCCAGAATGAGGACCCCTCGCAGTGAGACCCCCTTCAGTGTATCATCCCTCCACCAGGGCAGCCCCAACCGTGGACCCAGTCTGGGCGGGAGCGTCATCTCCGTTGCATCAGGGCCCAGGATGGCCAAACACCCTCTTCCTCCATTTTCCCACAACAATCCAGCAGGGGTCCAGGCCAGCTACCCTGGCAGCCAGAGCCAGTATCACTCCCCTCCACAGCAGCACTCCCCAGGTAGAACTACTACCGAGGTCCCCATCTTCCATCCTGCCTACAGCGTGAGCCTGGACCACAGAGGAGAGGACAGACACTATGCTCCGCCCTCCCGATTTCCCTCACCCCCCGGCATGGCGTACGGGGAACGAGCGTACGCCACCACCCAGCGGCAGCCCAACAGCCTCTCCCCCGAGAAGGCTCTCATGAACAACTCCTTCGCCACCTACCGCAGGCAGCCGCCACACAGCTCCGCCCACAACCTCCGAAACGCCAGGCCTCCCCCGGAGCACTCTCTGCAGCTGGAAACCCAGGGGAGATCCACCCCCATCTACCTGCAACAGCTCACCTCCACCGCACAGGTCTACAACCCTGTGGACAACAGGTTCGAGGGGCATCGGAGAGGCGAGCCAAACATGCAGTACCTCCCAGAAGTGGGGCAGCGGCGAGCTGTAGACGGGCTCGCATGGGCGCCGGAAGACGAGCTGCCCCCTCAGTCCCCAGGTGGGATGCCCCGCTCGCCCAGCTTCCAGCGAGCCCAAATGTCTCCCGTGCAGTTCACTTTCCCCCCCAACCCCGACAGCCTGCATCACTACAGGACACAGTTCCAGGAGCAGCAGCCCGTCATGAGGCAACAGCTCCCCCAGCTGTTTGGAGGACCACACTACAGGCACGCACAGGAGGCGTTTGCCATGCAGGAGTCCATGCTGCTGTGATTGGAAGATAAAGAAATGGCGAGACACTGTAAAAAACAAACAAACTGAAGTGTAGTCACTGACACTGTGGTAAAGGTGAGCAGTAGTCCTAGCTTTGTTAGGAGCCTGGTTTTGTTTCTGCTCTGCCGTTTCCTGTTGTTTATGTGTGAAGTACTGACCATCTGACTGTCACACTGCATCGTAACGTTGCAGGACACACCAGCCTCTGACGTTTTTACTGATCACTTTGAAAAGAGAAAAAAAACTGACTGAAGATTTAATTTTATTTTTGGATGTAAATCATTAACAAGAGGTGACAGTATATATATATATATATATATATCTTTTAGAGTCTGATATGTACAGTGGATTTTTTTGTTAATATGCTGAGTTATCAGTAGCAGGAGAGCGTCCTCCTGGAAGAGCAAAACTCTGATTTATTTTCCATCTTTATTTTTTTATATGTTACTTCCAGATATTTACATTAGAGATCAATTTACTCGATATGCTTGTGTACATTATTTTTCAGAAGATGAGGAAAATAATACTGTGTCCAGTGATAGAATTAGATAGCAGTGATGAGTCACTGTAAGTTATGATTTCCATTTCAGTTTTGCAGCGCCTCCATTGTAGAAACAGCAGGGTTTGTCGTTTATTTTTGTTTTTTATCTCTTATTTAGATTTTGCTCCGTTTCAGTGAGATTTTTTCATTCCTGATTAACTGTTGTGCACTGCATCTCTCTTCCACATGTGAAGTACAGTACAATGGGTATTTACACATATTTGAGGCCAGTGTAGTTTTTTGTGAAATTTCATCCCTGATTAGAGACTCAAGGAATAGAGAGCTAATTTGTGAGGGCTGATATATTGATGGCTTTAAGTCATCGGATTTGCTATGTAACCATAGGTAACGTGTTTTTTCTTTTTTTTAATTGCTGTACTGTAGTTACCACATCTTGAGCACATGCAGTCAGAGACGGATGTGAACTAGTTTCAGTACAAGTTTGCTTTACTTTATTACGTCTTATTATTCTCAACACTGTCATATCAACTACTGTTCAGCTGCTGGCACTTCCACTGGCATACAGTCATCTGGCACACACACACACACACACACACACACTACATAGTCACAAATGTGTGAGACACACATTTCAACATTTAATCAGTCACCTTCCCTATCATTCCTCATACTCTGGTTTTATATTGTATTGTCTTAATGTGCGTTACATTCCCTCAGTTATCTTTGTTTTTGTTAAGCGACTAATTGCAGACCATTCTGATACTTTGCTTAATAAAAAGAGGTGGGGTGAAAATGAATCTGTGGATCTGTGTTTGACTGGCTGTAAACTGGAAGTCGTATCATAAACTTGTGGTAGGAAATTATTTATTTATTTCCACTGGGTTTTTTCACTGCTGTCAGCCTTTTTCCACTAATAAAGAGGCTCTGGCCCCCAATTTATTATTCAAAAGGAGAAATATCAAGTGTTGAGGTAAGATGCACAATACTGGATGATTGTGTTATTCTGAAATTCGTGTTCCTGTAAATTAGGTTTCTGTGAAGCAAACAGAAAGGCAGAAACACTATTATGATTCCAAACCAATAAATTAATCAGTAAACAATTAGTTTCTACTCTGTAATAACTTCCACATACATCCAGATAAGAAAGGAAAATTGTCGCTAGTGCTGATTTAATGAGTCAAATGAATATATTAATCATTTAAGTCAAGAAAAATTGCTGATTCCAGCCTCTAAAATATGTCAATTTGCAGCTTTTCTCTGTTTTATATCATTGTAAATTAAACATCTTCGGGTTTTGGACGATTGGTTGGATAAAACAAGCTATCTGGGAAGTTGTGATTTTTCTCCAGTTACTGACATTTTATATACTAAATGATTTAAAGAAACTATCAACAGATTAATCAATAAATCAATTTTTCCCACAAAAACTAGTTTATATCCAGATGTTGGTTTGTTTACTTCTAATTAATTAGATTTATTTTAGTTAACTGGAAAAAGTGACTCAACTTATTTATGCATCTTGTGTATAAGGAAATAAGTAAGTTATAGTGAAAATAATATGTAGCTGACGTCATTATAATAAGAGTTTATATGCAGCCTAATAGCATCATTCAGCTGCCTGCTCCCCTGTTAATGTGTATCTTTCTGGATAAATTAGCAGACGATGGTTTCACAGACAGGATGAGCGAACACCAGGGAACAACAAAATCCTGCCTCTGACGCCTGGAAAAGATGTTTGTTGTCTATGGTGTGAAGACTTGTGCAAATAGGACGACAAATCCACCATAAGAGGAGCTCAAAGAGGCGCTTGTGAAGCATCGGGACGTTGCTTTGAACCTACAAATCTTCAGCTCAGTCGTGTTATTTTTATTCCACAGTGGGGAACAGTTTGCATAAATCAGAGGACAAATATTAGAGAAAAGCTCGAAATAGCTCACTAGAATAAATTCCTGATTGATCCAACAACACCTGAGACTGAGGGGAAGGTTTGGTATCTGTTGTTATGAATTACAGTAAAAAGTGTCTCTATTGAAATTACACATAATCCTATCAGCTGCCAAACACATGCTGGCTCTACTGCCCTGCAGATTACATTTTGTGAAACTGAAAACTAGAGAAGATTAAACGGATAACTCCAAAGGAAGGAAAAATAATCAGCAACAGTTGCGATCATCAACATAACGGTTTGAGTCATTTAATCTCTAATTAAAGTAATTTAGTCATTTGAAAATGTTGCTTTCAGCTCAAGGAACGTGTGACGGGCATTTTCACAATTTTACAAGTTTAAACAATCGGGGGGGAAAAAGTCTATAGATTAAGTGATAATAATGAAGATAATTGTCAGCTGCAGCCCTGCTTGAAAATTAGTTTCCTTAAGTGTTTTTAGTTGTTGGTACTAAAGTATAGAAGTTTTTCTGGATGTACTAATTCTAATCTTGTACTAAATACAACTATAAACAATTAGAGATATAAAAGTTATACAAATACAAAAATGTTCTGCCTTTCTTTTTATACCTTTTATAATTGTTTATAGTAATAATGCTCCTTGTGGTTAAAGTAACATTACTGATAATCATGAGATCCTGTTCCTGTCATTCTTTAAATATTTTCAATATTACACCTTCAACAGTTTTGCCATCAACCTCCATACATCTGTGATCCACTGATCACTGATCAGGTTCCTCTTAGAAAGGCTTAAAAAAATAAGCTGTTCAGTGTTCAGCCTATCTGCTTGGACAGCAACGAAAGATCATATCTGTACCTGCTGTGTTTGTGTTTTGTGCACGAGTAAACCTAGACATATCATCTGCAGACAGTTTACACCTTCAATATCAGATGTTTACACTGACAAAGCATTAACAAACACACAGTTACAGCTGGTTATGTTCAACACAATCACACCATCATATGGCCGTTCAGTAAAACTACAACCGGATGCATCGGTCTCATTATGCACTGAAGAATTTCAAAATTCTTATTCCCATCACATCAGGAGATTTTAGATCAGTCTCTAATGTCTGAATTTAAGCTTGTAAGATTTCTGCAAATGTAGATACATGTATTTTTATCATCACTTTGTCTGTCAGTTATTTCTACAATAGATCCATTAATCATTTCATCTGTAAAAGGTCAGTAAATGGTGAAAAAATGTCCATCACAATTTCCCAGAGGACGTCTTATATTTAGTTGTTTTCTGCTACAAACAGGAAGCAGTGAGCTGGAACCAACATTTACCATTTTTTCCAAATAACTTGAATGATTCACTGATTATTAACATTGCTGTCCTTTCATTTTCTGTCCATCAACTAATCAATTAAATGTTTCAGCAGTAGAATTGACAATTTATTGTAAATGGTTAAACAGATTTGTCAGGAAAAAAAACTCATATTTTTTAAGATCTCCAAACAACAAAGTTTATTCTTGGAGAAAAGAGAAACCGAAGCACGATTAAAATCACAGCTGCAGCCAGGACCGAAACTTAGCAACCAACAGACAACAAGCAAGTAAACAAGAGAAGAACAACAAACCAACAATGCTGATAGCAAAATAAATCACATGAAATAAGGACAGCAGCAAAACTAAAAGTGGACTCACAGCGTCACCACCAACAACAACAACAACAGCAGCAGCAGCAGCAACTTTGTAGTTAATTCATTGACAGTTGACGAGTAAAACAGACTGAAAGACTGAGCCAAGACCATAAACACCAGCAGGCACAAGCAAAGTACTTCAACAGCAATGTGGCGAATGGAAAACCTGTTTCCACTTTCTGACAACACTGACAGGAAACACTCGGCGTGAAATGGCGTTTGGGCCGACAGGTAACGGTCGACCACGCGCTAGCTTCCTCTGAGCGAGCAGTAGCCGTTTGTACTGGTCACATTTTTTCCTAAATCTTTGTTAATCTTGCTTAAACCATAGAGTTTACTTACCTCACACTCTTCTGTCCATCTGAAGTAAAAGCTATTGCTTCCATTGAACAATAAAACATTATTGAAACCCGTTTTTCATGTTGCCATGCTGCTCTTTGACCCAAACAAAGATGGCGGCCGGTCGCTTTGAAGGCGCAAGAAAAACTAACTAACTAACGCTTTTCCAGTGGTGGAAGATGATACCTGATACTTAGCCTTACATTATGTCCATCAGTTTTAGTTACTTTAACTTTAATTGTGTCTGAGAAATAATGTTTTTTCCACCAGTTTGCTGTGCCAAGTGTCTCTAAATACTACAATACCCATGATCCTCAGCAGCTGCTGCTTTGGTAGAAGAAAGCCAGTCATAGGTGTAAATCACAGCTGTAGCAAATTCAAAAAGCTTATTTGGCAATTTGGAACAAAACACCCCGTCATACATACCAAATTCATTCAAAATTAACCCCGAAACCAAAAGAAAACTGATTTAAACCGACTTCTATGGTTTCTATGAAACAAAACTCTGTTCACCATTGGCATAACCATTTCACCACGTACATAACAGGGTTATGGTTGTGTTTGGATGTCATGCTGAAATGCACCTTAAGAGTCACAGTTGACCTCTCTCATTATGTTTTGATGTACCTTTGAATTTTTATTTAAGAACCAGATATTTTCTAACACAATTGTTCATATTTTGTGCCTTGAAAGCTTCATGTCTATCCAAGCCTTGGAAAAGCTCCAACTGTGCAGAAAATGACCTGGACTTTAACATCTAATAACCTGATCATTCAAAAAACCTCCTACCAATTCATAACTCTAATTATTGCATCCATTATACAAATAAAGAAAGCAGCATTCTTTAGCTTTATGAGTCCATTATGTCATCAGCCATCTTGACTCCTTTGTGTATTTCTTATCTCCACATTATATTTTTTAAGGCACACAATGGTTCAGGTACTTGTCTTTAGTTTGAGTGAGGTAGAAATCCTCAAGGAAGACAGCCAACAACTAAAACTTCAGTCCTTCTGTATTTTTTGTGATCTTCCTAATTACACATGGACATTTTAACAGTTACAGCCCAAACACTAACTCAGGACCGATGCTGATTATATCACAGCAATAACTGAAAACCAGTGGCACCAATCAGGATAACCACCAGATCATTACAGTGACCTCCTGGGACCAAGGCCTCTCCAACAGTCCATCAGTCATGGGCTTTTTCTGCTTTATGGCTCCACACTGGCTTGCGTTTCTCTACGAAGGCTCGGATCCCCTCCTGTCCGTCTCTCAGAGCCAGGTTGTCAACCATCACCTTGGAGGTGGTGGCATACGCTGCATCTCGACCTTGAGCCATTTGTCTTTGGAAAAAAATACGAAGGACGAGATCATGTCAACAAAGCAATATGTGAAGGGAAATGTACATTTTACATCAGTAATCCTGACTATCATCATTACTGTTATTGAATGAAAAGACTGGTGTTAAGAACTGAATGTAACTGTGATGACACCTGCAATATTTGCAGGTATGAGGATGATGTCTTAATGATGCTAAAATGCTACATACTGAATATTAGGATTGATAAGAGTGAACCCCTTGAACCACCTCAAAGATCGATGAACTATAAGAACCACTGATAACCACCATGAAAAAGCGGGTTTGCACTCCCACCTTTGGAAAGTGGCCTTGCCGAGGGCTACGACAGGTCGGCTGGCCTGACACACCCGCTGGGCGATGGCCAACGTCTCCTCCTCCAGTCGCTCTTCTGGCACCACCTTACTGACCAGACCGTGCAGCAAAGCATCATGGGCTGAGATGGGAGTTCCTGTGAACAGCATCTCCATGGCGACCTGGTGAAAAGAGGAGAGTGTACTGTATATCAAGTAGAGCCTGATAGTGGATTTTTATGGGTGATCCCAATATCAATATTTGAAAAACAAGACTATGTCTACAGACACACTAATGTTTACCGTCTTAGTTTAGTGTTAGCATGCTAACATTTGCTAATTAGCACTAAACACAATGTGCAGCTGAGGCTGATGGGAATGTCATTAGTTTGACGTATTCCGTATTTCCACCTTCCACCTAAATGCTTCAGCTTTTACCTTCCTCGGCACAGCTCTGCCGATGGCCACCGCCGGCGTCGAGCAAAACAGACCCACGTTGACACCTGGAGTGGCGAAGGTGGACTTCTCCGTCACCACGGCGATGTCACAGCTGGCAACCAGCTGGCAACCTGCTGCTGTGGCAACGCCATTCACCATGGCGATTACTGGAACAGGTATGTCTTGTATCAGAGTCATTACCTGAAACACACAGGCCAGCAGGTAAAGGTTTTTACAGGCAAAGCACTGTTAGTTTTAAATAAAACTGATAAAGTCGTTAATCCAGTGAAAATATTTAATATTTGCAGGTTACAGCTTCTCAAATTTGAGGTTTTATTTGCTTTTATCTGTTTATCTGTTATGTGGGTTTCCAATTGTCGGTCAGACTAAATAAACTGAAGACATCGACTGATCTGCTGATTTAGTTCACAAGTAATGTGAGTGTGAGAGCAGAAGAAGAGAGAGAGAGAGAGCAGAGAGGTAAAGGGAGAGAAAAGAAAAACTATGGGAGGGAGGGAGGGAGGAAGAGGAACGGAAAGAGAGGGAGATGCAGCTAGAAAAAGAAATGAGAAAAGAGACAGAGGGAGAGTGGAAGGGAAAAAGAGAGATAGAGGTAAACAAAGAGAAAGAAAGAAAGAAAGGGACGAACCTCTGCACAAGTGTGGAACACCTGTGTGTGATATTCTCGGCCCTGAGCTGACGTCAGCTCCTTCAAGTCATGTCCAGAGGAAAACACCGGACCTTTGGCTGACACACACACACACACACACACACAGACACACACACACACGTTTGCTAATTATCACTACACACTTAAATACAACAGATGTTGATGGGAATGTCAATAGTTTAGGTATTTGGTCATAAACCAAAGTATTGAGCAAGTAGAGGAATCAAAGTTATTACAAATAATTCTCATGGGCACATAAATGTCTGTATAAAAATTCATGGAAATCCATCCGATAGTTTTTGAGACATTTCACTCAAAGCCACAAATGTGAACCACATGGTGGCGCTAGAGGAAAAGGAAGGAGATCCCCAAAGTCAGTAGGCTTCATCCTCTGGGCACCAGGAATGTCTGCACATTTCATGGCACTTATTAAATAGTAATCGAGATATTTCAGACTGGATCAAAGTGGTGGACCGACCAACTAAAGAGGCTAAAAAAACATACCTGATATGATAATAACTCTGAGAGCATCGCTGTCAACATCAGTTAGGATGTTCTCTCTGAGGGACTCCAGCATGGACAACGACAGAGCGTTCCTCTTTCTGGGATTGTTGAGTATTATTCTCCTAAAAAGACATATATACATACATTAACATATTACACTCAGCAGTGTCTTGGCTGCTGTTCTTAATTATGCAGTTTTTTTATTTCTGCAGTGGATTCCATTTAAGGCTGGGATAAGCAGGATAAGCAGCTATATCAGTAGTTTATCATATTTCATGCAGCCAAAAAGGCAGAAAAACAACAAACAACAAACAGAAGATGAGAATAAGCAGCAGTACAGTCATACAGGAATATTCACTCTACTCACTACCTTTTATAACTTGTTTCACCAAACATTACACTTCCTCATGTGTACTGCATATTTAAACTGTATAAAGTTAGTCACTCATCCATCTTCTACAAACTTTATGAATGAACAGAAAATTCTTCAGCTTGGCACACACAGATGGAGTTACATTTATTAAGTACTGCATTTACGTGCCATTTTGATGTATTCAAGTATTTCCATTATGGGAAACTTTATGCTTTAACTCACCACCACAGAGACAAATATTATACTTTTTTTAAAAAAAAAAAAACAATTTTCTTAAGCCTGTATTGGTACTCGTTTACCAACTTTGCAGAAAAATATTTTATATTTAACAAAGTGAACTAATAAATTGTGATATACGTCTATAGATAACATACTCCATTAACCACAACCAGACCTTCCTCTGTTCCTCTAAATGAATACACAACTTTAAATGGAGATGCAGTATTTTCTCATTGTGCTGTTGCTATTTTTACTTAAGTAATTTATCTGCATACTTCTTCCAACACTGGATCTCATACTTTCCTTCACAGAAAACAACACTGACTCAACTGTCCACCGATGAGTAAAGTGTCCCAGTTATTCTCTGTATGTATTTAGAATCCGAGATATTTTAAACAGATTTATAAAACTGTTTTACACAAATAATTGGTAGCTCAACCTGGTTGTGTTTTGATTTGGGTCGCAATATGATATATATACATTCAGCTGATTATTTACTTCAGAAATCATATTCATAAAACAAAATCGTTCCAATTACAACCCCATCTTTAATTTTTATAAAGAATTTAAATATTACAGCAATACTATATGCAAAATTAATAGTAAGGAGCAATCATAACTTATCAGATTGTATTGTAAGACCCCCGGAAACAGTGGTGGAAGAAGTACTCAGATTCTTTACTTTAGTAAAAGTAGCAATACCACAATGTACAAAATACTCCATTACAAGTAAAAGTCCTGTATTTAAGATCCTACTAAGTAAAAGTACCAAAATCCCTTATTACCAGTAAAAAATCCTGCATTCATAAAAATACAGAATTATTATCAGCAAATCACTGATAATCTCTTTTAGGCTCTTCTGACTGTTTTAAAGTTGAGAAGCTTCTTTGTATGTGGATGCATTTTAATTTTCTGTAATAAAATCATCAATCAATCAATATTTTTTCATTGTGTTGTTGCTATTTTTTTACTTTAATCAGTCTTTCATAAAGTAATATGTATGCCGAACTTATAAGAAGACCTGAACCTGCTGTAAGATGTGTAATAAAGTAAGAGACACACTGTTGCTGCTGAAGTTGAGCAGTTTTCTGTAAATGTTGAAGCTAGTTCGCTATCTGAGCTAAATAACAGATACGTGAGGTCGAACACAGACTCACCTTATTCCGTTGTTTTGCTGGCTGACTGTCGGCGGCTCCTTCTCTGTCTGACAGTAAAACCGTCTCAGATCAGTCCGCAGTGTTGTCCTGCTGAGCTGCAGGACTCCCGCAGCTCTGCACATAAAGCTAAGAGCCATGTTTTCTTCCGTTCACCCTCCCGGTTCATTCACCTGTCAAAGCGACGCAGCGCCGACGCTCACTTACGAGTTTCATACGTCATCACGTAGTGCGTGACGCGCAACGTGTGCTTGAAGAAAGCTTCCAGGAATGTTAGCTTTTTAATCTACTACTATCTTCATACTTGTTCATATGTTACTGTTTTTTTGGGTTTGACTGTTGTCAATAAAGTTGAGAAAATAAAAATTAAAAAAAGAAAGAAAAAAGTTCTTTTTTGCCACAAATTACACATTGATAATTAAAATATAATACAAAATTAATATTAATAATATATACATATTTACATATAAAAATAAAATTAGAAGGTGTTAATAAAATATCTGGAAGAAGTATTCAGGATCTTTACTTGAGTTTTGTCTTTAAAATGTCAGAAAATAGTGAAAAATGTCTGTTTTCACATCATTCTCATATTTATCCATATTTTCATGTTCACATACTGTATGTTGTAGTATTGTAGGTATTCAGGTAATAAGAAGAAATTCACATGAAGGGAGTGTATTTATTTTCATTCAACACAACTGACACACACAAGTGAAAAACACACATGTACAGTACAGTGATTGATTGCTACCAGAGGAAATTACCACCACTACAAGTTCAACTGTGACTTTTTTTTTTTTTAAATCATACTTGAGCTGTATTGTATTGTGATTATTGCTTTTATGATCATGAGACACAAAAGTTGCAACCGTTTTGGAAATATAATGAAAGTTGGGAAATGAAAATCGCTGTTTCCCAAAGCCCAAGTTTACTGTCACAGACTAAATAATCTGAAAATATTCACACTTGCGAAGCTGGAATTCTTAAAAAATGACTCAAAGTGATTATCAAAATAGACAGCTAATTTTCTGTCAATCCACTAATCGATTAATTGAATAATCCTTTTTTTCAGTCAAAAATTAATTGTTTGATCTAGAAAATGTCAGAAAAGTATTTAAAATTGTCAATCACAAGTTCCCAGAACCCAAGTTGAAGTCTTCAAATTCCTTGTTTTTTCCCAATCAACAGTAAAAAAGCCAAAGATACGATTTAAATCAGAGAAAATCAGCAAATCTTCATATCTGAGAAGCTGGAACCAAACAATGTTTCAGCAGGTGATGATGATCCAAACTAATTATCGATTATCAAACTTATTGTGAATTAATTTTCTGGTAATAAATGAGAATAAATGATAATAATTGACTGTTTTAACACTAACCTTCATTAAAGTTTGTTTGTAAATCACTTTGAGTACCTGCAGAATTGTATCTTCTATGAATCGAGGGTTTAAGGTCTTGGATATTGTACAAACTGTAAAGGCGTCTGAGGCATATTGGTGATTTTGTACAATATAAATGAAATTTACTTATCGTGACTCTGCTTTTAGAAAATATCACCTGCATGTGGTGTTGAAGGGAGCAGGAGCAGATGACTTTATGTGTCTGTGCATCGGAGCCCAATCATGTGTCCATGGAGACACAAGAGGCCAAACTGTTGTATTTACAGTCTCGGTGGTGGAATCAGTGCTAGACTGCAGCATGTCAGTGATTTGAGCAGTTCAATCTGAATAATACTTTACTCCAAGTAACATCAGCCATAAAAGTGTTGGGAGATAAGTTGAGAGAATGCAGGGAACACAAAAAGAACGAGTCCCATCAGGGCAGGAGATACACCAACACCCACAATCCTCCTTCCCACCAGGAGGACCAGGGCAGCCAGCAGGAGGCAGGCCTCATGTCAGGTGACGGCGTTCAGGGCTTGGCCCCCCTCACCGGGGGTGAAGAACTGGACTTTGGGTATGGCGAGCCCCGAGTTGTTCCTGCGCAGGCTCCCGCTGCTTCCTGCTCCTTTACGAATGGAGTTGTTGCGCCGCATGGAGTTACGCTTCCGCAGCGAGTTCTGGTGCGACAGCTCGCTTTTCTGGAGCGTCTGGATTAAGATAGACGGCTTCTCGTCCAGTTCTCTGGCGCTGCAGCGCGGCGTGGTCACCTGTAAGAGCAACAACAGAACATTTTCACACAGGCAATAAATATGTTTTTTTTCTGTCTATTAGCAAACAATAACCACATGTCAGCAGGAGTTTATGAGTCTTTATCAAAGTGATGGGCTGACTGACGTTGCCGTCCCTACAGCCACACTATCAGCAAACTTAGATGTTTAATGTTGTTGTAGTATTTTAAGCAAGATCTGAATTCTTGGTCTGGTTACCTTGACTGTGTTTCCAAACTTGGAGTAGTCCACAGAGTACACACCCTCCTCCTCCGTTACTATGGGAACGAAACGGTGACCCCACTGGATCTCCTCGGAGACGTAGGAGGTCCGGGCCTGTGTGGTGATCCCCGTCGTCTCCACCACGCCCTCCAGGATGACGATCACCTCCAGGTCGCTGCACTGCAGCTCCATGGCGGACAGGTCGTACAGCGGACTGAGATCAGAGAGCAGAATGTGTCCTGTCAGGGAACCTTCAGCGTGTTCGGCCGGTGTGAAGGTAAAATCCTACATTCATCCATTCTCTTTGGATGCTGCAAATTTTGGGCATTTTTGTTTAATTTATTAATATTTGATTATCAAACTAGTTGTTGATTAATTTTCTGTCGATCGACTAATCAATGCAGCTTTAGTAATGTGTTTAAACTGGAGAAAAAGTCTGGTGATATTTTATCTAATCTTATTCCTTTGTGCTGTAGATCTCATCAATATAATATTAAAAACTCATCAGTGACTCACACCGCTGCACTGGGTGACATGTTCCTTCATTACCAAGAACACACACACTTCAGATTATTTTGACTCAATCTCTCACACACACACACACACACGCTGTCCTGCTGCCAGAAATACTCACTAGAGCACCAAACGTGGATTCATCCGCGGCTGAAAATAACACTATATCTTCCTGTTTCTGTAACACCTGCTAAAAAAATGTAACTCTGGCTCCACCTGCTGATGATACATACATACCTCACTGTAAAAGCTAGTAAGTGGAACTACTTATTTTTGGTTTTCTGAGGTGTTCCTGGAGCCTTTAAGCTGTCAGTACTGCCTCCATTTCCTTTTAGCAGTGCACTTTATTTTCTAGTGTGAACACACAACAGAGTCAGAGTCCTGCTTAGATTAGTGTGTACTACAGTACATTGGTACATTTTCTCTGTAGTACTGTAAGTTTGTGTCCGTCCAGCAGGTGGAGGTATTGAGTTACACACATGGAATCCAGTCTCTAAGCAGCTGCTCTTAATCTAATCACCTTTGTGTATTAACACTCTGTTCTCAGGCGTTTTCAGTTGTAAGACATGCTACCCTGCTAACATCCACCAATCCAAACACACGAAAAACACATTTATCTCAACCTTTTTGGCTTGTGGCCACACTAAAGAGGACATATCCTGCACATTTCCAGGTCTATACTTACATTCTGGGGCTCTACTGGAATATTTTTGCTTGATTTACAATTAAAAACTCCTTATTGTCTATATGTCTCTTAAAGAGCCCCTCCCAAAGAGCCCACTCTGTTCTGATTGGTTAACTTCCAGCAGCTCTGGAGGCTGCACAGACTAACTATAGCAGCGGGATTTCACTACTTTTTTTCTTGATCTTTACTCGAATTGGAAACTTCTCTTCTTCAAGAAAAACAAAAACAAAGATTAGAGAAAAATCTAAAAAAAAGTAAATATACTTCTGTAAAGTAGAAATGTATTGTGCCGTCCTGTGTATTCGCACCTGTTTTTGTCGATGACGTGGCAGATGATGAGCGGGGCGAGGAGGAACAGGCTGTTGCTCGCCACGGCGCTCTCAGTCTGGACGTCGATCTGATGGATGGGGATCACCTCCCCCTCTGGTGTTGTTGTCTTTCTCACCACCTGCAAGTAATAATTTAACATGAAACAATTAACAATCCTTTCATTAATGATCAAAATCTTATGTACGTCCTTTAGTTTTTCTTGTTCAAGAGCTGAATTTAGTATTTTTTTAAACAATTAGCTGATTATTCTGTTACTCATTTTTCAAGCAAAAAAGCAGAACATGAACTCGTTCCAGCTCAGCTTTGAGGATTTTTTACTTTTATTTGTCTTATATGATAATAAACTGAATATTTTTGGGTTTCAGACTGTTGGTCGGACAAAGCACGTAGTTTGAAATGATCACTTTGGACTTCAGGAAGCTGTGATGAGCATTTTCAGCCAAGCAATTTACGGATGAATCGAGAAAATAATCAGCAGAATAACATTTGCAAATCATGCAAGTTTTCTCCTCTCTTACAAAGTACTATAAAGTAGCGATAATCTACAACATACATGGTGTCTGCATACCAGGGCTGCAACTTACAATTATTTTCATTATTGATTATTGATTTTGTCGATAAAATGCTTCACACACACATCTTCAACCCGGCAGCACAGAAGATCTAAACAGTCACCACAGTTTCAAGGTGAACATTAAGATTAGTGTCACCAGTTCAGTATCTGACTAAATATGAAATATGGTCACAGTCTCCCCTTCTGCTGAGTTATGATGTTGAATAATGGCCAGAAAAGTGTTTTTGACGTTATGTCACAGCGAAGTTGACCTTTGACCTTTTGGATATAAAATGTCATCACTTCACCATTTTTTTTCCTATTAGACATTTGTATGAAACTTTGTCATAATTAGCGTATGAATTCTTGAGTTATGGCCAAAAACGTCTTTTGTGAGGTCAAAGTGACCTTTGACCTTTGACCTTTGACCACCAAAATCAGTTCATCCTCGAGTCCAAGTGGGCGTTTGTGTCAGATGTAATGAAATTCCCTCCAGGCATTTTTTAAACATTGCGGTCACGAGAGATTGGGACGGACGTGAGGTCACAGTGACCTTTGACCTTTGACCACCAAAATCTAATCAGTTCATCTTTGCATAAAAAAATGCATAAAAATACCAGTTATGACTTCTTAGAGGCCAAGTTGACATCTTCAAATGTCCGTAAAAACCTCACATTTAAGAGGATGAAATTTTTTTGGCATTTTTCTTTTAAAAAATGAGTTAAACAATAAATCGATTTTCAAAATAGTTGCCCATTAATTTTCTGTCATCTAATCCTTGCAGCTTTACTGCATACAAAGAGAAAAACATGCAGCAACAAATATAACATGCTGCTCAGTAAAGATCAGGGTTGCTGTGTCGAGGTCTTAACAGTGAGAGTCAGCAGGTGAGAATACAGGTGAGACACACCTGTAACCTGACGGTTGCTCCTATGATCATGCTCTTCCTCAGATCTCCGATACGAATCATGAAACACAGACGGTTGTTTCTGACAGCGATCACAGCGTGGCGGCTGAAGATCAGCGTCTCTGCGCGACGGTTCGACTGAGCCGTCTTCATGAAGATACAACCTGTGGAGCAGAAAACTCACATCAGCAAACTAATCTGACCACAAGCTGTTTTCTCTGTGTATGTTGATATTTCAGCATGTTAGAAGTCTTAAACAATACAGAAAATATGTGTTTTTCAACATTTTCACTGTTCATATGGACACCTGACTGCTGTTTTAACACAGACCTGAAAACATTGTGAACTTCTCCTTTAAACTTCAAAAGTTGCAATTGAAACTTGCTTCAGCTGTTCCAGGATAACATGAAGGTGATAAACATGGATTTTTTATTCCCAAAGGCGCCTCTGTGAGAGTTCACTTCCTAAATTAAGAAGGAGGAACCGTTTCAGTCTGATCTTCGTGACCTGAGCAGGTTCTGAGTCTTACCCAGCATGACAGCATTGATGATGAGTCCCACGATGTTCTGCAGGATGAGCACAGTGATCGCGGTCGGACACTGTTCTGTTATCATGCGTCCTCCGAAGCCGATGGTCACCTGAACCTCGATAGAGAACAGGAAGGCTGAGGTGAACGACCTGGAAGAAAAATGAAGGATTTAGACATTTTGAGAGTGTTTTTCAGTCATATAAGTTTAACCTTAACCTTGAATTATTTTTAGACTTATTTTCTGATGAGCTAACATCAAAACCAGAATCCTTTAGTGGATCAATCGATTAGTTGATTGACAGAAAATGAATCTGCAACTATCGTGATAATTGTTTTAGTAATTTTTCATTTGGAATCACTTTGTGATTTGGGCAGATATTATTAGTATATTTTAGAAAAGACAAATTCTCCCACTGCAGCTTTAAATTCTGTTTCTGCTGTTTTTTCTCAGACACATTTGCTGCCATTTAAGGTATTTATTATCATATTTGATGTTGTGTTTGAGGTTTTGAGTGGAAGTGAGGAGAAGAGAAGGAGAGGGGCTGATGAGTAAAAGAGGGAGAAAGGTAGCCTGAAGGAGAGGTGACAGAGGGATAGAGGGAGGGAGGAGGAGTGGAAGGAAGGGGGGAAAGAGCTGGTGAGCTAAGAGGGAGGTGCCAAACACTCCCTTCTCCTCCTTCAAATTTTACTTTATTTCCCTGAAAACTATGAGGGCAAAAGTTCCTGGACTTCCTGTCATAGTTTATATCTTTCTCTCCCTCCTCTCCTCTTCCTTTCCTCCCCTTCTTCTCTCCAATAATGGGGAGGTAGAATGAAGTAAGGATGGATGAAAAGAGAAGAGAAGAAAACCACAAAAATCTGCAAAATGTTTAAGAACTTATTTGTCTGATGAAACACACTCTAATAGTCTATATTCCACTTTTAAAGTTTTATTTTATAATATTTACAATGATCTGTGTTTTTCTTACTTGACATCGTTGACGCAGTAGGTCCCGTTCTGCCGCCTCGGGTCCAGGTCTCCGTGCGCAAACGCCACCAGCCACCAGCTCATGGCGAACAGCAGCCAACTGCTGACAAACGTCGTGGTGAAGATAACCAGCGTAAAACGCCATTTAAGGTCGACCAGCGTGGTGAAGACGTCCTGCAGGAATCTGCCCTGCTCGCGGATGTTCTTGTGCGCCAAGTTGCACGAGCCGTTTTTGGCGATGAAGCGCGCTTTGTTCACGCGGTCCCTGAACACCGGTTTGCGGTGAATCCGGGAGGCGAGCCCCGGCAGACCGAACTCCTCCGGGATGATGCTTTTTCTCGCCAACATCTTGTGCTGCTTTTGATGGTCACGAAAACGCACCAAAGGCCGTTTTTAGTTGCTCCTCAGTGCGTCTTTACGCGCGGAAACAACATGACCACCTGCAGGGAAAAACGCTCAGAGACGCACCGACTCGTTTTCTTCTGTCGACATTTGGGGATGTTTCGGAGTGATCGCAGCGCGCCGCCTCTGCTCAGCTCCTCTGAGGGCTGGGATGGTTTCCACTCTCCTGTTGACGTAGTCCAAACTTCCAGAGTCCAGACCCGGTCAGACCAGGGTACTGCTGCCTTCAAGGACTCTTCCCGGACCGTCGGAAATAAAAGATTCCCAAATCTGACGCGCGTAAAATCTTTAAAATCCCCAAATGATTTCTTAACATACTCACATTGGACATAACCTTTAAACTATTTTCTTACAGAAAATCATGTAACCTAAGTCTGGTAATCAGTTAGACACTTTAATCATTAATGTAAAATGACTGAATTCATTCTTTGAGACTTTAAATGACTCATTTCATACACACACTCACCTCAGTTCAACTAAGAACATTAAATAGGTTTAAAAATTCAATAACCTCACAATCACAGGTCACATTTCATCTGTTATTTGGCATTTTATGTATAATCAGGAATTTTGTCTTTATTTATGCTATTTACAGTGCTATGAAAAAGTATTTGCCCCCGTTCTTCTATTTTTGTATATATATCATATTTGTTTCAGATGTTCAAACAAAATATAGTTTTTAAATGATAATTGTATTTAAGCAAAAAGGTTATCCAACACCTGTATCACCCATATGAAAGAGTAATTGCCCCCTAAACTTAATAGTTGGTTGTAAAACAGCAACAACTTTCAGTCTTTCACATGCGGTGGATATTTGGCTGAGTCCTCTGCAGAACTGCTTTAATTCAGCCACATTGGAAGGTTTAAGGTCCTGCCACAGCACCTCAGTGGGGTAAAGGGTCAGGACTTTGATCAGGCCACTTAAAAACCTTCATTTTGTTTCTTTTGAGCCATTCAGAGGTAGACTTGCTCTTATACTTTGGATCATTGCCTTGCTGCATAACCCAGTTGTGCTTGAGCTTTAAATCAGACTTATGACCGGACGTTCTCCCTCAGGATTTTCTGGTCGAGAGCAGAATTCCTGTCTCCCGCAGTTATGGCAAGTCGCCCAGGCCCTGAAGCAGCAAAGCATCCCCACACCACCACACTACCACCACCATGCTGGACCGTAGGTATGTAACGGGACCCCTGTCTTCCAAACAGTTCCACTTTTGACTCAACTGTCCACGGAACATTTGTCCCCAAAGGTTTGAGGATCATCAAGGTGTGTTTCGGCAAAATTGAGATGAGCCTTCATGATCTTCTCTCTGATGGATGCCATTTTCAGCCGGTATCTTTCTAACAGTAGAGTCATAAACACTGACCTCAGCTGAGGTGAGAGAGGCCTGCAGATCCTTGGATGTTGTCCTCTGCTCCTGTGTGACTTCCTTGGGAGGTTGGCCACTCCTGGGAAGGTTCACGACTGTGCCAAGTTTTCTCCACTCAGAGATAACAGCTGTCACTGTGCTTCTTTGGAGTCTTAGAAATTACTTTTAACCGTTCTCAGACGGATGTATTTTAATCACCTTCTTCCTCATCTCTTCTGGAATTTCCTTTAATGGTGGCATGGTGTGCTGCCTGTAGAGACCTTATAACTAACTTCACATTGCTGAAAAAGTTATATTTAAGTGATGTGTAGACTGAGCAGGGCTGGCAGTTATCAGGCCTGGGTGTGTTTAGTCCAACTGAACCCAATTATCAATGAAGTTTGGTAGATTAGTGGGTTTTTTTGGATAACCTTTTTGCTTCAATAAATAAAATGATCATTTAAACCATATTTTGTGTTTACTCAGGTTGCCTTTGTTTTATGTTCAATTTTGTTTGAAGATCTGAAACTATTTATATTGAGATATATACAAAAACAGAAGAAATCAGGAGGGAGGCAAATACTTTTTCACTGCACTGTATGTATTATCTAGTTAATGCAGAGAGGGACTTTAAAATTAGACAAATGAAAGCCAAATGTTAGCCAACTTAATCAATAATGGGTTTAAACAAATCCCTGACAGTTTTATACAGTTAGATGTTCATGAGTTTGGCTTTATATTGTAAAATAAGATCCCTAAGTTTACTTTTGTTGTGTTTATGCTTCAATTCTGGTTTTGCATCTGAATTTTTGTTGTTTATGGTGTAATGTTTATTAAAAACAGAGTAAACTCTGTTGATTCAAAAAAGAAAAAAAATGTTTAAAATATCTTAGTCTGACATATTTCTTGGTACAAAGTCGTTTAAATTACTAATTCGTTTTAAACTTTTAAAGGTTCCAAAACAGGACCAAATTCATATTTCTCAATTTGAGATTTTTTTCAGCAGGTGGCGCCATTTAGCAACATATTATGTGCAGAGGGTCATTTACTGCAGGTTAAATGAGGGGAAAAAAAGGCTCACTTCACTCAAAACCATTTTATTATCATTTCAAGTGTAAAAAATGTTGTAGGCACACAATAATACTTTGCTATATATGTTTAAAAATTGTTGGATATACAGGCGACTCCATACAGAATGTACACTTACATACTAAAATCATCTAAAGCTGGACTGTGCTTGTGAAATTGATGCCTGGTAGTTACTAAGTTGCATTTTCTTAACAGTCGAGTGTGCATGAGAGCAAAGAAATAGATATGGATGTTACATGCAAACTTGCAGCTGTGGTGCAGATTTTACTTAACATTTACACCCATGTTTTTTTAAAAAAGGAAACGTTAATTGTTATTAAAGTATTCTGTTCCCCACAACTCCAGATGGGAAGACAGAGGAGGTTAGAAAGATCTGAAATCTGTTCATGCAGGCGAGCTTTGAGTGGAAAGTCGTTGCATACTGTACAGAGAGTTCTGGAAATGTTCATCTAACTTTAACTCTTTGGGTGTAACAGATATCACTGAATGAAAAAGTGTAAAAGAGGAAAACACACCGAACTTGAGATGAAACATCTGAGAATATAGTTTAAAAAAAAAAAAGACACCGACATTCTTGCAATAGAATCAGTTTGGCATTCAGTCTGTACAGTACAAAGTCATTTTAAAATCTCATTTCAAAGCAAAGTAAGATATCATCTATCACAATAATACAAAGGGACAATAGCACCGCTCCCAGAGAGATGGGACGAGTCACTGGAACAAGTGATTCGAGAAAAACGTTTTACTTTATGAGACAGTTTGGATGCTGAATTGTGATTATCTCACTCTGCACTGTAAAATTTATCCTCCTGTTTAATCTGTATTATTCTATCTTATTTTCATCTATTTTATTTTCCTCTTTTAAATCCTTTTTGTGTGTCTTCTTATGTTGACTTCTGTTTCTTTCATATTTTGTCTTAAAGCCTTTTGTGCCTTGTAACTATGAACTCTAAAATCTAAGTGGAGCATTTTGTAAATTTGTAAGCTGCTTCATCAGTATTTTGTCCACCAGAAGCACAAACATTATTTAATGCAGCATACTGGCTGCTAATGTAAAATAAAGCACTCCTAATAAAAGAGGTTTATGCGGGTTATGGGATTAAAATCGTATAATCCCAACATAGTTCTGGAAGTAAAAATGCTGCTAACTGTTTGCATAAACAATGTGACCTGCTGTAACAGCATTTCCAACATTTGGTTGGAAATTGAAACTCTCATAACTAAATCATCAGCACAAACAGTGTTCAGTTACCACAAAAAAACTCAAAGCAACAAGACTAATAATCATCTAATCAGTGAGGTTAATATTGTGCTGCAGGCACAACTAATTGGGTGTTAAAGCTGCATTTGTTTTGATTGTTTTGGCCACTTGAGGGCAGCAGAACAAGCTGAAAACACATCTGATATATTATCTTATTATATATATTTCTCACACTAACTGAGTCTGCTGTTTGGTGCTGGACAGGTAGTGTACAGCAGGTTTATTAGTGCTTTTTATGCTGCAAACAGCTGCCTGCTGCTGCTGGAAACAGGATTGATGAGGGTGGAGACTGTCGGCTGGAAAACCAAAACAATGAGTTAAAGAGGCTGAAAAGCACCGTAGAGCTGCGGAGTCAGGAAACAATTCGTCACTATGAGCGACACTTTTAACATTTCACCTTTCACATTTGATTCATTGTCAATATAAAAAAAATATTGATGAATGCAGCTTTAAGTTTGAGCTTTAACACACTTGTTGAATATGTTCAGCAGCTAGATTCTCGTTTGGATTTTGGATTAATTCTGCAACTCAACAACGTCCCACTTTCACTTTCAGTCCAGAAACAAGCCTTCAACAACTCTCGGAGTTAAAGGGAGCTAATGTTTGGTGTCTATTGTCCCAGAGGATAATAAGTTCAGCAATGCATGACCACAGACAGACAGCAGGCTCACTGGCTTCAGACCGAGCCGTGACACCCTACAGTGTTTGTACTAGTGTAGACATAGAAATACAACTGACAGAACAGAGAACATCACACCTGCTTTGGCAGATTGGAGGGTAAAGGTGGCGGTAACAAAATATCCAACTTGCAAAATCTAAACAGCTTTTAAACTCACGTGTTTGAGGTGTCTTCCTAGATTATTTTTGTTAATGTACTTGTCAGATTTTTTCTTCCCAGGTTCAATTAAAAAACAGAAATATGATTAATTCTAAATCACAAAAATAAGTGAGTAGCTTGGTTAACCCATGCAGGGGACTCTGTAAATGTGCAAATCTATTAACAACAGATGGTTTTGATCACAAATCAAGAAGCAAATTTTGTTTCTGCTAAATTTTTTACCTCCTTTACACTAAATTCGACTGCCAACTGGCCCCACATACACATGATCTTCCTGTTGTTCTCTGACAATGACGCTGGTTCATCAAAGATGGCTGCTGATGATGTTTCACAATAAATTCTTTGCCGTGCTGATGTCACGTTGGATCGAAAACTGGTAAAAGACGTACAGGTCGACCTCCTGGTGGAAATTCCAAGTAGGACGAGGACATTTTAAGGTCTAATGTCTCCTGTTTGGTGTCACAAGTTGCAGCAGTGTTTCAAAACAGACATCGAAAATGGCAGCAAATCCTCTTTTACTTTGTCAAATCTGTTGAGGAGAAGAACCGCCGCAACAACTGGCTTCAAATCCTCATCCTGGATTTCAGCATGAGGGCTTCACGTTGCAGCCAAGAGACATCATCCTGTTTGGCTGTGATGCAACAAACGGTTTATAAAAACGTCTTATTGATTGTAACAGCAGTGTCAGTTCTATCAATAATACTTCTATGGCAGAACTTATACAAATGCAGCACATACTACACCAGGGTCTAAATGATAATGTTTTTAAATCCTGCACAATGCAGCCAACATTCAATGATTATAAAAGGATTTAAATACAAGTTTCTCCCTTCCTTATTATTGCATAATATTAGTGCTAAATAGTAATAAAACTGATACACGTGATGCATAATCCAAAAGAATGTAACAAAGATTTTTTTTAAACAAGATAAAGACTCTTCTATCAATATAAAATGATCTTTACACGATCTAAAAGTTGCAACTCCGCAGTATAAATGACAGTCCAAAGGTACAGTGAGTGTCAAAGGCTGTATGCATCATTTTAAATGTTGCTGTTTTCACTGCCTTCAAACCTGAAATCAAAACCAATAAAATCATCCATAAAATGACTTTTATATTCAGGTACTCTGTGAGTTGGCTTTTTCACTTCTTATTTAAAACAAAGGAAATAAAGTTTACGCTCAACTCGATCACTTAACTGACCTGTGATTGATTTTGAATTGATATGGTTATTAGTGGTAGAGTACGACATAGTGGGCAAGAAGATGACAAGAATAAAACTCAGTCCTGAGCAGGGACGGAACCTTAAAGACAAAATTTGATATTTTATGTTTTTCTTGTTGTCAACAAATCCCATGATTTGTGGATTCATCCGCCGCCGAAAATAGTCCCCAACAAATTCTCTATTTCCTCCTGTTTGAGTAACGTTTGATACAAACTACAGTGACCAAGTGTTTTAGGAAATCACAGACCATTTTTAAAATATGAAACTATATATTTGTGAACTGTTTTTAAAGATTTACGCCTTCAGTGGGCTTGGATCCGAGTGCTACAGACAGGGTAAGGAAGTCAGAAAGTATTGAGAGATGGACTTACACACTGTTGGTTTTGATATTTTCATGGGATTTGTTGACAATAACAAAAATATAGAATAAACCCAACCATATCCTTTAATTATTCTCAGCCCATGGTCACAGGAGAGATATATTTGGCTACTATCTTCCTGCCATAATTAGCCCAAGTTATCTCTGATACTGATAAATCAAGATCTAGCCCTTAGCATCGTATATTAGCTGTCTAGGGAAACAAAAACATCTATTTTCATATTTCATATTTACATTGTAACTTTGTACTTTTTATACTGGTTACTTAAAAGGTCACTAATCCAAGAATTGAGAATTTTAAATGTCTCCATTGCTTAAACTGAGTGATGGACTGGATAATCTGTACAATTTGAATAATAAATGGTGTGTCTACACTTATAATAAAAAAAGCAGTATTAAATTGTCTGATGGGCTAAAATATTCAAGTAGGACGTGAAATTCATAAATTCCATAAATAACTGGTGATGATAATGGTGTTTCTGGATATGTTTTCCTTTCCACAGAGAAGCTTCTTGTTAAAGAAACACGGTGTGTTATTGGCGTCACTGGAGTGTTTTAGTGTCACAGCGGTCTGACCGAGAAAACAAACTGATCAGTCTGTCAGTTGCTGGGTGGCGACAGACGGTGTGTCTACATGTCAGCCTTGACAAATGAAGCAAACATCCCGTCCTCCTGCTCCAAAAGAGTCTCGGGTTTGTCGTATTCCAAAATGTTCCCTCGCTTCATCACAATGACCAGATCAGCTGTGAGGATGGTGTGGACACGGTGCTGGAGACGAGAGAGGAGGGACAGAAAATATCAAAATCAGATTCAGAAATATGTTTTAAGACAATGAAAGAAAGAAAGAAATACATCATAGCACAAACACTTGAGTTTTCTGTTCTATTATATACTTTTTAACAAGCCGACTAGCTCTTTTGATGGTTTTCAGTGTTTCTGTGCCAGTTTTTACATTATAGTTTTATTTGAACCAAATAAATGAGTCTGTTAGAAGCTGCTCTTCTTGGGACATCCAAGAAAAATAAGTCTAATGTGAAAGACTAGACAACTAGTTACTGAATAAGAAGGTTTGTGTCTCCTGGTGAAGGTGATTTCAACCCTTTTCATCTCTTGAACCACTTTCTTTCTCCTATCTTCTCTGTCTGTCAATAAAAGCAAAAAGTCAGCCTCAAAACCTCAGGATCTACTCCTTCCACACGAGACCTGGAATTACCTCCACAGGCCACTTGGAGTCATGTGAAGCAGGAACAAAAGACATTGTGCTGAACTAAATATTCCTGCTGAGAGACTTTACATTCATTTATACAGATAATAGACATGAGAATGGGACCTCCGTTTTTTTGCAGATGATGTCGTCCTTTCTGCTTCATTGGAGTGGTAATTTGGGGCTTAAGTTTGACACTGTTGGGATGAGGGTCAACACCTCTAAATTTGTTTTTCTCCAGGAAGAAGAGCCTGAATTGATTAAAAAGAGAAAGAAGCTTTTGCCCAAAGTGAGGGATTCAGAGACCTCAGGGTTTAAAATGGGTTGTGAGATCGATGCAGTGGCTGCAATAACACAACACAGTGGTACGCGGAGAGTTGAGTCTCAAAGCAAAGCTCTTAAATTTACTTTGTTGTGATCCTGGAGTTTAGCCAGTTGCTCAACTGGGAGGACATTCAGGGGTGAAATAGTGGATTAAATCTCTCAGCACACCTGGGGCCACCTTGGGACACCCCCCGACAAATGTTTGTAGTAGTTATTGGAGAAAAGGACATTTGGGTGTGTTTTATGTACACAATAATCTAAACCTTAACACATTTTTTGACATACTCTAAACTAATCCTGCAAGAATTGTAGACCATTTTAAAATTTAACTACCACCACACTATGAACTGTGGCCAAATTGTACAGCACAGCACTGTAGTGTACTGTAGTGTACTGCACTGTACTGTCAAAGAGCATGCAGTAGTTATTTTGGTACCAACCAGGCTGTCAGTGGCAGTAAGGCTTCAGCAGACTCAGACTCAGACTCCAGCATTGATTCAGCCAGGAAAGTAGAAAAAAAAAAAACCAACAAAAAAAGGTAGGAAGATGGAAGGAAGAGTAAAGACAGAAAGAAAGCTGGACTGAGACAAATTGTGCTGGGCTGATCCAGGTCTACTTGTGAGTCTTCACTAGCACACTGAAGAGGCTCTCCTCCTGTGACAGCAGGTTGGGACCTGAGTCATTTTCCACCAAGATCCCTGAGGAGAAGACCAACACCTGCTCGGCGTCCAGGATAGAGGACACAAGGTGCTGGAGGCAGGACGAAGGGACAGAGAGGAAGACGAGGGTGGGAAAGGAGAGAAAGCATCATGGGAGTGTGGATGGGGGTGAAAAAAAAGCAAAGGCAAAAGAAAAGACAAGAATGAAAAGGTAGAGGGAGATGTTTGGGAGGTACAGAGATAAAAGTAAAGGAAAGTAAAGAAAGTTGGAAAAGTAAAAGCAAATGCACATAAAATTAGGAAAAGACGGAGGGAGAGGACCATGATTGAAGTAAAGATGGATAGGAGGAGAAAAAGGAGGATGATAGTGGGTGGAAAGAGAAATGATCGAGAATAATAGAAAAAGAAACGAGGGAGGAAGAGAGAACAAACAGGACAAGACAGTGTCACATACACAGAGAGAGAAGTCAGAAAAGGAAAGCAGATAAGTGAAACAAGTGGCCAAGAGGACTGAGTTTACATTAAAGACACTAAATACATTAACTGTGTTAGATACTGTATGGAAAAATAGTTAGTGAGAAAAGGGAAAAGATGCAGGTAAAGGATGCATAAGGCAGGAAAATATGATGTGATAGATGCACATAGAGCTCAAACCAGGAGAGCTTTATATCTGTATCTATCAGCACTAAACAAACCTGGAACACACCTCAGCTGTAGGACTGGAGTTCAGTGACTGTCCAGTACTTATAAAAATCAACAAGATAACGGACTGAAAGACTTACTGCGATTGTAACGACTGTTCTGTCTGCAAATGCTGTCATCACAACTTTCTGTAAGATGTTCTCCTGAGGAAGGAAAGAGAAAGTAAAAGTTATTATTTGAAAGGGAAGAATAAAGAGAGAAATAGAAATGGTGTCACTGCTGTAGCACTCAGTAGGTGAGGCAGGGCAATAGTGTCAGAAATTTCAGGTACTTGTATGTTTCCCTATAAGGCTCAGTGGTGAAAATGTACAATATCATGCTGTAGGTCAAGTGTTTGCTTGAAACTTTATGTCATATCATGTAGTATGTAAAGATTGGAGTCTGTACTTTTAAACATGTTTATTTCTCCTTGTTACAAACAAGTTTTCATATGTTTCTGTGGTGAAAACAGTGGTTTCAGAGGGGTGATCGTCTTCGCGTGACTGAGAATTGTACATTATCTGACGGCACAGACAAAAACACACCGTGGCCATGTCTATGGATGCCGTGGCTTCATCCATGATGAGGATGCTGCTCTTTCGGACAAAAGCTCTTGCCAAACAGAAGAGCTGCCTCTGACCAACGCTGAAGTTCTCTCCACCTTCTGTCACAACCGCATCTGGACACATAAAACAGGACACATTCAGTTAAACAGAAGTGTTAAATTATTATTTGCTACTTGATGCTAATCAGTGTATCCTGCAGAACTTGAAAACTGATCTTTAGATGAATCATTTTTATTTGAGTACCGAGTCCTCCAGGCAGCGCCTTCACCATGTTCTTCAGCTGAGCGATCTCTAGCGCCTCCCAGAGTCGATCATCAGTGCACGTCCTCTCTGGATCCAGATTAAACCTGCGAGAGGACACAGTTCACACACAGTTTCACACATTTGTAATGAGGAAGCATCAGAGGGTGTGAAGGGTGCAGCCACACTCAGGTTTCTCTGGATTATTAGAAGCATGAACCACTGAAACAATTTTTGTACTATAAAGCTATAAACATTTACATTTTGTATTATTGTACCTTTTATTCATCAGTGAATTAATGTACCAGCCAGTGAGCACACTAAGTGACCCACATAGAGTGATCCAGTAGAGCTGCACCGATTAGTCGATTAAGGAAAAGAAAATTTTTATTCGGCAACTATTTTGATAATCTAATAATTGTTTGAGTCATTTTTTAAGAAAAAATTCTCTGGTTCCAGCTTCTTAAATGTGAATATTTTCTGGTTTCTTTAGTCTTCTATGACAGTAAACTGAATATCTTTGTGTTGTGGACTGTTGGTCGGGACAAAACAAGACATTTTAAGTTGCATCTTGGTCTTTGGGAAACAGTGATTCAAATTTATTTTATTAACTTTCTGCCATTTTAAACACCAAACAACTCAACGATTAATCGTGAAAATAATCTGACAGATTAATCAATAATGAAAATAATCATTTGTTTGTGGTCCTAATGTCCAGCAGGTGTCTGTATATAAAGCTCTCTAGTGTTTGTTCAAGTTCCAAATAAGCATAAAAGTGTTTTATTTTTGGTCATAGTCTATTTATTGAATGGCATGTATGTAATGTAAGGCTACGGAGGAGGAAAGCTGCTGAATTCAGACTACATATATGTACAGTATGGGGAGTCTTCTGTATACACTGACTCCCTTACCAACAACTGAGTTCATTATGTTATCAATATGCTTCAGCCTTGAATCAGAATTTAAGAGCAGGTCTGTTCCTAAGGATCCAAACTGCTTGAGTTAGAGGTCGAACATCTGTATTTTGTAAAGGCTGTAGTGAGTAATTATTTGTTTGGCTACGCTTTGAATACATGAAATTCCAAACGGGATGAAATGAAAGCATGAACTGAATTTTCTAGATCGATATGAAATAAAAGCAAACGTGATTTAATAGCTGCAGTCCCTTGTTTGCCATCTAAGTTTCTGGCTACAGTCTTGGCAGCTGCAGACAAGGCCAAGATTGATTTGAGAAATGACCAAATAAAACAATTTGGACTTATTTTTCTTGAGCTGGAAGCTTGGAGACATCCAGTTCATAATATCTTAGAGATAAGACATTATGTAGTGCAGGTTATCTACTTCATTAGCTTCTAAATGAGGAGAACATTTTGAAAAAAAAGTTGAAAAACAGAAAATAAAAAGAGATCCTGCAGAGTTCTCTCTCATATAGATATTATTATTGTTAGTATGGGTTCATGTCATTCATTTCTTATTTATTTTTGACAATAAACTTCCCATATTCTGGCTCCCTCAGTGAGCTTTTGAGAATTAATTGTAGAAATAATCATGATGTGACAAATGTGCTGAGGGTTTCTGCTGGATGTGTGAGCGTCAGAGTCAGAGCGTGTCAGAACATTACAGCAACATCTGAGATAACAGTGTGAAACAGTTACTGTCGACCATTCACCCCTGGCTTACATTCACATAAACAAGAGCTGGTAGAAACGCCAAGACACACACTCTGTCTCTCACACTCTCACACTCACACAATTATCTATCTGTCCAAACAAATAGTACATGCTCTTTGTCTTTTATAACAAACACAGAGTCACTGTATGATCCAGTAATACAAATACACAGAGGTTGAGTGTGTATGACAGAGAAGAAGAAGGAGACAGAGACCTTCGCAGGGTCCTTCATCCCTCCAACGACCTCCCCAGTCCATGACGTCTGTGACAAAAGTCAGATTAGGTCCCAGCCAGAGTTCCCACTGTGTTGTCAACCACTAACCCCACAGCTGGGACTTTGTGTTGTCATGTGACAAACGTCTTTCAGGTCCAAACACTTGGACTACAATCCAGCAAAGAGGATTTTTCTGTTCTTTATTTATTCACTTGTTGCAGCAGTTCAGTTTTTGTTTCAAGCATGTATGACTTTGCCATGTGTGCCAGTACGTCACTGCTGTGTTTTTTATAACTTACATAGAAATTTGAACTTGTTTAAAGTTGATATTTTGAATAAGTGACAGAACTGCATATATTATACAGCATGTTATCTTACTGTTTTTCTGTTATCTGTAAATCTTTTCTATACTGACAGAGAATGTTGAGAAATCTGCATCAGGTGTTTTAAGTATCACAGTATCCTGGTTTCTATTGGAAGACTTCAGGTAGCATATCCAGGCTTTTCAAAACCAGGATAAGGACACGTCCAGCCTTCTGAAACCAGGATATGGTGTTTACATGAGCAGCACATGTAAACAAAATCAAATACATGCACACGTTTGGAACATACTGAACATACAGAGAGGCAGAGAAGTGCTTTGATTAGTTTTTAGGGATGTTTAGTTTCAAAGCTGTCAAGCGAATGCAAAAAGAAACAAATCTGAATAGAGTATAATTATAATTAACAGTTCCTTTCAACAGTGATATCAGGTGCAAACAGAAACCAGAAAACATTTACTGGATATGTTGTGTTTTCTTCAGAAAAATTCAAATGAAGGTTTTAGTTTGGCAACTTAATTAGTGATGACTTGCTGATGTATCAGTTTATCAGAAGACGCAGGCTGTCTGCACCTCTGAAGGCTTCACATCATTTACTCTTTTTTTTTTAGCTCTTTTGCTGTGGACAGATTTATTTGAAGATACAGGCCAGGCTATTAAGAAGCCTCCCAGGTTTATTATGATCTGAGAGTCCTCTCAACACAATTTAAAATACTCCTGTGTCAGTGTTATGGTTGGTTACACAAGAATATAAACAGGACATTTTTCCCTTTTCTGAGCAGTGATGGAGAAAAGTAATTGAAAACAGTCAGAGGCACCAAATCTCCAGACTTCACATGATGGTATTTTAGAAATGTTTAGGATTATTTAAAAGGACATACTGAAGCTTTGTTTAAGTGTGTGTGTGTTTTTTTTTACCTTATTGATCCGCTAAATAACACAGGATCCTGGAGGATGATGGAGAGTCTCGACCTGAGAGTCTGCAGAGGAAGTTTACAGATGTCGATCCCATCGATGACAATCTTCCCTGCAAATAACAACAAACATACGCTCACATCCGTAATCTAAGTCAAAGGCTTTCCAACAATCAAAGAGCGCATTCAACAATTTGAGCTTCCAGTGATACACCTCACTTTGTCTCCACTGTGAACACAGACATTAACAGACATGGAAACATCAGTTAAAAAAGATTTTATTCAGAACATTAAAGGGGGCGTATCATGTACATTTCCAGGGCTAAATTTTCACTCAGGAGCTACTGTATCTAATACCTTTGCATTATTTACAGTTCAGAAAACTCCTTATTTATCTTATACTGGCCCTTTATGCAGCCCCTCAGTTCAGCCTCTGTCTGAAACAGGCAGTTTTAGCTCCTGTCTCTTTAAGGCCCCCCTCCTGATGAGCCAGCTCTATTCTGATTGGCCAGCTTCCAGAAGCTGCCCCTCGGCAGACTTCAGCAGACCATCAGCTCGGGAGGCTACGTAAACAAACCGTAGTAGTCGGATTTCACCTCTTTTGCTCGTTCTTTACTCGAAATGTCAACTTCTCAAATAAATCCGTACATAATCGAGACGAAATCTGATCCGAAATATGCAAGTGGACATCACTACCCTCTCCTTGAGTTATAATGCCCTATAACTTAAACAGTAACTCTGTCTCTTTATTATCATAGTGGAGGGAATCCAATACAAATACCCTGTGCAGAGGTAATACATCACCTGGCTAAATACTAAAAAAATAAGATTGCTTTGGCATTCATTCTTGTGGCTTGAGATTTACATTTTACAGATTTCATAGCTTAAATATGTATCAATGTGTGCGCGTGCGTTGTACAGTTGTTAAGGTTAGGGTTAGGTTAGGGTTAGGTTAGGGTTAGGTTAAGGTTAGGGTTAGGTTAGGGTTAGGGTAAGTATCCAGGAAATGAATGTAAGTCCATGTAATGTTCCCAAAGGTGACCTAGGTCAAAAATCACCTCATCCTCTAGTCAAGTAATAACTGACTCATTATTCCTGATCAAAAAGTTCAAGCAAACAGAATATTATAGTCATTTTGTGCTATCGGCCCAAAAAGATGTATTACTCCTTCAGCTGCCATTTCAAAATGATCTCCTCAAAGCTTAAACTCCTTTACTTGTACACAGTGCCTTTAATAAATATGTTTTGTTCTTTTGAATACTGTGCTTTGTTTTCAGAGTACTAAAATCAAGAATGTTCTGTACAGTGAAGTCAGGAGAGCTATCACCAGGACGCTGCACAGGTTTTATTTCACTGCTTTATAAGGAAATGCTGCTGACACAAATGTCTTAATTTACTGTTAAATAAAAGGTCTGACCTGCTGCGTGTTACTGTGTGCGTGTGCATGGAAAAAGTGACTGTGTAATCTCATTTTTGCCTGAATAATCTGTGTGGGTGCAGTCATCACCATCCAAAACACAATGATACGATTACAACTCACTCTCAAAAGGACATTTTTAAGACTTTGAGGAATATAACCCAGAGCTTTTTTCTTATGTCCTTATTTTAATCCTCTGATACAAGAGTCTACTTCAGGTCCTCTTGTCAGGAATTTAAGAGTGAAACAGACACACAAAGAACACAAAGACGTGCTGACTCTTTCTTAGAGAGACCTGCACAAGTGTTTAAAAAGAGCTGAATGCAAGCAGGGATGGTTAAATAAACACTTTTTCTCCAACATAAACATACACTACTGTAGTGCAGGATGGAAGGTGGATGTTTAGAGATGATGCAGAACATCTTTTGAAGGGAAGCCAGATGACTAATTTACCTCCTGTAGTGCTCCAGCTTTACTAAAACCCACCATGATATCTATGTTCATATTGGCTCAGCTACTAAATCACCTCAACTGCTTTAAGAGGTGGATATTCTTGGTCCTTGTAGTTTATTTACAACCTATTTATATTCTGAGATGTCAGAATTATCACAGTAACTATGTATTACGTGGCAATTTATGGCTATACAGTGAATACCTCTTCAGAGCTGACTATTTGTGTTCATGCAGTATCAGACATTTGTCTGCAATTGAGTTAAAATGTAATTTCATGATTTACTTCAGTGGCTGACCTTCAGAGCAGATTGTGTCTAGTTTGTCTCTATGTTTAGGATGACCTGGTCTGATGGTGTAAAACAGTGGTTTCCAACCCTTTTGGCTTCTGACCCTTTACAGGATAAAGCTGGCTTTAAAAGACCAAAACCATCAATGCGTCAGACCCCACTTGTTCCTACTGAAGACGTAAATCTTCTGATCATCTAAACGTTAAGATGCTTTGCGGTAAACAGGGCCCACGTCTGATGTTGTAAAGCAGAGATTTTCCACCTTTTGGCTTGTTGTGACTCTTTTCTTCTTTCTTGTGACTCTTGGGTGACTCAGAACAAATTTCCTTAATTTGCAAGCATTTCAACCAAAGATTGTGGTCCTTTTCTCAACAAGTTAAATTTGAATAGTTTTTAGAAACCTGCAGTAAACAAAAATCCAGATTTAACAACAAAAAACAATTAGAAAATGCCTTAATTATGTTTTTATCTTATATATCTTGTGAACTCTCTTGTGGATTGGCTGACTAAAAAGCTCTGAACCACTGTTTTTACTGTTCTGATCTTTTGTACCATCTAACCGGATCACCTCAACGTTGAGGGCTTACAGCTGCAAGATGGTTTGTGCTGTCTTCAGTCAATGTCAAAAGCATTTGGAGCCTTTGGACACGTTTGGTGAGTGTGGATAATTTGAAAGGTTGGTTATCTAAAGAGTTATTTAAACAAAAAAGTGGAACAAGAAATTTAAAAAAAAAGCACAGCCAGGTTGGAGCAACTCAAAGCCACTAATGGCTCCACTTCAAGATAATTCACAGAAAGTAGCTGCATGGGAATAAACACTTCAGTCTAATGCTTCTTAATGTAAAGGTGAGAAACTAAACAGTTTGTGGGTGGAACAGACGAATGGGCCACATTAATAATGTGCTTCAGTGAGTAAGAGGAACTAAAGGGGACTGTTTGGTTTGCAAGCTGTAAAGGTTTATGATTACCACTTTAGACTTTAGAAAGAAACTGAAAGGGTGATTATGTTCTGAGTTAAAAGGGCAACGTAGCAGAAATACACATACAAGCACTGATCATGATACTTTAGTATAATTACTGTAAACAATTCTGTCTGTTAGTTCTGGTGTTTCTAAACTGAAGACCTGCTGATTCCTGAACTCCTGCCCACCTCCCTGATGAAGCCAAACATGTTGGAAATATTTTTACCATCTGCCATCTGTCCAAAAAGCATTTAGTGTTGGAAGGAAAACCACTGCAGGATGATTGCAGTTACTGGTATGCATCTTAGACCACCGTACATGATGATTCCCCCAAAATACTGTATACTTTTTAAAGCGACACTTTATTTTATGTTAAAAGAAAAACTAGATCTGCAAGCGTGTATCTGAGGATGTAAGCACCCAACGCAACACAGGGCCAAAGTCGTGTCGCCTTAAATAGGTCTTAAACAAGGAGTTTAACATGTTTTTGTTTGCTCGGGCAGGCTGAGAAGAATGATAAAACCAACAGAAAAGAATACAACAGAATCAGTGTTTTGAGAGAAAACCTGGCTACGTTAGATGTTACCCTTCTGTTCGGGTATGAATCTGACTCAGGGTCGAGAGATACTCGAGGAAACAACCCTGAGGGAATTCCTTGGGCAGCGTTCCCAAACAGACGAGAGGTTATCTCAAGAATTGCCCCCTTTAATGAGATATAAACAAACTCAACCAGTGAAAGACAGCAAGAAAAAGAAAGATGAGCGAGACTGGGAGTCGACAGGGATGAAAACCAAAGCTAAAACAAAGATGAAAGAGTCGGAAAATACAATGTGAGCTCTCCCTCTCTGTTTAAATGTATGATAGGAGACAGACCCACCTTCAAAAATATCCACCATGTTGAAAAAGGCCAAAGACAGTGAAGACTTCCCGCTGCCTGTGCGACCACAGATTCCCACCTAAGAGGAAGAAGAGAGACGAGTAAATAAGCTTCACTGTAACACTGCTGTGAGACATCAGTCACCAGTGTGATAACAGAGTGGCGGGTACGTGATGTGTGTGGACGGAGTTTGGTCACTAAGTGTCAGTTCGCAGTTTCGTGGAGACATGTGGTTGTGACTTCAAAGGAAAAGTCCACATTTAAACAAAATTCACATTTCCCTTTGACATTCCAGTCTGCACCTCTTATTATGAACAATATTACAGAGGAAAAACTCATAACAAGGGAAATGAAGCCCCTTTTTTTTAAGCACAACCCAACCGGTCAAGGCAGATGGCCGCCACACCCAGAGCCCGGTTCTGTTTGAGGTTTCTTCCCGTTACAGATGGAGTTTTTCCTCGCCGCTGTCACCAAGTGGTTACGGTCTAGACCTGCTCTGTGTGAAAAGTGAGATAACTTCTGTTGTGATTTGGTGCTAAATAAATAAAACTGACTTGAGTTGACTTGATTTTGAAAACGCCAAAACAGAACACAGTCCAGAGAATAGCTACTGTACATCCTAAATTATTATTCAAGACCCCTGTGGACCAAAAAAACAAACATATATGCATGAATGAATGGGTTAATAAACATTTGTTTATATAAAAATGTGTCTACACTTTTAAATGAACTCTTAAGACTCATCTTTTTGCCACTGCTTTACCATTACGGTTGTTTTATCTGGTCTTATCCTGTCGTTTTAATTAAATTCTATTTTATTTATCCTTGTTTTACTGTTTTTGTTGTAAATGCTATGATTCTCCCCTTTTATATTAAGCACTTTGTGTTGAATTTTATGCATAAATGCTATAGAAATAAAGTCTGTTATTAATATTATTTCATTAAAAGAACAGAATGTGTCACTGTTTTATTTTATAGTCACACTAGGAGAGATTTGTATGTAAAAAAAGTCGTCAATATTCAAATATGTAAAGAAAGAAAAATCACGTTTTCAGTGTTACTCTCCACTGTCCTCACAAGCTATATCTTGATGGATTTTGATCCATTCGTTACATACGCTGTTTCCAACACAGTGGAAACTTTTAACACTCAAAAAGTTATCTTCTATCTATCTTCAGCCACTCGGGGGCACAAAGTGCAACGTTGTCAGATGTGGCTTTAAAAGTTTTATATCAAATTAGCATCCGGCTCCTCTCATCTTCCTGCTATCTTCAGTTATTGTTAATGTGTTCACTTCACTTCGTCTCATCTCTCTCCTGATCTCTTGAGAGTGTTTTCCTTCTGCCTATAGACACGCGTCACTACTTTATCAGTGCAGTGTGAGGTGAGGTCCGTCTTTCCCTGCAACAGTATGTGAATTACCTGCCATCTGAAGTTACATTCAGGCACGAGATAATATGTAATAGGGCAAGTTTGACGTCAACTTTGGCTGTTACGCACATTTCATCAGGTTATGATGGCCGGTGTAATTCTTTGGTTGGTTTGGTTGAGTGTGTAATAGCAGTGATAGTAGTAATAGTAGTAATAGTAATAATAGTAGTAATAGTAGTAATAGTAATAATAGTAGTAATAGTAGTAATAGTAATAATAGTAGTAATAGTAGTAATAGTAATAATAGTAATAATAGTAGTAATAGTAATAACAGTAGTAATAGTAGTAAAGGTATTAGACAATGTAGTTACGGTACTATCATTTAAAAAAAATCAACAAGCAAATAATTCAATTGATATCTAAAGGAGTACAAAACATTCAACATCAGAACAAATTATAAACATTACAGCTGCAACAATTAGTTGATTAGTCAATCAATAGAAAATTAATTGCTGACTATTTTGATAATTGATTAATCGTTTTGAGCCACTTTTGAAGAAAAACAATTCCAAAAGCACTCGTTAGAGCTTCTCATTTGTGAATATTTTCTGGTTTATTTAGTCTTATATGGCAGTGAACTGAATATTTTTGGGTTGTGGACTGTTGGTTGGAACAAAACAAGACGTCATCTTGGGCTTTGGGAAACAATTGAGACAATATCATTGCAGCCTTAATCAATATCTGCCTTTTAAAGCTTATATCTGTCTAACTCTACCACTCTGCCACACACACACCACTGCATCTCTGCTCTGCTCTCTTCGCAGCTTCGTGTTAATTACCTTCTGGCCCGGTTTGATGTACGCGTTGACGTGCTTGAGCACCGGTTTGAGCATGGGGTCGTAGCGCACGCACAGGTCTTGGATCTTTATCTCACCGTCTTGGGGCCAGTTCTCAGGCACCTGAGAGGCATCTGGAGGGAGAGAAACACGGCCGGGTTCATTTCTACTTTCTGTCTGACTTTTCCTCTCACTTTCTCTAAAAGACACTGGGAAATACTGCATGAGGTATAAGTCCACTGCAACAAAAAACAGAGCACTGACTGCTTGCCAGCTGTGTATCTTACAGTCCTGGCTGGTGTAAACAGGAGCATAGAGACCATATGGACCAAGTCATAACACTGCAGATAAACAGTGGGACAGTTTTACTGTTAAAGTGCTGCTTAGATTTCCCACATACAGTTACAGTATAGTTTCATGACTCAAAACTGTGATGTTTAAACTTATAATGCCTCCACACTTTAGCATTGGGTCACTTTTCAAAAATGTGTATTGTTTTAACCTCGTTTTTAATGTTTTTTCTTCAATTTGACATATTGTAAAGCACTTTCTAACAGTGTTTTTGCAAAGTTCTATGTAAATAAAGCTTATTATTATTATTATTTTGCCTAGTAAAGGTCACGCTGGATCCTACACTTCCCATAATGGCGCCCAATAGCATCTTTTGTTAGACTGTCTCTGCCTGCTGAACGCCAACACCACCCCTAGATTATAACATAAGCTTCCTTATATAAATGTGTTGTCTCCCATGCCAACATATTTAAATGATTGATTAATTCTGTATACATTAGGCAACCGTTGTCAAGGCTGCCTATAAATATATAGCACATTCTTCATATTACTGCGCTGATAAACATAAATCACGTAGATAACAGATGAGAATTTCATGGTTCTGCTGCTTTTACTTTGTTCCTCCCTAAATTTGATACTTTTATCAATTTAATGGAAACTTCCATGATGTCAGAGAGGAAGAATGTTTCTGTTCTCTGTCACTCAGCAGATTTGGGGTTTTGACATTGTTTCACGGGCTGTTTACTGTTAAACACCATGTTGAGACGAAAAGTCAATGAGATGAACGACCCTCAAATGAGAGACAAAGAGATAGAAATCCTCTTCTTTCCTCCGCTTCCTCCCTCTTTTAATAGAATCTGGAAAAAAAAATAGCGATTCCTTTCTTTTCTTTGTCGCTTTCTTTTCACTCCTCCAATTTGTTTCTTTAAGTCATCCTTCAAGCTCAGGGATTGTTTTTGTTATGTTTCCAAAAATAGCTGCTCTGTCTCGGTGAACAGTCCTTTGGCAGATTCACTAAACAGTTTTCCTTTTTTGTTCAAGAAATGTGAATTGTTTTGGCTTTGTTAGGTTTGATATTAGGAAAAATGAACTTTGCACATTCCAGTTGTGCTGATTTCATGCATCGTTGTATTTGTTGATGCTGCTTTTCTGGCCTGCCCTCCTTTTAATAAGATATGTGTAATCTCGTTTGCACTAACCTCATTAAGTAGTAGTTAAGTAATGAAAAGTTTTTGTTATCTGTCCTGCCAGGAAAGGATTCCAGCAGCATTTGTATTTCACCATAGCAACAGTGCATCCCATAAACTGAAAACACGGCTTCTGGACTCAAAGCAAAAGATAAAACTGCTACAAAGGTTGTTCACAAACACACACAGATGTGCATGAACTCATTCACATCACACACATACCGTGCAGTACCACAGTGTGAGCAGGTTTATCATCAGACCAGGTCACTCTGGCTCTTTGTACTTGGCAAACAAACTCATATTGAGATCTGATGTGTGTACAGTTTGTGAAATTCTGCCTTTATTCCTCTATGTCTGCTATTCCCTCCTGGTCTGTTTCTCTCCCACGTTCTCTAAATCCCTTCGTTCACAATTCAGGTGTCACCATACCTGACCAATTTTATTTCTGCCTGCCGCCACCACCAAAATTTGGTGATACTCAGACTTTTCTTTAGCTTCATCGTCAGGTAAAATTTTCAGTTTATTCAATACTTTGACTCGTCACCAAATACCAGCAAAACTAATGACATTAACATCAGCCTCAGCTGTGCTTTGTTGGTGAACATGGTGAACATTACCTTCTCTACATCAGCGTGTTAGAATTGCTGCTAGCATGGCTGCAATTTTAGCAAATTTATTAGAAAATATATTTTTTTTAGAAAAATATGTTTCACATAGAGATTTAGAGATGCTGGAGTGCAGCGGTGAGATAATTCCCAGTGGTCCGGCCCAGTTTTGCTGGCTGAGACGTGGTTCTCCTCTTGGGCTTATCAGAGGGTCATTTTGAATATGTTTAAACACTGTGAGATTTACAATTTACAAGTTCTGCAAAAGTCAGTTTTGCTTGCGAAATTTATACGAAGAGACAACTGATGTCAGCCTCATAACAAGAACTCAGTTACCCATAGATCCCTCGTAGTTCTCTGACTCTGTGCTCAGGAAGCTGTTGACCTTCTTCACAGCTGCCATCTGAACCTCCAGGTCTGCCAAGTTCCTCACAACCCAGTTCAGGTAGTTGGTGACCTGCACAGAGAGATGTTCTCAATATTAAGATAAAGGTTTTTATCTACAATCACCCACCTGACTGACTTCTCTTCCTTCCACTCTGTGTATTGTATATGTATCCTGTCAGCTGTATCCAGGTACACAGAGCACCTTAAATATATCAACATTTCACCAAGAAATCAAACTATCTTCCTTTCTACCTTTGATACATTGACTACTGTATCTAATAGACTTTTTGTCTTTCTTAAATTTACCTTAAATGTACTGTTTGATGAACAGGCCACACGCTGAAACGTGTCCGTTTGTGGTAATTTGATTAAACATCATTACTATACATAACAACTGCTGTAATGCATTCAAAAGTTTATGAGTGTTTAGGTTGTTCTACAGCAGACATCTGAACCTTGGTGTGTTATCGTGAATCTACCTGACAAGGTGTTAAGTCATATTAGGGTGTTTTAAGCAATACTTCTGCTCAAGTAGTGAGATAAAATGCAATGAGATGTAGAAATAATAGAAGTTATGTAAAACATCTGCAAACTTACAGCACAGACTGAAAGTGGGCAGGTATTACAGCAGGTAGGCAGACTGATTTATTGAAATGAAAGTGGAACTGTGTGATAGAACGTGAGACCAGTAACACCTAAAAGAGAAGACTCACAGTGAGGGCGTAGGTGAGTCCGAGGCCCACCAGGCCTCCAGCGGGCAGACCGTAACGTAAACTCCATATTGAGGTTACTGCTGCCGTCAGCACTATCACTGCTCCAAGGTAGTCCTGCACAGAGAGGAAGAATTTTACAAAAAGTGTGTTGGGAAATTGTGGTAGATAAGATTTCACAGGTCTCAAAAATGATCTATAAGTGTGCATTTGATTACTACAATCCTATTGATTAAATACATCTTTGGTCATTTACTTTGTGGTGATGCAGATTTTGGAGAAATTCTGAATTTGGAGACAACATAACCAAATACTTGTCAACCCAAACTAAAGTGACTTACTGTACCGTCAGAGAATATTCATGCAGTTGTTGCTCACCGTTCGGACCTCCAGCCAGCGGTTGGCGGCAGACAGAAACAGGTAGGCCGTGTTATTGGTGTCTGTCAGCTCCAGCATGCGCTGTTTGAAACGAGCCTCGTGTCTGAAACCAACATTTAAACTTACATTAGATACACAGCACATTCTTCCATCTTTATATTCATCTATTCACCAAAATATTTCATTGCTGACATTCACATTTAGCTTTCTTTCTCCCTGTAACTGATCAATAAACGACAACATCCTCTCTGACGTCAGTAGGGCAGTATGTGATGTAAGTGATGTAAGTATTGCCTGAAATTGAGTTATTAGTTCTTGTATAATTGTATAAATAATAAATATAAATGTCAATAAAAGGACAAACAGGAAATAAAAATAGTTCTACAGAGGGAAAAATGTCTAAGAATGATTAAATCAAAAGAATAAAGTTGCTCTGTTCAGTCTCAAATCCTTATCATCATCTGAGTTCAGTAGTGAATCACTGCCATCTAAACCAGAGACTTGGTTTGGAGGGAAACCAGTGGATAATGGTAACGGGAACTGTCCCATGATTGCCAAGAATCTGTCTCAACACCAGATTCATTGTTTCTGTGTGTGTGTGTGTGTGTGCATGTGTGCGATATGTGCTTGCATGTGTATGTGTGTGTGAATCTCTCAGTATTTGTATATTTGTGTGTGTGTGTGTGTGTGTGTGTGTGAGATTAGAGGAAGTCCTCAGGGGAGACAGGAGAAAGAAGCGTGAGAGCTGTTTAATGTTGGATTATACCGACGATGGGAAAGAGAGTGAAGACAGAAATACAAGAAGATACTGCTGCTACTTGTAGCAATACAACAGTAACTACAACAAGAGCTTCTACTTTTATTGCTATATACTGCAACTACTAACAGTACTACAGCTCCTGGCACTATAACAGCAAATATTACAGCAACAGTATTGGCAGTGATACAGCTACAGTAGCATCCCTACAACAGCTGCTAACTTATTAACATATGCATAAAAGGTGAGTGTACAGTATGTATATACTTAATAATTGCATTGTGGGTACACAGGCCGGTTTTCACAATTAGTCAATTTGCTGGGACCCGTTGTGGCCGTATTTTTAACATACTTAAAGATGACATATCCTGCACATTTCCTGGTCAATTTTTTATTCTGGGGCTCTACTGGAATATCTTTGCATGATTTATTTGTTCAAAAAACTCCTTATTTATCTTATACTGGCCCTTTATGCAGCCCCTCAGTTCAGCCTCTGTCTGTAACAGGCTGTTTTAGCTCCTGTCTCTTTAAGGCCCCCCTCCTGATGAGCCCACTCTGTTCTGATTGGTCAGCTTCAGGACGCTATGTAAACAAACTATAAAACTATAGTAGTAAGATTTCATTTATTTTTCTCGTTCTTTACTCAAAATGGAAACTTCTTAAATACATACATGTTTGAACCAAAACTCAATCCGATATATGCACTTTACATACGTTCACCTTAAGTTTTGGAACTTGTGTTTAACATAGAAATCATAACAGTATATAAAAAACAGAAAATCACAAAAAGCGTGATATGTCCCCTTTAACATTTATTTTCAGTTTAAGACTTGCATCAGTTGTTGCTAATTAATATTAATTCCATATCGGATGCATTAAAAAAGTTTGTCTTGTTCTCTGGTTAATGTGCTCTCTGCAGCTGGTGTATTTAGACAAATATTGTTTGAGAGTGTGTGAGTTCGAAAGGATTCATATTCAATAAGTGAATTAAATAATGGATTTGAAACCCCATGTGTGCTTCAGATTGAAATTACAGCACATGCAAACAGGAAATGAAGTTCAAGCCTTTAAATGGGAAGTGCACACAGCTGTATTGATTCAAATTAAAAGCACTTCTGTTCAAGACTGCTCAAGACTGACAAACGCTGCTGAAAATTGTTCAATGTAAGTCAGTAGGAGATGAATGTGAGTGTGTATGTTTGTTGAACCTGAATGCTCTGATGGTGGTGAGACCTTCAGCGGTCTCAGAGAAGTGACAGAGCAGAGGAAGTTGTGTGGAGTCATCGAGGTCCTGGAGGTCCCTGAGGGAAGGACGAGAACGAGTGTATTCACAATATGTACGTGAGTTTATTTCTATCATCTACATGCAAAGGAAAGAACACGTAAACACAACACAATTGCCTGTTTCCTGTCGCAAAAAGATGCGGTCACAAATTTCCCAGACTTGTTTTAAATAAAATAATAATGAGCCTGATCTACAACAAATATACTTTGGACTCACTTGGAGGCGACCCGGAAGTACTTCTGTATGAAGTAGAAGGCCACCGCCAGAGGAACCAAGGCGATCAGAAAAGCTGGAGTGATGGAGGATATGACCCCGATTGCTGACAAACAAAGCAACGTGGATCTCGTCAAAGACTCCAGCGTAGGAGGGATGTGCTGAAAGAAAAAGAGACAGAGGTGTAATCATGTTTGGTTCATGTCTAGTTTCTTCCTTTAGTTTACACCTAACGGCATTAAAATACAACTAAAACAGTGTCAGTTCTCCAGTCTGAAGATCTTCTGTGTGTCCACTTACTTGGTCGATGATGTTGGTATCAGCTGAGAATCTGTTGAGGATCTGCCCCAGGGGAGTGATGTCAAAGAATCTGAGGAGAGAGGTGATAAAATGCTGTGAGGAACCGCCTTGCTGCACACATTTTGGATGGATTGTCCACTTCACTGATCGCTGACATGAAAAGTTATGTGCAGAAGGAATTACACTAAATCCTACACACTGGTCCTTTAAATAAAGGTCGTATACCCCACTATATGACTTAGAAAGGAGGGGAAACAAAGCTCCCTCTGGTCAGACCAAAGTGATGTACTGTAGCTTAGTTTTACCAGAAGATAAAGTCTTAGTATAGTAGTGTGTGTTTGTTCACCTGATGGGAGCGTGGATGATCTTGTTGAGCAGGTTGTGGTGCAGGTTGGTGGCTGCAGAAAGACCCAGAAACTCCACAGTGAGAGAGGTGAGGAGGCATAAAGTGATTCCAGCCGCACAGAGGATGATAAACACGGGCAGATAGTAGGAGTCGTCCTGTGGGTCACACACACACACACACACACACACACACACACACACACACACACACACACACACACACACACACACACACACACACACACAATATAAGATCAGACGCAGTGCGACGCTTCATAAATGCATAAAAAACTTACTTCTATTGATCAAATATTTGTTTTTATACATATTTAAATGTTTCTTCAGATATTATGTTTATATTTTATTATATACTACATTTTTTTATGTTTTGTGGCTAATTTGATGGTATCCTTTTATATTGTAGAATATGTTTTAATTAAGGTTATTGTTCATACTGTATATTTCCACTTAATATGTTCTGAGCATGTTGAAATTGTCACTCATGTCATTTTTAATGCCTTCTACTTACAATTTTATACTTTACTAATATTATTCATATTCTATTTTTCTTGTTTCCCAACAGGAACCATTGACATTTCATCAAAACAGCCCATAATACATCTACATCATATAAAAAAGTAGATATTTCAGTTAATGTTATCTAGGATGTTATATGTTTATTTTTCCAGTATGCAGGATATGATGTTATGATTATTCCCACATGTTAAAGTTTGAAGCTAAAGTTTGTCAACTCATTCCTTCTGTCGTGGACATTTTATTGAATTAACTCCTCAAACTCCAGAATAGTTAATAGTAAATTTAGTTAGTTTCAATCCACAAATATCAGCATCAGCCTTCAGAAACATCCATCAGAAAACCTCTTAAAGTCATTTTGTACCTTGTCCGCTGAAGGACCAGAGGTGGGCAGTATGGTGGTGTTGCTGCCGATACCCAGGCTGGTTCCATTGGGCGTGTTTGTTCCTGCCACGGCACTGTGATTGGTTTTGGACGAGGTCCAGAGAGCCAACCAGTAGTCAATGGCAACGATGACAGAGTGTTTGAGGAGTTTAGAGGAAACCATCAGGAAAACCATGAAGAATCCACCAGAGGACAGGTAACACCAGCAAACCTGAGGAAGAGGAGGAGCAGGAGGAGGAGGAGGAGGAGCAGTTTTTACCACAGATGGATGGATGAAAGGTTTGAGTTTTAGTTCTACAAATATCTCTCAAAGGTAGAGCTAGTCTGTATACTGAAGTAATCTCTTGGTTGATTAATCAATTATACATAAAATTATCCACTGATGAGCCAATTTTAATAAAATACCAAATATTTGCTATTTAGTGCTTCTCAGATATGAAGATTTTCTTACATTTAGCCCATTTTTATCACTTTAATTTGAATTCCTTACTGTCTTTTGAATGAAATGAGCAAATGGAAGACACAACTTTCAGTTCTGACAACTTGTGATGGGCCTTTTTTCATTATTTCTGACATTTAATAATCAAATGATTAACAGATTGAATGAAAATAGATCTACAATAAGAATAATCATTAGCTGGAGACCTAATCATTAGTAGAGCTACATAAGGCAACAATCAAAGTAGCTACTGTAAGTCTTGCCACTAATTGAACACAACTGTTTAGCGACCTCAGTTAATTAGCTACAGTAGGTTAGCGCTTTCCTTTGTGACAGCTACAGTAATGGTGTTGCAGCACAGCTCTGCCTGCAGGAAACTTTCCGTGTGGATTACCTTCCATGGGATCTTCGATCGTCTGTTAGTGGTTGTGGACAAGTTGTCATCATCTTCTTCCTCCTCTTCTTCCTCTGATGGGGGGGAAATCAGATTGATGAGGGTATGATTCAAGCAGCCGATGCTAAAACACTAAAACCCTTTCTATGAACTACCAAAATGGAATAACTATCAATCATGCACACTCGCTCACACTCACAGTTAAAAAAAAAAGAAAAAGTTGTGAGTCCATTACCTTCGTCCTCATCGTCTATCTGGTTCTTGGCCTCTCTGGAGTAGAAAGCTCTCCTCAGAGTCTTCCTCTCTAGTGTTGTTTGACTGTCCTGCTGTATGTCCTACATGCAGAGACACAATAAAGCCTTTAGTGTGAGGTCGTCTGTCATTAAGCTGACTGACACCGTATAGACATTTTTGAGTCACAGGTTAGATTGAATGCATGCTTGAGTGTTTTTACAGGTCAAAAGACTCATATCTTTGGTTCAAACCGTGTCACACTACCTTCTCCAGCTCCTGGTCCTGTCTGTTCATCAGGGTCTTCCAGTGATCATAGAGCTCAACGTCATGAGTTTGAATGTCCTTCAGAGTTCCCTCCCTCAGCACAGAGCCATCCTTCATTGCTATGATCTGGACAAGACACACACAGAAAACAGCCCAAAATATTAACGGAACAAGACAGATTGCAGTAATGCTTAATATGGCTAAACTCCCCAACCAAAATCTATCTTTCAACTGTTTTTGAGTTTGGTTTGAGAAGTTTATCTCAAAGTCTTGATGCTTTTTTCCACTGTTTTGTTTTGAGACCGTTTTTTTAAAGATAGATTTTGTGTGGTATCACTTTTTAACTTTTTAACTGTAGTAGTTTAGCAAAGTGAGGCAGAATCATAAAGTATACTACTGAGACTACATCACACCAATCTTCATTTAAAAACACAGTCATTTTATACCTATGGAAATATCACTATGGATTGTTTGCGAGGGTGTTGATTTAATCCTACAAACATCTTCACGATTGCTTTAATTGAAATTTCATGTTCAAGTGTTATTTCTAAACTCCTGTTTCACAAAAAGACACTGCTGTGGTCAGCAGCAAGCAGAATTAGGATTATATTTGGCTGAAGTAAATATTTCTCAACAAATATGTTACTATAGAGAAGGATAATAAACTCTGGTACTATATACAAGCTATTATGGGTGTTTTTATATCAGTTTGGGTTTCTTACCCAGTCTGCATGTATGAGGTACTGCAGTTTATGGGTGACGAGGACCACCGTCCGTTTATCATCCTGCAGGAACTTGAGGATTCCTTCCTGCATCAGGTGATCACTGAGGTGGATGTCGAGCGCTGAGAACGGATCGTCCTGTGAGAGACAGACGAAGATGAAGCAAACAAGAGATTTGATTTCAGGATGGACGAGGCAGGTGTACAACACTGCTAATACTAAGTCATCCAGTAGACAGACATGACTTTCCCATTCTGGATACACCTGTAAATAGCTTATATCAAAATAAGTTATTGTTGTTTTTATTGCTGTTGTCCTGTACTAACGATTATTCTTTCTATTCATCGATTAATAGTTTTGTCTATAAAATATAAAATGACGTCACAATTTCCAAATGTGAACCGTGACGTCTTCAAATGTCTTGTTTTTTCAGAGCCTGAGGGCCGAAACGTCACCTGTATAAAAGAGAAATGCAAATGGAGCCGGAGCGTGCGACACTTGTTTCTTACTCTCTTGTTGTTTGAGACCAACAGTCCATAACACAAACATATTCAGTTTACTGTCATATATGCCAAATAGAAGCATTACATCATCACATTTGAGAAGTTGAGACAGCAAAATTTTGGCATTTTTGCTTTAAAAAATTACTAAAATCATTATTTGATTTATTATCAAAAGAGACCCTTGTTGCAGGGACCCTTGTTGCATCCTCTTTCCTTTCCTTGTTTCCTGTCTGCTTATCTACTATCAGCTAGATTAAAGGGAAAAAATACCCAAAACTATATATAAAAAAAAGTTGCAGATTAGCTTTCTGTCGATCTGCCTGGTTTCCCACTGGTAATTAAATATAGTATACATAGTCATCATATTCAATCCAGCTGGAAAAAAACTGATCCCCCCTTTTTGGAAAATGTTGCTAAAAAAACATGAACAAAATTCTCTAGAAAATCAAAGTTTCCATCAGGGCCATAAGGTGAACTCTGTGCTGTAGAGACATTGACCATTTTGCAGACAGTCACTGTCACCATCAGCTTATCACTGGGATAATTTGATTGCTGCTAAATGTTTTTCTTTGCTTGATCCGACTGTGTTGATTTTTTGTAAAACTCTATTTCCCCCCTAATAATGTCCATCCTGCTGGGTGGGTGGGTGCTATATACTTAAGTGTGTGCTATAGTGAGCTCTGTTTATAATTCCTCGGTGTATTTCATGATGAGCGGGTATGACGTACTGTATATTCCAATCCTGAGATCAGATATGAAAAGCCCGAGCAGCTACACTTTCATAGAAAAAATAACATTAATTAAAGAAAACAGTCCCTCCTAATTATACATTACAGACTTACAAATGACACATTTCTTTTACCACTCTAGACATTACAGAGTGTGATGAGTGCATAAAAGAATGCCAGTCAATTAAAGGTTGCGGTGGCAACAGGAAATTATGCAACTACTTGGAAAGATAAACACATGACAACACAGCCGAGAGAAGTAAGAAATGGAAACCTCCTCATCCCAACGGCCAACACGGACTATATGTCAAATTATACAGCACAGTTTGATACAATCAGCCATAAAGAAATGGAGAGTTCAAATACAACTGAAGCTAATACAGTAAAGAAAGGGTGGACATTAATCTAATTTGGCTTTACACAAGGAATCTGGGGTAATACAAGAAATGTTCTGCAGTTTTTTTTTTTTTTTTTTTTTAGAAGTTTAGCTCACCAAGAAGACAATGTTGGTGTTCTGGTAGAGAGCTCTGGCCACACAGATTCTCTGTCTCTGACCTCCACTCAGATTGATGCCCTGAAACACAGCAGCACATGATGAGAAACAGAAAAATATCAGGATTAAAAAATAAGTAAGAAAGTCACCACAAATGTCCCTTCTCTTCAGAGTAGATTTGAAAGATGCTAGTAGTTAATTTACTCTCTGTGACTGTGCTATAACGATTAATGATCATAAACATATATTAAGTGATGCATTTAACATGTGCATACTCTCTCTCCAATCTCTGTTTGGTCTCCAAAAGGCAGCAGGTCAATATCTAGCTGCAGAGAGCAGGTGTCAATCACTGTCTTGTACCTGAAAAACACAACATGGCCGCCGTCATCACAGACAAACTTCACGTCTTGCTACATATACACACACCTACAATCCAGTAACTGGAGGTTAAGTTTGAGATTGTGAACTGACATGGAAGATGTAATTCAGTAATTCAGTCATTTTGTGCTTGTTTCAACCTTACAATGGGATAAAAACACCAAAAGATGCCAAACAGCAGAGAAATGAAATAACTTGCACTCCTGAATGGTTGTAAAAGCGTGCAGCAGGGATGTTACCTCTGTTTGTTGAAAGGGCTGCCGAAAGTAATGTTGTCCTCCACTGTAGCGTTAAGCAGCCAGGACTTCTGGGCAGCGTAGGCCACAGAGTATCTGTTCTTGCTGGGTGCATCATGGGAAACAGAGGCAAGCAGACATGTTAGAACTACAGGTTCTGTATTCATAAAGCTTCAGAGAGCAGGAGTACTGATCACTGGTCAGCTGATTCCTTACAGTCAGATTGTTTGTAACTGAGCTTTCGAGGTAGTTAATTTAATAAATATATAAATATACAGCAGTGAGACTGTGTTTGTTTTGCAGCTTTGAAAGCTACACAAATCTTAACAACAAATTATAAGCATTATTTTTTATTGTTTTAGTTGCAAGGATTCCTATTTTCCAGAACAGAAACATGTCTATTATCTATATTTCTATCTATAATTTCTACTGTACGTGCTGTATCTGTGTCTGTTATGCAGGTCATGTATGCCGCTGTATCTCTCCTACACAACCACAAACACTTTGTGCACACAAGTTTTTTTCACTCCGTCTATTTCATCTTTCAGCACATTCACTGATCTCTGTCCTAAACAAGTATGTTTTTTACCTAATCGAGGCAGTGACAGAATAATAATTTCCATTCCTGAAAATCTTTAGAACTGTTTAGGAGGACAGCTAATATCAGATCAGTACTCCTGTTCTAATCAGCTTTATGAATGCGGCACCCACATATAAAAAAAAAGAGGGAGAGAGGGAGGCTTATGTTTTGGAAGCTGTCAAACTCCACCGCAACATGAAAAATGACACGAGAGGTATACTGTATATGGATCATGGATCGGGTTAATAATGATCAGAAAGTCATCGACGACATCAATAACAACAACAGAATGGATATTTACACCAGCTGAAGCAACACGACCATAAATAAAAACATCAACAAGGACAAGAACAACTGTAGCACTTTGCTGGGAGTCTGACCATGATGAGCTCCACCACTAAAGAACAGAGTATATTTAAGTCACATAAACAAAATGACCTGCTAGTGACGCCTTTTAAGACTGTCCTTCTGAGAGTATTATACACTTTTGTGCCATCTTGTATTCTTTTAAGAAGAGAAACAGTATTTCTCAAACACACAATATACTGAAACACAAGGGTGTGCATGTGGAGCATACAGTTCAGTGCATAAACTCTTTTTCAGCCATTGATTATTCCTGATATAGAGGAGACCTACAAAAGGTATTAACTTAGGTTGCCATACCTGTACTTTATACTGTATGTATAAAATACCAGCATATGTCATTGAGGTACACTTTAGTCCTCCATTAGACCTTAAAAATATTTATTAATGCCTTAAACAATACAGATAGTGATACGATGCTCACAAAAAACTCTTCTAAGACACAAAAGTTAACAGCCTGATTCAATTTATCTGACTGTGACCATATACAGAGATACCGAGTGTACATAAACAACGACTCCCAGCATAACATAACACAAACCACTGCAGGAGCAGATACTGTAGCACAAAACCAACAAATCACCTCAATGGAAGAAGAGCAACAAGACGAGCAGAAGAGAGTACGCTCTGACGGCTGAAGGCGGTTGTTTCTGAACACACACATATGAACACGAGGCTGCTGCAGCATAACAGAAGCAGGATTTTGACTGGCAGATGTTTAACTAGACTCTGCAGATCCTCTGTGGCTGGAAAAGTGTCGTGTTTACTTGAGCACGGCTCAATCATCAGCTGCTCCGTATATTAAACGACTGATTGAACTTTGCAGCTTAAAAGGTGTGAATGGAAGTACTTACAAAGCCCTTCCTTAGATATACAATAAAAGGCAGAAATTTAAAATGTACACTAAAAAATGTTGGCAAAAGTAAAGTCTTGACTGTACTTTAACCAAAAACTTACTAATGCAGCACAATTTCAATTAATCTTGAAGGTGTTTTTGTATGTATGTGTTCATGAAGGACACAGCCTGAATTACTTCAACAAACTCTTTCGGCTGCAGTATAAAAAAGTACTTTCTTCTTATGATAAATGAAGGTGATAAATGAAGTTAGATCAGATGAGAGTAGGAGAGGGAGAGGTGAATGGGGGGGGGGGGGGGGGGGGGTCACGTCAGATCTGAAACGGGAAGCAGGACACAGGAAGAAGAACCTATACCTCCTGATGTCTTCGTGGGACTCCTCTGTCTCTGACCAACTGTTAAAGCCACCAGTCAGTGTGTTAGGATAAGCCAACTGCAATAAACTGTGTGTACATACAGCTTGTTTGTGTGAGTTAAAATATGAGACAAAAGACAAAAAGGCAGAGGGAGAAAGACAGAAAAGAAATGACAAAAAAAAAGAAAGAGAAAGAAATAACAGACGTGTTTTCATGCCAAACCTCAGACACTGAAGACATGATGTTAGCCTCAACTGTTAATCAAATTAACCTTCCCACCCAGAAAAGAAGAGCCATGTAAGTGATGCAGTCATTGTCTGTCTGTGATAATTAGGTTTTGTGGCTTCTTTGACAATGATGTCTAATATTTTATGCGCACGAGGGTGTGTGTGTGTGATAATGATGCCCCGAGTTAAAGGATTAAGTATATTTAGAAGGACTTTGAGGCCCTATACAAGGTATTTTAGCTGACCTGTAGATTTGAGCTGGATTTGCATGCATATTATGTGCAACTCTGGTGTTTACTGGCAAATAAAACTTTTTTCAATGATCAGAAAAAATCATCCCTGCAGAAGAAGTGGGCCTTTAGGGTCCTAGTAAGTGAGTAAAGTTAATTTGGTATAGCGCCTTTCACAGAGCAAGGTCACAAAGTGCTTCACAAGAGTGAAACTGTGAAAAATAACACCATAAAACAGTAAGAAAAAAAAAAAAAACAAGAGCAACAAGAGACGTTAAAAACACAGAATTAGAAACACTAGACAGACAAACGCCAGTCTGAATAAATGAGTCTGCAGCTGCTTTTTAAAAGGCGTCAGCAGAGACAGCAGATCGTACGTCTAGTGGAAGAGTGATCCGCAGTGTGGGAGCCACAGGTCACAGATGCAGGGCTCTATATGTGAAAACAAGAACCTTAAAATGAATCCTAAACTTGATGGGAAGCCAATGTATCGATTTGGTGATTTGCAGGTAAAAAGACGTCTAAACATCTGGGCTGAAAGTGGAATAAATGTGGCTGAAAAGTGAAAGATTTTAAGAAGTAAAGGTTATGTGTAATTGTTTTATTCAAATGACTGAATTACATGTGGAAATATATAATAAATTGACTGTTAAAAATAATATATGCATATGTTTACTGTAGGAGAGTCCGCAGGTTTTTTGTGCACAAGCCAAAAAATGACACACCATAAAATAAAATGGTTACTGAACACAGTCATGAAAAGGTCAGAATTTGTCTAAGTCAGTGGTTTCCAACCTAAAGGTCGTACCCATCGGGGGAATCCAACATAAATCTGAGAGGTCACAGGATGATTAAAGACAGGCCAGACAAAAAATATGTTAATTTGCTGCTTAATATTCTCTACTTTTTACTTCATCCCCCGTCCTCTAAAAACCCTTCAAATGAAACAACCTGCAAAGGAAAAATCACTCTTTATTCTTTACCTCTGTATGCCCAGACTGAGGGAATAACCTGTGACAAGGGGTCACAAGTAGACAGTGCTTCATTTTCTTGGGGTCATAAGTCAAAATGACTGAGAACCACTTTTCTCGGTTCGCCAATATAGAGTTTACAAAGGCTTACTGGCCCTCCACATTGTGTTTTCCCATGGTGTTAGTATGGATAAAATGTGTCTGGTGAAGTAAATATGACGTACTCTAGGTGTTTATGTTCTCATCACTTACTGGCTCAACTTCTGGGTCTGATTCTGGGTGTATTCATGACTGTTGAAACGTCTTAAATAAATATTGCAGCCCGCAACAGATGGAGAGTGTCTCCAGAGATCCCAGCAAATGGGTTGTCAACACAGGAGGAGTAGCAAAAAATCATGTTGGTCATCTTCTGTGTTTTGAGGCCCTGAAATTGAACTAAGCTGAGTTCAGAACTTCACCAGTAGTCATTGAGAACAATAAGTGAATCTGTTGATGTCAGTTTCTGGCACTTTCCATCTGTTCGGGGCATTTTTGCTGCATTTTACTGTTGGCAATACAGGAGTTTACGTTAGTTAAACTTGATATCAAAAACTGTGGATGAGACAAATCAGCTAAATGGCTAAAAATAAAATCAATGTTTACACTGTGTGTGTTTTAGAAAGGAAAGACCAGAGAGAGAAAGTACCTGATGTTCCCCTCGCGGACCCTCTCACAATCAGGCAGCCTGATGTGGCAAGAAGGCAGGAAGTAAAGAGACAGAAACCACACACACACATGATCAAACACACACACAGGCATATGTATATCCATGTATATGTGCAATTCCATAAACAGAGACCCAAATGTGCACTCACGCATATATACACACACACACACACACACACCAGGCAAAAGTTACTGTGCAGCCGTTCTCTTATGATACTGATCTGCATCTTCAGTCTGCAGCCTGGGTTTGGTAAAAGTGAATGTAAATTGCAGACAGAGAGGTGTGGATAGACGTTTGATGTCATATCAACATGGCAGCATCCACTGTAAAACACGTCACTCCAGGCACGGCGCCAGGATTTCAATTTCGGATGAGCAGAAGTAATTTTCACTGGGCCTTTTAATCACAGAAGTTAATACTGTTTGCCTTCCTTTGATGGTTTCCACCTGGTAGTCTCACTAAAACAGAATTGACTGATATCCTGCTGTGGAAGGCGACAAGCACGTCTGGTTGATTATGACACTTTTTAAAATCTTTTTCGCTGAGATAGCTTATTATTTACCTGCAACAGTTTGTATTTATTACAAGCGGCACACGCAGGTATATTCAAATCGTGCAAAAATGAAACATAATACCTTATCTATCATGCTTATTTTATGCTGTGGATTGTGTAGCATCTTGTTTGGATGATCTGGCTGGATTATTATTTGTTTAAATTGATCGCAGGGAGAGATCGACTGCTGGGTGAGCTAGACTGACTTTTACCAAGAGAGAGAGCGGTGCACTGCGCTGTCAGTTCATAAGCTTGTTTCAACAGAAACAGTCTGTGCTTTCAAGGCAATATAGAGACAATCAAGTCAGGTAGGAATTTTCAGCTCTACCTCCCATCTTGCCTAATAAATGTTGTCTTTTACTTTTTTAGAAAGGGAATTATATTTTTTTAGTCTTTAATGTGTATTTAAACGTTACCTTTAATAATTAAAAATAAAAGTTAACAAAATATATGTTCTCCCAGTCATTTAGGGCCCAGGCCCATTAGGCCCACCCACAGCGCCGCGCCTGCTTCACTCTATATTACCTGTAACAAATTTGTAATCCTCAGAATAACATTCAGTTACATTTTTAGCCTTATGTGACCTTCAAAAATTCATACAGGCCAAAAAATGTTTTAAAACATAAAACTACAAAGTGAAAAATAACGCTAACTAGCTACTTAACTAATTGAAAATGGGAAAATTGCATCTATCGAGCAAAATTTCACTTGTGCACTGTATTCTCTGTAGAGGGATGTTAACGAGAAACATCTGTATTGTTTTAATCCGCCAAGATTGGCAGCAAAGTGGCATCTTAGATGCTTCACTGTTATCATAAGACGTCAGTGTTTTATTACTGTAACATGACAAGATACAGTGGAAACTATCAGAGAGGCATTAAAACCATGGTTGCACCATTTGAACAGTGAATGGTGCTGAAATTAAGTTTAACAAACCTACCAGATATTTGAGTTTAATGTGTGAATTCAACAGTTCAGCCTGTGCAGCCATAACAGATTTGTTCTTCACAAACACAGATGGTTGGCAGTCTAACAGAAATGGTGTGTTGATGCCATTTCCCCCCTCAGATACAGTCCTTAACAGTGTTATAAATCTATTTTATTCTTAAATGAATTAAAAGAAATAAACTAAATACATAAGCCTGTCTATAATGAAAAACTGGCCCGTGGTTAAACCTAATTGCTGAGCCCTGCTCTAAGCCATGCAGACACCAAACCTGTGTGAACGGAAGCACAGAGGACGTTTCAAACTGTTTGTACTGACTTCTAATAACAATTAGTACTGGCATAAAAAACAAGTCATGTAATGGTAAATAAATGCAATGAAATCAAACTAAATAAAGCTTTAGCATTCAAAATGATAGTCACAGTCATTTAGATGTCTCATCAGAATAAAATTACCCTCATTGTGAGTTTGTTGTCATATCTTCTAATTATTGCTAAGTCAGTATTCTCCAGAATATTAATTAAGTGTCTTAAACAAGCTGTAATTTTGTGCTTTTGTGTGAGATGTAGGTAATATGACGTGTCTGCTGCGATGGAAACAGACAAGCCTCTTTAGTATTATTCAATATCCCCACGTCTTATTGAACAGCAGATACATTCATCAGAGTGAGAACATAATATTCCTTTCAAATGCCATGAAATATGACTATGACTGATTTTTTAATTGTTATCATTTTACAAATGAAAACCTTTTTCCGAGCGGGAGTTAATTGATTAAATAACCCAAATGGTCATTTAATTCTGTTATAACCATCAGAGCAGAAAATTAAATCATACACAAATTTGTTCCTGGACACTTGATGCTGACAGATAATTTGTATTTCTTAAGCTTTTTACTCAAGATAAATAAAAATAAATAAACAAGATACTGTTACCATCATAATGTTTACAGTTTATAAGCTTTGTCCACTGTCTAGAAATTACTGAAAAATATAAAAATCGTACTGTATATAATCAAACGTGTGATGTGTATGGAAAAGTGTTTCCTTGTAAACATCAAACAAAAACATAAATAAAGTAAAACTATCCAAGCAGAATTGTTTTCTTGAAATTGGTTGGTTAAAAGAATATGTATGTATGTATGTATGTATGTATGTATGTATGTATGTATGTATTATTGTATGTATATTGAAAGGAAGAAAAGGAGGAAAAGTGGCACACAGAAAAGGGAAAGATGTGAAAAGATCACTGAAAACACAAATATCATAACAGAATACTGTTAGTAATAAGAAGTAATGAGTCCACCCGTATATTCAGGAGAAATAAAAGGCCTGATTGCTACTGGAAAAAGCTTAGAAATCTTGTTTGTTTCTTTTTCTTTCACTCCAGTACCATCAATACGCTCACAAAGGGACGGATGGGTCCTGACCAGCGTCATCACAGAGGGCCCACGAGGGCCACGACCCTGCAGTTAGACAGGTGCGCCTGCCGCCATGGTTGTAAAAACATATATATTATACTGTATGTGCATATTTTAATATAAACAATATCTAAACAAATAACCGCACAAAGCACAATTGAATAAAAAAACATAATATGACTTAACAACAATTACAATATGACGATTTTGATTATATGCATAAACAAGAAGTTGTTTTTTCTTGTCTTGAAGTCTTATATACTATAGGTTGTGTGTTTTCTATGCAGTGTTGTCTTACTCGCTCCAGTGGACTCTTCCATCGATGGTCTGCATCTCTCCCAGCATGGCCAGCAGCAGGGAAGATTTCCCACAACCCACCTGGCCCACGATCATTGTCAGCTGACCTGTGCAGACAGAAAAGGTTGGGATGGGTCATGTTGGTGTTGTCCTTGTATAATATAATGAAAAAGATGTCTTAATCTATTATAATGAGACATTTGGATTAGATAGAAACACTATATGGCAGGGTTTCTCAACTTTGGGGTTGGAAGATGGGGTCATGGATATCCAAAACTGATACAGTACCTTAAAGGGGACATATCATGCATATCATTTCCAGGTCTATATTTATATTCTGGGGCTCTACTGGAATGTCTTTGCATGACTTGCAGTTCAAAAAACTCCTTATTTATCTTATACTGGCCCTTTATGCAGCCCCTCAGTTCAGCCTCTGTCTGAAACAGGCTGTTTTAGATCCTGTCTCTTTAAGGCCCCCCTCCTGATGAGCCCATTTAATACATTTTAATGTATCCTCTTTTAAATATATCAGCATTTGTAAATAATGCATACATACTTTCAAAAAGCAAATACACAGGAATGTCACACTGACAACTTGACAAATGCCCACTGGGTTAATGAGATTTTGAGACCTAAAAGTGGGGTCATAGGTCAGAAATAGTTAACTAACCCTTTTCTAGACACGCTACAACAACAAAAGCCTTACTAATCTGTCTGATAGTATGAGCTCAAACAGAGCCTTAATATTGACACTTAAAAGCTGCAAACACACAAATACAAGTCCTTGTAATTCTATCTCTCGATTGACTACATTTATTCCTCATCCCCCTAAATGTAACCGCCAGCCCTACATGCCAAAAGTCAACCCTGAACCAGACCCTACTCCATGTCTAACTTAGTTCCTCTAAACTAAACTCTGCAAAACGTCTGAACGTCTCACACAGACTCATACAAGGACACAGACACTCTCTTCAGTTACTCCAAATGACATTACACCAGCAGTTGGCAGAACAACAAATCCTGTTTGTCTTAGTAGTAGCATGACTGGGATAGCAAGCAAGTCACTTCCCAGGGGAAGATGCAAACACGGTCCATCTGTTGGCAGCCTCCCGAACATGACTTAGTCTCCTGACACTTGGTATTTCAGTGACATCGCCGCAGCATTACTGTAATACTCTTACAGCACGTCAACATGTTTCATTCACATTTTAACAGCAATCTCACAGCGTGAGAATGAATTGCACTTTTTAGGTAACTGGCTTGATACAGAAGTGAATAAAGAAGTTTACCTTCAAATGTAATTTAGGTTTAGTTTTCAAAATATTGAGCACAACTTGACTGCTCTCAAGAATCCTTCCAACCAAGATGACTCTCCAATCAGAAATATTTTTATTGGACTTTCTGTCCCATAAGACACCCGAAAAGATTTTTTTCTTTGTGATCAATTATTTATTGTATAAAATAAAGAGACACAAAACACAACACAAAATTAGACAGATCTGGAGAGACGAAACATCATCACTGAGACTCTTGTTAAAAGTTACTTTAAGTTGTCTCATGCGACTGAAAACTTGATAAGGGGCAAAAAGCAAGAGCTTAAAGTTTGAGGGAAACATCAGTAAATATTGCTGCATCACAGAAATATATCACAGGCAATGTTGACATGGACTTCAAGAAACTTCCATACAACAAACAAAAACAGAAATGCAGCAACAATACAAAAAAACTACCAGTGATTCATGCAGTTTCAAGGAAATGCCTGATATTTTCCAGGAACTCTGCCCAACAAGAGCCATTCTCTTATCGATAACGAACGCGGAGGTTTCCAGCGGCGGACCACCGTCCTTTTAGCTGCAGTGAGCCCAGCAAGGAGGACACGTCTACTCTGTATGTTCAACTCCAGTGCTGAGGTATCATCAAGGAGTAATATGTCTATGATACAAGGATCCGTCTCCTCAACATGGTGGAGAGAACAGTAGAAACATTTTCCCAAAAACCTTTGACCTCTGGGCAGTCCCAAACCATGTGAAGAAACATGCCAATGGTGTCATCGGTACAAAAAGAACAGTAGGGGTCTGCTCTGGGTTTTCATTCGGCAGAGCCTTCGGGGACACCCTCCAGCTCCTCCCGAGGCGTTCCCAGGCCAGAAGAGATATGTAATCCCTCCAGCGTGTTCTGGGTCTGCCCCTGGGTCTCCTACCAGTTGGATGTGCCTGGAACACCTCCAGGGGGAGGCATCCAGGAGGCATCCTAACAAGGTGCCCAAACCACTTCAGCTGGCTCCTTCCAATGCGAAGGAGCAGCGGCTCTACTCCGAGCTCCCCCCGAGTGTCCGAGCTCCTCACCCTGAGCCCAGACACTCTCCGGAGGAAACTCATTTCGGCTTCTTGTATCCGCGATCTCCTTCTTTCAGTCACTACCCAAAGCTCGTGACTATAGGTGAGGGTGGGGACGTAGACCCACTGGTAAATTGAGAGCTTTGCCTTCTGGCTCAGCTCTTTCTTCACCACAACAGTCCAAGACAAACAATGGTAAAAACAATTTAAAAACAGTTTAAAAGTTATACAACATTGGGAAGGAAATATAGAAGCAGAAGGAGCTACATATGAGGAAGAATAAAATAAAACAATATAAAACAATTAAAATAATGATAATAAAATAAGAATGAAGAGAATTACTTTGTGACTATGTTTTAAGAAAAGAGATTAAAGTGAAAACAGACCACTAGTCCTGTCAGAGCACACTTATAAAAATATGTTTTTAAGAGGGATTTAAAAGAGGACAAGGAGCTCGCCAGTCTGATCTCCTCAGGGAGGTTCCAGAGTGCGGGGGGCCCTAACAGAAAAGGCCCGGTCACCCTTGGTCCTTTTATTAGTCCTTATTTTAAGGTACTTGTTATTAAAAATAGGGGAATTTTGAAATATTTTATTGTCAATTTTGGCAAAAGTTTGGATTTTATACCATACAGAGAGGAGATGGTTTATCAGTGAGCCAAACTTTCTCTCTTTCAGAAGAGAAAAGATGATTGTATTTCTAAAATTAAAACATGGTTAAATGGTACTGTGATTGAAAACTGATCAGTCTACAACCTCAAACTTGATCTTTTTTTTCATGGTGTAGTTTTGTCTTTCTGCTATCTGCCGATTTATTTTCAATTTCTGTTGGCATTTTTACAGCTATTGTTAGATTTAAAGAGAAGAATGTGTGTGACAATGCGTACAAAAATACTGGACAGATTAGGCCCACCGTACCTGTGGGGATGCGGATGTTGATGTCGGACAGCGTCGACAGGTTGCTTCCCCAGGTGAAGAATCCATTGCATACCTGAACAGAAACAGGCAGAAAGATAAAGAAAAAAATCAGCACAAAAGGCAAAGTCAGCAGCTTGTTAACACTCATTTTTTACAAACTTAAAAGTACAAAAATTTAATATAAGCTTTGCAATGGATCATAAAAAAAAGATTCATTCTGTCTTTGCCGGGCAGTAAAGATCCCTTATGTAACACATGACTACGTGCTGTTTTCTTGTCATGTGTGGACCTACCAGAGTAACGCATGTGGCCTGTCTTATTTCCTGACCCAGGGTTTAAGAAACTCTAACTGTGAGTTCATTGCAGTGAACACTGCTGAGAGATAACTGCATTGCACATTGCACCAGCAGGAACACATACTGCGCTCATGGTATGTGGGACTCCAAACCAAAAGTCGTCCTGTGAAGCATTTCAGCAAACGCTGACAAACAAAATGTCATTACACAAGAGCGACAGCTGCTGTAGCTCATTTATTTTCTTTCTGCGGCTGTCTAAGAGCAAAGATCTGATCAATGCTCATGTCTGTTTTTATGAGCAGGGGAATAGTTGAATAGTGACTACGGTTAGATTCAAATATCTACCTCTGTTTATTTTTCACATATGGCACATTTATCCAATTCTGAGGTGATGACACTTCCTACTTGACCACACCTACAGAAACCTTTTAAACATGCAATAATTACATAATAATTGCGATAAATAAAAACTGCACCTTCTGATTTTAACATTATTTTTTCACAAAAGATACACACAATTAGGTTTATCAAGGTTAACACATCAGATGGTGTGATAAATGCCTGCTGAGTAATAGCACTACTATTTAACCAAAAAATAGTTGTCAACACTTCCAACACTAAAGTAGCTGCTGAGAGAAATACCACCATTTTACGGTGATGTCAAAATGAACAAAAATGCCAAAGTAAAAACAACTGACACCTCAAAAGCAGCCTGCAAAGCAGCAAACTCCACCTGATGAGACGCCTGCAGAAACAAAGTCCAGTGCCATGGAGGCAGCTTAGCTAATGGCGTTGATAACCGTACGTAGCAGGAACGTAGCTTCAAAACTACACAAGCTGCATAAAATAATTGACACTCTATCTACTGACTTGACATCTCTCCTGCAGGCTGCTCAACTTCCATTTGTGGGTGTAAATTTTAGGTTTGGAGTTTTTTTACTAGATGGTTGCAAAGACCGAAGTAAGAAATCCCAACTCTGCTTGCTGTGCACCATAAATTGTGAACACGTGAGTTACATTGAGTCTAAATGTCCCATGAAGAGAGATCATTGTCCAACAGCAGAGAAATGTGTAACCGGCTTTCGTATCTAATCCCTGTTTCCTGATCTATTAGCCTGCTTCCCACTCGGACTCTGTTTATACTACTCCCATCTGTTGCATTTATTTGTTTATTTTATGTTTATTTTATCCGACAATCCCTCCAAGCCTTTCTTCCACAGTTCCCTTCTCCCCATGACACAGATCCCAAAAGACATCTTGGAGATAAGAACATATTTCTTTTTTTATAATAAGATGATGTAAAAGAAACTTACTAGTAACTCTTATAGTATTTCAATTTTTTGGTGGTTTAGACATCTGGGAGTGAGATGACGCAACATTAAAATTAGTCAAGTATCTCATCAGATGTTACAGGAACATCAGAAAATGTAAAATTAGGGCATAGTTATGTGTTATGAACATCACTGTATCAATTTGATGCTTATTTTGTTTGATTTTCACTTCTCCAATAAACAGAATAAACAGCATCATACTCAAATCAACTCATCAGGAAAACAAACATGTCAGAAATCAGATTAAAGTTACTGAGAGAAAACAGTGAAGTTTGTCCAAAGCAGGATGAGGTACAAAAAGGGAAAGCAAAGTCAGATATTATCTAAAAGACAAAAGAGGAGGGAAGGAGAACGGAAGCAGAGAGGAGACATGTAAGAGAGGGAGTGAAACATACAAATAAGGAAATGTGGGGTTACGTGTGGGTCACTGCTGTATAATCAAAAAAAGATGATTTAATACAAAATGTAGAATGCTGCAGGAAATAGTCTCAGATATTTGTGTTTGCAAACTACTTTTTAATACCACAAAAAGTTAAAGATGAAGATCAATTTCTAGTTCTGGCCATAACATTAACATTTCACTTGTCGTGTTAATTGCTGAGAATAAGGAACACAAGCGGGCAGACGATCAGACACACTTCAAAGTTAGCAAAACTTATTATATATATATATTATATACTGAGGACAAAAAGTGAAATTATTACCCAAACATCGATGTCTGTGAAGATTCTCAGTCAATCGAGGGCAACTGGACTCGGTTGTAGATACCTGAAGATGTTTCGCCTCTCATCCAAACCATTTATCCCTGGGACCCTCCACCAGTCACTGAAGAAGCCCCTTGGATGGGAGATGAAACCTCTTCAAATGTCTAAAACCGAGTCCAGTTGCCCTCGATTCAACCCTCTTTGGATGTTTGGATGTTTTACAAACAGACCTCCTAAAATACTGTAGCCTACTTACTGTAGTTGGGTGCATACAATGTTCTTGTGCAATGAGGGAAATTACCAACATCCAAATAACATATTGGATAATCTGGTTAAACTGTTGGTTTCTTTACAACAGTGTGACTGTCACTGTGTTCCCAGATCTCTGCAATTCACTTGGTTGGTAAGCTACAATATTTTCATCACTAATACAAACAATGGTCAAAACTCTGGTCACTGTAGAGAGAGAAGGGGGTACAATAATTGTTCAAATATGGGGATAACAGTGCACATTTCCAGACTTCTGGAAGACATGCTGTACTGAGTTATACACGGCAGAAATATTTGTGTAACAAATGAAAAAAACAGAGCTAGAGAGAAAAGTTCAGACCCGACTAAGAAAAAAGGGGGGGGGGGGGGTGATTTCAGAAGCTGTGCATCCATCTGACAGTGCTGATTGAGTATACTGGTGCCTTTAATGCTACAGCACACAGTGATATTTTAGTGCTTCCAAATTCGTGGCCACAGTTCCTGTTTCAACATGACAATGCCCCCCCTACAGCTCCAACAATAAACGGTCAGAACATTAGCGGTTGACGTAGAGGCGGTTATAGTGGCAAGTGAAAGCCCATGACTTTGGAGTGACATGTTCAGTAATCACTTTTGCCCATGTAATTCAGAAAAAAGTGTTCATTAAATGCTTTAATTGATGAACTGATAAAATCCTACACTGACAGGTCGATGAAGACTTTCTTAAGTAGGAAAAAGCCTCAGTCTACTCTACTGCTGCGCTTCTCTTTCTCTCTCTAATTAGCAAACCACTGTCTGGTCGGTAGTTTCACTCCGCAGGGATGAGACAGGAAGAGCAGCCTTCACAGAGGGGCTGAGAAAATGTTGGACTCATTCATAAGGCCCTTTAAGGGGCAACGAATTCTCGTGTGAATCCTACACTTCCTGAGAAGGAAGAGAGTACACACACACACACACACACACACACACACACACACACGCAAACAAACAAACACAAGTTGCATGTATGATTCCATGCAGCCACAAAAAACCCATGGACGTACAAACAGTGAAGATATGAAACAGCTGTTGATAGAGTTCAATAAATGGTGGTATTAGGGAGCAGCAGTGTTAATGACCCCCCCTCACATGACCAAACACTTGATGTAACAAGTTGTTTTAAAATGAATATGAGCAGAATAAGAAAACTGCAGTGAAATATCAGTACAGGTCCACTTTGTTTAATAAGACTGGCTCATAAATATGTTGTTTGGATAAAACTCAACACAAACTCACATCAGGAAGTGTGTAGTTACCATTTAATTATGGTGCAGTTGCCAATGTTATTGATACAGCTACATATTTTTAATAATTTATATTGTCCACAATCTAGGTGTTCACTGCTGGTGAAAGCTGAATTTATTTATTTTCATTATTTTTGGTTTTTACTTTTAAAAAACATAAATTTGATTATTTTGAATATTAAAATGTATCCATAAATCAGATGAAACTAGAAATATTGTCTTCTTAGACAACTTTTGAGTGAAAATCAACTTTAAAAATGTGTTTTTTTTTCCTGTTTAAAAAATCTATGTACAATTAAACAATGAGCCCTATCTACTTTCTTACTTTCTCGTGTTATTTTCTTCTTCTTTACAATAATCTTTTTCTGTTTATTTCCCCTCTCGCCATTTCCATGAAAATGGCAACCCACACCTCGGTACCTAAACTTATCTATCCCCAAAGGTCTCCTTACATTTGATCACTAAGGACTGTAGAAGTGCCAAGCAGGAGTGTAGAAAGCTGAGTTCATCGCTCCTGAATGTGCTGGCTTTAACCACCTCGCTCAGTGTCTCACACAGAAAAAGCCTCTTGGACTTAACTTCTGCTGAAGCCCTTTACACGCTGCTTCTCCCTCTCCCGTAAGTCTCAATCAGCTGCGTCTGACATCGACAACCACGCGATTTGCTTCCAAAAATGTTGACGAAACACTCCATAAAGGCAGAGTGCGATTTGCCGGGGGGGTGGTGGGGATTTCCTCCCCTCTGCTCTATATATCCCTGCATCTGCTGAATTATTTTTATCACTGGTGGGGACAAAAATTTATCCCCCTCATAGTATTTATGCTGCTTCACCCCTGGACCATATAAAATATCTAAAATTAAAATAGGCTATTAAAAAAATCTAAGTAAAGCGCTGCAACATGAGAACAGTCATTAGTGCAAACATTAAAATCAGAAATAGACTTTCACTGTCAGCGTTCATGTGACAACAGAGATGACACCGCGTGGAGGCTACGTGATGACGCAGTAAATCACAGCATATAACTTGGAAGACACTAAGTTAGTAATTCATGTTGCTAACTTGGCTTAAACTTAACTTGACTTGACTAAATGCACCAGGGGTTGCTTCCTTCCCTGCTCAGAGATTTGCAGAGATGTGGGTAAAAGAGGGGCGACACACTATGGATGACCCCTCCACAGGAAAGCAGAAAAAGAAGACAGAAGTCCGTCATCAAAGCAGACTGTTTTCTTAGTCTGACAAGTAGGCACATACTGTATCCTATTTACTTTTATGATGACAGCACGATGTTATATTGCATGTTGTGATTATTTTCTATTCAGTATTGAAGTTTGCTGCACATAGAGCTGAATTAAACAGTCACTTGCATGAATGACATTAAGTGTATTGGCACGTCTGGCCGAGTGGCGCTATCCACAGTACTGAAGGGAGCGTTGGGGGATTTAATTCTGGCGTGTTAATTCAACATTTAACCTTTTGTTTTATATGATCACATCCTGTGTGTCTGGACGAGGAATGAACTTGACATCACATCGCTGAGAGTGAAAATGTTGTGCTATTTGATGAATACATTTTTAAAATATTGCTGTAAATGCAGTGGTCAAATTCAAGTTTGGTAACTGTTTTATTTAAATTCATAATTCTTTTATAAATGTTACTGTAACAGCTGCAAGAAATAGCCTAATAGGCTTCATATGGGCCCACTGTGGTTCTGATTTATTTTCATGAATAAAGACGTTTTTAAAAACATCCCCCCTCTGATTTTTTCAGAAATTGCACCCTGCATAAAGGCTAAGACCTCTGTAAGACCTCTGCATTGCTCCACGACTACAGTCAGTCCTGCCAAAACCAGCAAGTTCATTGACAGTTTATTTAAAAAAAAAAAAAAAACCTTCAGACTCTCTTCAGTATGACTTCTGAACCTTTAACACTGGCAGTTATTGGCAGTTTTGTCCTTTGAGACTTCATCCTCTTTTTCTGTCCTTACCCTGCTTTAACCATTCCCCAAAATGTGAAGTTTGACCCTGACCTTTACAGCCACATCCTCCGTCTCCGTGGGTCTCATCTGTCGCCTGGTCGGCTGCTCGTAGTTGTCCATCTGGTAGCGCATTGGCTGCTTCCTGTTGATGGCTTTGGTCTTGGGGGTGGGGTGGGGTTGGGGGGTATATTGAAGGGACAATGGAGAGATGGGAGTGAGGGGGGAAAAAAAGAGAGATTTAAAGTTAGCATTAACTAATAAACTTAGGCTTTCCTCCATCCGCTTTGTTCCTTGGGGAGAAGAAGACATGAAGGGCTCCCCCAGATCTAAGCTCAGAGGATGTTGCCCCAAAGGGTCCAATACCACTGCTACCACATCATCCTGCTCTCTCTCTCTCTGGCCATCTATCCAGTCCCCAGACTCACTAGCCATAAAAACATGCTATATATCAGTGTCTTCGTACTTCATGTGAAATCTTTGTATCGCAGGCTTCAGTTTCCACTGCGAACTGTCAACAGATATCTGCACCAATATCACCAAGAATATCTAGAAGCGCTCAGTCCATGAGGCAAAACAATCACCTTTGACTTAGCACGTCTTAGCAATCTTCACAGACAACAAAGAGTCGCCGTATTTTTCATCCACAGCATGAACGTGTTGGTCAGACCAGTCTAACCAGCTGTAGGGCTAAAATGTAAAGCATTCATCTTCTGGCATTTCTTGAAAAAAAAGTGTCCTGATGGTGAAACTGCTGTAGAGGAAACATCAGGGTCAAGACATTCACACCGCCCCGTCATCACTTCAGCACTTAACCTCTGTGTATCACAGTGCATTAGGCTTTATGACTCATGACAAATTTCCTACTCATCATTGTGCTCCGTATCTCAAGGTTGGATGAACTTCCTTACAGACAAGAAGAAACAGTTACTACACAATCCAGTAAACCTTCCATATCTCATATTTACACACTTATGTTGGCAGAACTGGTTTCAGGTGCTCTCAAACATGAGTCTTTCATTCCTCTTGGAGATTTTAAAGCTTCATTATTTGATGTTTTTATAACTCTTGTAACTGTTTTTTATTAATTTATGGTGTAGTTGTGTGTGTTCTGTTGGCTGATTTCTGTTCTTATGAATGTTTCTTGTTCTCAGGTCTCTAATCTCAATGAGACTGCCTGATTAAATAAAGATTAAATGAAAATAAAGGGAACCTCCTCTAAGGTCCACAAATGTCTAACAAATTTCATTAAAATCTGTGTATTACTTTTCAAGACATCTTGTCAATGATCAAAGTGCTGGTAAGGAAATTTTCATCTCACAGGGGAGCTAGATGAAAAGTCAGTGAGTCAAACAAATCAGCAGGATTTATCCTCTGCAGATCATGAATATTAAATATTCTCTGTACCAAACTGTTGATAAACTGTGAGAGGGTCAAAAATACAATTTATTAAACACAACAGTGATTTAATCATATATCTAGATCACGAAAAAGCTTCTACATTTTCTGCTCTGAACAGTTCTGACAGACAAGGACAGGAAGTGTTGCTGTGGTTTGGGATAAATGCACAGATTGGGTAGTTAGCAGGAGCAGTGATGGCTGCAACTGAGGATTTTTACATTAAGTAGAAATAATCAAATAATGAAAGCGACAACCAGAGAGACTAAAAAAACTTATCTTGCTCTTATACTAATACTGTTGGATTCGGTTACTGCCTGATGTGTGTTTAAAAAACACTTTTAAAAATCATTTTGTAGTGTTGTGACATTGTGTCTTACATCCCATTTAAAAAACCATTTAAGTCCTAACTACAGACACTGATGAATCTCTCTGCCCTGTGGCCTGACTGTCCATTTTAGACACAAATTGCGATAATCCCACTGCAACATAATAGTCACCATGTGACTCAGTCGCCTGAAACCTCAGACAGCCACAAGATTAAAGTCTGGGCTGCAGTTCGCTGGGTGGTGATGCTCTATACAAAACCCCCCCACAGTGAAAAAAATACCTGACAAATAGTACTGTGGAAATAACTTGATATAAGATTTAAACAGTTGTACGTGTCACTCTGTATCACACTCTAAGCTCTATGCTCACATTGATTGCTGGCAGAAATACATTTTTTACTGATGAATTAATTCTGTGTAACGTCCTGATCAAGATGAATATTTGGATGTTTTGAATATTTAATAATACATTTTATTTTACTGCACTTTTTATTCATAGTGACTCTCAAAGTGCTACAATATTAAAGGGATTCTTCGGTACTTCCTTATTTCTCAAAATTCTTTCTTACGAACTCGATGCCTTGCTGGTCACAGCTATCGTCATCACGGCCTAAATACGTGAATACTAGGAGGAGTCAGAGCTGAAGATATACAACATGCCTGAACACCCTGTTAAAGGGACGTGCCGCCAAAATGGAAAGGACACACGTTACTTGGAGTAACATGGAAGGAATGTGTGCCGTGTCATCTGGCACACCTCAGAGATCCAGCCCTGTCCATGAGGCTGTTAAACTCAGCACATTAAAGCCATTTCTTGGCGCCGTCAGCGTGCTTTGTTAACACCATCTGCTTTAAATACAGCATAAATGTTTGGATTTTTTTATCGTTTGAAGCTCTTCATTATCCAGTTGTCACTTAATGTGGAGGCTGAAAGCTGCATGTGCTTCAGACCTCAATTGAGGACAGAATCCTATCGTAACCATATTGTACAATTTGGATATTATATTAGAAATTAAATAATGCATTAAAGGAAAATGCAGAGCCTAGTTTCCATGTGCTGCATCTACTGCAGTCATGCATGCAGTGTGCAACAAAGGACAATTTGGGCATTTGGGACATTTGCCTAATTGAGATATAAAATGAGAACCAAAGAGATTTTTGCCTTGTCTGTGCTCAGTTTTGCTGATTGATCTTGTATCAGTAATACTAACCGCCCCCAGGTGTTTTTTACCGGCCTCCATGGAAACGGACATGTCTCCATTTCTCCAGCTGTCGTCTCCGATTTCGTCACTCTGGAGAAACTCGCCCAGCTTCTGGACACTGTGAACACACACACACACACACACACACACACACACACACACACACACACACACAGTCCACAAACAAGTGTGATTGTGACGATACCAGTAATCTCACAGGAGTTTAGCGTTTCTCTTCACTGCTCTCAAGTTTCCTTCGTGTTCCTTTAATTAGATTTACCACTGGAACCATATCCAATTTGTTACACAGCATCTCTCCAGTTTGTCTTCCTTGTTTAGTCATGTCCATACCCCCTTCTCTCCCCTTCTTACCAGTAACAAATTATAGTCAATCTCCTGAATACAACATATAAAACAGCTTGAATTAGCTTCGGCTGCAGATTTATGGCTCAGCAAGGATGTACACTATCAGTGCAATCATCTTATCTGAAGTCTCGCCTCACTTCATTTTCATACACACATATTTCATACATTTCCTGGCCACAATGGCTTCAGTTGGATAGATTTTCCATTATCCATACCTTTATTTCATGCTGTAGGTTGACTCTATTTGCCCCAAACCAAATTCTAGTATTTACTGTGTGTATACTGTTTGTGTACTGCACCACACAAACATCAATCAAAACATCAGAATCCAAATCTGTGTCCAAAATATCTGAGAAAGTGTTCTGTACAGAGAAAACTACCTTCGCCCCGCACACTTCTATCAAATGTTTTATTTACTGATGACTCATGCTGCCACCGAGAACAGCCAAAATGCAAACTTGCCAGTCATTATATTTAGCGCTGGTGAGGTTTCCTTTTCAGTCTTTTCAGCTTGAAAACTGCCACAAACACACAGACTCACCTGACCAAAGCCTTGACAGCAAATCTGACGACAGTGGAGAGCAGGAAAAGAGGAGTGACCAGGATGTGGAACAGCGCCAGAGCAGCAAAAGCCTCAGAAGGACTCGGACCGGTTACATTGATGACGTGATGCATCACAAATGTCTAGAAGAAAAAAAACCAAAAGATTTTACATTTCATCATGTTCAGTAACACCTGATTATATACACACAATGCAGAAATACAGCACAAAATGTTTTTTGGGGGAAAAAATGTCTTACCGCAAATACGGCAGCGATGGGAATAGCAGCGTTCATGAAAACTGCACAGAGAGAGAAAACAAAGATTTTAATGCAATGCTTTAAGCAAAGCAGGAAACAGGTCATATGAGGGGAAAGATGGAGTACTATATTATGAAACTGTCATATTGTGTTTGTGAGGGAAAGCGAGTCAACAGCAGATTTATCTTTCTGCCAAATCCTGCTGTCATGATTTGAATGATCACATTTCCTACATTAAAAAAAAGAAGCTTTAAGGCTGGTTTGTGTTGATACTGAACATATAAGTATTTCATGCACATGAGAGAAGAATTGTGTCATTGCAAACCAAAACCAGTCTTTCTCTTTTTTATCAACTTGGACAAAGACTGAGGTCGGTCATTTCCTGCAATCACGCACAAATTCAATGAACACAAATTAAACTGAGGTCATAGATGTTTCTCATCTTACTTGACATAGATGTATAGAAAGCGAACGTCTTAAGGCTGGTGAGCTCTTTGCCTCTGGTCTCCTCCACGCTGTCACAGAAGATATTCTCCCAGGCGTACAGCTTTAATAACTTTATCCCCTTCAAGATCTCTGTGGTCTTTTTCAGACGATCGGTAGAGTGTTCCTATAAGAGACAACTCTGTTGATATATCCCATCTTATACTGAAATAACATCTTCAGTAAATATGCTTTTACTCCAAAACAAAACGATTATATAGGCATGCTGCTTACTAGTGTGCTTTTCTGTGTGTCCGCCAGCTTTGTAGCTATGAGGTATTGGACTGGAGCCAGCAGAACTATGACAGACGCTCCAACTAAGGCGCTCCAGCCTAACAAATAGTAGAGCAGAATCACTCCCATCACAATCTGCAAAGAAAGGGAATGAAAACAAATCTTTATTAGAACACCGTTACTGTTTATATAAGATTTATAGTGCTGATGCATGAACAGATATGTGTGGATGTTAAGTGTATCCTACCTGTACGGGCATGGCCCACAGGTTGGGGCAGAGAAAGAGGAACCACATGAGCTGGTTGGTCTCTATGGCCACCAGGTTGTTGATCTGTCCCAGGGTCATCTCCCCCATAGACATGTTGGAGGTGGACAGACGCAGGATTTTGTTGTAAATCATCGCCTAGTTAATAAAAGAAAACATGAATACAATATAAATACGGGACTTTTTATAAACCGTACAAAAACTAAATAAATAGCCAAGATAAAAAAGTCTAAAATTGGCAAAAAGACCTTCAGTACATTTCAGTCAGCGTCCAAAAAATTTGATTTTTAATAAAGTCAAATCATGTTTTTGAGATGCTAGATTTGACCTGAGCGGACTCTAATGCAGCACATTACATGCAGCTTTTCATGAATATATTCAGTAGCAGAAGCATCCTCAGGTTGAAAGGAGAGTGAGTCTAATGGTCTAAATGCTGGAGCCTCTTTTCTCCACTGAGTGAATGGAATTAATGACTGATACAAATTAATTATGCAGAAATATGCACTCAGTGTTTTGTTAACATGTATTTACTTAAACCCTCTGAAGCTTTTTTGTTGCCCCATCGTGTTTTTTTACAAAACAGGCTGTAAAAATCAGTTTCATTCTGCACAACATGAGGTGCTATAAAACCTCTACACAGCCATAAACTGTCTGAGTATTTCAATTGATTTTCTGCCAAATCAGGTGTATAATGTTTGTTTGAGAACAACATAAGCTGTATCAGCAAGCAGTCTTGGTCTCTGAGGCATTGGGGAGATCAATCATGCAGACATGTTCAAAGCAACATGTCAGTAAACTGAATTTTTCCATGTTTCTCTCACCAGCAGGGCTCCCCGCAGGTTGATGCCTGTTTCTATGGTGACGTAGTAGGAGGCCTGCAGGAAGGTCCTCTGCAGGATTAAAGCCAGGAAGAGAAGAACAGCCAGGACTGAAGTGTTCTGCAGCAGCTCAGTGGAGGACATGAAGTACACACCGAAGGTCTCCTTCAACAAAACACACACAAAAGAAGAAACATTAAACTTTAGACGATAAAGTTCTTCTTTAAAAGTTGTACACAGCCGAGTCAAACTAATTTATCAATTCACTGTCGCATCAGAAATTAAAATGGATTATCAGCGGAGTCACATCTGTTTTATCTGTCATGAACAGAATCCATAGAGCCACTTTTTAGTTATTTCATTAAGCAAAACATTTCCTGTTTGCAGCTTCTCACATGTTAAGCTTTTCTGTGTCATACGTGATAATAAACTGAATTTCCTTTGTTTATCCGACAAAACAAGACATGAACAAGACATAACAGGCATTTTTATTTCAGGCATTTTATAGACAAAACAATTAATTGACTCATCGAGAAAATATTCGGCAGATTAATTGATAATGAAAGTAATTGTTAGTTCCAGCAGAGTACTTCAGAAAGGCTGCTGTGTGCACCTGTATGAATATGATTGGATAGAACTAGTCAGCTTTGTTCTTGGCACCATGTTATATTGATTTAATGGCAATATTGGAAATCTATATTTATTTTTGAGTCAATGTGATGAATGAGATAAATGATTTATCATATATTTAATTTGCTGGTTATTTTATCAATCAACTGTCAATTATATTTTTTTCCATATTGAGCACATACTGTATGTGTGAATAAAACACACACACACACACACACACAGTAGTATCAGTAGTATCCGTCTGATGCTCAGCAGTCCTTCCCTTAGTATTAAACTGAGACGGTGAGTGTGAAGTGAGTGGGGAATTTTCCATGTCACTCAGAAATGCAGCTCTGCTCTGCTCTCTATCTCTGCTGCCCATTATACCCACTTTAACAGGCAGGCACGGACCCGACAACAGCTCACATTCAACATCGACTATAACAGCATCCAGCCAAATGCACTGAATGAAAATATATTGTCACTGCAAAAGCATCTGTTCTTCCTCTCACAGCGGCTCCCGCTGCATTATGACCTTTGGAGGAGGCTGCCGTGGATTTGCGAGGAGTCGATGTCTGTGATCAGCTCTGCCAGCGTCTCTTCTTTCGCCAAATGGACTGTCTGTAAAAATGTCTGTGTTCTCTCTGTCTGTAAAACCTTCTTTATTCTGCTGTCATGGGCAGATATTATTGTTTTGTAATATTGTAGATTTATATTTACTACTTTGGTCCAGCTGATATTGCTTTATGAACACTGATGGAGATCCTAAGATAAGATTGATCTGTATTGATCCCATGCAGGGAAATTGAAGAAATTTAAATTATGCTTATTGGTGGAAAAGTCAGATATAGAAAAGAATATTTAAGATAAAGGTTAAGACTATTTAAGCGAGACAAAAGCACACATGGTGCCATCTTAAGCAAAAAATACATATATACAGTATATCTTAAGTGAAATTGTAAAAGGTCAATAATGATAATTGATAGTCAATTAATCATTTAAGGAAGTTGATAAGCAAAAGTGTCATAAAGTTGCTGGTTCCAGCTTCTCAAATGGAAGGATTTGCTGCTCCTCTCTTGTCTAATATCTTTGTAGATCAAATATATTTGGGTTTTGGACTCAAGGTCAGACAAAACAAGCAATCTGAAGACTTCATCTTGGAAATAGTGGTGGCTATTTATCACTATTTTCTGATCAAATCAATAAATCAATTAACCAAAAAAATAATTGAAATACTTTGCAATTTGACAGCTACATGCTGAAACAAACACAAATTTGTGTTGCAAATACATAATATTGTATTTATATGTTTAATCTTTTAAGCAGCTTCACCAACATAAGTGAAACACTACTTCTGTCGGAGCTTTGAGGAATAACTAACATCATATTATTTCTAATGTTATTGTTTACGAGTTTCCGTGTGTGTGTGTGTGTGTGTGTGTACTTCTTCTTTTGTGATAATCAGTTTCTGTTTTAGATTTTGAAAAAAGGACATTTTGGCCAGTCTTTACTTGTTCAGAGAGGGTTAAGACTTGGTTAGTGTTTAGATTAGGTTAAGGTAAGGATTGGTGTTAGCCATGTAGCTGTGATGTTAAGGTTAGGGGTCAATGAGGGTCCTCACAAATATACAAATACAAACGTGTGTGTGTGTGTGTGTGTATGACATTACAGACGTATTATCACGTCAGACACAGCATGGTTCACACACACACACACACACACTGGGACCAACGCCTTGGTGACATCACACTGAGAGTGAGTCATTCATTGGCTGGCTGGACCACCCAACACCACTGACAGGCAGAGACACAACTTGTGTTTGGGGACGACTCACAGTGTTGCACTAATTTGCACTTAACCTCTAATAAAATGATCTTATGTAAACACTTAGACGACACGTCGTTCCCGTCGGCGGCTTTAGTAACATCAGCTGTGCCCACATATGGGTTTAGGTTTCTCTAGTGGGAAAATGAATGACGTCCATCTTTTCACACTGTCGTCTCAGTCACAGTCTGTGTTCATTACAGGCTTTTTAAATGTGACTCTCTTATATCACTGGGTCTAACCATTTCTGAACCTGTCAAGTCTCTTTATAGCTGAGCTGTATCCACTGAGGTGTTTTCAGTTCTGTTCTGACCTTCTGTGGCGTGTAAATATTGTGTTCAACCACATCTAAGTGATAACAGGAAATTATTTACATATTTCTCTGAAAGCTCCGATATATCCAACTTGGCAGTAAATAATACAGATGTTCTCTCAGAGCAAACAAGCATCGATGCCTCAAATCAAGGTAACTAAAACCTAATTTAAAGATATTTGGATCAGTAGTTATAATAATTCATGCACATGAATTAGTAATTCACACCCTAAAGTCTGTGAGTCCAATGATGTGACTGGTTATAATTTTTACCTATGTGAATTTTCTGCCCACATGATGTAAGCATATTAATTGTTTTCATCTTCTCTTTATTTAATTTTGAGGTTTTGAAGCCAAATTGAGGCCCATCAGGTACACACTCCTCTCTCTGGCTCTCACACAGACACCCACCTTTGTCTTGTCTGGCGTGGCGGCAACGCTGTCATTATTCAGGTACTTTACGATGCCAGAGATGCAGAGAGGCCCAGCGAAGCCCAGCAGGTCAGCCAGGTAGCGGAAGGTGCTGCTGAGCAGGATGGGACGACCAAACGCTCGGTACATCGAGCGCCAGATTGAAGGGGAGCGATCCGGGTCCTCAGCTGTCTGTGTGGAGTAAGAAATGAGAAAACAGAGACGTAAAAAGGGGAGAAACTAGGGATGTTTGTCTACTTCTCATAGCAGGAAAACCCACGTTAAGTGTAAAAACATACAGTTGGAACATTGCATTAGCATCAAATTAGGACAAGGCCCCCATTTACTCACCCTCTGGTCCTCATACGCGTCTTTAAGCCGTAAGTAGTTGGTGAGAGCTCTCATAGCAATTGGCAGCTTACCAATCTTCTTCAGCTCTATGGGCCTCTTATGGGCTCCAATGATGAGAGGATTCATCCACCAATATGTTGCCTAAGAAAAGGTACCAGAAGTCTTTGAAGCATTTTTACTATTTTCAATGCTCTGCTCTCCATTGAACCATATGTTACATCACACTAATGCAGAAGCTAAAGAGCTTTTTTTTCCACAATTGACAGCTGGTATTCTTCCTCAAGATATAGAGATTGGCAAAACTATACAGGAAAAAAACTGAGTGGTGTCTGTAATTTGGGAAAAGTGGAAAGTGAGCGTCATTTTCTTCTGTATTGTACATCCTGCGATGAAATGTTCGATTTTCATGTAATCGCTTAAAAAAATATTATACAGTTTGATATTTTTGTCTCAAAAGTGTAGAAAAGAAGAAAAGATTGAGTATTTACTCTGATTTCTCTTGTAGATTACAGTTATCAGTGAATTTTATTAAAATTTAAAATGTTGAAAATAAACAAGTCATGTCTACCTTGGACAGCAGGTTGACAAACGGCTGCAGGAAGCGAACCCCCAGATCCTGTAAATCCTCTGGCGGCTTCACCTTCTGAGGGTTGGCAAAGAATACATATTTCTACAGGGAGACAAAAGGACAAAATTAATCTAGAAAGACAAGACAGACACATTATTATAACAATAAAAATACAGTTGATGCTCCACAAAAAGGTACAAAAAAATGACATGAAATAGAAAAACATTAAAACAGATAGAAAACAAAACAAATGCCAAGAGGTTTGCAATTACAAATGGCAGAAAGAGTTTAATATAATTATTAAACACAATAAATAACATATGATGTTACTGAAGTAGGATGAAACTGGATGACTCACCCTGACTCTTACGACGTTGATCTCCACGGCCATCAGCAGCCCATACAGGAGCACTAACAGGGCTGTGATGCAGAACCGCAGGTGCTGTGGTCCAACACTGTGCTCTGCAAACTTCCACAACTTAATGGACTTAGTGATGAAGGCCAACACCCAGTAGATGAAAAGAACTGTGAGGAAAGAGACGTTTCAGGCTCTGTTCTTCAGCACACTGCATTAAAATGCTTTCAGCCTTTAGTGACTTTCAGCTAAGTTATGGACAGAATATAACAGCATGATCTCAAACTTGACTTTTTCAAGTGTTACAGCTTACCAAGTAGCAGTTTAGGGAAGTTGGATGTCTCTATGTTGTGGTAGTAAACCACTGAAGTTGTAGCAGCAATGAAGCCCATGAACGCTGGCATGAAGAGATGGAGGTGGTTGGTCTCCATCATCCTACAGCAAGATGCAAAAACAAATGATAGTGATATGATATACTGATGAATTAGAGCGAATCTCCTATGAAAAAACTTTCCGTCACATTTTTTGGAACAACAAAACTGATTAACATTATTTAGGCATTATTTGTATAAACTTGTATTTTGTGTGATTACATATTTGATAAAACATCTTTCCGAGGTCTCACTTGTTGGAGACGATGCCCTCTGCAAACTCGCAGACATGGACGAAGAGCAGTGAGAAGGTGAGGATCCATCTCAGGTTGTGGCCGGGGAAATGAAGCCATGTGTTATGATGGATTTGCACCTTGGAGCTCTGACTGCCCCAACCTGAGAGACAGACAGACAGACAGACAGACAGACAGACAGACAGACAGACAGACAGACAGACAGACAGACAGACACACTTCTTAAAAAAAATACAGTCTGAATGAAGAGAAACCAACTAAAAGAGTTGATAGTACAACTGGTTTGTAAACTAAGTTTCAACCAATGTGGGAATTAAAAAACTACTGATATTTTTGTTTTACTACAGTTCACATCTACCTTCCAAATGATGCCACAGTATTTGAATCTTTTCTCAAACATTTTCCTTCTTGTCAGGCAGCCATTGATTTACATTAGTGTGAAAATCAACTTGCAGGGACAAAAAAAAAAAAAAGCTTCAGATACTGTATGTATGTATAATCTAAGCAAAAATGTCCACTTACTGATAAATTGACCTTTGTGCTTAGATCATCTCCATTAACATAAAACACATAAAACATGAGCATAAAAAAAAAAAAAACGGTGGTAAGATTGTTAAAATTATGACCACTTTCAGTGCAGCAAACACACATATTCAGACTTGTGTTTTTGACAGGGTGGAAAAGCCTCATAGATAACATTTTTAACAATAAGAGGAAACCTTCAGCGTAAGACTAAAACACTCTGATGGTGTCTAACATTAGTTTAATGGTAAAACAGGGTGATGCTATGGGAGCGCAGTACAGCAGGACTTTATTTCAGCTCATATTGTTTCTTATTAGGTTTGTTCCTGCTTTTAACTAAATGGACTGGAGCCATTTCGGAGGCTCAGGGGACAGAGACCATAAAAAAAATAGAACCAGGAAGCATCAATTATTGAGTCCTCGGGGAGCACGCTGAGGGCTTCTGGTCAGAACCATTCCCATAATCCACTGTATACACACACGCAAACAAACCAGATAACTAACCACATCAACACAAGCTGTCCTCTGCAAAGTAATGCAACAGTACCAGCAGAGTTACCACAGCACCAAACTAAACCAATAATTAATACATTTTTTCTCTTCTACATGATCCTTCATTCATTCTTCATTTTTTCAAACCACCTTTTGTTCCTTCATCTTTCCTCCGTTCTTTCCTTTATTCCTACGTTTCTTCCCCCTCACAGCCTTCTTTGTGGGAGCACAAAGTGCAAGAATGAAGGAAGCATTTTCTCATTATCACAGAGTTGAGCTAAATAAATAACGGCCACCCAAATCACTCAATATTCCAGTTTACATGTTTATATTCTATTTGACTGTTTAATTCCTGCAACAGATCCCGCTGGATCACTGTGACTGTTGTTCCAATCCCGTCTTAACTACACTTCAAAGCTGCTTAACATTCACACTGGTGACAAGAAGCTGCCTTCAAGTGTGTGTGTGTGTGTGTGTGTGTGTGTCCATGAAAAAGAGAGGGTTAATATCATTGACACATCTGCTCTGCCCCACAGATGACATAGAGGGACGCTGGAGTAACAGATTACAGTAACACATTTTCATCATTCACTACTAATCTACTACTTCTAGTTGTTATTAATTTTCTTGGTCAATAATTAGCATTGATCAAATCTGAAGCCAGCATGTGAATTTACTTTCTACAGCTGTTGGTTGCTGAGAAGGCAGAAATACTACAGTTTTAAGTTACCGCCTGATTAATGATCACAGCATGTAGCTTCAGTCTCAAAATGACATGAGTAGCATATAAGAAATGATGAAATATGTATCTAACACATTCAAATAACAGCTGTGGCCTCATTACTTTTGCACACCTTACTTTTCAAAAGCTATTTTCTTGAAATACTGGAGGTCGTGAGGTCAGGACTCTCATGGGACCTGCATTCAGTTTTAACTGGAAAATTCTGAGTAATGAAACTGAGGTGAAGTGACGAAACTAGATTTCAGTGGAGAAAAACTCACCACTAACTATCTTTGGCAAAGTACAGACAGTGGCTCGCAGAAAGCGTATTTCCAGACATTACCTTGAAGTACAGCTGACAGCTGACTACTGTCATCTGCTGTAGGCAACATTTTTTCATTTCAGTCGACGTCAGCGGTTGGTGCAAGCTAAAAATAAGAATCCTGCTAATGTTATCTTAACTTTTTTGCACATTGTTCGAGAAGAGATTTAAAAAATGGGAGTCTCAGATTGTTTTATCATCCTGGAAGCAGATCCAAAACAGAATATGTGATGAGATCCCAATCCTAATCATAACAAAACATGCAAATAAAATATTTCATCCTCATTAAAAGATCCATTTATCCATACGTTAGTGTTAGGCAATCCGACTATATAAGGTATGAGACTATATATATTTGTGATGGGCAGTTTCATGGTAATATTGGATTTTAATATGATTTTATGCATCAATGTAAAGACTTTTTTCTATTTATCAGGTATTTAATTTGCTAAAAAAAAAGTTAATTTATCTGTAAAAACTTCCAGTTGATTTTCCACCATAATATTGTGATAGAAGATTTTATTTATAATGCCCGCGCCTGTCATTCACATCTCCATCCATTTTCAGAACCTCTCATCCATCTTAACCATCCTATTCAGGGTCACATGGGGCTGCAGAGAGAGAGAGGTCACTAATCTATCACAGGGCCAACACACAGCAGCGCATATAGACAGACAGGCACTCCATAATCCCCGGTATTAAACACAATACAATATGTATGACACAGAGATCAAACTGTCTGCCTCGCTCTGCTCCAGGGCTGAACAATTCATCTAAATCTTTATAAAATCGCAATATGGCCTACTGCAATTAAACTGTCAAAATACCATTTTAAATTAAATAAAATAAAAAATTCTACAAGCTTAAGAAAACATCTTTGTTTGGTACAGATCCACGCAAAAAAATCCATGAAAATTAGAATAATGATGTTAAAATTATCTTTCCCTCTAATATCGCAAATCATATCGCAATTGCAGTATCACTCAAAATAATTGCAATTAGATTAAAAATCATTCAGCCCTACTCGGCTCCAATAATCCTCTCTGGATTAGTTCTTTCCAGCCAGCAGCACTGATATCTGAGACAGTCCAACAGAAAAGGTGAAGATTTAAGAGGCTTAAGCAGGAAACACTTGAGCATCTGTCAGAATATATACACACATCCTGGACCACTTCTGACTTTTTCTGCAGAAGCACTGAAACTCTTAGACACAGTAGGTTTGTTCCAAAAGATATACAACATTTCTAAATATTTACTCATGAAAAATGTTTGGCTTTTTTTGCATTTTGCTCTTCCAAAATAATTTCAGCAGTGGAAATTTTGGAATCCAAATACTTTGGAATAAATACGTCATCATTATGTACGCGTGTCCAATAACAACTTACCTCCCAAACAGCGTTAATACTGTAGATTTAGGTTTATTAAAAGCCTGATTTTCTTTAACATCTTTACCAGATGAAGTCAAGACAGGGATGATACAAAGCAGAGTAAAAACTAAAAAAAATGCTCTTCAGTGAGCATCAGTCACAATCAGCAGATAAGAAGTATTGAATGTGAGCTGCCTCACGCACCATGTTTGGGGATCTCTTCTGTAGAGATTTACTGTCTTCAATGACAATCAACATCTCTATGTACATATACACTCAAGGGTCAGTACTAATGACTCAAATTCATACTGAAGTTTGGAAGTTTTTCTTGACGTTGCATCAATGCTTTCTTGCCAATGATGTGGCGTTTGTGTTGGAAATGTCAAATAAAGATGGAGAAAGTGGAGATATGTTATTCTCCAACTCAGCTAGCTGGCAAAAATATTGGCCAATTGAGAGATGGAGAGACATTTTTTTTTAAATTTGCCTCTTACCACTGAGGCCCATGAGGTTGAGGGGTTGGGAGCAGCCAGCAGATATCCAAAGACTGGCGGTTCTTTAGAGGAAATGGTCGGCAGGTGGCTCCAACCCAGCAAGTGGTATTTGGTGAGTAAGCGGGCATTCAGACAAGAATAACGCTACATTAAATCAACGGGGCTGTATTCATAGGGATATGTTGTTTCACTTACCAGAGAGTCATGAAATACAATCCAAGAAGTCCAGTTTGAGAAACAGATCAGTGAATTTTAAGACTTCTTAGACACCAAAACACTCCACAGTGGGTTATATTACTCTTTGACAGGCTTTTACAACCAATCTTTCTTTGCGATTTACGATCGCAAGGTAAACACAAGAAATGCGGAGTTCACGTTACAAAGTAATCCACCAGGAATGTGCAGTTGCATTAATGTAACAGTGTCTTGCCGTATTGTTGCAAAAGTTGAGCCAAGTTCAACTTTTTTGTCAGACAATGCCGTGTTTCTTTGAAGGAGGATGTGATTTGAGTGCTGGAGCTACTGAGGATTATTTTTTCCGTCATTTAATCAATCAATCAATAAATTATTTATTCAAAAATAAATGGGAGAACGTTTTTCCGAGTAGGAGGCTCGCATTTCTTTCCATGGGGATTAAATGCAGCAGAGGTATAAACAGTACGTGTGTCACTGTCCATCACCTACCAATGAAGAGGATGGGGAAGGTGATGAAGAGCAGGAAGACATGGGGCACCAGGTTGAGAGCGTCCACAAAGCAGCCATTGTTCAGCACGCCGTCGTCCACGCTGTAGGCATTGATATTCTTGTCGTTGCCGCAAAACGACAAGGCCATGCCACCACCCAACTGCTCCACGCAAGCCTCGAGTCAATCTGTGAAAACAAAAACAAAAAAAAAAAGAAATGAAACTTTATGGTTGTTTTCTACGACGCCCAAATGAATGAATATAAACTGTGTGTTTTCATTTTGTGTTTTTTCATGATCCTTTAACAGTTAGCCATCTGTGTCGCCAGCAGTGCTTCGGCTTGAGCTTTGGAGAGGAGGTCAGACATTTTCGTGGCATGTCACACATCCAAGTGCACACACTCACTCACACAGAAACACAGATGCAGGCCAATGTCAGGCATGAGAGCTATTTAAGGGGTATTACCCAGCCAGCTACATGGCCCCTGGCTTACGGTTCATTTATGTCATTTGAATGGAAGGTTCAGCAATGGACTTCAACATCTTGGAGGTGTTAACATATTGAAAGTCATTTAAAGTTGTCGTAAGGAGACTTTTAGAGTTTAGAGCGAATGTTAACTAGCCTAAAATTAGCTTTATAGAGTGCTAGTGGCACAAAACGCAACACAATTTTTCAGAGTGGTGTCGACAAAACCATCTCGGCTGAGCACAGACACCAGCATGCAGGGAGGATATTTACCAGACTAGAGCTGCAACAATTAGTCAATTAATTGATTAGTTGCCAACTATTAAATTAATCACAATCTATTTTGATAATTGATTAAGCATTGGAGTCATTCTTTAAGAAAAGAAAAGTCCAAATTCTCTGGTTCCAGATTCTCAAATGTGAATATTTTCTGGTTTCTTTAGTCGTCCTCTAAAAGTGTGAATTTTTACTTTAAATATACCCCATTTGTTGACAAATATTTCCTTCTGACTTACAATGAAGTCGAATTTTATGGTTTTGACATGCCAGGTCTCCGTTCCATCTAAACCCAAACAAATATGGCGACCTGAATCTGGCGGCCATATTTGTTTTGGGGAACATAGACAAAACTTATATTTTTGTGCATTTCTGAGTAGAAATGATCAGTTTGGGAGACACTGGACCTACTGCACACAGCAGACACATTTATTATGCTGCAGAAGTGGTTCAAGATGTTTTAATACTTTCTTGCTCTGACATGAAATCTTGTCCTAATTGGATAACGGCCAAGAATGAAGCTGACCACAAGTGCTGCTCACCACAAATTACATATTTACCGCCACCTTTTAAGTAATATCCCTTCACATTTTTTGTCTCTTGCTTTTGTATACATTTTTCCCCATATGATCGCCCCTTTAACAGTGATTAATTTGACTCACTAACACAGAAAAAAGCATAATAACGTGTGCATTTATGGACGCTGAATAACTAAATTGGTCCCAAATGGACAAGTCAGCTGGTCTGGACAGTCAACACTTTAAATACAGAGTTATAATATCAAGTAAAAATCCAAATCTAGCTAACAGACAAGTAGATTAACCTTCAGCTTTTAATAAAACCAACACCTCCATGTGTCAAACCAAATCATGCCTTAATTTACACACCAGTAACTTAAGTTGAGTCATAAAGTTAAGCTGGTTTAATGAGAAAGACTCACTAAATAAAACACCAAAGAGCTCTTACCTCGCAGAAATAAATATAATCCTTATTGACACAGTTTCATTCCTGACAGCTGGAGGTTTATGAGTGAGAAAAGAGACAGAAAAGAAACAACATATAATGAGAGCTGGAGAGTAAAAAGTTGATTATTTTTAGCCCCACAAGACCCTCAGCTGCTCCGCACTCAGCTGCCTGTCTCTGTCAGAGCTGTCAAGTTACACAGTATACAACCCCAGGCTTCCGGTGATACCCTTCAAAATAAAAGCCAATTACATTAATTAATTGATAGAACAATTAAAACAAGGAACTTATTTAACAGCAGGATTAGGAATTAGAAATATTTATGAGCAGAAACTAACCATTGTGGGTGTAAGTGCTCTTATGTCACTCAGAAATGTTGAAATATTGCTAATTTTCAAACATCACAATGTATAAATACAATATATAGCTACTGTATGTATTAGCAGAGCCAAATGACCGGTTTCTTCCATGCAAATTTATTCATGAATATGCAGCTTATATATGTGATATCAAGTGAAATATTAAAAGTATTAAAAGCAGATTTGTACACAGAGTCTCAATATTATAGGTACAAATTCAGGAGTCGTTCAGTTAATTACCCAGTTAGTAATCCAGCTATTTGTGTGCCTGTATAATGCACATATTACATATACAAGTTAAATTCATGATGTTTTTTCGTGTCTATTATTAGATATTTCTTTATATTTTCATTTATAAGGAGTATTTTACAATTGTTTACTTCCATTCTCATGTTTGACAATGTATTAATCCTTTTATTCAGTTTGCTTTTGTCTTCATTCCCCCAAACCACAAATCTAATCTCGTTTTTTTGTTTTTTTGTTTGTTTATTTTTTGGATCTGACTCTTTTTTTTTTCTTCTTTATTCATCGCAGAGATCTCTGTAGTTTCATCTTGCTCCTCTGTTTTTAATTTGAAGGTAAAGGCTATGTGACTTCCGGTAAAACTGTACTTCACTTTAAAATCCAAAACCCACCTCCTATCAGATTTCCAAACTGGGGGGTTTATTATGGGCTTCTTTAACAGCCAACATGTCAGCTACAGGTACAGGCTACAAAGACTTTATATAAAACAACATTGACTCATCTGGTCACACTATTGTCATAAAACCCTACTAAAACCTGACTATAACTAATAACTGATCATTTGCAGCTCAGAAATCCTAGTTTATGTTGACAGAAACCACGTGATTACTGATATTTAAGAAGAAATGTAATTCTAACAATGCATTTCAGGTTTGGTTCAAATGGTTTACAGAAGACATTAAAATGCTTTAAAACAAAATATAAAAGAAACACAAGGCAATATTAGAAAAGACACAGTGATTCACATCAAGGACTCAAACTGACACAAATTAGACCACAGACCCCCATCTGATAAGATTCTCGCTTTTAGATGTTTTATTACAGAAAGTGTATGAAACCCATGACCAAAACAGTCATAAACTCTGTCACTGTGTTACTTATGGATGAAATTATAGTGAAAAGAAATGATTCCCCTTTTTGCTGGGGACCCCCTGGAACCCCCTCAAGGACCCATGGGGGTCCCCGGACCTCACTTTGAGGACCACTGAACTGAAAGATCATTTCCCCCCTCTAGTTGTCAAACAATCATGAAACACTTTTTTTTTTTTAAATGATAAAATATTAAACTGTCGTAAAGAGAGGAGAATAAACTAGTGCTTTAACCTATATTATGTTTTTATATTTCATACCTGCAACATTTATAATGTTATAGATTTCCACTAGATGTGCAGCAGTTTGCACCTATAATCTAAAAGCCCACAGACTGTGAGAGGATGCAGGACTCGCACGTAAAGACCTTGGATGCGGTCAGCAGAGCGCACCGAGGCGAACACAATGTGATGTCAGTTATTCATAGAGGATGATGATGTTTACAGTAAGATGCTATTCCTTCATACTGATATCGCAAACACATCAAAAGAAAACGATAAAGCAATAATACAGCAATCTGGTTTCGTCCATGCATCGCGTAGCTGCATAATCTAAGATGTGATTGTCTCCAATGAGAAAACCGAAACTCCATTCCGAAATCGAACAATTTAAAGTTTTCTACGCGTATAGACAAATATAAATATAATAACACACGACTTAATTGTTTTTTCTGAATCAGTCTGATTCACTCTCATATTCGGCGAGCATAAAATGACCGTAGAGAGATGTATCTTTATAAAACTTTAACCTTTTGAACTGTATTTCCCGCAGCCCCCGTCCACCAAAATAGCCCCACACCACAAGAGAGAGCAGCGTGAACTAAATTAATATTTTACTCAAATATACTCTAATTGGTGGATTGTATTGATGCCGAAATTAACAACGTCTTGTATTAGTTCTGATATTATATTGATTTTTATTTTTAAAGCACCCTATTTTGCATAGAGGCAAGATGACTTTAAATTAGCACATTGTCCAATGGAGTCTGGTATTACATCGACGTCTTTCACACGCAGAGAAAGGATCTCTCTCAACTAAACACATCGTGTAGTACCAAACTGAGCGTTGCTGTCCCCTGAATATAAATGAGCTGAGGATAAAATATGAGAGCCTTCCCCAACACTTACCCGGCCTCTGACGCAGGCTCGTGGGGTTTGGGTCACAGCGTCCCTTGCCGTCTTAATTCCCGCGTGCGACGTCTTATAATATTGGTGCTTACACCGAAGGCACGGGGACAGGAAATGCCTATATATTACATTTACTGTCGTGTCCGCTCCGATACGGAATTATGGCGCTCAACCAGCACAGCAGACACACACACACACACACACACACACACACACACACACACACACACACACACACACACACAGACTGAGATATGGTGGCTGGCTTTTTCCGCTGAAATTTCTCAAAATGCATGATAACATGGAGAAAAAATGTAGGTCAAATTAAAGCCGAATAAGCACAACAGAGCTGAGTCGGCTTTTTACTTCCAAAGATGATATCATGGGGCAATTTAAATATTTTTTAAAAAGCAGATCACAGTGATATTCTTCTCTGAGTCTTAAACAGCAGGTCATAGCTGTGATCCCACCTGCAGACAACTTTAAATGAGTCTCTTCCCTTTATCACCTTGTCTCACTGTGTGTCTAACTTTACATCACATGGGAAAACTATGATATGATCTGTTAAATGGACTTAAAAAGGTATTAAAATAGTTGATCTTTGGATCTTTGTGGAATGTGTTTGTAAGACATAAAACAATAAACTATTGCTTTCAGTGTTTTATAACAAGTGTGAATTGTACATTTGACTTCTTTACAAAATGTTTAAATTGTGTAGTAATTAGTACAGTGATTAATACACATTTAACCATTGGTAACACAGTAAAGACTGTGCTTCATGTTACCAGTGAGTGATCCAGGATGTGGGTGGATGTATTGTATACTAATGATGAACACATTTTGGGTTTAGAAGATTGTGACTCCACCTCACTTTCATATTATAAAAAGTCAGACGTGCAAGACTTATTGTGCAATTTAGAGTCGACATATGAAAACCTAATTATACTGATGCTTTTGCTCAGGCTTGACTCTGCCATCTTACAGCAGCAGGTCACAGGGTTTTTATCCCACATGGAATTTCCTCAGAAATTGCAGAATTTCTTAGTTTCCCTTTGAGATTGCAGTTTTTCTCGATTGCTTACGCACTATAAATGGGTCTATTAACTAAACATCACAAACCATGACGCCCATTTCCCAAAACTATAAACACTATTCCCCAGTTTTCACTCATGTGCTCATTTAAAAAAGCACTGACATTCAGTATCATTAACTCAAGTCATCACAGCTGGAAGCCAATTAACACACAATTCTGCAGGTGGAAACACTAAAAATTAAAAATTGTTCACACAGCAACAGAACCTCAGGTTAGATAACAGAACAACGGATCCACAAAGACCTGAGGCAGAATATACGTTATTTCTTTCTTTATGTACAAACTGTGTTTTCATTGGTTTTTATTGGTAAATACATAGAAATTATTTTACTGTATTCTACGTCGTTTATCAGTTGCATATTTTTACAGTGCATTTACTTTTTCACTCAATTTTAGTTTATTTTACTACAGTACATTGAGGAATTAAACATTTTGAAAATGTATGTGTCTTTATATTGTGTTCATCGTGTAAAGAGGTTGTTCTGGGGGAAAATCATAAGCGCCATTATTCACTGCAGTATCAGGTTTTTACAGTAGTGTTTGCAATTGATCTCGCCAGTGTGTAACGGCTGTTCTGTAGTCTGTGTGTGTGTATTTGATGGCTTTTGTGTGATGTCTGAAGTCAAAGTTTGAGTGTTTTTTTTTTTTTTTTTTACAGGCTTAAGAACTATCTCATGAACCCCCCAAAAATGTACTTGTGACCCCAAGCATGGGGCCCCGAGTCCAGGATTGAGGACTTTTTCATCTATAGACTTCAGCACTGGTGGGATGTGTTAAAAAAAAGGGTTATGGATCTTGGATGTGGAGCCTGGGACTCTATTTGCTGCCGTCTCCCAGCTGAGAGGCCACAGCCTGAGGGCAACAGCCGGCCCCGAGAGGGGGTGGGGGTCAGATGTGGAAGGATTCATGTGTGTGCGTGTGTGTGTGTGAATAATGAGGGTGTGTGGGAGGATTTGTGTGATCAGGGAGATTAAGAGACATCGGCCGCCGTAACTGTGTGTGTTTACATCACAGCTAAGGACAGTGTGAGGAGATTCCCATCCACCAGTGTTTCCCAAGAAACTGTCAAGGGAAGAACTTGACCTACACACACACACTCACACACACTCACACACACACAAAGTGCCATGGCCTTTAATCTCCCCGAGAGTCTCACAAACGCTCCCACTCACCCTCTCTTCCTCTGTTTTTACATGCACACACACCCTCACATACAGTAGAGGGAAAAAAAAAATCAGACAGCTGATGAACTTTCACCTTCGACTTGTGAGTCACCAGAAGAGGAAGCAGCACTTAAGACACAGTGACACCCAGGGCGACGGATGACGGAGATTTAACTGTTTCTGTGAATAAATAAAATAGAGTAACAGGAGCATGTGTGATTGATTACAGTAGACACCTGTGACACATTTGAGATCAACATTTTGTTCAGTGTGGTCTGTTTCAAACCGTCAGCACTGCTGATATTATACAAGTTTCAACTTTTGTGCCTGTAAATGTGTTTTTTTTAATGTGTTTATGTGCCCTGCATCCATGTTTATGTGTGTATGTGTGTGTGTGTGTGTGTGTGTGTGTGTGTGTGTGGCTGTACTCTACAGCGTGAGAAAGCGTTAGCCTGAGGGAAGCGTCTGACCGACATGCTGCCCCAGGACAGGAAGTGGGGACCATTCCCCATTGCAGAACACACTTGTGTTTGTATTTGCATCCTTGTGAGGACTCTCATCGTCACGATGTAAAAACACGTTACAAAATGTTACCCAATCCAGAATTGTCCGTACTTTCTAAAAGCGCCCTCGTTTCCCAAAAAAGTCCTCCCTTTTTAAAAATGTCCTCACTTTGCAAAAATCCCTTCACCCACCATAAATGTCCCCACTTTCCAAAGAAGTGTGCACTGTCCAGAAACGTCCTTACTTTCCTAAAATGCCCTAACTTTACAAAAATACTCTTAGCTAGCAAAAAATATCCCCGCTTTACAAAAACATACTGATTTTCCAAACATGTTCTTACATGTTCGCCTTCCAAAAAAATCCTCACTTTCAAAAAAAATCTTTTTTTTTTTTTTTTGGCCAGATGTGCTTTTTCAAAATTCCCCTCACTTCCAAAAGTGTCTGCACTGTCCAAAAATGTCCCCACTTGCTAAAAAAAGGTCCTCAGTTTCCAAAAACATCCATATATCCAAAATGTCTTCACTTTACAAAAATCTCTTTACCTTCCTTCCTCATATTCCAGAAATGCCTGCGCTGTCCAAAAAAATGTCTTCACTTTCCAAAAAAGTCCTCACTCTGAAGGTCTAAAACTAAAAAAAATAACCACAAAAATAGAAATACAGGAGCGCACACACACACACACACACACACACACACACACACACACACACACACACACACACACACACACACACACACACACACACAGAGATCAGCTATTATTTGCTGCCACCTTTTGGAGACGTGCTGATACTGTTGCTGACCAGCCTGCTCCTGGAGCAACAAACCAATAAATCAATAAAACCTCAAACTGAAATTTTAATGAACTCAGAAGCTACTGAGTAAATGTCAGTCATCATCCTTTGAACTTTTCCCCAAGAGATGACAGTGCATTATTTTCTCAGAGACATGAAGGTTATCAGAAAGACAGCAGAGATAACGGGCTGCGGGAGACGTCGATTACACATTCAAAACTTTTTTATTGGATTGTTCTGCTCGATGAAGCCTGTTATTCGACAGCAGCCAGCCGTTAAAGTCCGTAATGAAAGGATGCCAATCTGAGCCTGACGTGATTCCTGCGGATTAAAGGAAATTAGTTCCATTTTTAATCATTATCACAAACAGATGTGACAGAGGCAGACTTGATGAGAGAGGTGGGAAAAGAGAAAAACAAAGCGTCTGACAGCTACCATGCTGCCGGGGGTGGCAGCCATGAAAGATGCTGCTGATTCAGATTGTCACAAATATCAGGGAGGTAGTCAAGGAGATCCCGCAAATTGCCCACATACTCATGTGTGCAGGACCTTTTTTATCTGGTATAAAATTTCAGGACATAAATTAATAGATTGCAGGAAATTCATTTAAGTGGCATGAAAATTCACATCTGGTATTCCTCCATCAAGACTAATTTGGATTGTCAGAGCGTATTTCAATCAATGAACAACCCAGAAAGTCAGATAAAAAAGTTTTCTGTCACTTTTTGTACCTTCTCTCTTTCTTTCCCCGCATCTTTCATTCCTTATTTCCTTTTTCTTTAAACGTTCTTCAGATGTGAGTATCCTCTGTTTGACTCTGTTTGATTTGTGTTATAAAAAGTAATAATTCAATAAGGAATAAATGTGGAATAACACATACAAATACTCCCAAACCAGAGAGAAAGAGCAGAATAGAGACATAAATATAAAACCTACCTGTATAAAAACATTTTTCTATGTACTGTCTTTATGTATTACTGTTATTATTATAATTATGGTACCTTGGTACTTTCATACTTTAGTCCTAAGTCTTATAATTATTCATATTTTTTATTATTATCTGGTATTTTCAGTATATTTCATTCCCATACTTTGTACGATTTACATGTTGTTTTTTTAAAGATATATATCTCATGGCACCGGGATCATGTTCATTGTGTTCCTTTACATGTACAATGTGTTAGAATGACAATAAAAACCAAGAAATCCTTTAGAAAAATTCCTTGAAATGTACTTTTCTGCATGTATAAACAAAAGAACTGGTCAAACACACACACTGTACTGGACTGAAACGACGATAAACTTAAAGTTAGAGTTAAAGATAAAGATAAAGACCACACACACACTCAGAGCGCTGCCTGTTAATCCCCACTTCCTGTTGTTGTTTTGTTGCATAATTTAACCCATCCTGTTGCACTGTTCCCTCCCTATCCCCCACTCATAATAGTAAATGATCATGACCCCCCCCCAATCCACATTTCACACTACTGCCATCTGGTCATAGATACGGGACTTTAAAATTGAGAAGAGCTCGTTTTGGCAGAAGTTCTGTCCGTTCTATCACAGCAGCCCTCGTTGACACTGTTGAATAGGTGAATGTTGTATGTTTATGTATGTATTGTGTATATCGGCGGGCTGTTGTGTGGATATCTGCCTCTGTGTGGAACACGCACAAAATCTCCTCACACCCTATTTTCTGAAATAAAGTGAGCATATATTCTGCATATCTAGTAGTTTCTTACACAGTCTGCTGATCCTACCCCATGTTTCCTTCCCCTATAGTTGTTTACACCCAAGAAATATCACACACATTTCATAGTTACTAGTATTACTCGTTCTATAGCTTAAGGATGTGTACAAATCCAACATAATGAAACTGTATATTTGTGCATCCTGTCGATTTCACTCTTGTTGACACTGGTATGTCTTTTTGTCCTGAGGCCTGTTGTGAGAGAATCACATGAAGCAGACATTGACCACCAGGGAGCATCCTAGCCTAGATTTAGTTGTTTATGTGGAAAATGCAGCAGAGCCGAGCATAGAGTTGCTTTTTTTTTTTACATTTCTTTGCTGTTGTGTTTTCAAATCTGAGGATTATCCTACTGAAGAGATTTGAGTTTCCTTCTGCTCAGCCACACTGTCGGTCACTGCTCATCTTATCTGCAGGGTTGTTCTGTTTATTTACTTGAAATATGAAATTCATCACTTCATCACAGGTGCACCACAGATTTCCTCCCGGAGAGGAGCAACCAGACACTGAGGATGAAGAGAAATAATTGTAAAAGCTTTCATGAACTGGATATCAATTATTTTATAACTAGTGTTTTATATTGTTATATTAGAGCTGCTTTTTAAGAAACAATGTCCAAATTCTCTGATTCCAGCTTCTCAAATGTGAATATTTTCTGGTTTCTTTACTCTTCATTGACAGTAAACTGAATATCTTTGGGTTGTGGACTGTTGGTCGGGACAAAACAAGACATTTGAGGACATTACTTTGGGCTTTGGAGAACAGATATCGGCATTTTTCTAATGACTAATCAATAATGACAATAATCATTAGGGTGCAGCCCTACAGTATATATTATATATTGTAACTGGAGAAACAGAAAAGATTATAGAATTTTTTCCAACATTTTTATTTTAAGTAATGGTATATTCTGACATTTCTTGTCTAATTAAGACATACTGTATGCTGCCATATTACAGGTTAAAAGGTCACTCGTTCGCCTGTTAATTATACCTTAGTGTTGGCCCTTGTTCCATTTAAAGGACAGTTTCACAATTTTTCAAGTTTCCCTTAAAACAACAGTCAGGTGCCAACATGAACATTGAAACAAGTTTTTCTTACTGTAATCATTCCTCCTGTTCATACTGACCATTAGAAGATCCCTTCATAATTCATGATGATGGGGGCCAAAAATGTATATGGAGCAGTCTGAGTTAGTCATATCAAGTGGATATCTGCCACATTTACAGTCTTTTTAGCATCAAATTCCCTCTTTGTGTTTCCTCGGACAGTGTTTCCCTGTTGAGCTGCGGTGGAAGTATAGTAACAAAAAGAGGGACTTTGGCACTAAAAAGACTGTAACGTTGAAAGATATCTACTTGATTTGACTCATTTGGACGCTGAAGCTTCATATTAGCTTCAGATAAACTTTTAAATCCATGTTTGCACAGAAGGAGGACTGTGGATTTTGTCCTCCATCACTTCCATTGTAAGTGCATTATGAAGGGATCTTCTAATGGTCAGTATGAACAGGAGGAATGATTACAGCAAGAAAAACAGGTTTCACTCTTCATTTGGGCTCCTGACTGTTGTTATAAAATAAAAATAGTGAACCCGTCCTTTAATTTAATTCAAATTTCTTGTAACTTCAACTGATATACTCACAAATCCACAAAGGAAACACTGAAGGAGGGTAAAACGTCTCTACAACACTATCAACTGAAGTAAAGACAAGAAATAATAATAATAATAATATTATTATTATTGTTATTATTATTATTATTATTATTATTATTATTAATAATAATAATAATAATAATTGTAATAATAATAATAGTTTAATTTTAGTAACCAAGGAAAGCCTAATCCTAAATATAATTACAACTTTAGTGCAATCTAATAACAATTAACTATCAAACTATACTTAAACATTAACATAAGCATTAAGATTAACAAAGACATTTGTTAACCAAATGCAAATTTCATATTTCCATTTTTTCCTGTTTGTGTTAATTTTTATATTTAAGTCAGCAAACTTATGATAGAGACTTATTGTTTTTGCTTCTCTGCTTGAAGAGCACCTTGGAACAGCTTCCTTTTGATTCATGGCTTCAAATGTGTTTATCCTGCATAGCTGAAAGGACAGGTCACAGATGAAAGCAGCATCCACACACGCTGCGTACATGATGTTATTCATTTCTGTGGGAAACACTGCTGAGGGCACTTCTCATTTTTCAGGAAAACTTTTGGCAGCCTTTGGGCAAAAGCCAGATAGGACGTTCTGTGTATAGGCTGGTACACGATGTTCAGGTCAGCCTTCATCGAGGACGAGGGGGCATTGGGGGCAGCGATTAGGGAGGCTTGTACTTCTGTCAAAACTTTATTCACAGCCAGCAAGTGAATCACTTCATTTGGTCCATGAAAGGTGACCATACTTGTCTCTTGACTTGAATTGCTCTTGTATCATTTTTATTTTTAGTCTTATTGATCTAATTTCTTATAATTTATTCTCATCTTTTTCTAATGTATTTATTTATGTCTTACTTCCCCATTTATCTGTGTGTAATACTCCGTCTTTGTGCTACTGCAACACTGAAATTTCCCCCTTGAGGATCAGTAAGGCTTATCTCATCTTATCTCATCGTATCTCATCGTATCTCATCTTATCTCATCGTATCTCATCGTATCTCATCGTATCTCATCGTATCTCATCGTATCTCATCGTATCTCATCGTATCTCATCGTATCTCATCTTATCTTCTCCACAGCTGTAACACGATGGAAATGATGCAGTGGGTTTGGCTGCATATTTATTAATAGATTTAACAAACCTCAACAGTAACCTCAGCCTGACTTTATAATGCAACAACTACAACACCAACATCAAATAACATACAACTTTATCGTCTGCTGTGGTGGAAATGTGCCTTTGACTTCACAGAACAAAACATTATAGCACGAGGAACATTAGAGACAACGGTTTACTGTTGTATGAACCGTAGGCTGCTCTCCAGCATTAGTATCAGTAATATTGTTAAAGGTACACTGTGCAGTATTTGTCACTTCGTGTTTGTAAACACAGCATTCAAATTTGGCCCCTCCTCCCCGGCTCAACCTGAGCGAGCTGAGAGCAGAGAGAGAGAGAGAAAGCAGCGATGGTCGAGCAAGCTAGAGAGTGAATGAAGAGAGCGAGCGGCACTGGCAAGAACAAAGGAATCAGATAAATAAAATGTTATATTCTGATTGTTTTAATGACGGTTACATTCTAAAGCACAAATAAACTCTCCCAGACCTCCGCACAAGTGTGCGGGAAGGTGCTACATTGCTGGATTTTGTGTGAATCCTGTCCACTGTGGCCTTTCTGCTCTGTGTGTGTGTGTGTGTGTGTGTGTGTGTGTGTGTGTGTGTAGCTCAGCCCCGCCCTCGGTCAAGCAGACACACAGACCTGCAGCTCTTTATACATCCATGATACAGAGACAGATAACATGTTTAAAATTCAAGTTGCATTGGAAATTAAAGTCTTTTACTAACTAGTTTTTCTTGCCAGAGGCATTCTGATGGTGTATAAATCCATCAGCTGGTACAAAGGTTGTTTAATGATTTTACAGGCTGTGTTAACATGAGAGTTTTTATATTTACAACTGAGATAACCATAAAGGGGCGTGCCGATGTTTAGCAGGTGTAATATTCAGCATGCTTATCCTCTGTGTTAGCATTCTAACATTCGCTAATTAGCACTAAATACAAATTACAGCTGAGGCTGATGGGACTGTCATTAGTTTAGCAGGTCTGTGGACATAAATCAAAGTATTCAATTTGAGCTGATGATCACTGAAGTTATCATCCTGAGGGGGGCATGAATATCGGTAGCAAATTGCATGGTAATCTATCCAACAGAGACAGTATTTCACTCAAAAACAAGAATGTGAAAGTGATGGTGGTGCCAGAGGAAAAGGTAAGAGATCACCAAAGTCATTAGGATTCATCCTCTGGGAGCCATGAATATCTGTACAAACCTGTGTTAATCCAACTTGTACATAGTGAGATATTTCACAGAATAATTGAAAATTAAAACTAGAGAAAGGCAAGGGGATGAACAAATTGAAGAGACTCATCTCTGGGGACTTTGAATGTCTGTATTAAATTTAATGGTAATCTGTCCAATAATTGTTGGAATATTTCAGTAAAAAACAAAACTGTCAATGCCAGGGGACCACCAAAGTCATTATAATTCATTACTATGGTTTATGGTGAGATATTACAGTGGATAATTGAAGATTTTGACCTGTTGGTGGCACTAGATTAAAAGTTAGGGGATAAACACAATATCATTGAGATTTAATTTCCAGGGCCATGAATATCTGTGCCAAATTTCATGGCAATCTGTCCGATAGTTGTCAAAATATTTCAGTAAAAACCAAAACTGTCATCGTCACAAAAAGCCAAGATATCACCAAAGTCATTAGGTCATTAGTTTTTGTTCAGGGATTCTTTCGGGAAGTCCACAAACATTTAAAACAGATTTGATATCTGTACATCTGGCTTTCTTTGTAAAAACAAGACACAGAAGAAGAGACTGGAACATTGGAAGACAATGAATGACAGAGGTTATGCCATCTGTCGAGAAACAGCGAACAGCTGGTAGACAGACGATATGACCGCATCCCGAGAAGGAGCAAGTCAAATCAATGGCATAGCAGCTTGAGGATTTATTTCTAACTTACCTGAATAGTTAATGAAAGCATCAGGATAATGGGCATTTCAGACTCATCATCAACTGAAGCCACATTTAAAGTTTATAATGAAACAAAACTTTCTTTTGAATCTGTGCAAAATATCAGTCGTCAGCAGCTTCAGTCCACCTGCATTAGTGTCAGCCTTCAAACACTGATGTAGGTCCAACCCTGTGTCGGCTCCCGAATGTTTTATTAAATAAAATGCCCATAATTTTAATGCCTCAGTCAAATCTCGCTCTTTGCCAGATCAAAACACACCGCGTGGCCTTTATCAGCATAAATTATTCAGTGCATCCCATGACAGGGGGAGCTGAGTTACAACGGAAACGTACATACCTGTCATCCATCTTGTTAAATATGAACAAATCGGCCTCTGTTTACGAGTGGTGTAGGACCTTGGGCCAGACTTGTGGGGATGTACTGCTTCCTCTGGCAGAATACTAAACAAGGATTTCGGGTGTGTGAACACGGACGCACAGGCGGTGGATTAGCATCGAAACAACACTGGCAACATCCACTAAAGACAATCCCTGCAGAGCAATTCACAGTCATGAAGGGAAGCAGTAACATACGCACACACACATACTATACATACATGCCCTAACAAAGGCTATATACAGGCCATCAACCCCAGCATACACACACACACATACACACACACTAGTCTTGCTGGCAGTAATCAGAGTGCAGTGTGTTTTTCCCAGCAGTGTAATTCATCAAAGTGACGGCTGCCAATGAGTCTCAGTCAGCCAGACAGCCACAGCTAATCAATCATCAATCTACCTGCTCTTTGTTTCACAGCCTTCTGCAGGCACCATATTTTCAAGACACACACATACACTTGCCTCACACGGTCACGTTTTATGGTTCCTCACCCTGTCGAGGTCAATACGTAGAGCAGGGCTCTAACATGGCCTGGGTTAGGGGTTTAACTCCCTGATCGAGCCGTGTTCAGTGAATGAGTAGACGACGGCCAGCCATCGTGTTTGTTGTAGATACAAGAGTTTGTTGCATGTGTTGGCTCGTATTCAACATCTTTAAATTCCATATGTTGGGGAAAGTTGTTTGTTTGCTGTTTTCCGAGAGTGAGACGAGAAGATTGATGTGCGTTAACAGCTGGAGCCAGGACGTTGTTAGCGTAGCTTAGCATGAAGACTGAAACAAGAGGAAACACCCTAGCTTACTGGGAACACCGAGCGGTGCACGCTTGGGCTAACATTAGCTACTTTAGCTAAATTGTGCTAAAGGGGAGATATGGTAATCAAGTGACATTAAACTTAGTGAAATATTGCGACAACAGTCCGACTCAGTGCGAGCCAACTGTCAATCACAGCTGTCAATCAACGCCCACATGGCAGACATCAAAGCTGCTATAAGTCTTCAAATCTTATCAGGGTTAGGGTGCAATAATTTCCAAAATGACCACCAGCACACTTATTAGAGGGTCTATAGAGATTGAGACTATAATGATTCATTGTAAAAAAAGATTGACTTAGTATTTCTACAGAGCGGTTGAGGCTTTTTGAATCAGTTGGAGCATCTAGTGGCCGTCAGTGGCACTTAAAGGTGCTTCCACATTGGCTTCAGCCTCAAGCTGTGGTAGCTGCTGTTTGGTTCAACCACTTTGGTCCAGACAGAAATATCTCAACAATTATTGGATGGATTGCCATAAAATTTGGTACAGATATTCTTAATGCTAGGAGAATGAATCCTGATGACTTTGCTTTACTTTTCCTCTAGTGCCACCATGAGGTTGACATTTGTGGTTTTGAATGAAATGACTCAATAAATATTGGACGGATTGCCAAGAAATGTGACATTCCTGTTCCTCTCAGGATGATCTGTGTGTCTGATGATGTACACTGGTAATCCCCTGACTTTCATGTAGCACCATTATCAGCTCAAAACTATCATTTGTTTGGTTTATCAAATTCCTGCAAATTTGATCATAACACTCACTAGTTAAACTTACCCGGTGTTAGTTTGCTAACAAGCTGCTGAACATGGAAAACACTATACCTGCTAAACATCAGCATGTTAGCATTGTTATTGTAAGCATGTTAGTAGAAAGTTTGAAATAACTTTTAATCTTAAACATTCGCCTTTTTATCTGTGTCTGCTGGTATCTTCTTATCTGACTTTAGATAAGACAGCAATCTTTTTATTACCAGAAAACTCTCTAAAAATGACCACGATGAGACTAAACACCTCCTACAATTCCTGCTACTTCTGTGTAGCCACCAGTGTGTTCCCACCAATATCACACTGCTCAATGTTATATAGTGAATTGAAAAGTGTCAATATTAGCAGCACTACTCCTTCTCAACAGCTGGCAGCGCTCTAAGAATAAACTGTGTGGTGGAAGGTGTTAAAGTGTGGGGCGATTAATCTTTCCCAGCACATTGGCTATGCTGTTAACAAGTCCCGTATTGATGTAAGTGAGATATTCTGTTTGTTCCTTAATGGACTTGACGAATCGCTCAATTTGTTTCTTCCATAATTGCAGAGAAGATGAACCGAGTTCTGTATGATTCCCTTCGATCAATACCCACTTTCCAATCCTGTTCACAGACAAGAACATAAATCGGTGCGTCAGCGAATTTAGTTTGTCGAGGCTTTAACTAACCTTTGTCTCTCAGGCTCTACAGTACGTCCCACTCTCAATTCAGTTCAAATCTTGCTTTATATGTTATTTTTTACATGCAAGTATTTAAACAAGATTATTTTATATCAGTTATCAGAAGAGATAAGACACTTTTATTCTCTGTATTTGAATAAGTGAAGGTTTTCTTCTATCAGTAGCTGGTATGCTGGATCATTGCCTCCACCCCTTTCTTTCTATGAAACACAAAACACTTATTCTGTCTCTTCAAAGGCTTCATTACAGAGACTATGAGAGAAAAGGTTTCTACATGGAGAGAAATATAGTGTGGGGAGTGGGTGTGCTGCAGAAAAACAGCTTCATTACTCCAGGAAGAAGTGAATGGGGTTTTTAAATAACAGCCTGAATGCACAGTGGTTCATTGTATTGTCCTTCTCACATGCTATTCAATTTACATCCCACTGCCTGATGTTATGCCTGGCTTCTTCATTTTCCCTCTCTGTATGACACATAGCTGGGTTAGATAGATGAACTGTACATATATTGGTCTGCTGATATATTTGGAGGTTTTTCTTGTTTTTCACTCCTCATTTGCAGTGAAACACCTACTGCAGGTACATTTTAAAATGCACCTTGTTATATCTGATTTGGTCTTCAATCCACACTTTTGAACCCCAAAATCTATGTGTGCAAGGTCGAGTGTTTCATGGCACACCGGTCGCATACAAGTCTTACGCAATAATGATTTAATTAAGGGGTCAGTGCAGCTGCTTGAGAACTACTGTCAGACGTGGCTAACAGGTAGCATTTATAACCCTCAATCAAATCATTATTTTCTGCAGAAAAATACGTCACTAAAAACATCACCTGTGTTGTTGACTGAGATCACAGTGAGTGAGAGATTTAACCATCTTCCTGTTGTTTTGGTGTTTGGACCTGGATGGTGCAGCTTTCAGGAAATGATCCATTAAGGCCAGTGTGGTCAGCATCCTACAGAGACACCAAAGAGTCCCAAAGTATTTTTGGAACATTATTACCTTTTATTGAATGGTGGATAGTAGAGGTGGCAGAAAATGAAAAATGACAAGCTGCAATATAGGTCACCAGTCAGACTTGAGCTGGGCATGTTGCAGGTACGCCCCTACACCTACAGATTTTTATATATGTTGTGCACAAGTTATTATCTTGTTGTGATTTGTGTGCTAAAGCAGTTGGGATCAAACTATTTTTTAGCCATTGAGACTGTTTTCTTGGCGCTTCATGAACATCCATCTTAACCTATATGCATCTTCCCAGAGCTGTGTAAGTTGTTGTGGATGAAGTCAGTGACACGCTGTAAACTACACTGTCGTCCATGTTTGTTGAAATATGCAGCAGTTGATTCCTGCTGATCACAGCTAGAACGGCAAGAATTTCAATGTGCGACATTCAAAGATGAACATTAAACTTTACTAAATCACGCTCATTTTGAGGTGGCTGTGTGAATCTAATGCGGGCGCGCTACATAGTAGAGAAGCTAATGAATTTACAGTAACAACACATGTGCACATAAACACATGGATCTTGTTTGCAAAAGATACTAACGTATACACACAACAAGACTTTCCTCCCCAGAAACACAACTTCAAACTTCTTTTGTGGCCACACCTTTGAGAACAAAGGCACAAGTAATGTGATGTTGTTTATGGCGCCACAAATCCTACTAGGGAGAAGGTTGGTGTGAATGGTTGGGTCAACAAAGTGTGCATGACAGAGTAGACCCCCGTTTTCTTGTTGTTTCTTATACCACCAGTCAGTGTTGGTTTCTTTGAACCATGACCGCAACCTTTTACTAACCTTCACCTGGTATTTTTGGTGCCTAAACCTAACCGCAACATCCACGGCTTGAATCCGGCAGCGGACCTTTGTTCTCCCCTCATTTCCTGTCATCTCTACACTGCTCCTATAATAAAGGCAAATTATTCCCCCCCAAAAAATATTTATGGTTTATTAGTTTTGGAAGGTGCTGAAAACAAAGTCTTGCTGCAAATGTGGGTTGTTTTGGAAGGCGGTGAATAAAAATAATCTGTTTTGTTGTTTAGTTTGGGGCACTTGATCTGATGTTTCTACAACCTAGAAACATAATTTTTGGGTACTTTAGGGGCCCCATAAAACCCCATTTAACACGTTTAAAGTGTAAAATGTACCTGAATTTACAAACGCTGAATGGTATCACAAAAAGTCTGGACAGCTTTAAAGTTTCGAGCCCTTATTTAATGGAGGAGTGCTGACTGTACTGTGTTATTTTCAGGTTGTTTTCTAGAAATGACCCCATTTAAATGCAGCTTCGGTCTGGTTTTGCTTTCTGTAATATAAACAGTTCATTGAGATTACGAAGATTTTATCGGCTGGGAAACACAGCTAATGTTTATTGCACATTTAAAATGGAGTATAAACTGAGTTTTAGATGAGGGCTGAGAATATTGTGTGTGTGTGTTGGAGGGTGGGTGGGTGTGTGTGTGGGTGGGTATGTGTGTGTATGTGTGTGCCCATACACTCGTGCTCTTCACTGTCCTTCAACAGTTCAACAATCTCATTTACATACTCATAAATCATTCACGTCTGACATCTCTCACACTCACAGACAGCCACACACACCTGTGGGCATTGTAATAATGAGGTGTTTAAACACCTCTTTCAGCTCAAACAAAAATAGCCCTCATTCCCATGGATGGATGGATGGATGGATAGATTTACATAGAGAGATAGACGATTACTATGGCAACTTAAAGGCATAGTTGTCAGGATGGTGTGTGGTCTATCTTCTTCCTGAGCAAAGGGGCTTTTGGTCTCCTAATGGAGGCGTGGGTTCAAATCCCACTCCTGACAAAGATTATATTACTGTAGCTTAATAATAAAGTAGTGGGAATTCAAATACTTTCCAAATGTGAGAAGCTCCTTTCTGTTGCCTCGTGAAAATCCAAACATAATTTTCAATTGATTAAGCATGTTGACAATTGTCAGTATCTACAAATTAAATACAGCATATTTAAAGTTATTTCAGATTCACATCTTTCCATGAAAAATAACGTCACAACTGGATGATTCTGACTGAACAGCAAATAAGAGATTTAGGGAGATATGATGATTTACTGTCATAAATCCTCACCACACTTTAGATTTTGGGGTGTCAAGTTGATATTTGTCTTGTTGTTTCTGGTCTCCTAATAGGGGCGTGGCTCCAGGTGATCATTTAGTGTCTTAAACGCCTCTATAAAGTACAATTTTGGGCTGTCCAGAAGATAGCTGACAATTGTGTGAGAAAGCTGCTGAAATCTTAGGTCGTCAATCCAAAATGGAGGTTGAAAATGCAATACACAGAATGTGCATACTAAAATTCATAAGGATTTGCAATAAAGTCACATGACTTATTTCCATTGTGGTCCTGAGGTCTAGGCTAGGAGGCAGGCAGGACGAGGGAGTGACATGTATACGCTACTTATATCCCATTTTTACACAGGTTCTAGCTAGTCTAGCAGTTTAGACTGACTGTGGTTGGTTGATTCAACTGTCAGGATGGCCGAGTGGTCTAAGGCGCCAGACTCAAGGCTTCACTCCTTCCTGAGCAAAGGGACTTCTGGTCTCCTAATGGAGGCGTGGGTTCAAATCCCACTCCTGACACTTAATCGCTCCTTAAATTCCAGATTCCAAAACTAATCAATTGACTTTTAGTGGACAATACTGATTAAACATGTTGATATTTAGCTGAATGGAAATTTGACCTTGATTTGATCATTTCATGGTGGTTTTAGCTAGTTTTTATTAAGTTCAGACTCACGATTGTTGTTGAGATGGTCAAGTGGTTTAAAGTGCCAACCTCAAGGCTTCACTCCTTCCTTAGCGAAGGATTTTCTTAATGGAGGTGTGGGTTCAAATCCCACTCCTGCAACTAAAAACTGAAGCTTGATAATACAGTAATAAAAAGCTCTATCTTACCACAGTCAGAAGCTCCTTTGGTTCAACAGTCTGTTGCATTGTGAAACAATGTTATTAACATAATATTCAAAGCTGAGTGATTTAGTTTTAAAGGACAACACTGATTAAAGTTCTCAATAGTTGATATTTGTTATTATCCTTTTAAAAATGATTTTGAGTTAATTCTTTTATATACAACCATGTAGTTTTTTTCCCTTTTGATCACAACTGGATGACATTTTGTGAAATATGATCATTACCTGTCTCAAATCCCCCCATACTTCAGATTCTGTGTGATCCACAAGAAAGTCGACAATCATGATAGAAAGCTGCTGAAATCTTTGGTTGTCCATCCAAAATACTAGTTCTAGCGAGCTGTTGTACAGTTCAGATGGACTATTATTCTCTATGAGCCATGACAGTCAGGATGGCCGAGTGGTCAAAGGCGCCAGACTCAAGAGTTATCTCCTTCCTGAGGAAAGGGACTTCTGGTCTCCTAATGGAGGTGTGGGTTCAAATCCCACTCCTGACACTGAACTTCTCCTTTAACTAACGAATCAATTGACTTTTAGGGGACAATAATAATTGAATGTGTTGATATTTGGCAGAATGCAAATTTGACTTTGACTTTGATTTGATAATGTTGTGGTGGTTTTAGCTGGTGTTTTATGAAGTTCAGACTCACTATGGAAAGTTGGTCCTCTCAGTTGTCAGGATGGCCGAGTGGTCTAAGGCGCCAGACTCAAGGCTTCACTCCTTCCTGAGCAAAGGGACTTCTGGTCTCCTAATGGAGGCGTGGGTTCAAATCCCACTCCTGACACGAATCTCATTGCTATAGCTGTATAAGATGGACAGCTGCTTTCCTTTAGCAATGAGAAGCTTCTCTTTGACCTTGTGTAACAAGAGGGTTAACATTTTGGGAGATATGATCATTTATACTGTACAATTTTGGGCTGTCCAGAAGAAAGTTGACAATTGTGGGAACAAGCTGCTGAAATCTTGGTCGTCAATCCAAAATGGAGGTTCTAGCTAGTCAGTCTAGACTGACTGTAGTTGATTAAAAGACACAGTTGTCAGGATGGCCGAGTGGTCTAAGGCGCCAGACTCAAGGATTATCTCCTTCCTGAGGAAAGGGACTTCTGGTCTCCTAATGGAGGCGTGGGTTCAAATCCCACTCCTGACACGAATCTCATTGCTATAGCTGTATAAGATGGACAGCTGCTTTCCTTCAGCAATCACTCCTTCAGATTCCAACACTAATTAATTGACTTTTAGGGGACAATAATGATTAAACATGTTGATATTTGGCAGAATGAAGCTTGATTTTCAGCAGTGAGAAGCTTGTCCACGTGGGACAAGAGGGCCGACATTTTGGGAGACATGATCATTTACTGTCTTACATCCCATTTATAGATTTTGAGGTGTCCAGAAGAAAGTTGACAGTCATGACAGAAAGCTGCTTTTATAAAGTCCAGACTGACACTGGTTAATTTCACATCTCAGTGATCGGGATGGCCGAGTGGTCTAAGGCGCCAGACTCAAGGCATCACTCCTCTCTGTGAAAAGAGATTTCTGCTCTCCTGATGGAGGCGTGTATTTAAATCCTACTCCTGACTTCTTCCATCAACATCACTAACAAAAACTGAATGGTTGTGTTTTAAAGGACAACAATGATTTAGGTTGTCAGTAGTTGAAAGAACTCTATACAACATTAAGAGAACATATAAAGTTCGCCTACAGCATACAATTCATATTTGCATATTCAGAAAATAAAGTTTCCAATAATAAATTAATAATGACTTAACATTATTTGGGTTTAAAGAAAGTTTTCCAGTCCTTTAAGGACATCTGCTTAAACTCAAACTACTCAACTAACAAAATTCAAATAATAAGCTTATATATTCCCTATAATTAATACCAAATTGCATCATTTTAATGGAAACCTCTCAGGAAATGATTGTGATACTTTAACTTCTTGAACCACTGTTTCCCCTTTAAAGGATTAGATTTCTCTTAAAATTGCATCAAAGTTGTTTTCTGGAATATTTCGTTTTGCTTTTTCAACATGTCAACACACAAAAAGGTACAGTACACCTAATGTAACTAAGATAACCAAAGAAAAGGACAAGTCAGAGTTAAGATGAAAATAAACACTTACATAACACTGTTAGTACAGCAGTTGAAAGGTAGTGGTGGGACCATTCATGGGGGAGTAAGAAAATTAATAAGATTAATTAATAAGAGGAGGGTCTTTTTATATAATCCAAACATGTTTTCCTCTTTTTTTCTCAACCAATATGTAATTTTCTCTTTTCTCTCTCTGAAATATTCAAGTCAAGATGGGGATAAATATCTGTTCATCATTTTATACACATTCCACCAAAACTTGACACACAGTAGTTGTAGTTGGAAACTTTGGGGTCTCTACTAGAATTTAAAATAAATGTCTGTGGGTTTGAATAATTACAAGCTGCATAAAATACATTTTTTATGATGCAGCAGCTCAAGTCTCTATGCAGCTGAGCACATCATTTTGACATTTTTCCAGCAATATATATTAAAAACGCAGTAAAAATATATAACATATTAGTATAGATTGTGTACACGGATGTTGTTCCAATCTTGTTGAGACTGATACAAAGTTCAGTTGTGTTAATTGTGTTAATTTCTGAGTCTGTTGTGATGTAGTGAATGATAAACAATGTAAACAATCGCTGTATATGCTGTTGTGTCTGTTTATTCCTACTGGTGGACTTATCCTCCTTTTTCTTATGCAGTTTGTTTGGCAAGTTGTCAGGATTTTTTTTTAAATGTCGCAACATTTTTCTTTCAATCCAACTACCCTTTTTTTTGTTGCAGATGTGATTTAGGGACTGTTTTCTGTTTCTGTCATTGTATCCAGCCTTCATACAGTTATAATAACAGTGAGAGATAGAGAGACAGGCAGTTAGCAGGAATGCATTATCTACAGATGACTGACCAGACTCACTGGCATGTGGAAAGTTCACCAGACACACGGGGGGCAAAGGTCAGGGGTCAACATCAGGCTTTGAGTGAGGGCAGATGGGCTTAGTGCTGCATGTGTGAAGGAGCGAGACAAAGAGCAAACCGAAAAAACAACAAAACAAGAAAGCAAACTTCAAACAAGACGGAGAAATGTGACATTAGAGCCCTAATTAAATATTTCACACTTTGCTACCTTCAATAAGTGAATCCTCTTAACTTCAGACTTGAGTTTTCTACTAGTAGAGAAAATGAGTGCATGAGTTTTAAAGGAAAATGCTGATTGAAGTTGCCAGTATTTGATATTAAGGATTCCAGGTCATTTCAGAACGATTTTTTCCATCAACAACCATGTAGTTTTCATCACGTCTGCAGAATTGGACGACTCTGACTGGACTATAGCAAATCAGATATTTTGGGAAATACGATTATTTGCTGTCTGAGGTACACTGTAATTTTGGGCTCTCCCAATCCAAAATGGCAGTTGTAGCTTTTTTAAAGTCCAGGCTGAATTTAATGCCTTTGGTTGGCTGGATGGCCCAGTGGTCTTAGGCGCCAGACTCAAGGATCGACTCTTTCATGTGCAAAGGGGACTTCTGTAGGTGTGGATTCAAATCCAACTCCTGACAGAGGTTTTACTAGTTTTTATCCCCCTAGTTTGCTACAAATCAAGTTTTTTGCCGACTTTGTACTTTGAGAAATGTGTTAAAACGTGACCAAACTCTTCATGATGAAGGAACATGTCACCCAGTGCAGCGGTGTGGCTCACACAACGGAGGTTTACAGCTCAGAGGATATATCAGGCTTTGCATACACATACAATACTTGTTAGTAGACCAATTCATTGTTGGTTTGGCTCTGCACATGAGATTTGTTGACAATAAGAAAAATATAGAAAATCGCAGCCTTATCCTTTAAGGTTGGTCAGCCTGAACATAGCCAAAGACTACAGACAAGCTTTGTTAAAGTCCACAAGGTAGAACATGGGAGGCAGCGTGTACGTTTGTGTGTGTTTGTATTTGAGTGAGCTTTGTTTGAGTCAGTGTAAACACACAGACAGCTTGCTCATTCCAGCACTGTGTGAAACAGCTCACTTAGTCAACCAGTCAACCCTGCAAACCAAAAACAATAACTGTCAGCCAAGCAGACATTCGATCAGCATGTCAAATACACACACACACACACACACACACACACACACACACACACAAGACAGATAATGATCCAATCAGATGAACAGGTGGACAGTTTGTCAGCCAGACTTATCAATCAGTCAGCCAGTGTTTTAGGAAGTTAATGAGTCAGAATCAGTGTAACATGACCGACACATGGTGGCACTCACACCCTTACTGTGTGTGTGTGTGTGTGTGTGCGTGCGTGCGTGCGTGCGTGCGTGCGTGCGTGCGTGTTGTTATTGATAAGTGTCCCATTCACAACCAATCGAGGATTCACGTGCAGCCAGCTTCAACAACTACAGATCATGGAAATATAATAAATTCAAAAAACTAGAAAATGTGAATTGAGTTCGGTTTGAGCTTATTTATTTAAGTTAAAATCAAACAAAGGATGTTTTGAATCTGAGAGTTAAGAGTTATAGTTTAAATATAAGATGAAATGATCTGGTATATTCCCTCCTTGATTTGTATATTATATATAAAAGTACATATTTGAAAATATTAATATCATAGATTGTGAGAACAGTTGTGGGAAATATACTTTTCCAGATTAAATGAAACCAATTAAATCAATAATTAACAGAAAGAAACAATATAAGATATTTACTTGTTTATTCATGTATTCAATAATCTTCTCTTACTAGAGACTGAGCTATGATATCTTATGATAAGCAGTAATATGCATGTATGTGGGTATATATACTGTATGTGTTGGTATGAAGAGTTTTTCTTCTTTTAAAAGGCAAAATCAATAAAATATTAGTCATACTTACATACATCAAGTACTTTTTTAGTGTTTCCATTTTAGGCTACTTGGTTCTTGCATTCCAGCACATTTCAGAGGGAAATATTTCACAGCTAAAGTTGCCTTTCAGATCTAGATTTTACGAGTAAAATGGATAATGTATTTTATATTTGTAATCAATTTTGATCACTTTGTAGAGATCTGCTTTCACTTTCGTTGACCAATGTCAAAAAATCATAATTAAATCCCCTTCCAAGAGGCACAGTATGTGTGTATATATAGAACTGAGTTTGCATAATGAGTACGTTTACTTGTGATACTTTAAGTTAACTAATACTTATGTACTGTTACTTACAATAAGTGTGGTTGTGCACCACAGATCTGGAACAAACTCAGAAAAGTTGAGGTTTGCTGCAACTCTCAGTTCTTTTGAGTCAAGACTTTTCTGTTTGCCTTTTATTAAATCCAATTTGGCACTTTGTATTCATATCTCTCACTGCATTGTCATTTTTATTCTCCTGTTTTATCTGTCTTATTCAGATTTAACTCTTCAAATCTATTTAAATGTGTCTTTTCATGATGCCTCATGATGTTCCTTTCACATTTTCACTTTCACATCCTAATGCCTTAATACTGGGATATTGCTATTTTTACTTAAACGTATTATTTTTACTTTCTAGTCTAGTTTATTTGAGGGATTTAGAGCGCATCATAGCACAGAAGCAGCACTGGTGAAAGTTACAGATGACCTCCTAACTGCATTGGACAAAGGACTTCTATCTGTACTTGTCTTGTTAGATGTTAGTGCTGCATTTGGTGCCGTTCACCATCACATCCTATTACAGAGTCTGCTCGAGCTTTCTTCCCGTTAAAGGGGAGTTTTTCCTTGCCGATATTGCCAAGTGCTTGCTCATGGGGGAATGATGGGTCTTAAATTAAAGAGTACGGTCTAGACCTGCTCTATGTGAAAAGTGCCCTGAAATAACTTCTGTTGTGATTTGGCGCCGTATAAATGGTAACAACAGTGTAACGATGTGGCAGAGTCGACAACATTTGAGCTCTATGGCACAGAAGAATAAGAAATATCAGACTTTGGACGCATGTAATACTTGTTGGTATTTTGGTGTATCTAGGCTTCAACTTCCTTCCCTGCTCATGACCCTTGGCCTTCCCACACCCGACTCCTCCAAAACACACACGCGCACACTCGCAGCTCACTCCATGCTACATAAATCACTCCTGTCACACCAGGCGACTCGTAGCACTTTAAGTTGTCCTAATGCAGCAATGCCTACTGTAACATTCAGGAGACTTATGAAACAAAAGGTTAGGCCCCTGAATGGCCCAGTGTCAAGGATTACTTCTCAGACAAATTCTCCAGCAACAAAGCCTCCATTGTGCCCCCACCAAGCCCTCGAATTAGCAGCAGGGGCCACTGCACGCTTAACTGGGCTTGACAGTGTGACCACTCTCCCAGACCTCTCTGGAGATTTACTTGGATCGCTTCGATCTGAAATGTCTAGAACATTAAAGAATGAAATGAAAACGAAAATGCATCAATAAAATGAAAAATAAATCCACTTTGATGTCTCTGGGAAGTCTAACTAGATTATTATACATATAAATTAAACTGTGTATAATCTATGTAAAAGTAGGTCTCAATCTGAAGCATGGATTAGGCTGCAGCACGTGCAACATCTGTCAGAGAAAAGTTTGCTTTTTTCAGCTAAAATCTGACTTGTTTCTTGGTTAAAGTCGACATTTTTGTGGTGATCAATACCTCATAAATCACGTTATTTCCTAGTTTTAAAGAGGTAGCTGTTTTTTTTTTAATGGCCTTCAATGTGAACCCTTGGGACTGAGTTTAATCTGCCACCGTCAAGCCAGAAAGAATGAAAAGCGACGTTTCCTGTGGTGTTTTCAAAGTAAAACTCCGCTTGTGTTTAAACATGGTTTTGAACAAAAGTCAAAATAAAACACAAATATACTGTATCAGTATAAATGTGTTGATTAGATATGGTCACTGTTACTGCTCATTTATTTATTAGCAGCAGGTAATATAAATAAAAGGATTTATTGTTTTGATACATTTTTCACTTTTTGTAAACGTAACTTCTCCGTTTCCATGATGAGTTTATTTCTATCATCATCACACACATACATGTTGTGTTTTATGGTGCTGTATACTGTAAAGGTACATTATAATCATAGAGCAGTGGTGCTCAAACTTTTTCACATCAAGGACTTAAAGTGACCACAGACCCCCATCTGATAAGATTTTAGATGTTTTATTACAGAAAGTGTATGAAACCCATGAGCAAAACAGTCATAAACTCTGTCTTTGTTTTACTTATGGATGAAATTATAGTGAAAATAAATTATTCCCCTTTTTGCTGGAGACCCCCTCAAGGACCCCTGGGGGTCCCTGGACCCCACTTTGAGAACCACTGTCATAGAGATATATCTCTATCTCTGTCTTTCTGTTTACATAAACAGGAAAAAGATAAATAAACATGGGTGATACTGATAAAAATGAATACTGCTGATATTGATTTGTTACCATATTCAAGATATTTACAAGAACAATAAGTGAATCTCATATTTGCTAAAGTGAATCAACAGTATTTTTCAGCTGGTTGATAAAATACAGTCTGACACGTAGAGCAGAGCCTGACCAGCTCAGTCTGAAGGTGAGTTTAGGTTCAATACAAATGAGCCATTCGGACAAATTTGACCACTGGAGTGTTTTTGCAGTCCGAGTTTATTCTTTATTCTTTTCCTTTACTTCTTATCTCTTTATATTCATAAAGTTTTGGGATAAGTGCAAATCTTTTGCTCAAGTTGAACCATAGTCTTTGCCTTCAATTCATGCCACCTTGAGCAAATATGCAGCTGTTTTCCTCTTTATTGACTTTTGGTTTACAATTGGACCACCTACAAAATGACCACACCTTGAGATGTCCTAAAATGGCCCCCATACTAAGGATAGTGAATTAGACTATGGAGTTTTGCGTTTCTTTGTGTTCATGTTTTATGTTCATGGTTTGAATCTGTGTCCTAACGGCCAAACTAGATATGCAACGATTGATCAATCGACAAAAATTAATGAATAATGATTAATGATTAATTAATGATAATCAATTAATCATTTTGAGTCATTGTTTTTAGAAAAAAAGCCCAAATTCTCTGGTTCCAGCTTCTGAAGTGTGAATATTTTCTGGTTTCTTTAGTCCTCTGTGACAGTAAATCAATATCTTTGGGTTGTGGACAAAGCTAGAAACACTCAAAAATGTGTTTTACTTCTTGTTCCTTCAGTTGGATGTTTGAGCTTCGCTGTCCAGAATGATGTATTTACAGAGTTTGTTTTCACATTCATCTGCTGAAAGCGGAAAGTTTCTCACTGCTCACTAAAAATCTGATTTTTAGGGGGTTTACGAGAAGTATTTGTGACATCACATGTAGTTTGGAAGCCAATCGTGGTCCAATATGCAACTTATCACACAAGTGTGACGTGGAAACTTGAAGCCTCCAGAGAATGGACTTTATAGTGAAGGAGGAGACATCTTTAGAAATGAAGGATATTTGCATATTCATAGACATTATTGTTCCAATCAGAGTATTTTTATATGTCTTCATACATGTTTGGAGAGGATCTTTAAAGGATAAGTTCGGGTGCCCATATAATCTGTGAACTCATCACACCTAACATGGCACGTCACATTAACGCAACTATTTATATTCTTTGTATTATTACACTTGCACATTACATATACTGTTTATACTGTGAACATTTACACATTCCCAGTAAATATACTGTAGTCTACATTATTGTTTAAGGTACCGGCTACAGAACCGGTGCAATAATAATAATAATAATAATAATAATAATTGGTACAGAATCGGCTTCCAGAATTTATAGCCAGACCTCTTGTTGACCACTGACCGGACACTTTTTACTGTCGCATTGGGCATTTTATTGCTGTTAACAGGGACTTTTTTACCGCATTTTACTCTACCTAACCCTAACCACATGTGCCTAAACTTAACCATTTTAACCCAAACCATAGGAAGAATTGGCATATTACCTGCAAGCTTTCTTCTTCTTCTTCTTCTTCTTCTTTGGGTTTTAACAGCAGTCGACATCCTTTAAGTTGCATCACTGCCTCCTTCTGGATTTAATCATCCACTTTTGTCCAAATCTATTACAGTCTTGTAATTAGTCCAGTTACTCTCAGTTGTCTCTCTTTTCCTGACACTGACGGCTCACCTGCAAGCAAAAAACGTTCCTCCATTTTGAAACAATTTGAATTTGATCACGTGGCCTTGCGCAAGCGATACCAATGCGCATGCGTAATAATTCCGTAGCAACGATAGCCAATAGCTACTTCCATTTTTCAAACATTTATTCTTTATTGTAAATGTATTTAGGCTATATATTTATACCACCTGTCTCTTGTGGTAGTTGTATTTTTCTCACTTTGTATTTTGATTGTTATACATCAAGATAAATTCCTTGTACGTGCAAACTTATTGGTGATAAATCTGATGGTGATTCTGATGCGGGGAGTCATGGCTTTTATTTAGAAAGGAAACTAAACCTACATCTGGTGTGAACTGCTGCCAACGTGACGAAGCTGTATGAGCCTGCAGGCATTGGGGGTTTAGTGTTGGGAGGAGGAGGAGGAGGAGGAGGAAAAAAAAATCCTCATCCCTATACTCCCCCCAGTTTTGTTGCGAATCGCGCAGCTATCAGCGGAGCTCCTGGCTGAAGCCCCGGCTGGATGTGTGCGCTTCACTGGATGCAGAAAACACACTCCTGCTGTTAAAAAACTGCAAGTGTGTGCGTGTGTGTGTTGGTGTGTGTGTGTGTGCGTCAGTCATGTACTACACCTGAGCCGGGCATGTAGTTGACCGGGTTCCTGGGCGTGGGAAGGACTGTCTCACTTGTTTTGTCGGTGGGAATATTGTTGAACTAAACTTCAGACTGGCGCAGCTGCGCAGCTGAACCCGCACATTCATTTCGCTCCAGTTTGACTCGTCCACAGCGGCTTTCCTCACATCAGGATGTAAATTTGGGAACTTTTTGTCCGACCGGTGTCACAGAGGACGACTTTTATCCTCTTTCGTTTTCATATCTTTGCGGAATATAGAAAAGAAAACACGGATCCCAGCAGCGAACCCAAAGGTAAGCAGCATGTGCTTGTTACTTTTAACCGCCGCTGTCATTCATTTTTTTTTTGCTTTATTTGTGCAAAAGAAAATGCTCTCTTCCTCTACAACATCAATTTCCCTAAAGCTTCTCGCTGCAGGAAAAGCTTTAGGAGGATTTTAAAGATTTGTAAGCGACCCATGATGTCTTATCGTAGCTTAGATACGTCACACTGAACTCCACATACAAAACGTCAAATTAAACGATATATTGATTACTGGCAAATAACACATGTGGTATGTAACGTAAGTTGGGAGGCTTTACAATCGGATAGGGTCTATAGTTAATTCGGCATAAAAGCTATCCACCAAGAAGCTTCTTATTTTGGGAAAACCTCTGGAATTGATTCATTTAATGCTGTTAACCCAACGAGCTGAGTTTAACTTGGTGGTCAGAGGGGTTCGTTAGAAGGCGGGTATTTTCTAACATTTAGAATGACTTAACTTTTTAAAAAGTACTGTTTTGAAGTTTTATATGTATACCGAAATGCAAATTGGACTGTAATGATTCGTTATAGAACTCCACACATGTTTTAGAGCTATTAGCCTTTGCTGAGAGGAAAGGAAATTTTAAATTTGCTGATTTGCAAACGGAGTCTGGTGTGGCGGTCTCTGCATATGGTAGACCACGGAATGTGTTGGGACCAATCAATACGCAGAACATCTGGAGCCTCAGCTAGTGGGCTGATCCTGTTGAGCGAGTGACACAGTTTTAATAATGTATTCCAGACTGGGTTGACTTCTTCCAGTCTTACCATACCGGTATCTACAACAGCTGTACAAAGCCATTATGTTCTATTGATTTTCCTTATTAAATCTGCTAGCCACAAGGAAGATAGCTGGTAAGTAGAAATAAGAAGAGGGATTTGAAGCTCTGAGGGAGTGCAACAGAACATCAGTTAAATATCTAATATTATATATATTTAGTGTATTGTGATAGAAATAGATGTTTTCTGATGGATTGATTGATGTGTAAAGTCAGATCTTTGGCTCCAAATGTTATTAAAACACTATCTCATGGGTATATCTATAAATCTTTTTGGCCATCTGCTTCAAAGCATTGCTGTACACGATGGGGAGGTAATTGCCCATGGTGTCAGTTAATGGATTAGAAAAGCCTCCACATTGAACCTTGAGCTCTGAAGCTATAAAACCATTAAAGCTGCAGCCACACTGCACTGTTTAGTCTCTGGTTGTCTGATGTTGTGGCTAATATGACGCTCGGATCAGTCGAGCATGCAGTTTCAAGGCTGCTTGAACAGGTCAATGTGTCATGTTTAACTTATGGAAGTCACTAGCGGGAAGTTTGGATGTGCACTTTTGAGTATTTCAGGTGCACATACCTGATATGAAAACAGAATCTCAAGGAAGAAGTCTGTCAAACGTGACTAATAAAATGACTCAAACACAAAACTTGCAGTAAACTGCAGGCTCAGGCTTTCAGTGTAAGTATGACTGATGAAAATTAGTCTCAGCACTTACTGCTGTTGCTTGTTCATTTAACGTTTCAAGGAAACAGCCGTTCTAATGTCTCCTTTTGAAAGCAATCGATAGTTCAAAAGCGCTCCGCTCTTTTGAATAAGCTCTTCAGTAAATCCTTTTTCAATGTTTAGCAAGACGCTACGCTATTTCAGCAACATGCCTCCACACACACACACACACACAAACACTATCTCCTCCTTTGTGAAATGACTGTTTTTAAAGTTAGTTAGCGAGAGTTTTAAGTTGAACCGCCTCAGGGAGAAACTGTACAATGTTTTACATTATCGTCTGACTTGGAAATGGAGAGTGGACTTCTTGGGAGTTAAAACAAATATTTCTTGGAGGCAAAAAGAAAGTTAGTGGTTGCTTATTGGCTACATTTAGCAGGATGGCTGACTTTCAAACCTTATAATATACAAAGAAGGAACGTAAAGAAAGGAAAATCAAAGGGCAATGACCTCTTTTTATTCATGTATTCAGATGACATTCACGTTCTTGGAAGGTCAGCAGGTATTTTTGATAACTTGGTATGGCTGGACTTGTTTTGCATTTGGTAGCTAGAGCTCTAGATCTTCATAATAAAAGCTTCCTCTATTCTTATCTCTTTGTTCTTCAACTGGACTTTGCTCTGATGTGAAGGCGGAAACCAGATGGGACTGGAAATGATGTGGGCAAAGATCCAAGTATAAGCTACTGGAGCTACCTTAGGTGTCCTCACCCTCGGTCCCTGTCCTCAAGGCCAGCTCACACAGCTCACTGCTGTGAGGTGAAGCCAAGTGAGTCTTTAGCTCAAAGTTCAACTTTGGTGAACTGTTTTGACAGAGCTGACCTTAGAGAGAACAGAGAGCTGAAAGGTCCAAAATAGAGGAAGCTAAAACAAGACATTTGAGGACGTCACTTTGGGTTCTGGGGAACAGTGATCAATATTTTTCACCATTTTCTGACATTATATGGACCAAACAACTAATTGATTAATCGAGAAAATAATCAACAGATTAATCGATAATGAAAATTATCGTTAGTCGACTTGCAGCAATAAACCAAACCAAACCAATAACAACACAGCTGCTCCCTTGGTGCAGCCCTAGTTTGCAGAACGTTATGTAAATATAAGTAAGTGTTCTTGTTCCATTAGCGACCAGGCTAATGAATTTTCTCACTGGCAGTTAGCAACCAAGCTAGCTACCTGCTTAAATAACTATTGAATGAAAGCCTTTGAACAAAATGCTGGAAGAAGTAAACATTACAGAGAAAGAGCGACTGAGTAGCATTAGCATGTTCCCCTGCTTGTTAGCATGTAGCTGTTAGCTGTATTAGTTCACCAACCAGCCCTGCAAGTAATCCCTACATCACTCAGTGCCGCACTGCGTATAGGACTGCATCTAAAGATTATATTCGTTATCAATTAATCTGCCAATTTTTTTTTTGATTAATCAATTAATTGTTTAGTCAATACCAAAAAAAATCCCACAGTGGCGTCTTCAGCTGTCCAAAACCCAAAGATACTCAGCTTACAATGATATATGACAAAGAAAAGCATTTGAGAGGCTGGAACTGATGATGTTTGGCATTTTTCACTATTTTAGCTTGAAAAATGACTGCAAGGGTTCATCGATTATCAAAATAGTTGCAGAATATTATTCTGTCAATCGACCAATCGATTAATTGAGTAATGGTTTCAGCTCTAACTGCCTATTTCGTAAAGGACCTGTGAATAAACTCTGATGATTTATATAAGCAAATATACACAATCAACAGTTGAAGAAATCCTCTTTGTTGAACTTTATTGACCCGTGAACCTGCTGGATCTCACTTCACAACCCGGAAGACGCATTCTTGAATGTGTCACTCGCACGACGCCGGTCCCTTAGCTATGAAAACATCAGCACGGCTCCACCCACTATGTCGTCAGAGGAATGTTTGTGTTGCTAAACCTCTAATATTGAAGAGAAATGTTGACAGCCTGTTGGCTATAACTGTGCATTAATGGAGCTAATAGAGTTTGGCCATCAGAAACCTGTTTGAGTGGTTGAGTAAGTCTGCTGCTGTCAGAATCACACGTCTGTTTGTCTTAACACAGGGAGGCTATGTTGTTGTTGAGCTCACCCTGAGGCCGACAGTAAACCCTGAATGAAACAAAAGAGAGACTTTGAGAGTCATGGTGCAGGAAGATAAGATGAGTCAAATAATCCTGCTTTATAATTCCAACCTAATCTAAAACCAACAAGCTGATGAATGCTGCCGTATGAAAAAAGTTCTTCTTGGCAGCCAGCACTTTTTTTTCTTTGCAGATTTGGCGTGGAGAATGTGTTGAGTTCAGTTTTGTTTGGAGTACGAGCGGGTAATAATTTAAAATCCTATTGTGATGATCTTATCATGGTATCTTTCTCCAAGTTTCTGTTTCCAAAATGAATGATTCTCGGCAATCTGTAATGAAAAAGAAATCAAACAAAATTAGTAATTATTTATTGTTTGACATTATTTGTGTAATAGTGGAACACAAATCACTGCTGTGATCAGTTTGTTTTGAGACTGACCTCCCAAGAAAAACGATAGAGCACTTTATTAGGAACACCTGTGCAATCTTAACAGCTCTGCCATAAATTCTGCTTTTTACGAAGCTCATACATTTTCAGGTTTAGTCGACATTGTCAGACAGGTGATAATTCTATTTTATGTTTATGATTGAGGTCGTGGTGGGTGTTCCTGATAAAGTGCTCGTTGAGTCTATCTGTCGACACTTTTCCTCATTCAGAGGAAGAGGAGTGGACGGAGGCATCAACCCCAGCAGTGGACTTTGCCACAGGAGTGTGCTGTTTCCTGTTTCCAACCACAAGACAGTTTAAAAAAAAAAAAAAAGAGAACTGTGATCGTCCTCTAACCTTAACCACATGGTTATTATTGTAGCCATGACGACGGAAGGAAGTAGTAACGTTAACCCACACCACATGTTTCTCTAACCTTAACAAAGTGATCATTTTAACCCAAACCATCATCTTTCCTTAAACCTAACCAAGTGGGTTTTGTGGCTAAACCTAACCAGACGTTAACCACAGCGCTGTCACATCATAAAACAAATAAGATGTGTAACGGTTTCGGGAAGCACAGACATATGATGTCCTGCCGATTACTGACTGATTTTAAAAATGAAATGGTGTTGAAGTGTAAAACGGTACATGTGCGCGGCAGTTTGAGTATTTAGAGCTTTGTGTGCAGCAGGTTGTTCTTATGGCTGCATAACATACTGTAGCATTAGCTGCTTCTAATCTGTGATCACAGGCTGTGAAATTGAAAACACAATGTTAGAGATAAAACTGTCTTAACAGATGGATGTCAAGCTTTTCACTACTGACCGTCTGCTAACTGCCGCACAATTGGCTCTGACTTTTTGCAGCATGTGTTGAGTCACTTTTCTTGATCTGGCAACTAAAAAAACTTTTTAAGAATGGGCAGATGATTGTTGGCTGCTTGATCTGTCTTATTCATATTCACAGGGCCTTACTGTCGGTGTTTGTTTTTGCTCCTTTTAATGCATTATGTAGTTAATTCTAAATAGCAGCCCATGTCCAATGTCTTTTAGCTTGTTCTGTCTCTATTGGAACCATGTGGTTGTTTTTAGTCCAAACCTACTGAAGGCTCCTGTGCTGAAACACCAAAAATAAGTCTCCTCACTCTGTTGAAGAAAACATCTCATAACCTCAAAGCCTGAAATTAAATTATGCTTCATAACTTGGCAGAGAGAACAAGTGATGAGCGTGAGAGGGGGGGGAAAACACTTGGAAGGTTTTGCCTTCTTTCTTCATGTTGCAGTGATTTCACGCAGGAAGAGACTGCTCGTCCTCAGAGGTCGGAGGTCAAAGAGGCTGGGGTCGTGAATACAGAGACATTCACACACTTTCAGCTACAGATTTGTACCAAATGTTTTCCCAGTGATTATTTGGTTTTTCATTAGTTTGTGTTTGTTGCTTATGTGAGTTCACATAACCATGAATGTGTGTGTGTCCTTGGCAGGGGATGTTATTTTCTTTTACTTATTTACATGTTTGTGTGTAGAGGTTTAAAGACGTTGGGGAATTTTTTGGTTACAACAGTTTGTGTTAGACATGCAGATACAAGAGATAAACATAAAACCTTTCCACAAAGTGCTGATTAATATATTGGTGTATATAATGAGACGACAAAGATCTTTAAACTGTCTGAGATTTGTACCGTTTATACTGAGCTATCTGTTTTTTTTAAGGTGCCCTGTCTTGTAAACAAAGAAATGTTGTTTACGTTCAATGTAAGTATTTTAAATCCTGCTTTGTTTACATCCTGGTTCTCTTGAGCCTCATTTGGACTGGATTAATGTAATACTATTTACAGTTTTAAGTAATTTAACTCATTGTTCCAGGCAGGATTTTAACCATGTAAGTAAATTACAGGATATGCTCTGTAATAGACATGGACATTCAGCAAGACAAAGCCAAAAGACTCCACAGGGGGCGCCAGAGAGTTGAAGGCGAGGCAAAGATACTGCGTGAGGCGACTCCTTCTCGGAGTCATAACGCAGTCAAATCTTAACAAACAGACATGTATGTTCTTGTGTGACTCCGAGGATGATATTATCTCAGATTTCCAAATAAAGGACCATAAATCCGCTTAGATATCGGAGAAAAAGAGGCTTCAGAACCTGCCTGAGAATCATCACATTTTAAAGTTTTCTTCAGTATCAAAGTAATCCAGTGATAGTTGTCTGTTCATCTGTGGGTACACTGCAAACAGGAGATGATAACAGCTAATTCGGCATACTTTTAATGGCACCAAAATGTGAACAAATAGCTAAACAGAGGGCTCAAAGAGAATACCTGTAGCTGACTTTACAACAGCCAATTTGATGAGCTTTTATCGGGTCTTGCTCTCCTGATGGTTTAATTTTTTCTGTCATCGTATTGGTTCTAAAAAAGGCCTGTTCTGTATATTGATGGCATGTTTACATCTATCTGGTTAGCAAAAACACTTTTGTAGTAAAAGGACAAAAACTCAGAGATCCACCTTCAAATACAAGGACGTCGCTGCGGACGGGATTTAAATTACAGGAGGAGCAGTGAGTTCATGGAAAAACAGTAGGTCACTGCAGCTGTAATTATTACTGGGAAAGATTTGAAAAATGACCCACATACGTGCCCCCGACTGGATTAAAAATCACTGACCAGCAGGTGATGTTAAAATCACCCCACCTCCCCTACAGACTTTAATCCCGTTTAATCCCTGAATATGTTAATAAAGAACTTGTTAGGGTGGAAGTTTTTTGGAGGGAACCAAGCTCAGTGATCCTCCACCAGATTCTTGTTTTTCTTGATTTTGAGACACCTTTTGATATATTTATGCTCATCGCTGTGGTGTTTTTCTTTTCTCTTTTATTTACATTATAATGAGGACATTCACACATGCAGACTGTTGGTAATAAACAACAACAACAAACTGTACAAGTCTAAAAGTAAAAGAGCTGCATCTCCTCTGTTCCTCATCGCCTCTTTTCATCTTGGAGTTTTTTCGTCTTGTTAGTGTATTAAAAAGTGCTGCTGCTTACAGAAACATCAAAAACGTCACTTTCTGTGCTGCAGAGGACCTTTCCAGGGATGCTGGTGTCTGTGTAGGTGTTTACAACAGCAATGTAGACTCTTTCATGAATGAAACAGAGGTTGAATCGTCATTGTACAGTATTACACTTACAAAACTTTTAGGTGAAAAAGATGCAGATTAGTACAGAACTGGCCGACTGTTGTCCACTTAATCATTGCTTAGGTATAGTTTTTAGCAGGTTTTAGGGCTGCAACTAACTATTTGGTCAGTAAAATGTCAGAAAATGGTGAAAAACGTCGACCGCTGTTCCCCGAAGCTGAAGATACAACCCAAAGACATTCAGTTTACTGTCATAGAAGACTAAAGAAACCAGAAAATATTCACATTCAAGAAGTTTGGTGTTTTATTCATTTAATCTTTGCCGCTCTAGGTAGCACGTGAAAGATCTTAAAATGTCTTAAATTTTGATTTCAGGATTGTTTTAATAAAATTTAACTGCCAGACAAGTGTGAAAAACATCTGTTTATATGTTTGATCATTTACGTCAATCACATAAATATATATTGAATGATGAACTCTAAAGAGTGGTTTCCTTTTGTGCATTTTAGACCCCTAATAAGCACCTATGAATGGAGGCTAAAAGAGCCGGTTTAATGTGTCTGTGTCTGGTCTCGGATGGTGTGTTTGGGAGCAGCTGATTGATGCCGGCGTGTACGTGTGTGTGTGTGTGTGTGTGTGTGCGTGCAGACGAGCTTTGCTGTGTTGTGTTTGTCCAGCTGTTAATTTGTTGGTCTCATTATGCTGCTGTTGTCAGGGAGGCTCAGAGTGAAGAGCTGTGATTGAAGAAGCCTGTCTGACTGATTGCTGACCTGTGTGTGCTGTTTGTGGTTGTGCTTTATAAATGTTTGCTCGTCCACCCACAAACCACACTGCAGACTCCAGACTACAACCATTAGCCATTAATGTGTCACACATCTTTAGCACCTAGGTGTCCCGACGGCATTAAAGTGTATTTTTGGTGCTCGACCCTGAGGGACAGGTGCAGGGTCTTGTTCATGTGCTGTTATCCACCACACACATGGACTCAAACTGTTTACATGCACTTAAGGTCACAGTCGGCTTTCTCCAGTAGGTTGTTTCCTTAACTGTCATGTAAAAGAAGAAAACCTGGTTACTGTAATCGGGGTGGTGGGTTAGAGAAGGTTTCTCCTGGAGAACGCTGATTTCTCTGCCATGTAAACTTGTAACCGGGTTTCTAATCGGCTTTTTTAGGAGTATGCATGCGCGTGACAAAAAGACTGGATGAAAGGAAAGGTATTTACACGGAGCGATATGCCCTCGTATTTGAAATAATTCCTTCCAAAGTTCGACTAAAAGTGAAGCCGACACAGAGTAGCCTAAAGAAGCTGCTCTCCACCTCTGAACATTTGATTTTTTTGTTAAATTCACACACTTTCTAAAGCTGTGGTCAGTCTGTCTGTTCACTCTGCACCATGAGGTCCAGTCTTTAGTCTTTATTAAACAGGGACACAAAAAACATTCAACTCAAAATGAGAAGAGATGATTTAGCTATTAGCTGATTTCCATCTGCGGTCCCTGGGCAGGTACACACACAACATCACTAGATACTAAAAGCATTCATTTACATGCAACACCATTACATAGTCTCTATCACACTGACAATTATACAGACTAATCTAAAAACAACAACATATCTGATTACTGACCTGCTGCATGTACACGCAGTGCATGTAAGCGTGTTCTCCGGTTACCTGCCTAACCTGCTTTCTCTGAGTAACCTGCTTACTTAAGTGCATGTAAATAAAAGCGGCGTGCTTTCTCTTGACTCTCATGAGCAACGCTGAGCAAATAGTTTTCATACTCGGCTCCGATCGGGCCAATATATTGGCACACGATAACATTTCCACTCATGCTGCTCCTATTAAAGTCTCGGTGGCTCTTTTATACTTTTCTCAGCCTCTCCAGGAGAAAATATTGAGTTTTGGCTCATTGTGAGAGGCGCCAGCATGTTTTTGTGTTCAGTGTTGCAGCCCCTACCAGTGAACGGGGGGGTTAAGAGCGGCATTACACTTACAAGCTGACCTCCAATTAGGGAAATCTTTTTTTTTTCCAAATGTGCATGAATGAATCTTATAAGAAACTTGTTAATCAGTCCACCAGGCTGCACCTTCAAGCGCTCAGTCAGTGTCAGTGCAGACTCCTGAAAGAGAGAAATACCAAACTACTCCTTGTACTGGAGATGAACTCCTGCTGTCCTTGTGTGAACTGTCAGCTTGTATTGTGAATGCATGTTAACACCAAAGTGGAGCTGCAACAAACGATTATGCTGTCACTCAATCATTCTGCCAGTTATCCTGCTGATACATTCATATTCATATTGACATGAAATCTAATCTGTAATGTTCTGAATGCACGATGGACTTTTGAAGTCTTTTTTTGGAAGATACCCTCTTTGCTTTCCTGACTAGGTTAAATAAATCCTTTATTGATTCTTGACTTAATCAGTTAATGGTTAATCAGATACCTCCTCGCCTATAAGCCCTTGTGTTTATGGGTCAGTTCCTGTAGCTGGTACAGATTATGGTTTCACTCCTAACAGATGAACTTTTAGTGGTTTAGAAAAATCACATTTTCAGGCTTCTCAGTGCAGAAAGGCTTTCTCACACAGATGAGAATAAAATAAAGCAGTAAATTCTCAAGAAACAGACTTGTGAACATAATAAAAGCAGCCTCTGTACATTTAGTGACCATGGGAATTAAATTAAGCTTGTAATCAAGTGATCCAGTGAACCAACACAATTTCTTTGAATGTTTTGAAGGGAAATTTCACTGTTGGATCTCCGTTTTCTTTTTTGTGGAACATGAATGTAAATGGATGTTTTGCCAAGATGAGCCTTTCATGCAACAGAGACATTCTGCAAATTGTTGCTGTCGTTTCTCCGTTCTCTCCTCCACATTACAGGCTGACAGAAAAAAGGAAGAAAAAAAAAAGGAGCACAATCACAATCACATCAAGTCAGATCACATTGTCTCGCTGATGGAACAATTTGTAAGTCAGTTTTGTCGGCATCACGCTTTTCACAAAATTCCCAAGAGCACCATGTCTGCAGGCCACCCAGCCATCAGGCATCATTTATTTTACCCAAGATGCCCTTTACTTCATCATCATGACTGCTGATACATATGCACACTCCGTCTTTCTATCACCCTGTCTCTCTCTCACACACACACACACACACTGGTTTATGATGATAGATATTTCTCTGCTGAATGAACAGTGGGAAGCGTGGAGGGCCATTTAGCAACCTGGGTATTGCTCGCTGTCTCTGTCGCTCTCTCTGATAATTCAGGGTCACGTCAGTCAGTCTGTTCGGAGATGCGAGGCACCGTTCTCAAAAAAAAAAAAAAAAAAAAACAGACGAGAAGAGAGTAATCATTAAATGAATAAAAGGCTGCCGCTTGCTTGGTAAAGAGACGCTAAGACAAAAAAGACCGGGGGAGGAGAGCTACAATGGCCCTCAGTCTAATGATTGTAGCCGGCGTTTTTTTTTTTTTTTTCCTTCATTTAATTTCATACAATGCCTTTAATTACTTTCTATTCTAGTTGCTTAAATCTATTGTGTGGACTTATTACAGAGGACTGAGGGTTCATTATACAGAGAGATGGATGCACATCAGTGTTTTTCTTTCATATTTAACAGGGTTTATGATCTTAAGGCGGCGAAACCTCCTTATATGACATTCCCAAGGTTTTCCCACTCAACACAACTACGATCTTTGCTTTTTTTTGGAAGACTTCAGACAAGGTTTGTTATTTAAAAGCAGCAGAGGTGTTGACTCACTAAGCCACAACAAAGGCCCCCTGCTTCTAATATAATCAGCTACCGAATCTCACAAAAACCCCTCAACCCCCGAGCTCCGCCGACAGCCGTCAGCGAGGAAGGGAATGCTCTGTGAAAAATCACTAATAAGCTGTGTTACTGCTGCTTATGTTGATATTGCATCACTGAAGGGTTGCCGTGGCGTTGTGTCGGCTTTCTGGTGCGTCCAAAGGAAACAAAGGAAAGAATGAATGAGTTCGTTCATCAATGAAGTTTTATACATTTGGTAACACACATTTCTCTATAATGAGTGCACTCTTTAGACAGTTCATCTAACGTCTGTCTCCCAGTTTGTCACTCATTACTCACCGGTCATCAGGTCACGGTCCACACACTGACCAGCTTAACAAGCACTCAGTACATTTCCAACCATCCATTCCAACTGTGCCTGGATTCAAACCCACAACCTTCTTGTTGTGTTGTGAGGAGACAGGGCTAACCTCTGCTGACCCTTCGCAACATGAAAACTAAGATAATTGAAGTACAAATGAGATAATAATAAGAAGGATTGCAGCAAGATGGTGCAATTAGAGCTTAAAACAAACTTTGGAACAGCAGTTACAACTAATTCAGTCTTCAAACTACTTTTACAGCATAACAGGCCAAATACAAAGAACAGGGCAGCAGCTCAGCAGTGCTTCACTGCGTACAACGTTTTTTATTTATTATTTTTTGTGTTCACTGTCAGTAAAACCAAGCTGAATATATTTGTGTCAGTTTTGTTCGGCCTGTTGTGGAGCAAACTCCTTCAGTGTTGGATTGTGCTACCTACCAGAAATGCTGCAACACGCTTCTGTAGGCTTTATTTATTTAGTGTAATTCCAAGTAAATTAATGAAACTAGCAAATTTTAAATTCCAGTTATTTTAGGTTTTGAATGTAAGTTGAACAGTTTTTACAATAGCATGTAAACATTTCATAGCAGTGTTGGACCAACCGAGCGAACTGACACAGAACTGTGTGGTTAGCATTAGCAACTCTAGCCACCAGGCTCAGTGCCACCTACACTTGCTCATATTTCCACAGTAATCCATCCATCTTCTCTCCAGTTTCACTTCCTTTCTGCTTCCATTAATTCAGCGTTTTATTGAATCCTCTGCTTTGTTTTTCTTTCCGTTTCTGTCACCGTCTCTCTCTCCTTCCTGCTCATATTAGCTGAATCACTTTGCTTCACCATCACCTCCATTTTTTTTTTTCCAGCTCTTTATCCTCCCTGCTGTCGGCAGCTCAGCCCTGGACCACATTGTTCTTGATCTGGGTTTGTTATTCCTGTCAGAGTCAGACTCGCTGGCTGTCAGTTCCCCCTGTGGAGCCGCTTCATAGTTCAAAATCCCCGCAGCCGTTCACATCATTTTCAGCTTAACCTGTGAGTCATATACACTGTGTTCTACTTTTCAATACAACAACATTGCATATATCAAGTTTGACAGACATGAGGTTTTAAGGTTAATACTGACGCTGCAAAAACTGTCGATTCACGTTACAAGAAAAATAATTTGTCGTTTCTCCATTTCAGCCAAACAGAACAAAACTGATTTTGTGTTATTAGCTGATGTTTTGTGGCTTTTTATGGACATTGATGTGTTGTTTGGTAGCTGAAACGAATAACAGTATGACAGGAAACAAATCAGCAACTATTCTGATAATCGATTAACGGCTTCAGTCGTTTTTCAAGCAAAAGTTCCAAACATTTGCCGTTGTTTCAGTTTCTCGCATGTCAGCATTTGCTGCTTTTGTTTGTCACATATGATTGTAAACTGAATGTCATTAAAGGTTTGGACTTTTGGCAGGACAAAACAAGCAACTTTAATAAGTCACATTGGGCTCGGGGGTGTTGTAACAGACTTTTTTTTTACTTTTTTTGTTGACATTTTAAAGATAAAACAATGGAAAATTACAACTGGCAGATGGGAAATAATCGTTTCATTAAAAAACTGAAAAGTCAGAAAAAAGTGGAAAAATAGTTAAACAATGTTAATTAATCAGGATAAAAATACTCTAATACAAATTTAGTGATGCAGTGAATATATAATAAACTCCATCTGTTTTAGTTGTGGGTGAAGACATTTTGCAGACACAGTGTGTGTCCTTTCCACACAAGACCTTTCTGTTCAATATAACACATCTTTTTTTAGGATCATACAGTAATGCTGTCAGTATGTGGACTGTTTTCAGTTTTCATTACCTCACTGGGGATTTCTGAGCTGCTGCAACATGGAGAGGATCTGTGCCTGTGGGAATGTCCGTTTTTAATTTTAGTCTGTTTTTGTTGCTGAGTGGCTTTGAGGTAGCGTCATTTCAGAGAAAAGTTCTGACTCAGGTGAAAAACTTGGAATTTTTCTTACTGCTTTTACTGACAGAACCAAAGTCTGAGAAGTAGATCTATAAAATTAGATGTGACCCTTTTGTTAAAGAGAGAAACCATGTGTCTGGGGGAAAAAAAGGTCAACAACCTCGTCAGTGTTGGGAGTATTTAGAGGCGATAGGGTCTCTCTGTGTGGGCTGTAATTAAAACCACTTGTCATCTACTGAAGGGAGCTTTCACACCAAGAGTGTCGAGTCAACTGAGGAAATGATCCTGAGGGTTTATTGGCAGGAGGAGCTGAATGCGACATTCTTCAGAAGCTGATATTGCGTCATTTTATGTTTAGCTTGTTACCTGGAATCAACAGCAAGGAGGATAAATCACAGCTGAAACCTGACCGAGACAAATGATCAAAATCCATCCATCACAAAGGAAATTATTATTTGATGTGGGTCACAAATGCATAAAAAATCATATCATGCAGGGCTGCAACTAATGATTCATTTCATTATCAATTAATATGTTAATTAGTCGTTTGGTCTACGAAATGTCAGAAAATGGAAAAAAAAATGGTGATCAGTGTTTCCAAAAGGTGACGACCTCAAATGACTCAAAACGATTAATTGATTACAGCTCTACTATAATGCAGTTTGCAATGAGAAGGAAATATCCGATTAATGCAAAGCTAACTGTCGTTATTTGGTCATATTTGGCATAAAGTTTTGTTTGGTGTTTTTTTTTTTTTCTGTGAAATGTAAATTGTCAGGTCAGATATGTCGACCATATTCCATATTATACCTCTTTTACTTTACTTCAATCTAAACGGCTCAGATATTATCACGCTAACGTTAGTTAACGTTGTCAGTTGGTTCAGCTAGCTTAGTTCCACCTGGCAGTTCGTAGGTGTGAATATTTAGTCACCACTCATCTTTATGTAAGAACTACTTTGTGTGGTGCATCCGGTTTTAATTTAGTGATGCATAAATCTTAACTTACGCTGTAACGAGGCAAAGTTTGAACTAACGAGCAGCTGCTGCAGCCGGCTCCTGGTGTCTATAACTGCACCTTTGGGCAGTACAAACCTTACAAGAAAAGATAACAGGATTAACTAGAACTGGAAACAATTAGTCAGTTAGTTGATTTGATGAACAAAAAAGCCAAACATTCCCTTGTTCCAGCTTCTCCAATGTGAGGATTTGCTGTTTTTCTTTGTCTTATGTGACAGTAAACAGAATAAATGTGGGTTTTTTTGACTGTTGGTACGACAAAACAAGACATTTTAAATCATCACCTCGGCCTCTAGGAAAGTGTGATTGGCATTATTCACTATTATTTGACATTTCTATAGATCAAAAAAACAATTTAAAATAAAATAATCATTATTTGCAGCCCAGAAACCAAATGAAATCTGTTTAAAACCCTTTTCAGACGGAATAAATGTAATTCAGACATTCGTGACTCCACTCAGGAGTTTTTAGTTGCGGATACGTCAGATGGAGGCGAGAAACAGAGAGAAGAAGCTGCATTTTCATATTTATCTGCATCATAGTGGACGAGTGTGATCACACCCTGAGCCTCTTGTCTTCAGGCTGCTGTGGCATCTCATTGACACCGGTGTGTGTGTGTGTGTGTGTGTGTGTGTGTGTGTGTGTGTGTGTGTGTGTGTGTGTGTGTGTGTGTGTGTGTGTGTGTGTGTGTGTGTGTGTGTGTGTGTGTGTGTGTGTGTGTGTGTGTTCTAACAAAACGCAGTGTGAGTGTGAGATAGACTTACAGACACGTTCACACATTTAAGACCTGCATGGTGGCATGGGACGAGCAGGGAGTGTGAATGTGAGTGTGTGTGTGTGTGTGTGTGGTTTAGGTGGGTGGCAGGTTGTTCACATGCGGTCTGAGGGGACAGGTGGTAGATTGCTCAAACATGCCGAGACACGCTAATGAAATTTTTGTCTCTTAAATTCAGCAGAGCTGCAGTTGAGTAAAAAAAAAAAAAACGGACATGATGACGTGTGTGTTCTCATGGCTGCAGTTTGACCTCTTGTCTGCACCACAGGAAGCTGAAAACCACAATCCTCTCATCAAGTATTTTGCCTTTTCTTTCTTTTCATGTTTAATTCCAAAACCTTCCCACACGTCTATCCAAATCCTGCTGTGCTCTATTATTTCCACCTCATCTTTAGTCATTTCTTACTGTTTCATTTTTATTTTGTTTTGATTTCTGTTTTCCACCTGATCCACCAATGTTCAGAGGATAAACATCTCTGCAGGAATTCATGAAGCGGTGTGAGTTTTTTTTTTTTTCTTAACCAACAACACTTCTATTAAGCGTAAGCAGTATTTTTTTTTAGCTTTATCATGCAATTAACATGTCACAGTTAATGGAGTGACGAGTAATCATGAACACGCCACTGATTACAGATGAAGCGTGCACACTTTAAAGTGGCAATCAGCAAGTTCCTTTTTATTTTGTCTTCATCTGTGACGCTGTGCTTATTGCTGCGTTTTTGGTTTTTTTTTTTTTAAATTTTGAATTCTGAAGGAAAGAGCTGCAGACACTAACACCTGGTTTTGAGGATCGGGATTAAGATTGGTCCTAATTTAAGACAAAATTGAAAGCACATACAGATTGAAAAACATTCTTAGTCTTCTTAGTGAGTAGAGAGTAAAAGCCATGCTAGAGAGACAGCGATTCAGTCATTTTACAAGCAAAAGTGCTAAAAATTCACAGGTTCCAGCTTCTCAAATGTGATGATTTGCTGCTTTTCTCTGACATGTATGACAGTAAACTGTATCTTTGGGTTTTGATCTGTTGGTTGGACATTTGAATACATCTCTGTTACCTCCTGGGAAGTTATAGCAGGCTTTTTTTTATTTTTTACAATTTTCTGACACTTTGTGGACTAAACAATTAGTACCGAATATTTCATTCATCATTAGAAAGTTTTCTGCATTCATATTTATTTGGTCACCAGTTCAGCTCATTATAAATTTCAGGAAGATAAAAACAAGAAACTGGCGAGTTGTAACTGCTCACAACAGGAAACTGATGTTTTTTTTGCAGTAATAGTACTTTGGTTTTTTCTTCTTTTGAATGCCATTAATCTGCAGCATTTCTGCTTGTCTTCATTTTGTTTTCTTGGTCTGGTCTTCCCCCGAAAAACAGTCTGATTCTTATTGGCTTTAACCTGTTCAAATCAATGTTAACAGTGTTAAAGGACAGAAGCTTTGTGGGGTAAATCAGGGTCGAGGCAGAGTGGCTGTTTTACTGTTGAAGGTCTCAGTAATGTTTTTCAAGTGATTCCTATTTGTCTGCTTGAGGGGAGGGAAAACGCACACACACACACACACACACACACACACACACACACTCTAATCAGTGACAGGCAGTACTTTCCACTGGATGTGACACAGCGTCACCCATGAATAAACCAGTTTAACAGAGTTGCTGTAGCTGTTGACACACTGCAAGGTGTGGCTCCCTGTGTGTGTATGTATATGTGTGTGTGTGTGTTTCTCTGTGTGTGTATATATGTGTGTGTTTGGTCCAGGTATTCCATATGTTGTGTCTGTTTACACAGTCATGTTGTGAGGACCTCATGGGGACAAAAAGCAAGTCTCTAAATCATTTGTTTCAGGGTGAAGACTTGGTTTAAAGTTAAGGTTAGTTTAGGGTTAGTTTAAGGTTAGGATAAGTCTCCAGGACATTAATGTAAGTCAGTGTAATGTCCTCTAAAGTGATGGAAACATGACTGTGTGTGTGTGTGTGTGTGGATTAACCATTAACCTGCTGGGTGAGCATCTGTTCAACTCTTCTTCTTCTTCTTCTTCTTCTTCTTCTTCTTCTTCCCTCTCTAAGCTTTTCTGTTTGTGTTTCTGCTCATTAGTCTTCTGGTTTATCACTTCATGGGCTGTGTTGTAACAATAAAAAGGGTTGTGAAGCTGCCTTAAACTTTAACCTGCATTAAACATCTAGACTCAGCTGAATATTTGCAGATCTGCTCGTTAGTCACACTCCCTTTTACCACTAACATTACTTCTAATGTAACACTTAGAAAATCCTGTATAGTTTGTTGTACTGGGACTATTCATGCTAACTTGTTTGAGGCAGATCGAGCTGATCATTCTCTGTAGGTTGGTCACTATGAACCGCGCCTCTCACATTACACACTGACGTTTCATACATTATTATTATTAAAAATATAAATTCTAGCCGCTTTAAGGATTATAACTTCGGCTGACCTTGCTTCCTCTTGGGGTTTGACTTTTTCTTAATTAGAAGTTCAGTCTTGTCACGAGTCCTTCTGGCACCGTCTTCATGTTTAGGTTTTGGTTTTGGGAGGCGACGTCTGACAGTGATTACTTGCAGAAATCTTGTTCATGGTTTCCGAGTCATACTGAATGCATCAGGGTCACATGAACACCCATCAAAGCTGAGTGTGTGTGTGTGTGTGTGTGTGTGTGTGTTTTTTGGCCATTTTTTTTATGTGTTTAGTTTTAGCATGCATGCAGTGTAAGTACTACTTACAGTATGTAGTTGTACTGAGTTTTGTGTACATATCCTTATATTTAGTTTGAAAGTGGTGGTTACAGTTGCTGTGTGTGTGTGTGTGTGTGTGTGTGTTCATGTGCTTCATTTCCTGTATGTTGGCCTGTTGCCTGTTTGACCCTGTGTGATTTGGCTTTCTGCCTCCCTCTCTTTATTTCTTTCCTTGGCCTCTGTCTTACTTCTCCTGTCCTCCCCTCCCTCCTCTGACGTTTTTGTTGCTGCTTCTTAGAAACATTGCCAAAGCAATTCACAAACTATGCATTAAAAAAAAAAAACGGTTTAAATTCAGACCTTGCCTTCACTTAAATCTACCAAAACACCAGAAGCAGACTTTTACTTGATTGATTCAGTTATTGGAGACATTTTTAATTGTATTTTATCCCAAAGTCTCCCTGTTTTCTGCGGTGCTCCTGTTTGCTGTGAGGATCTGCTGTTTGCTATTAATATAAACTCAGCATTTCCTGCAGATGTGCCACATTAGAAGCCTTCCACGTAAGGCTTTTTTTGTGAAACAACTACAGGAAGTTGACATGAGCCAGACAGACGAGTATTTTGTTTTACTGATGGAATTAATGCTGTAGAAATGTAGCCACAGGTTCTCAGTAACCTGTATGAAAATCTCTAAATCAAAACAATAACAAAAGACGGAGTTTGATGATGTCGTGAAGTAGCGTGGAATCATGGGAGTTGTTGTCTTGTTAACAAACCACCACTGCTGATCTGACGTGACTCAGACAGAAGAAGAAAAGAGGCAAAATCAGTGGACTGGTGGTCGGGACAAAACAAGACATTGGAGGACGCCACCACAACATTTTGTGACAAATCGATTAATGGAGGAAATAATTGTTAGTTGCAGTTGCCCTAAAAAATGTCAACAGAGATTTGTTAGATGCTGAGTATAACAAATGTGTTTTTCACCATCTTTGAATTGGATCCTAACTGGCGTGCACATGTGCAACTTTTTACCCGGGTTACTGTTTTTCTGTTTCTATTTGTCGTTCTCCCTCTCTCTCACTCACACACACACACACACACACACACACACACACACAGCAGTAGAATAAAACAGTGCCCATTTACGGTCCCATTGTTTTTTTCTAAATGAAACCAAATGTCAGATTTTTCCTGAACACACACCACAGTAGTGTTCACCACACTGCTTAGTGAATGTGAAACTTTCCAACAAATATGCTTTTATCTGAGCAGGTCTGCACGAGCTGTTTAGATTCACTGATTTTCAGTTGTTTGTGTGTATGTATATTATGGAGAGTGTGTGTGTGTGTGTGTGTGTGTGTGTGTGTGCATTAGAGTCCTTTTGGCATCTCGACAGCAATTACTGGCAGTATAGACACAGACAGGAAGGGTGTAGGAAGGTCACGACATTCATCTCTGAGCTGGCTGTTTGTGTGTGAGTGCATATTTCTTCCTCTAATTGCGTGTCTCATTCCTTTTACACAATCAGTCCTGCTGGTTGTCACATATAATAATGTATTACAGTGTGTAGTAAGTGGGATGAATAATTGGTTACAAGTTTACAAGTTAAAAGATGTCGGTGGATAAGATCTGAGTCTTGAGAATTTCTGACCGGACAAACATCCGCTCCACATCTGTATCTGGACTCCAACAAACCTGTGAGGACTATGGAAATGGCAGCAAACCAGAAAACTGAGGCAGCAGATAAGGAAATACTTAACCTCATTTATATTTTAGGGTTATTAAGGCCACATCAGGCAAATAAGTTTAACCGCAGCCTGGGACACGTTTCTGCTGCCTGAGAAGAGAAGTTCAAGGGAAGAAAGCATTAATGTGCAGTTTTTGCCAGCGGGTTTGTTTTTAAATTCAGTTTAATTTTACGTGTCCTGGGCTCATAAAGCTTTTCTGAACTGGATTATTTTATACAAAAACAGTGGTGATTGACAAAATTTGTGGGCATCTTCCTGATGTCAGTCTGTACTGAAGCAATAAGCTTTTCGGTTTACTACAAATGTTTTAGTAAATTTGCTGTCGTATAGAGAGTTTCATGATAAAACTGACAACAGTTTAATATCTGTGCGTCCAATAACATGATGGCTCTGTGACGTCTTTAGCCTAGCTTAGCATAAACACGAGAATCAAAGGGAAACTGCTAGCCGAGCTCTGACAAAACTTTAAAAATACATCTTATGACTTGCATGTTGTATACATGTAGATATTGAACTGATATTGATTTAGAATTGGGAGGAGTTAGCGTTGGAGCTAAAGAAGTAAAAAATCCCTTCTTCCAACAACTCAGAAACTTTTTTATCTCATTAGCTAGCAAACTAGTCAGCTAAAAAGCACATAAATAAGACCGCCTTGGAGTTGTTGTATGGTGCTACCTAGCTAGCTGTTTGGAGCTACAACTGATGATTATTTTCATTATCAACTTTTTTCTACTAATTTTAAGTCTGCATAATGTTGATTATTGAACCACTCCTTTTTAGGAATGACCAAAATGTGACCAACACTTTCACAGATTCATACTTTTCATTACTTATTTTTTAACGTTTGAGAAACTCGTTTATATTCCTCAAAGGAGGATATTGAAAAATCAAATGTTTTGGTATCGGATCAGTGACGTACAGCAGAGAAAGGCAGCATTTCCTCACACTTGAGAAGCTGAACCAGTGGAGGTGTGGCATTTTTGGTCAAAAAACGACTTGAACAATTAATCAATTAACAAAATTATCATTATTTTTCTGTCAAATGACTAATCCATGCTTCCCTTTTAAAACTAAAAATGCAACCACGGACCAATCAATTGCTATCTCCATCTGTTGTAAACTCTATACTGTTTTATGCTGAAGCCACTAACTTAGTAGATGAGTTTAACAGTTAAATATGTCAGCTGACACATCTACACTCTGGAGAAACGTTGGCCTATTCCTGTAACATGTTTTGTTTATCAGCAGAAGCTGTTGTGGGTCCAGCTGTTATTTCCTGTTGTGTGTTGCTGTGATTCCTCAGATCAGTAGGTATTTCCTGGAGGTGTGTTTGTCTGGAACGAATGAGGCTACTCCCCCCACCCTTTCGCTCCGTCTTTTTGTCTTGTTCTCTCCATTTCTGCCCTCTCATACTTTTTCTCCTTCTTGCAGTGTTTTCTTTCCTTCTATAGTGTGTGTGTGTGTGTGTGTGTGTTGTAGTAAATTCCTGCTGCGGTTATGAGGTGATTAGTCATATGGTATCAGTTTATTTTGCAAGTAATGGAAACTGCTTGCTGCCAAAAATGCCCCTCTCTCAGTTTTCAAACTTCCTTTTCCTTCTTTTTTCTCTTTAGTTTTCTCCTCCTACTCTTTCACTGTTTTTCTTATTCTCACTTTTCCATTTTCTTCCTCCTTTGTGCCATTTTTCTAACCTCCTATCTCTTTCCTTCTCATCAGTTTTTCCACTCTTTATATCGATCTCTTTTCTTCACCTTGTCTCAGTTTCTTTTCTTCCTTCCTTGTTTTTTTTAAGAATTTTTACCTCCCCTCTATCCTCATTTCTTCCTCCCTAATGTGTTTTTTTTTTTTCATGTTTACAGAAGATGACAAAATGGCTCTGCCCCTCCCGGCTAATAAAGAAAACATGCACAGACTCAGCATGTAAGGGAGTATTTCACTTTAAACTTTAAAAGTTTTAAACATATGCTGCACTAATTAAAACTAAAAACCCACTGAGTGATGTTTACGAGTTGTATTAGAGTTACAGATTATTAAAAAAAAAAAAAAAACCCGCTCTGAAGTGCAAGTGGTTGTTTTGTTCCAGGTCGACTGACTGTGTCCGCTCTGATAAATATTCTACATGCATCATGCACTCAAACAAGCTTAATGTTGTGTCAATTAGAGAGCGGGATGGTTATAGAAAGAGATAAACACACAGCTGCCTGCTTAGTGTTTATATTTCGTGGCTGCAGGTCTGATTACGGAGGAATGTGAGGACGTCTCGGTCATGTCAGCGCCGGGTGACGGGGACTCCGGGTCATTCACAGCAAAACAGCAGCACTTAATGAAACACAGGCATCATCCAGTAACACACAGTTAGTTGGAACTTGGTAAACTTACTGAGTAATCCTGTTAAAATGCTTTTTGCATCTGTGGTATGTTTGTGTGTCTGTGACTCAGAATAGAGGCATGATTACTACCAGTTTTCAGGATTTGGTATCAAGTTGTTTTCTTTTTGACTTTGAATGCAAGATTAATTTAATTTTTAGCAAGATGTTTGGAATTGTGAGCAGTAGTTTGCAGGTTTATGTGCTTGCCTGTAAATGTATGGGAAAGCTTTTTCAGTCTTTGTATGAGTTGGAAAGTTTGGGAATTCCTTAAAATGCAAATTTTCCTGGAAAGTGCAAATTTCTTGTTCACTAGTTCTTCAGATGTTTCTCTTTCATGACATGATGGACAACAACAGTTTATAAGGTTAATGATAAATGTATCTATTAAACTTCATTTAATCTATACTAATGTGTGTAAATGGTTGGTGACTTCCATTGTGGGCAGTGAGAGACCATAATATGTATCACAGTCCTGGAGGCTCCCAGAACATGTCAGTCAGTTAGTGGGTCACAAAATCTGTTGTGGGAAAAATGTTGGAAATGCAAACTCCCCGGCTGGCAGGCAGTCCTCCAAAACTATGTCAGGCAAGTGTAAAGAAAGAAAAAACCTGAATTACTTAAAGGAAGGTCCCTCCATTTAAGATTTAATATGGCGGAGGATTTGTTCCAAATTCACCAACTGGACTGCTGGAAGAAACATTACAGCAATACTGCTAAACTAAATCAAGCAATAAAAAGAAAAACACGCCACTTTCACATCTTCACTTCAAATCAACGGTGCTTATACTTTACTAACTTTTAGTTCTAACTTTTTAGATGTAGTGTTGGGCCACTCTTAAAGCACATTGATGAATCTGGTCGTGGCGCCCCTCCCCCGGCTGCTCCTCCTGTTAAAACAAGGTGTGAAGCAGCTGGAATCTCTTTCATCCACCAACAACATTTAGTTGAATTTGAAGGGCGATCGGCATGAAAATAATCAAAAGGCAACATTTTCAAAGCCAGTCTGGAATTTTGGATTGGTGTAAACGGTACGAGTTCAAGGTCCTGTGAATGTTACGGGGGGTTTTGAAATGGAAATGTGTGTGTGATCAACGCCTCTGGAAGGATGTAGATGGGGAATGGCATGTGTGTGACTCCACAGGAGGCAGACATGGCGTACTAAAGCTGCATCTCATTAACGTAAGAGAGAGCTGCCAAACAGGACGTCAATGCCAACAGCAGACGAACACACACACTCGCTTCAGGGTTATTTTTCAAGGACACAGACGTACACGCCGCTGATTGCCGTATGCTGGTGGGTGAATCTGTCTCATATCAGCATGAGGTTGCGCAGACCCCCAACATGTTACCAAACAGGCTCCACACCTTGAGGAAATGTTTGGAAAAGTCAAACTTGGGTTTTTTTCCTTTTTTCAACCCCTAAAAATCTGCCAAACGGGCAACTTTGAGTTTCAATTTCGACTTTTTTTTTTTTTTGCTTACAGTGCACCACATTCAAGAGTCACTTTAATGCAGCACAGATGAATGATGGATGCATTTATGGTTGGAGCTGAATGGGTTTCGAGAGGCAGATAAAGACATTTTGGTGGACGGTGCCAATATTCTGTGTGTTTCAATTCTGTTCCTGTCAAGCAGGAAAAGCAGATAGTTCAAATTTAATGGAAAAATACAGTTCCGGGCAACGCGCTAAATATTTCTGCATGACATTTGAATGAAGTGATGAATTTGTGGAGGGATTTCTCATTCCGGACAAAATATTGGCAATGCGCAGCCTCATTACAAAAAAAATATTGGTATCTGTCTTCAAAAACCCATATCTTTCTAATCCCTGGTTGATTTATCTTTCCAGACACCGACTCTGATAGATCTCCAAGGGCTTCATGCATTTCCATCAAATATTTGATGCTGGCCCAACTGCTGTTAATGCCAAGCTTTGCAGCAAACAGATCAGAGCAGCCATGGAAGGAAGAGTTGTGTCGAGAGAAACAAATTTTCAGGACGGGATGAAAGCCTGACAAAAGTGAAACAGACAGATAAGAAAGGGAGCGCAGGGGGAAGATGGGAGGTCAGAGAGAGGAGTTTCTGACAGTTCAAAAGTGGGATTTTTGATCGATAAGGAGGTTTCAAGGCTGACATTGACGGTTTCTGGATTGAAGCCGCAGTCTGTTTTTTTAGCTGAAATAGCTTTAAATGCCATAATTTTCCTGCCAAATCATTTCAAAATGTAGAAGTATTCAGCGTTAGTCTTGACACTTTGTCAAGAGCGTCAAGTCGGGTTTTATTCTCTTCAGGCTGGAGCAGATTCTGCATCAGCGTTCGGAGTGTAATCTGACGTGAAAGCTTTGTCCCAAATTTCACCCATAAACCGTCAGCTTGTTTTCAGTTGGAGTGGCCCTCTGCAAAGACGAGTAGCTCTAGTAACACGTAAACAGCAGAGCAGACACCAGCTTCTCTGTTTCTAAAGTTGAAATGTATATTTTTGTTAAAAATATTGCACTTTTTTGTCATCGGCATGATATTAAAGGTGATATTAGATATTAAAGGTGCCCTGTTAAGTTTTCTAATGTTTACATTCAGTGTTTCTCACTGAAATGTATGCATGAAATTTTTATATAACAAAAAATCTTCATCATCCCACACTTCTAAAATGTTTCACCACTTTACAACACTTAATCCAACACATTACCCGATCGGTCAAGGATGTTTGAAATCAGCTGCGACGTCTGAAGCTCGGCCATCTTTGTTGTAGTTCAGACATCAGTTCATTTACCTCAAAGTTGTGGATTTCAGATTTTAACACTTAAACCGCAGCGTTCTCTGTGGGCACAAACTTTAAGTCTTTTTCTTATTGACAGAAAACATCAGCTGTGATATTTACAGATTGGAGAGTGAAAAATGCACAATGCTGAAATGTTTCCTCTCAGTCGGCAGAACAGCTGCAGATTCCTGCCAGCTGTATATAAGCTTATAGCTGAATAACTATTTAACAGACAGTCCGCATCTTGCTGTAAGTGGTATTGTGCTTGAACTATTTCCCCTTTTTTTTTTTTTTGAGGCGATGACCCTGATATACCCACAGTCAGCAGTTGTTGGGCTGTGTTGCACAGTTTTTGTCCGACCCTCACCCTTACTTTTTGCTGTGTGTTCAGCCCATATTGGCAGCCGTTTGGCAGATTAAGCCAGTCCGAGGCTCTTTTGATTTTCTGCTCTGCGCAGTGGATCAGTTATTTTACCCGTTTAGAGTCTTCACCCATTTTTTTTCTCCTTTTTTTTCACCTCCGCCTTCTCTTTTTGTCTTCCATGAGACTGTGCCTGACGATGCAAGTGCAAAGCAAACCCAAGAAAAACTTTACAGCTGATTGCAACTTTTTTTTAGACATATTCTCTTTAATTAAAGGAGACTCGATTCACAGTAGTGTGAAAATTGTTAGCTAGTTTGTCTTGTTTATCTTTTCCTAAAGTTTTGGGGGATTTTTTGGGACCACAAACAAACTGCTGACTAGTAATCTCCACTTGTATGAAAGCTACGTGCATGTCAGCCGTAGTCATTGTGGTGTGTTCAAGTGCAGCTTTTAACAAAAGATGTGAGGTGACCCAACATTTTTGATCCATTGTCCTTCATTTGGGGTTGTGAGAGTCACTTTTTAGCAAAGTTTTTGATTAAGACATAACTAATTTTAACATGAACCCAGAGGGGAGGTCGAGGGGTCAAAAGCAAGGGACAGAATTGGACACAAGACAACTGAGACGGTTAATGTTGATGAAAGCGCTGGTAAATTTTGATTTTAAAGATTTTATTAAAATATCTCTGATATCCATCCTATGATAGGTAGCTGGATCAGACTTCTATTCGTTTGTGTACATGTGTATGAGTCCTAGTTCTAGTTGAGAGGATGACGGATGAGGAGAAGCAGAGAAAAGAGTTTCTGTTGTTCAGGGCAGAGAGAAGTTTCACATGCTGGGGAAAGTGAGGCGACTCAAAAGTTGTTTTGTTTGTATTCAGCAGACTAGAACACGGCCTTGCTCTGTGTGTGTGTGTGTGTGTGTGTCCAGTGATTTGTAGGTGGATAGGCTTTGCTCTGTCACTTCCATTAAACACGCTGTCCTCATTTCTGTTCTCTGTTCACCTCCCTACTTTGCTTGTCCACAGTATCTCTCTCTCTCTCATCTCGCTTTTTCTACCTTTCTGTCTCCTCTTTGCCGGCGATGCTCATCTCTCGCTTGGTTGCTGTTGCTGAGGTTTGGACTCTGCGACACACACACACACACACGCACACACACACGCCTCAGACAGAGCGCTCCGCCACACTGGTCAGGAAATTGGACCCTCAACAGTCTGTACATTGGAAATGAAATTCCTTTGAAAGGCCCAGACAGCAGACACACACACACACACACACACACACATTCACACTGAGTTTTGAAGACAGGCGTCTGTTACTGCTTGCTGGTTTTAACTATAGAGTCTTATCTACAGAGCCACTATCAGCAGTTTAGAGATAGAGCTGGTAGAGCTGAGTCACAGCTCTCTCTCTCTCTCTCTCTCTCTTGCTCTCTCTCGCTCTCTCTCGCTCTCTCTCTCGCTCTCCGTCAGTGTCTCTCGTCCATGTGTGCTGCTGACAGATAAGCCATTGATGTTAATTACAAGACATGTACTGTAGCCTGTCAGAGAGAGAGAAAGAGTTGGCCACAGAGAAGCAGACAGTAAGGGAACACCGATACAGGATTTTCAATATCGACACCCCCTTGTTGATTACTCCTTTTACAGGAACACAGGATAGGCTGCTGTCAGTGTAGGTCGGGTAACTACCACTGGTTATAAATGGTCAATGGAAACAAATAAAACTTTAACTGTTGGTAGAAGATGGGAGCAACCTGTCGTCTCCCTTTACACTTCGCCCCTTCTGCCTTAGAAAGGTGGTATAAAGGCGCCAGAATGCTCAAAACAAACTAGCTTGTCGTCCGACTGCGTGGCTGTTCTGAATGGCTGCACTTGAAGGTGAACATCCTGCCATCAGAGCGAGGGGTGACACATGATAACTGTTTGAACTGGAGCTGCAATGATTAGTCCATTAATCAATCAGTTGATTGACAAAATGCTAAATATCTGTCAGTTTCAGGTCCTAAAATGTGAGAATTTGCTGCTTTTCCTTGTTTCCATGATAGTAAATTGAATCTCTGAGTTTTGGACTGTTGGTTTGGACAAAATAAGACATTTGATGACGTAACCTCGGGCTCTAGGAAACTGTGATGAAAACAATCGTTAGTTGCAGCCCTGGTTTAAATACTGGGATAAAAGTGCACACCTTCAGACACTCACTCCTCGAAGGCATTAATAGTGTTGCGTACGGGAAATGTGATGGAATTAGTTGTGTGGAAAATGAGAGCTTGAGGTTGCGGATCTGTTTTCCACTGAGGTGACTGAGTGCATAGTGTGGTTCAGGCTGTCTAAATCCCAGTAAGTATTCATTTGATGATTCGCAGGTAAAACGATTGTCTAGACAGTCTAACTATGGTTCTAAATGAGGGTCAGTTAAAATGCTGTGGATACTACAGTTATTTGAAGCTTAGACAGCTTAACCTGCAAACTACTAGATCATCAGCTTTCTTGGATGGGTAATACAGTGTGACACTGCAAATAAAGCACCGGAGAAAAGTAGAAAATGTTTAAAGGAGACATATCATGCTTTTTGTGTTTTAAGGTAGCAAAGGTATCCTTATAGTATCATTAGAGAAACTGGTTTCATATTGGCGCCAGTGTTGAAAAATTAAAAATGATACCTATCCCTGTTTAGCACAGAAATATAAAGCATTTACTGTTAAAATCCTGTCAGTTTTAGAGCTGATGTGTCGCTCACCTCTCTACCTGATTCCTACAAGCACAGAGTTTCTCTGTACTTGCATTACAAAGACACAGCATGTGTCTCTCTCTCTGTCAGGCTGACAGTCTGAGCGGGGATGAGAAGCCCTCCTCAGGTGGTTTACGTGCACGCTCATGTACATACATGTACGAAAGTGTGTGTGTGTGTGTGTGTGAGAAAGTTCTGACATTTTCTTTGTGTTTGTTGTGGGGAATTTTTCATCTAATGAGTTAAACTGGGTCCAGGAGGAGGCATTTGGCACCGATTAGTGTGTATGTGTCAGCTGTCAGATATCTTTGTGTGTGTGTCTCTGTGTGTCTGTGTGTGTGTGTGTGTGTAAAATGTAGATTGCCGTGTGTGTGGAGCAGCATTTATTGGTGCCATTTCCTTTCTGCACAACATAGCTTTTTGTCTGTTCCTCAAGACATCTAAAACAACAATAAATGATCTAAATTAAATCCTTTGAATACGTATAAAAGGCTCTTTTCACTGCTCTAATAAAAGCAGAGATAGGAGCACAAATACAGTATGTATCTTGTCGGCTTTCATAAACAGACTCAATATGCCTGAACTGTTATTACGGTTTCAAATCTGTCATTAGTTATGTTCAGTCAAAAACAGGCTGATGGAGCAGCTTTGTTTTCTGTTGTTAAATTGGTCTTAAAATTCATTCCCAAGTGATATTAAAAAAGCTTCGGTTCACTGCCTTTAGAATTGTAATTTCATCCGTAGCAAATTCCCTAATTTATCCTCTCAGCTGTTTGTAGCCCTGAACTGGAATCCCCATTAACCTTGAGGCTGAGTCATTTTTGGCAAATTCCCATTAACCTCCAGAGTGAGTTGTTTGGTGAATTCACATTAACCTCCAGCATTAGTCGTTTATCAGACAACAAGCAAGCGTTTGTTGGGGGGTTCACAGCTTATTTCTGGCTCATTTTGAGATTTTTATTCCTTCTCGTACTGAATGATCGCTAAAATTAGGGTTGCATAGAGTCAACTGAGCAAAACACATAGTAACAGTCAGATGTGAAATGAAAAATATATTTTCCCAGTTTTAATCCTGTGTCACTGTGTTAATTGTCCATTTATCTCTTGTTATATGCCAAATATATGATACAAATCAGTATTTTTACATCAAAATCTGTCTTTTCTCTTCCTGTAAAATGGTTTCAAATGTTTGATCTCATCCTGCACTCAGGGGCGTTTTTACAAAAGTTCATCCAATCAAATGTGAGTTTAGCAGCCACATCAGTCATATAAAACCACACTTCACCATTTGTGGGTCGAAGTAGCCGACAGAGCAATATGGAGAGAGACAGGAAGAGATGTGTGTTTGGATATCAGTGGGCAAAAACTTTGCTTTCATTTCCAGAACAATGTGTCTGAGGTCTGATTCATTCATCTCTCCCTCGTCCTCCTGATCTAACAGCAGGTGAGGGAGGTGTGTGTGGAGCCAACAGTCCTCTGTAATGACTTGTAGTCAGAAGGGAAGAAATACTGTATAAACAAGTCTTTCAAAGTGATCCCACCCATGCCCTTTGTGTCCTGTGTTTAAAATATTTGTCTTTAATTGCATTTCTTTTTACAAAGGGAGCATTTTACAGTGTTGCGAGTCCTTGAGAAGCAGAAAGTACTACAGTTTTTTTTTGGACTCTACCTGGACTTCAAAGATGTGCGTGTGTTCTGCACACTGAAGGACTTTTTGTTCATGTTGGCTTAAAAGTTGGTAGTATAACAGCAGATCACTGTCAGAAACTCTTGGGCTGCAGTCAGACTGAAAGCAGGCCTGCATTAAAACAATGCGAGGGGCTGCGTTGGTGTAGGCGTGTTGTTTAAGGCACCGGCGAGATAATGAAATACGATCCAGGAAGTCGAGTTCCAGATTGATGCATTTAAGGTTCATCAGAAGACAAAACACCACACAGCAGTTTGTATTACGCACCGACAGGATGTTATAACTCTGGAAAGTTATCGCAGCAGCAGCTGTTTTATCTTTCGTCTCGATGATTGCGAGGTAAACACTCGATTACGGCGTTCACGTTACAAAAAATAATACGCCATGAATGTGCGCTTGCAGGAGTGTCTCGTGCAATTTACGTGGCTGAGATATTGCAAAGAAAGGAACTCCATGTATTGTGTGTACTGCTCTCAGTGTGGCCCAACATTTGCAGAGAAAACTAAGAAAACTAAGCACAGTTTAAACATGAAACACACAACAACAGCATGAAGCATAAAGTATGCAGGGACAGATGCACCGATGGAATTGCAGCGCCTCTGCCAACAGCATATCGAAGGCTGGACTCTACTAATCGGTCTGCAGAAGAGGCTGAAATGACAATAAAATTCAATACAGCCTATCAAAATGCAAAGGAAGAGCTGCCATTGACTAAACTCAAGGGTCACATTGTTGAAAAAGAACGAGAGTTTAAGTGAATCCGACTTACAGCCACGACACAGCATGTCCGCAGTTACAGAATAAAATTAGAGCCATAAGTATCGTAGCTGTGTATCATCATATCTGAATGTATGAACATTTTGTATGAATACAGTCAAACGTGTATGTGTAAAAAACATCTGATTGAATCTGTAAGATCTGTAGCTGTGTGAATGCTCAAGGTGCTAAAGAACTTCACTTTGTGACTTTTTCCCTTTAAAATAAAACAGCACATTATGTCTGTAAATTGTCACACAAAGTGCTCCAAAATCGCATTCTTTCACTGAAATGCATCTTCTAGCATTTAGGCCAAGCAGTCAAACCAATCTATACTCTGTCTTACATTTTCATTGCGGTTGGTCACTACCCATCTCGCTCTTTCTCCCCCTCTTGTATGGTACATAGCTTCTTTGACTCAGCCTCAGTCCAGCTGAGTGCCATCATACAGCAGCAGCAGCAGCAGCTCACAGCTTATTGAATAAACCAGAAGCCTCAGAGAGTCAGGAGAGATTAGGTTGCACTCAGCGTGTGTGCGTACACTTTCTCTCCTGTGTCTCGTGCTCAGTGGTGTGTGTCCATCCGCTCGCTTTTTGTAGGACTAATTTAAGCATGTCCATACGCCCACACACATACAGACGGGCATATGAAAGCAGAACCACACGCACATATGAACCACACGCTTTAGTCAAGGGTCAGCGAGCATGTGAACGGAAACGTAGAGTCATCTTCATACAAACAAACAGAACGGGAGGGAGACAGAAAATGCGGGCTGTTGATATAAGAAAGGCGCAAACACAGACGAGGAAATAGGATTTTTAAAGGATTGGAAAGATGATAAAACAGAACTGGATCAAAGCAGGGAAAGGGAGACGGATGACAAGTACAAGAAAAGATGAAAATATTAGAAATAATGTCAAACGTCATGGAATGTAAGTTCCCAGTTGTCAGCCTGAGGTTGTGAAAGCGAATAAATATGAGTGAAAGATGAGTGAAGTGTTGCGATGCAGCCTGAAGCTCGGCGGTTTCTTGATGTTCTGTGTCGTCTCGGCTAGAGTGATTTCCACAGCGATATGCCCCCTACATCCATTCAGCATTCAGCAGTGGATACAGGAAGATATGAAGGAAGATATGTTTTTTAAAAAAGACCTCAGCTAGAAGCACTGCCCAAAGACGGTGATGTTTCTCAACAATTTGCTGCAGAGTAAGATATCTCAACAGCTAGATATTCATGCTCCCCGGAGGATGATGCCCAGTGATCTAATGTCCAACCTTCAGCTGCCACAATTTAAACTTGTAACAAGAAATATCAGAATCTAATCTCCAGATTATCAGGAAATGTACTGTGTAGCTTCTCCCCAAATTTGGACACTCCAAAGTCGCCAGAAAATTAATTAAACTATTTTGATAGTTAATCACTTTTTAGTCTTTTTTTATTTAAGAAAAATGCTAAATTTTTCTGGTTCCGTTCTCTTAAATGTGAATATTTTCTGGTTTCTTTAGTCTTCTGTGATCATAAACTGAATATCTTTTGAGTTGTGGTCACTTATTCGGGACAAGTAAGACATCTTAGGCTTTTATAACCGGTCATTTACATTTTTCTCAGTGGCAACATTATCATTCACCACGAACCACGCACAACACGCTACACACTGTCATTTCATACATTGTTATTATGAACAGTTTGGATTATAGATATTTTAAATAGATTATATAGTTGCAGAGTACTTTTCTTTTTCAGCCGGCTAATTGTTGCAGCTCTAGTCAGCTGTGAATTCATCGCCTCGGATGATGTGATTCTCTATGACGTGGCCAGTTCTTGTTGCACTTTAGTTTCACAAATGTCATAGTCACACTCACACAGGTGCAGATTCCCAGACTCTTTGGTTTTGTGAGGTTAAATGAATATTGCAGGCCACTTGTGGGACTTGTAGTCCTGTTTCTTAATATATATTTGAACCTGTGAGGTCAAACTAGAGGTTCAGGGTCAAGGTGCAAGCAGTAAGTTACCTCCTGAGAGTGGTGTTAGAATAGATTTCAAGACCTTATGTTAAAAACTGGCAGGTTTGTCACAGTTGGGTTCAGTTTCAACAGGATATTGTAAGTGAAAATGTGGTCTAGTCATTAGTAGAATAAACCCATAAAGGGATTAAAACGGGATCAGCCAGTTCTTGTTGATTACTGTCTGCATGTCCTGCCAAGAATAAAGGTCTGGGGGAAACAATGACTACTTGTAAGTTGTCCAAGAAATCGTCATGTAAAGGTGTCGACTCTCTTTAAAAACCTCATCACGTGTTCGGGAGCATTAGTTGTCGGCTTGTCATGGTGATGTTTTGGGAAATGAAAGCAGGCAGTAAAGCTCTTTATCAGGCACATCCTGTTCTTGGACGACTTGCAGCTTGTGATCCCTAGAACCCATGAGAACACCAGCTTAAGTGGGTTTGAAGCGTTTTGACAGTGATTGATACCAGCGGGGAGCTCTGAATACATACCACAGTGTCGGTCCTTATCACTGACACATCCGGTTCCAAAACAAGATGTCAGCTGTTTGCAGGGGGGGCGCAGACGTGGTCTGACTGCTGCTATGAAGGCAGCATGACTGGAGAACACACTGAGAAGACGCTTAAGACTTTCATTCAAAGGGTTATCAAGCTTTGGAAAAGAACCTCTGTTCAGTAAGTCATGTTTGTGTTGATGCTTAAAAAACATCCTGCAGGCATGAGGTTAAAAAATTAGACACCTCCAATCACACGTTTCAATGAATTAGTCACACAAACCTCCGGAGCATTCAGCAGCAACCTTGCAAAGAGATGGATGAATAGTTAGCATAATTGTTATAACAGTTCTTTTGCTACGGTGCATCTGTCTCTGTGCTCTTTTTCTTGAAACTGCCAAATTAGAGGTCTCAAAAGAGCAGCAATATAAAATGCGACACCCGGGAACTAAACTATAAACTGCAACAACAAAAGCTTCCTATTTTTGTTGGTTTAAACAATGCAGATTCCCTCTTTTTTTTCCCCCGAATCAAATGCTGGTGTTAAAATGGTCACGGTTTACAAATCCTCAGCACAAAAGAAGTGATGAATTGAAACTTGAAAACAAAGTACATCAAGTATTGGAAACAACGGCTCCATCCAGAAACAGCAGGACTCTCTGAGGCAGCACAAACATGAGGAAGACAATGTTGTTCTACTCAGGATTACTGGGTAATTAACCAGTTTCAAACTGTTGCCTCTTGCTGCCATTTTGAAGGCACAGTCGATGAAGAGGTTTTGGGAAACGGCTCAAACCCAAAGCAGCGAGCGCACTATTTTAATTAGCATTCAAAACATTTAGCCTGATAAGACGACCCACAAGCTCCAGGGTATTGGATCTGAAGATTTTCCAGTAAAATCCCCTGATGAAACAAGAACAGAAACATTAAATAATGAATTGAAAATTAGCCCACAACCTTGATACAATACTTTATTGCAGCACTCTTCACTCCCAGTCCTCAAGGCCCAGAGCTGGTTCTCATTCTAACCATCTAATTTGGAATCATTGTACACGTTGGATACCATGAAAATGTAATAAACGACTGCAGAATATCACTCAATCGTTTCTCCTGTTGTCCCAGTTAGCTGATGGAACTTGAAGAAGCACAAATCATCTTGCTTTGTAACAAGTAGATTGTTATCTTGATCTGTGAAAATGCAGCCATTACAATAAGTCACATGGTGTCCATGTATGCTTTGTTGCTTTCAGCTTACTGTTTTGGTTTTTCACAGCAAATTTACTGTGTTGGTTCAGTCTCAACGCTGCAATCACTGTCTTTTAAAGTATCGTGTTTACAGCTTGTTGGGCTGCGCCCAAGTGGCTAAAAAAAACATCAATATGGCTTTAATAGCAAATAAGAAGAACGTATTTATTTCTGCAAGAGGAATGAATGCAGGTTTTTTGGAGGAAACAACGGATTAGCTTCCAAAATGCGTCCATTCCGAAAAATTCTTATCCCATACAAAAATAAAACACAGCCTGTAGAGAGCATGTGTCCCGTGACATTAGAACTTCTACAACAGTACATTTTTTGTCATTTTTGAGGGGAAAAATGCAGAAAATCCTCTTTTTCCAGCTTCTTAGATGTGAGGATTTGCTGTTTTTCTTCAACATATATGAGTCATTTGAAAATCTTTAGTTCCTGGACTGTCGGTCAGACAAAATAAGCGAATTGAAGGCATCATAGTGTGCTTGAAAATATTGTAAATGGCACAATTTTTTCAACATTTCATAGACCAAACGATTAATCCATAATGATAATAATTGTTGGTTGCAGCCCTGGTTTGAGTCCTGATGACCAACATTGAAAAGCACTGCTGCACTGCAATGCTTTGACTAATATTTTGGATATATTTGTCCACCGCACACTGAACTCTTATCCAGCTCCTGCCTCTTAAACAAAGCTGGATGTGCAGAGTCCAGCTCTTCTGTGACTAAAAGTGCCAAATAATTTATGACTTTTGGGAGTTTCTCTAAAGTCCGGTGGGTTTCTGTTCCAAAACAGAGAACAGCTTGAAATGGGAGTGTTGGAAGCCAAAAATCTTATCACTAGGGCGAGTAATGGTGGAGTCACTGGTATTGATCAACAACCCTATCAACATCAGGAGATATATTGTGGTCATTTTCTGCTATGGAGGCCTGCAGAAATCTTTGTTATTGCCCCCTTAAAATATAGATGACTGACATTAATGAAAAATGATGCGTCTGTGTCTCCCTGTCTGTAAACTGCTCAGTCGTAAAATTAACATTTTGTACAAAGCAGAGCTTGACTCAGAGAGTTTGAGAAAAACCCTGAGCAGAATCTCTCACTGTTTCTGACTCAAACCAAGTGAAAGTGATAAAGGCAAACTAAACAGCAAGACTACTAATATGTTTTAACAATGGGGGCCTAACAATTAAGATTACGAGAAAGGAGCACCACCCATTTTAGATAATTAGGTTTAGTTGGATCCTAGTGGCGTTGATGTCAACTCCAGTATGAGGCAAAAGAAATAATAGATCTCAAGATGGCAGTCAAGAAGATTTATTGAAGAACTCGCAATTACGCAACTGGACAGGTAGTGCACAAAAGAGACATTCATAGATATTAATATTTATTCTGCTTTTCCCTGTCCAGTGCCAGATTGCATGATGGGCTTCGAGTCGACTCGTAACTCATTAACGGCTTGCGCAGTACTCCTGATGGATCGAGATTGATTATTTGACACACGAATTGTCCGGCACCACATTGAGGGATGGTTTAAGAAATAAGCTCAGGAGAAAAATTGACAACCCCCGAAGTAGAATTAAGTAGCAGGGATATTCTGCTGGTGCGTCTTCCAACAGTCTAATGAGTTTCTGAACGGCCAGAGGAAAAACGAGGTCGTGGAGACAGAGAGGATTTAATAAGACCACCAATAGAGAAACAGAGAGAAATGAAGAGCAGGCAGATAGGACTTTATTTCACCTTCTGAACCTCATTATGGAAATAGGCTACATTTCTGATTGCTTGACTGCATATGTATTTGTCCCTCTGTACAGGTGTGTGTATGTGTGTCTCCACTGCTGATGACTGAGGCTGGAGAAAGATTTCATTCTTCCACACTGTGCAGAACCAGACCAGTAACTGTGGTTTAGTGTTTCTCTAATGTGTGCTTAATGCCAAGATTTTATAGTTTTATGAAAACTAATGAGTCATCCACAGAGAGAGCAAAGAGGTACCTTTTTAAATTTAATGAGTCTCATTTAGGCTGTTGAAAGTGTTTCTGTATGTAAGTACAGTTCTTGATGTAAGTGGCTTCCAGTGTTGCAGAGCTTTACATCTGGTTTATTTTAGTTCAGGTGTTTTCAAACCTGCATTGTTTAGTCTGCTGAATTGGATTTTTAGTTTGTTTTCTCACATGGTTTGATTCATTTGGGCAGATCCGAATGCAGCAGTCGTACTTTGGTGCAGACCAATACAACCTCACAGAGACCATTTTTAGGAAGTGGTCTAAACTCTGGAGCGGTTTGTTTGCATTGGAAACATGATCCGACCTCAATCCGACCCAACTACTAGGCGTACCCTGCAAGTTTAAGCTAAACGGTTCCTGTAGCTTTGCATACTGGGATGCAGACATGCGAAATCATCAGTTGCTAGCAGTTAGCCGGAGAATGAATCAAGATCTGACCTGGATATTTGGCATGTTGGACCTTCTTTAGCAACTTTGTTCTGTGTTTATATTCTTGGTTCACTTGAATTTTTCTCTGTGTGAACAGAACAATCTGACGTCATCACAAGGAGGAAGTGTTGAGAGCGAGCTGAAGCCCTGGGTTTTGACTTGCAGGGAGCATTTTTGCATACGTTCACCCCAAGTTTTTGAACTTTTAACATGTTTAACATCCAACATCACAACAGTATAAAAACTACCAAAAATCACAAAAAGCATAATATGTCCCATTTAAATCAAACAACAATCAGTGAATGAACTTTTCTTTCTACAACACATTTCACTTCCTCACCCCAGACACTCTTGTCAGTTGACCTTTGACCACTGCCTTAGTAGTTGGCCAGTTCATTGTTTGAGTTAAGGGGTCGTGACCCTCAGACGACCCTGAGTGATCCCTAGCGACTTTTCACTGTGATAGCTTTGTGTTGGAGATAATGCTCAGACATGTGTTCCCTTGTAAACATGTGCCCCCGTGCAAAGCCATAAACTCGGAGGTTAGACATGTTTACAGGGCTCAGTGGTACTCTTTGTTGAACAGAACAGTTAATATTGTGTTGCTGTTTTTTTTTTTTTCTCTCTCTTTAGGTACCTTGAAAATGAGCCCAGTGTTAGTAGTACTGAGCGTGAAGTACATAACTGTCTGGCTGTTTGGGGGTTTCAAGGCTAATGCTGACGACACTACAGATAATCAATATTTGTTAAAAATGGTCAATAAAAATCACGACATTTTCGACCTGAAATGGAACTTTTGGATTTAAATGTATTAAAGTATTTTACTTTTTTTTACCAAAACATGTAGATGTCAGGGATACAATAGTTGGCTTTTTTTTTAATACTCAGAATTCAGGCTTTGGTTGAAATCTTTAGATACGAGTGCAGATACGAGATGTGAATTTTGGTCAGAAATCCCCCCAAATTTTTTTTGTTCTCTCTAACAATCTCTAGTAAAATAATGTTGCCTATAAAATTGGCAAAATCATGTTTGTGTGAAAAGCTCCAGCTCTGCTCAGGACTCTGAGATTCTTTGAAATTACCTGTTTCAGTTTCTTGCTGTGGTCTTTGATTCCTCTTGGTTTGACTTTTTAAACATTATTAACATTATTTTCTATACTGGGACATTTAAGATTGTATTTATGCCCCAATACCAAGAGAACTGGAAACGAAGCAGAAAAAACAACAAACGGACAACATTTGTCAATATAATGAGATTTTTTTTTGGCTGAAATGAATTAACAGTGAATATACTGCAGCATAAAGCATCAGTATTAAAGGAGTATGTTTGAACTTTATATCCATTGCACTACATTCAATATACAAATGTTCAACCACAATATTGTTAAGTAGTGTTAAATCATTACAGCATTTTGAATGAAATTTATCAGTTGAAACTGTACAATGTCAAACCACAATGTCCTTATATAGTCACAACGTGATTCTGACGGTAAGTAATGATGCAGCACTTGTCTGTGTTGCAAGGTTAAGCTCTTTCATCACCACTGTGTCAACATCCACGTGTTTGCTGCGTAGTTCGACAGTAAAGAGTATCATCTGTGTCAACTTTATTTAGGGTTTCCATCTTTAGGCTGTTGTGGTGTTGCGGTGTGAGTTGCAGTTTGCTTGCTTGTTTCCCAACGTTACTGTGCTGTACTGTTTCTTCATCTTTGGGTTTTTGTGTTCTGTGGGTGTCCACTCCCCTAACAGAGTCCTGCCGCTTGTACATGGGAAAAGGGAAAGCCCCTGTGGTCTCTGAGGAATTCTGCATGGCTATGGAATGACGTAGCAGGAGTTAATTAAGAACAGATTTACTGCTTTGTACTATTGTAAAGGACAAGTGACATTTGTAGGAACCTTCTTCTGTGATTCTTTCGTTCCTCGGTCTGCATTCTTTTACAGGTCTTTGTTTATAAAAAAAAAAAAAACTGGACTCCACTCCTTCTTCTGTAACTGTGCGTCAAAAGGTTATCCACAAGTTTGAAATGATTAAATTTAAAGGACAACTTTGGTTTATTACAACCTGAAACTTAGTTTCTTAGTTTTGGTCGTCACTGTTGCTTCTGACAGTGTGAACAGGGCAAAAATGAAGTCCAATGGGCCAAGAAAAGGCAGTCAGACAATCAGACAAGTTAACAAACCCCCAAGTTTGCCAAACTTATTTAGGAGAGAAAATATATGTGTTTTGTTGACAACAAACAACAAACATCTCGGTTTACTGCCAATATCTTCTTCCTCTGTGCCATAGACCTCCACTGTTGTCCAAACCTATTAAAAACTCATCAGTGAGCCACATCGCTGCACTGGGTGACATGTTCCTTCATTACTTATGAACACACACGCTGTAGTTTACTTTAACTCAGTCCCTCACACACTGTCCTGCTGCCAGAAATACTCACTAGAACACCAAATGTGTATTAATCCACTGCTGAAAGTAGTCCCCAATAAATGCACATTTCCTCCTTTTATGAGTAACGTTTGCTAACTTTTCTGTGGCTTTCGGTGCCACAGAAAAGTTCTGGAAAGCCAGAAATTATTGAGACCATTGTCTCATTTTACTTAATTGGAGGACACAAAATAGACGAATAATAATGAAGCAGAATTTTCTTTTTAAAGACATGAAAAAATCAAAAATGTTTAATCAAGATGGGGTTACTAGTAAAGTAGTTTTACTATATGCTTTAGTAATTACGCCATATCTGTATCTTTATATACACTTCATACATTCATATCTTCCTTTTTGCATTATTTCATATGAGACCTTTTATACTTTATAACATTTAATTTCTTCATTTATAGTTTTGAAAGGGTTACCTGCCTACAGTCAAACAGAAAAGGCTTTGATTCTCTGTTTTGTGGAATTTAGTTAAATTAATTTCCAGGTAGCGTCCAGAGTTCTGGTTCAGATCTACCTGCTTGTATGGTTTTCTTCTCTGAGGATTTCTGCAATAAGGTATAAGAAACAAATACAGTACAGATATATATTTCTTTCTTAACCTCTGCTGACTCATTCCAGCTTTCTGTTCAGACTGTGACTTTGTTTATTGCCTTTTCTATCTGAGGATTATGGGATTCGCTTCCTCTCAGTGTACTTGATGAAACATAACTCCAGAAACAGCAGAATCGGGGTGGGAAGCTTTAAATGTGCACCGTACTGTATGATGAAATGCAGCGATGTGGTCAGACGTCACGTTTTGATGTCGGCACTTCGTTTCTGTTTTCATGTGTGAAAGAGAATCGTGTTTGTTTTTAGAAATCTGTCTCTCCCCCTGGGATATTACTCAATTTTAACGGTGCTCTTTTTTGTCTTGCATGAAAGACAAAAAAGTCTTTGTTTTTCACATTGGCATGCAACTGTTTGCCAGTGGCCAACACAGAGGAGGAATGTTCAGTGGCATGTTGATTGGCTTGGCTTTCTTTATCATCAAAGAAGAGGAGTTCTTCCACGAGTTTACTATTGATCTGAGCTGGGTTACCAATGATCTGCTGTGTGGAAGCTAATCACACTAGGCTTCTTATTGATTTTCAAGTCTTTTGAAAGTCTTTTTTTAAAGAAATACACCAACACTTATAAAGGATTTACCCATTGAGAAACTAATAATTGGTTCCAGTGGTCCATGCTAAATATTCTTATAATGAGTCAGAGATGGTTGGTAGAATTATCTGAAAAATGAGTGTTTTTTTTTTTTTTTAATGGTTGTGATGTGTGAACTGTAGATTCATGAGATGTATCTAAACAATGACAGTTTTATGTTAAATATGGGGTTAGTAGAATTAGGACTGCTTTTAAATTCAGATTAAAAACCCTAATTTTCTCCATATTATTTGACCATAAACTACCTTCTATTTATATGTCAGATTTTATCTTCTTGATTTTTAGCCACATTAGCAGCGTAGTTCAGAGGATCCACTGACTTTACCTCTAGTACCACCATGAGGTTGACATTTTTAAATTTTAGAGAAATATCTCTACAGCTATAGGATGGATTGCCATAAAATTCATGCTCTTCTCAAGATGAATTGTAATAATTGGTGATAGTGGTGATTTGGTGATATTCAGGTCAAAATTATGGTCCAATATGTTGATTTGTAACAAATACCTGCAACTTTCTATTCAGTGCCAATTAACAAATGTTAGCGTGCTAGCATGCTGAACTAAGACAGTTACATTAAACGTTATACCTGCTAAATCGCAGCATGTTAGCATTGTCATTGTGAGAATGTTAGCATTAGCATTTAGCTCAAAGCAATGCTGTGCCCAAGTACAGCCTCACACAGCTGTTAGCATCTCTGTAAATGTTTAAAATGGTTTCAATACAATTTGTAGCTAATATAGTCAGAAACACTTTTTTAAGCAACAAGAAATTTATTAACTTAAAATCTTTTCATGCTTTATTTTAAAAGTTTATGCTTCCTGCACAAAATGGCAGCATTAAGCTTCTTTTCATATCTTACTGTTTAGTTTTAGAGCTGTCTGCTCTGATTTTCTTAATCTTGAGATAACGTAAGTGTTGTTAGCATCAGTCAACAAAGTGAATGTTAATGTTTGTTAGCATGGAGCAACAGGGTGATCAAACCACCAGTGATGCATGCATGTTTTTGAAGTTAAAAGTTTCCATTATTGCAAGAATATATTTGAGCACAACATCCAAAACTGATGTGACTCAGGTGTAGACTGGTGTTTTATGGGATATGACCATGTTGCGAAGGTTTACAGAGCAGGAAGTGGTCTGCGTGTCACAGATTTGCTTTGTGATTGCAGCAAACTGACATCTGGAAACCTCGTGAGTCCACTGTAAAATTTCAAGAACACATTAAGGTCAGAGCACAACAGGTATTAATATCACAGAGATTAAATGATGACAGAAGACAGACTTTTAAAAGTGGGTGACAACAGAAGAAATCTGCCCCATAAACCATTTTTTGACCTCTCTGATAGCCCAGTTTGATTCTTTTTAGGCGCTCGTTTCACTACCTGATTTCGATATATTGTCCAATCTGAATGGAAATGATCAGAACAGCACAGTGTAAATTTGTTAAAAGCAATTTTAAGAGTCGGTTTCGGGGTTGAAAGATGAAATGTATTTCCTCTTCTTCCTTTAAATTCACCACTGTGTGAATTTCCTCTGAATGGTAATTTACTCCTCGTGGCCACAGACGATCACTGCTGATCAATGCTGTGGTATTTACTGTGGATTACAAATGGTCTTTTTTATAACATTATGCATTTTTACCGCTATTTATTATTTGTTAAAGGTGATTTCTTTGGGCTTAAAACATGACTTCTCCACAGACCAGGGATTGTTAATCTCAGCTGTGTCTTCTCTAAAGCAGCAGGATACAAGTTGTTCTATTAGCAGAGCAGAATCTGTCAAAAAATCGAGCTGTTGGGGAGAAACAAGAGAATTAATAACAGAACAATGTTATAATAATGTGACATATCCCACCCCTACTGTACATACCACATACTTGCATAATCTGTCATCTTCTACCTTGGTTATAAAGCTATCAACAACCTGTGACACATTTTGTTTTGAATGATTGTAACCTATTGCAAAAAAACGCTGCTTCCTGATTGAATGCATTATTTATAGAGAAAACTGGAAAATATCAAGATTCTACTTCTTGCAGTTTTTCCCCCTGACGAGACAATTTGTTTGTTTGACTCACTACAGACAGTCAGCACAAAGCCTCAGTGGAAAACACTGTATTTATTAGTTACTCGCTTCCAGTATTAAGCAGTATTAAGGGGAATTTCACAAGTTGTAGTTGCTGTTTTGACTGTTAACAGAAGAGTGCGAGATTCAATTTAAAAGCTGTGGTCGATTCCAGGTGTTTCTACTGTTGCTGCTCCTACAATAAAACACATCTGCGCACACAAAATCTGATTAAAATGACTTGAATCAGTTCTGGTAGAGATTTCCCCACAGAGGACTATTGATAATTTCCAAACTAAATGAATGTAATCCATCAAACTGCATCATATCCATGATGTCAGAGGTGGACAACACTGACTACGTTTTGGTAGAAGCCATGTTGGGTTCGACACTTTCCCCGGAAGATGCTTCACTTCTATATTTGTATTTTTCCTTCTGCCTCTCTGAGCATAAACTTGTTAGACATTTTTGTCACTGGAAAAAATCAATAGCACCTTCTGGAAAGTTTTTGACTCGGGTTTATTACATTTCTTTCTTGCGCACGTACTCATCTCGGTCCACATGTGAACATGAGCCCTCATACCTGATGATAAGCCGATAAAGTGTGAAGTTGTATTATATTTCCTAATGTGGCACCAGTATTTTTCCTGCACTCTTTATGTGTTGAAGACGCACATTGTTTGCAGGTCAAAACGCAGGAAGTGCACAAGCACACACACATTCTGTATGACACTGTACTGTAAAAAGACAAAGGTTTGCTGTGATGAGGGATCATTTTTTTAAACCATTGTGGTGATTTATTGATCATTTTGGCTTCAGAAAGAACCTGAGAAACCATGTCAGCTGATAGAAACCAACATTAGACCTACTATTACTGAGTTTAGCCAAATCGAGCTCAAGCAGCTAGACTGTACTGGTGGCCTCCGGTACTTCCCATGTGGTCACAATATCCTGGATCCTGATACGATCTGGTATCTGTGTTGCATACGATTTGTCTCCTCTCTCTCCTCCTACTTTCTACAGTCAGATATCTAAAAGATCATAATGAAAACCACTAGTGACAGTTAACAGATGTTGCTGCAAAATATTGCTGCCACATTTTCAGGCTTTGTTGCAAATTACTTGTTTTGACGACTTTTAGGAGCTGAAAAGTGAGGCAGAGCGTATTACCTGACTGTGAAATGTTAAATTATGTGGCAACTAATTTTATGTCATTGTAGTTGGCAGTATGCTCTTAATGAAGCCATATTTTGCATGTTCATACAAGAAAATCGGTGTGTTTGCAACCTAAAAGAGGCACCACATTTGGTTTCAGCCTCTCTGCGGTGTGTGTGTGTGTGTGTGTGTGTGTGTGTGTGTGTGTGTGTGTGTGTGTGTCTGGTTTGCTGAGCCAGGTTGTGTCGCTGCACTCAAAGCTCTTCAAAGGCCTGCCATAAAACCTTTGGATCTTAATCGGATGCTGCTCAGACTCCACATTGTAATTACGTCCACACAAATTCCTGTCTACATACTCCTACAGAGGAAGATGTGTGTGTGTGTGTGTGTGTGTGTGTTTGTGTGTGTGTGTTTGTTGGTGGGTGGAGGGTGGTCGATTTTGTGTACAGTTGATGTCTCTTTGGGGGGTTTATAAGCTGCATGTTATATCACGTTAACATTGTGTACAGGCTATTGATGTTTGTGTGAGATGGCTGGTATAATATTTGCACAGATGTTTGTGTGTGAGAGAGAAAGAGAGTGTGTGTGTGTGTGTGTGTGTGTGTGTGTGTGTGTGTGTTTGCAGCTTATCTTTTCCATGCTCTTCTCACCAAGTTTCTTTGGTCTCAATTGGATGTGAAAGGAAATCCCATGTCTGCAAGGCTTCCACTACAGGCACAGACCTGTGTGTGTGTGTGTGTGTGTGTGTGTGTGTGTGTGTGTGTGTGTGTGTGTGTGTGTGTGTGTGTGTGTAAAGCCTTTACCATGCCACAGTGGATTAACCACACAGTTTGAGCAGTAACAGTGAGGCTGTGAAGAAGAGATTCAGAGAGAAAACGAATGAACCAGATAGAGGATGGGAGGAAGACGCAGAGTTAAAGATTGATAGCAGAAAGGGTTTTTACTCCAACACACGATATATTTGGCTTAAAGGGGGAAAAAAAAATACCACCACTGTTGATCTGAGTGTCTGTTTTGTGAGCTTTCAGCAACTGTCACTGTTTTGCATAACGTGTTTAAGATAAGGTGATGGAAAAGTTAGCGGGCAGAAAACAAAGGCTTTATAGCACGCAATTATTGTTCTCTATTGCTGCTCCAGGCTCTGGGCGAACGTGCTTGTGTGGAAGTTTTTATACTTCTATGTAGCACGTTTACTTGTTTGTTTGTTTTGTCTCCTGACAGCTATCGAATCCAGCAATCAACCTGCTTGACACGCAGGTCTGCACTACGCGTTGTTGAGATTTGGAAGGTTTCAAGTCTGTCATTGTGAATTGCTAAAAATCATAAAAACATTTTGAACCAGCTGTAAAACACTAAAATGAGCCTGATCAGATACCTACCAGGCCAATTAGTCAACTATAGGAAGTCTTTAGCTGATGACATAACTCATTCCTGCTCAAAAACCCTAAAGTTTGCATTAAACTAGGTTTAGTTTAAGCTAGGGCGTACGTCAGATACTTTAGATGCACAAGTACTCACATAATTGTGTCTGTAACAACAAGTATCAAGTATTGTCTCCAGATGTTTGGACAGATGTTTGATTTAAATCAGATTTTTGTTACTTTCTTCTGTATTTTATTTAGGTTCTTGAACAGCTGTTTGAGTTAAGAGTGAAACATAAAACAGTCGCCTTTGAGAAGTTTGTGTTAGTATTAACTTAGCACCAGTACCAAACCTTGGTTAAATACAGGGCTGCAACTAACGATTACTTTCATTATGGATTAATCTGTCGATTAGCTGTTTGGTCTATACAGTGTCGATCACTGTTTCCCAAGATACAACCTGAAATGTCTTGATTTGTCCCGACCAACAGTCCACAGCCCAAAGATACTCAGTTTACTGTCATAGAAGACTAAAGAAACCAGGAAATATTCACATTTGAAAAGCTGGAATCAGAGAATTTGGACAGTTTCCTCTTAAAAAGTGACTCAAAACGATTATCAAAATAGTTGGCGATTAACTTAATAGTTGGGAACTAATCGATTAATCAACTCTATAAAACTGCTCTATAAAACATGGTTCAGTAACTACATAACAGACTGTATTTCTTACATCAAAGAAAGTGATTTTGGCAGACAGTTTTAGGAGACAGTTGATGACATTTCCAAAACAGCTGCCATGATTTCCCTCAAAAATTCAGAAGCAAAGACCAGTGACAGCTCAGCAGGCGAGGTGTTCATCCAATTTCCATAGAAACTTCAACTTCAATTTATTTAAAGTGCTCGTCACCCAAAGAGTCTCTGTACACTTTAGTTAAACAGGATTGAGGTTAGGAATTAAAAAATAAATATCATATAACCAGAACAGAGTTTGGGGTAACTACTTGTCAAAGAAGCAAACAGTTAGTGATTTGATTTCCCAGCTGGTGAAATTAGTAGAGGCCATAACAGAGTTTGCCTCCCGAATGTGCAGTAGTCCCCAAAGAAGGGGCAAAGGCCCTACACCAAAAGGTTTTTTGTTAAATCCGGGAAGAGTTAAGTAAACAGCTTCAAGAGAACATAAAGGACGTGATGGAGTATACAGAGTAATAAGGCTGGAGATATACGCAGGAGCCAATCAAAGCCTTATAAGTAAGAAGGAGGATTTTGAAATCGGCCCTCGCTTGAGTTGGTAGCCAACGCAAAGATAGAAAGAATTAACGCTGGCCTCTGAGGAAAAAACTGTCAATCATTCACTGCAAAGCCTATTTAAAATAACGTTTATCTCCAGCAAAATGTATATGAGGCTCTGCCAGACCTCAATGGAAAGAATTAAGATAGTGTCCTGGCATTGGGAGGGTAGTTATCACACATGGTAGCAGACCCTTCATGTTGACACTTGTATTATTTTTAGAACAAGGCTTAAATCGGTCAACAGACAACCAGTCTAACCAGCCCAGTGGCGACTCAGTTGGTTATGTAACAGTATGATCTCTGCCTCATACATTACTACAGCATACAGTGCTGCTGTTTCATAATGTTTCATCATTAATTGCACTTTGCGATGCTGTTGTTACCTCAACCTGGCAGCCCCTCGCCTCCTTCCCGCTGTTCAATGAGGCAGCGACTCCACGCGAGTCATTAAAGGGAGAGAAAGCTCAGCTGCACAGCCTTCAGCTCCCTGCACCGCCCTGCTCTTATAGCTGGCATTTCTCAGATAAGAACCAGCCAGCAAAACTGATTTACAAGGCTCCTCTCCTCCCTCTGTGCGTATGTGTGTGTGTGCGCGTGTTGTCGTTGATTTAAAAGACTCAAAGTGTAATAAACTATAATGAAATACTCCGCCTGCAAAAAAACATCAACCTGCAAATCACATCACGGCATTCAACGCTCGTTCCCCATCTGTCAGCAGCCGTACAGCAGCCGGTGTGTGTGTGTGTGTGTGTGTGTGTGTGTGTGTGTTTACTGTATCTGCAGGTTTCAGTTTGCACATGTTGAACGTAAATCTCTTTCTCTTCATCCTCCTGTTTTTTTCCAGGGTGTGTATTATATTTCTTCTCTAGTGTTCCTTCAGCTCATTGGGGTGGAGTGTATATGTGTACTTCAATCCCATTTCTTAACACACTCATACTTCTCTCCCTGTTTTTCCTAGCAGCAGTCATTTGATACAGGCATCAATATTAAAGGGGAGGGGGATTCCAAGAATGCAGGCGTTAAGTCCTTATTTTATTGGATTTTCAACCACCAGGGCTTTTCTGAATACCAGCAGTTCCAGCGCATCCTTAAAGAGTAACTTAACACTGAGCTGAAAAGTTCTTCTGATTGACAGTTTGGCCACACCCAGCGGTGATGTCAGGATGTACTGGCCGCACCTCGAGTACACTTCTACATCACTGCAGCAAGATGCGAACAGAAGCTCCAGTTATTCTTGCAGAAGTCCAAAACGTTTTTTGTTTCTTCAAATATTTTGAGTTTTAGGAGGGGTGGAACCTCGTTTCCCAAAATCATCTTCAGGCTAAGATGATGGTAAAATCTACGAATTACGAACCTTCTTAAGCTTAAGAGGTGTTTCCCAAAAGCATCGTAACTGAAGACTCTTGGAAATGATCGTAGATTAACAAGTTTTTGTACATTTTAAAGTCTGTAGTTTTATCATAAACACTGATGTTTAAGTAAAATGTGAGATGTTCAAGTTTAAATTAGAAAGCAAACCTAAACCAACACACATAGAAGTTAATTTAGCAACAGATTTGCTGAACACGTTTAGGTTTAAAACACTTATAGTTTACAACATTTACACTTTGTGATGTATTTTCATTGTATAGCACGGCTTACAGACAATTAAATATGCAAAATTACTTCAAAATATATTCAGCATAATCTTTTTGACGTTAAGAAGTACTGCTTCGGGAAATGTGTGTAGAAATTTATAAGCGTTCGTATTAGGGCTAAATGGTGAAATATGTCAGTGTTTCCCACAGCCCAGGATGGCGTCCTCAAATGTCTTGTTTTGTCCTGACTAACAGTCCACAACCCAAAGATATTCAGTTTACTGTCAAAGACGACTAAAGAAACCAGAAAATATTCACATTTGAGAAGCTGGAACCAGAGAATCAGACGTTTTTTCTTAAAGAATGACTCCAAACAATTAATTGATTATCAAAATAGTTGACAATTAATTTAAAAAAATGCCAACTAATCAAATAATCAACTAATCGTTGCAGCTCTAGTTCATAGAAAAGCTCTTAGAAAACACTCTTAACTTAAGTCTTAAGATAAATCGATACGATTAATCAATGGCCAGTCGAATCAAAGTTTTAACTTGAATGTAGTATATATGAAGTAGTAACCATGGTGATCCTGTCTTCAATCAGCAGCAGCTTTCCAAACTCTACTCTGTCGTTCCTTCAAGCTTTTTGCTCTTTGGTGTTGACTTTGTTATTACTTGTATTTCCTTACATTTTACTCAGTGATATTTTGAGGGGCTGCACAGATGAGAATTTTATGTATATAACATTTAGTGTTTTTTGTAAATAATATATCATCAAACTGTAGATACTACAGGCAACACAGTCCACACATTTCATCATTCCCCCACCCCAGGCTGCAAACAAAAAAACAAAAAAAAATTATGTCTTTACAATGTCTCTTATAACAAAACATCTGCTCTTCAAAACACAAGATAAAAGTATGTCCACAATTCCTGTGTTCCAATGACAACTTGGTGAGCGTTTTTAAAGAATCCCATTGCATGAAGCCTGATGTGAACTGACCTCTACACGGGAAGGACTTGGATCAGGATGCTGGGCCATGAAAGCCATAGAGTCAGTTTAATCAATGGTAACCATGTAGCACTGAAAACTGTGCTAATCTGAGGTTGATCGTCCTGCCAGGCTGTGGAGTGAAGTGTTCTGACTCATGGATGATTGGTAGTGTAGGTGGTTGATTAGTTTGGTCCAGATCACACGGACCACTAAAGTCTGATTAGTCTGAGTCATAGAAAAAGTTGGAGGCTGAGTCTTGCCTACGTTAAGTGTAATTAGCATCTACTGTATGTGTGTGTCCTACTTTGTCAAGTACTTCCACCACCCGACTCTCTTTGCAGAGACGGTGTGTGGGCGTTGTCTTCTCCAAAGCGGACTTTCTCACTGTTGCTTTCCCCCCAGTTTCTAGCTGTTTCTCTGCATAATTAACCTTCCTTCAAGTGGCAGTTTTGTTCATTTACATGTTTTAACCCTAATTGACCGCTCAGACTGATGAAACACTTACAAAGCCCCCATGGGATGATTCTTATGAAACTCTGATTTAAGCTAAAAATATTTTGCAGTGATGTTCATATGGTTTCTGTTTTCAACCCCTGAATACATTTTACTCTTGTGGGAGTTGATGGTTCTGCACTTTGTTTCTTCAGCACAAATAAAGTTCTTTGCACAGTAAACTTGGCAAATTACCCTTTTAAAGTTGGATGTTAAAGTAAAGTGGATATCCTTATTTGCATGAATGATGCCAAAATGTAAATCAAGCAAATTGTATCCAAACTTCTTAATAACTAAAGCGACTTCTTTATGTTTTTTCTAGGAGGGGAGAGCGAGTTGGTTCATTTCATCAGACGTCTACAGGCCTGAACACTGAACAGGTAAGGGATGAATAAGATGTTATCACACTCATCGCGTCTTCTCTTCATGTTTCATCTCCTCTCAAATTGGTACTCTTCTTCCTTAAAGATTAAATGAAAACGTCTCCCTTCTGGAAAACAGTGAACCTCATCCTCCGTATAAGGACGTGGTGGTGAAGGTGATGGTGTAAACAAAAATTCATCACTAAGTTTTACCGCGCCGCTCTGCCCCTTGTGTCAAATCAAACAGCCTTTCTTTCCTCATCTGACGTCCTGTTGGTTTACAGTAGTTAGCGGTCCTGCTCTGTGTTATATCCTGTGTGTTAAATCAAACATCTTGTTTCAACATTTACATTTAGTCATAGTGAGGCAAGACAATCAAGCGACAGAGGACAGCTGACCGGGTACAAGTGCAATAAGAAAAAGCAATAAGAAGGTGTTTTTTGTTGTTGGTTTTTTTTATAATTATTATTATTAAAGTAATAAACAACTAGAAGTAGACAAGTACATAAGAAATGCCGTAAATGTCAACAGAAATTACATCTCATCATTGTATTTATGATAGTATTTTAAGGGGCATTTAATATTTTCTAAATTTGTTTAATCAAGTTCATAAATTTTGGTTCTTATGTTTGCCCGGGTTTCAGCAATTCTACAGTATAGTAGAAAAAACTGTGGCTAATACATTTTTGTGAAACAGGATAAACAGGATCGGTCCGACAGCTCGTTATTCCCAAACAAAAGCTCCAAAATTACACACTCTCCCTGGAGTTTTTTTAATTTTAATATCTTAGTGTATTTTGACGTGCAAACACAAAGATAATGTTGACAAAATGTTTGCTTTTTAGTGCATTAAGTGCTAATGTTGTATACTAACTCTAACCCAAAAGATGACAGAGGTGTCCTAATCAGAATGCCTAACCATACGCCTACCATATGCCTGAGTGTGTTGTTGATATAGCATGCTAACATGCTAACATGCTAAATGTTGGCCGAAGCAATGCAGCAGAGAGTGTCCGGGGCTGCAGCTGCGTTAGCTGTGCAAGAGGATACGGCGCGCAATGCATCCTGGTACATGTAGGCACGGCCGGCACAGCTCCGTGAGCGGGAGAACTCGACTTTCTCGGCCAATATAGCACACACCGAGGAATTAACTGCTCCAATTGACGACATTTACCATCAACACCGATTGGACAGCCACATAAAACGTAGCGAAATTTCCCTTTAAGACACAAATGAGTTCTTTTATCTCTGCCTACCTTCCCTGTAAGAAAACCTCAAACTCTTGTCAAAGTTCAAAATCAGTATGCTGGTGTTGTGAGGCGTCACACAGAGATGAAGAAAGATACGGAGACAGAGACAGATTGCAGAACAAATCAGATAAAGTTATTTAAATATCTTTCAGCATTTTTTAAAGAATTTTCATATTTCATATTGTTTCCTGTGTCCTGGTGTTATTTTAAATGATCTAAAATGGCCATCGTACAGAAGACAAACCAACATTATCTTTTCTCTGAATCTAAAAGTGTCCTCTCTGTTTTCCATCCACCCAACAACTTTTTTCTGGTTAACTTCCTGGTGTGTTACGAGCATTACAGCCGATTTTGTGTTGTTTTATTTATAAATTCCTCCATTCAAGACAAAAGGCTCCTGCTTTCTTTCTAAAGGCTATGTCATATAAAATTCTCATAAAACCAGTTCATTAAACCAGAGTTGCTGTGTCAACACATAGCTTTGCAGAGCTGTTACCTAGTTATTTAGCCCTATAACACACACAAACACACATTATTTCTCCAGCGCGACGCTCGGCAGTGTGAGTGGGAGGCTGTCAGGATGCTACAAAGCATACAGGAAGGCAGGTCTGATAGTACAGCTGATGCAGGAAGTAGTTCAGCTGTAATAATAAAGTGTTTATGGAACTGCGCTGATGTTTATCACAAAGTGTTTTTAGTACAATCGGATGCTGCCTATTTATATTTAACAGTGTAAATGTAACAAAGTGATCCTATCTGGTGTTTCCTGCAGCAACTGTCTCCACTCAGCTGACCTCATGTGGACTAGAGGAGCCCTTGTTGTCGGTCACAGTTAGGACAGGAGATCTAAATGTGTCAGTTAAAGCCCCCAAAGGTTAGTCGATCAACAGCAAATGTATCGGCAACTATTTGGCTAATCTATTAATAGTTTTAGTCATTTGTTTTAAGCTAATATGCCAACGTTTGCTGCATCTACGTCCTCAAATGTGAGGATTTAGTGCTTTTCTTTGTTATACATGATTGTAATCTGAATATCTTGGTTGTCTTTCTGTCATTACGTTATGAAATATTTTGGTTTATATTTGGTTTATATCATAATGCTATGTCAAAAGTATGGACTCATTTTGGCTGCTGATCAGATTTAATGATAAACGTGATTAAATGATAGGCTGTGGAATATTTTAATGGATGTTTGTTGTTATCTGGTTCCATTTATAGACTAAACAATTAATTAAGAACATTCAATAAATGGATACGTAAAACTTTCTACTGACACAATTAAGCCTGGTTATAACAACAAAGCTCAGCAATGACAATAAATCAAAGTGCAAAAGTGTGGAGTTATTTTCCACTTCTGTTATACAGTATATCTTCATATGTAGTGTATTTATTTTTCTGAGAAATAAGTTCCAAAAATCGTACACTTCTGAAACACACACGCACTCTTCTCCCACTTTCCTCTGGGAGGTGTACAGGAAAGCACTGGTTTGTTTTGTAGAAGGAAGTTCAGCGTGTTTGCATCTTTATTTCTGTGTGGGTGTTTGTGTGTCTCAGAGGGGAGCTGCAGCTGTGAAGGCTGCTGGCTCAAAAATGTGAACTCCACCGCACATTTCCAAACGACAGACACACACAGGAGAGGACGGGGACTGTCAGTCAACAACTCTGAGAAGTCTTTTTAAGGCTCAAATGCAGATTGGAGTTTGATTCCTGCTTCTCCAAATCATCAACTGTAGTTTCTTCCTCGAGATGCTCTCACCTTCACAAATTTAGTGGTGGTTTTTAGGGAATCAGTGCCAACCGAGAGGTCCTAAAAGTTGAAGAAAAGATAATAACAACATGGCTTCTGGTGTCCCCCGACAACCACCGGTGCCTCTCTCATTTAAAAGAGGAAACGATGTGCCTCATCCGTGTGATAAAAAGCACAGATGGGTTCACTGAGTTCAAAAGATACCACGATAAAAACAATAATTTTGCAAATGACGTTTGATATAAGGGGTGAAGGACAAAAACAATCCTCATTTACATATCAAACGTATTCCAAACTTTGGGGAAAGCCACTAAGCTAAAGTACAAGTATCCTCACATACACCTGAAATTGAAATTGTATAACCTCCAATATCCCTTTATTCCGCCACAGAGCTTTCATGTTTGCACAGCGCTCAATTAACGAAAGGCATTCTCAATTCTTCCTATGCGCTCCAAATTTGCCCTGCAGGAGTGATTCTGTGGCAGTGAGAATGTTTCAGCTAACTGTCAGGAGGAAGCAATTGTGCATACAGAGACTGAACGCCTCTATTCCTGCACGGGGGGGAAACGTTTCATCTCGCATAGATAGATTAAAGAGATCTGTTTCTGGTTAGTCAGATAGTTGTAGGTGTGTTTTGAAATCCAAAGTGTCGACTGAAGTGGTTTCCGAACTCAACTTGATATTCACTGGATACAGTAAAACAAGGTATTGTGTTGAAGGCACACGGCTACCCCGATCTGGGCAGACGCTACGGATTAAACCTGATCTGAATCCACAATTGCTCACCCCAGACGGATTTTAGAATCGGGTAAAAGTTTTTCAGTTTTACATGCTGTAGCTCACTGTAATCTGAGTCTGTGCTGTAGTAAAACTGAACATCTCTGGAGAAAAAATGTTCTTTTCGCTTTCCGTTGGAAGTAGAAGTGCTTAAAATAAACCATCTTGTTAGAATAAAATTGAGGGAAAAAATTTGAGCTGCAACGACTAGTCGATTAATTGATTGGTTGCCAACTATTAAATTAATCTGCAACTAAACTGTTGGCTGATTTACAGCCTGTCAGAGTTCATTGTCGGCTATTTCTTTGGTGAGTACAATGTTATCATAGAACTGATGTTAGAACTGTTAAAATTACAAAAAGTACTGTAAGAAACTTATATTAAAACAAAATCATACTGAAGGTCTTTAAAATGTCCAGTGTTGCACAGCTCAGAATTGTATGCTGAATAATAAAAGAAAACTCAGAAGGGCAGTAGCTTAAAGTGAATTACATCTTTGCAAAGCTGTGCATTTTATAAATTGAGCCTCTATTTCGTTACCTGGGAATATTTGCAAAATACTGAAGCTTACTGAAGCCACATTATAGCTGATGCAGCTCAGAATCTTTTGCAATTTGATGCAAAGTTCATACTTGACAGGCCTGACTTCTGCCCCATCCTCATTAGACATTAATGTATGCCAGATATAGTTTGAATATTGTATCATAATATATATATAATTCACTATTTCCTTGAATATTGTATAAAGCTGCTGTATTTGAATTCAGAGACAGTAATGTCTGCAGGTGACAGATGGATAGACACTGATAGAGAGAATAAATACATCAAGAATTAGACATAAGAAAGCAGAAAATGAAGGTTGAGAGATGAATGGACAAAGATATAGGAGGTATACTACAAAAAGAAACTGTGTATATACATATAGACGTTTGCTAATGATTTGAATATATCAGATTCTTACAATGACAGGTTGATTATGTTGACCCGTGTGATGGAGAATGTGTCTGTGCTCATGAAAACATCCCCTCGTCTGTAAATGTGCTGACGCACTTCTTCAATGGGGGGAAAAAAAAAGTGATCTCTCTCTCTTATCTCGGCGCCTTTATTATACCCCAGCATTTAGATGGGTACAGCATGAGATGAGAGAATCAGTTTGTATTGAACATGGTTGAATGCAGTGCTGATGAAAGCTCATGCTGATAATAGCTTTTTCATTATGTCCTTAGCCAGGCTTGGCATTTCATTTTCTATTGCAGAGAGAGAGAGAGAAGTTCTGATTTTCACTTCTGCTGCTTTGGGAGGGTGCGGCGTCTTTGACTGGAGTTCGATTGTGTGTTTGTTAGAATATTATTTTTTATATTACATTTCTGCTCGATTAAGTACCCAGGAGAGACGGGGGTGTGGGGTGTAAGTGCTTGTATTTACTCCTAAAAATAGACATCTGCAATTTAAAAAAAATTCAATGGAAGCAGCTGTTCCAGATGTGATTTTACCATTTAATCTGCAGTATTGATGTAATTGATGCTACAGTCATCAGTGCGGTCATGGTATCACAACTATATTCCCCAGTTTGGTGGCAAGTAGGGCTGCAACTAACAATTATTTTCATTATCGATTTACTATGTCAATTATTTTCCCGATTAATTGATTGATTGTTTGGTCTATAAAATGTCAGAAAATGGTGAAACATGTCGATCAGTGTTTCCCAAAGCCTCAAGATGAGGCTTTTGTTGTCCACAAGCCAAAGATATTCAGTTTACTGTCATAGACGACTAAAGAAACCAGAAAATATTCACATTTGGGAAGTTGGAATCAGAGAATTTTAACATTTACTCAAAACGATAAATCAATTAACACAATAGTTTCCCATTAATTTTCGGCTAATCGATTAATCAACTAATTGTTGCAGCTCCAGTGGTGAGTAAGTGGGCACAGGGTAGGTCCATGCGGGGAGAAATTTTAAAGAGATGAATGTCAGCAGACAGTTTTTAATCCAAACAAGTTCTCACAAAACCTCAACAAGAAGACATTTGAAAAGTACAATCAGAGCTCTCTTAAAGGACCAGTGTGGAGAATTTAGTGGCATCTAGTGGTGAGGTTGGAGATTGCAACCAACTGAATACACCTCCCCTCACCCTCCCCTTCTGAGCGTGTAGGAGAACCTACGGTGGCCGTGAAACTCGTGAAAGGCCCTCTCTAGAGCCAGTGTTTGGTTTGTCTGTTCTGGGCTACTGTAGAAACATGGCGGGCTCCGTAGAAGAGGACCTGCTCCCTCTGTAGATATAAAGACTCATTCTAAGGTAAACAATTCTTATTTTCAGGTGATTATACACTAATTAAACATACTTATGAATATTTTAAATTCTACACTGCACCTTTAAGCTTTTAGCAACATTTGTTGGTTGTTCTCAATTTTCCTGAGTCATTGCACATTGGTTGATAATAGCCTAGTTTTAAAAGTCTAGAAAGTTATTATGGCAGCTATTATTTTATATTCCGTCTTGACAGTTTTTAGATTAACAGTAGAACTTTGCTGTTCACTTTACAAAGTAATCTATCTGGGAAGCTGCTTGCACTTGTTCCTGCTTTGGGAGCCTTGCTCTTGCATTGAAATTAATGAGGGGTTTTTACTTTTTTTTTTTTTTTTTTTTGATGCAGAACTAATGTTGGTCTGACCACCGCCTTAAGACTGTAATGGAGAAATCCATTTGTTACATGAGTCATTTGGGGATAGGAGAGGAGGTCAGTTCATTCATCCCCAAGAGGAAACTGTAAATCTTGTGGATCCAAGTCATGAAGTATGTATTCATATTGGAGAAGAGACCCCCACCACTGTGTCCGTGCCTTAGAATTCTTGGAACATCATAAAAATTTGAGAGGTTTGTCCGTGACATGGAAACAAAAGGAAATTTGGAAAATCCTCTGAAGTCATACAAGGAGATATTTTCCAACTTCGACTACAGTAACAAACCAGTAAAGAACATTTTTATTCACTGCAGTCATTGAAGCCCTTTGACTAAGTCATTTACTGTGGAAAAGTCATACATTTACATGAAGGCCACAGGAACAGCCCAGTTCCCACACCCTTGCAGCAGATTGGAAGTTGTGGGATTTTGTATACACCTCATTCTTCTGATCTATAGAGATGCCCTTGAGAGACTGACGTAAAAATCCACTTCATTACCATCCCGCCTGCTCTCTCTGACTCCCTCTTCCCTGAGGAATGTCAGTCATGTTAAGCAGAACCAGATGTGTGTGCCTCCACCTTTCCAGCCGCCCGTCCCTACTTTACAACGGCTGTGTCTGGTGGTATGGGGGCTTTAAAGGCTGATAGAGATAATGTTGGGAATTTTGCAGAAATTATTCTTCTTCTCTTGGTGGGAAAGCCGCGTTTAAAGGGACATCAGGGCTGAACTTGCAGTTATGAATGTGGGGAATTAAGTGAACATGAAGCAGGTAGGTGTTCAGTCAACCTTCTCAAGGGACATGAAGGAGAATAACGTACACACGTGGACAAAATTGTTGGTACCCCTCAGTTAATGAAAGAAAAACCCACAATTCTCACTGAAATCATTTGAAATGTACAAAAGTAACCATGAATAAAAATTTATTGAAAATTGAACAATCAAAATCAGCCATTACTTTTGAATTGTTGATTAACATAATTATTTAAAAAAATGAAACTAATGAAACTGATGAAACAGGCCTGGACAAAAATGATGGTACCCATAATTTAATATTTTGTTGCACCACCTTTTGAGGCAATCACTGCAATTAAACGATTTCTATATTTGTCAATGAGCCTTCTAGATCTATCAACAGGTATTTTGGCCCACTCCTCGTGAGCAAACTGCTCCAGTTGTGTCAAGTTTGATGGGTGTCTTCTCCAGATGGCATGTTTCAGCTCCTTCCACAGATGTTCAATGGGATTCAGATCTGGGCTCATAGAAGGCCACTTCAGAATAGTCCAACGCTTTTCTCTTAGCCATTCTTGGGTGTTTTTGGCTGTGTGTTTTGGATCGTTGTCCTGTTGGAAGACCCATGACCTGCGACTGAGACCTAGCTTTCTGACACTAGGCAGCACATTTCTCTCCAGAATGCCTTGATAGTCTTGAGATTTCATTGTACCTCGCACAGATTCAAGACATCCTGTGCCAGATGCAGCAAAGCAGCCCCAAAACATAACTGAGCCTCCTCCATGTTTCACCATAGGGACAGTGTTCTTTTCTTCATACGCTTGATTTTTGAGTCTATGAACATAGAGTTGATGTGCTTTACCAAAAAGCTCCAGTTTTGTCTCATCTGTCCAAAGGACATTCTCCCAGAAGCTTTGTGGCTTGTCAACATGCATTTTTGCAAATTCCAGTCTCGCTTTTTTATGATTTGCTTTCAACAGTGGTGTCCTCCTTGGTCGTCTCCCATGAAGTCCACTTTGGCTCAAACAACGACGAATGGTGCGATCTGACACTGATGTACCTTGGCCTTGGAGTTCACCTTTAATATCTTTGGAGGTTGTTCTGGGCTCTTTGGTTACAATTCGAACTATCCGTCTCTTCAACTTGTCATCAATTTTCTTCTTGCGGCCACGTCCAGGGAGGTTGGCTACTGTCCCGTGGATCTTAAACTTCTGAATAATATGTGCCACTGTTGTCACAGGAACTTCAAGCTGCTTAGAGATGGTCTTATAGCCTTTACCTTTAAGATGTTTGTCTATAATTTTGTTTCGAATGTCCTGGGACAATTCTCTCCTTTGCTTTCTGTTGTCCATGTTCAGTGTGGTACACACCTTGTCACCAAACAGCACAGTGACTATTTGTCACCCTTTAAATAGGCAGACTGACTGATTATGAGCTTGAAGACACCTGTGATGTCAATTAAAGGACACACCTGAGTTAAACATGTCCCTCTGGTCAAATTATTTTCAATCTTTTATAGGGGTACCATCATTTTTGTCCAGGCCTGTTTCATTAGTTTGTTTTTTTAAATAATTATGTTAATCAACAATTCAAAAGTGATGGCTGGTTTTGATTGTTTAATTTTCAACACATTTTTATTTATTATTACTTTTGTAAGTTTCAAGTGATTTCAGTGAGAATTGTGGGTTTTTTCTTTCATTAACTGAGGGGTACCAACAATTTTGTCCACGTGTGTACTTGTTGCAAGATAATGTTGCTTTGTAAATCCTTAGAAATGAGTTTTCATAGAGCGCTGTGGAGGTGGGAGGAGGTGAGATATTGAGGGAGTAAAGGGAGGTAAAGAGCAGGAACATAAGGCAGAAAGAGCCAGACAAACAGTTAGAGACACTATAGAAATGTCATTCTTTAATGCTCTCACATATTGGTTTTACTTGGCGTATCTTAGATTTGTCTGCCCTTCGTCTTTTTCTCATTTCCTGCTCTTTACCTCTCTCCAAACATATCTCTGTAAACAAAGAAATTCTTCCACCAACATGGATCCATTTAGGTTCCACTTCATTTTGGAGCCGGTCTGTCTCGGCGGCCTTGATCAGCACATACCGATAGAGCCAGATTCAACATTTCTTGTCAGACTGTTAAACAAACGGCCGCAGCTCTGTCGAACTCCCCACCTTTTATCTTGTCCAGTCACTCCTCTCTCTCTGTGATTGTGTTTTCATCTTTGCATTCCTCATATCCTCTCTCCTTCATTACTAATACAACTGCTCCTGTGTATGTGTCCACAATAATACTTGTTGGTTTTTTTTCCCACAAAGAGTTGTTTCTCTCCAGTGCTACAACTGGATTGGTAGACCAAATTACCATGTATCCAGATCATGTTGTCACCCTGTAGTTTAGTTTACAGCCGTTTTCAGTTATATGAAGGTGGACCCAAAAATTCCTACACTTGGTCATTATAAATCTTTCAGTGGTGCCTTTCTAATCCCCTTCAAAGTACTCTCCTTGAGATGCGGTGTACATCTTCCATTCCTGGAAACGTCACCTGTAGTCATCTTTTGTCACCGTGTCCAGAGCCTCCTGCAGTTCCACTACATCCCACTGTTGTGCTATCGATGGCTTCCGGGGATTTTTGGGTCCCCTTGTATGGACATATTTGTGTTACACCTCCGACCACCAGGTGGCGCTTCCTTGTTTTGGATAATTGAGAGCTGTACTTAAGGAAGTCAAGGTTGATCAGCTTCAGGTGTGTGAGAGACGTACAGCTTTTGATCGTGCTAATGCAGCTCCAGCCTTTGTTTATGTCCAATTATTTTGTGTTTGTAGTACAGTTTACAGTTTATTGTTTAATTATGTTTAGTTGATGGACAGAAAATTAATCGTCAACTATTTTGATCAATCGATCAATAGTTTTGAGTTTGAAAAAAAATTCTCTAAATTCTTAGATTACACCTTTACGCACGTCACACCTTTTTCAATCTTTGAACCCATCGGCTATCAGTCTGACGATGATTTAGGCTCTGGGAGCAGCGGCCAATGTTTGGGGGCTTCTGGTGTAGCCTGCGGATATCCAAGACTTCCTCTTCCATTGTTTACAGTCACATTAGCAACTTGAGACATGAGAATGAAGTTGAGAATGAAGCATCAATACTTTTTGTAGGTATTTTAGGTCCAGATGACATTTCGGTCAATGCGTTCCACCTATTTCGCTCCCCACACGGACTTTTTACCTGCATGCAACCAAAGCATGTTCCTGTACAAAACCCCGGAACGGAAACGGAACCCAGAACGCTTCCGATCCCAAAATCTTCCTACAGATTCTGCATTCATTTGCAGGTATCTGTTTATAGAGATTACACCTTTTTAGTCTTCTTTGATAGTCAACTGAATATCTTTGGGCTGTGGACTATTGGTTGGGACAAAAGAAGACATTTGAGGACGTCATCTTTGGCTTTCAGAATCAGTGGGCAACATTTTTCATCATTTTCTGGCATTTTATGGACCCAACAGCTAATCGATTATGAAAATAACTGTTAGTTGCAGCCCCATCCTGATTAATTACTGCAAAGTGACAATACAATTTTGGTGATCAATCAATCACTTGAATAAGGCCGACTCTCACTCATTAAATACATGACCTTTGCCTTGAAACGCCACTCGAAGCCGAAGGTTTTTTTATTGTATTTCATCAAAACTTAATCGTTTCCTGTGACGTTAGTGGAGGCGCACTCCTACGATTAATTGATTAAAAATAGTTTTCAATTAATGTTCTGTCAGTCGACAAATTGTTTGAGCTCTGCATTTATGTTTTCAAGAAGAAGAAACACTTGACACTCTCCTGCCACCGTTCCTCCAGCCTTTCCTCCAATGATTGTTTAAGTGTAACTTGAGAGTGCTTCATAAATCACCAAATTGATCAATTGACTAATAGTTTTAGCGCTAAAGAGGGAAAGCCTAATTAAAGACAGAATTAGTTGCCCCTGTAAGAAAGGAAAATATGTTTTATCTTAAATAAAATAATAAAAAAATATTAATAGATTCAGACAAAAGTGTGTCACAGTTTGCCGTCACTACTTTTAACAATAATTCATTCCTGCATGAGGAAGCTGATAAAAAGATTAGAATCTTTTAAACCTAAAGTCCTCCCAATCTTTGTCGTATCAGTTCGTTAATAAATGCATAATAAATCAGACAAAATTTTAATGAAAGCATAATTATCGGTCCCATTTATCAGTCTTACATTAGACTCATTACCCCTCTGAACTCTGAAACAGTGCAGCAGACTTACATAAAGACACAGTGCAGTACAGTGTAGAGGAGGATTTTGCCCTGCATGCCTTTGGCCACATAAACAAACTGATTAACTGTGTGTGTGTGTGTGTGTGTGTGTGTGTGTGTGTGTGTGTGTGTGTGTGTGTGTGTGTGTGTGTGTGTGTGTGTGTGTGTGTGTGTGTGTGTGTGTGTGTGTGTGTGTGTGTGTGTGTGTGTGTGTGAGTGATCTGGTAACACAAAGCAGAAGTGGTCTGGTCTGCTTTGCTCCTAGCAGATGAAGAGCCAGAGAGAGAGAAAGAGGGACGGAGGGATGGAATGAAAAGAGAGGTGGTGTGTTGTGTTTGTGAAATGGGTCAAGAGGAAGTTGAGGGTGTGTTTTTTAAGTGTGTGCATTTGTGTGTGTGTGTGTGATGTTTCACAGCTGAGGCCATATTTCCCCCGGTCAGTGTGGGAATTTACTGTGTGTGTTTGTGTGTTGATGGTGCATAACTTAATTCCACAGGGAAGCCGAAGCAACATCGCCTCTGTTTCCTGTCCTAATTGCTTAAAATCCTACACAAATAAGCCTACACACACACACACACACACACACACACACACACACACACACAATACACGCGTCAACAGTCATTTACACATTTTCAAATCCGATGTTTAAAAAGGACTTATGCAGACAGTTTAAGCATTTGCATAATTTTAACATTCATTATCTTTTTTTTTGACAGAATAGCTCCTTTATCTTTTTTCACAGCACATTTTCAGTTTTGTTTCGTCTGTTTTTATCTTCTTTACTGTAGTTTTATCTCTTGCTTACCTTTTTTTCTTCCCCCTCGTTTTTTTTGTCACTTCTTTCCCTCAGTTTATCCATTTATACCCCCTTTCTTCATCTTTCGTGGAAGGTTGAACTGGCATTTTACTTACAATCTTTCTGGTTGTTTGACACCTGGTTTTGCAGCCTGGAAGTGATACTTCCATGTCCTCATATCTCAGTAAAGTTTCTCCTCTCCTCAATGTAAGACTGTAACTTCCTGTTTTGTTTTTTTTTTTTTTAATTGTGTCACCTTAGAGAAACGTTGAATTCACTGTTCAGGTTTGGATCAGGTTTGAACTGGCATGACCTCATTGCACTTGACCGTGTTTGACATGTGTTTGTATATCAAAGGTTTTGCTGACCAGAACATAAAGTTGTCAGATGATCCTCACAGCTGTGTAGCGAACGCATCTGACTACAGAAGACCTCCTAAAGGTCGATGTGTGTGTGTGAAATAGACAGTTAACGGGTTGTGATGTGTGTAGCTTGTAGTTGCATGTGATCTTCTGTTTGAATTTCTCTGCAATTGTGTGAAAATAGATTTGTCGAGGCCTTCTGTGGAGAAATCTGATTTTGGCTCTTTGTAACTGTGACCTTTAACCTGTAATCGAGCTTGTGACTCTGTAATAAAGATGTTTATTGTCACAGGTGATGATAAAAAAATGAGGATGGCTGCTCACTCCTCACCTGGGAGAGACAGTACCCTGTTTTCCGGGACATCACCAGGGTCTCCCGGACTTTAAGCGACTTTTCTGGTGTTTTTCTGCAGCCCTCTGCGGTTGCACCCTTGCTGTGCCAGTTCAGTGGTCTCAAAGAAAATAATACGGAGGACATGTTTTTGATTAAGTACAATTGTCTGTCTGCGCACAGCCTTAGAGGTGATTCACTTCAATTTAATGACTTCATTCATCCGCAGCAGGACAGTTAAATAGTAAAAAGATAAATGAAGCAGAGCACACAGCTGTTAGCTTTTTAGGACAGAGTTTGTCCACCCTCTGGTGTTTTATAACGGATTACCTCATTTTATTTATTGTTTTTTTTTACTCACTGGCCTTCACTCTCTTATTCCCAGTCTCCAGGCAGGTTTCCATCCACCAGCTTTTATTCTCAATTTGTGCAGAAATGCTGAAAATTCAAGAAAGATCTCTAAATATAACGTTTTACGTGTGGCTGAGGTGGGAAAGTCGATAAAAGCAATTGAAACAGACTTAGTGAATAAATGATGACGTAGGTGAAGCACGTGACTTAAACGTCGCTCAGGCTTCCACTGAAGAGACGAAAACATCAGATCTGTGTTGAGCGATTTTGTTCCTCATGAAACAATCAGAAATGTGATATTTCACATGGTTTTCCATCGTTTTTAGCTTTGACTGTCGCTCTTTTAATGACATCATCTCATTGTGTTCTGCAACGCTTTAATGGACACCAACATTCCTCAGATTAATACATACAACAACATCTTTCCATTATGTTAGACTGTTTTTCACCAGTTGAGCTTCGACTGGTGGTTTAAAGCTTTCATTCAAATGTTCTTTTGCCGATATTCTGGAAATTTGGTTAAAATTGGCACAGAATTTGTTTGGGAACCTGGCTTCTGTCTGGCTGTGTGTCTAACTGCACAAACGGGAAGCGCTGAGCATTAACTTCAGTTACGTGTGTGTTTATAAGAGAAAGAGTGTTGGCTCTCTTTGGACGTGGCTGCCATTGTTCAAACGTCCTTCTTGGCTCATGACACATGACTCATAGTGTGTGTCCGTGTGTTTTCGTGTGTGTGTGTGTGTGTGTGAGACACACAAAGACAGTGTGCATGTACAGCTTGCCTCCTTTTTTTTTTTTTCCTGGCTTAGAGGTCAGACGGAGAGCAGAGGGCGTCCCTGCCTACAATCTGGACCTGCTGTGTGTGTCTGTCCTCGGTCTGCCTCAGTTTTATAAACAGTAAATTCAGCCAAACATGGAAAGCAAATCAGCTTTTATAGCACTGCTGCTACCACTAATATGAATTCTAACAGAAATAATATATAATAGTAAAAATATTAAAAAGTAGAAAATTCATATTCAAAAAGTGTCTTTAAATGAAAATATTATTCATCTCTGGCTTTCTGCCTTTTGCTGCCATTTACTGATTCACAGGGAGTTTTTGAATGATATTGAAGTGAAGGAGAGTGAAAATGAAAAGAGGCAGAGCAGGGAGGTCAGTGCAGGCTGAGCTGGAGAGAAGAATGCACAATAAACCTCTGAAAATTTAATAAACGTATGGAAATGTTTCAGGTATTTTGAGGTCCTCGTGTTCCTGCGTGTCTCTGTCCTTCAGGGCTCACGAGGAGGAAACACGACACCCAAGTAAAGTACATTTACTCAAGTACTGAGTACAATTTTAAAGGTACTTGTACTTTACTTGAGTATTTCCATTTGCAGAGGGACCAAACCACTACTTTTACTGCAATACTTTAACTACATCAAGCTCATAATACTTATGTACTTTTACTGCAATACTTTAACTACATCAAGCTCATAATACTTATGTACTTTTACTGCAATACTTTAACTACATCAAGCTCATAATACTTATGTACTTTTACTTGAGTTGGCTTCTTCCACCACTGTTCATTGTATAATTGAATGAATGTGTATCAGGTTAATTCAGAGCACGCTGCACTGAACTGAAGAACAAACAGGAGACTGTTTTGTCATAATTGTGACTTAAATATCTCATGATTATGTTTTAGCATTTTGTAATTAATTACGTGATCTTTATCTCATGATTACATGACTATCTCGTAATGATGAGATAAAAAAAAAATCTTTGTATCTTTAGAATCAAAAGATGTGATTATCAGCATTAAGTCAGAACCCCGTCGATGCCTGTAAACTGTCTCTGAGTTGTGTTGCTGCCTGCGTCCTGCTAGTTTATAACAGAGCAGCGACTCTGACAGTTCATATCTTTAATGTTTGTAATGGTGAGTCAGGCTATGAGCAGCAGAGTCAGTTAACAGTTAAATAACAATTAATGCAAATTAAACACAGAAACTAATCTGTGTTGGTGCTTCCCCTTTTTAATTTTTTTATAGCTGTTATCTCAACATTAACAGTATACTGTAGTATCCTGCTTGAGTGTCGTCATGTTAAGTAGAGCTGCAACGATTAGCTGATTAATCGATTAGTCAATAAACAGAAAATTAATTGGAAACTATACTATTGTGCTGATTGCAGCTTCTCAAATGTGAATATTTTCTGGTTTCTTTCGTCCTCTGTGACAGTAAACTGGGGAGGGAACCAGTGGTCTGACATTTTTTACCATTTTCTGTCATTTCGTGGACCCAACAATTAATGAATCAATCAGGAAAATAATCAACAGATTAATCAATAATGAAAAATAATCATTAGTTGCAGCCCTAATGTTTAGGTATGTTTATATGTACAAAATCTGAAGTTCAGAAGGAAGTTGAATCACTTCTTTTTTCCTCCAGATACACAAAGTATAATATATGTGAACAGTGTTGTAAAAGTATTCAGTACCATGAGTCTAATGATGACGTCATCTTACTCAGTGACATCAGCGTCTCCCAAACCTTGTGAAGTTAATTGAAATAAAATAAAATTAGATTTAGGTAGTAGACAGTCGTTTCCTGTCGTCACTGTAATTATACCAAGTGGTTCTGGATTATTTTTGCTCGCCTGCTTCCAGACTCAGAATCTCAGTTTGAGTTTTGGTGTTGTGCTCGTTGGCAGAGAAACAACCAGTCAGCAGGTTTAGGAAAGTTGAGGCCAGAAAAATAAACACATACATGGCAAAAAGTGAGAATGAGATCGATTAGAGCTGCAACGATTAGTCGAGTGACAGAAATTTAATCGTTTATTATTTTGATAATTGATTTAATTGTTTTGAATTTGTTTTGTTCATTTTTTTAAAGAAAAATGTCTGTGACAGTAAAGTGAACATCTTTGGGTTGTGAACTGCTGGTCAGAACATTTGAGGACGTCACCTTTTGGCTTTGGGACAGAAAACGGTAAATTTTCTGTCATTTTATCGACCAATCGATTAATCGATAATGAAAATAATTGTTAGTTGCAGCACTAAGATCGGCACAGGTTGTTGTACATTGACTGTTTTTTTTTTTTTGACAGCAGTAACAGTTTTTTTTGACATATTTCTTTTATTTAACTGCACCTGGAACATTTACACAATGTCACACTGACAAATGAAGTGAACACGAAAAGGCGAATCAATCTGATTGAAGACTAACTGAAGATAATGTGATTCTGTAGTTATAAGATTATATGAGAGCTAAAACTTTCTTTTCTTTAATCAAGCAGAGTCTGAACATATACAGATTTTAGCATTATTCAAACACTCTGAGGACATAAATCCAGCTGAAATAAGGAGGAAGTGGATTTGTCTGATTCTTAACTGTATCTGTATCTTCTCCTTAAATTTAATCCTTTCCTTTAGGTTATTTAGACCAGTTTTTTCTCTGCTTGTGCTTAAATTTGTTTTTTTTTTTTATTGTTGCACTTATCATAATATAATAACTGCACTGTAATTGTCAAGTGAGCGGTGTGGACTGTCCCTAAAGCCCAGATGATGAATATTTATTGTCTTTTACGCTTTTCAAGCTACTTCCTGATGATGGAAGGAAACATTGTGGCGACTGATGCTCCGCCATCTGGATGTTTAGATGTTGGATGTTAGATGGTAGAACATATGGACACACGCACACGCAAAAAAATAAACGAACACACACACACACACACACACACACACAGAAGTCGACTGTGCTATTCAGAAGCATATGGTTCTTTGAGATAGAGTGGAGACAGACTGGGCTATTCTGTTGGATAGCACCGAGGGCCTCAACATTGTTAGAAGTGCTGCCAAACAAACTTCACCACACACACACACACACACACACACACACACACACACACACACACACACACACACACACACACTCACAGTCTCGCCTCACTTGCTGCTTTGCTATTTGTTTCAATGCAAAGTGAAAGGCAGCATGCTAGTGATTCACTTTAGTTTCTGCAGGAGAGGTGAGCAGCGTCCTCGTCTGAGTTTTTAAACAGTGTGTAATGAAAACGAAGATACAGCAGCACTCGGGCCTCGGCTGCCCTTTTGTTCATTACACACTCCGCTTTTTTGTCTGTTTGGTTGTCTCATTATGAAGATTACTCCCCAAATTGATTTTTCCTTTATCTTCTCAGTTAAAAAGTCCCTTTATTTTAGAGCCTGGTATAAGCATTAATGTTATCACTATGAGATGAAAAACTGAGGCTCTCTTCTCTTATTATCACAAATTAAAATGCCTTTACTTTAATTCAGGCCTTGACGAAAGGCTCTATTTAAACTCAGGCCGAACTCCAGCTTTTTGTTATTATTCCAGACAGTAATGTGCTTTTCTCTCTGATAGATAATACAAGATTTCTAGCACTTTCTGCAAATTAATTGTGTTTAATTAACAACACTGTGCTGTGAATATAAGGCTGGTTCTCACTTTGATCTACAGGCGAGCAGGTGCTGCACTTACAATGGAAGTGATGGGGGCCAAAATCCACAGTCCTCCTTCTGTGCAAACATTTAAAAGTTTATCTGAAGCTAATATGAATGAATTTGCTGCTGTTCTGTGTTTTTATATCATCTTGTTTCTTGTCTCTTGGACTGATGATCGGACTGAATAAGTAGCATCACTCTCAGCTCTAAAGATAAACATTTGTAGAGGCAACATCTGATGCTCTCATTGACACAACATGCTCTGCTGTTCTGTGGCGTGTATTTGCTCTTTATGAGATCACAAACCCTGATGTCTGAGTAAATGACCTGATTATAAAAGAACTGTCACTGCCCCTTTAACAATAATATTAATCAGTAATAGAATACACATCTTTGTAGTCGTTTCAATACATATTGTGTTTATTTTCACTGCCCGCACTTAATCATTTGTCGCCGTGTTTTCACTGCCAAACTTTTATTGGCTTGTTTACATTTTAAAGCCCCACCCTGTCACCACCACACACTCATCAAGAGCAGAGGAATGTCTTCTCCAGCTGCCTCTAATAATAGAATCACATGAAACTTCAATAAGTCCACAGCTGGATGAAAAACTATTAAAATATATAGATAGAACACAATACAGCAAGACGGGGTTAGATGTAGACACGCAGCCAAGAATTGTGCATGAGGAAGTTTCAGCAGAAATGTTTTTGTTCTTAAAGTCTTCAGGCAACAATAGAAACACGAGCTAATCTGTGACAAATATGTCACCTTTTCATGACCTGTAATTTGAGTGTAACCCTCGGGCCGGTCATCGATTTCCCCTCCAGTTTCAGCAAAATCCAAGCTGTGTTTTTGGGATATCAGATGACCAATCAGGACTCTGCCACAGTGATTTTTTTTTCCATAATAACTTCAATAAAGTTTTTTTTGTGTGTGTGTGTGTTTCTTTCAGGAGAGCGAGGCGGTTCATGTCGTCAGAGATCAACAGGCCTGAACACTGAACAGGTGAGAACTTCTTTTGACTTTTGTTTTTAAATCCTATCTTTTAAAACCATCTTTTCATCTCCGTGCATTATTTTCTTTCTCATTTTTTCTCACCAAATATATTTTTCTCCTTTTAAATTCCTGTCAAACTGCTTTTTCTTTCACCCTTTCACACAGTATTTATATCGTTTTTCGAGCTTTTCCCCTCCTGGGCTCTCATCAGAAACCAATGTAGGTTCCCATGAATGCCACTGGCTTGTTTATTTTGGCGGCTTGTGTGTGTGTGTGTGTGTGTGTGGTTGTGTGTGTGTGTGTGTGTGTGGGTGTGTGTGTGTGTGTGTGTGTGTGTGTGTGTGTGTGTGGTAGGGCACTGGCTGGGTTAAGGGGTTAATTGGAGGCTTCAGGCCGTTTTTTAAGAAACGAATTCTCGCCGAGACTCTGCTGCCCCCTATACAAACACCCCGCTCACATATCAGCCAATTACTGACACTTTACACACTCCTCTCTCTCTCATATTGCTTTTCTCCTTCTATCTGAACTCCATGATGCCGCCGAGGCAGCTGTCAGGGGACTTTGTAGGAAAAACTTTAATACAAAAACACAACCAGCATTATTTTTCTTCAAATACTGCAGTAAGAAAATGTCTTTGCTGTTGCAGCCTCAGATGTAAGATGCTTGTGGTGGGATAAAATACAACTCTAACCCTTACCCTCTTTACTTGTGACGACCCTAATCTGCCCTAAATTAAACCTTAACCCTCGAAACAAAGTCTTTACTCTCAAATAGCCTTTCGGAGAAGTGAGAACCAGACAAAAAAATCCTCATTTTAAGGTGTAAACACCACATTTGTCCTCACGAACATTATGAGATCATACAAACTGAGACTTTAACTCGTAGTTAATGTTCTGTTAATCTTCTACAATGTTCTGGGTATCTTTTCTGTGCAAAATCTGGATTTGACTTGAAAACTTTAAATTTTGGTGGCTGGTTAGCCAGGTCCAGTCATTTTCAGTAAACATGTGCCTTTGTATATGTATAAATATCCCTTAAAAAGGGAATAGCAGCAGCACAGCTGACATGCAAAAATACTTAGTTGCTGGTCTTCCTGCTTTCTGTAGAATTTCTCAGGTTTCCAAACTTAGAAGAAGCCATTTTTGTTTGCTGATGTAGCAGTATACAGTTGGCTTTTCCTTACATACTTCTGCACAAACATTAACACTTTAACATACAGTTTTCCTCTTTTGTTTCCCCTTAAGGCTGCAAAAATGATCCCACTCTGTCTGACAGTATCATATACAGTATATTCTGTTTCATCTTGTTCTAGTGCTTGAAGCTAGATACTGTTTATTCATGGCTGTGTCATTCCTTTGGATGGAAATATGCTGGTGGTCTTGTGCATCATTTTATACACACACTCCCCCCCAGTTTTCAGCCTTGGAAACACTATGACCTCTACAGGAGTTAATCCAGACAAATTTTGTCTGGACAGCTTGAGTTTGTACCAACTAGTGTGCCACTGATTCTTGACTTTTTCCTGGATGAAATATTAGAATCGGATTGGATTCTGGGTTGTCATTTTGTTATAAAAGACAGGACAGTCTCAGGTTTATGTAAGCTGTCCTTTTTGGGTCGGGCACAAGATTCCAGGCATGTGAAAACGAACCCTTCAGACTAGCTCTTACCCCACTACACATGAAAGAAAATACAGTATGCACACAAAGATTATCTACCGCAGTGAAGGTGGTAACACTTTTCTCTCTGTTACTGCCTGCAGAGTTTTTTGGCCATTTAAGGCTTTCGATCTTTCGGAGTTCATGACCTCAGTTCTTAAATGTTTCAGAGGCTTTTCTACCCTGTGGAGAATCCTTCTTTTCAGGGAAAAACAGAGAATATTTCAAAAATAGTTTATGTGAAAGTTGACAAGTTTAAATATGTTAATTATTGGAGTATTTTATCAGCAGTTTCGGTCCAAATGTGTTGCTGTTCAGAAAGTCACACTGGACTAAAATGAGACCCTCCAGTGTGACTGGTTGATTTGAATGGTCGTCTAATCTGAATGACTGCTTTCTATGATCTGCTTCTGTCCGTTCGCAGTCTGCCAACTCATATTAAAGCGTGTCGCTACAGTGTGTGTGTGTGTGTGTGTGTGTGTGTGTGTGTGTGTGCGTGCGCCTTTCCTCCACTTCCCCGTCTGTCTTCCATCCATCACTGTTTCCCTCTTGCCTCCATGTTCTCAATCTTTCATTCCCCTCTGCTGTGTTATCCAGTGTGTGTTTTTAAAGTAGTGCTTGTTCCCATAAACTGCTTCATTTTCTCAGCCTTCCATGGGAGCTTGTAGCTTGTCACTCTGTCAAATCTTATGAAAGCAAATACAAGGGCCTTTGTGTATGTGTGTGTGTGTGTGTGTGTGTGTGTGTGTGTGTGTGTGTGTGTGTTAGATACCACTTTCTCAGGGTGAAATCCTTCATCCCTTTTTCATATTTGAGGTGTACCAACTAAAGCTGATAAAGTCCTGTTTAGCTCCGTTTTATTATTTTTTTCTTGGTTGGCTTTGATTTTTATTTTCAGCAGCTTTTATACGACTTCCCTCCTGAACAAATACTGTATAACCTTTCATATGAGCATAAATATGTTCCTTTATGTACATTCATCCTCTAACCTAAACTAGAAATACCACTTTAATCCTAAAACTAAACCCAAGTCCTAAACCTAAACTAGATTCTAAGCTAAAGACTTGACACTCAAGTCAGACTCAAGTTACAAAAGTGATGTGTTGAGACTTTACTAAGTTTTTACTTTACTTAGTAAAATGTTTAAATTATGTCTTTTCAACAGTCAGTCAGTCATGCAGAGACCTGAAAGACTTGCAACTGATTTGCAATTTGCTTGCTGCGACTTGACTCGGACTTGCGTCCCAGGACCTGGGAATTGACTTGATATTTGAGACTAGAAGTTGACTTGACTGAGTTGTGACTTGCTTTGACAAGACTTGATATCTGACTTTGACTCTCGACAGACTTGAGACTTGACTTGAGATTTGTTTTGAAAAAACTTGGGACTTGTTTTAACAGGTCATGAGACTTGATGTGGTCTTGTCTTGACTGACTTGGGACATGACTTGAAACTTGTTTTGCCAAGACTTGAGACTCGACATGAACTTGAGACTTACTGTGACAAGACTTGATATTTGACTTGTCTGGGGTGACTTGGGACTTGTTTTGACAAAACTTCGACTTGTCTTGATTTACTTGGAAATTGCTTTGACAAGACCTGGTACTCGACTTGAACTCGTCTCGTTTGACATTGGACTTAATTTGATACTTGTCTTGCCTGAATTGGTACGTAGCTTGAGACTCATTTCGACAAGACTTGAGACTTGACTTCATTGACTTGATGATTGAAAAACTGAGGCTGGACATTGACTTGAGTTGAGACTTGTTTTGACAAGACTTGGTACCTGTCTTTGATTTGTCTTGACTGACCAGGTGAAGTGAAAGATTCAGACGTTTTACTCGAGTCGATGACTCGACGCTCGTTACTGTAAGTGCAATAAAAGCTTCGCAAGTAAAAAGCCAATTAGAGTAATTTATCAAACCACCTGTTCAACAAGCATAAACATGTAGAACAGCGATATATTTCCACCTGCTTTGCCCGCAGTGTCCCGGTATGTTTCACACAGTCACAGTATACACAAAATACTTTTGAGCAACAGTAAAAATTCACAGTACATCTTTTCTCATCAACCTCCTGCTGCTGTGAGTTTCCCGAGGCCGGCTGCAGAAAAAACCCAGCAGATGGCTCCAGCAGGGGGACCCGACTCAAGCTGAGGGCGCTGGGGGCCTCAGGGTGCATCACAGCGGCCCCGCGAAGCAACTACTAACACTACACATGCATATGTCGTAATGAGATTAATATGTATCATAACTTCCCCGGGGAAGCTATGAGGGAAAGCAACGATATGTTACCTTAAAGATAAACAGAATCTGGAGTTGTTGCCTAAATGTGCATTTGACAAGTTTAAAACATCAGACTGAGTGTTTGAATGCAAAGTGTGTGAAAGTACAATGAATTACAGCATAACAGAAGCAGCATTAATCAAGACAAAGAAGCAGACCAGCAGTTTGACACTGATATTTGTTGATACTTCACATTGATTCCTAAATCTTGTAAATCCAACTGCTAGTTGATTTGCCTCATAACGTCCAAATACAACCTCATATTATATCTCAGCATACCAGTTGACAAATGGTATATATCTTCATATCAACCAAATCTAGTGTAGTTTATCAAAAACAATCTCTGAGTGAATCCAGGAGAAACATTGAAACAACCTGGTAGAAACTCAGTCAGCCACAGTGTTTATTCTTTAAATATTGAACATTGGTACAAAACATGAGCTCACAGCAGATTCAGTCCAGAAAATATCAATACTGACCTTCTCAAAACCACATCAGTCAAACCCTGAATAATATAACCACCAGTTCAGTAAACACAGTTTCTGTGTGGACCTATGGATATCGGAGAGAGCTTTCATCAAGTCGTCTCTGTTTCACTTTCCTATTAATCTTCCTCATCACATCATCACATACCTCACTACATCACATTACATTCAGACATAGTGTGTGTGTGTGTGTGTGTGTGTGTGTGTGTGTGTGTGTGTCTTGCTGGCAGTCTGACTGTTGTGTTTGGGTTTAGTCCCAGAATTGTATCACTGCGTAAAATTTGAGGTGTGTGGGTTTGACTGGAGTCCATTTTTTTTTCTTTCAACGCACACACACACACACACACACACACACACACACACACACACACACACACACACACACACACACACACACACACAGATGGCAAACATCTCCTGAGACCTGCCAAAACTCAGTGTGTGTCCATCTTTTTCATTGTATCCCCTTAATCAGCTCATTAATTCATAGCCTTAACGATATAGAGAAAGGAAGGAAGGAAGGACGGAAGGATGCCAGGAAGGAAGGAAGAAAAGATGTCAAAATAGTGATGGATGAATTGTGGAGGAACATTGCAAAAAAAAAAGGAGAAAAAGAAGAGAAGACATGGAAAAAATATAAAATATGTGGAAGAAAGTCAAGAAGGATGAAAGCAACAAAAAAAATGGCAGAAAAGAACAAGAACGGAAAGAAGAAAAGAACCGAGAAGGAGAAAGAGACTTAGAAGGCAAAGTTGATGACTTGGAGCAGACTTTTATCAGCTGCCAACTGGTACTGTGGTGTGTGTGTGTGTGTGTGTGTGTGTGTGTGTGTGTGTGTGTGCGCGCGGTGTGATCGAATAGTTTCGGGATTGTTGCCAGCAGTTTAGTGTGTGCTGTGCGAGTGTGTGTTGTCGTGTGTGTGTATGCGGAGGGCGTGGATGGATGGATGGATGCTCTTGTGTGGTTTTTAGTATTTTCTTTTCTGTGTGAGCCAGCAGAGTGTGGCTTGTGTCTCTTCCCCACGGTGGAAAGCTTTATACTCTTTCTTTGAGTCGCTCCAACTCGCCGCTGGATTGGACCAAAGAAGAAGAAGAAAACACTGTCTGCCTTTCGTTTTGTCCTCGTTTTTGCTGCTCAGTAGTTCGGCTGACACTCAGTGCTGCAACATGTTGGTCATTGGCTGTTAAGGTCAGAATTTCTGGAAGTCGCGCCCTTTATTTGTCAGGGGAACATCTGTTTCCAGTTGTGTTGGTTTTCCAAGTGATACAGTGCTCTGCTGCAAAGAAGAACTCCTGGTACTTGTTCACAGCTGCAGCCAGTGTCAGGAGACATAATTCACTGTCATGCAATGTGTGGAGGTTCCTGCTTTGTAACACTGCAAGGAGATGAAAGTCTGTAGTTTCTTTTACAGTCTTCTTGAGTTTGCTGAAAAATTTCTATATTCAGTATTGGCTGTATAATCCTACAGTGAGCCCAAAATCACTGCCAAAAAAACCTGTTGCTAAGGGTTTCGCTACGCTTCAATCATGCCCACTTAAGCACGATTGGCCAGCTGTGCTGAGGCAAGAAACTAACGCGTCACTTTTTGTGCGTACAACCGAGTGCAACACCAAGAAAGCCTCCCGAGAGTCGTCCAGTAGGATTCAATGCATCAAGATAACAAAGACACTCAGAAGACACGAGAGTTGCTGATGAGCGATCAGGGAGGCGGTGGGATGCAGCCAGCAGGAGGCTAACACAGCAGGAGGCTTTTCACCTCCCCTTCAAGTGTGTCCAACAGCTATCAACACGCTCACCTTTTAGACGCGGTCATGACCTCGTTTTGTTTCAAGCATGCTGAACCCTTAATTGGTTCAAGTGGAACTTTTTTTAACAACTGGAACCTCTGCTGCAAGTATCGTCAGACGTTGCATCTAACACTTACTTTCATTATCGATTAACCAATTAATTGTTTTTGCTATTATAATTTCCCACATCCCAAGTTGTCTCGTTGCATCTCTCCTGACATTTAAGCCACTGCGTACGTTTCACTTCATCGGTGTAGTTTGTTTAAATTTTGAACCCTGTGTTACACCCTGTGTCCAAAAAACATTCCTAACCAACACTTAAATTTTGGCTGCTTCAAAGTAATTAGATGATTAGCTGTTAACCAATGCATTTAAGATAATTGTTTAATAAAAATCTTTTTAATTAAGTCATGTTTATTGCTAGCTACCTAGATACTTGTTAGCCAGGAGTGAACAAACGCAGATGCATTGTCACTTCACTTAGGAATGAAATTATGAGTCTGACAGTTTATCCTAAAACTGGACGATATGTATATTTTAGCTCTTTGCAATTTTCAGTATTGGAAAAAAAAGATCTGTCAACTTTTTCAATACACATTCAAGCAGCTTTGAACATGTTTCCATGAGTTAATGTTGCAAAAACACTTGAATCTGAACCCGTCACTGCAAGTTTTTGTCATTTCTCATATGACCTATTCCAGAGAAAGTAGAAATACTAACGTCATCACTTCCTGTGTGTCGGAGGAAGTTTCTGTTTCTAAAAGCTGTCATGCAGTGGCTCAATGATCTGTTTTGTATCTATAAAAAGTAGCAAATGTAAAAATGTCCATCAATCAATACAAATATACAATATACATTTTTTTCTTGAATTTAACTAAAATTTATTTGGGCATACTTTTGCACCCTGAGGTGTAAATTTTTGGTTTTCATTGAATATATTTATTGTGACTGTGCACACGGTCCACAGCAGAGCTTTGTTATTGTCGAGCAAGAGCCAAATGTTTCACCCCTTTAATTCCTTTTTGATCACAGAAGAGCTGAATCAGGAATACCTGCAGCTCATTTTTATTATACATGAACTTTGAAATGCTGCAGACAGGAAGAGGAGAAGTGAAAAGTGACGAGGAGGAGGGAGAGTACTGAGGCAGACTCACTAAGCTGTCTGCTACATTTAAGCTTTTATGGACAACAGCAGGGACCCTCCCTGCCTCTGATGGCTTTAACAGCTTACTTCACTGCTCTCCACAGCCTCTTTCTCTATTATTCTCTTCATTTCTTACTTACAAAATGGACTCTGTGTGTGTGTGTGTGTGTGTGTGTGTGTGTGTGTGTGTGTGTGTGTAGCTATCACTGTGATACAGTAAATAAGTGTCCTCTTTCCTGCCTTTCTCTCACCCTGTTTGTCGGTGTGTCTTTTGTCTATAAGACATACAAGTTTCATTACATCCACAAAACTCAAAGTGTCTTAAAAATAGACTTTAACTGGTTTAACCGACTGAACATTAACAGAAAGCTTTGTGTCTTCTTTAAAAGCAAATTCTGTTCTGATATTTCATTAAACAGTGTTGAAGCTTCATTATTAGCTTTAGAAATAGTAGTTTGACAAAATCTTTAGCGCTGCAGCTAACAGTTATTTTAATTAACACTTAATCTGACGATTATTTTTTCAGTAAATTGTTTTGTCTATAAAATGTCAGAAAACTTCCGTCATATTTCCGGCCTCTGTCCTACGTGAGGACATCAAATGTCTTATTTTGTTTGACCCACAGTCCAAAAGCCCCAAAATATTCTGTTTACAATGATGTGAAACTAGCAGATCTTTACTTTGGAGAAGCTGTAAGCAAAATATTTTTTACATTTTTGCTTAAAGAATTCAATTAATTGATTTTCAAAATAATTGCAGATGTTCTATATAACTATATAACTAAAGTGTTGAGTTGAGTTTATTCTCCTTCCACACAAACAAAAAATGTCTTCCTCAAAATATGTTTTTGCTTCTAATATTCCTGCTACCATTCCTGCGTTTCAGTAATACCACATCATGTACTGTGTACGTTGGAGTTTGAACAGCAATTTATTTTTTTTATTTCTGGTAAATAGACCCTGTGCTAAGAATTTTGATCAAAAGAAGAAATGAATGTGACTGACGTCAGCTACATCATATGTAATCCAAACTTTGCATCAGTATAGAACATTTCTCTACTTCTGAAATGTTGCAGCAAAGTTCGAGCGCAGTGGGAAAATAAAACTCAGGTGAAGAGTTCAGGTGGCCTGGGAGGTTGGAGTACTCTGCCTGATAAAAACAAACGGTGAAATTCAAGCATCATTGAGGAAACAGAGGACAATTAACAGCAACACTTGTGAGCGTCTCTTCATAAATTATGGTCATTTTGTGCCTTTCGCTGATTTTTAATCTTTTATTATTGTGTCTTTATTTCAATCCAAGCTTTATTCCCTCAGGATTCATCAAATTAAGTTGGTGCACATTATCTGCACTCTGTTTGTGCTCGTGTGGTTTGGAAAGTTTCCAAATATGGACTACTGCTCCCCTCTGGGCTCAGCCTTTGATGTCTGATTGACTGGTCATTAATTAGCTTGTTAGACTTGAGAGAAAGGCAGATCTGGTGGTGTAAAGAGTATTACAGGACAAGCCTGGCGTTTGGCTCGACAGTGTTGTTTTTCTGTTTGTGTTGCGTAATGTGCTAAAACAAAATTAAATGGTGTGAAGACATCAGAACACACAGATATCAAGTGAAAACCTTTAGTGATACATGCTGTATAGTAAAGTAAAGATGATCTGATTCAGCTGCTTTTTATTCTTCAACATTAAATAACATCAAAGTGTAAAATATAAAGAGTGCAGATGTCTGCCTGCTGAGTCTGGGGGCGTGTATAGTCTCAGTTTTCTTTAAGATGCACAGAACAGTGTAACCAAGCGTCCTCCTGGGTTCACCTGACTGTATAAACTTAACAATAAACTGGAAGATGAATCCAAACTTCTCAATATAAACGTTATTTATTTAGAAGCTTTTGCTGTAACACACCAAACAAAATGAAACCTCTCCCTCCCTCCCTCCCTCTGTTATCCCTCCCAGCTTCCTTACAGTCAAGATAGCGGTGAAGCTAACAAAAACGTTAGCTACGTTTATTCATCTTTAGTGGATCATAACATATCAGGTATGGAATTAATCTGCAGACGCTCTGGAACAAGATGAGACCAAACTTTTCTACGGATGTCAGTTTTTGAGCCACAACAAAGGTCAAAATGTGTCCTGCAGCCGGTTAGGAGGAGTCAGCGGTGGTAAAAAACAGGTTATAAAATAGGTTTTTCACCAATTGTGAGTCACTGCAACCACGAGAGGTCTGTGAGCATACATTCATAAATGTGCACAAAAATATTAGGCTGGTCCAGTAGTATACTGCAGACAGATACACACACACACACACACACACACACACGTGAACACAGACACACACTAACGTGATAATAAAATGTCTCTGGTCATGCTTTAATGACGGGGAGATTAACATGTCACCTCCGGGTCTACAGGTGATTCTGGTGCTGATACAGTTGGTCAATTAATCAATCAGTCCCCCAAACAGAAAATGAATCAACTATTTTTATAATTGATTATTTATTTAAGTCAGTAGGTTGTTGGAAGGTTAGCAAGGACACGAGATTAACAGGATATGAAAAGCACAAAATGATCATAAGTTTTCAGACTTTCCTCTAATCTTTTGTTCCTGCAAATTATTGTATAATTTTAGCTGTTTATAGCTTTTTTTTCCAAAGCAAAACAAGAAAAAATAATTACAGGGGTCACAAATAGACTTTAACTTTTAGTATTTATCAAGGAAAGAGTTCCAGTTTCTCTTTATATCAGAAATTTCTATCTTTAGGTTTTGGGAAGTTGGTGACGGACATTTTTCATTATTTTCTGACATTTTATAGACTAAATGATTCTAATTATTTTAGACTAAATAGTCGATAATGAAAATAGCCATCAGCTGTAGCCCTTGATAATTTGCTTGAAAAATGCTTGTCTGGCAGTAATAGCTTCTCCCACACACACACGCACACACACACTCACACACACACACACACACACACACACACACACAGGGTGGATGAGCGCTCGGTTTGATCTGCGCGGCGGCGCGTTGAGCCTCACGGGAGCTGAGAGGAGTTTAAAGTTTATACAGCACTGTCAGAATTAATGAACTAGAATGTCACAGTGCAGAGAGGAGAAAGCAGGAGTACACACACACACACACACACACACACACACACGTAATGAAAGAGCATAGACAAATCAAGTGAAGTGACATGAAAAGCATCAGGATAATTACAAACACACATATTTGTCTGTCAGTGCTGCGTTCGTCCTAACAGACTTCGCCTTTATCTTTGTCTTTTGCAAGTGTGTATGTGTGTCTTTATGATATCAACACATGTAGGCCTATATATTGTGTGTGTGTGTGTGTGTGTGTGTGTGTGTGTGCGTAACCAGGCTGTGGCCCGTGTCAAATGAGTGTTTCATCAGGAAGCATGAATGCCACCAGTGTGTGGTATGTGGTGTTTTTTTTCCCTCATTCAGATATTCTTCAGGAGCATCTGGGAGGATTTAATGGGAGAATAAAATTATTCTCTAAAGATTATCTCCCCTCGGAGCTAGATTTCTCGGTGTGTGGGTGTGTGTGTGTGTGTGTTTGTGTATGTGTGTGTGTGCGCGTGCGTGTGTTTGCATGTGAGCACGAGTGTATTTCCTCTATTCAACTGTTCAAACATTTTCCAAAAGCTTCAGGAAGGATTCAGTAAGATAATGAAACAACTTTCTAAAGATTTTTTTCTTTTCCACCCTCATATCTCTATCTTTCCCTCACCCCCATATTTGCTACGGGCTGGATTTTTAATCTCCTGGATCATTTTGATCTCTTGAATCATTCACTGTCATCATTTTGAATTAAACCATTTCACTGCTCGTCTGCTGTGACTGCCTTTCTCTCCTATTCTCTGGCTTTGTGCGACTAGAAACAATTATTAAGCAACCAAAAGTGCTTTTTTTTTTCACTTTTTACTTTTGTGTTTTGTTCATCAGTGTGTTTGTAGGTCCCGAGAAAGTCTTTAAACATCTTGAATTACATTAACAACTAAATTCAAGGCTGTTAAAGTTCTCAGACACAATTAAATTAGAGTCTTTTAGGTCGTAAAACAGGTTTAGGATGCTGTTTTCCCTGAAAATGGGATCATTACTTCCTTGATGTGATGTAATCCCTGTTAAAACAAGTTGTAGAGGCAGGAGTGAGGAATCAATCTTCAGTGTAAAACAGTGGGGTGTCAGTTATGGAGAGAGTGGCGTTGTAAATTGGGTAAACATTTGTGGTTACAAACCTCAGTACCACCAGTTTTTTTTCAGTGATTGAAATAGCTCTGGCGTTGTGCTCATTGATGCCTGTTTCCGCAAAGGAGTTTTGTCGGTGGTGTTAAGAATGAGGGCATCATCATCCTGTGTCAGAGTGAGAAATGCAGCGTCAGAAAAATAGCCACAAAAACGGCGACATGTATGGATGAGATCAATGCAGCTCGAGAATTAATTGATTTGCAGAAATTACAACTCTTTAATCGGCCCGTTTCTTCAAATGACGTGACAAACATTAAGTTAACTGCTCCGAGCTGCTGCTGCTGACTGCCTCTGTGTCGACTCCTAACAGAAAACATTTCAGATGAACATCATGTCGGAATAAATAATAAAGTGAAAACGAGCGGTGGTTCAGTCAGATTATCAAGCTGCAAACAGGAGGGAGTGTTTTAAAATTTATGATGGGTTTTATCAGTAGGGCATTTTCTTTATATCCACTAGAGCATCATGAAGTCACCAATTAAGTTGCACCGTTCTCCGTTCAAGTGCCATTTTATGGGATCTAAAGGAGAAGAAATGTTTAGTGGCCAGAGCAAAGGAACCAAAGAATAATAATTTCCCCCTTTTCTTTATTTGTATCATTTTTAAAGGCCTGAAGAATTATCTCAGAAGTCATAAGACAAAGAAGAGAAAGAAATATACAGTACTGTGCAAAAGTTTTAAGTTCTTTAGATCATATAACGCCATCATGAGGGCGTCTGATGGTCCCAAATGTATTCTGCAGCATGACAACGAGCCCAAACATACAAACAGGGTCATAAAGAACTATTTTCAGCAACTATAAGAACAAGGAGTCCTGCAGCAGATGGTTTGGCCCCCACAGAGCCCTGATCTCAACATCATGGAGTCAGTCATGAAGAAACAGAAGCAGCTGAGACGCCGAAATCCACAGAAGAACCGATGCAGAACAACCGACCTGCCAAGTACCTGAAAACCTGTGTGCAGGTGTACCGAGGAGAACTGCTGCTGTTTTAAAGGCAAAGCTGCTCACTGCAGATACTGATTTACTTTATGTTTCTGCTGTTTACTCAACTTTGTATGAAGTTAATTGATAAAGCATCCTCACTTCACTTATAGAACCTAAAACTTTTGCACTGTGCTGTATTTAATTTTTTTTTTTTTTGACACACAAATGTATTTTTTTCCTGCTCATCTATCATGTTAAGTCACTTACTTCCTGTTTTGAGAGTAGAAAAGTAGAAAAAAAGCAGAGCATGCTCACTAGAGTCCTTCTTTTGCTGAAACAGCTGACTTACACAATACACGAATGAAACTAAGAATTCTGATACAACTCTTAATTTTTATCGGACATGATCTCCCAAAGGTCTCTTTGGGGGGGTACACATCATGTGACCTGCAATACCGACTTTGACCACGACGGCAAAATGGCCTCTCAGCCCAGCGCAGCTCCTGGGGGCTTGGTCTGAACACAATGGGAATCACTACCGTATCTTAGTTTGAAGGCCGATACATTTTCACATGTGTATCAACTCCAAATCTTCTCTTGAATTAAATTTTTACTTGTATTTTAAAGACTTGGGTGAAGCATGTGCTCTTATCGTACTTTACTGTCCATTGAATTCTCCTCCGTTTTATTCTGTTTCCTCCTCTGTACTCCCAAAAACAAGTTAACTGCTGACACCAGAAATGTGTTGACAGTGTGAGATGCTGGTCTTAAAATCACAGTTTGCTACCAGAGCTCTCATGCCTGGAGGCGACTGCTCGGCCGTGTCGAAAACACAGCAACACCACTCTGAAGACAGACAGCAGGCAGCGTAATCGGGAGAAAATGTGATGTAAATAGTTGAGACACTTTATTGCCTTTAAATTATGTCGTGATTGGATTGAGAAAAGAACTACTAACAGACTCTTATTATCAGCGACGAGTAGATGACTCAGTGTGTCCTGAAGCCGCCTGATAACTCTGCTCCGATGGCTTTTTGTCTGCGCACCCTCGCCGCCAAATACTCGTCCACTTTCCCCCCTGAAATAAATTGCAGAGTAAAGTAGGTGGACTTCATTTTCGCCGTTCAGAACTCTCCCAGTCTCGTCTGATGTAAACCAAACCTCGCAGAGAGGAAAAGGAGCCTTTGTTCTCGTCACAGCACTTCTGTCTGAATCACAGCTCATCAGCGGTTTCATCTCTCTGGGCAGGACCTCCATTAAAGATGAACAGCGTGTCACCGGTTGCATAAGAGGCCCTGAGCTGCTTTTAAAATGGATTTGCTTTGACGGATCATTGTAGAGTTCACAGCAGAGGATGGAAACTTTTACTTTTTTATTCTTTTCCTTCTGGCTACAGGTGGTCATGAATCCTGAAATGTGTTGGTCACAGTCAGTAGTTCAACATCTAACACTATTGATCGCGTTTCTCTCAATCACAAAAATAACCTTCTTTCCTATCAGGATTGGGAATAATGACCATTTAATGCATCTCATGACTATTGCAGCATCATGCATTACTTACTGCACATCCTCCATGTTGTGCAGCATGTGCACCTGCTGTATTGGATTTGAACTTTTTCATATATTTCCCTGAAGCCCACTTGGAGGCCTGTAATGTAAAATGCAACGTAGAAGCCAAAGATTGGGTGTCAAGCACACAGAAATATCAAACTCTGGAAGAAGATTGTTAAGAAATGTTTTATGTGCCAATGAGTTTGCAGTTGCTAACATGAATGACTATGGCTGCATGCTGCACATGTTTTCTGCACATATGAGTGCTCAAGTCCTGATAGCATTGTGGAGTTGACAGTACAATTGAACACATGCAAGCAGGTCAGCATATCTCAGGTCAGTGTAAAGTTCATTTTAGGAGCCGGGTTTTAATGAAGCAGGGTTTCAATGTTAGCGTGGTGAAAAGCTTTAATTGTGCAGCAGCAACGAGTTGCATAACTGAGGAGTATTTTACAGCTTTGATGGAGATTTTTTAGGTGTTTGGTGGTTGAGATAGTGGCACGGTGGTGCAGTGGTGCCTGCGTGGGTTTCCGCTGCTCCGGCTTCCTCCCACAGACCAAAAACATGCACGTTGGGTTAATTGATGACTCTAAATTGCCTGTAGGTATGAATATGAGTATGAATGGTTGTCTGTCTCTATGTGTCAGTCCTGTGATTGAAATAGAACATTTTTTCTGCCATATATGACAAAAAAAACAGCAAATTGTTCCATTTTGAGAAATCTGGAACTAAAGAACATTTAGTATTTTTCCTTAAAAATTAATAAAACGGTTAATTTTCATCGACTAATTGTTGTAGCTCTAATCAGAAATTATAAAGCTGTCGTGTTTGTTTACAGAAGCTATGTTAATTAAATGAGGAAACTGCCTCCAGGAGTTTTAATACTGAATACTGAATAAAACTGAAGCATCCTGGATATTTTGTGGAAACTTGGTTATTTTTCTCTCTCTCTTCCTGTTGTAGTCCTCGGCCTCTTCATGTTACCCTCTGGTTCATTTTCGTTTCGTCCTCTCTTCCCTCTCAGAATCTCGTCTCTTCTCTTCCCCTCAGGACAGGCCTGGATCATGAGGATTACAAGGGTTTTGTGTTTCAGTGGGGAGAAAGATGAGGAGGAAGAAGAGAGATAAAGAGGGCAGTTGAAAAGGGGGGGGTGGGGGAGGGGGTGAAGTGGGGGAGGAGGATGAAGGGGGAGGACATGTTTGTACAGGCGAGACAGAAGGAATAAAAAGGAGCAGGGATTCTTGTTCCTCTTTCAGCACTCTGGAGTTTCTCTTACTTTTATTTTTTTTTCGTTTTATTCACTCTTTCTTTCAACCCTCCCTTCAGTTCAGTCTGTTTACACACACACACACACACACACACACATGCACACAGGGGGCTGAGAGCTCCTCATTACAGCAGTCAAGTGTGTTCTCGGACTCACTATTCAGACTACAGATTGGAAATACAACACCAGACACACCCCTCACTGGGAGAGTCAATACACTCACACACACACACACACACACACACACACACACACACTCACACACACACACTCTCTCAGTCCTCCCAGGTGAATTAGCATTCCCTTTTTCTTCACATTAAATTGTATTTGCATTGGCGGAACCTCGATGCTGTTTCTCCTTTTTATAAACTATCAGTGCTGCTCCAGCTGAGGAAATGATGCTGTCATTCTGATCTGAAGCAAAACAAAGTGTTGTTTGTTGAAGAAGTAGATTAAAGTCGAGATTGGGTTTTGAAAAATGCCACGGGAGATAAAATAGAGGCTTTTATTGTAATCTTATTAGAGGGATAATGGTTAAGTGGATGAACATTTAGCATTGCTGTGTATAAATATGGCTGCTGTTATCACAAAGACACTAAAACAACAAAGTTCTTACCCTGTAACTCCAAAACAACCCGACTGTAAAGCTGCAACTATTAAATTCATCTGCATCTATTTTGATAATCGATTAATCGTTTGAGGCATATTTTTACCATCTGTACAGCAATACAACATCCTCTGTTTTGGAGTCACATGGTCAAATGACGTATATGATCGTTTAATTTGGACGACATCATCTTGGGCTCTAATATTAACATGACGCTGCTGTTTTCTGATGTGATCAATCATAGAACTTTTTTAATTAATGGAGATTTGAAAACTCTGATAGTTTGACATTTGTGAATAACGGAACTGTCAGAACTTGATAATTTGTGGTCTGAATGTTCAGTCATGTTCCTGGAAATAACTTCTCAAACAATGGCGCTGAAAGCTGACACCAGCAGCAGCGGAAAACTAACACAGGTACATTTCAGGCTGCTGAAAATAATGTTCTACATATTTATTTTCCTGATTCAGTTGGGTAAATATCATTTTTCATAACTAATCCATATGATGGATTTAGCCTTTCACTGTCTGGGGTGGATTAATATGTTCTGTCCATCTAATCCTGTTCGATTTAGTCTGCCTGGCGTGCTGGCATTAAACTACACACAGAGCAGGTTTGATGAGGAGAGGGTGTGTGTGTGTGTGTGGGTGTGTGAGTAAGAGTTTTATGCTTCAGTGGGACCCTGCAGCTCCCAGTTAAGTTGTTGAAGAATGACGCACAACATTAGTTCACTCACCTTTCTATTTGCAGAAAAGGTCCACGGCCTTGTAGGGACCGAGTCCATGCAGGTCTAAGACAGGACATGAGATGTCAGGGTATAAGCTAGCGTTGGTTCTTCTTAGCTCAGATGTCGATAAAGTTATACATCATTTTTACTTCACTCCCGAAAATATTTTGGTATTTGCTACCCTAACGACAGTCAGTCTATAGTCAACCACAGACTGTATATAAAGATGGACGTAGCGAGGTGTGACGTCACCTGTTGGTTTGCATTGGAGCCGGTTTGAAGCACAGAGGTGCAGCTTATGGTCGGCGCCGTCTTTTCCGTTACCAAATAAGGAGTTCAGGGTGTTGCCTTTCACATTGTCTTTTATTTTTTTAGATAAGCATCGGTAGACTTTTAGGATTTTTTTGTTTGTCTTAATGTTTTGAATTTCAACTTTTGTTATTTTAAGTGTCAACAAGGCAAATTGCTCTCAGTCTTTACTGATAATATATAACATTCACCACTGAGAATTATTAGATACAAAGACAGAACAGAGTCTGAATAATGAGAGTATTGACAACGAGAGTGAAATAAGGAATGCAGAGTTAGTGGAGGAGTAAAAGCCAACGAAGGAGGAGAGAGTTTCTGGCTTCATGTCAATTTCGCTGCCACTGAACCCCCGTTTGTGTGTGTGTGTGTGTGTGTGTGTGTGTGTCACCGAGGCAGCCTGCCATGCTTCAGCGTGTTAATTATGTAAATTGGTCATTAGGAACCCTTATGGGGGCCAGGATGAAAATACCCAAACACACACACACGTGGAACTGGCTGCACATGTTAAGTGGGAACAGGAGGAAAATTAGGGCAGTGGAAAAAGGAAAACTTTCCCTTGGACCTTTTCTGCAAAGCATTTTATCAGGAAAGTGTCAGTGTGGAGATTTTGCTGAAATCTGGCAAATGAAATAAAAAGAGAGTCCATATGCCGCCAAATTCTCTTGAATCAGGTTCATTAGAATCAATATTTTGGTGTAAAGTCTGGGTTTTGTTGCTAAGGACGGTGTCACCGGTGGCTTTTTCTCCACAGTGTCTCAATATGTTGCATATTTTACAGCAGAGGATACCGATAACGAAAATCTATCTGTAACACTTTATTTATACAAATTTGCAGGTATTTAATGGTTAAATTTTAGGACGTTTCACACAGAGGACGGTGCGGTATGGTACAAATTATAAGAAAAAACAGAAAAAAGTGTTAAGTTGGTTTAGTTGGTCATACCCACTCATTATATTTGTGTTCATACATAGTTTTTAATTTGCAAAAATTCTTAATAAATTTGACTCTTACAATTTTTTAAAGATCCCTTCCAGACATCTTTTAAGATGTTTAACATGTCTCCTACGTCACTGTAAAGTTCATTCTCGGTGTTTGAAGTTAATTAAGAACTGCGTATGAACCCAAATATAATCTATAGATCCCAAAAATGAACCATTAAATATCTGCAGATCACTTTAGGAAGCGTTAGCAGTAATGGATATCTTCTCCAGATTTACAGAACACAAAATGAACAGTCCAAGGTGAAAGAAAGGACCTCATTAGTTAGATGCTGTTTTCAGCACTTTGTGGATGTTTGTTAGTGGGGCTTCAAGTTTAAGAATAGCCTCCTGATGTTCTCTGGACACATTAGCTCATTGAACAGTGTATAAGGAAGCATTGGGAAGTAATTAGCCCCCTGCTGATTCCAGTGCTAACACTCACTCTTGATGAATGGATCTGTCAGTGATCAGTGCAGGACTGCATTCCCTCACTGTCTGCAGTTACCTCGCCACTGGTCAACAAAATGCACAGATACAAGACTGAAAAACTAAAACTGTGCTGTGAGATGTTTAGTTTAACCAGTTGTTTTGGGGCAGTTGACAGTTCAGTCCATTTCTCTCTGGTTTTTATATTTCAACAGGAGTACTCCCTATGCAATGACTTTACCCTTGTGATATCAAATGTTCCTAATTAGATAACACAACAGTGACATCAGATCTGGTTCCTCTTTCTCCTTTCTTCCGCTCTTTCTTGCAGCTGCAATGAAAATTGAGCTGTTCCCAGCATTTTTCTTTTTTTTGTGTGTTTGGGTGCATCCCATTTTGCGGGCTCATGAAGGACTCTCAAACAAACAAGGACTGGCATCCTGCCTCCCTCTGGAGCCCCATGTCTTTGTCCTATATCCTTGTACTTCTTCACACAACTAAAGGGGGATATTGATGGAGCTCCAGAGCAAGATATCTAAAAGATCCTGACCTCATTGCCATTCAACTTTCATGGTCCCTAGAGGATGTATTGTGATGATTTTGGTGACTCCCCCCCCAACCTTTCCTCTAATACCAATTTCCATTTGTGCACAAGGAACATTGAAATATAAAAGACAGATTGCCAATAAAGTAACTGAACACATTTATGGTCCCCTGAGACTGAACCCTTTCCATTTTGGGCATCGCATGAGCTTTTCTCTTGCACCTCACAGTGGTCAAATTGCAAACTTTGTATACTAAATATCTCCTGATCGAAGGGCGTTCAAACCTAAAGTTTGTTTGCTCTGGTTTGAATCAGTTGGTAAACTGATTGTTGCGTTTTCCGAAAAACGATACCAACCAAAATCCATCACTAAAAGCCAGGTGAGAACATTCTCTCCTCTCATTGGTCAGATGTGTCTGGGGCGGGAGTGAGAACATAAACACAGGAAGGTCATGAAGAAGCTCCTATTCTTTGGTGATCGGACCAAGACCACTTCAGCAGAGGTACTCAAATATACGTCTGGGAGGTCCACTTACCAAATTTCCACTGCATTAAAGGTCCAGGAAGGTCCAGGATACGTGATGATATTTAAGTTTCAAAAACTGCAGAACTCTGTACATGAACAGCATTTCTGTATTAATGGAAGACGTGACACCTTCGATGTGTAACCAAGTCAGGCGGAGACAGTTCTTCACTTCATTCATAGTTGAAAATGTTTGATTTTACAATTATTCTGCTGGAATCTTTTGGGATAGTTTTGTTCAAAACAGCCATGTTCACTGTCAACCGTTTTTTTTTTTTCATCAGCTAGTTTTTCATCTTGCTAACTGCCGCAACCAGCTGTCGGGTGGCTGAATGGGTGACATGATAGTGGTGTGTCACTAAAAAGCATCCGGGTTGTGGTGAAATTTTGTTCCCAGTCTAGATTAAATTGGTCAGATCCAGACTGGAGTCCACCTTGTGAGGATATTGAGTATTTATGCTCTAAAGGGTCTCGGTGAGGTTGAACCAGAATACACCCAAACGAATCATACCAAGGAGGAAAAAACAACCAGAGTCCCATTCACCTGGACTAAAGTTTACAGGTTTGAAAATGCCCTAATAATCAAATTGCAATGAAATTTATTAGAAACATTCATGCTGCAAAGTTAATGAACCCTTTTGATTTTACTGACTTCCTGACCTTCCCTCCAGTGCTGCCCTCAGGACAACTTTCACATTTGTGTCCAATTTCATGTTTTTTTGAGTTTATATGCTCATTTGTCGCTTCTTAAATTCATGACATGTGCAGTCTAATGTTATCTTTTCTTTCCACCGCTTTTGTCTCGTGGGTTGTCACAAACAATGCGGCCTCTAAGGGCCACTACGAGGACTTTAAACCTTTGTTTGTTTTGGTTACAGGCTGAGTTTAGCTACAGTTTCTGGTATTTATAATCCTCAAATATCCAAGATGATGAAACATGAAGAAGTGTTGAAAAACAAGCTCTGACTTCTCCCTCATATCTGCTGTTCTTTCTCTTTTTCTCAACATTTGCCTCTCTATCAGTTTTCTATTAATCTCGCCTTTTTCTCTGTCCATCATTCTGTCTCGTCTTCCTATTCGGTATTTATTGCTATCAGTCTCTCTTTCCATCTGTCTCTTTTTCCCCGGCTGTCAGACGACTTAAGTGATAAGAAATGGCAGCTGTATCAGTAGAACAGACTGCGTGTGTGGTTTTGTGTGTATATTTTAGTGTGTGTTGGCTGACTTGTCGGCTCTGGCTGTCATTTTGTCATTATAAATTTCAGAAGGATCGTCCTGAATCCCTGTAGAGCTCCATCAGACACACACACACTGATCCTTCTGTCTTTGGTCACAGCAAACTGACGGACAGGGAGACAGAAAGAATAAAGACACAAAGACAAAACACTCACAACGGAGACATTCTTGATGTCAAATATGTCAAACGGCGGTTTAGTGAAAGAGAAAAGGCCCCCGCTGAGTCCCAGACAGGCTCTGTGAAACAGACTGTAACCTTTGACCTGTCAGACGTTGTTTCCATTCTTAAAAATCCTCTTTAACAAACTTAACTGACACGAAAAAAGTCGATTTCCCTCCTCCAGAGTTTATAACCTCAATCTTTCTGCCATCCAGAGGGAGAATTAATAAACAACTTTGTGTAAAAAGTAATTTTGAAGTTCAACAGTGCAGAGATGCAAGTTGCATATTCTGGGAAGAAAAAGTCAGAGGGGGAGGATTATCATTTTTAATTCAAAAGCTCGCCCATCAAGTCAAATCAATTCAGTGAGATGGATCCCTACAGAAGAAGTTTAATGGAAGTCAGAGAATCTACATCACTGAACAGAAACAGGAGCATGAATACAACAGGACAACAAGCCATTTTTATCACATTGTAGAAGTCATCTCTCTACTAAAGGCAGGACTCTCTGTCTGTATGTATGTCCTTTGCGTATCTCTTGAACCAATCATCCGATCGACTCCAAAATTTGTGGGTGTATAGCTGGGGACCCAAGGGAGTGCAGTGTTGAATTTGGTGCAATTCTGACATGCGGCACCTTTTAATATTAGTAAACTTTGAATAAACAAGCGAGCAGCGAGCCAATCAGCTCCATGTACACCGTCACATCACAGCGGGACGGGGCTTCAGGGCTCTGACTCTTCTCTCCTGCCGGCTGCTGACAGCGCTGTCAGCTGAAGAGTCAATTGTCAATTACATTAAAACACATACACACAAATGTATTCTTCATTATCCCATTTTCTCTCAAATCTGTAAACATTACACGTTATTTTTTAAATCATTTTTTCACTAATCATCTTTCAGATGTGCATCTTCTGTCATTTACTCATCTTACCGCTCAGATGAAAGTTTTTTCATGCTCTTCTGATCAGAGTAGATTTTCGGGGAGCGTTATACTTGTTTGTGCCATCTGCTACTTTTTGTCACGTTGCCACATCCTGTGAATATTTACTGTGACCCAGTCTCCTCACTGTGATCATTAGTTTCATCTCATTTTTTGTAAACTAAAAATATTATCCTTTAGTCTTACCTTGCCTTTACATATTTACAATTTTTGTTAAAGTTTCCTTCAATTTTTTAATATATTATTTACTTATTTCTACAAAGGCAACTATAGTTCATGAACTTCCACATATCTGCCGTGTCTTTCAGGATTTGCTTGTACAAGATTTTGCCTTTTTAGGTGATGTGCAGAAGAGACAAACAACACTGCAAAAGTAGTATCAGGATCAAGTTTTCATCAAATAGAAGTCAAGACTTGGGCTGCAACTAACGATTATTATCATTATCAATTAATCTGCCGATTATTTTCATGAATAATCGATTAATCATTTGGTCAATAAAACTTTAGAAAACAGTGAAAAATACACATCACAACTTCCTGTAGTTCGAGTAGATGTCCTCAAATGTCAGAAAGTATTTTGTCCAACCAAGTAGTACAAAACCCCAAAATATTACATTTACAGTAATGTAACACCAAGAAAAGAACAAAGCCTCTAACCTGCAAATATTTAACATTTTTGCTTGGAAAATGACTTAAACAACTACTCAATTATCAAAATAGTTGCCAATTAATTTGCTGTCAATCCACTAATCAATTTATCGACTAATCGTTGCAGCTCTAGTCAAGACTTATCAAGTGACACAACACTAAACGTAAGCATCACAGACCAAACCACAAAGAACAACACATTTCTGAAGTAACTCAGAAACTTTTTAACTTCAGTTATCCAGCAAGTCTCGTCAAGATAAAGATCTTGCAAAGTGAAGTTTTGAGACCAAAAAACTGTCATAAAGTAGACACAGACTGCAGTTACATTATCTGTTTTTCCCCCAAATGAAATTAATCTTAATCTTAGTGTTTACATGTAAACAGGACACTTGAAGTCATTGTTTCACGAGTGTTGTTGACAAGACAGTTTCAAGTCCAAACCCAGCACTCTATTTTAGTCAAACCATTATCAGTTTACTATTACATGTTATACAGGATGAAACTATGTCACCCATGGCTGGTAAACAGGAAAAGGTGAGTCACCTGCAGCACCGGTAATGATTTGCAACTTCTGGAACCATGAAAATACAACTATTACACAACATGCGGGCGCATGCCAAATACTGGAAATACAAAGCCAATAAATAAGTGTTTTATCTGTAGTGTTTATAGAGAAAAACAAGAAGTAACAAGTCTTATGATCTAATAATTGCTGATTTAAAAGTATTCCCATAAATCTGTATAACTATACGATCAGTTTAAGAGGGAACTTTTATTCCCACGGCGGGCCGATAAAACCTGTAACCCATGTTGTTACAAGCAGCAGGAGTTTCCTAACGGTTTCTCTCCTCCAGAGGTCGTGACCCCCTGAGAAAGATTCCTCAGATACGGAGGAGAAAAGGAAGTTGTTGGCAGTCGACTCTACAGGAAATGAGCGTCTTCATGCTCCTCCTGGCTGTTAATGGAGAAACATTTGGTGCTTTGAACTGGACCCATTTTTGTGGATTATATATTTGCTTTTAAAAAACTATAATATAAAATGAAGGTGTTTCAGTAGTGATAGTGAGAGAGATTGAAGACTGTATGAGTATATCTGAGCTGTGTATGAGAGCTTTTTTAGTAGTATTTAAATAGTAGAAACAATGATGTCATACTACTAATGATGTCATTTCAATAACAAAAAACAAAGAACAGCAAAGAAAACAGGTTCTTGCTGTTTTTGTTAAATATATATATGTTGTCATTTCTGCTTTTATCCAACAGTGCAAAGTGAAGAAACGTGGGTAGAGAGGGGTGTGTGACATGCAGCAAAGGTCTGCAGCTGGAATCGAACCACAGCTATGTGCTATGTGTCTTAAACAGAAGGCTGCCGGGCCGCCCGCAGTTCATTTTTTAAAAAGTATAGATTTTGTTCAGAACAAAACTCAAAAACATAAACTTAAAAACATTTTTTGGTGACTAAACACACTCTGTAGTGCTCTCTAGAGTTCAAAGTCTCAAACTTGAACATGAACATTTGAGTTATCATTTAAAATTGGTTTAAATCTTGGTGGAGGTTACTGTATGTTGTGTGTAACAGCTCTTGGCTTGGTTGAACAAGACGCAGAGAGTCTCAAACTGATGCTTCACAGTTTATTTATTTCTCATCACCAATTATCATCTCATGCACTGTAGAAAGCACTGTGAAGACTATAGAAAAATATACAAGATACAAAAATTAGGATCAATGCTTATCTATAGCCATTCATATCAGAAATACAGTACATAGGATGATAAAGTGAATTAAACAACTATTAAAAATGTAGACACTAAATTAGGACTCTCTTTGATAATAACTTATCGTACTAATACTAATGTCCAGGGAGCAAAACCACAAGGGGATGTCTGCCACCTTGTGGGAAATACAGGTAACTACACAGGGATGAGCTGTTCAATTCAAAACGTAAACATAAACTATCAATAACAACTACTTACTACTTATATTCACTTCACCATCAAATATCCTTTAATTTTTATCTGTCATTGGTCTACTAGTGTGAGGTACGGTAGTCTCTCTGGCTAACAGTAACATGGAAAACAATTCATGCAGTTTTACCATAATATAGGAAGATGGATTCACTCTGTCAACATGTAACTGTCTTTTAAAGGGGACATATCAGCTTTTTTGTAATTTTGTGTAATTCTTATATTGTTATGATGTCGGATGTTAAACAAACCTGCTCTGAAGGCTTCATTTGTAAAGTTACCTCTACTTCCTCTTCAGGTTTACGTCAGATTGTTCGCACATGCCCACAAACGTCCGTCCGTTGGTAGCCTTTGTTGCTAAGCTTGTTGCTAAGTTTAGTCACGTTGTCCACTCGCATATTTCAGATCTGATTCAGGCTCGAACATGTACGGATGAATTTGTGAAGTTTCCATTTTGAGTAAAGAACGAGAAATCCTGCTACTATAGTTTGTTTACGTAGCCTCCGAAGCCGGAGGAAGCTTCCTGAAGCTGGCCAATCAGAACAGAGCGGGCTCATCAGGAGGGGGGCCTTAAAGAGACAGGAGCTAAAACGGCCTGTTTCAGACAGAGGCTGAACTGAGGGGCTGCATAAAGGGCCAGTATAAGATAAATAAGGAGCTTCTGCATGTAAACCATGCAAGCCCCAGAATATAAATACAGACCTGGAAATGTGTATACATCCCCCTTAAGAAGACAAATGCACTGTCAGTCTCTCTTAAAAGTATATTTTTATTTCACAAAAAGCTCAGTTTACAATCTGAGGTTTTGTTCAGATAGTTGCTAAGAAAGTGTCCAGTAACTAGAACTGGCCTTACTGAGGAATAAGCGACTAAATGATGATAAAATCCTACATCCTCTATCCCCAAATCAATAATGTTTTCCCAAAAAGTTATTAGATTTGTACAACAGATCCTTTTTATTTAAGTGTTTTTGATTCAAATTCCTCAGAGACTTAATTAAATTGAAACTAATTCAGCTTTAAACATCACAGCAGTGATAATGAAACCATTTCAGAAGTGTGTGTGCTTTAATTTGAATGTTAAAGCCTCTGAGACATACTGTATATCTTGACTATAAGAGATAAAATCTATATGAGCCCAGTAAAGGTGAATTATGTCCCATGTGACACCTCATAGGAGTGGATACTTCATATTAATGCTGCTTTCTGTGTGGGGAAACAGAAAGAAAAAAAACCCTCCACCTCCCAGCAGCCTCTTCTCCTCCTCTCTATCTTTCCATCTGACTTGTCTATCACCTTCTTATCTCACATTCCCATCTCCAACCCTCGATCTGTTTCCTACGAAGGTAACCTGAGAGAGGAATGAAGGGAGCAGCAGGAGGAGGAGGAGGAGGAGGAGGTGGAGGTAGAATGAGATTCAGAAACCTAGCGAGAAAGATGGTGAGAGATAAACGAAAGCGAAAGGGCGAGATGGAAAGAAAGAGCAAGGACAGGTAAGAGACAATGCGAAATTAAACCTGGAGTGAATAAGTATGAGAGTTCGACAGGGTGAATAGGAGAGAAAATGGTGCAAAGACCGAAAGTATATGAGAGGGAATGATAAGGTTGCAAGGTGAGAAAGGGTAAGTGGAGGGCGAAGCAGAGAGTGGTGATGGAAAGTAAATTAAATAAGAACACCTATGGGAGTTGAGATGAAACCGATATATACTGGGTCGCTGTTGTACTTTTATTAAAAACCCTACGTGTGGTCCACCTCTGATATGATGGATGATCCAGCTTGATTGATTGAAAATTTATTTTAGATTTTCTCTCTAGTACACTGGTTGTCTGTGGTTATTTGATTTTGCCAATATGGCCCAGCCCCACCCTTTAAAGGCAAACTGTCGATTTTCAGCCAGCGCTGGATCCTTTCAGTTTGGGTAGTATATCCAAATGAACAAACTTCCCTCCATGTTGCCTGCACCCAGAGCTCCCCGCTCATTTGCCAGCAAAAGTCCGCCGAGTGATGCAAAACACGTAATTAGACTATAAAAAACATTTCCTCAATTTTCTGTTGTGGTGCCTTTAAGGACTGTCGAACCTGTCCGTTTACAGGTCTGTTCTACCTTATTGAGACAAAGTTCTTCTAGCTGTGATTAGACAACGTTAAACAGTTGAGAACTCAGACTTCTTTTGTTAAATGGAGTAAGGTAGGATTTTAGTACTGAAACTCTGATATTGTGTCAGCTCTATCAAACACTTTTTAAAAACGCTCTTATGAACTTCTGAACACTTTCTCTCTGTCTTGTCTCGTTGCCCTTCTATTCTTACCTCATCGTCTGCTGGTTTCCAAATCTTCCCCTTTCACTCACTTCAGAGACTCTTAGGTCTCTCTCTCTCTATCTCTATCTGATGGTGAAGGCAGACTGAAGGAGAATGGCATGAAGAAACAAAACGGAAGGGAAAAAGACATTGCATGTTGGAGGCAGACATACAAGTAGACAGTAATAAAAGAGTCCAGAAGAAAAAGTGCAAGAGGAAAGCACGGAGGAGCAGGAGAGAGACGAGAAAAATAGGAATTGCAACCAATGAGAGAGAGCGTGGTAATCTTTTCCTCCAGCTACTTCCATAATTGGATTTTGACTTTCTGCTTTGTGTGTGTGTGTGTGTGTGTGTGTGTGTGTGTGTGTGTGTGTGTGTGTGTGTGTGTGTGTGTGTGTGTGTGTGTGTGTGTGTGTGTGTGTGTGTGTGTGTGTGTGTGTGTGTGTGTGTGTGTGTGTGTGTGTGTGTGTGTGTGTGTGTGTGTGTGTGTGTGTGTGTGTGTGTGTCAGGAACAACTCCTGTTCCACCTCTCAAGACGATAGATCAGATAGAGGCCCGAGAAAATGACCAGTTCCTCCTCTCTCTCGCACACACAATGAGTTAGTCAAGACACACGACTCACACAGTTGAAAAGTTCATAACACACACACACACACACACACACAGTCAATACACAACATGTTATTTATAGCCCCAGTGTATTTATAATTACAAAGCAGCTACATGATATAGATTTTATAATTTTATAATGCAGGTCTGTGCTAGAAAATAAATAAAAACCTGAAGTTTTGTTTGTTCTGACGCTGCTGTAATTGTGTGTTTGTGTGTGTTTCATTTTTTTGGGCATATCTATCAGTAAACAGGGTAAATAACATTAATGTTGGCTCATGACCTTTAAGTACATTTTGACCTCAGACTGTATTTTGTTGGCTTGTTGATGTGTTCTGTACTTAAATTCACTTAAAGGTATAAAATGACAAGAGCGATATTACGCCAGTGAAGGCTTGAAGGTAACAGTGTTCATACCACAGCCTGTATATAAAGATGGACGTGGCGAGGTGTGACGTCTTCCGTTGGTTTCATTGGAGCCAGTCTGAAGCCCCGAATTGCAGCTTATGGTCGGCGCCGTCTTTTCCATTTGGAGCCAGGACCTTCGTAATAAGGACCCGAGCTAACTTTGAGCACCTTGAGCACAGGGACGAACCTGTGAATTAAACGGACGCCGACAAAAATAGAGGGAAGCCTTTTAGCTGATTGATCTCACAGTCCGACTTGATGAAGAGTCCAACTAGTTACTAATACTGTTTTTAATGGCCTGAACCAAGCTGCTGTTGACAGTTATCATGTGTAGTTTGCTAGAATATATCATTGACAGGCAAGTATGTATTGACTAGAAACAGCAAGACGTCTCTTTTATTTTATACTTATACAAACATGAACAATTTTTGGTTGCAAACAGGCCTTCTGACAGGAAATTGAATCGACTGGTCAGACTCTATAACCTTAGGATCAGCCTCACTGAACATACATTACAACAGGAAGTTAATCACTAATCACAAACATATTTTTTAATCTTATATAAGCATGAAATACTGTTTGTCAAACTTACATTGTAGGTGCCTCTACAGAAGTAAAATTCTACAAAATTTCTACGGTTTTTTTTTTAATTTGTAGGACAGTTGAATGGAGACATGGTCTCACTCTATCAGGGAGATAAAGGCCCTGAATGGAGCGAACCGAGAGGAAAGTTCAAAAAAACACAAGTAAACCGAGAGATAACGGTGAGGTTGGTAAGAAGACTGCAGCCTTGGACCACTCAAGTGTAAAAGAAAAAAAAAAGAGAGAAAAGCTCTGGTTTGTTATCAGAAAAGTACAGAATGGAAGTGATGGCAGGAGGGATGAGGAGGAAACAGCAGATGGTAGTGAAGAAGAAGAGAGGGGGGGGCACTTCAGACCAGACAGACAGAGGTCGACATGCAGGAATATAAACACTTATCATTTGTTATCTTTAGCCTTTTATTAAGATTTTCTTCCAAAAAAATGCATTAAATCACTTCCACTGCTCTCTGAGAATATCTGATAGACTTTACAGATTTCAATGAAATCTGGTAGAAAGATTGTCTGTTGGCTGAAGAACAAGTGATCAATTTCTGGAGCAGATCCAGGGATATTTGGTAAAGTAGGGCAATTTTGATAGAACTACAGTTCATAGTTGAATTAAAAAAAAACCACACAACAGATTTAGAGTCAAGTGCAGGCTTGGCAGAGATAAACACTCTGTGGGCTTTTTAATCTTTAGGCTGCTTTTTTTGGTGAACTGTGGTGAAAAAAAAACATCATTAGCAACAAAAAAAGTTTAAGAATTTTAAATTGTGTCCTTTACTCACGTTCATCTGTGTAAACTCGTCCCTCTTATTCAGTCCAGTTTGACCTGTGATGATTTAATTAGTGTGATTAGGACATTTTTCTCTGTTTGTCACTTCAGCTGGGAATTAAACAGTAAACTTGGCTTTTATATTTAGTAGTTTCACTGACAAAAGATACGTCTGCAGTACTCACAAATATGTATACCACATACACGGATTGACTGTTAAAACGTCTAAACTTTTTCTTATCTAATAAATACATTTGAGATTATTCGTTTAACTCGTTTAAAGATCTTTAGTGAAGTTTTTAAATGGAGATTTTAAAGAGGTTTTGTGCAACTAGTTTGCAGGTATTTGGTCATTGGTCAATTTTAATTTGTCCAATTAAAACTTTGACTTATTGGTGGCGCAAAATGAGAAGTCAGAGGATCATCAAAGTTATTACAGCTCATCTTCATGGTGGTGCCAGAGGGAAAGTCAGGGTTTATCCTCTGGAAACCATGAATGTTTGTACTTTAATGGAAATCCATCAAATACGTTACGAGATATTTCAGAGTGATGGACCGACCAAGAAGTTATTCTTCACTTAAAAGCAGCAGAGTTGTCAACACACCAAGACTTAATACACTGGGGAAATATCACAATATGTGGGCTATTTTTGGATTTTTGTTGCCACAAAACTCAGATTTAAAGATCTGGAATATCATCTCAAACTTTCACGGCTAAAAATGTATCTTTACCGTGTCATTCAGACTGTGTCAGACTCTGGTAGAGAAACGGATAAAAAGAGAGATGAGAAAGCAGCTCGCTCCAGAGTTTGCTACTGTGTGAGATATTATATAATAGTCCATATTAAAGATAATAGTCAGATAACAAAGTGCAGTAATGATATGATATATGAAATCCTCAGCAGGAAACTAATATCCAGCTGTTATCGCCTGCCAAGTTGTAGAGGAGAAATGAAGGAGAAACTTTATATTAAAAGACCCTGTGGTGCTTTCTGTCTAACTCACTTCATATTCCAACTGAAATCTTCTCAATAATGCAACTCTGACTTCTGCTTATTAAAGAGATGCTTCTCCCCTTTTTTATCACTGCGGTGGCTCCCTGAAAACCAGATTTAAATAAGATGAAATAACCTCAGAACTTGGTGTAAAAGTTGCTTGAATCGAACAATCATCTTAAATCGTATGTACTGTTCTTACATTTAACACCGTTATTTAACCTTAAATTGTATGACTTAAGTGACTCAGAATATACAAAAATAAAAACATTTCAACTTTTTTCATTTTTGTGCATCTGATACACATTTTTGTACAAAACAATTAGGCGTGAGGTCTCCTGCAGGTTTAATGTTGGAGTTAAGGCAAAGATTATGTTAATAAACAACTTTTTTTTTTAGGTTGCGGTTTTGCTAGCTTATCCAAACAGTGAGGAGACGACCCAATGCACGTGTCGCTCCGGAGTCACATGGTCAAACGACATATTCAGTTGTTTAATTTGGAGATCTTGTTGATTACATAAATCATCTTTACGTCAGTCTAATTTTGTCCAAAGCGACACGCAAATGAGGTCATGACACCTGACACAAGTGCAGGAGCATGTAGAAAATTACTTTTCTTTTAAGAGAGTGTATAAAACTTTATGCATCTAAATTAGATCAGATTTTTACGACATGATTATTGTGGCCAGAAGAAATCACGATAACGATATTATCGCGATATCTATGGAAAAATTGGGAAAAAAAAAGTTAAATCATGTAATTTTGTTTATTGTGTGTTTTGTCTCTTTTCTGGCAAATGAATTACACTCAAAATACGAATGTTAGGTAGTTGTAAAGAGAGTCTGTAACCTTAACTGTACCAAAGCATACAAAAAGAACAATTACACTTTACACTTTCATTTTTAAATATCACGGTTATCGTTAATACCGATATATCGTGACGCCCCTAATCTAAATGATTGAAACCTGCAGCTTCTGCCGCTGCCGTCTCTCCTTTCATAAGTTCAGTCAGATGTCCTTCTGCACAGTGATGTTACACTGTGTGTTTCCACCCACAGGACTGTTTTTTATTGCAGCTCTTGCTGTAACCTCTGTGACTCTGCAGTGCCAAAAATCCCACGTTGGTTCATATTTTATTCATATTTTCATGCCGCCTCTCTCAGGGGTCTGCAGCTACTACGCGGCGGTCACCGTGCTGCTTTCTCTCGCCTCCCAGTCACTCATCACCTTCCTCTCATCACTCTGACTTTTCATGTGGTACCCCCCCTCATCTGTTTTCTCCTGGAGCAGAGGTCTTTAAGCCAACAATCTCCCGCTGACCTTCTCCTCCTCTGTTCTCCTCCGGCCCCAGCTCGTCCTCCTCTCTCGTCTTTACTCGACAACCACTGAAAGATTTTTCACTGACCTCCATCTTTCCTTCGCTGTTTTTTCTCTAACCTTCTGAAAATCTGCAAGCTATGGAGCAGACGTCTCCCTGGGAGTTTGTGTGTGAGTGTGTATTTACACACAGGAAAAAGAGGCAAGTCAATTGAAGGACCAATTCTCTGTTTTGCAATGAAGTGCTTGAAGAGGAAAACAACATTAAATCTTACAAACGCTGATATTTACAATATCAAATGAGTAATGAAAGTACTTGAAACACACTGAAAAAAAATCATTTTACCATCTTTATGTTTCTCAAAGTGAGATATAAAAAGTATCATTTTGGTACTATTATAGAGACTGGAGTGCTGTATTGGCACAATAACCAACCCTATTCCAGACTTGATGGGCTACTTCAGCAAGTTTCAAGAGTTTGCTAAATGATTTTCCTTATGTATGGAAATAATCATAAACCAGTGGCTGTCTGGAAGTGTAGGGAGAACTGTTTAGTGTTGTATGTGATTGTGGTCAGAAAAACTGTGAAGTGTAAATGATTTGTGGTCGACCGGTTTGTGTTTGATTGCAGCTCAAAAATCTCATTCTTCATTCATAACTCGGTCAAATCTGAACACACAGACATGACGCACACATTTTTAGACTCAGTGTGACTTATATAATAATATAATTATGATATATAATATATATTATGTCCTTCATGAAGAGACGTCCATTAAACCTCCATAAATTAATAGACAAAAAGAAACTCTTTATAACTCCAAGCTTGTATTAAGTGATAGTTGTCTATACATTCATGGGTACACTGCAAACAGGAACTTGATAACAGCTGCTTTGCCGAAATGTAAACAAATATAGCTTCTTGGTTGGATCATGGTTCTTATATCCACTATAACACTAACACTCTCCTCTGTCTGCTTATATACAGATATTTGCCCTGTGTTGAAAATCTGTGGACATACAGGACAAAAACTATTTTAAAATTGTATAATTCAGTAGCTCAGCTATTCTGAAAATACAATATATTGCATGACTGGCTGAGACATACAGTGACTCTGCTAAAAGCATGTAAATAAAGAGAGAGGATAAACCCGGAGCTAAAACGTGGTGCGGGTCATCTATAAGAGCTGTGGCAGTCACGTTCATGTTGAAGCTCATAACCATGAGCGTGTCTACAAAGAACGTAACATACCTGACAGTGTAAATACTGCCCTCCATGCAGGGAGAGAAGAACCGCCAAGAAACATTACCGGGGTGGTCGAAGACGAAGAGGAATCCCTCAGTGGGTAGCTTCTGGGATAAAGCAGATAAAAATGGACAGTAATATGACATTTGAATAAGAAAACAGATGTGACGAGGACAAAACATGTGGTGAAAAGATGGGAGTGCAACCAGTGCCAAAAAAACGACTCCAACACAGACATAAGAGCCACTAGACGAACGTTAATTAAAAAGGTTTCCTCATTCTGCTGCTAAGAAAAGTTCATCCAGGTGGTGTTAAGTTTCTTATAAAACTATGTTTCTAAACATAATTAACAAGAGACAGGGCTGCAGACAGATATACCCGAAAATAGAACCGGGCGAGCTCTACCAGTCAAGAACAGTGTCATTTACTTGCAGTGCAGTCTGGTTAACAAACATGGTTACACCTAATAAAATCTCTGAATCAGGGCCAACATAAAGACT